>JAVMKO010000009.1:30527500-31777500 GCA_032164245.1 Sternotherus odoratus | reverse complement strand
GTTAGAGCAGCCACCATGACAGGCATGATCCACTGGGGAGCTGGTACAAACAACTTTCCTCTTCCTACCACCTCGGGTGCCAGCACAGACATCTGGCTTGGGTAAGGGGCAGGAGTACATGTACCAGGTGCCAGGGTGGGGTGGGGGACAGGCACTGGCACTTAGGTGGGAGGTGAGGGTGTCGACACAAAGGGCACCAGTCACTGATGAATGGCAGAGAGAAATGCCAGGATGCCCCTTCCCAGCATGGGATCAGTTGATCTCCTTGCCCCTTGCTGAGTTCTCAGTAGCTCTCCTCACTCTCCGCCTCCTATCCCCTATTTACAGCAAGCTTCCTGCACCCCTTTCCTGCATCTCAGAAGTGTTGTAAGGATAAATATGTTAGGGATTGTGAGGTATTCAGATACTGTGGTGATGGAGGCCATATAAGTATGTAATCTAACTCTAAGTCAACTGAGATGCACCTACTTCCACCAGTGGTGATTTGGCCCAATGTCTTAATGCATTAAAGGATCACAAGAGGGTAGGTGACATTATTTATTACATTCTATCTATTTTAGCCCTTTGTTAGTTGAAGTTGATACAATACAGTGCTTGAAACAAGTTTCCATTTACTCAGTTTGTATTGTCTAACTTTACAATGTTTTCAAATTGATTATTTTTTAAAGTGCATCTAGGTTAGCTTTTATGCCAGGTTCCAGCCCTAGGCAACATTTTATGGATAAGTTATGTATCGCTGTACAAAGAGGTTCACAATGAAAGGGCACAAACTAGTGGCAGAAACACCACTGCTATAATAACCATTAATTCACAAAAATCACGTATTTCCCTTAGACACATCATAAAAATAAGGATGTCTGAAAGTATGGCTCTTTTAAGAATCTTTGAAGTGGCAAATTCTGCTGATTCACACATCGGCTTTTGTACAATTAGAGCTGTCCAGTCGACAGCTTCTAGTTCACTGTTATTTCAGTTCATGACAAATCTTTCAGCACCTTTTTAGGCTGTTTCTTGCAGCAGATGCTCTGCGTGCAGGGGCTTTTTCATCTGAAAAATGGAAAAAGTAGCTTTTTAAGATAAAAGTTTCTGAGTTTGCATTGGTGGAGTTGAAAGCAGAATGGCCCCTTATGTATATTGTAGGCATACAGGACTTCATTCTCCAAGGTGCTGCACTTTGGACCTGATCCAAAGCCCACTGGGCTCAAGGTTGAGTCTTTCTATTAATTTGAATGGAAAGTGAATAAGGATCTTTATGGAGTAAAGTGTGATTAGCCGCATGCAAAGCTATAGTTATGCTGGTTTGTTTTCTAAGCCTTGGTATGAATTCCAGAAGAGGAGTGACTTAATCAGAAAACCATGTAGTTGCAAAAGTCTAAACTTCCTTTATTCTCTGTCTAAGCATCTGGATAACATTGTTTTAAATGGATGGTTGAAGATAGAGCAGCCCTGAGGCTGCTGTAATAACAAGCTACCAAATCCGAGAGAGGGGATCCTACTTTCTCAAAACACCTATGGACACCAGTTGGTGTGTTACCTTCTGCTGCTCGTAGTGAAATATGTACCTTCTCATGTTCACGTTCCCCTTTCCCATACTCCATATTTGTTCTGGGTTATAGCTTGACTTGTGGACCATGGGAACCACAAGCTGTTAGCCTTTGTTTCAGAAGGAGGGTTGCCTTAACAGGACACATTTGCACAGGGACATTATGTAAAAAATCCCAGAAGATATGTGCAGAAAGGCAATATAGGTGAGAGGAAGTGGTGACAAAGCATCTAAGCAGATTATCAGGGTGAGGGGCAGCTCAAGATCCAGCCATTACTTGTCAGGAGGTGGCAGGTGTCTTTCCAGGCTAACATGTGAGTATTGCACAAATATAAATTCAGATGAACTTTACAGTGGCTGTGGTACTGGAGTGAGAATTTATGCAGAGAGGAATTTTCCCCCTGAAGATTTATTCAGCATTTCCCTTAAAAACAGCTTGTCCCTATTTTCACATACAGACATCAGAGATCCTTCTTACCCTTGTGTTGCTCTCCAAATTTCCCTAGAGGCATGGACAGGACTATCAATTCAGAGATCGATATGCCCGTGAACTGAGGTAGTGTAAGAGACTGCAGACTGTGTGAATTTCTGAGTAATCCAAAAAACAGTTATATTGCAAGTATAGGCATGTGATAGGGGTGCACCCCAAAACAGCTCTGATAGAGTTTATGAAGGCCTGAGAAGCCAGTTTGGTTACCTGGCATCACTTGAGAGAGGGAGGGTCAGCATTAACTGAGCTTGAAGCTCAGCTGGGGAAGGGCTGGTGCAGTACTGTATGGCCAGCAAGCTGAAAGCAGAAACGGGGCTCCAGGGGAAGGAATCAGGCCATCAGGGACAAGGAGGAAATAAACCTGAAGAGCCTGGCCTGGGAAAGAAGTCTTGCAGCTTGAAGTTAGAAGAGAGCAAAGTAGCCACGGTGAGTGGAGCAGGCTCTCATGGTATACCCAGAACCAGGCGAGAGAAGACAGAGAGGCTTGGGAGGAAGGAACTCAGGGAAACAGCAACAGGGATAGGGACTGAACTGGCCTGGATTGATGGTGAGAAGGGTCCCTAGGCTGGAACCCAGTCTAGAAGGTAATCCAGAGTTCTGCAGCCAGACATTGGTGTAGTGGCACAGAACCCCAAGATGGGGCTGAGCACTGTCCAGAGAAGGCATTTGGACAGTGGTCCTGTTGGACTTTGTGGCCCTGGAAGGGGTGGACTAAATGGTGACCTGGCCAGAGAGCCAAATTACCAAAGGGGAGATTATCACAGAGCAAACAAAGACCGAAAGGGGCACCAGATGCCGCGAGAGCCACTTTCCCAGAGCTGGACACTAACAGGCGCACTAGTGGAGAGTGGGAACTGTCACAAGGCAATAGCCAATTCTCTGAGACAGGTTTCAATCCATGTCCCAACTTTTCTGCAAGTTTGAGGGCAAAGCTGAACTTTCACCTAAAGGATTTGGATTCAGAGGACAAATTAAGCTAAATGGACACAAAGAAAGACCCTGGAGACTAAATCTCAAATACCACCTTTGATTTGAATATATTCCACCATCGCAATTGTCACTGCATCTAGAATGAGAGAATAAAACAAAATTAATATGATCTGAAACTATGGTTTACCCAATGATACTTATTTAGTGAACTTAATAATGTGCCATTTACATGAGATTTCAACTGATTGACAGATCATTTTGTTATTATTTGATAAAAATGTAGACAAAAAATCCCCTGGAATCAGCCAAAAAGATATGACAGAATGGTATATAGGTTAACTGAGCTAGCTAACGTGGAAAAAATATCACACCAATCAAAGGTAAAATATGATCAATTCCAGCCTATAATTTCCAATTCCCATTTCCTAGAAATGTCTGGCTAATATTCTCAGTGGTATTTAATTGATAGAGATAGGAAGCAAACATTATGAGTATCATTTAGTCTTAGGTGAAAAGAAACAGTTTTTCTTCCATTGCCTTAGAACTGGATTATGGCTTTACACAGAACCATGAGCAAGGGGTGGTGCATGAACTGCCCTACCCAATAAGGAGCCTGGGAGGCGCTGTGCCTTGGAGAAACCCCTCTACGGCATGTAGTCTTCCGTGCTCCCCTTTTGTGCTGGCTGGGGAGTCGTCTGCTACAGTCCTTGATGCTGCCTCCATTTCACAAAGCTTGCTCTGTTGACTGGCTTCACCTACTCCCTGCCCCTCTCTCTATTCATCTAGTTCCTTGGGGAGCATCAGTCATGGAGCACCACCCATGTCTGGCACCATTCTTATGGGGCTGCACAATGTGTGGGGGACCTCATTTTCCCGGCTCCCCTGTGTACAGGGAGATGATAGCACAACTTACCCCTTAATGATTGCCTGTCAATATTGTCCGTCAATATTGTCCTGCATGTTCTTCATATCCACAAAACTGTAACTGATCATTCACTGCCTAGGCATTAACTAAACAGTTCTTGTACCTTAACACTCAACCTCCCTGTGACAATTATGTAAAAAAAAAAAAAAAAAAGAACAACAGTAAGAGAAGGTAAGGAGCAAATTCCAGACTCACTCTATTTTGCCATACTCTATCATAGGCCCAAATTCAGACTGCCTCATCTGCATTGTTACTGTGCGATAACTCTCATCTGTGCTAACTACCATTCCATGGGTAAACAATGGGAATGATGCAGTAACTCACATTAATGCAGCCACATTACTTCCTGATAACTCCAATTATCTCCTGTCATCCCTATAATGTAATTAAAATGTTTAATTGTTTGCTTTAGATAAGAAAGGTTATAAAAGCTATAACAGTTCCTGGGGGCTTAATGACCAGCTGGTGTTAATGGCCCAAAGCCTCCAGTTATCAAACCTTTCAAGCAGTCATTGATTTCAAGGAAATGTCCTGTGTCTGGAACATTCCAATATCCTCTTGGATTTAAGCCATACTTGACCTCTCAATCAATTGATCACACAAATACACTGATGCAATTTATTATACTCTGACCTCAGCCTACCCAGGAAAGATTTATAGTGTGAATCAGGTTATGTCATGTCATTGAGCATGATAATCTAATGTGGCAAATCTCCACTGGGGTGACTGTAAGAAATATACAGCCAAGCTGTACTAATGCTGACAGGGGGTATATTAGTGCTAAATAGTTCACAGTTCAATGTAAAGCAGAGGATGGAGGGAAACTCATGAGTCTTCTATTACTCTGAGAATTCCACCAGTGCTGGCTGGACATTTATAATCCCAGTTTCCACGCGCTTGGTGCTTCCATGGAGAAAAGAGGAGAAAGATTAAAACAATGCATACTTGGGTCAAAATGAAAACAAAATCAACATATACGGGAGCTTGTATAATATCCTTTTCATGAAGGGTTTTTTTTATAATATGCTTTTTTCATAACAATCATCTTTTGTTTAAAAAGACAATGGCCATATTTTTTATACTTCCCACTATTACACCTTGCTTGCAGTTTTTATAAGTTTGCTAATTTTTAACTGTTTGAGCTGAAATTTTCCATGCAATGTGTCTGCCTCAGACTAATGGTTTTTGGGAAAGTTTGAGCCAAACAGTTTAGCCATTTCCAAACAGGAGGTGATGCTGGCTCTTGCCAACTCTGTAGGCATCAGCTGAGCATTGACAAATTCACAGCTGGAAACAGAGCAGCTCACTTGTATATCAAGATAGGTGCTAGACTTGTAAGAATGGATTCAGTATTTAGACTCTATAAAATGCTTGTAAGTGCTGCATGTATTAATCTTCTTTGTAATGTCTGTATCCCCAGTTGTGGGTTGTATCAGATCTGAGTCCAGGCACCTGAATGAAAAGCAAGGATACCATTTCTCCTGTGATTTGTGCCCCCTCTGCTGGGCCCAGGCAGCATGAAATAGGAGAACCCTCCCAATGAACCCCATTCTCCCTGCACCTGGATCACCCCGATGATCCACACTCACCCAGTTCCCCATCCCACCAAGCCCCAACCAGCTGCACTGGAATCTCCGATCCACTGAGCCCCACTCTCCCCAACGTCTGGACCCTCCATTGAGCGCCTCTACACTCATTGAACCCCCCCTGACACTACTGAGCTCTATCCCCCCTCACTCAGACCCTCCCCCTGCTCAGCCACAGCCACCTTCACCTGGACCCTCCTGAAGAGTCCCATTACCGTTGCATCCAGAACCCCCTAACTAGCCTCTGTGCACACAGATCCCCCCTGCACCTGGATCCCTCAATGAGCCACTCGCATCCAGATTGCCCCACACAGAAACATCTCAACACACCTGGTTCCCCACACGCTAAGTCCTTCCAAACTTGGATCCTGCATTGAGGAGTCTGCCTGCCCGCACCTGGCATGGAGGAGAGGACTCTAGAATATTTCTTGGGACAGGCCCGGTCCTTGGGCTGTATCAGGGTTGGGTGAAGCTTCACTGCTGAGTACAGGTCCCTGATGGGAGCTGCACAGTGATCTCCGACCTCTGTGCAGCCAGTGGCCTGTGCCATGCTGGAGTCTCCATGTGTATTTGACTAATAAAATTTGCAGAAATTTTGCAGAATCTTAAAATATTGTGTGTAGAATTTTTACATTTTTGGCACAGAATGCCTTCAGGAATAGCCAGAGAAAACTTAAATTGAGAAAAATGGGGGCAAAATGCTTAAAATACAGATTGATATTATCCTTTATATTATAAAAAGAATCAAGATCTGCCAAGTCCAAATATGATAGTATATGATCATGTAATTGAAAACATTATGTTTTTAAATAAGCATTTGACCCAATGATATGGGGGGGATATGGGGGGATATGGGGGAAGGACCTCAATGGCTTCGAATGAGACCCTTAGTAGTTTAAGGTAAGAGCAAAGTGGGACAATAAAGGGTCTATGCTTTAGTCCTCTTTTTGTTATGTGTATGGTAACTGCAAGTATTGTGATTCATTTATATTACTTTTGACACTAATTATTCAGACTGGTCACTGTCTAACTGGTCATTTTTCCATTTAATTCTTCATGATTAGATAGGTAATGTTTTGATTGTATATGTTCACATAGTTGTCTGTAAGAGAAAAACAGAGGAATTGATACTCAGTAACTACTTACAACAATGCAGATGGGCTAGTTTGTGTACACTGCACAGTATATTACTCCCTGGATTCAGGAGCAATCTGTTTGACTGACATGTCAGCTAGTTGGAACATCTGGTGGACAAGATATTTCACTTCTTGAATCAATTAGCTATGCTGCAGAGTGTCAAGGCAAAATGAGAAATGTAATGGCAATATTCACAGTGAGATGAACAGACCCCAGACATATCCAGGGGAGAGGGTGGTTTCATTTGCACCAGAGGACAGAATTTGGCTTAGAGAGTGTAGTAGAATCTGTAGCCTGCAAGGTGTTTTTAGTTAGGGTTAGATGATGGCTGGTGGCTGTTTAAATATGACATCAACATTCTGTCAGGATGAAACACTCTGCACTAACAAATTTGCAGCTTTATCAGCAGTGGAAGGGATCTAACAGCTAGAAAGCTGAATATTGCCTGGACAGGGTACCGATTAGACTAAAATGTGGTAAAAATGAACAGGTATCCCAGGGCTGGATTTCCAATGAGGCATAGTAGGCATGTATCTAGGGATGCTGACATTCTAGGGGTGCCTTATATCTCTAAAATTTTGTGCAACACAAAGGTCAGTTGTACGCAGGAGGTGGGAGAGGGGGGAGGGAGGCGCTGAAGGTGCTGTGCATAGGGGCATGTAAGGTGTAAATCCAGCCCTGAAGTAGCCATGTCTCCTACTCCTCTCCCTGTCCTTTAGTAGTAGCCATAGTCTGGCTGGTAGGACTGGTTGGTAGTGAAGAGTCGTTCCCTCAGTTCAAGAGTCATTTTGTGTTGAACAAATCCATTTTAATAAAACTTTATTTTGTCCTGAGAATTTAGTTCAATGTGAACTAAATGAGTTCGTGGATGATGGAGATTGAGGCCAGGTCTACACTACAAACTTACATTGGTGTGAAAAATCCATACCCCTCGGCAACATAGTTATACTAACCTATTCAGCTACTCAACCTACCCAGCTACCTGCCACAAAAAAAAGTGCAAATTAAGCATAGGCCAAATTAACTTTCCTCTTGTCTATGCAGTACAGACTTACTCACACACATTCTGTTTACTCAAGGAGTTATCCGGGGAGAGAGGAGTGGTCCCTTATTGTATTACATAAAGGACAGAGACAGTGTGACCAGACTTGTGGAATTTAATATAAAATGATAACCTTTCTCTAGGTTATTTGAACTTTCCTAAAAAATGTATTAGAGAATTATATTCCTACTATGGAAGGTATAACGTGATTGAAAGACAGATGGAAAGAATACTCTTATATATTAAATTTCATGGGTTTTTAGTATAATTTCTATAAAAATCTATTGGTTCCATCCCCATTAAATGCTATATGATTTTTACATAAAGGGAGTTTAGCTCTCATGATTTATTATGTCATCTGAACCCTTGCATTTATATTCTGTGATTCACAGTTATTGTACAAATCTGGGTCCCAATCTTGTAATCAGATCTCGACAGGTGACTCTTCACATCTATGTGAAGCCCCCCTGTAAGTCATGAAGAAAAGTTAACTGTTCTGGTATATTTTTGGATTCCACCAGTGCTCTTATATAGAACTATTTCTTGTATAGAACTAATTTGCCAGATGATAATTACTGAAATAATCCATGACAAATAACACCTGTTCTGGGCCCTTATGGTAATGTTTCTTCTCTAGCTACTCATTCCTTCACTGTAATTCATAATTATAAAAGTGTTTCCTACAATTTAAATCCCATTGTATGTGTCATACTTGCAAAAATTCCATTGTTATACAGAGGATCTACAAATGGAGAATCTAGAAAATCTTGTGTCTCTCTTTTGAGTTCTGTATTATAGCTCCAGCTTGTCTGGCTAATTGAGATCCAGAGACCAGCAGTTTGTTAATGAGGATGACATTCCTGAACAGGCAGGTTCTGGCAGGCATCCAGGTATATGCACTCTATTGTATTAAGTTGTCCCTGCAGTGAAATAACTCACCTTACAAAATTAGGAAATGTTGTTACATATGTACATATTCCTTTAACCTGGGTATTTAGTTTGCTCGGTCTATTAATAAATATAGATTTTTGTTTAGAACATCACCAATTTGTTAGCTCAGCATCCACATGACATTGAAGAAGCCTAGAAGCTAACTGGTTTATATTCATGATGAATTGGGACATTAGAAAATGTTTTCCAAAGAAGCAAACAATTTGAAAAAAAATCTAAGGAGTTATTTTGAACAATTGTATGATCAGTCCAGAGCCTTAAGTAAAGGATCTATCCAACAGTATTGGGAACTGTAGCGATAGAAGGCTTATTGAATTTGTAATGTGAACACAGCTGTCAGTAATAGCTTTATCAAAGAGCAATCTGAATCACAGCCTACTGAATTAATATTTGCTATGTGTGAGAAACAGGCATGGTGCACAGAGAGACTGACTTGGCAAACCTTATTCATGTTAGTGAGCACTTCCTCATGCAGATAGTCCCATTGACTTCACTGTGCTCACTTGGATAGTAAATAGTCACCAAAATGAGTGAGTGTTGCATAGTCTGACCCATGGCATCCATTAGATTGCGGAAGTTATAGAATCAAGGAAACCTGAAGATGTTGGTTTACTTTGGACACAGACTCATGCCATTACAGTATCATTCCCCCAGCAGTAAGATAAGGACTAAGGGTCCAGACCAGAAAAATCAGGTAAGCTGGCAAAAAAATAAAATAAAAAGGTGTGCCAAACAAAGTGAATTCACAAGAGATACCTGCAATAGGAAAGGCAGGGAGAATGTAAAATATCACTTAGCACATCCAAAATAGTCCACAACCTTGAAATCAGAGATTGTGCTCTTGGAATTCAATTGCTGTGAAAATAACTCACCTAGGAAGGGAATATAGAGAAAAGAGGCACACCAATTCAACAGGAAAAAGTGAGTGGCTTTTACTGAAGTATGCATAGCAATTACCCAGGCAGCCAGGAAGGCAGCAGAGACCCACAGTCATCAAATGGTGATAAAGCGACATGGTGCTCAAAATGACATTGGCAGCTGGTGGTTCATCTATGTTACGTCTCACAAAGTTCCTGACAGCAGTGAAGCTGAACCATTGTTTTCAATTTCCGTAGTATTCCATATCTGCACACAGCAGTGATGCCAGGCAGCATTGACTAACGTCAAGCTTTCATTATTCCACGTGCTTTTGTGCCTTGATTATTAACATGAGTTCATGACAATGGCAATGTGGTGTTACTCCTTGGCAATTATGGCTGTCCGAGGAAGACAAAATTCTTTGTCTTGGTAGGTCTGGAGTGGGCCTAGTGGCAACCAAACCCTGAAAGGAAGGTGCACAGCTACATTAGGTAGCTACATACATTATCCAGGCAAACTGTGTATGACCATCTGAGGGAGCAATGAACATAGATCTGTGTGAGGTGCTTTAGAGATATATTGCTATGAGTTTGAGATCACATTTCTCTTGAACGGATGGAGCCTAGAGATATCCATATGTGCAGTGCAAAATATTAGCAGAGGAAAGGAAAACAATCAAAACTTGCCCTTTTTTCAAATGTGTTGGGTTTTCATTAAAATTGCAGTATTAAGAATCACAGCACATGTAAATTCACCAAAACCAAATTGAAAGTTTGGCTGTGTACATGTGTTTGTGTGTATATTAAATCTGAACTTCCTTTAGCTTGTTTAACATACCTTTTTATCTTATTAGCTAATGAAACATCTGTTCTTCTGCCATCTGTTCACATTACAAAGGTCAGCATTCATTAGTTTGCTTACAACATAACAATCATTTTATAAAAGCAATAACAACACTTGAGGAAATTCAGTTTTACTGGATACCTGTACTACTTAAGCAATTAAAGGAAATTGGCCTTAGAATTATCTCCCATAACACACACACACACACATACACACACACACACTATAATCTTGTATTTCATTGCACATACATGCATGATTTTTAATAACAGTGGTAACAGCACTGGATTAGCTCTCAAAAACCTGGCTAGATGTGGGCCTCCCTGTGCTACCAGTAGGTGTTCTACAAACAGGAAGATGCAGTCCCTGGCCTGAGGCATTTCAAATCTAAATAGACATACCAGGACAAGATGCAGGGAAGTTTTACAGCAAAAAGCAAAATATATTGTACAAATATGATTTAAGATCATTTAGATAGTTTTGAATGAGACACATTTTATGTTTGTTAAGCCAAGCCTTTGACTTTGGGTAGTAACCCAAACCATTTCTATAAGTTTCACCAGAATGAGATTTGAGTACAAAAATATCTGATTGCATATTCATGATTTTTTTAACTCGTACACCTTATGTTATATTACAATATAATATGACATGACACTGTTCTATTACAGCAAAGTATTATCATGTGCAATATCTGAAAATTTGTTTATAGACTGAATGTTAAGACACATTTCAAAATACAGTCTTTATTTCTAGGAGTGGTATAGTTTAGATTCCCATAAGATTTTGATATTTTTAAACTACCTTAAGTGATTCATGAATGACGGGTGTTATAATACCCATATGTGTCTGCTTACATGCCTAATTAACTTAAAAAAAAGCATCTGTAGCAGATCGGGGGCTGGTGAACCTCAAATTGTTCTAATTTAGGTTTATACCCTACTATTTAGTTGAAATTATCCAGACCTGGAATTAAAACCAGCATTCAAATGTTAAAGAGAGGTCAATTTAACCGTAGATCTTTCCAATGCAGGGGAGGATACAGTACCTCTCAGTGGTGCCACCAAAACTGATATGGCAAAGGTAGTGTTTGGTGGAAAAAGTTTCAGAAGTGGGAAAGATGGAACTTCAGTTTTGTGGGGGAGGCTATGGGAAGAAGGGAATTGGCTGCTGAGTGGGACTTCAATACAAAAATAAATCAGACAGGAAACAGATCCTAGGAACAAATGGGAAACAGAATTGTGAAAGTATATTGGACACTTTGTGGATCTTTAAGAGTAAATTACAGATAGAGTGGGTAGAGAATATCCCCCATGTTACTGTAAGCCACATTGCAATGAAATATCTCTTTTTGTGCAAATAAATTTCAGCAAAATAGTAATCCAGAGTTTCCCCTATTATGTGGGTTATGAATGTGGAGACAGGCATCTTGACAGCAACCTCATTCTATCTCCAATTCATTCTTTTCTCTTTGTACAATTTAAGAGATCTACTTCCAGACTTTTTTTCTATTTGTTTTTAGTGCTGCCTTTTTTTGGCAAGCAAAGGCAACTCCATTTCCAGTAAAGGCTAGATGGAAGGTCATGTGAATCCCCGTTCTTTATTCTTTTTTGGCACATGTGTAATGGCTGGTGTTTCCATAGCAATATCCTCCAGTAATTGCCTAATTTCTGCAAAAATATAATGCTAATGTCCATGGATTTCAGGTGGGAGTATGAATAGACATTTTGTATTCTTAAAGAAGACAAGTCTCCCCTTTGTATAGGTCCAGGTGAATTCTTGCTCCAGTGAACTGTTTTTTCTCCATCCAATATGCCATGCTACCTGGGGCAGATCTGATTACGAAGTTTCCAAGGATTTGATGGATTTCAGTCAAGGGCTCCCTGGGTCCAGGAGACTTGGGGTAGGGCTACACCACCCGCTGGATTGGCAGGTAATGTTTGATGTTTCAGGGATCGATTTATCATGTCTCACCTAGACATGATAAATTAATCTCCGAAAGTGCTCCTGTCAACTCTGGAATTCCAGCTCACCAAGAGGAGTAAGTGGAGTCAATGGGGGAGCCTCCGCGGTCGACCCGCCATCATGGGGACAGCCAGGTAAGTCGAAGGTACTTCGACTTCAGCTAAGCAAATAGGGTTTTGAAGGTAAATAAAATGTTCGAATTTCCCAGCACACATCCGTTTCCCCGATACAGCATTTAACTTATTCTCTAATGCCTAGCTCTACTTATCTTATTAACTGCTGTCTTTGTTTTGCTAAGGATACCAGCCTTGTTCACCTTATTGTCTGCTGAACACTCTCGTACACACACCTCTCTCTCCTTATGAGTGGGGAAAAACTCCCAGTCAAAATCCATAAAACGACCAACTTATTCTCCTTCAAGTACTGCCTCAAAATTCACCTCTTCCGTAAAGGATATTGTGACAGATCGCCTTCTCACCCCTCTCAGGAACACAGGCAGGAAACCCTTCTTTGCGTCAAACAGTGCTCTTTAATTAACAGTGCAGGACCCCACCACCAATATATACAGCTTTGTACCGTTCTTCAACTTACAGCTCTACAGCTCCCAGCTCTACAGACTCTATATAGTCCAGCTTACAGTTTACAACTCTAAATAGTTCCTAACACACAGCTCTGAATAGCTCAAACCACACCACACTCTATACCATCCCCACCACACTGGGCTTGCTTCCTGGCAGGCCTTTTATCCCCCTGAGGAGGCTGCCAGGTGTCACTCATCAAGCCTGAGCCCTCTGCAGCCCAGGTGGCTAATTAGCCTTCTCTGTAAGGGAGGTTTGCAGGCTTCTGCTCCCTCTTAAAGGGCCAGCAGGGCTGGCTCAGGCACTCTTGGCCAGCACCCTGCCACAATATGAAAAACTGTAACATGATAATGGATAGGCAGGAGAGGAATGGTGATTAGTATCCCTTATTGAGTAAGAATAACACCTTTGCTGTTTTGAACTCGGCTGTAGAAATGCAGATGTAAGCAGTGTCAGGATGAGTGGCATCCGGTGGTGAATTGCAGGAATTGCAATGACTTTGCAGTGTCAGTATGAGTGACATCCAGTGGTGAATTGCAGGAATTGCAGTAACTTTTGGAAAATAACACCTGATTTGCTTAGACACACCCACTGCACCTGGCCTGCACTCTAACAGCCCAAATGATCACTTTGGCTACTGTGGGACCCCCAGTTTCTGTAGTATTGGGGCAAGAATGATAGAGTGCTGATTGACCTGTTTGGTTAATGAGGGGTTGGGACATGTATTTGGCCTTTGGCATGCTGGAGGGACTCGCCATCAGCTAGGTAGCACTCACTAAACAAGGGACAGGGGTTCCAAAGCCCACTGAATTGAGAGAGGCTGTGGACAGGCTTCTATACCTTGTGGTGAGGGCCTTGTCTGAGGGTCTTACCGGCCTATTGCACCTGGCCTCTCTCCCTGGTGGAATGTTAGAGCTGACTTTTGCTTCCGTTAGGAGTCTAACTTCAGCCCACTGAGCTGAAGTTGCTTTGGGTCTGGTGGTGCTTCTGCACTAAGGCCCCCCTATGAGCTGAAATCACTCGAGCTGAAATCACTTAAGAGCTGAAAATCACTGAGCTTTATCTTAAGTGGGGAGCCGTGAATGGAGCAGTTCCTGGGACCAGTTCCTGAGACAGCAGTTCCTGGGACAGCTGGCAGAGCAGTTTCTGTGCCGGCTAGTGGACCAGTTCCTGAGCAGTTCCTGAGACAGCTGGCAGAGCAGAGTCGAGCCGCAGACAGAGCAGTTCCAGTGTCGACTAGCAGGGCGGCTAGCGGAGCAACCAGCACCCCACGGAGAGACTGGGCTGTCAGCCTCAGACCTCGTAAAGGTACCCTTCACTCTGCCCTCCACTTCCACCCAGCCTGAGAGGTAAGACTCGGCAGAGTAACTTTTGACCAGGGACTCCAGAGACTTTGGGGCTGTTGAACCTTTGGGACTTTGGGTGACATTTGGGGTTGCTGGACTCCAGGGACTTTGGGCTATTGGACTTGTGGGACTTTGGGTGACGTTTGGGTTGCTGAACTCCTGAACCTACAGGAGAGGACACAGCCCAAACTTGCTGGGGAGGGGCAATTTGCTCACGGGTTGGTGTATGAACCCTAGGTGTGGTGTTTTTCCCAGTTTAGTGATGTCATTTACCTCATGTTAATAAAGATCTTCTGTTACACCGATCTGTGCTTGCAAGAGGGGAAGTATTGCCTCATTGAGGCGCCCAGGGGTGTGTTAGGATTTTCCCAGGTCACTGGGTGGGGGCTCGAGCCAGTTTGCATTGTATTGTTGAGAGGGAACCCCTATTTACTGAACCCTGCCCTTGTTGCTCTCAATTCTGAAGGGCAGAAGGGTTACACAGATATGCCCTTTCAAATCTCCATTTCTGACAGCAGCATGTGTATCTGCTCCGAGACAAACAAATATTACTTAGGAATGTTGCTTGCTTTGAGTGACTGAGAAACGTGTGTGTGGGGGGGGGGGGGGGTAGGGGATCTGAACTTACAAGATGGCATGCTTACACACTCTCAGCACCCCAAAACCCCACACTCTCTCTGCCCCAACATACACACAACACACTCCCTGTCACACTCCACCCCACCCCCTGCATTTGAAAAGCATGTTGCAACCACTTGAACACTGGGATAGCTGCCTCTGGTGGGGCGGCTGCCCCACCCCTGTGTGAGGTTAGGCTAGGGTAGGCCAGAGTGGCTGCACAGGTGGGCAGCCAATCAGAGAGGGCCTGAAAGGGAGCCAGTCAGGGCACAAGCAGAGCCAGCCAATCAGGGCCAGGCTGGGCCCTATATAAAGGCTGCCCAGGAGAGAAGCAGGCAGTCTCTCCCAGACTTTCAGGAGGGAAGGTCTGTCTCCTGAGTTAGGAGACCAGCACCTGAGACAGCGCAATGCTGGGCAGGCTTGGGGGAGCAGAAGGAAGCTCCAGCCCAATACCTGCCAGACTGCCAGCCCTGAGGTAAGGGCCTAGAGGGTGCAAAGAGGTCAGAGGGGAAGTGACCCAGGGAGAGCAGACAGATGAAGGGAGAGAAGGAGACCAGGAAGACTGCTGCTAGATGGTCCCTGGGTCAGGACCCAGAGTAGTGGGCAGGTCTGGGTCCCCCCCCCCCTTGTGCTACCACTGGTTGTCGAGGAGAGGGGCCAGACAGTGGGTTGTAGTTGGCCACTGCAGCAGGGGAGAAGTGAAAGACTGCTGTTAATCTCCCCCCGGAAAGGGGTGAGTGTGGACTAAGGGGCACTGTCGGAGGGCAGTGTCCTGAGGAGAACACCGCGAGCTGGGAGCAACATGGGTCCAGATGCCAGTAGGGTGCGAGAGACGGACAGGACACCGCTGGCAGAGGGCGCTTCACATGGATGGAGCTATTCCCGGACTGACCAGCAGGAGGCGCCACAGTGGTGAGTCCCAGCCCTGTCACGCAGTCCCTAATACACTGCTCCCAATGTTGTGCAAGTGCCTTAAATGAGGTCACGCCACTGCACTTGCAGCTGTCAGTGTGGACAGACTGCAGCGCTTTCCCTAAGGCTGGCTTAACTCAAAGCATTCTACATCTGCAAGTGTAGACAAGCCCTAAAGAATCATTCCTCAGAACTGAACTTGCAAAACCTTTCTGAAGTTTAACCACCTCAAGTTTTTCAGACATTCAAATTCAAAATTATGTGGGTCTTTTTTTAACCTGACTATTGCTTCCAAAACAACTCTGCAGCTACCAGCTTCATTAATATGCATATGGTGCAATGTAAATGGCTCTTGAGGCCTCCCCTTGGTAGATGATTTAATGTGGCAGTTATGAAAGCTGCTCAGACTGTGCTTGATTAGCATAATAATGAAGCTTCTGCAGCAGTGTTATCATCCTCAAAGGAAATAGACTGAGTGGTCACAGCTCCTTTAACAAGTACCACTTTAGGATAAAAAGCAAAGGAGTCTGTTTGAAATGGTAGATTGGAATATGCAAAGTGGGAGGGAGTTGTTTGCTGTCAATTTGTTGTCTTTGCTGTGCAGTGCAAAAGTGGCATCTGTAGGCTGTGAACAAGCTGCTACATAGACTGGGGAAGCGACTCTGGGTCTCCAGTTACTTACTGTATTTCAAAACCTTTGCATCTGGAGAGACATTTTCTTTGTTTTAGAAGTCAAGATAATAATTAGCCTGACTCTCCTCTAACCTTCCTACTCTCTCCTACCCAGGGCCCTCTCGGGTAGGGAGGAAAACAAAATGTTGTTTTTCAAACCACCCTAAACCCACATCTGAAAATAAGGAACACTGTAACTGTTTAATGCCGACTGTTCAGGGTTTGATTTCTGTTGCTTTTTAACAGAGGAGGAGGTATGACAAAATGGAAAGAATAAAGCTTTTGATGACTGAGATACTCTTGCTACATGGCTGAGTGGAATCGTGATATATATTTTTTCAAATGAAACAATCTATATTTGATTACTGGTAGCTCATTCCAGGCAGGAGCTACAGGTCTCAATGCAATTCTCCTCCTCCTCCCCTCCCTGCAGTTCTGAGTTAAGAGGTGTGAGCACACAGTGGTGACACTTCATGAATGATCATGGGAGGCAGGGGAAGCTTCCACTACTGCCCCTGCTGGTTAAATTTTGTAGTAGGAAGCAGTGATTTTAACTAGGGAGTGTTTCCCACCCCTGGGTGAAAGACCCAGCTCCTGCCATGGCTTGAGCCTTGACATACCAGTATTTTGCCAGTCTTTTCCTTTATTTCTAGTACCATATGCTGCCAGGCAGAAGACATCTTCAGAGCAGAGCAGCAGGAAAGACATGAATGGGAGGTTAGTCTTAGACACTGAACCAAAACCAGGTGCTTAGTGACTCAACGTGGTGGCTGTTTTCTATTTGAGTGAGTACTAAATCAAAGCTATTCCTTGCGATAAGGGAACTCTGTGCTTGTTGCATCTGAGACATCCAGTTGAGGTCATGACCATTTGTGATCAATGAAGATCCCATATAATTTCTTATCTTATTCCAATTTGGTTAATTCCATACTTCCTGTCTTGAATTCTTCACGTTTTCAGTGGGTTAAAGTGAGCCTGATTTTCCATTGCATGACACTTGTTTCTCTGTAAAACTTTAGGTTTGTGATTTGGTAGCATTTTACCCATACTTTGCCTTTACTTACCACAATAAAAATGACTGCACAATGTACAAGGCAGTAGAAAATCAGGCCTATTGTTACTGCTTATCTGAACTATATGTGTAGTATTGTTCTGAGCAGTTGTTGCATTTCTCTTCCAGAGGTGATGAAATTTGTGTGGATGGGTGAAGTGCTTTCACATGTGTACGCATTTACACTGGGTTGCCAAGCCTCCAGGATTGGCCTGGAGCCTCCAGGAATCGGCATCAATCTGTTGGTGACTATTGAAACCAATCAAGGATATTTTAATAGGATATTTTAAAGAAAATGACATTACTCTATGCTGGGGAAAAATCTCCCAGAATACCCTCTGTCAGAATTGGCAATTCCAGTATACACACACACACACACTCACACACTCTTTAACAGGATTTTTGCTTTTGTAAGGAACCACAGGAAAAAGAATATTTGGGGCCAAAAAAAGTATGTTTGGCACGATGACCAAATCATGTAAAGTCTTTCAGCCAGGACCTTAATTAGGGTGATTTGGGGTACAATTTAATCCATTTCATTGTGCAGTAGCTCCAGCACAAAGCTGAGTGCGCTGCACTCCTGAACTTATATACATGCATTTGTTTGTTTATGGTGAGATTTGTCAAAAGCACCTAAATGATTTAAGAGCTCCGGACTTCTATTACTTTCATTGGGACTTGTGCCTTGTTTTTGCAAATCCCATCCTTATGCTCCCATGTTAGGAAATTTGGACAACTCACACTGTGGAAAATTAATTGTCTGTGTAACTCTTTTCAGGATTGGGGTCTAAAACATCCTCTTACTTCTACACCCTAGAGGATTTTTTTAGTATTGTGGTGCCATAAAAGTTTAAAATAAAATAAATAAACCAGTGACACGTAAATATGCCCCTATCTGCTTCTTGCTATTTAAAGGTTAGCTGTTTTTTCCCCCTTTGGAGCAGCACTGTGAATTAAACAGCAGATGTAGACAAGTTTGTAAAATAAAAATATTTTTTTAAAAAAAGATTTAAAACCAATTGGAAATAGAAAAATAAATAAAAATATAATCAAAAACATTTGATATTTATATATTTTTGTGAAATACATTGAAAAAAATAATAAAATGGAAACATCTACAGCTTGGCTGTGAAATCACAAAATATATAAGTGTAAGGGTACATCTATACTACTTGCCGGCTCGGCGGGTAGTGTTTGATGTATCGGGGATCAATTTATTGGGTCTCATGTAGATGCGATAAATAGATCCCTGAACATGCTACCCATCGACTCCAGAACTCCATCTCAGCAAGAGGAGGAAGCGGAGCCATTGGGGGAGTGGCCATGGTCAACTTGCTGCCATGGGAACGGCCAGGTAAGTTGACCTAGGATACTGTGACTTCAGCTATGCAATTCTCATAGCTGAAGTTGCGTATCTTAGGTCGACAGCTTCCCCTCCCCCCCCCCCCCCCCCCCGTAGTGTAGCCCAGTCCTAAGGCATTACATTACAGGCTGTGTTGTCCAGTGGATAGGGTATCAGACTGGGTTTCATGTAACCAGTTCCTTCCTGTCTCTGCTGTTGGCCTGTTGTAAGACCTCTAGCAAGTCATTTCTGCACTCTGGTTCAGAGTCTCCACCTGTAAAGCAGTGAGAATTGTATGTACACTTCCCTTTGTTATAAAGCTGTAAGAATTATGAATGCAAGCTACCTAAATAAGAGCCAAGGTATGATTAGAATGTAGACTGTAAAAATGCATATTTATAAACCATCTAGATGTGTCCATCTGTTTAGGTATCTATTGCTTAGATATCTAAGCAAGGCTTTGTATCCTTCCACTAAATCTTCCCAAGTCCTCTCCATCTCCAATTCTGGGAAAGGGGAAGAAGAGTTGTAGATATACAGTGAAATATATCGGCTTATCTGCAGTCTGTGAAGAAATATTTAAGTCTCTGATTTTATCATTGGATCCACATGAGCAGAACCTAACTCCTGAATGAAACCCCTCTGAATTTAATAGTACTCTGCATAGTGCACATTTGTAGATCTCTTTGTAGGACTGGGTTCTGTGTTACAATATCCTGTGATTAGGCACCAGTCTGTATCACAGACCTCATTACCCAAAGGATTATTTTTTTCAAGAGCTCCTCTGCAAGATGTAAAATCACCATCCACCTGGCTGCAGATTTAACCTTTTTCAAAGATGAGCATGTGTAGATCTGAGAACAGAAATTCCCCTACAGGTTGAAAGAAACTTTGGATTCTTCTAGATGAAAGGCGCAATAAAAATATTAATCATATCAATATCCTAATGTGACAAATCCTACTGTAATTATTAAGTGAGTAATCTAAATGTGTTCAATGGAATTATGTGCATGACTGAGGTGAACAGCTTTTTGCACAGGTGAGAAAAGAACATGATGCAGAGTTCTGACTTGGGGTTTGCAAACAGGTGTCAGGAAGTCACTCATGACAGCCCTACACTTCCTATATTGCTATTGTTAGATCATAGGTAGCAGAAAGGAAGATTTCCCAGTAGGTCCCAGTATGGAAAATGGGGCCAGGTGTGGGAAAGCCACTGCTGTAATATCTAACATTTCCCACAATGGTACGTTACTGAGATACCTTACCTGAGAGTGGAGCAAGTTCCCTTCCTCTCCTTTTACTTTGCGGAGGAAGGCCACTCTATGAAGAAGGATGATAGGGGACCCTGTACTGGTGTGAAAATGGGGGGCATGGCTGGCCAGAAGCACTGGGGTATGAAAGAGCAGATCCTATGTGCAAAATGATTTGATTGTTAAAACCAGCATTAAGCCCTGTTTAAGACCTCCACAGCATCCTTAAGCTCTCTGTAGGAGGGGGTATAGTGTGTGTGCAGCCATGGTGAGGAAGCCAGTTGTAGAGCCAGCTCTTACTGTTATGGGAAACACACAAAGTCAGGCTGTTGCCATGCTGTGTCTTCAGCTTATTATGAGAAGTTTACCTTGTCGTATCATCTCTCCCCATTCCTTTGTTGCATATTCTGTTGTCTTTTATAACATGCTAAAGCCGTAGTAAGCTCTTTGTGGCTTTATATTTGCCTTTTGCCTAGCATGATTACAAATAATATAATAAATAATAATAAGAGGAACATTGTCTCCATTTGTCTGGTTGAGATCCTTAAAATTGGGCTAGGTTTTACCGACAATCCCTTACAGACACTAACACCTCAGTCTTTCCCTTTGTCTCTTTTCAAAGCTTCTTCTCCCTGCTAATCCAGAGAACAGTGGGAGAGAGCTACCCTGACTAATGGTGTTTCACAAGAACAGTAGATGTAAATTTTCTTCTCTGCAGATTTTTCCATGGATGAGATTAGTATGCGTTCTGAATTCTAGAGTGATCTCTGTAAATAGTTTTTGGGGGATCCTTTTAAGATACAGAAAAAGGAAACACACTTTTGATAATGCAATATAAAGTATGGAAATAGGGATTCATCAGAATTCATTTGTAAAGTTTTATAACTGTTTTACAGTGGAAACTCTAATGTGGTACAAGCAGCAAAAAATAGATACCACCGTGGTCTGTCATGTCTAAGTAGATTGGCTAGAAAGGGAAGGAAAAAAAGTCTGCGTTCTCCCTGATCCCAGGCATTGCATTTTTTTTTTCATATTGGAAATTACTTCCTGCGAAATAAGCACAGTAAGTGATTTATCCATGAACAGTAGCTTGCCTTGATGCCAAGCATTGCCCTGTAGCAGGATGCTAAGATTAAACCTTTACTTGCAGAATAGCTGAAGGAGAGATGGGTCACATTGAAGTGAATGAGAATTTTGTCACTGATGTTCAGTGGGAGCAGGCTCAAGCCCTGTGAGTATTATCCCCATGGTAGAGGCTTATTCAGATTGAAAAGGCAGTCTTAGAATTTTCTTGGAATTTGTCTTTGCAAATATGAAACTATGCAAAATGCTGTGGCCTGACTGTTAACTTTTGAAATCCAATTACAGGATGTCTTAGATACTGTGGCATGCAGGCATTCGTCCATGGCTTGTGTCCCTGTCATTTAATTGCTTTCTTTATTCTAATAAACATGCACTCCCTACTTCTGTGCACTTGCACTGCATGGCCCAAGGCCCGTATTGTGGGTGACATGGGGTTCTTTCATTCTAATTTGCAGACACCTCTTCTGCATTGATTATGTTAATTACATGTTCTTCCATGACCTCTCTTCTGTTTGTGCCTTTCTTCTTTTGCTTGTAAAGCTCCACTGGGAGGACTTAGTCACATTGCTTGTTCTTTTTTCTCTTTTCTTGTCAAAGAAATACTTTATTACTTTTTCAGAGGCAACTTAGGTAACTTTGCTTTCCTCCTACTTATACTTTCCAGAGAAATGTTTTGACTGAATTTTACAGAGGGGGAGGGGGAACAACGATTCTGATCTCAGTTATGCAGGTTTTATCCTCAGTAACTCTACTGAGCTCATTGGAATTAGTCTTGCTTCACATAAGGCTGTGAGAGCTCAGAATTAGACGCATGGCACTCTGCTGGCCTCCATGGGAATCACTGCATCTGGCTCTTGCATAGGTTTATAGGAAGCAAAAGGGGTGGGGTGAAATGAGCTTTACTTACCCCACTTTGCACCTGAACACTGAGGCCATTGGAAATCTTGGTTTCCATGCTCTCATTAAGGGGGGGGGGGAAGGGGGAGCTGTTTTCTATGCAGTTTTGTCCTCTGGCTGCAATGTCCTGCTGTCGCAATTGATGTGACCTCTCCTTCCCCTGTTCCCCTTTCACTTCTCTCTGCATTTCTGTGGGGATGGGGAACTGGGAAGAAGTTTGGTGAGGGTGGCAGAGATGGTGTGGATAAGATTCTGAAGGGCCCAATGCTAGGGGCAATGGTGAGATTAGGAATGGGGGTGTGAATGAAGTTCAGGAGGGAGAATTAAGAGTTCCACAAACATTTCAAGTCTCTTCTTCCCTTGCAAAGAACAGGTTTCAAAAGGAGGAGAGAAAAGACAGAGACCAAAAAGGAAACAAGGCAGAAAAATGCAGCGAGGAACAGAGATGTTCCAAAATAGGAGGGAAAGGGAGAAAATGGGGAAAGAAACGATGTATAGTGCACATTTGCAATTTCTCCCTTGTGCGCAGGATGAGTTCATGTAAGCACTGCCAAAGCACCCTGAAAGGCATCCTTCAAAACATTTCTTAAAACTTCCTTCTGTCTTGGTGCCTTCAGAAACTTGAGAATAGCTAGGCAAACTGGTAGGCTATGACACAACTTACTACTCTACTGCTCATAATGATCTCATTGTTACCTTGGCCTGCTCTACCCTGGAAAAAATTTGCTGGTATAGCTATGCTGGCAAACCTTCCTAGTGTAAGATGTAGCTTTTATACCAGCAAAAGATGGCTTTTGCTGATATAGCTTGTTGGTTCCTTGAATGAAACAAGGTATACCAGCAAAAGGAACCTCCCCCCCCCCCCGTCCCCCCCCCCCCCCCCCGGTATAACTGCATCTACAAAAGGGCTTTGGCTGGTGTAGAGGTGGTTTAAAAACCACACTTCTAACTGACATTATTATGCTGGTAAAAGTTTCTAGTGTAGACCTGACCTTGAGCTGTCATCTGTGTCTATCATACTTAAATTGTAAGCTCTCTGGAGCTGATATTATATTTTCCCTATGATTTTATACAGCATCTAACATAATGGGTCTGACTACTGTAATGCAAATAATAATAGTCAGGGCAGAAGGAGTTCCAGTCCTAAGGCTTTCCTGGATCATTCTTTCCAGAGTCCTGCAGAATGAAACAGATATGCATTAAAAATAATAATCTGAGTTCACTCCACGGAATGAGTTCAGTACTGCTCTAACGTGTGGGTGAAATGATGCCCAGCTACATTCCGTCCCCATCTTAAGGTGGGTTGTAAGGTTTAACCAACTAATCAGGAGTCAGGTGAGACCCTCAGATACAAGGCACAGTAGAATATGTCTCATCTATCTTGATGTTTATAGTGTACTATGTGTTATAAGCAAGAAAGAATGGTTTTGCCATTCTCTGAATGTGTAGATAGCTCCCGTTAACTTTAGTGGGTTTGTTTAGTCACTAAAATAAGACCAATTCATCTCAAGAGATAAGATATGGCACTTTAGATTTAAAAGAAAATGAATGAAAACATAAGATTTTCTGTAGTTGAAGATTTAACCATATTCAAATATACATACAACAGGGATCGGCAACCTTTGGCCTGCAGGCCACCGGGGTAAGCCCCCTGGTGGGCCAGGCCGGTTTGTTTACCTGCCACGTCCACAGGTTCGGCTGATCCCAGCTCCCACTGGCTGCGGTTCATCGTTCCAAGCCAATGGGCTGCGGGAAGCAGCGGCCAGCACATCCGTTGGCCCGCACTGCTTCCCACAGCCCCCATTGGCCTGGAGCGGTGAACCGCAGCCAGTAGGAGCTGTGATCGGCCGAATCTGCGGACATGGCAGGTAGGTAAACCTGCCCAGGCCACCAGGGGGCTTACCATGGTGGGCCACGTGCCAAAGTATGCTGATCCCTGACATACAATAAGAGGGACTAAACTGTGAGAATAAGATTACCTGCCACAGAGATGGAAAAATCCTGGACCTATTGAAGTCAGTGGGGGCAGGATGTCACCATAGGTGTCTGCTCCACAACCGGCAATGAGCATCACAGTTAGCATGTTCAATAAGGCTCCGTTCTCTTGTTGATTTGCTCGGCATGTCAGTCAAGCCAACACCTGCAACACATTCCCACACAGGTTGGCCACATTATTGGTCTCATCTACTACCTGCAGGATATTATCTGCTGTTAAGTAACCTAGCAAAAAGTCTTCTAAAGCCTGAAATGAGTTTGCAAAGAAAAGCTGATTTGAGTCATTTGTAGGAGAGACATTGAAATGTGGCTGCATGTATGAAAAACACATTTGATTGACTGAACCTAAGGCCAGAGTCTGGTATCCCTTACACAGATGCATAGAGTGAGTACACAAGGGCCTTCTACTCCTACTCCCAAGTGTGCCACCCAAGGGACACTATTTAAAAGGCAGTAGGCAATTCCTAGTAGATAGCTGAGATTTAGTTCAGGACCATCCAGAAAATGAAAGACAATACAGATTTGTTTGTGTTTCTCATATTGCAGTGTTTTTTTTTTTGTTTGTTTTTTTAAAGTTTCAGCTGAAATGTTCTGTGAGACTTATTGTTGCTAATGCTCCATTTTAGGTGGAAGGAAATGTTGCTATGCACACAGATTAGTGTTTGGGTATCCTGTAGCTGTGTAACTGTTTTATGTCCTTACAGGATATCAAACATGTTTCAGTCCTCATGTTACATGCTATAAAAGAAAGTTATTTTGGACACTGCAGAAATGAAGTGCTACCAGCCTCATTGTGCTCTCCAACACTGGTGAGTGGAGGAGCAGCCTACTCTTAATGTGAAACAAAAGAGGTTTGTGAATATTATAAAAGCAGCATGGCCAACTAGAGTTAAACATTCAGGATAAGATATTAACTTAAACCACATGTGAAGTGCAGCTGTTTCTGCTAAGGCTTTCATCAGTCTGTACTGGAAAGATTGGTGGGTTTTAATATGTGATTTCAAGCAGAGTCAATAGAGATGTGTGGAAAATGTGTGTGAAATCAGTGTACATCCATAGGGGTCTGTGAGCTCTAGTGTATTTTTTTCTTGATATTAATATAAATAATGGTGACAATATATTTAACACAAAATGTCTTTATTTCAAGACCATAAAATGAAGGGTAGGAATATGGATCTTCCTGATCATATTTATCCCTGCCTCTGTCACAAAACACAACATGAGGTTTAGCATCAAGTAATGGAAGAATGAAAACCTTGATCTGAAGATCCTTTAGGAAATAGATGAAGCTTTTTAGATTATCGTGTTCAGAACATTGCTGATATCTGCATTTCTAGTTGTTTCTGACTTGGAGTTTTAAGATGACTGAGATTCAGGTGCTCTGAGAAAGTCTTAAGACAGAAGAACTGCACAGAGTGATAGATGTAGCTGTGACCTGTGAACTCTGATGAACAAGTGCTTAGGAACTCTGGTATGTTTGTGACATTATCTTCTAAATCCCATCCAAGAACAAAAGTCAAACTCTACTACTGAGTCACCAGGAGATCCAAACCCTTCTCATCATAGGAGCCATTGGAGCTGCTGAAGGATAACACACTATGATAAAGCTCATGCCAGACACATGGTGGCTAGATGCTGTGAGTGGACTCAGCATTACTAGAAAAAACTTCATGTGCAGCCTGCAGACTATCAGTAGCTAAGGCTTTAACTGAGACCCTGGGGGTCTGCAGGCGAGGTCTCTATAAAGGTTTGCTACGGGAAAGCCTTCCGCTAGCTGTGTCAGTAGGAGATGTGATAAGCCTTTCTCAGCTGGAAGTCACTGTTACAGATGTATGATACATAGCATGAAATCATTCCAAAATAGGTAACAACAATGTAGTGGGTCTGGGGCAGGAAGAGGGGAGAAATCCAGATATGCTGCAGCTCTGCTTTACTGTGTAGCCAGGGAAGGTTCTGGGGAATTCCAAAAGATCATTTTAGAGTAACTAAAAGACAGCTCGAAAGGAGAGAGAAATGAGAAGCCTGGGCTAACTGGGATCTCTTCTTTCTCCCTCCCTCCTTGAAGAGCAGATGAGAGAGAGTCAAACTTTATTTTTTTCTTCACAACTTTGAAAACTGCTAAAGGGAACAAACAACTCTCACACACAGAGGGAAAAAAGCAAAATGGCATTTTGTAATGATAGTTTGACTATATTTGTGACCAGACAGGGAGGATACAGGCGAAACACTTTAGATTTTGAATTGGAAACAAACTCAGTGGCATCCATAAAGCAAAAAGGGGAGGAAAGAATTGAGCATTGCTGCCATTACAAATATTGTGGGAGGCAGTGAGATCTAGCAGTAAGAGAAGGGGACTAGAAATCAGGACACCTGGGTTCTATTTACAGCTCTGTCCCTACCTCCAATCACTGAGGCTATCCATGTGCATTAGTTTCCCTTTGAATAAAATTTGGGAGGATAATAGGCTCATTGCTTTCAGATCTTTAGTTAAACAGTGCTATATAAATGCAAATGGTTATTATTTGTATTGCAATAGTACCCAGAGACCCAGCCTGGAGCAGAGCCACGGTCTTTGTACTGGAATACACATACCGGTAGTAAGACACTTTCTGCTCTGAAGAAGTTAGACTAAATAAACACTCAAAAGGTAGGCAGGAAGACAGAGGCACGGAGTGTCAAGTGACTTGGCCAAGGTCAGACAGTAGGTCAGTTGTAGTCAGAAACAAGAACCTATGTCTCCTGAATCCCAGTCTAGTGCCCTGTAGGGTCTGAACTTGTGTTATAGGGCAAGAATGCTGTCTCTGCTGCTGTTATATAACAATTGTCCATGGGGAGTAGTCCAAAAAGGGAAACCAATTGATTTACTTCTATAATTTTTAAATGAAATATAAAAATCCAATTAAACCCACACCAACGCAAATGCAGTTACTTGACGAAAGAGCAGTTTCAGCTAATAATAACAGCCTTCAAAAATTGGCATTTGATTCATGGAACTCCCTGCCTAATGGTCTGTGCTATAAAATAGCACATAGGCAGAAGCCTAGAACCCTTGTTAGATCCTAAATGCTTTGGGAACATTCAGAAACCGTGCAAACAAACTGCTTTTTGTGAACATGAGAAAATCAGCAGCATTAGCATTGAAAAGCATCAGAACCCACCCACCCACCCTATCAGTCAACATGCTGCGAGAAGACTTACACAGAACACTAACAAGAACTAAAGAGCCTCTGCAGGTGGCTGTCTAACTTCCATCAAAATCATCTCCCCAGAGCCAACAACAGCGAAGGAAAGATTACTACTAGCGTAACACTGATTTTGGCTCTAGTACTATGCCTGTTGCGGAAGAGGAAGATTAGCAATAGTGGCTGTCTCTCTGAACCTCTCAATCTATACTTGATCCCTCTTTCCTGTTGCTAGGAAGTATGGGGCATATACACACACAGCTGTTTGCCACTCCAAGGTACATGTGCTTATTTTGCTTTGATTAGGATAGAATAGATCGTGGGTGAGATCCACCAGAGAAAAGCCAGATTAATTGCAATCATGTGTTTTGATTTCATGCTTCCATAACTTTCTTCCCTTACTTTAAAATTCTCTGTAGACTTAATTAACCTCTACTAGGATCATAAGTAAGGCTGGACACATGATTCATCATGAAAAATTTATTGATGGAATGTTTCCTCCTTTTTTTCCCCCTTTTGTTTTTTCAATTTTCTGGGAATAGACTGATTTTCCTCAAAATGTATTTGTTCAGAAATGTTCAGCAAAACAGCCTTGAACTGTGATTTTTTTTAATTAGTTCATTCCAAGTATTCAATATTCAAAAAAATCTATTTGTTTTTGACTTATGGAACCAATGCTGTATTTCTGTTCCTTGACTGAAAATTTTCCAGTACAAGTCACTTTCTGTGACTACTCTGCAATGTTTACTTAAAATTGGTTCTTTCAGGAAATATTTGTGCCAGATGCATTGTTTGCTAGGATATTTGTAGAGTGAAAATGTACAGGGACAAAAATAAAGTAAGTTCATTCAAAAATTTAAGTAAAGGTTCACAGCATGTTATTTGAGTTATTGTCTCTGCTCTCCTCAGACATACTCCAAGTTGGTCTTGTTTCATTGTTTTTAACTAAAAGCAATAGCGGATAGGAAAAGTCAGAAATGTCTTCATTGACAACACTACTCAAAAGTAACCCCAGCCTCAGGATCTGTGGAGATTCAAAACTAGAATCTAAACATCCCAGAAAATAGTTAAAAAGAAAAAGGAAAAAAGCATATTCATAGAGCTGTTCGTTTTTCCTGAGAGTAGATTAGCTTTCTTTGGTGGCAGTGATTGGCTGGACGGAGTGTGTGAGGGGATTGTATTTCCCCCCCAAAAACCTTTTTAAAATCAGTGTTTCTAAATCGAGTGTTTCTGAATATGGCAGTCTGAATACAATAGAGATCCTGGTAATGAGATTTGTTCAGGCTCCGTTAGCCCCTCTGCTGTGACTGACACCAGTAGTGCCAAATCTGGTAGGTTGAGTCTTTCTTGTTTTGGTTTTCTGTTGTTGGGGTTTTTTTCTTTTTCTTTTTTTGGTTCTTAGGCTGAGAATTTACTTATCCACTAGAAAATAGACTTTCAGACTTGTTTCACATAAGTTGACTGAACATGACCTGAACCGGCATATATGATTCAATCTCTGGACTTTGACTAGTTTTGTGTTGAAATGACACGTACACACCTTGTTTCTGAAGTATTCACTCTGCCATGAGTATTTGTGAATTTGATCCAGGGTGAAATTTTGCCATCTAGAACTGGCTTTGGTGACCCACCAGCTCTTAGGCACAACTGAGTTTGTGCCAAGGTAGAAATGTAGTACTTTGTGTGTGAAAACACCTTTTGTGGGGTTTTTTGTTTTGTTTTTCATTTGTGGAAATTGTTTGTTGGTTTCATTGCAAATGTTTTTTCTTGAGTTTTACCAAGAATGTAAGTCATCTTGCATACCTCCAGTCCCGGCTTGCAATACCTTTGCTATTTATGTACCTCTACTCTCTTGAACACTGACTACCAATAGTAGCATTTATGCTGGAGAATATGAGGGGGTCTTGGGATATTGACATACATCCCCTAAGAACTATTCTACAACCATAAAACTAACTATAAAAACAAAACTAAACTAAACTTATGACCTAAATAGGGTTTGAAGCCAACTCCCGAGAGGCAAAATGCTACTGAATTAACCAACTGTTCTACTTAGATTGTTAGGGCTGCGTATTCTGACAGAAGGCAAAACACAATGAAAAGCCTCTATTCATCTTTCCCAAACTCAGAATGAAACCCCAGGTTTTTAGTGAAATGGTAAAATTGGTGAAACTGTGCAGAATCTCTTTGAAAACAAATATGCACTTAACACTGAAAAGTGTTTTTACAGGGCTCTGGCTATGAATAATAGATTCCATGTCATGTAATTATAAGAGGAAGGCACTGAAATATACCTCAGAGTGAACAGTTTCAGTAGGTGAAAAGAATTTGGGGGAGAATAAAAAAGAGCTAGGCTGTTGTTTGTTTGTGGACTTTACCAGATCTTTTCTAATAAAAAAAACAAATAGTCTGCCTTCTGTGAGTTAACGTAATCACATTGAACAAGAGACTTTTTTTTTTGGTATATGTAAATGTTTTGGTTGTTTGAAAATTAAACACGTTCTTAGATTTCGCATCGCAGTGCCAGCAGCAGACCTACTGGGGAGTTCCTAAAAGGATAAATTGATAAAAGTCCTAATAGGGGAACTCAAAAGGAAAAAAGCCAAAATGAATTAGCTTGCTGAGACATGGCTAACATCATTGAGTTTATATATGTTTCATTAAACCGAGACTTGACAGCTTTATGAGGAAACAGTGGGGTTTGGAGTGCATGAAGAACCTGTAACACTGCCAAGGCTGATCAGGTCCTGTGCCATGCAGCCTATTTAATAGACAAATATTTGCACAGTGAAAATGTCATTTTAAATGACTGGTTTGATAATCCCTTAAGCTTTTAAATGACCTGCAAAGTCTGGAAATTCTTCCCTGGTGTTTAAAATCTATGGGCATGCTAGATTATGAAAGCAAACATTAAATGATGGCCTATGCATTGCTCCCTAAATTAGGGATTACTTTGTGCCTCATGATCCTTCCCCCCGCCTCCACATCCCTCTATTTTCTTCTTTATATAGGGGACTATATGGAGCTGGGAGAGGTCGTAGAATAATTGAATATCAGGGTTGGAAGGGACCTCAGAAGGTCATCCAGTCCAACCCCCTGCTCAAAGCAGGACCAATCCCCAATTAAATCATCCCAGCCAGGCTTTATCAAGCCTGACCTTAAAAAACCTCTAAGGAAAGAGATTCCACCACCTTCCTAGGTAACCCATTCCAGTGTTTCAGCACCCTCCTATTGAAAAAGTTTTTCCTAATATCCCACCTAAACCTCCCACAGTGTAACTTGAGACCATTACTCCTTGTTCTGTCATCTGCCACCACTGATAACAGTCTAGATCCATCTGCTTTGGAACCCCCTTTCAGGTTGTTGAAAACATCTATCAAATCCCCCCAAATTCTTCTCTTCTGTAGACTAAACAATCCCAGTTCCCTCAGCCACTCCTTGTAAGTCATGTGCTCCAGCCCCCTAATTATTTTTGTTGCCCTCCACTGGACTCTTTCCAATTTTTCAACATCCTTTTTGTAGTGTGGGCCCCAAAATTGGACACAGTACTCAGATGAGGCCTCACCAATGTTGAACAGAGGGAAACAATCACATCCCTCGATCTGCTGGCAATGACCCTGCTTATACAGCCCAAAATGCCGTTAGCCTTCTTGGCAACAAGGGCACACTGTTGACTCATATCCAGCTTCTCATCCACTGTAACCCCTAGATCCTTTTCTGCAGAACTGCTGCCTAGCCATTCGGTCCCTAGTCTGTAGCAGTGCATGGGATTCTTCCGTCCTAAGTGCAGGACTCTGCACTTCTTGTTGAAGCTCATCAAATTTCTTTTGGCACAGTCCTCTAATTTGTCTAGGTCCCTCTGTATACTACCCTCCAGTGTATCTACCACTCCTCCTAGTTTAGTGTCACTTGCAAACTTGCTGAGGGTGCAGTCCACACCATCCTCCAGATCATTGATAAAGATATTGAATAAAACCGACCCCAGGACCGACCCTTGGGGCACTCCGCTTGATACCGGCTGCCAACTACACATGGAGCCATTGATCACTACCCGTTGAGCCCGACGATCCAGCCAGCTCTCTATCCACATTATGGTCCACTCATCCAACCCATAGTTCTTTAACTTACTGGCAAGAGTAATATGGGAGGCAGTATCAAAAACTTTGCTAAAGTCAAGGAATAACACGTCCACTGCTTTCCCCTCATCCACAGAGCCAGTTATCTCATCAGAGAAGGTAATTAGGTTAGTCAGGCATGACTTGCCCTTAGAGAATCCATGCTGACTGTTCCTGATCCAGTGCAGCAGTGCTCCAGCCTCACTGTTGCAGGTGTAGTTTGTTCCCTTTTGTGCCTGCAATGGTGGCTAGTGGGTATACATTGGAGTACTTTCTCTTTTAACTACCTCATCTGCATCAATATAGTTAGAGGGGCAATGACCTAGCATCTGCAGTTCAACTGCAAGTACAAATTGTTCAGACTCAAACCAGTACTGCATATTCATTGTATTAGTTTCACAGCTTTGTTTTTCAGTGCCATCTAGAAAAAGGGAATCCCTATTATCTCACATTTGTGTTGTCACAAGTCAGTGAATTAATCATAATGAAATGGGTGTTTGTGACTACTCGCTGGAAGCAGTGTTTTACTGTTTGTTTTTCCTGACTACTCCTACAGCTTAGCGAAGTAGAGATGATAGGACAGCCTACAGTACATGCAAGAGTTGCATCTTAACACAGCCAATGTAGCAGTGAATGGAAATTAACTAAAAATAAAAAAATCTAGATTAACCGTAAATTTGCTTTTAAAAAATCAGAAGAAATCCTAATTTAGGACTCTGTCCTGCTCTCACTGAAATCAATGACAAATCTCTCACTATCTCCATCAGAACTAGGATTGGGACTTTACATTTTCTGCCTGCTATTTTAACCAGTGTTTCTTTCTATGATACAAGACACGATCTATTGTACCCACACTGTCAGTGGCTGTTTTAATCTTGCCAAGAAAAGAGGATCAGGCCCATAATGTTATTGACCTTTATGATGCTACTTAATTAAATACAGAGAAAATATCTGACTGGTTTCGGGCAAATAGAGTAGTGGCTAAGAAAAGGAAAAAATGCATTTGATGGGCCTTAGCCCCCATCACCTGCAAGGCTAGGGAAGGCACCCAATTGGTCTTGCTTTGTACCTGGGAGCTCAGTAGCTAGTTGGCTCTTGGCCATAGCGGATGGAGCTAAACCGTCATAAGTAGGCTGAAGGTGGTCAGTGGAAGACAGGTCTCACTTCCCAAAGGAAGCCTAGGTTTAGGGCATGCAGGCTGAGGCAACGGCAGCCGTGCACTAAAGGGGTAGTGTGGCCTTGTGCAAAGGGAAGTCCTGAGATACAGTTTGTAAGTAGAGAGGAAAAGACTTCAGTAGTCCAATAGGTTTGGAGAACTATTCAGATGTGTTTGGACTTGTTCATGATACCTAGAAGGGGGTCTGTGCTTAGGTGATTTGGCTGAAGGGTCTAGCTACTGAAGACCTGTGCCCGAGGCAAGAAGGTGGCTGGGCAGGAGGTGCTGGAGGCAAAGAGTGCGTCGACATCTCACAGTGATGCAAGGTGGAGCTCTCAGGTGAGTGAGCCCTGCCACAATGCTCCAAAGCAGAAAAGGTACAAGTCTTGATTTAAAAAAAAACCCAAATAGAATTCCCCTACTCCCTCGCACTGATCAGAGAGGTGATAGGTAGGAAAATCACATGTAGATAGGTAGGTAGGTAAATCACATGTAGATGCAGAGTGTGCCTATAGGCAGACTTAAATAAGAGCAACAATACCTAGTCCTGACCACAAATGATATCATGTATTATTAAGGACCTGATTCCTTTCAGACCATATACTAAAGAGAGAACTTCAGAAGGTTCCTCTAGAATATTTGTATATAATGAAGAGTATATATAGCATGAGAGCTGGAGTTCAAGTGGCTGTCAAGCTGTCCCTCAGCTTTGGGAATCAATGCTACATAGCAATGCTGCAGGAGCAGTAAGGAGGGATCCCAGGATAAAGAGCAGGAAATAAAAAATCATGGAATCTCAAAAATGGCATTAAAGGAAAGTAAACAGGGGGCCGGAACCAACTGGCTTTAATTTGTCCAATATTGTAATCATATCCTATACCTTGTAAGAAATAAATCCCTCCCCCCTCTGCCCCGCAAAAACTCACACAGATGGTATTAAATGTCATCACAGGATTCCCATAGAGAATCCTCACCTTTCAGGACACACTCCCTCTGGGCAAAAACAGGAATTGCTAAGGAGGAGTGGAAAAACCGATCACGAGTCCATAAATAGGTCCATCACACCACTGTGGGAGGACATCAGTAAACTCAGTCCTCTGCCTTGAAAGTCAGATGTATCGTGCTTCTGAATAAATTAGAAACACAAAGTCAGAAACCCAGCGGACTGTGCACCACAGGTTTCTTGTATCAAATTTTCCTTGTTAGGGTTGCCAATTTTGGTTGTACATATTACTGGACATTTAATCACATGACAATCTTTAATCTTTAATTCCTGGAGACTCCGGGCCATTCCTGGAGGGTTGGCGACCCTAGCACACTGCCAATAACCATGTGTCAGCAGTACTGAGAAGGATCATTTCAGGTCATTCAGAGTGAGTGTAAGTTCAGCTTCTTGAAGAACACTTTCCAAAACTGCACCCCAGTCTCAATAGCCAAAAGGTGCAGGAGTGGCTGTGGCTTCTGCAGCTGGCTGCAACACTTTGACAGAACAAGCTGTCAAAGGCAATAGTCTTGTTACTGTAATTACAGGCTTTTAATGAAGAAGCTCTTCACCACTTGCTTCAAACTATTAATCAATAGCCTCCACTCAAAATGCTTACTAAGAAAATGAACTATTAGATGACCAGCCTGATATTCCGGTAAGTGCATCACAGGTTTCTTGGATCAAATTGACAGTTTATAGTTAAACCTGTCACTAATTAGGACATTCAGTGTTATATTTTTTATCAAACAACAATCCCTCTTTATTTGCCCACCACCACCACACATTCCTGCCAGTGAAGAAGTATGTTCAAAGCCAAAAAAATCAGGGCTGATTTTAAGGTAAATGTACAACAAGTGAATGCTGGCTCCTCAAACCTTTGAAGACTAGGATTTTAAAGGAGTCTCAGGGACTTAGGTGCATAGCTTTCATACAAGCCAATGGGAGTTGGGTGTCTACACTCAGGTGAAAATCCAAGAATAAATCCGCAGTGTTAAGCCAGTGCCTTTAAAAGCTATTTATAAATGTCAGCCAAACGAAGATCTTTCCTTCCAAGATTGTAGATGACACACGATAGGTTTTTTCCTTCTACTGTTGTTTTTCCTTAGGGGGAATGACTAGACATGTATTAATGAAACTTACTTTTCACTAACAGGAAACAAAATAGTGATGGGAAAACTCTGCATGGTCACCCTTTCTGTTCAATACTAACTCTGATTTAGGGATGTGGTTTTTTTTTTTAATAATCTAATATAATTCTATAGGAAGGGACAGTAACAATACAAAACTGATTTAATTCGTCCTCTGTGTGTGAGTGTTTGATAACATGTTGAGTGCAATGGGGTCACGTTGAAAATTTGGTTCCACATCCAGATTTTGAAAGCCCCAAAATTCAAATGTCACTTTGGGCTCACATCTGATGTTTATGACCCCCCATTCAACAAGATACCTAAGCCTTATTTTATACACAGAGTAATTAAAGTTAATGGGACTACTCACCTGCGTAATATAGGGCACATGACTATGTATCTTGATGAATTGGGATAAGAGTACACAGAACAATGAGCAAGTTTTTATATTCTGATTATGATTTCTGTCTTTCACTGCATTAATTTTAGCAAAACTTGCTGCATCTAAAACTCCGAGACTACTGTACATGTAAAGCACAATTTTTCTTCTCTTCACTCTACTCCCCATCATTCTTCCTTTTTAAAAGTCTCCATCATTTCTGTCTGGAGGGCCATGGATTTATCATTTGGAACCATCTTGTATGCCAGGGGTTGGCAACATTTCAGAAGCGGTGTGCTGAATCTTCATTTATTCACTCTAATTGAAGGTTTTGTGTGCCAGTAATACATTTTAACATTTTTAGAAGTCTATAATATAGAACTAAACTATTGTTGTGTGTAAAGTGATTAAGGTTTTAAAAATGTTTAAGAAGCTTCATTTAAAATTAAATTAAAATGCAGAGCCCCCAGACCGGTGGCCAGGACCCAGACAGTGTGAGTGCCACTGAAAATCAGCTCTCGTGCCGGCTTTGGTATGCATGCTGTAGGTTGCCTACTCTTGTTGTATGCTAAAAGTCTGAGATGGTGTGTTAGAAAAGTGTTGTGTGAATTTAAGCACAATATAAACAAGGATTCTTAATCATAATTTATATCTGCAACATGCGGGAAATATTTAGTGTTCTTAGTCTTAGTAACCATATTGTATGTTTCACAAAGAGTACAGAGTAGAGAATTTAGAAAGGGGTTTCTTGAATCATATGTAAACTACCTAGAATTTGTATCTTTTAGTCACAGTATATCAGTATGCCAAGTTATTCAACATTTATACAGTAGGTAACATGCAAAAATATGCTAATAACAGCATTGAAATAAAAGCCTTTTCACTATGTTTGTGTCTAGACATACTTCTTTGTTGTGATGGCCTAATTTACAATTCAGAGTTAAATTAACTTATTTGTGTTCTTAGTGTTGCCTCTTAAGAAACTAGAACATGAAAGAATTCAGAGAATATAAAGTGAAAGGTAATTTGTCTGATTTGGTGCTGCCAGAGATCTGAAATAATTGGAACAGTAATATATTAGTCTTTTCTAATAATCACATTTGTTCATTTTCTGACACTGAGGCCGGTTTCTGAGAAAATACAGAGTGATTCAATTGACTTCAGTGGATTTACACAACAGCAGTGTCTGGTCTATAAAAAGCAGCGTCCACAGTGCTACACTTTGTTTCTGCAGGAGCTTAAGTTTGTATAGCTTGTGTAGTACAGTGATGGGAATTCACAGCAATATGCCCCATCATCAGGTTTGCTGTACCAGAGACCCCTGCAATAAGAGGCCAGGATTCAACAGTATTTTTAAGACGTAATAGTAAGCTGAAAGGGGCTCTTGTAGCAACCTGGCCTTTAGCTTTGAATTTAACACCGGTTCCAGACTCCCCACTTCATTGTCTTTGTCTGGAGGCCCTGGTGAAGCTATTAACAGTCATGATTACCCTACAGAACTAGGATCCTACCAACCAAATTGACAGAAAACAAATATGTTGCTGGATATTGCATAGTTAGAACAGTGTGTAATTCAGCATAATTGCAATCCTTTCGTACTGGCTAAAATCTAGATCTATTTTAGTGAGCAACAATGAATATTAGTGATAACTGAAAATACTTATTTGTTGTGCTTTGGAAGATATATCCCTGTCAATATGTATGTGTAGGAAGAGCCTCAAGCACTTTATAGTTTCAAAATGGAATATCTACAGATACAAGGTTGGGATGTTAGAAACATAAATCATGGCTAGTGCAATGGCTTGAATTTAATAGAACATAATCTTGTAGCACCTCAAGTGCACTACTTTGTGCACATGAATAGTTCCATAAATAAGTTACTGGAACTATTTCCATGTGTAAAGTTATGCAGGGACTTAACACCCAGATTCTACAATGTTTTTGGTTTGGATGGCCTATGTGTCTTCACATAAGATCACTGATTTCAGTGGGGCACCACTCAGGTGGAGCAGTTCATTGAAGACTGTAAACACTTCTGGGCAGGGAATGTCTTTTTATTCTGTGTTTGTACAGTGTCCAGCACAAGGGGTATCTGATATATGATAGGAATCTCTGGGGGCTATCCCAAAACAAATAATTAGAGGGAACTAATTGAATTTAGATTGACTGACATTTCCATTATCAAAGATTTTCCAACCTTTTGAGAAGCTCTAACACCACTATTGTTTGGAGAAAGCCTTTAAAGTTCACCAGGCAGAAATCCCTGCCCGAAATTAGAGAAATGCATTTTCTTTGTGCCATGTAGCTCAAATCTTAGAAGTCGGTGCTGAAATTTGACGGTTTAAACCCTGGTTGTGATACATGACTGGTTTGTTACATAATAGGTGAAAGCGAATTGTAGTTCCTTAAAACAAAACTACAAAAGACAAGGAAATAACATAGGGTGGAATTTTTTGTATGTAATAAAAGTATGTTCTAGGTTGCAAAAATCATTCACCCTACATGTACCAGACAGCACATACTTCAAACCATCGTGAATAAATGTGCTCCCTCCAGACCAGTGCTAAAGCGATGAAACTGGTCCTACCCTGTAATGGTTGCTTCAAGCCAAATACAGGAACTGAGAGCAGGGGTCCTGTTTCTCCTGTGCTCTAATAATCAAAGTCCTGATGCTTGGGTAGCATGCAGAAGTAAACTACCTGACTCTATGGAAGAGGGGAAAAGAGTTAGGCTGGGAGGGGATGGGGAAAAGAGTAGCTTAGTACAAGGAGTCTGGTGATGTTGGGACTGGGGGGAAGAGAGACTGGGAGTTGACATGAAAGACTGGGATTGGCTGGGCAGGGAGATGGGGACTGGAAACCAGGGAGAAAGGGAAGGCTGGGCCTAATTGGGAAAGGAAAATGGAACTGAACTGGGGTGGAGAGGAGACTGGGACTAGCTGAGGAGAGTGGGAGGAGATGGTGGGGAGTCTGGAACCCAGCTGGGTATTGTAGATAAAAAAACAGTCAGCTAATCACGTAATTATGAACTGTATCAGAATGAGACCGGAGCAAATAATTGGCTTTTCAGTGTGCTGATCAGAAAAATAGTAAAAAAACAAAAACAAAAAAAACCCACCTGGTTTGGGTAGAAATAGAAACAGAATTTTTTCAGTATGTTCAAATTAAAAAAAAAAATCAGAAAAAGAAATCATTTCAAGTTGAACTAAATGATTTGTTGCAGTTTCAGCCATCTTAAACCTTTCCTATTTTTTTTTAAAGGAAATGAATGGATACAGTCACAAAACCAAAAAGCAGATGGTGGTGCAAGGGGGTCCCTCTTACACTCAGTGATTAGAGCACTCACTTTGGAGGTGGAAGATGCAGGTTTGAGCAGGAACTTGAACCCAGTCAAGTGCCCTGTCAATGGGACTGCTATTCGTGAGGGGGCTCCTCTGTCTCTCCTGTTGAAGCTGTTCCACTTTGAATAAGTAATTAAATAATCATTGAAGTCAATTAAGGTTGCACAGGCAACCTTAATTCTAGCATTTCCTAACTTTTGAGTGCTTGAGTTAGCAACTATAATGTTCTTTTAATGTAGATTTTGTTTGTGTAATTTATATTGATTTTCAGGGTGACAACAATGACTTTTCACTAACGAAGCTCTCTTTCTCATGGTGTGCTTTCTAATGGTTTCTGCTTAACATACTTTTGGGCTGGTGCATCTTGTTCGGCTATGCTGGCAATTTTCCAAATGTAACTCTGGTAAATTAAAAACAAACAAACAAAAATATACCCTACCAGGATGGGTTACATTAGTCAAAATCAGGCTCTAATAATGTAAACAATTGAAATTATTTCATCTTCAGATCTTATGCCACTACAGCAATTTTATGATCTATAGAATTTATGGATTCTGAGCTATTAAAAATCATTTGCTTTTTATATATGTATATATATTTCTTTCTTTTCGAATTTCATTTATGGAGAGGAGAACTTAAAGCCCTCTCTACTAATGTAGAACAGTGACAATTATGAACTGTTTGATGTAACAAATATAACACTTAATGGTGCAGTTTATGCTGTAAAAAACATTTATGCCTCTATGTGACTATAAAATCATAAGAGCATGATCACATGAATGTAAATCAAAAGTAGAGCAATGCTGAATGTGATGGGTAACTCATAATGTAATTCAGACAAGATATATCTTCTGAGATAAATACGCATTACTTTCTCCAGCATCATTGCTACTTTGCACATATGCATTGAAAACAGTATTTATATGATACTGTGTTGAAATGGAATAATCTGAGCTACAGCATCTGTGCATCCTAATTGGCTAAGTGACAGCTGAATTGCACATAGCAAAAGTCAGGGTGTATGTGTGTGCTATGGTGGCTTAAGGATCACAGAGCTATGCTCTAATTTTGTTGTTGCTATATATGGAGCTATATGCATAGTCCCTTGCACCATACTTAGAGCAGTTTGAGTGACTGCTATGCCTGCTGTATGCCACCAGAGCCTCCCACTCCCACTGGGGTGATCCAACACAATGGTGTTGAGCAAAGTGGGCTGCGCTATATGTAACAAGCAAGCCTGTTGTTTAGAAGCATGCTGTGGGCTACTAAGTATTTGATATAAAGTGAATCTTGCTATTTTCCAAGGATATAATTTACTTTGCTTGTTAATGGTAATGATGAAACCAGAAAATTTTGTCCTGACATGATTTCAAGAGGAACTTTCATCTTCCCTGAAAGAATGTTAATGGAAATGCTTGGAAGATAATTAGGCATGGTTAAACTCCAGTTGCTATTTACATTCGAACAACTAATGTTCTCCTCCTCTGAACTGTTCATTGGCTTCATATGTCATACAGCTCTTGCAGAATCAAACATTCTCATAGAAATGTCAGTGGGTCAAATTTCCTTTGTACAACTTCATTGACTTTAATGGAGTTACATTTAGGATTCATTTGGTCTACTCTAGTAGTATCCAATATAGGAGTCTAGTCAAATGAAATGTTACAGTCTATTTTATGTTACTACTAGCCTGATGTATATGGTTATACAACCCAGAAAGCTATTCTGCTGTCGACCATGTGGCTTCTAAAAAACATGTTTTGTTCAGTTCCTCAGAAGTCTGCCAGGCAGTGTCAGATGTGGATTAAGACTCTTAATTCTTCCCACCAGATATAGTAAAAACAAGTTTCAAATCAACAGAACAAAAACAAACAAAAAACGGACAGTTCAGATTCTAAAGAAGCCATTTAGGTCTCTGCCCCTTAAACAGCATTATGGCACATCTCTTCGAGGCCTGATCCAAAGCTCATTGAACTCCAGTATGACTCTGGATTATGCCCTTAAAGAATATCTTTGAAAGATATTGGACTTGTACTTGGAAACTACTATGCAACATCTATTTAGTTTATTGTTCTCATCCTTGGTTCTTTTACTAATAGAGCTGTTTTCATGAAGACAGGATCTTTGTTCTGTAGGAGATAATCTGTTCCTGTTTATTCCTAACCTGAAATCATAATCTTCCTTTTGTGGTCTCATAATCATCTCCACAGCAACTGAGATGTCATAGATAGGGAGTTTGGACAGCAAATAGAGCAGAGATAGGTGTACTCTTAAAAATAAAAATCCTGTTATTATTAATAAAATGGGCCTTGGTTGGGAGGTGAAAAACACAGAAATTGTGATACAAAACATAGGGTTTTTTTGTTCTAAGAGACTTTTGACTTTCTTGGTGTAAGATTAACACACATACATTCAGAAATCCTGTCCCCGGTAAACACCCAGGATGCAGATACATGACATAATTGAAGCCTCTGATGATTCCCATCTGGGAATGATGACAATGAAATGGCTCATAGTTAGACTGATCTGCAACTGAAGACATAGCTCAGAGGAGTCCTTGATTGATCTCATGAAGGCACTAAAATGCTTTCCAGGGTAGATTTGGTCTGTCTTCATACATCTAGTTCAGGAAACTCTTGGAGTTATTAAAACACATACTATAGCCACTGTTCTTAATAACTTAATAGCTGGTCAAAAAATATAATTTCCACTTGATGGAAAATTCTGATATTTCAACATTTACTTTCACACTAAATTGTGGGGTGGAGGGGAATCAACATTTCTGATAGCTTTTCTTAGAACAGAAATATATGAAACACTGATTTGGGAATGTTGAAATGTTTATTTTTATTTCAGCTTGGTTTGACAGTGAGCTGCAACTGTCCAAGCTAATGCAATGCCTCATGGGAGTTGTAATTTGGGATCCTCATTTTCCCCTATGGACTGAATGGCCTAGTTGGTCTTCACCTCCCAGGATGCACCATTATCATGGCACTTTCATGATACTTTGTGGCAGTTCTACCAGAGGGGATATTTAACACATCCTGGGAGAACTAGTTTAGCTAGTAAGAACATAGAGGAGAATGGAGGCATGAAGCACCTGAACTAAAGCTCCTATGAGGCACTGTGGCAGCTCAGAGAGAAATAAATTAATGCAAAGCTGACCCTAAAACAAAATATTTTTATTCTGCTTGGCAAGCCAAACTATTCCAGTGCAGGCTTCCCCAACCTGAAACATAATATTTCATTCTGATTTTCCATTGAGTTTTCTCCGTAATGGAAAATTAAAACTTTTCATTAAAATCAGAATTTTCCTGTAGAAAATGTCAGTTTTGTAGAAAATACATTTTTCGTCAAAATCCGTAACAGAAAATTCCTAATGAGCTCTAATAAAAATCTTACACTTCATTGCACCTTTCATCCCAAAGTAACTTGTAAACTTAAATATAAAGACTATTAGAGATGACATCATTCCATTTATGGCATTTGTTGGACACCGAACATCTATCTAAGACATCAGTTAAGGGATACAGATCTCAAATAGATTATGACCTCCCAATTCTATGTCTTTGGTTTCATGCATGAACAAGCAATAACTCACTAATCTGATATTTGCTTTCATGAATAAATAGGGATGCTAGAACAAAGAAGATTACTACACTGATATGCAAGACCCTGGAAGGACTTGGGCTGAATTTTGAAGAGGATGCTTCTTGCTTCTTTGGTAAAGTATTTTTCATGTTATACCTATTTTTTTCTTAATTTGTAACATAATGTTGAAGTAGTTGACAGCCGTTCTGTTGTTCTACTGCAAAAATTCTGTTATCTGCTATGCATAAGAGCCATTAAAGAAAGGTTTGCATTTTTTTACAATAGTCAAAATGGTGTTGTACCACTGTCCTTGCATTTAAAAGTGGGCAAAGTATTTGGTTTTATTCAAAATTTGCAAATTTTCTACTTTGGGGAAAATACTGTACCTGGAAAATTTCACTATAAAACTTGAAAGTTTTGGAAAGTTACTTATGAGCAAATGAAAACTGGAAATACTGAACGCATTAAGGACACCTTACCTGTAGCTTCGCTATTGCTCAAGAAAATTATATTATCTATATCTACAGAATTGTATATACTAGATTATTTTATAACTTTATATGCAAGATCTGTTAAAGAAATGGGAGAAGAACTCTTATTGATGTCTTGTAGACTTTTTAGACATTTTATTGGGATAATTTCTTGTATGCCTTTTGCAGTGAAGCCAATGTAAGGTCCATATTTTCAAATGTGCTGAGCACCCATGTCAGCTGAAGTCCATGAATTCAGTACCCCCTAAAAATCAGGCCCTCTGAGGTTTACTGTGGGCAATTAGTAATAATGCAACTATTTCATACTAAGCTAATGGGAGAAATTTTGAAAGAACCATATTCTGTTGGAATATGTAGTTCTATCGAAATGCTTAGCAAAATCAGGTCACTGCTGAAATTTCATTTTTGAAGAATACTGGAAAAGGTCCAACAAAGTCAAAACATCCTATTTTGACATTTTCAGAACAAAAAGTATCTTTCTAAAAATATTATTTTGAAAGGACTTAAAATTTATATTTGAATTTTCCTTTGTGGAGAATTTTCTGTTTTCTTTTGTGTTCATAACAAAGACAGCTTTTTAAATCTAAAACTCCTTTGAAAAATGGAATTCATAAATATTACACACAAAATACATTTTATATATATAATGCCTGCCGGGCCCTGATTGGCTGCTTTCTTCAGCCCTCCTGATTGACTGCAGCCTGCCTCAGGCTCTATCGTGCCCTCTTAGAGCCTAGTGTGGGGCAGGTGCTCACCACAGTGCCCCATTGGGAAGCTGGTGATATCTCATCCTCAGTGGTATGAAGCTTCAATTTGTAGCTCAGTAGGGTTGTAACATATTGGACCTTAAACTTGTCACTGGTGCATGCAGTACTCAATATTGCTGGGCCTGTGGCTAGTATAATTTTGGGAGGGGAAATTTCATAGTTGGGGGGGAAGTGTGGAAGGAAACATTTCTTTGTTAAGCTGATAAATAATGCTGTCTCTTTGAAGCTGGTTGGCGTGTTAGACCTGACAGAAATGGATTAGCAAGCTGAATGCAAATAAGGCAGACAAAAGTGCCTGGTAAATACAATTTATTACATAACTCTGCAGTTTATCTTGTGAATATTGCCTCCACATACGTCCTCTATGACAGGGCGGGGACCAGTACAGGGAGCAGACTTCACCATAATCTTAAAGGATGTGCAGTCTGTGCAGCTCCACTGCACCCCAGGGAATAGCGTGATTGTGCCAGTGTACAGCCTCTCAGAATCCCACTGTGGGATAGCTTCTATTGGTGACCATAACATTAAGTATAACACGGCTCCATGAGATCCTGGGTGGGAGGGGGTGCCAAATACTTCAGCATAGAGCCCACTCTGGTTTTTCCAGGTTACTGTCTCTGTCTCCAGCTGCTTCCGGGGCTATGTTTGTTTTCCTTTGCTCCAGCAAAGCGAGTCCATCCCAATCACCATCCATTCTCCTCTTTATTCTTTTGTTTTTACTCGCACTCACTGTGTGTTTTAAGTTCCCCTGCCATCATTAATTCTCCCTGGAGGTTCACAGTGCCGTACTTCCAAGGCACTGCTATGCTTCTCTCTACCTGCTTCAAGACCCATCTACATCCTTCTCTGACTGTCTGCTACCTGGATTCAATCTCTTTTAAAAACCTTAATTTAAAAGAACCAGAACTGAATCCCTAGAGAACAGACTATCTCACCCATGAAGGGTGATTACCAGTCTTTCACTTGTTTTAAAAAAAGTGCCTTTCATCTCTCTCTGGGCTGCGGCCCTTTTGAGTTATGTGTCTTTCATAAGCAGGAAAGAAACAGAGTACTCAACCTTCATGGGTGAAGTATCCTATACATATTCAGGGCCAGGGACCAAGTAATTATAAGTAGATTTAAAGAGATGCCAAGATCATTGTCTGGAAACATCAATTACTATGAATTCTTTGTTTGTTCCTTCCCTAACCCTGTGTTTCACATTACAGGTTCTAGCAGTGGTGTAGCTGGTTATACATTTTAATAGTAGGGGTGACAACTGATTTGCCCCTGCCAAAACATTAACTTGGAGATTAGACCAAACCTATGAAATAACTCGTGTTTACCAATAGTAACAAATGGAGCTAAATTCAATCCTTTAGTCCCCTTCCCCTGCAGGGAGATGGTTTGAACTCTCTGCACCTCCTGAACACAGGCACTGGAAACAGATTGTGCCACACACACCAAACTCTTTGACCCAGCAAAACTTGCTGAAATGTCACCATGCAGTATAAATGCTGCTACTTCTGACTCCCATTCAGTGTATTTTCTCTGGGTGGATATTAAGGTGTTGCTTATAAGCTATGAAGCCTTAAAGGCTTAGACATGGCCTACTCGAACAACCACCTCTCTCCCTGTATCATCCTGTCACAGCAGGGTCTTGAGCTGGATCCTCTCATTACAAAGAGAGGGGCAGCTGGCATGCAGTCCTTTGTGACTCTGGAATTTGTTCCGTCCACCTCCCCCAGTCAAAAATAGCCAAACTCTGGTGACTTTCCAGGCATGCTGCAAAAGACGTCTGTTTGAGAGGGTCTCTGAAGAAGGCTGAAGGTCTGCTTCTTAGATGATGAAGGGGGTTGGTGGCTGGCTGGCCAGCTGAGTTCCTGTGAAAGGGATTTCAGTGCTGCTTCTTTTTTATTTAATTATATTTATTGCATGCTTAATTATGTCAGAGCATAGAGCCTTCGATAGTCTTAATCCTGAAATATGTGACATACAATAAACCTGAAGACTATAAATTTGTTAAGTATCCACTCAAGCATGCAAGTTAACAGAGGTAAATGGATGGTTGTTGCATGAGGCACCCAGTGACAGCACAGGTCCATCCCCAAGATAGGAAAAGGAAACCTGTAGGACAGCAGCCAGTGACCGACATGGATTTCATCAGAAGAAAACACTGAGAGGCAGGAATGCTTCTATCTTTGCAATGACGGCAAAGATACATACTTGACCATCACACTGTCACTAATTTGCAAATATATTGTAATTGTATATTGCATTGTAATATACATTACAAATATCAGGTGGTGTTTCCTCTGCTGTCCTCCCTAGTAATATTAGAAATGCTTGGACTGGGAACAGAGTGAGGAAGATGAGGAGGCGCTCTTGGCTGAGTCTCTAGCCCTGAGCTGAAAACCCTTTGGTGCAGAATGAGTTGGCATAACCCACTTTGTGGTTTCTAGAATAACAGTCAAAGAGGAACATAACCGGTGCCACAGAGAGCTATCAGATGCAGTTTCTCTTTTAAAATACAACATGTGTCAGACTTGAAGTGCAACCCATTTGTTTTAGCATGCAATAGCTCCAGAAAAAAACAATATTTGGGCTAGATTTTGTAGCTAACAATATCTAGAAGTAAAAATAGAAGCAAAGTTAGTCTAGCTCTCAGCGTGGGAGAGGAAATATGACTTCCCAAAGCAACCCCATCAACCTGAAATTTTAAAGCAGCAGCTGGAAGGACAGTGAGCTTTTTGAAGCTGTTTGATGTTTTTATTCATCAGCTTTGAACGAACTTAGTCTGTTTTGTCACTTCACAATATATTCATGTGTGTGGGTCATTTTGTAACAGCTATACATCAGATGATGATATAGTTGCATATCTTAGATGAATGATTTATAAATGCATGTACATGTGTGTGTATGTATAATATATATATATATATATATATATATATATATATATATATATATATATTATATATACTAGTGTAAAAGCCCGTGGACACGGGCCAATGGAAACGGCTCATGGCCCCCCCACTCGCTAAACTCTCTCCCCCCTCCCCCCCACTCCAACGACTCCCCCTCGCCCAGCTCCCCCCTCCCCAATGCATGCCCCCCTCGCCCAGCTCCCTCCCTCCCCAACCCACACCCAGCTCCCTCCCTACCCCCCAATGCCCCCCCGCTCAGCTCCCTCCCTCCCCCCAACGCCCCCCCCCGCTCAGCTCCCTCCAACTATGTCTAACTTTATATGTATAACTGCTCCTTGGTGCTCTAGCTCCGTGTGAGTGAGAATCCCTCAGGTGGGCATGCGTGGTGCCCATTTTGTGCCTCCGAACTACAACCCCCAGCATGCCGTTCGTCCGGGTCATCTCTACTGTGTATGACGGCTTCACACAAACTTCTCTAGCCGATTATATATATATATATATATATATATATATATATATATATATATATATATATATATATATATATATATATATATATATATATATTTGTGCATGTGTTTATTATCTTTGTAGCCATATGTGCATGTATACATGTAAGTGATTTTTTATATATATATATATATATATATATATATATATATATATATATAATTAGCTTGATATATGTATACGTTTGTGCAGGTGTATAGATGCACACACATATATACAATAGATTCTACATTGATATTTCCCTTTACTCTTCCAATATACATTTTGGCTTCTCTGTGCCCGAGGAACTGGGCCTGCTCTATTCTACATACTTATGGATGTTTGAAGGCACACATCATCCATCAATATGATGTCGAGCAGTGCAGTGGCAGACATACAGTGTTTATTCAGTCATCACCACTAAACCACCATCCTCAGCTGGTGTAAATCAGTAAAGGTTCCCTGACTTCCCTGGAGGGTAGGCGTTTTACAGCAGCTGAGGATCAGTCCTTCAGAGTATGTCAGTTGTTACCACAGATCAACAAATAAAAACACGGTGGAACCTCTGATGACTCTAACAGTGTGTGGTGTATATATATACAAAGAATATATAAATATATATATTCAGATAATGCTGTGTGAATACTGTGTGAAGTGAGCCTTTTAAATGAGGGCCATTGGATGCATGCTTTCTCCATAGCATTCATGCAGCCTAAGGAGTTATGAAAATCAAGCTGTCCACTTACTGCTAACAACTCATCATCAACATTAATAGTGTGGGAATAGGAGACATTTGCTCAGTTGGAGCAGCCATGGAATTCAGTGTTTGATTATCAGTTTGAAAAGGTGGTGAACTCAGCAGGATTCCCTTACTCTGACTGAGCGAGGAGTTGTCTAGCACATTGCCCTTCACTTTCCCCTAGAAATGCTTATTAGCTTTTCATAGTCAGTAAGTTCCAACCAAAGGTGGCACTAGGGGATAGCAAGAATTAATCTATTAAAACATGCACACACTGTGCTCTACAGTCCCTCTTTATCGGTGTTTCCACCTCCCCATATCCTTTTTAACTCTGTATTTACTACAGCTGGAGTATTCTTGTCAATTAAAATCGAAATGAAAATTCAGAATAGGGGGAGTCCTTAACTGTAACCGCCTCAAACAACCGAATTGAGAGCCTCTATGGGAGTGCTTCTGGGTGTTGGCCCATTTGAAGAAGGCTGTGTTAGTTCTCAGCCTGGATTTAAAAGTTTTTACATTATCCTGTATGACTGTTAGATATATATTGATGTATTAACAGTTTTTTCCTCTGCACTGCTCAGCTCACCCATCCCCATTTGCACTCCAGCTCCATTTACTGATACTCTTCTGTTGGTGTGGGATATTTCCAAAGACACTTCATGCATTTTGGTTGTATTACATCTACCAACACTTGCTGCTGAGCAGAATGGTCCTGTGCAGACAGCACCTCTCAGCTTCTGCACAAATTCAGCAACTGTGTGGGTCTGGGCATGGGAACAATTTTTTCCCCCTGTGTTTTTAATTCTGGTTCTGACACAGACTTGTCAGACTGCAGATCACTTAGGGCCAGTTTTTTTAAAGAATTTAGCCACCTGAAGATGCAGGTAGGTATCACGTGAGATGTTCAAAAGCAACTAAATACCTCTCTTCCCTCCAAGGGTATTGGTAAACATAGCTAAATAATGTTGTAAAGTACTGTCCATTTAATCCTCCACAGGGGAAGTGCAGAGTGTTACACGTATAAGTACAAAGTGAAAAATGATGGGCAGAACAGTGAGCTTGGGAACTGCATGAAGTATGTTTTGCACCAAGTTATGCCTGTCTAGTAGGAAGGGTAAGGGTAAAGAGAGGAATGTGTACTCTCTTAAGAGTACTTCTCTTATTTGTATGCAGAGGATCAGTGTCACCTCTGATATATCCACCTAGATCCAGCTTGGTTTTCACCCTGTACTCTTGAGAGTAAGGTAACAGGTGGGTTCAGTGTGGTGCACTGTGCCTACCACTCTAGCTTACTCGTGCTTATGTAAAGCTGCTGCTTGCGCTGGCACTGGAAAGCAACAATCCGTACTCCCTGCTAGGCACCAGAAGTGAGAACATTACTGAGTACCTGGCTTCCAATCTTGTGCTCAGTCCATTAGACCATGACGCTTCTTGGAGTCCTGCATTAACATAAACTTCCAAGGGAGGGATGTGGAAAGCAGAGATTTCACAAACTTAAAAAAATAAGGTGGGGGGAAATTTTGAGTGGAGAACATCCCTATTCCCCTATTTTATTGGATCTACTAGGGTCAAGCCTTTGTTAAAGTCTATCCTCACATCTGTCAACACTTCAGACATGTCTCCTGGTCAGGAGGAGTTAACACGTTCCATTTGAAATGGTGCCTTACTCTTATTACTCCTAGTAGGAAGGTGACACTACTCTGCAGCACACCATATCAAATGTGAAAGGTGCTGATTTGATCTTTTGGGAGAGCAGGTGCTGACTCTGAAGCAATCGACTGAGGTTCCACTGCGAGTGGTATGTGTAATAATTTGAAAAGTGCAATGCAAAAAGAGAATGGCAAAATACTTAGATTCTGCTCTCTTCTTTTCTATCCCATCAGGGTAGAGTTAAGAGATGCCAATCACATCACTCCACGCCTTCCTATTTTTTCCTGTTTTTAAACACAGATAAAAACAATACATAATTTTAAAGACATTTCTTAGAATTTCCTGAGGACACAGGTGGCTCTACAGTCAACGGGAGGGAATGGAATCTGAACATTTTGGAGGTGAAGATTGTTCCTTCCTAGTTTTCAGAGACTGCCAAATTCTTTGGGGGAACATATGTGCTCCTCTAGTCTGCTTTCCCACCATTTTGTTCCATTCAGTTATCCTTTTGACATGATAGGATCGGGCAGACTTTTCCAGTTCTCTATTAATTCAAGGTTTCAGGGTAAGGCTTATAGAGGCTGACCCAAAGCCCTCTCAAGTCATTGGACAGACTCTCACTTCCTTCAGTGGGACTTTGGATAAGACCCAGAGTGAGCAACTTAACAGATGGCTGGGCTTCCAGAAATAAAAGGGATGTTCTCTAAAAGAGGTCCTATATATCTACCTCTTGTGGTTTACTTACCTGGCACCTTTAAGGTGATGTTCTTCAAAGATGTGTGTCACAGTGGCCAACCCAAACAGACACAGAGCTGATGTGAGCTATGAAATGTTTATATTTGAACATGTGCTTTGCTAGATAACATCAGTCACCTTTAGATTCTAAATCTCTGGAGGTCTTCTTTGTTCCAATAGAAGGATATGAGCAGAAAGAGAAATTGTAGGGGAAATATAGATTTATTATGAAATCAGGAGGGAAATGAAGTTAATCATGACTATAGCTGGGTTAACTAGTCATTCTGAACTATTTTATTTATGAGATTTGGTCTTGGCCCACCCTCATATACAAATTGATCCTACATTTTGGCTCTCTATGGTCTTTCACAAGTAAGTTGTAGCTAATAGTCCTTTAACAATTTGTTATTCTTAATTCTATATTTGGGCTGAGTCACCTAAGTGAAATGATAGTGTCTTCTCCCAGATTAGGAAATAAAAGTAATAGCCAAAGAAATCATTCAGACTTCAAATCACTTGGAGAGAGGAACACTTTAAAGAGAAATGCAATTCTAGAAAAAAAATGTTTTAAGTCACTAGCTGTCATCCCCTTTTGCACAAGAAATAGCATAATATTTAGGGTTAGGTTTAGGGTTAGGGTATGTGGGTCCCAAATTTTAATAACTACTTTTCTTTCTGACTCAGAGAGAAACAAAGATAAAAGTCAGACATATTGGCTACCTCTTTTCATTTTTGTCTTATCACATGGCCACCAAGTCATTGCATACACAATATAGTTCTGCTAGGCTTGTATTTCCAGTGCAAATGTACTTGTGCATGTGTGAATACTCTTGCTCATTCCCATTTGAATAAATAAAAGCTCCTTCTCAAACATTTTAGTATGAATGATAGTCACATCAATAGTTGTGATGAAAAGCAACCAAGAAAGGTTACAAATATCACAGCTCAAATTGGATTTAGTAAACTTATTACCTAATAAAATTTCCCACTATTTGCCTCTCTCTAAGATTATTCAAGAATGGCTGAGAGTTTAGGCAATGAGAAAGGAACACCTTTTAAAAATATAATATGATATATTCTAATTTGATATGCATTTAACAGTCTAACTTCAATAGAATATATGTATATCTTGGTATGATGATGTTGCTGCCAGAACCTTATTTTCCATTTCCTGCTACTTAGGGTCAGATTCTCTCTGTCTTAATCATCCTGAATTTTTCCTTATTCCATTAAAGTTCCTCGGTACTTTTTTTCATTTACTTTCTGCTCTTTGGGAAGAAACGGGATTGGAATCGGAGGGATTATATCTCAAGTTTAATAATGTTATTCACTGTCATGTATAGTTTACCTGGAACACAGTAATGTTCCAGCTTTTATGACATGGTCTCCCTGGCTTGTGTGAGTGGACTAATGAGCATTATAAATTGGCCATTGTTCCACAATATAATTAAAACATGGATTGCTCCAACTATATAGACACGATGAGTTTTTAACAAGGTGTCTAAAACAGTAAAATGTGGCCTATAGGAAGGTCTTAAATATCCCATGTAAGCGCTGAAGTTCTTTAAAGGTGAATGGGGTTGGGGAGAGAAAGTAGCACTTTTGATGTTGCTATTGGTTGGCTGGGAACATTTTTCTGCAAGTCTAGCACCCTGCGTATAGTACAAAAATCAATGGTGTTGACAGGATGTAATATAACTGGGCAGCAACCCGTTGGTTTACATTGGGACAGCTATATCTTCCAATAGGAAAAAAAACCCCCAAAATGGGCTTTGAATCAGGCCCTTAGCACTTAAAGGTGTCAGCCTGGTGGATTTGTAAATGAAGTCCCCTATAGTAGAGCATGGGAAGGACCAATGTGATTCATTCCCTGAACTGAATGGATCATCAACAGTGGGAGGAGGGTAGTTTAGTCTCCATGCCCATTTCTCCTGCATTTTGCACCTCTGCTAAATGTGCAGGAACTGTGTCAGGTTTGAGGATGTGCTTTAGTTTGGATACGTGTTCATTTGGAACTGGTCTGAGACCACCAACTCACTTCAAATGAGCAATCCAGCACCAATTATATGATATAAACATTCAGTGTCTTCCAAGAGTGACCTAGGGGTGAAATGCTCTGTATTCCCTTACCAACACCCTGAGCCTACCCTTCTTAATTTCATTTTAATTACACTGGACTATGACTGGTTATTAACTGCTTGTATGACATACCCAGGCTACCTTGTGGAAGAGAGGCAGGGGGATTATATTTTTTAGAAGTATTTAAAATCATATTAGACATTTTGCTTACAGCATTAAGTATTTTTACAGGAACAGTGATGAAAATATTGATTTAACATACAACTAAAACTTACCTTAGGTTTTTTTAGACATATGATTAAATAACACCTTCAAAGCCCACTGCACATGAAAACTGTATGGGATGAGGTGGTTGGGGTGCTGGCGGTATGATAGGGAATAGGAATGCACATGCATTCCTTGAACAGCCCTGTGCAAGTCCAGTGTGTGGAAACATGCAGGGGTGAGTGAGCATGGGTCCAGGATGGCCCGAGACTTCACTGCTACATGAATCTTGTACTGGAGGGTGTTCTAATGAGCTGATGGAAGCTATTCCAGTTGTCGGACTGCAGTGGTGACTGTAGAGCAGTCAGGCAGCTGAATAGGCTATTTTCTAGAACAGTTAGGAAATATTTAAAATGGAGGAGTGCTGTTACTAACAACAGTAAATATCAGACCCAGTCATGGTCTCATTGATGCGAATGGGACCTTGTCCTTGTAGTCAGTGAGTGCAAGACCAGACTTGTATTCACTATATCTCATCTTTATTTCTTCTTCACAGGAGGCCTTGTCCTGTATGGTATTGAGCATCTGCGAGGTGCTGAGCATCCTCATATCTGTATAGGATCGGGTCTGTAGCCTTTATGAAGATAGGCATTAATCCTTAGGCATTAGCCCAGTACATCCTCAAAAGTTTTTGATTTGGCCACTGACTGAATGCATAAGTGGCATTTTTGCAAACACTTTCCTAATAAAGAACAGGCATTGGAATTCGCTATTAAGCTAAATCATTTCTTTAAAGGCTACATCCCACAATGGATCTTATGATAGAAGTCCTTACTCATGTGAGTAGTTGTACTGGTTTTACTGAGGGATCATGTGAATGAAATCTTTATAGGAGTTGGCATATCACTAGGCCTCTCAATTAAGTGGAGTATACTCTAGGACAGTGATACTCAGAGTAAGGCTCCTGAGCTGCAAGTGGTTTTTTAATGTGTCTCCTGCAGCTCTTCACAGCTTATGATATAAAAACACCATGTGATTTAACTGTAAACAAGTCTAAGTCATTAACCAATCAGGATGCTTTTACTATGTTATTAACCATTGTAGTTCATAATATAATAATACTTTGTCATTTTCCCATGAGAATATACATAGAGAGAGAGAGAGAGAGAGTAAATGAAACAATGTATTCAGATCATTGTGGCTGTTTTGGGTAATGTTGGTCGATAATTTTACTCCTGAACCACTGAAGTCTAAGTTATCACTGCTCTGCAAAAAGCAAACAAACAAAAAAGTAAACTTGTATTGAAAATTGAGGGTGTGGGGGTAATTTACAACAGAATTTGGCCTTCTGATGGACTTGGAAGCATATAAAACCTCACTTGCCATTGAGGAGTGATTAAAATTCCTTGTTTTCCTTTAAACTGGTTCCATACACATGAGCTGAGAAGCCCTTGTACATTTTGTTTTACTTGTTTAAGACCCCAAATTTGTAATAGATTCAGATGCGTATCTAACACTCACTAGTACAGAAAAAGCCAGATTATTTATGGTCCTGCAGGAGAGCACTAGAAAGGAGAGTGTTTAGGAAGCCTTTCCAACCTCATTCCATGCAGGGGTGTGTCCTAATTTAGCTCCACTCCTTTGCACCCTTCAGACTTTTGCTGTGGAAGTTGCTAAGGGCACCTTTGTGTCAAGGGCTCACTGTCCAGAGTGCTTCCTCTAGCATCTTTCAAATGTGCTGTATAATGACTTCTAGTACTGGCAGCCAGCTGATGCTGATGATCCTGATCCATTGGCTCCGTCTCATTGGAGACATAATTAAGCCCTTCTGTTTTAAACCAAATAATCTGAAAAATCATTCTTCATTTACAGCACCTGCCAAAGACAGCTCTTGTAACATTTTTTGATGGAAGTAATCCTATTGACTTCAATGCAACTACTCCAATAAGCAAGGGTCGTTGATTGTAACTGCTACTGGTTGAAATTTTTCTGCTGACATATATTGGTTTCTGAGGTGCAGGATGGAATTTCACGTGGGGCAGGAAAAGAGAGAGATCTACCCTCCTCCCCCAAATAGTCAAGTGGTTAAAGCACTCAAGTGGGATGTGGGAGAGTCGGGTTCCAGTTCCTACTCCAGACCAGGTGGAGTGGAGATTTGAATCTAGGGCTATAGCTACACTACAGATTAAGTTGACATAAAATATGTTGCTCTGGGTTGTGAATTAGCCACCCCCTGAGCAATGCAAGTGACACCAATTTAAGTGCCAGTGTGGACAGCACTATGTTGGTGGGAGTACTTCTACTGACATAGTTACTTCCGCTCTCAGGGACTGGGGTAATTAAACCAATAGGAAAGCTTTTTCCCATTGGCTAGGAGCAGCTGAGAGCTTACAGTGGCACAGCTGCACCGCTGTAAACTCTCTAATGTAGCCAAAGCCAAGTTCTCTGACATCTCAAGTGAGGGCTGTAGCCACCCAGCTATTCTGGGTTCTTGCTTTTAAACATTTACAACAGATTTCAAAAAAATCTCATTTCCGTGCCAATGAGGCATGCAAACAAATGTTGATACCTCCACATTTTTTTAAAAAAATAGAATTCTTTTTTCCAGCCAGCCCTAACTGTAGCCTGTGTCTTGAGTACTATTTTCCCTACAGATGCTGAGGACACCCCCAACAACTCCCTAGAATGCTGTGGTGCGGGGACTACAGATTGGTGCTGAGTTTATACAAACATGCTGAATCTGAGTCATGATAAGTAAGTAACTGGAAAAGCTGATTTTTCATTACTTTTAAAATTGTATTCATTTGTGATTAAGTCTACTTATACAGGATAGCTGATTTGAGTTCTAAACAGTTTCTAATATTTATATTTATAAAGCCATGCAATTTATCTTTAATATAATTGTGTAATTTATTATATTAATACCAGCTGTCATATTTGACATTGGTCATCTGGAGTAGTTAAAAGACCATATTAATTTCCCTTGAACTTGAAAGCTGATTTAAAAAATTTAGAGTCAGACCTAGCACCCATCAAACAGCAATATGTCCGGGCAGGGGGAAGGGTTTATTTTGGGGGTGTTTCTAGTAAATATTTCCCTGGTTCAACACAGGAAATTATGAGGCCATAGCAGGAGGATACCTTCTATTTCAGCTATATTCCTTTTGCAGAATTCACCTTGGGAGTTGATGGGTTGGCCCATGAGCAATTTCTCAGCCTTCTGTAATGGTAACGATCTCTTCTGTAGTGTGATCATGTGTCATACTCTGCATGGGGCTGGCGTTAGGATACCAAAGAGGGTTAATTTATTACCACTTTAAAGGAAGGGGGCAATGAACAATCTCACTCCCACTCAGAGATTCTCCTTCATGTTTCTAGGCCTCCAGGAGTAGGTGACCCAAACCTGGGTTTGTGGCAATGAGTTAGCACTTTTTTTCCCATAGCAAAATTAAATATGGGCCTCACTGAGAACATCAGATCTGACTCACTTCCAACTTTTGGGAAGTTTGGATCCAGATTTAAACTCTGTTCAGGCCCCTCTGTAATTATGTTTTAATCCCACGGAACTGATCAGTACAGATCTTCAAGGCCTCTGTGATATGCAACACACAAAAGCAGCCCTGCTGAGCATCTGACTGCTCAGACACTAATAACTCTTCCCCTCCATGCCCAGTTGCCCTGTTAGGGTCTGTCTACGCTGCCATTAAAAACCCGCAGCTGGCCTGTGTCAGCTGACTCAGGATCACAGGTCTCTAGCTAAGGAGCTGTTTAATTGGAGTGTCAATGTTCAGAGGTGGGAGGGTCTCAGAGCTTAGGCTCCTCACACCCAAATATCTACACCACAATGAAACAGCCCCTTAGTCTAAGACCTGCAAGCCTGAGTCAGCTGGCATGGGTCAGGCACAGATATCTAATTTTAGTGTAGACATGCCCTTCTTTCCATTATGACTTTCCGGGACTGGTCCTTTAAATATAGCAAAGCCAAGCAGTTGCTGCCCTAATGAGGCCATATTATAGCTGGCAAAAGCTTGCTTCAATTCCCTCTCTTCCAGCTGCAAACACTTGCCATGAGTTCTCTTTCTAACTGCTGTGGAGAGAGCACATTTCCTACCCTTGAAATTTGAAGGAGTTCAGGTTCCCACCCTCTGGAAAACCTGGTTTTCCTGAGTTCTGAGTCTTACTAAAATCTATCAGCAAGATTCTGGTGCATGCAGGCTTGTGCAAGCTCACAGTGGGATACTGGAAGGAAGAAGAACTGAAATAGAATGAGAGCAAGAGGTCCCTGAAACACACAGTGATTTGATCCTCTTACTGGTCTATATTACAACACCCATGTCAGGCCAGAGATAGCAACATAGAGCCTGCCTTAACCATCTTCCTCCCATCACCTCTTGATGTTCCAGAGAGGATACAATGTTTGTAGCTGTATTGTCAACAACAAAATGAAATAGTGAATGAAAGGAAGTTTGAAACAGAAGTCATGTTGCTTTTAAACCTAGGATCTAATGCGGGTGTACATATAAAATAATGACGCGGTGGTCTATCACAAAGGGAATTCCGGCAGGTATCAGTGCAGGCACCTGGCAAGAATACATAGATTAGACATCTACTCAGATGTGAAAATATAATTCTTCATCTCAGCAAGGGACATTTTCCCTTTGTAAAATTGGCATCCATTTATTTGGTCCAAAATCTAAAATAACGCATTTCAGACTACCAAGGGGAATTACAGCAAGTGATAGACCGCAGTTTGTCAGTCAGGTACAGTGGCTAGAAGGAAAATGGTTTATTTTTTCCAGATGAATCAGAGAACTCAAATTAAATGCAGCCTCTACAAATCACAAATCAAATGAAGAGGGAGTCTGATCACATGATATAGGGTCACCATGGTGAAATACCATGACTTGTCCCACATGATCTATCCCAAGTACTATTGTTAAAACTCAAAATATATTCAAAATGTTCCTAAGTAGCAGGGATAATTTGAAGAAGAAGGTTTCATATGCACATAAAGGTTCTAATTAACTAGTGCTGGTTCACAAATGCAAGCCACTGTGAACAAGAGATAATCTGAAATTTGTCTGTAATTCAAGTCAAAATGTATTGCATAACTCAGTCATCTATTCTGCGCTCTAGATATGTAACTAACCTATGTTTGAACTTTAAAGAAAATTTCTGAGATAACATTTTAAAAACTGTACTTTTAGGACTTTGGTTTTGTTTATTGGATTAACTTCTGTTGGTAAGAGAGACAAGCTTTTGAGACACACACAGCTCTTCTTCATGTCTGGGAAAGGAACTCACAGCAAAATGTAAGGTGGGACAGACTATGAGGAGAGATTAGTAAAACTGGGACTTTTCAGCTGGGAAAGAAAGACGACTAAGGTGGGATATGATAGAGGTCTATAAAATCATGACTGGTGTAGAGAAAATAAATAAAGAAGTGTTGTTTACTCGTTCTCATAACACAAGAACTAGGAGTCACCAAATGAAATTAATAGGCAGCAGGTTTAAACAAACAAAAGGAAGTATGTTTCACACAATGCAGTCAACCTGTGGAACTCCTTGCCAGAGGATGATGTGAAGGCCAAGACTATAAGAGGGTTTGGAAAAGAACTAGATAAGTTCATGAAGGATAAGTCCATCAATGGCTATTAGCCAAGATGGGAAGGGATAGCGTTCCTAGCCTCTTTTTGCCAAAAGCTGGAAATGAGCAACAGGGGATGGATGTCTTGATGATTACATGTTCTGTTCATTCCTCTGGGGTACCAGGCATTGGTCACTGTCAGAAGACAGGATACTGGGCTAGATGGACCTTTGGTCTAACCCAGTATCCCCATTCTTATGTTTTTAAGTGTTGTGCAGGTTTCCTTTGAGGACAAGAACTGAGAGGTCAGATAGAGAGTGATTTGTGCAAAGTATTCACCCACGAATGAGAGAGGGTGTTTTTGTCTTTTATCATTTCCCTGTGTGAATTCATTCAAGAGTGTAATGATTGTCTGGTTTCACCCATATCATTACTGTTGGGACATTTAGTGCACTGGATTAGGTACACTACCTGTTGTGATGGGCATGTATAAGACCTTTGGCTCTTGAAAGGTGTATAGTGGGGGTGTTGATCATTGTAGCAGTGGAGATATGTGTGCAGGTTTTGCATCAGTTGTTCTGGCAGGGTCTGGTGCTGCTTTGAGTTGGTTTGTCTTGATGTGTGGGACCTGGATTTTGATGATGAGCTTGGAGAGGTTGAGGGGGTTCTTTGAAGATCAGAATTGGGGGTTCAGGAAAGATGTCTTTTAGAATGGGGTCCCCATCGACTATGGGTTGTATCTGATACCTTGTCTCTCTAATATCCTGGGACCAACATGACTACTTTGACTACACTGCACACTTTTAGGGCTTGTCACTAACAGTTCTCCTGTCTCTGGAACTCCTGTGTGTGAAGAGGTGAATCAGGTAGATGCTGTATTATAAAATTATTATTATTTACATGTGCCTGTTTCAACTTTCTGTGTTTAACCTCTTAAAATCTCTATTCTCACTACTTGTAACATTTTTTTAGCTTGTACTCTTGAAGCAACTTATTCTAATATTATGTATTCTAGACTATTCCTCTAGCGAATAAGTTCATTAAATCTTGAGTCTATGTCTGTTACAATTGGTTGCTGTCTTACAGCGTATAATATTTCTTAGGATGATCTGTTTATGAAGAATGTCTATTTGCTAAAGTAATGTGCTTTGTTTTAAAGTTAATTATCTCTAGTCCAAATTTTCCAGCCACAGAAAACAAAACAAAAAAACTATGACAAACCCCTCTCAGATCAGCCAAATAGAGCGGTCAGACTTTCCCATTGTTAATTGATATTCATGTTATTTAACTACATTCCCTACTTTCTTTTTTCCTTCATTGGTTAAACACCTTCCTTTCTTTCTCTGATTCACTTTTACAACTCTAGTTTTTCATATTAATCAGAAAGGAATATGTTAAAGCTATTAAGTTAGCAAAGACCAAATACTTCTCCAGCTCCCCACACCCAGCTCTGTCACAGAATTGGCAGTATGCATGAGAAGATGTCCTTTTAAGGAAAGAATAATCTATTTTCCAGTTCCAACAAATTTCAACCACATTCGAACAGAAAAGATCACATTTCCATGCTGTAGGTAGATGGCTCCAACATTATTCATGTGATTCTTTGTATATGTCTGCAGCAGCCCTTTAACGGGAGCACTGAGCTAACTCTGAAATACTATAGCACTTAGGTCCAGCCTTTTATGTTTGTTTACTTATTTTTATGAGCTTTCCTCCGTTATTTGATTAACGGAGCTGATGTATAACAGAAGACAGCTAAAGAAATTCATTTGACTAGTCTAAAGGGAGGCCCCATTATGTCGACCTTGGAACACCAGGACAGTGAACCTAAAACCTGAAGTTTTACCACATGGCTGTTAAAAGACAAAGACCTCAGCTGCTATATATTGGCCTATTGATTTGAATGGTTCTATGCCAAATTTTTTCCAGCTGAGGATCTGGCCCAGAGAGTGCAATCATCCTGTTGCTTCTGTACTGGGCATGAGATGAAAATGAGGCAAGATAAAATGGAGGGGAAATATGCAAATAGCAATGTAACAGGGTGTGGGTAGCATGCCCTAAAGGCTGGAAGGCCTGAGACAGTCAACCCTGATTACTGAAGGAGTTGCTTTTGAAAGACATCAGGGGATTTCTCTATAAAGAGCAGTGGTAAGTGCGAGGGGAAAGATGGTGAGGGGAAGGACAGGGAGTAGCATGCTAAAGCGGGAATTTCGGCTGTGCCCAGCTTGAGACTGAAGCAAGGAATTCTGTGTTTAAGTCTGAACTTTATGTGGCTAAATCAGATCCTAAGGGTCTTGTTAATGGACTTGACAAAGTCTTTTTATTTTAATTTATTGAGAAACCAAGAGGGGCAACTGAGTCAGACTGCCTGTATTGTGATCTGAGGCCATGAGCGGATGCCTGGGAGGCATCCGGCATGGTGACAAGTGCTAAAACTTGGAGGGCTGATATACGAGCTTGAGCAGACCAGCAGCAGTCTAGAGGTGAGCACAACACTGAAAATGAAGTCACAGATACAGGGAAAATGGACATGAGTAGGAGAGCAAGTCGCTCACTATATGCTCCCATCAGTGGTCTGTTGTGAGGGACCATAAAAAGAAACGATCAGCAGCAGCTTTATTTATGTTATGGCAGTGCCCTGGGGTGTCAGTGAAGATCAGTACCCCCATTGTGTTTGGTGTTGTCCATACACTCAGGTAGAGAGACTCTCAACCCCAAAACAATTATAATCAAATAAATCTAATTTATGACTGGGACAGCTTGCAAGAGGCAAGTGCCATGGGAGCCAGAGGCAATGAAGACAGGTCCCAACATACAATCAAGTGAGTAGCATTCTGTCTTGGCCATGGAAGACCATTCTAACATCAAGACTGATAAGCCATTGGGTGTAAGGGATTCTCCATCTCTTGTTGTCTTTATGTCAAGACTAGATCTCTTTCTAAATGATATAGTATAGCTCAAACAAAAGTTATGGGCTCAAGGCTGACACTATTGCTTGAGGTGATTTGGCCAGTGTTATGTAGGAGATTAGTCTAGATTATCACAATGGTCCCTTCTTGCCTCAAAATCTATTAATCCAATGCAAGATTTGGCTCACTGTATCTATTTCTTCCATTAGAATTTCTCTCTCCACCTTTCTGTTCTTCTCCCCCCTCCCCAATCTATGTGAATATGTACTCAATAATGATAGAGTTGAAGTTGAACTTTCAAACCATTGATTTGTGAGTGTTGGAAATTAGACAAAAGGATTAAATGGAAATACTTAGATTAGAAGCCTTATGGGGCAAGGACTTTCATTTTATATGCAGGGGGACAGTGCCAGAAGCAATGGGTTGGGGCTTGTAGTCGCTGCCATAATGCACATAACTATTAATAGTCCCATGACTACTGAAAGCAGGATTTGGCCCACAGTAAATGGATTTAGTTTTCATATCCTGATTGCCTACAATGTCTCATTTCATCAACCTTGCACAATTTGCTATGGTTTTGATTTATTCTACAACATCCATATACACTTCTAATCCTTACAGCTTTCACACATATGGAATTAGTTACAGATTTAATGCCCCATTGATATCAGGGAAAATAATTAATTTTCTGACATTGTAAAATAAAGGAGATCTAAGCTTCATGTTTTCCCATTCCCACTTACCATTTAGGTGTTATCTATAGTGCAAACGTAAATCTTTAGTATTCACAATAACTTCACAAATGTGACTGTTTGAAAAACATGGAAATTGAAGAGGTAATGGAATTTTCTGAAGCAAGGGGTAGAAAATAGTTGTTACAGTATTTTTAATATACGTACTGATGTGAGGCCTTAAAAACCACAAAATGGAAATTTGAGCTCTTTCTATTGAATGATCTGTTTCAGTTAACTTTTTATCTTAAGCTATAATGCAAATTCTTACACAGTAATGGTCTAACAGTATATCTGCCAATGATACTCAAGTCTCCTGGGATATTTCTGTAGGAAATATATTTTGTAAAGGTTGAACTGTATGTGAGGACTGTTTTAAAAGAAAAGGCCACAGCTTTGGAGAGCCACCATAGAGTTTTCATAGCTCAATTCCTAAGGGACTTACAGTGACTTTTCTTTTTCCCCCTTATGAAAGACCCCCATAGAAAGTAACCTCTTTATAGAATTTGTCAACCATCCTTAAGAACTGGACAGAGAATTAGACTGCTGTTATAGAGTTCTATAGGATTTTTAAAACACTATAGAAAGGGATATCATTCTTCAATAAAATATATAGGTTTTTAGAGTAACTGCTATAGAACCCAATTGGTTTAATCTCTATTAAACTTTGTAGGGCTTTTTCTATTAGTTAAAAGAAAACTGTTTTTTTTATAATGCAGAACCAAAAAAACCCCCAATTGTTTAGGGTTGACCTGGAATGCATTGGTTGAACTTTTTGGCAAAAAAATAAATAAAAATAAAACAATTATTTCAGGTCAAATGAAATATTATGGTCAACTCAAAACTGATCTTTGTTTTCAAGATTTTTTTAATTAAATTGAACCAAATTTTGAAACCAAAAATTGAAACCTTTCATTTTGAAAATGTCTAAATGAAACATTGTCCTTTTCAACCATTTTCTGTTATTTTTAAACAAAACAATTAGCAAATCTGACACAAATTTGAAAAATGTTTTGGTCCAGCCAAAACTTTTCCCACCTCTCACCATGGGTCCCTAAGTCATGTAATAAAAATGATATAAAGATTAATGTAAACTTTATTTGTCTTGGTGTTACTAGACAAAAGAACCTGAGTGGGTTCTAAAGACTTACATCACCCTATGTAAATCATCCCCCCAAAAAATTGTGGTTAAACAATGTCTCTTATAGACTTGAGAAAAACATTCATATAAACCTCAAACCCAGTTGATCTTTGCCTGAGTTTGAAGTTCTGCATTAAATATTAATATGGACAGAAGATGCTACATATTTCAGAAACCATGAGCTGTTCTGTATTGAAATATCTCTAAGATTCCTTTACTTCCTAAACAAAAAGGTTACCTTTTTAATGAAGACAGAGTGTCAGAGATTTTAGAGAGCAATACACTAATGCAGCCAACCTTAACCTGCATCATGCATCTCTGTAGGATTTTCCAAGTTGTTCTCCTGGACAGCTCTTGTGAACAATGCATTCTCCTGATTAATTAAACACTGGTGTTCACTACAGTATTAACTACAATAATGTACCGTATTTTTCGGCATATAAGACGCCTTTTTAACCCCCAAAAATATCCTCAAAATTAGGGGGGGCGTCTTATACGCCGAATATATTACTCACCGGGCAGCTGGAGCTGGGGCAGCTGCAGGTGGCCCGGCGGGCGGGGCGGGGCGGGGCGGCGCTTCCCCCCCGAGCCCACCCGCATGTGTTCGGGGCCGGCGGGGAACGGGAGCAGCTCGGGCCCCGGGGCCCCTGGGAGCGCCCGCCCGCGTGGCGGGGACGGGAGAGCAGCGCGCTTTTTGTGTGTGGTGGGTTTTTTTTGATTTTTTTGTTTTTTTGTCCGGCTTTTTTACTTAAAAACTCGGGGGCGTCTAATACGCCGGAGCGTCCTATATGGCGAAAAATACGGGTTTTTTTGTCTGTTTCCATGCCCTTGTAGCCAGTATGAAAATAGCATCTCCCATGAGCTCCTGTTTAGTACATTTGCCAGACTTTTAAAATATATTTAGGTGCCTAATGGGATTTTCCGAAGTGTCTAGGTGCCTAACTCCAACTAAAATCTGAATCTCATTGATTTCAATGGGACTGAAGCATATGCTTAAATATAAGCCTGTGATCAAGTGCTTTACTTAGTCAGGCCCCCAAACCTTGGACCTACTACTTGTAGTGAGAATTGAGAAATATCTCTCTGATGGTTGTTTGTTGCAAAATCTCAAAGTAGCCACCAGGAAGGACCACATTTCAGTAGAGCAGTTGCGTTTATGGCTGGGGAGAAATACGCATGCTTTTAAAACAAAATAAAAAACAAAGTAACAACATGTAGTGTGAAACGCCCTAAGCGCTGAAGTTCTGTAGAGAATACTGAGCTCCATTTTTCTTGTTTTTGATTTCGTCAGCAATTCTCTTCTATTAATTCCCTGATAGCCCACAGCTATTAAAATTTTAAGCAATCAACATACAAGAAAACATAGCATAATTAAAAGCTGCACTCTCTCTTTCCCTCCTCCTCTTTCTCTCTGTAGACTTCACTAAAAATGTATGTAAAAGACAAACCTTTGATCCAAAATGATCATTTTTTAAGTCTAAAGTTACTAACCTCTTAATTTGTCATTGACAGTGCTAGTAAAGAGAGCTGTTCTTAGCTGAGGAAAAAATATTTCATTTTTTTTTTCTAGAAGTCAGCCAAAGCAAAACCTGATTCCAAACTCCCGTGAAACTTTAGAAGTTCAGACCTGGCTAGAGATCCAAACTTTGCAGCTGGCCTGTATCAATATAATAGGCCTAAGTTTGTTTTTAAAAAATAAAAATAAAAAAATAAGCCTGGTCCAAATCCAGAGGCAATGTGTAAATTAAAACTCCTGTGACTCAGCTCCCTTAGTGCTACTTATGCCTACTATTTCAATATCTAAGGTTGTGTAACTTGCTCTCTGAGGAGTTACAGTTGGAGTAAGCAGTTATAAGTTTTAGGTGTGTTACAGATAGTTCAGTCAAAAAGGCTAAAGGCAAATACCTGTGAATAGGCTGACCAGATGTCCCGATTTTTTAGGCACAGTCCCAATTTTGGGGTCTTTTTCTTATATGGGCTCCAATTACCCTCCACCCCCTGTCCCAATTTTTCATATGTGCTGTCTGGGCACCCTACCTGTGAATCCTGATGCAGGGTTGTTGTAAGGAGGCCACCACAAGGACATCAATTATAATAAAGTCTGTAGTCTAAAGTCTCAAGCTTATTCTAGCCCTTTTGTGCAGCTCTGATGCTGCAACAGGATTGGGACCTGGCTTGATTTCATCATCTGAACATCCCTTCAACATGGCTGATTTTTCAATTGCAATGATGCTGACCGCTCTCTGCACTGAAGTAGGGGGCATGCTGGGAGATGGCAGGGGCAGGCGGGGACACTCTGGCTGTTATCTGCTGATGAGATACCCCCTTGGAAGCTATTATGAGATAGTGTTCTTTAGAGCACTTCACAGGCTCTGCTAAGCTATACTGGGGTCCTGGCTGAATGCAGCCTAAGAATCAAGGAGTCACAGGCCCATCAGTTGCAGCCCAACCCTTCTCTCTGCTGTGCTCAAGGTGGGGAGCGGTAAGTGCAGTAGAAAGTCTGGGACCGTGTGTATTGGTCTTACTGGAGTAGGCCTTGTGTTCTGTCGTAAAGGAGTAATTGACCTTGAAACAATTATTTCTTTTTCCCTCGGCCTCTTCTACAAAGTATCTCCTCCCTTGAGGTAGAAGGACCTGCTAATGAAGAGCTGTCCTTTTAAGATACATCTGCATTCATCTTAGACTTCTTTGTAGAGATTCGTGTATGAATCATCCTCTCTTTAAGTGTGCTAGAAGAGGCATCTTACACACTTTGATTGCTGAAACATACCAGGTTTATTTAAAAAAACACAGTAAAAATTGCCAAGGGGGAACCCCCCACCATCACCACCTCCAGTCGTGCCCAGTGTGCTTATCTTGTCTCTGTTATAAGTAAGTGGAGATTTTCCAGGATAGACATTAGCATTGTTCTGCTTACTCCATGCCAAATATAACGGGGCCCAACTTGTGGGGGGAGGAAGGAAAAGATGGTTTTTAAGATGTGAGTAGCCAGCACAATACACTATATCTACACTAGCAAATGGAAGCAAAACAAGCATACTCTTTCTTGAGCAACCAATCAATACTTTAATATATCTTCATTAGTGAGGTTGTTTTATGTTAGTGATATTAAAGATCTACATATTGTGTCAGGTTTCTTTGTAATTGTTATTGATTAATAAAACCCTGTGGGCTGAGATGTCTTTCCCTTATATTGCTGTAAAACGACCCCTTATTAAGTCTACTATTATGATACTTGTGAAATAATATTATAATACATACGTAAAGTTGTGGCTCATTCTGGATACCACCAGCACTGGGGTAGAGCATAAGAAAGTAGCTATATTGGGGGTACACACACTGCTCAGCTTTATTTTAAGAATGGATTTTTGACTCAAGTCATTCATAGTTCAAATATGACATCTACAATACAATGGTCAGTTGTAATGAGATAATCTAATGTATACTGACAGGTCGTTTATGACGGAATCCGAATGTTAGCTCTGCATACCAAGGAGCATGCCAAAGAAAAGTAGCCCTTTTTACTCAGTGAGGAAGGAAAATGGATAACCTCTGGAATTAAGTGAAAAATTGAATCCAGCTTCCTGTGTGCACTTTAGGCCCCTCACAGGGATTACAGAACTAGCTCTGAACTGCTTGGCTGCTGACAATAAAGATTTTATGTGTGTCATGTTGAATTTTCAAAGAAGTTCCAGAATCGAAAAGGTCATTTTTACATTGAGTCTGCGCTGTTTAGGAAGTTAAATACTTTATACTGGCCTCTCTTCTCCTTGGGATTTGAGTTTATGTACCCAATATTAAGTTATGTAGTACCATAGAAGTTAAGGAAGGGTGGGGGGAGGGGAAGGGGACGGTCCTATGCAAACTGAATTTAAAGCTTTAGTCTAGTTTTCATCATAAAATATTTATCTACTGTGGAACTCTTCTAGCAAAAACACTTTCTTGCCAACAAATGCTCTATAGGAGGAGTTTTATTAACACAAAGGGACTGCATTTGATTGATATAAATGGCTATCAAATACAGTTCATATGTGTATAAAATACAGAATCTGTGCCCTTACAAGCCACAATGCTTCTGTTCTTGGCATGAAACAGCATATAATGAAAGTAAATATTTTGTGTGTGTACAATATAAATTAAATATTTATATGCTTTCTTTGGTAGCATATAACCTAATACATTATAGGTCATTGGGGCTGTAGAATGTTCCACTCTGACATCTGCTTGCCTATCCTTTGCAGTCATTGTGGGAGACACATGAGACAGCTCAACATAAGGGACATGCTGTCATTTCTAATCCATGCATATAAATAGAGCATGCAGGACTAAGACCTATGAATATCCATGGTGAACACAATTTCAAAGATCTGTAGTAAAAGTTTCTTATTAACATGATATACTCCCCCCAAAGAATTCAAGGAATGTTCCATTAATCAAGATGTAGACTAAATCCTTAAAAATACACTTACGTATTCAGCCCTATTATTTTTTTATAATACAGTTAGTTAAAACTACATGAAATCTATAGTCAAGAAATGATCAGTAGCTCTTAACATGGGCCACAAAACAGTGTCTTTAATTTTACATTTGAGGTTCCATCCTCTTGTTATTACTAGAAAGATTTATAGTGTATGTATGTGAAGAGGATTTAGATACTTTTATATAAAACTCCTCTCTGTATTGATGGGAGTATAACGTCGCAGAAATTCCTGGTGTATGAATTCCACAAGAAAATAACGAGGAAGCTCTCTGATGTGATCTTTTTACCATATTCTTACTTGACTGTTAATTTATTTTTATTCAATAATGAGAACATTGATTTATAAGTTTAAATCCAATAATTTTTGATTTTAGAGATCAACCCTCCTGTTGGAGTCATTTGCAAAACTTCCCTTGCCTTCACTGGGGCAGGATCAGGATATTTATTCATGGGGAAAAGATGAGGACATTAAATATCTATGGTATTAAGGGGAAATGTCCTCTTAATATTCATCTGAAGATCTGGTTTCTTTACAAAGGAGAGAAAGCATTATCTTCTTTTTGCAGATGGGAACATTAAGGCAAAGAGACTTGTTAAAAGTCATGCAACAGGTCAGTGATAAAACCAGGAATAGAACCCAGGCCTCTGGCTTACCAACGGGGCCGGCTCCAGGCACCAGCAGAGGAATCATGTGCTTGGGGTGGCACATTTTAGGGGGTGGGGCACATTCCAGCCACCCTTTTTGTTTTTGCTTCGGGAGCATTCCTGCCACCCTTTTTTGAGGGGGGAGGGCAGTTGCACTCTTCGTGCTTGGGGCAGCAAAACAGATAGAGCTGGCCTTGCTTACCAGTCTAGTGCTAATCTGTTGGCTCATGTTGGCTAAAATACACTTAAGTTAACAGTATGTGACTATTACAAGTCTTCAAATACAACTAATTTTCCTAATTACAGAAATGTTATGTTTCTCTTCAAGGTATTGATAATAACTAAAGCACCATTTATTTATTTTTCAAAAAAGAATTGGCAGTTATATTGTAAAACAAGTATTTATGGAGGAAATACAATCCAATGCCAAGAAAGATTTCTGCTTTTGCCAAGAAACTGGCAAAACTGTTTTGTAGACTATTCTACAGAATTTACTGTATTTGCAATTCCATCAGGGAATAAATATGATCCTAAAACAGGCAAAATGCTGGACTGGATGTAATGATCAGAGAATGTTTGCACACATAGGTTGACATTACCTCATAATTTCTACATTCTGGCTCCAAAGTAGTCCTCTAGAGCCCATCAGTTTAACTCTCTGTGGTCACCTATGATGATTAAAAATAATAATGCATGGGTACATAACCCCATGATTAAGAATGGGATACATGCTATCATTAAGTTCTAGAAAAACAGTAATGGATAAAAAAGTGAAACATAGCTGAAATAAAGGAGCTCATGTATAGCATGAATCACATTTGTTACTTCTGCTGTCAGGTCCCAAACCTTTATCCAGTATGTACTGTAAACTAGACTACTTTGTTAAATAGTCTTCAATATAGCTCTTCCCAAATTACTGTGAGAAAGCCTAAATATGTACAAAGCTATTAAATGTTGAACAGTGGAACAGCAGCAGCCTGAGGCATCATCCTTCATATAAATTATAAAAGCATAGCAAAATACTGACACGGTGGCCAAATTGTAACTTTTAAAAATTCTTAAAATCTAAGATTTTCCAGGGTTCTAGCCCCTGCATTCCTTGAAGACTGATTATTTTTTAAAGAGTGACATCCATGACCTCCCCCCAGAACACCCACTTGCGCCCTCTCAGTAATGAGACCCTAGAACTGTCCCTGCTTAGATGAGAACCAAACCTGGTTTTAAGATTAGCAGCCATGTGAGTCTGTGTTTGGATGTGCAACAGTCTGTGATCAGGTTCTACAAATTCAAAAATAATAGACAGCCTCCATGGCCCATCTCTGATTACAGCTACTATATGGGGGCCAGATCTTAAGTGGTATAAACTGTCCTAGTTTCATTAACATCAGGGCAGCTACACTGATTTGCAACAGCTGTAGATTTGGCACATTGTTTTTGTTAAGTCAATAGGGACATTTAAAAAAACAACAAACTATTGATAGTTACCGCTGAGCTGATGCATGGGAATCAAAGAAGATGAGATTGTTGGTTTTTATGAGCATGTTGTTGTTCTTTCTTTTAAGTGAAGAAAATTCAGAGCTACCCACCATGTGTATGTGTGTGTGTGTATAAAGGCAATGTTTTAAACTGCCAATAATTTTTTTAATACAGCCTCAAACCCCAGTAAAAGATCTGTCTTGAAAAAATATAAATGGCCTTGCTAATGTAGAGCTAAAGATTATGAAATATAGTCCATTAAAATAAAACCGGTAGTTTCCTTCCTGGTAGAATTTTACAGATTCATTACATTGCGCTGTGTTAAAACAAAGTATCGTCAAGCTTCCTATTAGTTAGTGAGCAAGCAACCCTTAGGGCAAATGAAATTAAACAACTTTATGTACAGAGTACCTGAAAAAAAAATTACAAGGCGAGACAAGAGGAATGGTGCTATGGTAGAAGTCTGTAACCACAGTCTGTAGAAACCACAAGTCACACTTCCTGTAAGAGAGTGGCTGGAAGGGACCACTTTTTCTTGTATCAAATAAAATTTGCATCCATTCAAGTACATGGCGAGTGTCATCAACACGGCTACATGACTTTATTGCCTTATAACTGAAAATATTTGCACAAGAAAATGTTACTAATCTATTTTAACGAGAGGGTAAAGTAGGGCAAGGTGATACCAAAGCATGTCTGAAACTTCCCAGTTCGACTTTGATTTTTGAAAGCCCAGTCCAAAACCAAATCAGAAAATAAATAAGTGGGTACTAATGTTCAAACAGTAAAATATGTATGGTGTGACTAGCAGGCCTATGCATGTTTAAATTGATGTATTCAACCTGAAGTGGCTAGGAGCTTAGATACTTAATTTGGAGTTAATGGAGTAACTCTATATTTCCAGCAGTATAACCGAGGGTATATTCCTCTATAATGCCAGGACAGCATGGCTTCTCCATGACTATCACTTGTCTACAAATGCTTGGAAGTGAAAGGAATGTGTTTTTTGTAAGGCACGTTATTGCTTTTACTGTAAAAGCTGTAGATCAAAGGGTTTTTTTGCGGAGTGGGGAGGGAGGGGTAATTGCTTCTTAGACAGAAATCACAAAAAACAAACAAAAACAACTAACCAAAACCAAAACCCCCAAATAATAGCTGCTGGCTGTGTATGCCTCAAAGAGAAAAGGAGTATTTGTTTCACCCAGTCAAAAGATCAGAGAGACGGTTCCACTAAGGTGTATGCACACAGGGTAAAATACTGAAATTCAGCCTTCCCGTTACAAAGCCTGATTCTGGTGGTGGTGTATGGGGAATTCCATGAGGGCTGAGGATGTTGGCATCAATGCCAGCTCCTCCAGCCTAGCCCTGATTCCAGCAGCTTCGCAGCTCCTTCCTCTTTGAAAGTTTGGTGCCAACATGAGATGGAACCAGTTTCACTTTTCTGAGCTACCCCCCAGGAATGCTTTTATTGCAGCATGTTTGGGGAAATAATGGAGCAGGTGGTGAAGAACTCCTTGTATCGTCCTGCACCTGCTCTGTCCTCTGCAGAGGCTTCATGCAGGGCCTCCTTGATGCAAAAGGCTTTCTGTAGGAGACGGAGTTTCCCAAACTGTCAAGCATTGGCCTTGCAACAGTTCTGCAAAAACTGAATTTCTCTGGGATCTCTGGTATATTTTAGCAGGGACTATAAAGTCACAGAATGATACATCACACTCTGTACTCTTGCATTTCATTCTGAGTTGGATGGGTCTCGCAAGGCATGAACCATCAGTGTAAAATTATTCCTTTTAGCCTCTCTTCATTAAGGGTTGAATCCTGCAGTCTTTTTATCATCACATGCTCAGATAAAACTCCCACTCAACAGATGTTTTGCCTAAATAGGAATGAAGAAGGACTAAGTAATGGCTGCAGAATACAGCCCTAAAGACAGGGCTCCCTCTGTGTCTTGTGCATCTAGAAGAGCTGAAATGTCTTTGTCTTATTCCCACATAATTATAACAAGCTGCCACTGGTCCGAACTGGAGAAAAGTATTGGCCTAGTTTGGAGGTTCAATCCCATTTCAGTAGGCCAAATACTCAGATGGCAGGACAAACCTGTAGATTTTGGTTGAAGAAGTACAGAAAAGTAGAGTTCTGGATTCACAATATACTTGCTCCCTTGAATCCTGACCTGCAACCTCAGAAATTCCTCTGGTGGATTCAGCCTGTGCAGGCTACAAGGCTACAAAGACTGAAGATAGGATAAGGTAGAGGAGTGCCTTTTTCTGTGCTGCTGCCCAGATCAGCATTAATTAATATGAGAATTAAAGAAAAATTAACTAGCTTTATCCCCATGGTAAAGGCCCATGTGCCCAAAAGAAAATCTGGAGAGGGGAATCCTTGGAACTAGGTTACAGTTGGGACAGAAGAACTAGTGGGCTAGGGAACAGCAAGGAGACCCAATGTTGTGAGGATATCTGAGTCATTCACTGTTGTTGGACTGTGGGAGTGAACTGCTACTTTTCAGAAAGGGACACCTCAATAGGTCTCCATTGAACAGGCTAGCGGTTCTGGGGATGGGGAGGAATTAACATTAAAACAGACAGACCTTAAGCCTTGCCAGTACCAAATATAAGAAAAATAAGGGCACGCGAGAGAGGAGGGAAAAGGAGAAAACTGAGGAAAACATTATACTATGATAAAGGATGTGTGGGACTTCAGGGAACTTATCCTTCATTATCAAAGGTGGCAAGGAGTTCTTGGCTTTCCTTCTGTTGAAATAAATAATGTATAACAGCATTAGAACAAGGCCTCATTGATACAGTTTTAAAATCAAAATGAGAATGTGATAAGTTTGTACTGTTTCTTGTTACATGCGTAACAGTTTTTGTCACAAGGATATGCCTTGTTCTGACATACACTCTATGAAAGATGTCTACTATGTGTTGGTTTAGCATGTAATAAAAATCTTTGCTCTCTCCCCTTCTATAACTCCAGCAACCTATATGGATGTACTAGAATGCCACCAAATTGACTTATAAAATATAAAGGAATTCCATGTATGAGTATAGTCTTTCAGGGACTATAGTTGGTATTACATTCTTGATATCTCATTTCAGTGACAGAGATTGTAAAAAGAACAGACAATGGCATACAACAGACTTTAAATCCTTGCCTGTGACATAATGAAAATGGGAAATGATGCAGTATAAACCTCATTTATTCTCACTACAGTCTCTGGATGTAATCCCTCAATGTGATCATCTAGTTTTCTACTGCTATAATAAACTAGAAGTCTAGTCAATCTGAGTTATGAGAAATCTCTGGATGATTCTCAGGGCTCTGTCATCTTGTTGGGGAAAAGGGGCAAAATTGCTTTTAATGGAGAACTGCTTTTTTCATGTCTGTTCTACACTACTGCTCTGTTTAATGTGGGGGAGGAGGGAAGAAAGGAGGGGGAAAAGAACATTCATGGAAATATTTCATTTCTGTTGCCCCATCCAGAGAGAAGTTTCACCAGAGTAATCTACCATCTAGTAAATAAAACAATGAAGGCAAATTAAAACAGTGAGTTGAACCAGACATTTTTGGCAAATGAGACCAAGTCATTTCACAAAAGTCCCAGCTGCAAACCAAGAGCATAGCTGGATTGTATAAACTTGATCCCGGCTGTAGGGAGGCCTCCTTCTATTTGCTAGTTGTGGGTTGGCCCCCTTCCACCTCCACTCTGTCCTCCCTCCTGCTTCTGCTAGCTTGTCTCTGAGGGACTATACTACCAACACGTCACATACTCCGTACAGTTAGAGATGTATGCACCTGATCAGGAAGTCAGCAGCACAGATTTTTTTCCAGTCCTGACTGCTTGAATTTGTATTCTCTAGAGACTTCATATACAAAGTTCACTGGCCAGAAAGGTTCACTAATAATGTCCTTGAGATGCCTCCTTACATTATTCCCTATAAGTGAACTTCCTCTCTTACATTCAGTATATCACGTTTGGATAGCAGATCAAGTTAGACATGTTGCTGGAGTCGATATTTTAAAGGAAGAGTAGTTTTGAAAGTTTGGGCAGCTATCAACAAATTGCATGGGTCTTATGAGCAGCTCACCATATCCTATCAGCACTTTCACTCATCTTTGCCAAACCCTGTTACCCCAAATTCTTTCATTCTGGTCTCTGGGTGGCTTGTAATCTCAGATGCTGAAAACAGAGAACCAAAGAAATTAGTATAAGGAAGAAGCAAAACTAATGGGGTAGAAGGGATGGGGCCTGACAAATAAGAAAGCCAATTGAGCTAGGCATAACGAGGAAGAGAGGTAGATGTAGAAGATGGCAAAATCTCAACAGGCACAGTGTATGTTACATGTGTTACCCTAGGAGAGTTCTTTACAAGCTTTGTAATAAAATAATGCACTTCCATCTGCTTTGAAGCCCCAGCCTTCAGCATCATGCTTAATAAAGCGTCTATGCCCATATTATCCTCCCTGTTGCGTCTCACTGCTTAATTACACAGTATCTAGTTTTGATTTTTTGATCCTACATTCTGCAGGAACAGTTTTGGAAGTAATTGCTCTACATGAACACAGAGTGATTTTAGACTGGTTTACAGTGACACTTTCCTGACTGACACTTTGTGCACTCCAAATTATCAATTCTTTAATGAAGTTGCCATTCAGTTTATGGAGATGGACAGGGGCAACTTCTCCATATAGATTTTGAGCTTCCCTCTCCCATGAAGTGTGTTGAGTTTTAGCTGCAGGATTTTTGTATGGGGTCATGTCCAACAGATATGAGGAATATTAACTATTTCTGTCCTAATGTCTTGGGAATGGGACATGGCTGACCAGCTTGACCTGCTCCTCTTTTCCTGGTGCTGCTCCAGATTTAACAACCTCACAGGGGGACAAGAATCTTGTGGGGCATCGTTTGGTGGACTCAGATAACATGTTGACAGAACCTTATCAATGAGATGTTGGAATGATTGGGGGACCTTGTACCTCTGTCCTCATATTGGGAGCATACCTGGCTGGCCTGCCTTCCTCCCTCCCTCCCTCCCCAGATCTGCTCTGGCTGCTACAGCAACATTCTTTACACTATTCTCCTGATCTAATTCCTGTCTTCATGTGATGATCTTTGTTTGCAGACACTGGGGTCTATGTATTTAAAAATAATTATTTGGTGCTTCTGTTGGACATCTGCCTTGAGGGTCATTCAGGGCATGGTGCTCCCTTCCTGTGAAATTAAGTCCTCATTGTCTCCCGTTGGGCACCTGTAGGTAGTGGCTAGTAGAGCTGGTCAGAAAATGGTATGTATTATCCATGGAAATATGTTGGAAGAAATTAGCATTCTTGTGTACATCTTCTGGTGCGTCTTTCCCACCAAATGTCCTTCCTCCCCCAGCAAAAAAACACTGTATGGCTTAGAATCTGATATGTGTGAATCCAGTGTGCAGGGGACAGCACAAGGTGGGCATGGATGTTCCAGAGAATCTTCCACTTCACATTTCCTCACCCTTCCTCCCCATTCCCATGGGACGGTCAGGTGAGTGCCTTGTGTAGGCTATATCAGATGTAGAAATGAAGTAGACTCTGTAGAACAGCACTGCAGCCCACTGTGATGAAGTATTCCTTCCCTGGACATATCCTCCATGCCCCATCTAGGTGCTTGGTCTAGATAAAACTAACACAATAATGGAGTTGGACATGGCATACTTTTAGATCCGTTGGTTTTTTTGGCTTTTGGACTCAAAATGGGTTTGTTCTAGAGTCTAGACCCTCTACCGTTTTGTGTATTTATTGATAGTACTTCTAAACTCACACACTGACCTTTCATTAGTTAAACAATAGATCATCCTCGGTGATCAATACATAAGGATGTAGGGATGAGGGGAGTTATGTCGTTGTGCATAACTAGATTGGCTCTAATTGTGGAGATTAGTTCTGTTGGTTGTGTAAGTATCTGACAGTTTCAAATCAAAGTCTGTCTGTATGGGACAGCAAACCGCTTATTTCAGGCACTTGAGTACTGTTTTCCTCAAACCCCTGTGCTTTCCCCTTTCTCCATAGTTAAGCACTTTCCCACTTTAGCCCAGAAATTAAAAGTGACTCTCTGATCACTTTTTCATGAAATGACCCTGTCACGTTTCAGCAGATTTTGATCTACATTCTGAAGAAAAATAAGCATCTGGGATCCAGTTGAAGTAGAAGCCTCTCTAGGTTTGCAGTGATATGATTATCATTGTCATTGCCATTAAACTCTAATGAGAACTGTTAATTAGTAAGCCTGCCTGTGTATATTTCCCCCAGCTCATCACCCCTCTCTTTTTTCTTCTTGGGGAAATGGAGGGGGAGAGAAGATTAGAGTCAGGAAGACTTAGTTTTTCCTCCACATGAGCTGAGTAGCTCTTGATCCATTTTAATCATCTCTGTTATACTCTGAATTCTTACAGCTCATTTTCTTGGATTACACTGACAAGGGTGGTAGTTCAGCTCAATCCTAGTGACTAGACTCTAGGGAGCCTTGTTTTTACAGTGGCTTCATTCTGTAGTGTAACTGTGGGCCTGATCCTATTTAAGTTACTAGGGATTTTGCCTTTTACTGTGTTGGGGGTGGGGAGGAGAAGTGGAGAAGGCTGAAAGAACTAAAGGGTACAAGTGAGTAAGGTGAAGGAAAAGTGCTTTTTGGTGTCTGTCATTAGGATCATTTAGTGCAATATAATTTGACCACTCATCCCTTCTATATTTAAGGGCTTTCTTTCATTTTGTGTCTAATAGCCAATGTCTCAAAACAAGTCAATGTAGAATCATAGGCATATAGGGCTGGAAGGGATCTTGAGAGGTATCTACTCCATCCTTCTGCACTGAGGCAGGATTAAATATATCTAGACCACGCCTGACAGATTTGTCTAAACTTCTCTTAAAAACATCCAAGGACAGGGATTCCACAGCCTCCCAAAGTAACCTGGTTCCAATATGTAACTATCCTTCTAATTAGAAAGCTTTTCCTTGTAGACAAAGACTGCTTGAAAATTTGAAGCCACATTTTGATTAATGTTGCACATTTACTGTAACAGGGAGCTGGCTAGGAGATCCAAGCCAGGCCCCTGTTAGCCCAGCTCGGGTTAAAAAAGGAATTAGTTGGGGCTGGCCAGGGAGGCCCAAATTACCTGAGGGGATGCACCTGTGGTCCTGAGTAGTCAGCCTGCTATATAAAGCTGGCTGAAAGGAAGCAGGGGGAGACAGGAAAGGGAGGCACGTGAAAGGGAGGCACATGAGGCTCCAGATCCCTGTTGGCTGGGGAAGCTAGCGGTCTCCCAGGATGTTGGTTTGTAATATATGTAAATAGTAGGTGGTGGGGGGACAAGCCCAAACAATAAAAGAGCACTGGTGTATGTACTTTGGGTTGGTCACTGGATGAGTCTGTGGAGGACTCCACAGAGGGATTTGTTACACTTACCTATAAAGGCTCAAATCATCTCAATTTACCTTTCAGTTGTTTTCTTCTCATAGTTCTTTCCCTGACCCCACTGGCCATATTTTTTTAAAGACACAAAACCACACCAAAACATAAAAAAACAAAACAAAAAAATCCCACCTCTGAACTGAACTCTCTCTCATAGGGCAGTTTGAATTTAGACCTTAATGTTCAGTTTTTTCTCTTTCTCTGTCTTCTACACTTTATTGCCTACCCACTTATGTTTCTACATCTTGATACCATGATTCTATCCATACCTTACTTTAGGTTTCAAAAAGTGAGCATCTCTTAGATTGCACGTGGAGCTTGGAAGAAAGCTGCCACTTATTTAATCCAACCTGGCCCTTGTTCATTAAACAGGTCTGAATTTTGAAGCCAGTCTTAATCTTTCTGACTGACCCCATGCTCTGAATCCAAACATAGCCAAACACTGGAGACTGGAAATCCAGATCTGGATCTGAATTTTTACTCTGGGTCCAGTTGTGCAAAATTCCTATTGACTTCTACAATGCAAATTTAAACTCTAGGTTTCCTATCTTGCAGTTATTTAGGGGTGAGACCCATTTCAAATTCACAGATATCAAGCCTACAGCTTGAACCAAACCTGAACAAAACCTTCTGTTTGTTGCAGAATAATTTGGCTACTTTTTGGTATGAATTTTCATCCGTGTGTATGCCTTCACTATCAGGCTGCTTCTCAGATAAGAGGCAAAAGCACAAGAAATAGCAGTCCCTTGTAGCATTTCCTGTTTACTTGGAAGCTGGAAGCCCCAAACTCTTATGAACCTCACTTTAAAACTCAAGATAATTGGATACATTTCTGATGCAGAATCAGACCCTGGTTCAGCACGGTACACACATGCCTACCATTAAGCATGTGAGTAGTTTCTAACTTCAATTGAGCTATTCACATGTTTAAAGATGAGAATATCCTTAAGCACCTTGCTGATGCAAGGCCTAAAACTTCTGGTACTTAGCAAAAGTGGATCTGTGAACCCTTCAATATTCAACTATCCTGAACCATTTACATGAGTAGTTTGGACTGATCTCCTCCTGTCTAATTAATCACTTTTATGTTGTACAAACACAATAATTTATTGTGCTATTAAAGATCCTAATTTATCATTTGCACAATTTTAAATTAGTCATTAACATTTTTTTCAAGCTTCACTGTAGCCCACAAAAGAGGTTTTAATTGAGTTTATACACTCTGAAATTGGGTGGTTTATAATAGAAACATTGTCAGCCCTTTAACTACAATAGTTGGAATGTACCATTTTATTAAATTAGGTGAGATATTTCATTCTCTTCAGAGTTAAAAGCTGAAAGTTTCAGGTTCCTATGTGTTAACCCCAGCTTATGAAAGGGCAACTTAATATAGTGGAGCCCTTTACTTAAAATTACTATTTTTTTAATAGTTCATTATTTGGCAGTGTTATAACCTTGTCAACTTTCATTACATTCGGGGATATTGTATTGTTGCAGGGTACTCGGAGTCCCATAGAAACGAGGCACACACATAGCTGCTAAACAAAAGTGGTGAGTTTATTGAAGGCAGACAGTGACACACCCACAACGGGGGCTCCCTTCGTTGCTGTCACTGAGACGGGGCTTTCGACGCACCAGAGCAATGCTCAGGATGAAGCCCATTATGCAGGGGAACGCAGACATAGAAATACATATGCACATTTACATCTCATGCATACCTCATGAATAGCTAATGGCTTGTTTTGCTTCATTAGTATTACACAGTCCTAGCAGGCAGTTAGGACTGTAGAGCTCCGGTATGCAAGAGATAGCGCTGGTATGCAATAGCAATGTGTTGACCGAGAGTACCCTTTCCCTGGTGTCGAGGGGGGAGAGCGTCCCTACATGCATACCGTTACAAAATCTTCACGCACCCTACATGTATATAGTTTTCAGAAGAGCTCTAAGGCCCAATTCTTGATATCAGTATACAGCCTGAGCAACAAAATACCACAGCAATTCATTAATACTATCACAATTATACACAATGGGTGAAATTATAGCCCCATGAAGTCAATGGTAGCTTTGTGATTGATTTCAATGGGGCTAGAACATATACTTTACATTGAAATAACAGCTCCATAATAAAACAGTTATGATGTTATTACCTGTGTGACTCCTGATGAATGCACAACTAATTTGTGCAATCACTTCTTGAGAAAGATGATAGTCAGTCCTGCTTTTCCATAGTGTAACTACTCAAACAGTGAAACAGAACTCAAATCAGCATGATACTTTTTTGAATTATTGTTTAGGTGTGACACATGAGCAAAATAGGCCTCCTCTACACAGTGTAAATAGGCCTCCTCTACTAGTTTAACTGAGTGGGAGTGGTTTTTCGTTTTGGGTTTTGTTTTTTTAATTGATATTAGTTAAACTGGTGCAAGCCCCTATGTGGATCCTCTTTTATATAAGTATAGAACTGGTTTACATTGGTTTAAACCTATCAGTTAAAGAATTCAGTTAAGGCTGATGACAACATTTGCAGTCAGCTGTTTGACTGCTGTGGTATAATAGTTCTATCTAACTGAAGGGTAAAGCTTATTTGTGAAGGGGCCACAGCTTTCTCAGGGGCCAGTCAAAGACTGGGGAACAAACTCCCGCAAGATTCGAGAACCACGACAGACCTCATTCCCTTCCATTTCAAGAATAAGGCACATTTCTTCAGCCTTCTCTTTGCTAACAAAAATGCGTAGAGCATGTGGATCTTAAGAGAGAAATGAAATATAAAAAAATCCCCATGCAGTTTTCCCCTGGGGAGAGGGAGAGAGAGAAGAAATGAACCACGCTGGATGGATGCTATTTGTATTGTTTAATGCTCTATTGAAAGGTGCTTGGTACCATGGTGAACGGTGCAGTGTAAGAGCCTAATACAACAGATATGTGCCATGTGGGCTATAACCTGAAGCACAAGAAGATGAGGTGAAGATGGAGTGTCCTTTTTAAATGTCAATAGCCTTGCTTGGGTTGCTTTTTGTTTTTCATGTAATACTAAGGTTATGATGACACAGGTGTTTTTTTAGTCGGTGTGGGATTAATGTATTTTACAGTGATTGATTTAACAGCATATGCCAAAATACAGCCCACTGCAACTCTCTTAACAGAAGAAATTGAAACCAGAGAAGGGCATTTCATTTCCGATAGACTCTGTGTGAGGAATAAAAGCAATGACTTGCAAGACTTCCTGCGTTCCTGCCCACTTGGTTGATTGGTTGTGGATTATGGTTTACAATAGCAAAACAAAGCAGTCTTGTAATGGCCAAATCATTACAGGCCAAATTTTGCTCCCATTGAAGTCAATTACAAACCCCTGCTTGACTTCACTGGGAACACAATCTAGCCCTAAGTGTAAAACTATAATTTGAGGCATTTGCGTTTAGAATAAAGGAAAGGAACAGTTAAGCAAAGAAATCATCAACAGCAAGATTATTCATTTCAGTTCCTGTTTCCATTGTTATCAGATCACTTTGGGAGGGAGGTACCTGCCTATGGTGGCTAAGTCAAGCATTTATCTGCTGTTCTCTTGGCACCGCAGACTAGAGTTTTACCACACTGACGGCTGCTACCAGAATGTAAGTCTTGTCAGACTGGGACCCTCTCAGTTGGGAGGTATGTTTTGGAGACAAAGCAAACTGGGGAATTTGCAACTGCAAGGTTTTTGCAGAAATTGGATTGTGGTAGTCAGTAGTTGTGGATTTACTTTGTTCTTTCTGCTCTTTCCTGTATATCTTATTTGTTGAGTCCTGTGATGTTGAGTAAATCATTCACATAGGAGTACAGATGAGAGCTGTTTCCATAAATAAGGGTACCGTTTCCACCAGGGGAGCTCTCTTTTAGGAGCAATCTTCCCAACTTTTTTTTTTTTTTTTTGGCCCTCATCTTCTTTACTTCTCTTCCCTTTACTCTCATCACAGTCCATCATCCATTCCCTTTGTGGAAAAGTTCACTAGAACTTTAGAAAGATGAAAATTATAGGATTCCATAGAAGTTTGTGTCCTATAGAAATTACTTACCACCTGCAACTAAATCATCCAACACAATGGAGAGTAGGGGCAGGGGGCAGTGGCACGAGGAAAGATTCCTTCTCTAGCTCCTCTATTGGACCTTCTCCTCTGCTCACTGATGAACTAGCTTGGCCTTACTATATCACTCCCTATTGTTCATGCTCCACTACTGGATCCACTTCCACTCCAGCTTAAGGTGGCAGTTGCTTCTAATACCTCTCCCATAGAAATTATATAACTTCAGTGAAAAACTCCATACATAAAAAAAAAAACATTAAGAAAAGGCTCCAAATCCTCCATTCTCCAATGCATCTGATTCTGGCTACCATCAGAGACAACATACTCAACTATATGACCCACTGGTCAGAGTTTGTCCCTTTATTTGAGTCAGGGAAAATGAAAATCATGTTCAGATAAGATGCTTTAGTACAAAAACCTATTGGATTATCCTAGCAACTTCATGTAATTGATTATGGGGCATCTGAGGTTATCTGTGCTAAACTTTATGGGGAGTCAAAGTCCATTTTGCCTGCCTCAGATAAAGAGACAAACTCTGCTTCTGTGGCTTCAATGGAGTAAAGGGAATTTTGCCCCTGACTTCAAAAAAGTAAAACTAAAGTTGTATTCCAGGAATAGGAGTGTATGAATAGGCATATTGGATCTGACTAGTGGACCATATAGTTGAATATGCTATCTCTGATGGTAGGCAGAATAAGATACCTTGCAAGATGGCATAAGAAGCCTGCAGGCATATGTAAAGCCATCTGCCTTCGACATAGGTCTCATCATGGTCTCTAATAGAGATTAGTTAATGCCCTGAAGCATGATACTTAACCCTTCCAAAATTGTTGTTGTAATTATTTATAACTCTGGATAGTCTTGATAGCCATATAAGTAGCTCATCCCTTTTGAAATCTTGCTGAATTTGTGTCCTCCAGGGCATCAGGTGGCAATGAGTTCCACAATTTAAGGAAATATTTTCACATAATATTTAATTTTATTGGTGTTGAATTTTCTACCTTTCAGTTAGTCAAATGTTCTCTTGTTCTTGTGTTATGAGCCAGGGGGAAGATCCGTTCCCCATCTACATCCTCTAGACCATTCATTATTTATTTTATATGCTTTTGTAATCTCCCCTCTCATCCATCTCCTTTCGAAGACACACATTCCCAATGTTTTCAGTCTCTCTTCATATGAGAGGCATTTGAAAACTTTGGACCATTTTTGTTGATGGTCTCTGACTCTTTTCTAGTTCTGCAATATCCTTTTGAAGATGTAGTGACCAGTGCTCCAGGTGAGCTTGCATCACTGATTTTTATTTAAAGGCATTACAGTGCATTTGGTTTTATTCTCCATCCCATTCTTTAGTCTAATATTCAGCCTTGCAAGGGATGATGCACACACAAATATCCCAAGTGACTTTTTATCTGTGACAACTGCTTCTTTTGCTCACACATTTTGAATAGGTTTTTTTTTTGTTATTTTAATTTATTTATATTTAATCCCCTCATGTATCCTTTCCAGCATTTTCAATGGAAGCAAACAGGCAATCATAATGAACCTTCTAAATTTTTAAATAAGTCTTATAGAATAGATATGTGTTTGCTTTAATTATTAAAAACTTAAACTTTTCTCTCCTGACTTTTGGAGCAACAATTTAAAACAAAACCAAAAAGCATATCACAGTAGCATGCAAACATGAATATAAAGCCAGCTTCTGCAGTTCTTATTCGGTTGTTAGTAACAACTCTGGTCCCTTAGGATTACCTAACATGGTCATTAGGACCAGATTGTGCCTTTAGTATCCACATGTGGAAAGAACTCCTGTCCCCATAGGAAGGGGGATTGGCTGCTTCCATGACTCCTTCTCCACTTTCCTCACTGTATGCTGTGGGCTGTCTGCCCATTGAGCTATGAACTCAAGTGGAGAGGAAGTGTCGGAGTAGGGTCACTCATTGTTCCCTGTTGTACAAAGCACAAGTGCAAAGACGGTACTGATATTTCAGTAAAGTGCTCTTTGTACTAAGTTATCTCCCTTAGGGATCATTTCCGGGTCAGGGATAAGGGCTGGCAGGAAGCTATGGCAGAGCTGCAGGGCCCCAGAGCTCATGTGGATGTGTAGTCTTCCACACTGATGGCCTGTGCCCCCCCCCCCGGTGGGTTGCCAAGATTGCTGTGACATGGCGTCCACTTTCTTTCAGGAAGGATCAGACTTGTCCTGTCATAAATTGTGACCATTGAAGCTATTCCATAAGGGCATCTAACATAATTTCTTGGCCCCTGGACTGTGTTTGGTAAACAGGCACAATATGTCCCTGAGTATGGAAATTAGTAGTTGGCCCATTGGCAATGTCATGCTGGGGTAAACAAATGGTACATCAAATCTAGTATCCTGTCTTTACATGTTACCAAAGCCAAATATCATACAGGTTTCTGTAAACTCCCACAATGGGGGAGGGTAGGTGTATGGCAAAAGGAGAAACACTAGCTGTGGTCAGTTTATGCCCTGAATCATGGGGACTGGTAGCCCTTGTAATTTTCTCCTAGCCTATGTCATTGAGATGCTGTTTTATTTATAATCTAAACCTTTTCTTGAGTTTTTAGTAAGCTATTTTCTCAGTATTTATCAAGTGGCAATGAGTTCCAGGGGTTAATTATATGGGAGCCAAATCAGTTGTGCTGAACACCTTCAGCACCTCATAGGGTCAGACATGTGTTGCACAAAATAGGCAGATACTCCATGGACAAAGGATTTTTTCACAAATTATATGGGGTGGGACTTCTTAGTGGAAAACCCTTATTATAATGGAAGCACGTCAGGGATGGTCTTCAAAGCACAATAGAACCTGAGACAATCTTGAGCTTCAACTATATTGCTCATTATCTCTGATTCCCTGAGAGAAACAATTCTAAAAAGTGGACTCTATTTGCCATTGCTCCTTTACACAAAACTGTGCATTTACCTGCCATTGTGATACAGAATACCAGTATTGCAATTCCGACTTCTTAGACTTAATGTTGGTTCAGAAAAGATTTCTTATTTCAAATTATTTCTATTCCCTTTGGGTCATCTGACTTCACTATATCTTACATCGTGCCTCTTCTTTTTTAAATGAATTTTACAGATAGGTACAGTACCCTACTGTGTGTGATTATTTCGCTAATATAAAATCCAAACATCAGAATCCCTTCAAAAGCCAGGCAGTTATTGGTACCAGGTCAAGGGTGAAAGAAACAGAAAAGTCTTCCTTTGTGTTACTTGGTCACTTGTCTGGCATTTAAAAAGTTGGCTTTAATATTTCTTTCTATCTCATTAGAGGGTTAAATAATCCATGAATCAGCATGTATTAAAAACCCATTCAAAATATTAGAAAACAGCTTTAAAACCCTCCTCACAAATCTAACTTGTACTCTAAAAGAACACCTTATGTGAGTTAGCTGCCAAATTAATGGATTGCTAGTCTGCTGTCTCAAGGAGCTGGCTGTTATAGTCTAATTAAAGGTAAAAAATCAAGACATCTAGAATTGTCTCTTACAAATTAAAAGTCCTCTTTTATATGCTGCAGAGGTGTCAGCATTATTATAAAGACTAATTAGGGCATTTTACAACATCCTGGTAACAGGGAGGAAGTGGCATTTTATGTAGCTTTAAAAATTATTCAGCGTCTTTACCACTTGGGGTCAGATTTTTAAGATGCCTTCAGTGCTCACCTGCTGGTGCAAGAGGAAGTATTTTATTGTCTCATAAGAATAAATGAACATTTTGAAAACTTAAATGCCTGCCTGTAATGGACAATAGCCCACTTCACAAAGCCACTAAAAAGAGCCCCCAGGAAGAACTACAGAGTGACTTTCCTGCAGAGCATTTGCACCAATCTATTATCTAAGTCTGCTCATGGGTCTAGATTCTGCTTTTGTTCACATCAGTGTAAGGCTTCAGGGGAGTTCCTCTGGATTTACTTCCATGTGACAGAGAAGGGAACTAAGACCCTAGCAGCTTCAATTCCCACACTGACTACTTTGAGCCAAGGAAATACTGGACTCAGTGCTGTGTGCCCTTTTTTCTGAGAAAATTCCCATTTCAGCAGAAGTCAGCTGAAGTCTTGATGAAGTAAGAGGTGTTTGAATTGGGTCACTCATGAAGATTTAGAAATGAAAGTGTCAGTAAAGCACTAACTCGCATATTGGGTGGGATGGGAATAGAGCACTAGCACAGAAAGCAATCTCTGTGTACAGGAAAGCATAGAGATACAATTATGAGCAATTGTATAGTATACTCCTTGTGCTCTTCCTTCTTTGTGCCCTGGTATGGGTGTATAGAAGGCAAATAAAATCTAAATGAGTGTTGTAAAATCTCATGATTTTTAGGCCAGGCAATGGGTTTTGGGAGGCCTGGCTTTTGGTTTTTGAATGCTTGTTTGGCAACACTGAAATCTGTCCCATAATTAAAATCTTGTCTGATTCTGCATTTCCTACCCTTATGAGCTCTGCTAACCTTTTAAGTACAATCAGCTCATTCACATCTCAGACATGAGACCCAAGATACTAAGAGTTGTTTCTAATTCTGCAACTATCCCATTTATTGCAAACATGATTGAGTGTACAGACTCCTGAGGGTTTTATTAAATATCCAAGACTCATGGCAAATCGGTGTAGGAAACTAGCACTCATTGCCATTAAAAATGTTTAGCATTGTCTTAAAATCGCATAAGAGGGAAATTGTATTATTCTCACTGTGGATGACAAATTCAAATGTTATAAATTTATCTAAAGCTTTTTAGTTCTATTCATAGAGTCTCTTCCTCTAAAGCTATGAAGTTCTTAATCAGTGCCTGTTCTAACTGCACTTTAAAAATGTTGTTTAATGTGTGAACTGGATCCCATGTTCAGCTCTTTAAATTGAGGCTAAAAACCACATGAGACAGTTTCTCTCAGTTGTTAGTGTGAGCGCAATGAATGTTTGCTTTGAGGGCTTAATAGAGTTACGAGTGTAAAAATAACATAATGGGCACATTTGAAGCTAAATTTTCAGCTTGGTGTTCAGGGATTTAGTCATGCAATGGCCATTAGTGTTAATGGAAAATTGTGCAGCCAAATCTCTCTATATTGTGCTGAAAATGTACCCCTTAGTGTTTAAGGTTGGCCTGTTAACACTCATTATGAGACTGCAGTCATGTAAGCAGCTAAAGGAATATGATAAATGGTTCATTTATCAAACAGTGCTATATCCTGGGATTATGTGGGAAGTATAATAGGAAGTGCTGGAGGATGCTTGAAAGAAGTGGTCATTCCTATAGCAGCAGCTGCTGCTATGTTTTGGGCCCTTCAGTGGCTTCTGTGGGGACGTGGTGACATCAGCCTTGCTATAAACTATGGTTATACAAACTCTATTGCACAGTGGCAGAACAGGCAACAAGGAAGCCTGAAGAGAGGCTGACATTTGTCTTTTGTCAGCTGCTCCATATTAAAGGGCAGGACAAAATCATCAAAAGCCAAATCTAGAAACTGCCTCCGTCAGCACAGCTTCAATTTCAGACACTTTTGTGGTATAGACATAATATTAGGATGCAAGACCAATGAATTATGATGCATATTTGGCAGAGGAATGACCATGTTGCTGCCAAAATTGTCAGTGATGCTATAAGATGACTAGTGATGGATAGAAACTGGATATCCAGCCAGACCACAGTTGGAAATTGAGCCAGGTGGGGCTAAATCTGCAAGAAGGCCACTTCTCTTTTGGATTTGCCATGCTGAATCATCTATGTTTTGATGAGCTCAAAGAACTGCATTCCTTGATCTAGGAATAGGAAGCCTCATTCTTGGGTCCAGCTGAGTAGCTCTCAATATCAGATCAGAAGGAGGAGTGTAAAGATACAGTTGTCCTCCCCCAGATTCTGAAATTGGTTCAGCCTCCAGCAAGGGTTCAAGGAACTGTAGCAAAGCTTTTATGGGAATAATGAAGAATAAAGGTGTGGAAATACAGGGGAATCTTTTGGGAAACCTCAGCCGCAGGAGATACACACTTGCATGTGGGATGTGGTTACAACATAGATTTTGAATTGTATCAAGCTAAGAAATGAGATACAGGATGAACATTCATGATGGTAGACAATGACTCAGCTGAAAAGAAAAGCACGGTTGTAGTCAGCAGTGACTCTTTCTTGGGGTAGCCTTTATAACAGTTTAAAATGAATTAACATAATTATAAAGTGAATGGAAAACTCCCCACTTTAAATTCATCTCAGCCCTATGACCCCGTGTATAATCTCTCATTCTCTCCCACCAGCCACTCTTAGAGCCCTTTGTCTAAGAACCTGTGCAAGAGGATGAGAAATCTGAACCTCAGTTAATCCCTTGTTCTCTGGGGACCCGGTAACACTGCTGTATCTTGAACTACACCACAATTCTTTGCTGCACTTTCCTATTCTCCATCTTTGTCTTTGAATTAGCAATGCCTCTTTTAACTTTTAACTGATATGGAGCCTGTAATCAGAGTCAAAAGCCCTCTGTAATTTTCTAAATCAAAATCTTTTTTTAATTGGCATACAGATAAACAAGTTCCAGGTACCTGTTAGATATTTCTACCATTAGTGGAAAAATGGTATTACTCTCTAAAGAGTTATTAGGAGCATTTTGGTAGGAATGCAATCAATTCTTCAATCTGTTTATATAATGAGCGCTAGTAGGACAAACTGAAAGTCCATTTTAAGGCCTGAGCTTTCGTATGTTGACAATTGCAGAATTGCTGCCCAACCATAAGTCTTCACCACCTGAGTCCTCTTTTTAAACATCTTGCAGATGGTGCATCGTCCTTGATGGGTCCCTTCCCAAGGCTCAACAAGATCCTCGTCTGGGGATTATTATTGGGGATAGACCGCCTATATGATAATGGTTGAACCCTGGTGAGTACATCACATAGGATAGCCTATTACTCTAACTAAATCTAACACTAAACTAAGCTTAAGTTACTACTACAACTACATACAAGAAAAAAGTCTTGGGTAACTGATACAGAAAGCGAGAGGTGAAAGAACGCTACACAGATCTGCCTTCAACCCACAGAAGATAAGAAGGAACTAATGGGGAAGAGATCCGAGTGGTGCCACCCTTATATAGCTGGGGAGGGACAAGGCCACAAGAGATGAACACCGACCCTAAGGGGACTGCTAGGCAGAGTTCTCCGGCTTCGGTGTGCTGGGTGCATGTATGCCTACATGGAATACATGGCAGCTTCTACTTGAAGAACCACCAATAGAACCAAGCTCCTCTCCAGCCCACCTCCCTGAACTCAGTTCAAGTCCTAAGACTGCATTCCAGGGCTTCCAGCTCATCTGCCTCAATGCTTCCTCTTAGCACTTTTTCTCTGCTCTTGCTGCTTCTGCACCTTTCTTCCTCTACACATCTGTGGCAGGGCTTAATCAGCTCCTGCCACTCCAGCCCCAATCAGAGAGAATGGATTGGGGATGGGTGAATTGCCCTAAGTTTGCCTAGTAACTGATCACTCATTAGCAGGAGCTACAAGGCTGGAAGGGGCAGAGACTATGAGCAGGTGATCAGGCTCAGAGGGAGTAGGAGCCTACTAGACCGTTGCTGGCCAGGCTTCCGGTAGGACAAGCAGTTGTAAAGCCTGTATATACTTGGAAACTGGTGGTGGGAAACTGATCACAAATAAAGAACATGGGTGTTGCACTAGACTGAAGTATCCCTGATTCACAGAGACGGGACAAGGGGCCAAATGTGGAGGGGCGCTGTATGTACCTCATTATACTATCCCTCAATCATTGCCCTAGTTCTGTACCTATCACACTCCCACATCACTTCTAACTAATCCCATACTTTTCAGATGCTACTTGAACAATTGTCCTGGATACTGCTCCATGCAACCTCTATTTGCAACCACACCTCCTTCCTCAGGGCCGACTCCAGGCACCAGCTTAGCAAGCAAGTGCCTGGGGCATCAAACGGCAGGGGGCAGCATTCCAGGCTCTGTCAGGGCGGCACTCAGGCAGCTTTCGGCGGCACGCCTGAGGCAGCTCCAACGCTCTTCCCCTTTTGGCGGCGCTGCCACAGGCATGCCGCCGAAAGCCGCTCTTCCCTCTTCGGCGGCACACCTGCAGCAGCTCCGCTGAAGAAGGAAGAGTGTCGGAACTGCCACAGGCTTGTTCGGCGGATGCCTGCAGCAGCTCCACCGCTATTCCCTCTTTGGTGGAGCTGCTTGGGGGGGCAAAAACGGTAGAGACGGCCCTGTCCTTCCTAACCTATCCCTACCCGACTTACTCCACCAGACTTCCTCCTGGAATCTCAAATGAAATGTATAAACTACTACTTCCACCACATAATATAAAATCTCATATATGACATATTGTAAGAGCCCATACTAGATATGGAAAAACTCATCACCACTCCATGAGTCTCTGCTCACTGGCCAAGAGTGACATGAATATGAACTATGAATAATTTCAGCTATAAATAAATTCAGGAATGAAGTTCTAGAACAAGCTTCCAAGAAGAATAGTTGGGGCAAACGCTCTGACTCGTTTTAAGAGCATGATAGATTTAGAGTGGGATTATATAATGGGGATTGCCTGCAATAGCAGGGGACTGATCTTGATAACACAGGAGATCCCTTCCAGTCCTATGTATATCCTGTTCTAGTCGCCATTTTGATACTGGATAATTGAGATTCTGGTAACAGACCTTCATAAGGCATTGAGACTGAAACATGATTTAATTCAAAATGGAAAGAGTATTTACCAAATATATGCCTCACACCATATAAGCCTTTCTGATGGTTCAAACTGTAAGAGACTAAACCACTATGATAGCTCTGATTCCTGAATAAGAGCCCCCACTTCTCAACAATGATTGCTGAAATGAGATCTCCTATGGTATTGGAGAAACAAGGTGGGTAAGATAGTATCTTTTATTGGACCAACTTCTGTCGGCGAGAGAGACAAGCTGTCGAGCTACACAGAGCTCTTTTTCAGCTTTTCTCTCTTGCTGACAGAAGTTGGTCCAATAAAAGATATTACCTCACTCACCTTGTCTCTCTAATATCCTGGGACCAACATGCCTACAACATCACTGCCTCTAACTATGGTAGTTAGTCATTGCTTATCTCAAGCATCTTCATGCATCAGACTTTTTTCTTAACCACGTATTCCATGTGAGAAAATGATTCTCATATCCATAGTTTACTATAGTTCAAAAGTAATATTGAATCATCTAAAATGTTTATTACTATAAAGTGCTGAATCCTGCTCCCAGACCCTTATCAAAGGTATTTACACTCCTATCTTCCACTGCTTTCAATGGAAGTTAAGAGCTTAGGACGTGTCTACACTGGCACTTTACAACGCTGTAACTTTCTTGCTCGGGGTGTAAACCTTCTTCCTCCCCTTTACCCTTCAAGTTTCAGCGCTGTAAAGTGCCAGTGTAGCCAGCGCACCAGCTCTGGGAGCCATGCTGCCAGTGCCAGTGGCTATTCCCCTTGTGGAGGTGGGTTTTTTATAGTGCTGGAAGAGCTCTCCCCCAGCGCTGGTGCTGTGAAGACTCAGCTACATTAAAGTGCTGCTGCGGCAGTGGTTTAACATTGCTAGTGAAGACATGCCCCTAGATAAATTTGTAAATCTGGGCCCCGTTGACTTCAGTAGGTACTGCATTTGTCTCTTGGGACCAGATTTTGCTTTCAACTCTACTGATGTAAACTCAGAGTAATTCCAATGAAATCTATAGAATTGCTTTGCATTTATATCAGTGTAAAACGTAGAAAATTTTGGTCCATGTGTTACAATTCTAACCAGAATAGTGACAGACTTGTGATAAAGCGGGTAGATAATTGAAATAAATACTCCAACGAAGCTAAGAAAAATCCCTGCAAATTCTCTCTCCATAATTTAAATAATACACACTTCACATTTCCACAGTTTAAAACAAGCAAAGGAAAAGGAGCTGTATTTCTTCACACTTTGTGATTATAGTTGCTAGTGGGTTTCAGCTGTTTATCATGCAACTTCTTCCTACCTCACAGCTCTGAATTATGTTTCATGACTAATAATTTGACAGCCTGTTGGAAAATAAACTTGAAAACTTGCAGGGCTTGGGTTTATTTTTTTGTAAGAACTGGTTATAAATGTCAAAGTTTCTTGGCACAATACAGCTTGCTTTTAGGAGACAAATTTGAATGTTCACAGACAGTAGCTAGTTATGACAAATAATTTAGATGTAGGATTTTTTTTTCCCATGGGTGAAATCCAATTGCCAGCATGGGTGCTACTACTAATGTGGCTGAATCAATATAATTTATCCTTAACTTGGCAAGTTCAACTAGTTTACACACCTTGAAAAGAAACAGCAATAATTACTAAACACTATGGGGTCTGTTCTCTCCTCTCTCTCTAGGGGAATATGTGTGTAGCTCTTATTAGGTCTAATAAGAATACTGCACATTACTCTCTTGTGCATCAACAGGATGACAGGCCTCTTTGCATTATTAGTTTTTAAATTCGCTGCACTACTTTTTTAAAAAAAAAAAATGTAAGTTTTCTGCATTTATCCTCTTGATACTTTCCATCCTCCCATTTCTTCTTCTTCTTCCTCTTATTGTCATTCAGCACTGCAACAGATCCATACTGGGAGGAGTTGTTTCCAAGTCATGGGTCAGGTCAGGCTTCAGTAAATATATTCATATATATTTTTAAAAAATCTGGAATCTAACCTTGGAAACTAGGGGAACTGATCTAAGGGAATCAAAAACTGGGTAAGTGGAAACCCAGACACTGGTCCCCCATACTCTCTGCACAGTCAAAGGAATAACTTACCAAACTGCTCTCTGCATAAAGGAAGAATGAGCTATTTTTTCCAATCTCAACATTTCATGCATCATTGGTAATGTAAAACTGATGAACTGGCAAAGCCTCCATAATAAACCAGTATCACTAATGGGATGTGTTTTACCATGATGGAGATGTGAATACAGTAAACCCTCGATTTAACGGACCCCGATTTAACGGACTTCGGATGCAACGGACAAAATTTCCGATGCATCCGAAATCCGTTATTGGGGGCTGCTGGCTCCCCGCAACGGGGAGCCGGGCGGGGGGGGCATTTGAGAGCCCCCGCTCAGCTCCCCGCAGCAGGAAGCCGGGCGGGGGGGGTTGAGAGCTCCCGCCCGGCTCCCCGCAGCGGGAAGCCGGGCGGGGGGTTTGACAGCTCCCGCCAGGCTTCCCGCTGGGGGGAGCCGGGCGGGAGCTGTCAACCCCCCCGCCCGGCTCCCCGCAACGGGGAGCCGGGCGGGGGGGGGGTTTGAGAGCTCCCGCCCGGCTCCCCGCAGCGGGGAGCCAGGCGGGGGAAGGGGTGGGGTGGGCTGACTCACGGCTCCATATAACGGACTAATTCTGGCAGGGGGTGTCCATTGTCACCCGAAAGTCTGTTATTTAATAATTTAAAAAAATTATTAAATAACGGACTTTCGGTTTTAACGGACACCCCCTCGCCCGAATTAGTCCGTTATATCGAGGTTTCACTGTATTTTCATAATGGTACCTGTTCTGCATTGGCATTCTGATCTCTTTTACCACGCTTTTAACTTCACTGACTTAAATGGAATTGCTCCTGTTTTACTCCACTGGCGTGAGATCAGAATAAGAACCCTTTGATTTATTTTTCTCTTTGGTTTGAAAGGAAAGCATCTGTTTTCTGAAAGCTAATGAGAAGAATGTCTAACGATGCATAAATGGGGCATGCTTCCTCCTTCCCTCACAAATGATTACTGCAATATCTGTATTACAGCAGTGCATAGAGAACCTAAGACCAGAGTCTATCTATGTCTAGATATACAAATATGTAGAGTGAAACCATTGCTGCCCAGAGAGCTTTCAATATAAATTAACATGAGCAGGGAAAGGGGCACAGAAGGATTAAATGATGTTCCCAAGGTCAAACAGTATTTCAGTGGAAGAGCAGAGAACAGACACCCCCCCTAATCTCCTGGATCCCAGTCTAGTGCTCTATCTACTTGGCCAGACTGCTTGTGACATGTAATGAAAACATCACATTTTTTCCACCTCTAGAGGAGCTCTTTACTATATCTATTTGGAATCACAAACTCATTAATGTACAGTGTTAATTAAAACTTGGGGTTCTTCACCTTTAAAGTACATTTAATCTTGTGAGATAAATTTGTGACAATCCAGATACTTTATTTATCCTATTTATTGACTGAATTAAAGAAGGCTAGAATGTTTGGAAATAAAAACTGTGAAGTTTTCTCTCGTACTTATGAGCACCATTGCCAGTGAATGAAAAAAGAGTGTCTTCCTACCCCTCTCTATTCATTACTAGGCGGAAAGGACAGCACAGCATAGCAAAGGATATGAAACTGATTTCCCACCAATTTTGAACCACCTAAACTCTCTAGTGCACATACTTCAGTGTCCCCAAGGGATTAGAATCAGTTACAGTTTTCTAAGTGGTGCTCTGATCTTTACTACGTCCTTTTGCCAGCTTCCCTCCATGTATGCAACAAGTAGGAATATTTAACTCTAATTTTCCCCAAAACTGAACTATTTTTGTGCACTCTCTGTCATTTTAAACTTTGGGTCATATAATAAATTCTTAGTATTACTGGTCTGAAGTTATGTGACTGGGAGTCTATTATGACTGGGCAAATAACTGTTCAGTGCTTATGAGAGGACTAAATGGTTCACCATCTAACCCTTCACAGTTTAATCTAAAATGCACCTAGATCCCCTCACTTTAGTTTTAAACTGACTTTTGACCAACCTGACTGAGATTTTACAAAATTAAAGTTGTTTTGATTTTTGTCCATCTCCAAATGTGTTTCTGGTCCCTAATGTGACTGGCCAGAGGCTTCTGCCTGTCTGTTTCCTGTTTGCCATCTTTGTAATGGTTAAAATTTATATAATTGTTTTGTGGCATAATTTTCAAAGCATACACTTCTCAATGTCTTTGTTTACAAAACCCAATCCTGTTCACTCTACTGACATGAGTAGTTATCATGAAGTTCAATGGGATTTTGCAATTGAGTAAGATCACTTGCACCTGTTCTGAAGGCCAAAAATCTGACAATAAAGATGTGTCTTCAATTACTATCTTCAAACCTCTTTCACTGGAAAAATATAAATTAATTAAAAGAAATCCCTGGAACTGTAAGGCTATCATAGCAGAAATGTTTCAGTTTGTCATTCATTCTGAATGTCATTAAAAACAATTAGGATTATTTTAATTAAACATAAACACTGCTCACAAAGTATAAGCTTGTAATTTTGTTTTGTTGTCTTATCAATGTCTTTTAACATTTAAATATATATTCCTTAAAGTGAATATAATGCTCTTGAAGAAGTATCAGGCTAAAACCACTCTATATATCCTCAGAATAGATTGAACCGAGTAGCTTCTTTTAAATTACCTCATCAATGTGCTTCTTCAACTGTGGAGAGGAACCTACTGTAAGGCACAGTGATGGTTAAGTCTTTCTGCCCTGCTGAGATTGCCACTGTGACAGGCTTCCACTAAACAAAAAAACTATATTCTAGGAACTGGACTGAAACCAACAACTCACAACAACTTGTCATAAGCCATTGAGGGGGCAGTCATATTGTAACAACCTTGTCAGCCTTCTTTTGATTAGCATATGCGCTAAGAAGGAAACTATATAGAGATATATTTGCTTAATGCTGTGATGTTCAGACCTTGTCTTGCTCGACAAATATTTTTATTCTGGTTTTCTCTCTCTCTCTCTTTCTCCCCCCCTCCCTTTCTAAGAATAAATTTAAATGGCTTATAGGACAGTAATGGGCTATGAAGACTTTCACCTTAGCCTAGGCTAGATTAAAAGCAAACAGTAAGCTAGTGTATTTCCATTTGGAGGTTTATATAAACGGAGTTCATGTTCTCAGCCCAGCTCTTCCTTGACCAGGTTAAGGAAGAGCTGGGCTGAGAGATAGCAGTTACTATTATCTGAGAGAGCAATTTTATGAGAGAGACCCACACATTCATGATGACCAAACTGGTTATTGAGAATGAACTTCTCCTCCCTCCAGGTCAGCAATGATGCTCAGTAGGAGAGCAGTTCTGCAATCGGTTGGTGCACAGAACTTCAATGAATTCCAAAGGGAGTTCCATGAACACAAACACCTAGAGGTAACACTGAGACACCTAGAGGTGTGCCCTCTATAACACTGATAGAGAGATATGCACAGTTGTTTGCTCCCCCAGGTATTAATCACTTACTCTGGGCTTACTGGTAAATAAAAGTGATTTTATTAAGTATAAAAAGTGGTCCATGGACAATGGGAGCTGCAGAGCAAGTGCTCGGGGCAGAGTGGGGGCAGTGCACCGAGCCCCTGTAGCCATTCCTCTGGGCAGGAAGAGCAGGGACCTGTCGCTGCTTGCAGGGAGCCGCCTGAGGTGAGTGTGGCCCAGATCTGACACCCTGAATCTCTTCCCATGCTCCAATCCCCACCTTGAGCCCCCTCCTGTACTCAAACTCCCTCCCAGAGCTATACCCCACACTCCCTCCCGAAATGCCGGTTTCTAGAGCTTTCCAATTGGTGAAGTGCCCGATAACACAGCTCTTACAGTGTAGAGCATCTGGAGGAAAGACAATTTATCCCTAAACAGCCAATAGAACATGAGAGTATTTTGATGGAGACCACAGTGAACAAGGCCGTCCTCTCCAGAAATAGACAGGCATGGATTCTGGAGCAAACATACAAGTTCCTTCATAGTCCACGCTCCCCCATGAAGGACTTACTCTATCTAAATATCAACCCTATTGAAGTCCAAAAAATCTTCCACCAATTCTAAGTATAAAATAATATGGAGAAGATTTGATTTCTGGTGCACATCAAGAAGACACACTTCAACTTCAGTCAAATTGCTCCTAGAACTCTTACAAGCAGGTCTGTCTAAAGGGCTGCAGTATAACACACGCTTAAGACTTAAGTGGTGGTTATATCCTCAGTTCTGGCAGCCAAGGGATGCTCTTCCTTATCCCATTGCCGCCACATCAAAAAGTTACTCAAAACTTCCAACCTAACCAGATCATCTCCTGTTCACGGGATAGCCCCATGGGATCTTTCCCTAGCATTGAATGCATTCTTGAGTCCTTCAAATACTTGTACAAAGCATCCTCATACTTTCTGATATTTAGAGTCAGTTTTCTAGTGTCCATGACATCCTATGAAGAGTCTCAGAATTGGGAGCCCGCTCTCTTCTCCCTCAAAATTGTGTTTCTTTAATGACAGGGTGGTACTACAAACAGATCCTTCATTCATCCCTAAGATAAATTCTTTCTTCCACTGGTCCCAGGAAATTCCAGTCCCTCCTTTTGCCTAAATCCAGCCCATCTGAAAGAAAGGTCATGGAACCTTAGACATAAAGAAAGCAGATAAGACCTATATTAAGAGAACAAAGCCCTTCAGAAAAATCCTCACTCTGTTTTAAAATGTGAAATGCTAGGGCACAGAAAAATCCCGGGTCCTCCATAAGAAGATATATTAGGTAGTAAATTTCTGAGGCCTATAAAATCAAAGGGAAAACTTCTCCATTCAAGATTTATTCCTGTCCCACAAGGTCAATGGCTGCTACACAGGCAGACAGGTCCACTGCACCATATGACCAAATTTGCAGGGCAGCAACTTAGTTGTCCCTGCACTTTTACAAGGTTCTGTAAAATAGGCTTCAGTTGAGCTAAGTGGCCTTTGACAGGAGGGTTCTGCAAGTCATAGCTCACCCTAAGCCCATCCAACAATCGATAGTAGCTGGCTGGGGAGGGAGTACTTCTACAAAAAAAATCCCATAAATACTGAATTTGTGGTCCCATCTCTGCAGTGAGAATGAGAAAATGTCTTGCACTCCTGAAATTTTTTTCATTCTGGTGGAGGGATGGCTCCATAAATAAATGCCACTCTGTATTTTTTTATCTCCTTCTTATAGGAAGCTACTTCTCAGTAGCCTGGGTGGTTTTGCTTTTTTGTTTTGAGGAAGAACTGAAGAAAACTGTGTCCATACATTAGTCAGTGACCTTCAAGGTCATCCTGGTTTACATGTACTTTTTCCCATAGCCTGGACAGTTACTACTACTTAGTGTTGGGCAATTTGATCTTTTATTGTTAATACATTTTGAAAGATTTTTTATTCTGTTATTAACGTTATTAATTTTGGAAGCAACTTTTTTTGGGGGGGAGGGCCTCTTTAGTGGGAGTGGTTATCTAGATATTCAGCCCATACAGCCAGAAACATCTGACCCTGCTTCATACAGTGTGGGGGAGTAAAGAGCTCATCACTACTGCATGTATGGATACATTTTTGGGTGAGCAAATGCAAGTTTTGTTGTTTTTTTAAAATACTTTGTGCAGCAAAAATGTGTTATCGCCAGAACAGCTACAGTATTAACAAGTGTTGCTGTGGGAAAGAGCAATATTGGAGATGTGGAAACACTTTAACAAAGCTGCTGCTTTAATAGGTCAAAATGCTTTTGAAATATAATAATAATAATCAAGGTTCAAGTTTGAATTCCATTACCTTTTTCCTCTTCGTGGTGATGGTGGTGACTGCTTGTAAAGTGCTCAGCCATGGAACCTTATCATATATACTCCTAAAGCCTATCTATCTCTTGCCTCGCTTTCTTTGCTCATCCTCCTCTTCCAACTGTTCTCAATTTTTCTTCTTCAGGGATTGTTTTCTGCTTCCAAGAACACAGTGAAATACACCTATGGTTGCAATAATCTCTTGAATTGTAAAGATGGTGTTGGGGCCACTAATCAGGGTATTGGAAGTCCTGGATCCACAAGCACACTTCATTGGGATGCTTAGTTAATAGCTCGTTCCAGTTTTCTACAGGCTGTCCTTTGACTGTTCAGTGTGGGAAATTAATACTAGTATTTATAGTCCACAATCATAGAATGGGAGTAAGTGTTGCTTTCCATTCACTGAGCTTCTTAAGATCATAATGTGGGAGTTCATTGTCTCCCTGCCCTTCCTACACTTATTATTTTGTCATTATATACCATTTTTGGCTCCACAGTGTTAAAATCAAGCCAGTCCGATCCACTGTATTCTAAAAAGAAAGAAAGGATTAGGGACAGTGAGTAATTTTCTGCCTGTATTGATTTCTCAAGCTATTTACTTGTGGTTTTTGCAACTTTTCTTCCTCTTCAGCCACTCCATGATGAGGGGGAGAGGGGGAAGAGAAGAAATTTACTGAACACTAGCTGAAGGGGGAACCCTGCAGAGCTCATTGCTGCCAAGGGCAGGAAATGGAACACATGCCTTTCACCAAGGCAAATTTCTTTCTCTAATCAGATCAGCAGTCATGCAGGGAGAAGTGGCACTGACAGAATGTCAAGAAATCAATCCACTCATGCACATTGGCTCCAATGGTAACTCTGGATGGACATCTGACAGAGAGGAAATAGTCATGGCTAAAACTGTGTTGTACATCATGATTAGAGCTGTAAGAAACAGTTAATTTAGCCCAAACAGTGGCAAATTTTAGACTGTAGAAGTCTGACCCAAGATTTCCAGTGGAAAGTTGAAATTGAACTTACATTTTAACGTCTGTTTTTTCTGTGTATCATGATACATTCTGAAGGACACACATGCCGTAATGGCTGGGGCTTTGACTCCAAAGTCACCTAAATTTGTATATAGATCAGTTGAACATTGGGTCATTTTTCTAACATTAACATGTTAAATCACTTGAGACACGTGCTTGTCTTTTACCAATAAGGATGATTTGCCATTTCTTTTTTGTGAACAATTATTTTGTTTGTTTGATGGACTTACACATATGTGAAACTTACTAAAAGTTGTCTTGGATTACAAACCACTAATGGAAATAGCCAGTGATATATTTCCAATTATTTCCCTATTTTCTTATTTAATTCCTTATAGCTGCAGGAACTCAAAGGTACATTTTCAGGGGGGAAAACACCATGCAAGATCCTATTTGGGTGTCCACTCTGTTGGAGCCACTTAATGTAGAAAGTGTAGAGTGTGAAACTTCAATAATTTTGGCAAGAGACAGGGATTTGTTAAAACCAATGAAAACAGTCTTTTGCTATGGAGTTATTTGTCATCCAATCAGCCATAACAGTATAAAGTACTCAATATTTAATTTTGTGGTAAACTGTATACACTTCTACTACATAAGTAAGAGTCAAAAGAAACTTCCCTAAGGAAGTAAATACAATTTTTAAAATACAACTTTTTGAAGTTTGGCATTAGGAGTAAATAATGCTTAAATGTGTGAAAAGACTAACATGGCAAGGGAATGAAAAGATTAGGACAGCTTATTAGGAAGGAGAGGGAAGAAGATATATAAAACAATGAATACTAAAGAGACTATATACATTGAGTATTCCAACTTATCTTTCAATTGTACAAAATAAGAATACATTCAATTAAATTAAAGGTAAAAAGTACTTTTAAAAACAATGCCTAATTAACCAGTGAATCTCATAGCCTCTATGATGTCTTGTAGCAAAGAGCTATGTGACATTTACAAAAGATTAGATAGCTACATGACTATTGATAAAATCCACAGTTATAACATAATAGATAATGCTTTCTACTTTTAAACCTTTTTTCTAGCCAATCTGCTACAGGGGATGAGTCAAACATTAACTGAATTTACTCTGTGGTGGATTATTCCTGTGTAACTGTTGCACCCTCGTGACCAAGATGGAGCTTGCTCTGCGGGAGTTCTCTGTCCAAGAAAAAGCTTGTGCAGGGAAACACAAGAAGGAATCTCCCCTCCACCCTAGGGCCACTTGTACCAAATCCCTCAGAGTAAAAAATAAACAATCCCCCTCGTACACGACTTTCCCTGCCTCGGGATGAGGTTTTACAGGGGCTACAACATATTTTTGCATTATGAGTTTATTACACACTTTCTGAAATTTATGGTATTGGCAGTTATCAGAGACAGGATATCAGACCAGACAGACCAAATACCAGTTCTACTATGGCACTTCTTATGTTTCTAAATTTCCAAAGGGTGTCTTACATTTTGGCAGTCCCAAAGTTATATATGCATATCTGCTTACAGATTGATACCAGAACACGTACTTAAAATCATCTAACATCTGTCTTTACAACTTTTTGAGTTGGTCCAATCAGTTTTTGAGATGCAAATATTTTTACATATATAATGCGCTCTAGTATTTACAAGCAGATATTAAAATTCATTGCAGGTACTTGTATTTTTACATGTGGCTGCGAGTAAGTATGCACACAATTTTGTGCACACGTGTGCTAAGTAGAAATCTACCTTTGAAATTTTTTGCTCCAGGATCTAAATAAAATCAACAAAAATGAGGGAATGTTGAGTGAAAGCTGAAGCGCCTTCATTAACATACTCTACTGTGCCAAGTGTACATCAGAACAATGTATGCAATAAACTAGTGCCTACATATAGAAGGGTTTGATAAGGATAGATCATCATCAAACAGGCACAGTCAACTAAAGACTGTTGCACCAGCCAGAGTGACCAGGGTTGATGGCATCACACCAGGCATCATGTAATGAAGTTCCCAAATCTGTCTCAGTCCTACAAATCTCTGGGGTGGCCCCACAGGCAAAGCTAGATAGGGTCAGGTCATGCACCTCTTTGTGCATCGATGGACAGTTTTAAAACAGGGTAAGATGGTTGTGATGTAATTGACATAATCTGGGACCATATAGATCATTGTTGCAACCAAGGTTCTGTAGTGGCACCAAATCTTATGTAAAGGAGGTCATATAAGGTGTCTAAGACCAGGTTATGATTTGCTGGTTATGATTATACTGTCTGTATGCACATATCATTTTTGTATTTAAAGTTATGAATATTGGCTCTATACTGTCTGTATCTCAAACCTATGCTATGCTTCTTGGTGACACCCCAGACAAGTTGGTGTTAGCTCTGCCTAGCCTGCTTGATGGCCCATTAAGGACCATCAGCTATACAACAGACCTATTGAGAGATGGCAGACACACCTTGTGACTCAGCAAGGTATGCAGGGACTTGCCAATGTGATTCCAGACTCCATTTTGCTGTAATTTTCCACAGTGAGAACAAAGAGGTGGTCTTACACCTGGAAAAGACTATAAAAGGCTGAAGCCTCATCTCCATCTGGTCTTCAATCCTGCTTCTTACCTCTGGAGGGACTTTGCTACAAACTGAAGCTCTACACAAAGGACTGATAACCCATTCCAGTTCTGGATGTACTGTACTCCACTTGATTTGAATCTACAGATTATTCTATAATTGCTACAAGCCTGAACCAAGAACTTTGCCATTACTTCATGTAATCAATTTAATTTAACCAATTCTAGTTCTCACCTATATCTTTTTCCTTTTATGAATAAACCTTTAGATTCTAAAGGATTGGCAACAGCGTGATGTGTGGGTAAGATCGGATTTGTATATTAACCTCGGTCGGGGGCTTGGTCCTTTTTCATTTACTGGGGTATTGGTTTTCATAACCAGGTATCACCATAATGAGTGGTTGCTGGTGGTGATACTGGGAAACTGGAGTGTCTAAGGGAATTGCTTGTGTGACTTGTGGTAGCCAGTGGGGTAAAACCAAAGTCTTCTCTGTTTGGCTGGTTTGGTTTGCCTTTGAGGTGGAAAAGCCCCAGCTTTTGCTGTAACTGCCCTGCTTTAAGCAATTTGTCCTGAATTGGCACTCTGATTTGGGTCCCGCCAGAACCACACCCATTACACTAGAGTATTTTTCTTCATCACTATCACGTCAGCAAAGAGCATGCAGAACCACTTTAGAATTAATTGAGTGACTGAAGGAAGACTGGATCTCTGTGAGTTTGTGATATTTTGCACAAAGTCAAATCACTTTACGCTCAGGATTTGTTGCTGGCAGTACACATGGAGTGCCACTCCAAGATGCATGTAACAAAGTCCCATTTCTGACCCTTGTAACAATAGAGGTAGTACACAAGCTTGATAGATCCTGAACTTTGTCTCAGTAAAAAGATGTTTTAGCATCCATAAGGGAGACGTGGACTTCATGCAGGAGGGTCCTAAACTAATCTATTGATAATCACTCCAGCAATTGCTGTATGCCAGTTTTTCAATGTATGTAGCCTATTCATCGTTTCAGTACATTAAATCTTAGCCATTGATAACATATCATGTCAACATTGTAGGGTTTTTACTGGGTGCCGCAGATTATTGTCAATATATATCATAGATTTATTTTACACAACTTGTAACATGAACTCATCAATCAGCAAGTCACGGAATTGAAGCACAATAATCTAATGGCTACTTCAGCGCTATTAAAACATAACATCACAGTCTACTGTATTGATCTATTATGAGGATTAAAAGGATATACTGCAGAATGCCTAGTGCTGCATGGCAGGTGTACAATCGTGCAGTTCTTATTAACGTGAGTACTCTCCATTGACGAGTGGTTGCATTGATTCATATGAAGTTAGTGTTGGAAAATCAGACCTTAGGTGATGGTCAAATCTGAACACCTCCCTCATTAATTTTTTTTATATCATATATGCACACACTTTGGATTATGGGAGGTAGGGGTGTGAGTGTGTGTGTATATCTATATATATAAAAGTCAAATGGTGTATGTATGCGTGTATGCACGTGCGCTTACTCCTTCCACACCGTTTGAGCTAGAGACTTGAAATTTGGTACAGTTAGAGGTCTTAGGGTCCTAATCAGGGTAAGAGTCGAAAATTTTTCAAATCTCACCTCTGACGACCCCCAGGGGTGAAATTATTTAAAGTCCAATCACATCAGCTGGGCAGCTGCTGTTCTCTGTGACATAGTTATGATGTCATAATACCCCCTCCAACAGACCCCGCACTCGCTCAGTTCTCTGCCCCCTCCCCCCTCCAATGGACCCCACACTCGCTCAGCTCTCTGCCCCCTCCCCCCTCCAACGGACCCTGCACTCGCTCAGCTCTCTGCCCCTCCCCACCTCCGACGGACCCGAGTTGGGTTTGGTCAGAGGATAAGTGAGGTAGGGGTGTCGGGTTTGGTCGGGGGGTGAGGTGGGGGTGTCGGGTATGGTCGGGGGGTAAGTGAGCCGGGGGTGTTGGGTTTGGTCTGGGGGGGAGGGAAGGTGTTGGGGTGGGTGAGGTGTGGGTGTTGGAGTTGGTCAGGGGGTGTTGGGTTTGGTGAGGGGGTGAGGAGGGGGGTCAGGGTTGGTTGAGGGGTAAGTGAGGTGTGGGTGTCGGGTTTGTTTGTGGTGGTAGGTAGGGGTGTCGGGTTCGGTTGGGGGGGGAAGTGAGGTGGATGTGTCAGGTTTGGTCTATGGGGGGTGAGGTGTGGGTGTTGGTCAGGGGGTGTTGGGGTTGGTAGGGGGGAGACATGGGGGTGTTGGGTTTGGGTGGTGGGGTGAAAATGTGAGTCGGGGTTGGTCGAGGGGTAAGTGCGGTGGGGGTGTCGGGTTTGGTCGGGGGGGTGAGATGGGGGTGTCAGGTTTGCTCTCTGCCCCCTCCCCCCTCCAACGGACCCCACACTCACTCAGCTCTCTGCCCCCTCCCCACTTCCGACTGACCCGAGCAACGCCAGGTATTTTCGCTAGTCTAATATATATACACGCACAGCCCTCCCATATATATATATATATATATATATATATATATATATATATATATATATATATATATATATATATATATAATATAGGAGGGCTGTGCGTGTGTATATATAAAATAAACTTTAAATCAATAAAAATATTTTAAATAAAATATAAAACTGTAAAAGTTGACCAATGTTTCTGAAATCGTAACATCTTTATTTTCTTTTTGGCCTGGACCTACCAACTCTTCTCAGCCCTCAGAAGAACAAAACAAACTGAAATCTGGAAGGACGGAAAGCTACGTAGCCTAGTATGCCAATCTTCAGTCCAAAACAATTATTTACAGATGAGTTTTAAATTCCTTAAAAAGAGGAGATGGTGACAGTTTCTTAACAATAAAAGAGCAGCTGGATAATTCATAATACCAGCGTTTGTTGTTTTATTTCAGTTTGAATGAAACTCTCTGCCCAACTTTAAAAGAAGATGTCAAGAATAGACAGGCTTATTGATCCACTTAGCCGATAAGAAATATCAACCAACCAAAAAAGATTTACTGCATAGCAGTGCAGTTACATAAATGTCAGGAACTGCAACTGATCTGGAGTTCACAATAGGAATTCATGACAATATAGTGTTACACAAATGCTGAATAACATCTGACTTTCCCTACAGATACTTGTGCCACATTTCCCTGCAGAAACATGATTTATGTATGAACCTGATGCAAGATTGGATGGAAAATTCTCACTCTGCGCTGAGAAAAATCAACAGATTACTGTGGTGTACTTTAGGAACTAGTGATTGTAAAACTGAAAATGCCAAAAATTAAATATTATTAACATTTATTTATTGGCAATAGAAAATGTAAAGGGTGAAATTTTACCCCATTTTGAAAATGTCCATCATTTCGGATTTTCATATGCTTTTGGGTCACTTTGCAGCATTTATTTTAAAAATTTAACACTAGAAAGTCCCGATTTATGGCAAGTACAAGAAAAAGTATCAGTTGGGGGGAAAAGTCTTGGGGCAGTTAATGGCAGATAAAGAGGGCTTAACTCCTTGGAAATCAATTTTTTCCATTTTTCTTTTTAGTTAAAATATGTTTTGTAGTCTCATTACTGGTGTTCATAAGATAAGAAAATTAATAAATATTTTTCTTCTCTTCCAAACACAAGACTTTCTTTAAAATCTTTATTTCTGGGTATGGGATTAAAGACGTGTATGCATGTATGAAAGTTAAAGGTTGAAATAAGTGAACTCCCATGCCCTATCAGAGTCGCTTACTACTTTATTCAGTGTGGTGCAATTTCCACATTAGCATATCCCTATATCTAATGTGGGTAGGGCACTGAACTGGGATGCTGGAGAGTATTGTTGCTCTGCCACTGGCTGGCTGTATGGCCTTAGGGAAGTCTGTTTCCTGCCTTGCACTTCGTCTTGTCCTGAAAACACTTACCCATGTGTAATCAATACAGTGTATTCTACATTCTTTTACTAAAGTGTACACAGGACAGATTTTCAAAATATCTCAGAATTTATTTAAGCATCTAATTATCTATGTTTTCAAAGGGGAACTCAATAGTCTCTGTGGGGTTGCCAGGCATAGAGAGTTTTTGGAAATCTGGTCTTCTGTTTTACTGTTTCCTATCATGGGACTGAAGCTGAGTAAACTTGACCTTTACATCTTCCTAATTCCCATTTCCCTAGAAAAAGCCTGGACTCAGTTTTTCCTCTCAGGTAAACAAAGCCATCATACCGCCCAAACTTTCCCTTGTTCCTGGCTGAGCACTGGAACGTACCCTTTGATACATCCTAGCTGACAGTACCAATGGACTTCCTGTCTACTGCCCTCTCCCTAACCTTCCCCACTCTGTGCAGATTCTTCCCTATCTTCATCATGACATCTTCCTAATCATCTCTACCTTCACAGTATTCCAGAGGCCACAAGCCTTCTCTTCTCCTACACCCCCAGGTGGCTTGCCTGAAACTTTAAGGCTCTACTCAGTTCCTAGGAATCAAAACCTGTATGTGAGGATGAGCTTGTATCCTAAGTGATAACTTTTTTTCGTTCTTACAGGTCCTGCCCTCCAGGACCTCCAAGCATTCTACAAATGTTAAGGAAATTAGCTTCATAGTGCAGGGGTCTCCAAACTACGGCCCGCGGGCCGCCCTCTCATCCGGCCCGTGGAGATCGGTCGGGAACCAGCCACGGGGCCGGGACGCGCCGCGTGCTCCGCTGCCACCGCCGGCCGGGACACACCGCGTGCTCTGCTGCCGCCGCCAGCCGCGGGGCCGGGACGCACCGCGTGCTCCGCTGCCGCCGCCGGCCAGAGACGGCTCAGAGCTGGGGCCGGGACGCGCCGCACCGCCACCCAGTTACAGGCGGCGAAACAAGGAGCCACCCACTGCCAGGCGGCGAAACGGTCTGTGGGGAGAGACCGGGTTGAGCGGGTCAGTTGGGGGGGGGGGGGAAGAGACCGGGTTGAGCGGGTCAGTTGGGGGGGGGGGTTGGAGGAAAGGAGGTTTTGGGGGGAGAGACCTGGCTGGGTGGGTCAGTTGGGGGGGGGGGTTGGAGGAAAGGAGATTTTGGGGGGAGAGACTGGCTGGGTGGGTCAGTTGGGGGGGGTTGGAGGAAAGGAGGTTTTGGGGGGAGAGACCTGGCTGGGTGGGTCAGTTGGGGGTTGGAGGAAAGGAGGTTTTGGGGGGAGAGACCTGGCTGGGTGGGTCAGTTGGGGGGGGGTTGGAGGAAAGGAGGTTTTGGGGGGAGAGACCTGGCTGGGTGGGTCAGTTGGGGGTTGGAGGAAAGGAGGTTTTGGGGGGAGAGACCTGGCTGGGTGGGTCAGTTGGGGGTTGGAGGAAAGGAGGTTTGGGGGGGGGAGAGACCTGGCTGGGTGGGTCATTTGGGGGAGGGGTTGGAGGAAAGGAGGTTTTGGGGGGAGAGACCTGGCTGGGTGGGTCAGTTGGGGGGGGGGTTGGAGGAAAGGAGGTTTTGGGGGGAGAGACCTGGCTGGGTGGGTCAGTTGGGGGTTGGAGGAAAGGAGGTTTTGGGGGGAGAGACCTGGCTGGGTGGGTCAGTTGGGGGGTTGATGTGTAGTGTTCATGTGTAGTGAACAGGTGTTCATGTGTAGTGTTCATGTGTAGTGTTCATGTGTAGTGAACAGGTGTTCATGTGTAGTGTTCATGTGTAGTGTTCATGTGTAGTGAACAGGTGTTCATGTGTAGTGTTCATGTGTAGTGTTCATGTGTAGTGAACAGGTGTTCATGTGTAGTGTATCAATGTGTTATTAAATAATAACTGAATAAAATAATATTAAATAAATAATTAAAAACAACATCCATGTTTTGATTCTTTTTTATTTGGACCTCGAGTGTGTTGTCGGCCCCCGAACTGCTATTTGATAGTTAATGCGGCCCTCAGGCTGAAAAGTTTGGAGACCCCATAGTGCAACAAAAAATGTAAATTATCATGACTAGGTTATGGGCAGCCAGACCTAATAGTCAGAGCAGTTCACAATCGCAAGACAGGAGTCAAGAGTCAGCTGGGTCAGGATACCAGGAGGTGGAGAGCTGGAGACAAAATGGAGATCAGAAGCAGGTGTTGGGCCAGGTTAGAGGCAGGAGCCAACCTGGAGGTCAGGAAGAACAAGTCAGAGGCCAAGAAATCAAACAAGGTGAAGACCAGTTGTTCAGACAGCTTCTTGTTCCTATTGCTATCTTTAGTAGGTTTCAGTGAGCCCATCAGCCACTCTGGGACTCTATCAATCGGACCTCAGAACTGGGGTTTTACACTAGGACAGGGTTTCATGGGTCCCAGGTAAGTATTTGTCAGCAGGCTACTGGGTGAAGGGCTGGTGCATGAGTTCTTGTTTGAGACCGTGGGTCATGACAGAAATAATGAAGGCCATCTTCTCTCCTCTCATTTTGTTTATCTGTTGTAGAAGGTTAATACAATGAAAAATAAATAATGGTATTTTTTATCCTTACAGAAAGGGTGATAGTAAATATGTTAAAAGACTGTTAAAAAGACCATTAAAAACATATAACTGACTGTTATTCAGTCGTAATGATTTTCACTGCTCATTTCCACTGAAACAAAGGCTGGCAAGTCCAACTAACCTGTGTGCACGCAACAGCATATCTCAGTGCTAGTTAAGAGGTAGGGAGTGAAAAACAGAGGAGTTACTCCAGACTCACTTCTGTGGATATACATGTAGTCTTTGATCCAGGCACTGTTAGAGAAATCTCAAATTTAATACAACATGGCACTTCATTATTATTGCTACCATTAGTTTTAGAACTCTATAAATAGAAAGAGAGAAATTATCTATTTTATCCTTCATTGGACAGAGTCACTTCTTGGATTCTACTAGTATTTGCAGAAAGTTTGCCCACAGGGAGTGCGCACCCGCTACACTCTCCCTTATTATTGACAGATGGGTGCAGTGCACTGTGTAATCCAGCTTCCACTCTGTCCTTTCTAGGCTGCCAGTAGGTGATCTTGAAGGAAGTAGTTCTTCCTGTGTAAGGGGGAGCACAGCAATTGCAATGGTGACTGGCCCACATGTGAAGGGCCTTAAGGATGAAGGCTCATTGTGCCTTTCTCTCTTTCCACATGACTTCCAGGCACATAACTGAGGAACTGAACAGGTATGGCTGGAGTTGAGGCCCCAGCACAGCAGGTTGGACTGCTTCGTAATTCCCTGTCTGTGTATCACAATTGCTGAACCTGGTCAAGAATGAGATGGGCCTCAAGCTACTTTGCCTCTTCCAGTCCTGAGCTGAATTTAGCCCTCAGATGTTGCTGCAGTTCTTGCTAGCCTTGTTCATCAGCCCCCCCCCCCCCCAACATTCATCCCTTCATATGGATTTGCTGAGGTGCAGGAGGTGGAAGTATATTGTTTTCTATTCCCTCAGGTCCAGTAGACTTGTGTTTAGCCAAAGCACAGTGTGGGAGCAGAGCTACAGTGTCTTTTATGGAAAGACCTTTTATGGAAACGTTCCATGTGCATAGTTGTCAGATAAAACAGGACAAGGCAAGGGGCACCGGAAAGGTACATGATCACTGAAGTTATCCAGCTAAATTAAAGTCTTGAGTGTTTGGATTAATCATGTATAAACAGAGGTTGCACTGAGAACATATAAAATAATCTTTTGTAAAACGTACTTATGCAACTGTGTAAAGCATACTTGCAGTAGTAGTTTCAGGTCCAATTTTTCAAGCAATTATGCACCTAATTCAGGTTACGCAAGTAGTACAATGAGTCATGCAAATTAGGGTTCACTATATGTTTGTCGGGGGGGGGGGGGGAGGCGACCCCACTTGTCTGTATGTAGCCATTATGTTGGGCACCATGTGCAAAAATGTGTGTGATTTTGCAAATGCCTCTAAAGAGGTTTCCTTTTGGTGATGTGTTCCAGTCATCAATGAACTAGCAATTGTCCAATGTAATGGAAAAACACTTTTTAATGAAGTGGAATAATGAAGAAGTTACAGCTCATGGACAAGTTTCAGTTGCTGGCAGTGAGGGGAAGATTCTGGCTTCAATAAATAGATGGCTATCAAAGAATTTATAAATCTTATTTTCCTCAAATACTCCCTGGTTTAGTTGAATAGAGGAAAAAATCAGCATGTGGGAACCTTGGTTTATTGCCCAAAGAACCTCATTGTTGCTTCTGAGTCAGTGAGGCAAAAATTCCCAGCATAAAATGCCTTTTTGTTTTGTTTTGTTCTTGTGTTTGTTTGTGGGATATTAGCAATCTGACGATATAACCAGAACTTGTGCTAGGCTTATTCCCACCCTTTTGGCAGCCTGTTCAAAAAGTGATGTAAGCTCACTTCACTGCCCAAGAAAAGGCTATATTTAGTGTGATTAGGCATTATATTTGGTATTGATGTGATGAAATACACAATAAGTGCCTATCAAATCTAGCTGATGAAACTTTTTAGAATAAATTGAAGTAAACACAGAAGATTATGTGGACATTTTATGAGTGTATTTCCCTTGCAAGGCATGCATGCAACACCAATGAATGAATGATAATGTGCATGATGAGAAGAAAATACCTCTTCATGTGAATAGATATAACTAAAGAGTCCTCTTGGAAGCATTACAATCTTATTCAAGATTTACTCCTCCTCCATTGTTCTTTGATTTTTCTATTGAAGATTTCCTACTGGGAAAAACCAAAACCAGCCAATTAGGAAGAGCAGGGAGGAATAGTCTTTCCCAAGGCAAAGTGAGTCTCTCTCTAATCTACTTGAGGTTGGGGATGAGCTCAAAGGAAACCCCCCGGGCCTGAACACTTTGAAACATTGCAGGGGTAGGCTGGAAGGAATCCAAATGTTAACCCAAGTCCAGATTTTGCTATGGCTTTTTTCTCCCATCATTAAACTTTGGAAAATTCATATTCTAGATCTGTTTTTTCTCTAGTGGGAAGAGGAGTCTTCTCTCAGGTTTTCCCACTAAAAGTTTTGCTAAGAATGAGTTGCTCTCTTCTTCATAGATAGCTCTAGCAAAGGCAGACGGCATAAAAATCTTTTTAGAATTTCAGCTGGAAAATTACCTAGACCTCTCTGTTCTGAATGTACAGTATGTAAAAACACTTCTGTAATGAACATACATAGAAAAGGTAGGTTAATGTGTATGGATGGCCTTGGGACATCAGATGAAATCTCTAAAGAAAATAACAAAATATTATTTCACCTATAACTAATTAGAGCATTATTTGTGGTCTTGAGTGTCTGAGAGAGATTATATTAGTTCTGCTCTTTGAGATGACACTAAAATTAGTGTCTGTTTTGTACTATGGCATTGTATTCACTTTCCTGACCAAAAAAGATGGCAGCTGTTTCCCAGTGATTAGGTCTAGAGATGGGCACTGGGGTTCAAACTACTTTGGGATTTCCATACCCCACAGTTTGTGGTATACAGATCTGGAGACTTAATTTTGGCCAATGTATGAGTTATGAGCAAAACATAGCCTTTTTTTTTTTTTTTTTTTTTTTTTTAAGAAAAGCGCTTCCCAGAATGTAGTGCACACTATGGAAAGGATAACACACTATGAATATTCTGCAGTGAAAAAAGGCACTGCATTATGAAAAAATCCTTCATAACCTCTGCATAGTCAGAACAAAGGCATTTCTGTAGTGAGAAATATAAGAGTGGGGGACAGAATAATTCCCACAGACAAGCCATCGAGTGCCCATTTACCAGCAGTGAGGCCACTTTCATGAGAAGTTTATCGTCAGTGGATCCTTATAGATATCTACCCACTCTGCACTCATCTTCAAAATTCCCTACTCATTGCCATTAATCTATCCCCTCCCCCACATGGAGCGATGGTATTATGGAGGCTCGCCTGGGTCTCTGACTTGCCTCAGATCTCTTTTCACAGTGGCATCACAACACAGTCATACTGGTTTCACTACCTTTCAGCCATATACATCTGGGAGGAAAAGGGTGACCAGATGTCCCGATTTTATAGGGACAGTCCTGATTTTTGGGTCTTTTTCTTATATAGGCTCCTATTACCCCTCATTGCCTGACCTGATATTTCACATTTGCTGTCTGTTCACTCTAGGGAGGAGGTTGAGAGTTTGGCCCTATGTGAGGGACTTAAAATGTTAAAGTAAAAAAAATAGATTGTGAAGTCTAGCAGTGAAGAATAGAGCAAACTTCTGTAATGATTCATAGGATTCTACTTCTCTTCCTCCCTCTTGAAGTTTCCTGGTTGCCTCTTTCTTTACACACATCAGTGCAGTCTTTTATTGCTGTTTAATAATGAATGGTATTTTGTTTGCCTACCTGACATTTTTATTAACTTCACTTTTTTTCTCCAGGCATGATAAAACCAAACCAAAAAAAGCACAGCTTTATTTGAAAAGAATTTGTCACTAATCTGTTGCAGCTGTAGGGGACTGCACAGCCAATTAAAGAGAACAGACTTTGGCTCCTGCCCAAATGAGGGGACCACATGTTGCACTTTGATTGGTCACCTTAGGGGAACAAAAGGTCACAGGGGCATCTGTTTGCCATTTCCTGTCACAACAGTACAGTGTAAAGAAAGAATAAAGAAGCAAACAGGGAAAATGTGGGTTTTCTTCAACTAATGTCTCATCCAGCAACATAAGAGGATCAAGTAACGTCTATGCAAAATAGTAAACTATCCTAATGTGTAATATGGGGTAGGATTTAGGAATGAAAATTGTACCTTTAGTTTCAAGGTGATTATTAGCCTTGTTCTTGTTCTCTGCCTCACCGGTGTAAATCTAAAGTATATATTAATTTACATACACTTGCTCTGGATTGACATCAGTGTAACAAAGAACAGCATTTGGTATTCTAAGGCTACAAGCTGAGGATGTGATTACCTTGCTCACATACGCACACTTACTCTAGCTGTCATTGAGATAGCATAAATATAATTAGTACGTAGGCACAGTAGCTTAGGTAGCAGCAATGCAGGCACAGCTGAGCTTCACCGAGTACGTCCCTGATGGATACAAGGAGGTACTTAGTGAACATGAGCAAGGCAATCACACCCCTGGCTCATAGTATAGATGTAGCCTGGGTTTTCTCCAACTCAGAAGAGGTGCCACACTTTAAAAGGCAATAATTGTTCTCCTCAGTAAACAAGCTAAAAGGTCAACTGCCTTGATCATGGAGTAGGGGTTTAAAACAAGGATAAGGATGTACTGTGTTGCAGGACAAAGGGAACATGCCAAGTGAGGGAGCTGAGTTGAGATCTCCACTGAATGCTGTCATTCTAAGGCCTGGTCTACACTAGGGGGGTGGGATCGATCTAAGTCACGCAACTTCAGCTACATGAATAACGTAGCTGAAGTGGACGTACTTAGATCTACTTACTGTGGTGTTTTCACTGTGGTAAGTTGATGGCTGATGCTCCCACATCAACTCTGCCTATGCTTCTCACTCAGGTGGAGTACTGGAGTCGATGGGAGAGCACTCGGCTGTCGATTTATCCCATCTAGACTAGATGCGATAAATGACTCCCCCCCCCTCCCCCACTCAACTGATCGCTGCCCATCGATCCAGTGCGTAATGTAGACATGTTCTTATTCTCAGCAAATAATCTCGATTATATAAGAATAAAAAGGATAGTTCCTCTGTTTTAACGGGCTAGAAATCTCCACTTGTACCACGGTATAATGGAATACAGATGCAACCAGAGCAATTGCAAGGAAGTTGTGATGCCTTTAAGAGATCAATGTATAGATGAGAAATAGGTAGTGCCAGCTAAACCCCATAATGCTCATTATAAAGGGGAAGAGTTTGGAAGAGCTGGGCAAGATATTGACCTTCTCTTCTGCCAAGTGTGTTTGCCCCTGTTGTCAAAGTGCTGTGAAGACTTTGGGTCTTGATATTAAGTCTAGCTACCCAAGTACTGTCAGTGGTGAAAAATACCTTATTCTTCTTAGGTAACTTCACCCCTTTCTCCTAGCCCCAAAGAACTACATAGTTGTCATTTTCACACTGGGTTACTGTATCTGAAGTTAGAAAGGGAAGCAACAACAAGGCTTCAGCTACTGTGGAATGCAGCAGCTCTTCTTCCTAATGGCACAGGCTACTATGAGAATGTTGTTACCTTTGTGGTTTGATCCCTCTGCTGGCTCCAGCTGAATTTCCCCTTCCAGCTTAAGGCCTTATTCCCGGTCTTTTAAGTCATCAACAGGTCAGGATCCTGCTTCATCAGTGACTACATTTTCCTGCATGATTTACAGAGACAGCCACACTCCTCTAGGAAAATATAGTTTTCAAAGCCCATGAGAAAGTGTGTGACAACCACAGTTAAATTGAACACTGTGTTAATATAGTATCTGTGTATCATAGTCACTTATTTTATTCATCTGGATCTCTTATGGAAAATACTATCACATATTCTAGATTTATATACAATCCATATAGCATTCTATTGTATAGTCATTTTTAAAAATTAAAATATGTAAACTGTTCACATCATTTTGTCATGAAGCCTATTGGGTTAATGCCTATTATATAACATTATTCATAAGGGATTATTTTCCCCAGAAACAAAATATCATCATTTCCAGTAGGAAGAAACCCAAGGTAAGTAGAACTGCTTCTCTCTCAGGTCATGATAGAGTTTCCCAAAGTGTGGATGGTGAATGCCAAGGTGGGGAACAAAAGAGCCGCTGGTATTAGAAAAGGAAGATGTTAATATGGATGGGGTCTTTAAAAATGAAGATAGAGACTGGGGGATAGTGGTTCATTTCATGAAAAGATTGCTCAGTTTTCACAAGTGGGGAAAATTCTGGATGAGGTCTGACACATCGTAGAACAGGGGTTCTCAAACTGGGGATCATGATGGTTATCACATTGGGGGGTTGTGAGCTGTCAGCCTCCACCTGAAATCCTATTTCGCCATGGTGTTAAATATATAAAAACATATTTTTAATTTATAAGGGGGGGGTTGGACTCAGAGGCTTTCTGTGTGGAAGGGGTCATCAATACAAAAGTTTGAGAACCCCCGTCTCGAATATTACTGTTGGGACTTATGCCAGTCCATACTGGGCACATCCATTTCCAAGGTGAGTAGCTATTTCTCTGTCTAACTCATTCTAGATATGATGGAACACTGGTATAGAAAATTCAACAACCGTGTCCATTCATTATTGATTCTTATTTCTCAAAGGGGTCTTAACATGGGCAAATAAAAGTGTTGCCATTTGTAATTAACTGTCACTCTTTTTGGTTGACTCCCAGGTCGCGTCTCCCAGTGACTGCTAACAGAAACTGCTACACTTCAAAAGCCTTCTCTGACTCTTTTGAAGAGGATCATTTCTCTTGCTGCTGTTAATATGGAAAACTGAAAAATAATATGGCCACTTGCATAAAACTAAAGCGGGAGAATCTTGGTGATTTTTCTTTAGAAGGGTATAGATTTTCACCATTAAAATCATGCCAAAATGCAAATGTTGCCTGTTTGATGCAAACCTCAGAGTAGGTAGCGCTTGCTGAGAATGATTTTCTGAAACAGTTGGTGAACCTTAGCAAATAATTTGTTGAATGTACTCTAAGGAAACCTGAATTCAGACAAGCTTCAAGTAGTTTTTGTTTCATGGTGAACATCTTAAATAGATGTTGAGAGCACAGAAAGAGGAAGATCCAGTTGACTGAAACTGTTTCCGTAGCTGAATGGAAGAGCCAACATCAAAATTTGTGGGCTGGGTAACCTCAAAAAAAATGATGGTACATTTTATGGTTGTTTATAGCACCATAATCATCTTGTCCACCCCCTACTTTTCTGCAGGATCTACTTGCATATCTGGGATATACAGGAAAGAGAAACCCTAGTCCTACACGTGGTCTGAGCCTAAATACTGATCCTATGCTTTTCCTCTTCCTGGGCCAGTGCCCAGTTAGCAGTTGTCATCTTGGACAACACCGGACACTGACTTGGAGACCTCCAGTTCTAAAACCACGAGTCTCTAGAATTTTATTAAATACCCACAGAAATGTTATGAATCCCTAGTTATTTCTTCATTCCAGCTTTCCTTTCACAGATGCTTTGAGCTTCAACTAAAAGTGAAAGTTTTCATTATAATAGCCCCTTCTTAATTTAAGTTACTATTTCTGGGTTTTACATCCATCTCCTAAAAAAAATCTGTCATTGTGTATGATTGGTATATCAGTCTCTTCAATAATCGTTAAACTAATAAGGTCCAAAAGAATTCAATAGAGTTCTATAGAAATTACTTCAAAAAACTCTGCAATTTAATAGAAAATAGTATCCATGCTATTGGGTTTCTTAAACCATTCTGTAGGATTCTATAACATGGATAATTCTTTATTAAATTCTCTACAATGGTTCCAAAAAACTATGGGACAGTTATTGCTCCATGAAATTTTATGGGATTTTCCCAGATGAGTATAAAGAGGTTTCCTAAACTCCATCTAAATCCCAAATATAGTTAAATCTTGTAGCCATATAATGCCTTGTCCAAAGTCAATTAAAATCAATGGGTGTCTTCCCATTTAAATATAAATTGACCACAATTGTCTCTAGGTGCCTTGCAAATTTTAAAAGCAAATCTCAAGGGATCTCAAGTTTTTTTCCTCTCCCTTCATTCCCCAGCTACAGGAAACAAAATCTTGTGGCACCTTAAAGACTAACTATAAAGTTTTGAAGCATGAGCTTTCGTGGGCTAATACCCACTTCGTCGGATGCAAGCAGTGGAAATGTAGGAAACCCCTACAGGTTTGTGTATATTGCCATTCCTAATATCTGATTTGTGTGCATTTATCCTTTTTCGTAGGGACTGTCCAGTTTGGCCGATGTACATAGCAGAGGGACACTGGTGGCATATAATGGCATATATGACATTGGTTGATGTGCAGGTGAATGAACCAGTGATGGTATGATTGATCCTAACCATTATATGCCACCAGTGTCCCTCTGCTATGTACATCGGCCAAACTGGACAGTCCCTACGAAAAAGGATAAATGCACACAAATCAGATATTAGGAATGGCAATATACACAAACCTGTAGGGGAACACTTCAACCTGCCTGGACACACATTAGCAGATTTAAAAGTCACCATCCTGCAGCAAAAACACTTCAAGACCAGACTACAAAGGGAAACTGCAGAACTTCAATTCATTTGCAAATTCAGCACACACCTTCTAGGACTGAACAAAGATCTAGAATGGCTGGCTCATTACAGACATTGTTTCTCCTCTCTCCATGTTCACACACCCCATTCAAATGCTAGAAGAATAATCCACACTCCCTGATCGGAGATAACAAACTGGTTCAGCTTATTTGGACTAACCTTTTCACCTCCCACCTGGTTCTTACCTACTTTCCCAGACCTGCCTCTAAACATTTCCACTGCTTGCATCCGACGAAGTGGGTATTAGCCCACGAAAGCTCATGCTTCAAAACTTTATAGTTAGTCTTTAAGGTGCCACAAGATTTTGTTTCCTCTGCTATTCCAGACTAACACGGCTACCTCTCTGATTCTTCTCCCCAGCTACAGGCATTCTTTGTGTTTGTGGCTATTGTGAGAAAGCTATTACTTTGTTCTAAAGAGGAGGATGATCATGTTCATTGGAAGAGTGAGTTTCTCAGATGTGTGAGTCAATCTCTGTGAAAACTCTAACTGCAGCATCTGCTAATCTCACTCTGTATTATTGTGGTAGTGCTCAATGGTCACACTCAGGATCAGAAATCCCATTGTACTAACTGCTGTACAAAAAACCTAGGATGCCCTTCCCTGAAGAGGTTACAATCTACTCTGAAGCAAGACCCAGCAAGTAAATGTAGCAAATTATAATTAAAGATTTTTCATGCAAAATTGTTTTTAGCTGAAAAAAGCAGATTTGGATCTGTTGAAACAATTTCACTGAATTTTCATTGAAGAAACAACCTAAATGAATTTTGATTTGATTTTATATATGCAATTTTTATAATATAATTTATATATAGTTAAATCTGAAAACAAAATAATGTTTCATTTTGAGTTAAACAAAATGGTTTGTTTGACCCTGTGGTGGGTCCGCTTCCGCAGCGCCCCCTGAAGGCTGGGGCTAGGCGTGGCAGCGGACCTCCACCTGTCTTTGACCCTCCCCCTCTCAAGGGAAAGGGGGGGGGCATGGCCCAATGGCCGGAGTCTATGGGATTGCTTCCCCCTCCTGGGGCAGCGTGACCCAGTGGCCAGAGTCAATAGGGTTGCTCCCCGCTCTCGGGGTAGCGCGGCCCAGTGGCCAGAGTCAATAGGGTTGCTTCCCGCGCTCGGGGTAGCGTGGCCCAGTGGCCAGAGTCAGTACAATTGCTTCCCGCTCTCGGGGTAGCGTGGCCCAGTGGCCAGAGTCAATACAATTGCTTCCCGCTCTCGGGGTAGCGTGGCCCAGTGGCCAGAGTCAATACAATTGCTTCCCGCTCTCGGGGTAGCGTGGCCCAGTGGCCAGAGTCAATACAATTGCTTCCCGCTCTCGGGGTAGCGTGGCCTAATGGCCGTAGGGGTAGGGGGACCCGGGCCCTCCCACTCCACCGGGTCCCGACCCAGGGCTCACCTACCAGCGGGGCTGGTCTCGCCCCACGCTCGGCGGGGATCCGCCCGCAACACGCCGAGCTAGGCTGTCCCTTTAAAAGTTCCCTGGGTCACTTCCTACCCTGCCTTCGGTGTCCGGGGGTCCGTCGGAGTGATCTCCCTCCGGGCCGACGGCGGGTGGGTCCTACAGCGGCGTCACAGCCCGGCTGTCGTCTGGGTCCCAGGATGTTGGCTGTTCCTCCTCAGGAGCTGGTAATACAGGTCCTTCCCCTCTGGTGGTCAGCCCCAACTGAGCAACTCTGCAGGCTTTTATGCTGGGTCTCCAGCTGGAGCATGCCCAGCAGAGCTTCCGGGGCGTGGCTTCCTCTGCCCCGAGAGAAGGGTTAACCCTTGCTGTACCGGTGCGGGGCCGCTCAGCCCCGTCACACACCCTCCCCCTTAAAACAGCCGCCAGAGCCGGCTGCACCTGGGGCTCCCTTTCCTCTGCCTCCTCCCCAACTCGGGAAAAGAAATCTGCATTCCCGTGTGCTTTCCCTGGCCGGTGGGATACCTGGAAGGAATAGGGTTGGAGGGACAGGTACCACCGCATAATTCGTGCATTTGAGTCCTTCATGTTGTTAAGCCATCTAAGGGGTGCGTGGTCCGTCACCAAGGAGAAGGGGTTCCCCAACAGGTAATACCTTAGGGCGTCCACTGCCCACTTGACCGCCAGGGCCTCCCGCTCTATGGTAGAGTACCGCACCTCTCGGGGAAACAACTTACGGCTCAAGTATAAGACGGGGTGTTCTTCTCCCCCCTCCTCTTGAGACAATACAGCCCCCAACCCAACCTCCGAGGCATCTGTCTGTAAAATAAAGGGCTTGGAGAAATCCGGCTGTGCTAGCACGGGTTCCTGGGTTAGCCGTTCCTTCAGGGCATTGAAAGCCCTCTCGCAGGTGGCGGACCACTGGACTTTCTTTGGCTGGGAGCTCTTGGTCAGGTCAGTGAGGGGAGCGGCGAGCGTGGCGAAATTGGGTACAAACCAGCGGTAGTATCCAGCCAGTCCCAAGAATTGCCGTACCTGTCTCTTTGTTGTCGGGGGAGCATAGCCCTTCAAGGCCTCCACTTTGTCTACCAGTGGGCGGAGTCTGCCTCGGCCCACGGTGTAGCCCAAGTAGGTCACTTCTCTTTGGCCTAAGTGACACTTGGCTGGGTTCGCTGTGAGGCCGGCCCGGCCCAGGGCTCGTAGCACCTCCGCTAGGTGTTCGAGATGTTCTTCCCAGCTGGCGCTATAGATGATGATATCATCAATGTAGGCCGCTGCATACGAACTATGCGGGTGCAGTACTTGGTTCATGAGCCGCTGGAAGGTGGCCGCGGCCCCATGCAACCCGAAGGGCATCATGGTAAATTGATAGAGGCCGAAGGGCGTAGGGAATGCCGTCTTCTCTTTGGAGGTAGGCGTGAGGGGGATTTGCCAATACCCCTTAGTCAAGTCTAGGGTGGAGATGAATTCTGCCTTGCCTAACCGTTCTAGCAACTCATCCACCCTCGGCATGGGGTAGGCATCAAAACGGGAGATTGCGTTTACCTTGCGGAAGTCAATACAGAACCTCACGGTCCCGTCAGGCTTGGGAACGAGTACTATTGGGCTCCGCCACTCACTCCGCGATTCCTCCACCACTCCTAGGGCCAACATGGTCTCGAGTTCCTTTTGCACCGTCTCCCACATCTTTTTGGGAAGCGGTCGGTGGTTTTCCCTCACCTTGTGGCCCGGGATGGTAGCGATGTGGTGGCTGATCAACGGGGTCCTCCCTGGTTGGGCAGAGAGGACGTCGGGGAAGGCCGCTATCAACCGCTGTACCTGTTCCTGCTGCCCCGGTTCGAGCTCCCGGCCTATGGTGGCAGCCCCTCCCTTCTCGGGCTCGCCCGCCGAAGGCCCCAGCTCGGGTTCCGGGGGGTAGGGGGCGATCATTAAGCCTTCCCGGTCTCTCCAGGCTTTGAGGAGGTTCACGTGGTAGACCTGGGTGTCCCTTCTTCGTCCTGACATGCGAACCTCAGTCGACTGGGCCCACCTGCCGGGTCACCTCGAAAGGGCCCTGCCACTTCGCCAGCAGTTTGGACTCTGAGGAAGGCAACAATAAGAGAACCCGGTCTCCTGGTTCGAACCTCCGCAACTTAGCCCCTTTGTTGTAGTGGGCCTCTTGGCTTTGTTGCGCCTTCTCTAAGTTCTCCCGGGCCAAGGTACCCAGTTCCCGGAGCCGCTCTCGCAAGTGCAGTATATATTGGACGGTCCCCCGAACCCGGGACTCCTGTTCCTCCCATGTCTCCTTCAGGAGGTCTAGGATCCCCCGGGGCCTCCGCCCGTATAGGAGTTCAAAGGGGGAGAATCCGGTAGACGCTTGGGGGACCTCCCGTACGGCGAAGAGAAGGGCAGGGAGTAACTTGTTCCAATGTCGCGGGTCATCCTCTAAAAACTTCCTCAGCATGGACTTGAGGGTCCTATTAAATCTCTCCACCAACCCATCTGTCTGGGGGTGGTAGACTGAGGTCTTCAAGGCACGGATATTTAATAGACGACATAACTCTGCCATCAGCCGTGATGTTACATTTGTCCCTTGGTCTGTCAGTATTTCCCGCGGCAAACCAACTCGGGCGAGGATTTGCAGGAGCTCATTGGCGATGGTCGGGGCAGTGGCGGTCCGTAATGGCACCGCCTCTGGGTAGCGAGTGGCGTAGTCGACCACCACTAGGATATACTTGTGGCCTGAGCTGCTCTTTTCCAAGGGTCCCACCAAGTCAAGGCCAATTCTCTCAAACGGCACACCGACCACCGGCAAGGGGATCAGGGGAGCCTTGGGTACCCCCTTCGGGCTGGCTTTCTGGCACTCGGGGCAGGAGGCACAGTATTCCCGTACGTCGTGGTGGATGCCGGGCCAGAAGAACCTCTGGGCGACCCGCTGCAGTGTCTTCTCTCTCCCCAGGTGTCCTGCCCATGGCACCGAGTGAGCTAGCTGGAGTACGCGCCGCCGAAGCCGCCGCGGGACCAGTAGCTGCTGCAATACCTCCTTGGTTTGCGGTTCCAACTCCCGTCGATAGAGTAGGTCATTTTGGATCTCGAAGCGGGGGCCTTGCTGTCGGCGCCCGGGTGCTCTCCCCTCCGGATCTGGAACACTCGTTGCCTGTTCCCAGGCTCTGCTGAGGGTGGTATCCCCCCTTTGCTCCTCCAGCAAGTCCACGTTGATGTCCAACCACTCCTCGTCTTCTCTGGTCTGGGTCTCAGGAGGGGCCTGGCGTCCCGCATCTATGCCTGCCACCCCTGAGGGTCCCTCGAGGGGGTCGTCTGGAGTCTCTTGGCCTAGGAGCCCCGGACTTTCCCTTCGCGCCCCATTTCTTCGCGCTGGCTGTGTAGTCCACTCCCGCAGGAGCTCCACAAAGCCCGGCCAGTCCCGTCCCAGGATCACTGGGTACGCCAACTTCGGGGCCACCCCGACGAGACACCGTCCCTTCTGCTGGGCTGTCTCGAGCTGCACCCAGACAGTGGGGTAGGGCTTCACATCCCCGTGGATACACTGCAAGCATATAGGGGTCCCCTTTGGGCCAGCGAGTTCTACTAGCCCCTCCCGGATGACTGATTGGCTGCACCCAGAGTCAACCAGGGCCATGGTAGGCATCCCCTCCACTTTCACAGGTACCACAATCTTACCCGGTTCCCACTTCCTGGCGCGTTGGTCGGCGGCCCACACCTGTCCATAATTGCAATCCATGTACGGGCAGTCCCTCCGGAAGTGCCCTATCTGCCCGCACTCATAACACCGGTCCCAATCGCCTTCCTCAGGCCGGGCACTGCGGGCAGAGTCGGTCCTTTTCATCACGCATTCTGGGCCCTGCGGGGGGTTCGCCCCGTGGGTGCCCCTCCACCTGGGCGTCGCCGGGCTCTCGGGTTGCTGCCCTGGCTGCCGGGGGGCCCCCCTCTCTACCTTGTGTGCGTCCGGCCCTGAGGTCGGGGTTTTCTCGCCCGTCCGCCCCACCTTGGAACCGACCCTCAGTTCACCCTCCGCTGCCAGGTAATCCTCCATCAAGGAGGTGGCTTCGGCGAGTGACTTTGGCCGGTGTCGCTGCACCCACTCCCTTCCCCCAACTGGGAGGATCTGGAGGAACTCGGTGCACGCCCCGCAAGTGTGGTCAGCTGTTGGAAGAGCCGCTCTTGGCTGGCTTGTTGCTGTGTGGTCAGCGCCTGTATTAGCTGCTGCTGCTGCTCTTGCTGCTGCGCCGCCTGCTGCTGCTGCTGCTGGGATGCTAGCTCTTGGAGCAGCTGCCGCTGCTGCTGCTGCTGTTGTGTTGCCTGCTGTTGCTGGTTGTCCAGCAGCCATTTCAGGAGCTTCTCGAACTCCATCTTGTCCCTAGGTCCTCCTTGCAGGACCGGTTCAAATGGTCCCTGGTCAGATGCCAATTGTGGTGGGTCCGCTTCCGCAGCGCCCCCTGAAGGCTGGGGCTAGGCGTGGCAGCGGACCTCCACCTGTCTTTGACCCCCCCCCTCAAGGGAAAGGGGGGGGCATGGCCCAATGGCCGGAGTCTATGGGATTGCTTCCCCCTCCCGGGGCAGCGTGGCCCAGTGGCCAGAGTCAATAGGGTTGCTCCCCGCTCTCGGGGTAGCGCAGCCCAGTGGCCAGAGTCAATAGGGTTGCTTCCCGCGCTCGGGGTAGCGTGGCCCAGTGGCCAGAGTCAATAGGGTTGCTTCCCGCGCTCGGGGTAGCGTGGCCCAGTGGCCAGAGTCAATACAATTGCTTCCCGCTCTCGGGGTAGCGTGGCCCAGTGGCCAGAGTCAATACAATTGCTTCCCGCTCTCGGGGTAGCGTGGCCTAATGGCCGTAGGGGTAGGGGGACCCGGGCCCTCCCACTCCACCGGGTCCCGACCCAGGGCTCACCTACCAGCGGGGCTGGTCTCGCCCCACGCTCGGCGGGGATCCGCCCGCAACACGCCGAGCTAGGCTGTCCCTTTAAAAGTTCCCTGGGTCACTTCCTACCCTGCCTTCGGTGTCCGGGGGTCCGTCGGAGTGATCTCCCTCCGGGCCGACGGCGGGTGGGTCCTACAGCGGCGTCACAGCCCGGCTGTCGTCTGGGTCCCAGGATGTTGGCTGTTCCTCCTCAGGAGCTGGTAATACAGGTCCTTCCCCTCTGGTGGTCAGCCCCAACTGAGCAACTCTGCAGGCTTTTATGCTGGGTCTCCAGCTGGAGCATGCCCAGCAGAGCTTCCGGGGCGTGGCTTCCTCTGCCCTGAGAGAAGGGTTAACCCTTGCTGTACCGGTGCGGGGCCGCTCAGCCCCGTCACAGACCCCAAATTATTATATTTCAGTTCCTTCACTACACTGAAATATCAGTCATTTGCATAGCTCTAGCTGCAAAGAATAAGTGGGAGGAGGGCAAAAGTAATAACTGTGGTTGCATATCCATTGTTCTAGTAGAATGTTGCTTGCTGCTGAGAACAATCAACCTTATAGCAGTAAGGCAGTCCCTTATGCAGCTCTGGTTATTTTTAGGGAGGACTTTGAAGCTAAGCAGAGAAAACTTGAATCTCATTGGCTATTCAGAAGTAATCCTCTATAAAGAGCAGCATAGTGGAGTGAGGTTTTGGCTGCCTGTGTTAGGAAGTGGACAGCTGCTATATTTTAAACCAATTGGAGCTTTTTTTAAGGTCAGTAATTTCACCCCTGAGTGAACTGTGTTGCAATAATCAGATCTAGAGGTCAAAACACTTTCTAAGACTTTGATGTCCTTTTAAAAATCTGAGGCCAATATCTACAGTACTGTAAATGAGGCCTTATATCATGAAATAATTATCTGCTCTGATATACATTTAATTCTCCAGTTACTGTGGTTTGTTAGGAAGGGAAGGCCAATTTTAGAGTGGTCATAAAGGCATACTTTGTAGAGCTTTCTTTCAGATTGAGATCCAAGACAGTGACTATTAAAATACTGTGCTTTATTTTTAATTATTTTTTCTAAGAGAAAACCTCTTAGTAATCTTCTCTGGAAGAGGTAGATAACTTAAACTGAGTTATGCTTATTTACATCAGTGGAGGATCTGCCCCATAGTGTGTAATCAGAGATGGCAATTGTGCACAATATCTTCAATCTGATACAATGCAGTTGAAAGTTTATCTTTTAGTCCTTTGAAGTTGATTGACATGACCAAAGAGCTAGTAAACTGGACTGAGTTGGTGTTGTAGTATAAACTTGATTAGGACCAAGATGAGGTTTCACATAAAAGTATGGTTAGAGTCCTATTTGATTTCGTAAAGGGAAGGGGGAAAATTACTCAGTAGGTTTGAAAGAAATGGCAAATTCATCATAAGCATTTTTCATATGTATGCTTTTGATATAAAGAGAGAAGACAGGAATTAGCCCGGATTTTTTAAAAACCGAGTTTTATGAATATGCTATTCTCATAGCTGGGATGGCATAATAAAAGTGACAAAATAGAAGTGACAAAATACTGATCCTTAGCAGCTCAGACTCACATTTTTCTTTCACAGCCCACAATTTTCCTATTGTATTTTGTGGTCAGCAATGTCAATTCCAGTGATGTCTCAGGTTAGAAAATGAGAACAGACTGGAACTAAAACTGATCTTTCCTTTTTGAGGCATGGAGATCTGAATGTTGACTTCACATCTGAAAATGATTTATGGATGCACTTAATCCTCTTGTGATTTATTGTTCTATTGATGATATAAAAAAGTAGATAATAAATAATAGTAGGGCGTTTGTTTCATTTTTGAAATATTGCATTTTTTTTATATCTCAGATACCATTCTTCAGAGTCATACAGCCTGGTTCTCCATCTTTCTAACTGGTTAATATCAAAACTTAAGGTAAACAAGCTATGGCCTTTTAACCCTTAGCGTTTGAGTGACATTGAGCTAAACTAACAGACTTCTCCCCTAAGAAAACATAAAAGCAGCTTTTTCCAAGTTAGGAAGAAACCTGTTGATTTAGGTCAGACTCATTCTCCCTCCCTTTGCATATCCATATTTGTAATATCTCTCAGGAGCACCGAGGAATAGAATCTTAGTTCGACTTACCTGGCTGTCCTTACGGTGGCGAGTTGACTGCGGTGACTTCCCCGTTGTCTCTGCTTACTCCTCCTGCCAAGGTGGAGTATAGGTGTCGATTCGGGGATCAATTTATCGCGTCTAGACGGGATGCGATAAATTGATCCCTGATACATCGAACACTACCTTCTGATCCGTACCCTTATCCACAGGAAATTAACTCCATTCAGTAGAGTAGTCAGTACAATTACTCCCACATCTAGAGTACTCATATACATGATTGGGGGCTTAGTCTGTAACTTTCCATGTGTAAGAAAACATTACAATACTAAGTTCATGCTTTTTTTTTACCCTTGTGGAAAATTTTTATAGAATTTTAGAATTCCTATATAGAATTGTAACCTTTACATAGATGTTTTTGAACAGTCCTAAAGAATATTCTAGAAAATTAGATCCCTGCTATAAAATTTTCCAGGATTCAAAAAACATAGGCAATCATATCTGTTCTATAAGATTTTAGAGTAATTGCTTATAGATAAAATCCTAGAATATCGCTACTATTATTCCTAATCAATTATATAGGGCATTTCCTTAAGTGTCATGTCATTTTTTTGCACAGAACTGAACAAATACCTAGCTATATTAACTAACTGTAGATCTATATACTGAAAGATATGACTCTAGGGATACGTGATTTGATGGATCAAAACTAAATTCCTAATCCAACCACCTCTACATTTTTCAGGGGTGCAGAATCCAATTCTAGATTCAGTTCTTAAATTGTAAGCTAGTCCTTACCTTTATAATGGAGTGAATTGGATCTGATCAGTCCAGAACTTTGTACAAGAGAGGGTGGCTTGATATCCAGATCTAGATCTGAATTTTGATATTTAGGTCTATCTCCATTGTGTAGGATGCTGCAATTCAGAGAAGTAGGAAGATCTATGCATATGCCTTTTTTCCACCAGGATCAAGCAGATCAAATAGTATTTGACCTGAGATATATATAGCTGGGCAAAAAAAAAAAACAAAGTTATTTTGGGAAAGAGAGGACTCTACAAAGTCTTTGGCAGTGCAACTTTTAGGCACTTTGAAACCCAGTGGAATCCATAGCCCTGAGGTAAGCACCCAGCATCTTTATAGTTTGAGAGCTAGGAAAAGAAATGGATCCACAAAAAACAGCAAGCTGAATGGGGAGCTGCCTCAGATAGCTTCCCCCTGCCTCCAGAACTGATGTGGAGCAGTGATTTGATCTTGGGATTCCCACATCAGTGACTGCTCTAACCAGTGAAGCTGTTCCACTGTATAACTAACTAAATAGGCAGAGGGCCAACATGAGTGGGAAAATAACTCTCTAGTCCAGTGGTTAGAGTGTGCACCTGAGAGGTGAGAAGTCCAAGTTAAAATCCCTTCCTCCATGTCAACCAGAGGTGGGAACTGAGCCAGGGTGTTATGCATCCTAACCATTTGGTGAAAGGTATAATGGAGACCACAGCTGTCCCTTCCTAGTCCCTCTCTTTCTCTCCCTCCCCATCATTTTTTGTGGCATTATGAGTGGCCTGAGCATGCCTTCTGGATATGACCCTGTAGGAAAACTAGGTGGAGGAATGTCTAGTTTGAGGAGCCCACTGGGGCCTAGGCATAAAATAGGTACCAGCTGTTAAGACTGAGATGACAGTGTGCATGCCTAAAGGCAGGAATTTAGGCACCTCCAGCCGAATTAGGTGGCAGCTGAGCAGTGGTGCCTAAATATTGGATGTAAGTATCTAAAGTGGTGATTAGTTGCCCAAATCATGTGGACTAAAATGCTGTGGGTGATACTGGAAGATTGCTTGGTGAGCCAGGACCAGAAGAAAAGTAATATTAATATTATTAGTTCAATAAGAAATATTATATTTTACCCATAAGCCTCAAACTGAGCTTGATCTCTATCTTTAATGTGACTGAAAACTGATTTAGTTAAAATATACATTCCCAAGCTTGTTCAAATAGATGAATAAAAGAAAAACCTGTAACTGGTATTGTATTTTATACTTTGTTTGCACAGGAGCTCTAGTGAACATGTACTGTTTGTTTGGACAAGTGCTACTGGATTTCAGAACTGGCCTGCAGGTCAATATCAACACTTGCAGAGTAAGATGGAAAATGATCCAGGAATTTTCTACCTAGGAGTGCAAATCAGATTTTCCCATGTTTATCCAGGAATTAATAGACTCAAACCAAGGAAAATACAAATTTACTGTTGTTATATATTGTGTGAGTATGTGTGTTTCACTCACTGTTGTTAAAATCATTGAATTCATACACAAATCATGCAATCTGGTCTTTCTATATGTGGGTAACAAAAGCATATACTTGAGGGAAACAACCACCACATCAAATAATAAACAGAGACAAGTCTTTCTTTATGGCATCACGTCATTTACACACTTTGCTGGGGAATCTAATTTTGTAGCTGCTATTGTTGAGATGCAACATAGCATATGCTTATTAATAACCAGTTAATAAACAGCAGCTGAAGAATATTTCAGCTGATCTAGTTGTCATTTATGTAACACTAGCATAAGTGCCCGGCGTTGCTCGGGTCAGTCGGAGGTGGGGAGGGGGCAGACAGTTGACACCCCCTGACCAACCCCAACACCCACCCTTCACCCACCCTGACACCTTCCCACACCCCCGACCAACCCCAACACCCCCCGGCTCACTTACCCCCCGACCAAACCCGACAACCCCACCTGACCCCCCAAAACAAACCCAACACCCCCATCTCACCCCCTGAGCAAACCCGACACCCCCACCTCACCCCCTGAGCAAACCCGACACCCCCACCTCACCCCCCGACCGAACAGTGTATTTAATAATCTGTGTGCTACACAGTGCACCGTGAGCCGGGGGGGGGGGGTGGTGGTGTCAGGTTTGGTCGGGGGGTAAGTGAGCCGGGGGGTGTAGGGTTTGGTCTGGGGGGGTGGGAAGGTGTTGGGGTGGGTGAGGGGTGAGTGTTGCGGTTGGTCAGGGGGTGTTGCGGTTGGTGGGGGGTTGAGGTGGGGGTGTCAGGTTTGCTTGGGGGGATGAGGTAGGGGTGTCGGGTTCGGTCGGGGGTAAGTGAGCCGGGGGGGTGTCGGGTTTGGTCTGGGGGGGTGGGAAGGTGTCGTGGTGGGTGAGGGGTGAGGGGTGGGTGTTGGGGTTGGTCAGGGGGTGTTGCGGTTGGTGGGGGGGTGAGGTGGGGGTGTCGGGTTTGCTTGGGGGGGTGAGGTGGGAGTGTCGGGTTCGGTCGGGGGGTAAGTGAGCCAGGGGGTGTCAGGTTTGGTCTGGGGGTGTTGCGATTGGTGTGGGGGGGGTGAGGTGGGGGTGTCAGGTTCGGTCGGGGGTAAGTGAGCCAGGGGGTGTTGGGTTTGGTCTGGGGGGGTGGGAAGGTGTTGGGGTAGGTGAGGGGTGAGGGGTGGGTGTTGGGGTTGGTCAGGGGGTGTTGCGGTTGGTGGGGGGGTGAGGTGGCAGTGTCGGGTTTGGTCGGGGGGTAAGTGAGCCGGGGGGGGGTGTCGGGTTTGGTCTGGGCATCCACCCCAACACCTTCCCCCCCCAGACCAAACCCAACACCCACACCACACCCCTCACCCCCCCGACACCTTCCCACCCCCCCAGACCAACCCCGACACCCCCCCCCGGCTCACTTACCCCCCAACCAAACCCGACACCCCCACCTCACCCCCCCAAGCAAACCCAACACCCCCACCTCACCCCCCACCAACCGCAACACCCCCTGACCAACCCCAACACCCCCACCTCACCCCCCGACCGAACCCGACACCCCCACCTCACTTACCGTCCCACCAAACCCAACTCAGATCCGTCGCTGGGGGGGGAGGGTGCCCAGAGCCGAGGGATTCCGGGGACCTTCGCAGGTGGGGGGGGGGGGCACAGAGCTGATGGAGTCCGGGGTTGAGGTGGGAGGGGCAGAGAACTGAGGGCTCTCCGGGGTTCCGTTGGGAGGGGGGAGGGGTAGAGAACTGAGGGATCTCCGGGGTTCCGTTGGGAGGGGGGAGGAGTAGAGAACTGAGGGGTCTCCGGGGTTCCGTTGGGAGGGGGGAGGGGCAGAGAACTGAGGGATCTCTGGGGTTCCGTTGGGAGGGGGGAGGGGCAGAGAACTGAGGGCTCTCCGGGGTTCCGTTGGGAGGGGGGAGGAGTAGAGAACTGAGGGGTCTCCGGGGTTCCGTTGGGAGGGGGGAGGGGCAGAGAACTGAGGGATCTCCGGGGTTCCGTTGGGAGGGGGGAGGGGTAGAGAACTGAGGGATCTCCGGGGTTCCGTTGGGAGGGGGGAGGAGTAGAGAACTGAGGGGTCTCCGGGGTTCCGTTGGGAGGGGGGAGGGGCAGAGAACTGAGGGATCTCCGGGGTTCCGTTGGGAGGGGGGAGGGGCAGAGAACTGAGGGATCTCCGGGGTTCCGTTGGGAGGGGGGAGGGGCAGAGAACTGAGGGATCTCCGGGGTTCCGTTGGAGGAGGGAGGGGTGAGCTGAGCGAGTGAGGTGTCTGTTGGAGGGGGGTATTATGACATCATCACCACCTAACTGCCCAGTTGATGTGATTGGCCCTGAAAGACTTTCACCCCTGGGGGGCGTCAGAGGTGAGATCCGAAAATTTTTCGACCCTTACCAGCATCTAGACCCCAAGACCCCTCACTGTACCAAAATTCAAGTCTCTGGCTCAAACGGTGCGGGAGGACTTCGCAGTCATACGTACATACATACATACATACATACACACATACATACACCACTTGACTTTTATATATATAGATTTCTAAGTCATCATAGTCATCATAATATGCACATTGATAATACAAAGCAAGGAATGAGTGTCTGTTTCGTCTCAACCTGCACAACATTTAATCACACACTGTGGATTTAATGTGAGGAAGGCCATTTTTTTTTAAGCTGGAAGTGTAACCCTGGGTATGACAAAACCTGCAAGTACTCCAGGTGAGAGTTAATTCCGCAGTGGAAATGCTGCTTCCCCACAACCTGCTGGAGGGAGATGAGTAAGAGCATGCTAATTGGAGACACTAGTGGGGCCAGGGATTTGCAAGTGGAACAGGTCATAATGCAACCAATGAAAATTAAAGATTAATGATGTGAAAATAGCAATTCACTGACAGGTGTTCTGAGCCACATAAAAGGATAGAATGAGACTCACAATTGGCAGAGTGCTTCTTTTAGCCAAGGGAGTAGATTAGAATGGAAGCACCCTAATTGTTTGGTAAGCTGTGGAGGAAGGCTTGCTTGAGTTATATTTTTGCTTAACTCAGATGCTGTATGCGTAGCCACTAATGAAAAGTGGTTGTGCTTTGTTTTTTGTCCTCCTTGGAATGAAGGAGCATTATGCATTACCTCTGAATGTTGTCCATGATTTTGCGCCCCTACATGGCTAGCTAGGCACCTACATATCCATACTAACAGACAAGAATCTAATTTAATGGTATATGTGGAAAGTGTGAGTCTGAAAAAAAATAAGATGGCTGTAAGCCTCTGCTTCTAAAATGTTTGAATCTAACTATATTTATACTATAAGTGGATACTCCTTGTTACAAACTGAAGCCTTTTTGGTTGTCTGGTTAGTAGGAAGATCAATTTGTTTTTATTCCCAAATGCAGATACTGAAGGGGAGTTAAGTAACTAAAAACACCAAATAAAAGATGCATGATCGAAGTTTTTGATGTGCATTTCTACATCATAAGTATCTAATTCAACATGCATGGCAGGCAGACAAGCACTGTAGTCCCGCAGGAAAGGCATGGCAGTGATAACCAAGTGTTCCTGAGTTCTTTCCCTGACTCTGTTACTAACCCACTTTATGTGCTCCAGCATTTCCCACCTTCCAGAGATCTTTTGTCAATGTCTGTAGAATGCTTTGAATGAGTTAACTGCTCAGTTCTAGCTCTAGAATTTTTTAGTATGTATATTGTTGATCTCTCATTCATCTAGTGTAGGAAAAATGACCTATTGCAATGTGTAACAATAGATATACTTTAAAAAAGAGGAAGGGTGAATGAGTGGGGTATGAAAGTAGACTAAAGAGTCCTAAATGATTAGGCAATCCATAAACTATGGTCATTACAGGCTCTTATTTCCTAGGTGCTTATTGTAATCTCTAATGTATTTGCTAGCTAGCTAGCATTTATGTCTTTAATGCCTTATGAAATGGGCTAGGTTTTTTATGTTGCCCTCAATAGCTGATGTTAATGTACTGATGGGATCAATATTTTCTACTGTATCCCCATAACCTTTAACACTTATTGTATACATACATAGCATTGTAGAAGTAGAATGGACACAAACTGCCTTCAAAGTATCAGCATAGCCAACTAACTCCAGATACTTTCTGCTCTACAGTGAATGAATATCCAGCAAAACAAAGTATACAATAATGTATGCTTGTTAAAGTAAGACATATTTACCCATAGAGTACTTTGAGTGTATTGTATAAGTCTAAAAATAAATGTAGACAATTAATTGCTCTCGGTAGAGATGTTATGGTATAGCTCCATGTTTTCAGTGGTATTTATCAAATTTCAGATAGCTGCCAGATTCTGAAGAAATATAAATGCTTTGATTAACTCCTAAGATGTGCTTTCTTCTAATCTTAAGAGATCAAGGAAAGGTAAAAATCAGCAGATAGGGCTTGCTAACACTTTGAGTATGCCTTAGAAGAACTGGGCACAGCTTCCAAAAATTAGGTGTGTTTAGGGGTATATCTCCTATCATTATCTGCTACAGGATACCGAAGTACAACTGCTAAATGCATTTTCACTCTGAAGGGAATGAGCAAGCTGCAGATGTTGCTCCATGTACCAGGCAGATATGCTCCTTTAGGGCAGGTGGGACTTCAAATTACAGCCATTCCATTCTGGTGTGGCAACAAAGAATTGCAGTCAGGTGTTGTGTGTCTGCTCCCTTTCTTAGGCAATATGGCATTTGGAAACATTTTCCTTACAAGCGTTTAAGTATGATCAGGCTTGGTTTGCTTTATTCCACACATTAAATATTCAAACCTCTTGTTTCTCTGGTTCCAATAAGAAACCAGAGTTTTAATCACAAGACATCAGTGAAGTATTAAGGTATTTCTTGTGTACCATTTTGCATTTCTGGTGACCCAAAGATATTGGGATTGATGCTAACTTTTCTATTGTCAATATAGTTCAGAATATTGTGCTAAGCATGTTTTGTTTTGCTGAAGTACACCAAATCAAAAACTCTTACAATGTCAAATATTTTCTGCATTGGCAGAAAGATTCTAACTACTATTCTAGATTCTACAATTTTATTCCATATAAGTTAATTAGTCCTCTTAAAATAATAAAAAAAAAACAATTTGGATCATCAAGACTATATAATTAAATTACCTTTAATGTATATTTTTTTATAGTTATAATTACAATTTATTTTTATAGCTACATTAGTTTAATTTAAACTATATAATTACCTTAAATTGACTTCTGTGAGACCCACCCGTAGTTGTCTGGCTTCTTTCCCATAGCATGGATGAAGTACTGCCATTTGTTTATATTGTATATATTTTGCTTGGATTTTAATAGTTTGCAGGAAAATAGCATGTACAACAAGCATTAACAATAGAATGGCAACACCTGGAAATTAAAATATTTCCGTTCCAATTTCTGAGATCACATTGCTACCTTCATCTTTCCTTAGGGGCATTTTTAAAACAATGCTGGTAATCCTTGCAAAATGATGACATGTCCCAGTGAACCTGCACTACGCTTCTGAGCATTGTCTGGCTTTGTAAGGGAGGAGGGGGGAATTCAGTTACTATAGAATTGATAAACTGACAAAATAAGATATTGTGTCCACCCTTGACCTGAGGTCAACTGGCCCAATTGTATCCATAAGCAAATACACATGATGTACAATGAATCAGGCAGTTAAGCAATAAGATGTCCTAAACTATAGTTAAAAGAATTCAGAAAGGTATTCAAATGCAACATAATAAACAACTATGCAATTTCTGCAGTTTGGGAGATGAACTCTTAGTGTTCTAATCTGTACAAATAATTGTAGCCTTGTAAATTTACCTGAAGCAAGACCAATTCTAGTATAATTGGGCAGGAAATAAATGGCTCATTTATTCCTTTTCCTTTACTTTGACAGAACCTGGAATATATAGATCATTCAAGGGGATCATACAATCTATTTACAGACTTTTTTTGAAGGTAAGATAGGTTGCCACCTGTTCTGCACGTGGGTATGTGGATCTTTTATTACTCTAGAATTATTTTCTAACAGCATTCTGAACTGTGGAATTGTCCAAGACTTAGATTCTTTTTCTGAACTTCTCCAAACTTAATGTGTCTAACTGAACATGTAAATTTATGGTTTGCCCCCTTAATTAAAAATTGAGTCCAAAAGCTTTGAATTCAGATAAATGATGGACAGGGAACCTTTACATTTCCTTGGCTTTAGTAATCTTCTGTCATTTTCAGTTGAATCTTGCCCCAAATACCCAAACTAGTCTTTGCTCAAAAAACAAACAAACAAACAAAAAATCTATCTTCTGGGACCCAAACAACTTTTTAACGGGATAATCAATTTCTATTAGAACTGGTCAAAATTTTTATAACTTTCATAAAAAGACTCACTTTCAAATCTTTTTCTGACTTGTCCTCTAAAAGAGGGAAACTTTCAACTTTTTGAAAACTGATGTTTTACCAAAAACATTGAAATTTGACAAAATATTTTCATTTTATGGGAGAGAACTTGATAAAAAATCCTTATTTTCCAATCTATTCTAATCTGAACTTTGCATTAACATATCTTGCACTCTGTAATCTAGCCTGCATTTGTGACTGACTTTTAGTAGGGTAAAGGTTTGACAAAACCTTAAACCATGTGGTTTTTCCTGTGTTTTAGGTATTTTTTAGCAAATATATCACATAACCCTACCTTAAAGATGTAGTTCTACTTCTGCTTTCATCAGTATGCTAAATATTACAGAATAAATCACCTTCTCATGCAAACAGCAAAAATATCTGAAATAGATTATTAATCTAATAAGTGGTTCAAGACTGTAGACAAGATCATCACAGAACTATAAGTACACCTTTTAAAGGAACTGAAAATAAAATAAAGCCATCTTACCTAAAATGTACTAGATAGATCTTTGTGTGCTTTACTGCCCCAAGTAGTGTGTGTGTGTATATATCTCAACATTGAGGATAAAAGAATGAGAAGCTCATTGATTCTCTTAGAAACTTCTCCTAATGTCAGATGGAACCATTATGATCATCTAGTCTGACCTCCTGCACAATGGAGGCCACAGAATCTCACCTACCCACTCCTGTAATAAATCCCTAACCTATGTCTGAGATACTGAAGTCCTCAAATCATAGTTTAAAGACTCCAAGGTGCAGAGAATCCTCCAGCAAGTGAATTGTACCCTATGCTGCAGAGGAAGGCACCCAAAAAAAAAAAAAAAAAAAAAAAAGCTTTTTTCACACTCGTATCATATTAGCCATCCTGTGGTCAGTCATGATCTGCCAATACTCGAGAACCTTCTCCTCCATTACTTCCAAATGATGGATCCCCAACTTGTAACTAAAATTCTTGTTATTAATCTCTAAATGCATGACCTTGAAACTATGCAATACTGTCTCATTAGGGAAACATGTAGATGGGGAATTCCTTCCTGTTCACTGTTGATGTTCATCTTGTACTCTGAAGTATGAAGATTAATATTAGGGGATTTTCAAATGAGTTTCAGAAGAGTTGATTATGCTGAAACATGTATGTAGTATTAGACAATGGAAAGTCACATGTTGCCACCTGGATTTTTCTGAACATATTTCTTCAGAAGTTCTCTGCTGCAGGAGTTGTATGCCACTCATCAGTCCCAAGAACCTTTTTAAAACTAGTTAACCATTAGGTGCGGTATAAATATCATCGTGTGACTCCAAATGTTTTAGGATATATAGGGCCTACCCCACAAACCTCATTGTTCCTTGTCCATCTCTTTAATCTATTACAAGACTCCTAGGAGGAGTTGCCAGTTAGTATAGATTGAGGGGAAAAAAATCAATACCTGCAAAGGTTACCCTTCTTTTCACCTTTGCAGAATTGTCTTCAGATCTAAACTATAGAAGATTAACAAGCAAAATCAATTCACAGAAGGAAGGATGGGGCATACTAAGTAAGTCCCCAGGCTTCAAGAGGGAGAAAACCTGTGAAATGTTGTTGAAGTCAGGGGGGCTCCATGTTTGTATGCACAAGTCTGCCCATGCAGAGCTTGTTGCAGTGTCTGAGCATAAGTAGTGTTGGACTTGCCTCCCAAAACAAGCAACTGCTCTAGCTTTCATGAGTGCTTCTTCCGTGTCATCAGTTTAAATGGCTTCCTGAGCAGAGAAAGCATTAAAATCTGCTCACAACTAACACTAAAATCTGGAAATTGAACAAGCATTGGCTGCTGTCAGAGGACTGGTTCGCCATGCAGCTGTTGACATTGGAGAGAAAGTGAAGATGGTTTGAGGTAGAGTTGTCCAGAACATTCAGATTTTTAGGTTATATGTATGTGCATGATGCCATGGGGATTCTGCTAGAACAGTTATGTGAAGGAAAAGTAAAATGACTTTAAAATCATTTCTAAATGGCTGAAGAGGCAAGAAAGGACTTGACAGAGGTAAAGTAGGTAAAATAAAATGTGCTTCTGATGTAAGTGAAAATGTCTTAATGAAAAATAACTGTCTGGGATGGCTCCAAAATCCAGATCCAAAGCCTGTGAAAGTTATTAGGAATCTCAGTGGACTTTGGATTAGGCCCTAAAACAGTGGTTCTCAAACTTTTTGTATTGGTGACCCCTTTTGGACACCAGGCCTCTAAGTGCGACCCCCCCCCTTAGGGGGTTGGGCTGGGGGAGGCTGCTGGCAGCCCTTTGGGGTAGGGCCTGGGCTAAGGGCGGGGCGTGCCTGCAGCCTGCCATGGCAGGGGCCAGACTGGGGGTGGGGGATTCCAGCAGCCCCCTGGGGCAGGGGCTGGGCTGGGGGTGGAGGCCGCCTGGAGACAGGGTGCATGGAGCCGGCCGGGGGGGCACTGGGAGCCCGCCGTGACCGGCCTGAGCTCATGAGGGCGCCGGGCACCTGCCGCAACCGGGCTCAGCTTGTGGGGGTGCCTGGAGCTGGCTGGGAGGGGGGGAGGGGGGAGCCTGCCGCGAGTTCGCGGAGGCACCTGGAGCTTGCCGTGACTGGGGCTCAGCTTGCGAAGGCGCCTGTAGCCAGCTGGGGCAAGGGGGGCAAGGGGAGACCGCCACGACTGGGACTGAGCTCTTGGGCGCCGAATGCCAGCAGCCCGCGGCATGTGTCAGGGCCGGCTGCAGGCAGCAGGGGCTCGTGACCCCCGCAAAACCGGGTTGTGACCCCCAGAGGGGTCCCGACCCCCACTTTGAGAACCAATGCCCTAAAAGAATAGGTCTACCTTACACTGGCCATCTAACCGTCTCTTAATCGCCTGACTTTTAAAGTTGACATTTTATTGAACCATTACATTATTCAGGGGGACAATTAATTCCTTATAAAAATCTACTCTAGAGATTATCTTAAATATTCAGCTGAATTAAAAGTCTTGGGAGTAAAATCATCAATGTAATTATTTTCAGCAGCCAATATCTGTGTAGTCATCCCTTACTTGGTTTGAAGGAATGAATCTGTGGTGCCACCATGTTCAAATGCTTCCATCACAGGGAAAAGAGGGGAGCAATCAAAGGCATTTGTTTTTTACATTTAGTTGCTATCTTTATGGATCTAGTCATTTTTTGTTTTGTTCTGACCTTCTCACAGTAAGGGGTGACGAAACAGTTTTCACTGCTGTATGCTACTTGAAAAACAAGGTTCAATCTAGGATATTTTATTTGTAATGAGAACCTAGTACAATATGGTTGTTTTTTAAATTGGTTTGTTTTGCTGGCATATAGCATTGCATAAAATCAGAATTTGACCTTTCTTTGCTTATTCTTAGCACAACTCAAGTGTTTGAATGGAGGGTTGAGAAGTGACTTACTTACAAACTTTGATTATACTGGAATCATTTTTCTGGCTGTGCGGTTGACACTTTACCTACATGGGGGGACTAACTTCATCTCAAGTACTCAGGGTTGCTTATTTATCAAAATTTAGCCTTATGTGGCTTAATCCAGTACTAGTTGTTGCTGCTTTTTTCATGTCCATTTTGTAATTGAAAGTTGTGCTTGTATAAATGAACAGATTTGTTAACAGCTTTTCCCATATTCCCATGAGACAAAAATTAACCACAGGATGGTACCACAGGAAAAAGGTCACTCTGATTATTTAAGACATTGCAAATATGGTTCCAGAAAAATATGAGCACTTTACTGAAAACTAAACATCTAGCATTGACACTTATCCAAGGCACTAAGGTTTCACAGAATAACTACAGGCTTCATACAGTGTTTTCACTGGTTACTATCTACAGGTGTATTCTCCCATTTTGTCATTTCTGTAAAAGTCAGCCTATTAGAAACTGGAAGAAAGACTTTGTGTAGCAGTTTGTAAAATGATGGGCTTTCTGTCAGTGATGTGACATAATTACTTCATAAATAATTGTCTTCATAAATACCGGTACCTTTGTGCCCTGAACTTTGATCCGAACTTCCTTTTACTAGATAAATATCAACACTCTGTTTGTTTTACCTTGCAAGATGCTGCTTCTATGACATGTGAAGCTCTAAGAAATTCAAGGTTTGTTTGGTTTTTTTCTTTCATAAAGCAGCCTGGAGTTTTAAATGCAAGTGTAATCAATGTTGTGTGATATTTCTTTGGCATAATTACATTCAGATGCTAAGTGCGAAGCATTTTGACAGACTCACACACAACAGCCTCTTTAAGGCTTTGAAGAAAATTCATCATGGAAAGCTTTTATCTTTTGGTGGGAGTAATAACATTTGAGGCTCCATCACACTTAGTCACCAAATTCCAGGTGGAAAGGTATTTATGAGATTGTTTACAGTGTGCTTTTTGAAAAGCAACTTATAGGACCATTCATCAATGCATTCTGCTAGACCAGGGGAGTTAACCAGATACCATCAGTAAAACAGACCCTAAAAATTTGGAATTTGCATTCTTAGTGGAATTCATCTGATAAAAAAACCTAGCTAAAGTGTTCCATTTTTTTAAAGAGTGGCACATTGATCTGCTTCTCTGTTTAGCTTCACTAGCAGGATTTTCTCTACAGATCAAAACAGATAAGGCTTAGTTCATTTATTCAGTTCAATGGAGGCAGATGAATTTGACTTAGTCATATTAAGTGAACATGCTCTCAATGAGGAAGAGAGAATAGTTGTATGTACTCTTTGTTCAGCATCAACTTGAGATGCTATTTCAATGATCGCAATCTTCAATTGCAAGTAAATATCTCTCAAAGATCCCATGGAAGAAGGGGGCAGAGCAGACACCTGAATTTTTAAGCATGACAGATCTGATCCTCTTGTCTCCTCCTTTTTCTTCCCATCTGACACCAAAGGGCTGAAGGATGGTCTTTAGCATAGGACTAGAAACTACACATTTCTGACTTCTAATTAGAGCGGTGTGGAGGACATTAAGGGTTTTGAGATTCCAAAACTTGTTTTCTTTCTGAATCAATTTCAAAGTGTTTAGGTTTCTCTTTCTCTGTGAAAGAAAATCCTCTCCCTTCACCAGCCATAACTGTTTGGACAAAACTGAACTCTTGTTTTTCACTTTTATTATATGCAATAGAATACAAAACTTTTCAAAAGGAAAAATCCAAATGTTTAATGTTGAAATATCCTATATAAACACTATTGGAACAGCATAGTTCTAACCTAGTTTTTGTTAGGTAAACAAAAGCACACCACAGCTCCCTCTGGCCTTGCAAAAACCATTTACAACCCCTGCTTTAGGTCTTCCTATCTGTAAATTTAAGATGACATTTACCTTCCTCATAAGGTAAATGAGTTATGGCTAAATCCTATATAGAGCCATGTTCTTGCTTATATCCCTTGCAGAGGGATATAAGGAGTGTTTGCATTCCCAAGGAAGCAGAGAGCATGATTTCTCCACAACATTCGAGAGTGATATGAGAGGGGGCTGGTTATCATGCCATTCCATACACAATTACTGTGGGGCTGAATAGGGAGAAGGCGAATTCTGCTGTCTAAATCCTGTCAGGTCCTCACATGATTCATACTATTTTTGGAAAAAAATCCATTTGATTTGGTGTGGGAAGAAGGAGAGGGGTGAGCTACATTCCTAAAATGCTATGCTTTGGGCAGTGTCTCACACAATGCCATAGATTTGTAAGAAACAAAGTCTGCTAGCAGTTTCTGCAAAGCAGTTTTACAGCATGTATTTGATCTCCGATAATTGCTTAGGGCCAGCTGAGACAATGCACTCAGTTCTGGAACGATCTGTTATTTATGAAATACTAGTTCACCTTACCTAATGCTTTCTACCACTTGACTGTTGCCACAGAGCAAGTGATATAATAAACTTCAGAAAATAATCTTGCACTACAAGCAGATGAATACTCATTTATACTACAATATATTACCTAAAATGTTGTTCAGTAGGTTACAGAAGTTAAAAAATCATAAAAAGGGACCCTTGTCCTAAAGTCAAGTGCAATTGCTATAAGGTCAGCTTGTCAGTTTGACACCACCCTACCTTGCAGGTGGTGACAAGTGATGCCATCTTCCTTCCATATTCCTAAAAGGATCTGGCCAGCACCTATGATTATGAGCAAGAAGAGCATCTATGGCTTCCCCTTAGCTGAACAGATAGCAAGTGTCAAAAATCAGGACAGGAGTAATGGGTCGCTATGTGAGGTAAGACCCAAAATCGGGAGACTCCCTATAAAATCGGAACATCTGGTCACACTACTTCCCCATGTCTGTTCTTCCCTCCCTCAATCCCTATGAAAGTCCAGAGTAGTCTTTGCATTCCTGCCCCACCTTGCCAGCCACTACATATTCAATAAATCTAACCTGGAATTTAGACAATGGATTTCCCTTAATGAGAGTTAGAATTGAGAGATGGGGCACAAATATGGATAATGTATTTCCTGCAATTACTTCCATAGTTACTGTCATAAGTGTAAAGTGCTGGAGAGAGTTAATGTTATCTGAGAACAAGTGACGTAAGAGCTGCCTGCCATGAGGGAGGGAGGGGTTTGAGAGTCAGTTTCATTTTGCTGGCCACGCAGCAGGGGCTAGGGTCCGAGAGCATCTTTGTCCCTGCCAGCAGGTATATGGGATCTTGGGGAGCAATTACCACACAGTTTGTCTGTGTGCTGGGGAAACAGAGCCAGCAGCTAAAGTAATAAAAGTATAGAAAGTTTCACAAAGGGATTCTTACCAGTCCCCAAGGCAGCAGCAAAGGCAGAAGCAGCAACAACATCAGAAGAATCAAGGAGGGCTCGGTACGGTCTTGATAATCAGGAGGTCTCTCAGGCAGCAATTCGTTCTTCGTGGGGGGGTTTTAAAAACGGGGGGACGCTCAAAAACAAAACGAGAGCGGAGAAAGGACCCCCCAGAACCCCTGGCTGATCAGACCAGGTAGCAATGCAGGAACCTTTCTGATGTTTGTTTCAAAAATGCCTGTTCTTAAAGGCAAACTCAGGCAGTTTCCCCGCCAGTAATCCTGATAGGCTCCTTCTGTCACAGGGGAGGAGTTACAGGGAAAAACTGCAGGTGAGCATAGAGACATGCCTGGGCAGAGTCCTGGACCATAGGCGTGAGTTCCCACCTCAGGACTCAAAAGCACATGAGGCCTATGACTCATGCCCAGGATCTCAAAAACACATTAGGTCTTGCAGCTCTGGACATTGCCTACCCTACACCGAGCCCAGGTTTAACAAGGTGATAACAGGACCAACCCTTTGAACAGGGCAGTCGTCCCACTTAGCATGCAGCACAAGTGGCCATCCCTTTGTGAAGGGCAATGGCTCTTGTTAAACAACTTAAGGGGCCCTCCCTTTGAGAGGGGCAGTGGCCCTGGTAAACAACTTAACAGCCAGGGAGGGGCGGCCACAGGAGGAGAACAAAAACAAAATGGAGTAAGGGGACAGCTGTAAGAAACAAAATGGAATAGGGGGAAAGCTGTAACAGACAATCTTTAGCTGTAGAGATGGCTCAATTTTCCTTCTTATATTCCTACTTAGCTAAATGTAAGTAATATTTGATTTTGCATCAAGTCTGTGCCTATCTGGGGTGTCTCTATCCATTTCAGATGAGAAGTTAGAGAATTCTAAATTGTAAGCTGTACTGTGCCTATGTTCTATGCTATTTTCTTTATTACATGTTGTTAGTTATAAAACGTTTGGTTTACTTCCCTTAAGGCTTCCTTTGCTTCAAGGTTGGGAAGAGAGGGGGGAGGAAGAGGGGGAGGTATAAGAATCAGCTCAGGTTATAAACTGAGGAATGGAGTGGAGTCTGTCTCTGCCTTCAGCCAAGAAGGGTGAAGGGGGAGGGGAAGCAGCCTCCAGGTGTCTGACTCTGGCTCTCAGGGAGGGGGACAGAGTTAGGGTTTTGGGGAGTCTGAGTACCCCAATCCAAGGCCTTAGATATCTACTCAGATGGTGGCAGCCGTGGTACCCCAAAAACCCCACTGGTAAAGGGGGGGAAGTCTTGGGGTGTAGGGACTTAATTTGGCTGGGAAGCAGCTAAAATTAAGTGGTTTGGCTGAAAAGAGTCCCAGTCTTGTACTCAAGAGCACAGAGGCTGGGGTACCCCACTCTTACAGTTACAGATGGAAAAACAGCTGCCTTTGAAAAGTATTCCAACCACAGCCAGTAGCACAGGAGTATTTTAACTGTCCATATTGCAGTCCCCTCTACATTGTGTTTATACAGACTGAGAACTAGACTTTTCCTTCAGGCTCACATGGTGGATTTTGACTCAGATAGCCAGGACTCCTTGCATATGTGAAGCTCTAAAATGAAGTCAAATCCATGCGAGAAGAGCAGAATATCTGAACTGGGATCACTCATGTAGTTGTAAGAGGAGACTTTAGTTTTGACTGTGCATCAGTTCCAAAGACCCAATGTGTAGCATGCTAAAGAGTTGACAAGTTTAAGTCTTTGTTTTTAAACATGGCAAGACTGCCTAGCTTCCCAGATGGAACTCATTAGACTTTGTACATGAGCACACATGTAAGAAAGTTGGGAAAATGTTCTTTAGAGTAGGATAGTCTGGTTCCAATATGGATTAATTCAGTCACTTTATGTGCTTGCTCTCTATCAGTAGAGCTTGCATGCTTGCATCGGTAACAGTTGCATGCTATCAGTAACTTTAGTGCATGTTATAAATAGCTATGTGCCTTAATCTGTGATGTGATACATATTTGCAAATATCAATAGAATTGAAAACTGGTGTTCTAGGCATCTATTAGGCACAGCTTGATAAATTAATTGTTAAAGCAAATGGAATTTTTGAAGTGCCCCAAAATGTGCAAAGTGGGTCTCTCTTGCTTCTGTAGATGCACATATGACTATATACTATGCGGCTTTCATTGTGGTCTCTAAATAGTCTGCTGTTACAGTTACAGCCCTGGAAGGCCCTTGAAGATATTGAAGGAATAGATGATGCTATCATAACTTTATTTTAAAATCAGTTGTAGCTAGGTGTTCCTATTTTTTTCTAAATAGATATTTTTCAATATAAACCACAGAAGTAAAATGAAATGAAGATTCTCCACCAATTCACTACGTTGTAGGGGAACTTTCAGCCTCCAGATGAGTTAAGTAACCTTTAAAATATACAAGTCATCCACTCTGAAATCCTCTGTGGCAATTCCCAGCTTGCTAAAACTACCCCAGAATGTGACAGTAAATAAATGCCTATTGCCACCCAGGGCATCAGTTGTGCCATTTAGGTCTGCCTCCTGCCATGACCTGCATATGTGGACTAATGTCAGTGAGGTTCTGTATGTGCACAGGGGTCCCACAGCATAGAGCTTATTGCAGTATTAGGGACCTGATGAGCTTCCTAAAGCTGAAAATACGAAGAGTAGAACGTGCCATGGAACAGATCAGCAACATGTCCATCCATGGACACAAATTCTAAGACTCTTAATTTTTCAAAAAATTGAATGATATACCAGTATCCATCACTAAGTATGGTAATTTTGTCACATGTCTGTCACGCAACATATTAGTGCCAACCACTGCCATGAAACTCAGTGAGGAGAGTATAATGTGAAGAATAGGAAAATCTGTGCTAGAGAAATAAACAAGGATGTATTCTGGAATACTTTATGTACACCAGGAAGCATGGAGGATAGGTGATGAGGAGTGAGGGGTGTACATGTAAAAATATAGCTAACTAGCATTTCTATGCTGGAGGGAGGAAAGGAATCACATATAAATCTAGAATTAACTGGTTTCATTTGTGCTTTGTAGCTTTAAGAGGAAGCAGTACATTAGCTGCCACCCAATGAGTGATTTTGTGCCAGCTGACATGGAACATAGTCTCATGTAATTAAAACCAGTGATCTAAAACATCTGCCCATCTCCTTGTGTATTCTGTTTGCCTATTATGCCATGATGGATATTTTTTAATTTGCTTAAGAAATTTTTACTATAATGTATCATTTCCAAATGAATCCTTAACCTATATTCCAGCAGTGATTATAATGTTATAAGACTAGTTTATGTAAAAATTCATATTGAAACATTTGTTACTTTTGTTATGAGTTTCTTGTGGTAGCAAATACTTAGAATAAAGCTGTCAGTAAAGAATACTTTTTTCACTGTTTGTTTGTTTTACTTCTCATTGCTTTGTTTTTTTCTAAGTTGCATTCTACTTTTTGAGTTCATTAAATGCAATAAATTGAAAGTGTTAAGGATAGAGATGTCCTCTGGCAATATTTATATATAAACAGAAATGCTGCTGTGTCAAACAGATGTATAAAATGTCTATGGGTGGTAGAATTTTGCTAGAAGCAAGTAATTAGCAAACGAAATGACACAAACTACCATGCAAAGAGTGCTGGTACTACCTACATGAGGAAGTAAAACATTATTTGACAAGCAGGTTTAGTGTTTTCACTACATAACTGTGATTTAGATATGCTAGATAAATATCTCACCTTCCTGAACAAAGGATCAATCCTGTTATCTACTATAGCAGGGGTGGGAAAACTTTTTTTTGCTTGAGGGCCACATCATGGTTCCAAAACTGTATGGAGAGCCAGATAGGGAAGGCTTTGCCTCCCCAAACAGCCTGGCCCCCACTCCCTCCCACTTCCTGCCCACGTCCTGATTGGATGGGTTGGGGATTCTGAGGGGGGAAATCTTGCCACCCCATCCACCCCTCCACCCCTGACAAGGCCCCCTGGGACTCCCACACCTATGCAACCTCCCCTGTCTCCTGACTGCCCCCCCCCGGACTTCCTGTCCCTTATCCACCCCCCCTCACTTCCCATCTCCTTACCATGCCACTCAGAGCACCAGGACTGGCAGCCATGAAGCCCGGCAGGAGCTTTCAGATCTGCCACCCATACCGCTGGGCGTGGTGAGCTGAGGCTGCAGAGGAGGAGCTAGGGGCTAGCCTCCCCAGCCAGGTGCTTGAGGGTCAGGCAGGACAATCCCATAGGCCAGATATGGCCTGCAGGCTCTGTACTATGGTATGGCTGATCTGTTGGTATAAATCCATGTAGCTCCACTGTCTTCAATGGAGTTATGCTAATTTACATCAGCTGAGGATCTGTCCCTTTAGTTTTAGTTAAGATAAGAAAGAGCTTGTCCTGCTAGCTGGTGGAAGTTGCTGTGGACTGCCATCTAGGAAGTAACAAAGAGCAAGCTAAACCTTTAATATAAGGTTTTGGATGATCACCAAGTAGGGAGTGGAAACAGTGTACTGAGAAACTTGGGGGTGACACAGTTTAAGCTGCAGTTGTAAATTCAAGGGAATTTTTTGGCAAGAATGTTGATGAATAGATAGGTGCTATTCATATTCGATTAAATTCACTCCTGTGCATAGGGCTAGTATGAAGTTTATGCACCACTTGAGTCCCACTAGACCCTTATTTTGAACATTTAATTGGGAATTAAGTTCCACATACAGATGGGGGGGTTGAGCAAAGTGAACTTACCCATAGACTAGTTTAGTTAGTTAAAGACTAACTAAAGTATTGAAGCATAAGCTTTCGTGGGCTAATACCCACTTCGTTGGATGCAAGCAGTAGAAGAAGCTTCCACTGCTTGCATCCAACGAAGTGGGTATTAGCCCACAAAATCTTATGCTTCAATACTTTAGTTAGTTTTTAAGTTTTTAAGGTGCCACAGGACTCTTTGTTACCTCTGCTATTCCAGACTAACACGGCTACCTCTCTGATTCTACCCATAGAGTGTTTGACCTAAATTAATATGTACCTTGACCTCTTCAATTAACCTAATGTTAGCATCAGCCATGATGTCTGGATTTACTACATTTTGGAATATGAACTGCATTTTCTTATTTTGCTCCAGTTTATTGCAGTGGAAACATGAATACTCCAAATACTCCCTGAACTATTTTGATGAAGTATTTTGAGACTCTGTGTTCTTCAGGATTCTTCTCCAATCTGTTCCAAATTCTATGCTGGAAAACCGAAACAGAGGGTGGATTGCAAATCTTTGCCCATTCAGTTTTGGGATCATTCTGAGACCTTTTCAAATTCATTAGCATAAGCTTGATTGACATTTATATGCAACTTTAAATAAGTTTTAGGGGAAATGAGTTATGAAAATATTGATATGGTTAATCAAACAGATATTGTAATGGAGAATAATTAAAATATAGCAAGTAACTTTACACCATTTATGTCTTGTCTTTAGTGGGTTATAGCTCTCTAACTGCCCAATAAAACTACAGAGAATTTACTGATAGCTGTTTTATTAGTATTGTAACCCGGGTCCTTCTTTTGAAGTCCAGAAACTGACTGTTAAAGCATCTTAAGGAAGTCACAAGATTTTATATTTTACTTTTAGGTTACTGCTGTTTAAAAAATGTTGAAATGGCAATAAATAAACTTAAAGTAGGTTGCGAGACAGAAGCTGAAACAAACCAGATCATCCACAACCCTCACCTTCAAAGTTTTGCAAACTAAAAATCATTGTATTGTAATCATTCTTAACAGTAACTTCTATTTTGAAACATTTAGTTCAGTCTTGGACATTTATTCCATTCCATTGTGATATAACAAAAATATCCATGTATAAGACCTACCTTGTAGCCAAGAATTTGCGGGTTAATGAGAGAAACAGAGATCAACTGAAACTAGAATAGCCTTGAATGAAGTACTAAACTAATATTAAGCATTACTGCTATATCAGCTCCATCAATTGCACAATCATGATAAAAGGAAAGCTGTGAAAAATAATTATTAGCTCCTTAACTGAGACAGGGAGAAAAAACAATATAATGGTCAAAGTGATGGCTGGTGTAAAAGAAAACTCCTGGGTCATGAATGTGAACTTGTTTCATTACCTGTACCATGGAGAAGGATGGGCCCGCTGGAGGTTCAGGGGTCTGTAAGGGAGAAAACAGTGCAGTTGGAAGTATGTAGGACCAGGCGTTTTTTAAAGAGCTTAGCACAGTGAGATCACATTTTTTAGAAGGGCTCTGTTCTCATTTAAGCATCAAAATAAGGGCCTATAATTAGAAAAGAGATCATATGGTTCTAGGTCTTTTGGGGGAAAATAAAACCTGGCCCCATTCTTGATGCTGAACTTTGAAAAACTTGACTCATAACATTAATAGTTTTCTAGAATATTAAGCATTTGTCTTCAATTGTTAATATGGCAGATTCCATTTTTTCCCTGAAGTTGAGAATTTTTTAGTTTTGACAAAATTCTAAAATTAGTCAATCGGTATCTATTGGGTGTGGAGAACTTTGAATAGCAGGCCACTGCAATATGTGCCTGAGTATTGACTTAGGGACCTAACTTTGAGCTCCTGCTTTTGAAAAGCTTCCCTACAAAGCTTGAGTGGTGATCATGACAATGCAACATTGAAAAATTGTATACTCCTCTGTCATGTTGGTCATAACTGCCCAAGGGGCAAAGGAAAGAAAGCTGGGGGTTCCACTTCAATCTTTTATGGATGATTTCTGGTGCCTACATGCCACTTTTCCAGCCACACTGGAGAATGGGGTCCCACTACTATCAAATCAGTGTAAGAGAACAGAATCAAGAAAAATGGCTTGGAAATGAATACAGAGGTTAATCTTATGAGGCACATTTAAAATCGTAAGGACCACTTGAGTACTTAAAGTTGTACATATGCTTATATGCTTTGCTGGATTAGAAGCATTTCTCAACACTTTGCAAGAGCAAACTCTTAGGTCTTGGTTACACTGGCACTTTATAGCGCTATAAAGCCTCTATGAGCGCTATAACTCATTACCCGTCCACACTGGCAAGGCACGAATTGTGCTATAAGTCTGAGTTTATAGCGCTCCTGTTAATCCACCTCCTCACGGGGAATAAGGGCTGTAGTGCTCCCACTGTAGCGCTACAGTGCGAATGTGGACACCCATTGCACATTAATTAGCCTCCAGCCTGGCCCATAATTCCCACTCGAACCACTCTGGTCATCACTTTCAAATTCTTTTGTCGTGTCCTCAGGTGACCACATGTCAGACCCGCCCTTTAAATTCCCAGGGAAATTTGAAAATCCTCTTCCTGTTTGCTCTCCAGCCAGGCATGGAGTGCTCCTCAGGGAATCATTGCAGGTAACCATTTTGCTTGGCCATGACTCCACATGCCATGCCTCCTCACAATAGGCGATCTCCAACATGGAGTAATACCGGGGTGCTGGACCTCATCAGTTGTTGGGGGGAAGAGGTTGTCCAGTCTCAGCTGCGGTCTAGCCGCAGGAATTACAATACATATGGCCAGATATTATGGGCCGTGATGGAAAGAGGCCATGAGTGGGACACTCTGCAGTGCCGGGCAAAAGTTAAGGAACTTAGGAGTGCCTATCATAAAGCCCATGAGGCAAACAGCTGCTCTGGGGCAGCTCCTGTGACTTGCAGATTCTACAAGGAGCTGGATGCGATACTTGGTGGTGATCCAACATGCACTCCATCGACCACTGAGGACACTTCCCAGCCCACCTGTGAAAGGGGGGCGGGAGAGAGGAGGCCTAAGAGGAGAAGGACAGGGAGGAGGCGATAGCAGCGGCCGTGGCAGCAACCCAGGGCACGGAGGAGTCACAGGAAACATGCAGCCAAGAACTCTTCTCAAGCCCAGAGGGCAGTCAGAGCCAGCCAGTGTCCAGCGGTTGCGGGGGGGGGGGGGGGGGTAGAGCAGCAGCAGCGGTTTGTGCAGGTACAGCTACTTTGCTATTGGGAAGGCAGGCAGCTTGGGCGAGGGTGGAAAGGGATGCTTGCATGCTTGCCGTCGTATGGAATAGTGCATTGTTGTAGTCTATCACATCGCAGTAATCATCATCAGTGATTTCTTCAAAGGTTTCAATAAGAGCTCTTGCAATGTGCCTGCGCAGGTTTCTCGGGAGAGCCAGCGTGGCCCCTGTCCTGGCCATGGTCACTAGTCCCCGCCACTGTTCTATGAGGGGTTGGGGGAGCATTGCTGCACAGAGGCAAGCTGCATATGGCTCTGGGCGGAAGTCGCATCTCATTAGAATGCCCTCCCTTTCTTCCTCCGTCACCTGCAGCAGCGAGATATCTTCCAGCACAAACGCCTACAGAGAATGTTGGGACAGTGCTCAGAGTATGGTTCCCGCAAATGCCCTGCGCTCCTCCCAAGCCATAGGACAGCACGGCAGGGAAACAATCGTTCCCCCTGCATCCGGAGACAACTCACCATGGCAGGGGCTCCATTGTTGTCTGTGTGCTCTAGCTCTGTGGGGACAGGAAAACGGGACCGAGAAACGGGTAATGCGGGGGAATCATCTGTTGTGTACAAGAGAATTCTCTGTTTAAACTTTTCACTGACTTTCCCTGTCTAGCTACGACCTTGATTATGGCATCAGTCTTATCACCAGCTGAAAGGCTGAGGCGGCTGAGGAAGAGGCCACGAAAGAGCAAAGAGGATCTTGTATAGCAAGTAATGCAACAGGCTGTAATGGAGAATTGCATTGCACAGCAGTGGCAGGAGAATGAGAGGAAGTGGAGGGAGGAACAGATCCAGTTGAGGGAGAAGGCTTGCCAGCAGAGCTCTGAAAAGCTGTTTACATTAATACAGCTGCAAGTAGAGATTATGCAGCAGATCGTCGCCATTCAGGAGGAGGAGCAGCACCATGCTCACCACCCCCATTCTCAGTTGCCCCCAAACCCTTTCTCTTCTGGCCCTCTGGCCCCTTTGGGCCACTATCAACAGCTGCCTGGTTATTACCACCCACAGCTGCCTCCAACCCCCGTCTTCACCGACCAACCCCCAAACCCAGGACCCTTATCCACTGCACTCAACCCCTAAGAACATGCATTATCTCCCTCCGCAAATGGGGTTTGGAAAACACAGCAACTCAGGGGGCATTGGAGGGTATGAGGCCAGGACAAACGCCAATCTCTGACTGACCCCATCCCACCCCAATTGCACCCCCTCCTCCCTCACACATTCTTCATAACCTTTTATTTCAGAAACTGAAATAGCTGTTCAATAAATGATTTCTTTTAATAAATGGGTTTCTTTATTCAGTGCACATATATTACTAACAGCTACAGAAAACCAAATGCCTTATCCTATTAAAAGAATGCACCTTGCCTCCCTCCCTCTGCAATTCCCATTAGAACTGGCTTTCAGCATCAAAATGCTCCCTCAAGGCATCCCTGATCATTGCAACCTCGCGCTGGGCCCCTCTAAGAGCCCTGCTCTCTGGCTGTGCATACATGGCCTCCAGGTGTTGAACTTCCGAGGACCATGCCTGAGTGAAGTCTTCGCCCTTCCGCTCACAAAGATTATGTAGGGCACAGCATGCAGAAATAACGGTGGGGATACTTCCCTCTGCCAAGTCTAGCTTCCCGTAAAGACAGCGCCAGTGCGCCTTGAGACGCCCAAAAGCACACTCCACAGTCATTCGACAGCGGCTCAGCCTGTAATTGAACCTTTCCTGGCTGCTGTCCAGGCTCCCTGTGTAGGGTTTCATGAGCCGGGACATTAAAGGGTAAGAGGGGTCGCCAAGAATCACAGTGGGCATTTCGACTTCCCCCACGGGGATCCTCTGGTCTGGAAAATAAGTGCCTTCTTGCAGCTTCTTGAACAGGCCGGGGTTGAAGCAGATGCATGCGTCATACACCTTTACTGACCAGCCTGCGTTAATGTCAGTAAAATGCCCATGGTGATCCACAAGCGCCTTGAGAACCATGGAGAAGTACCCCTTTCGGTTAATGTACTCATTTGCTACGTGGTCGGGTGCCAGAATAGGTATATGGGTGCCATCTATTGCCCCTCCACAGTAAGGGAAACCCATTTGTTCAAAGCCAGCCACGATGTCATGCACATTACCAAGAATCACGATTTTTCGTAGCAGGAGGCGATTAATGGCCCTGCACAACTTGCATCAACACGACTCCAACGGTCGACTTTCCCACCCCAAAGTGGTTGGCCACTGATCCGTAGCTCTCTGGGGTGGCCAGCTTCCAGATTGCTATAGCCACCCACTTCTCCACCGGGAGAGCAGTTCTCAATCTGGTGTCCCAGGGCCGGCGACAGGGGGGTACTACGGGTACAGCTGTACCGGGCCCTGGACTTAAGGGTGGCCCCCTTAAGTCCAGGGCCCGGTACACAGCTGTCCCCATAGTCGTCCCCCCTTGTCGCTGGGCCTGGTGTGGGCTCTCGCGCTCCTGCGGCTGGTCACAGCAGCGGCGGCGCCATCGCCAGCCGCAGGGTCTCGCGCGGGTCCGGGGGGGAAGGGCGTGCGGGGGCTGGGCAGGGGGGGAGAGCAGCAAGGGCAGCTTGCGCCGCTCCCGGGCTCTCGCCCTCTCGGGCTGCAGCTCCCAGGCGGGAGTCGCTGTCAGCTGGGGGGGGGGGGGGAGCGCCGGCTGGTATGTCTGGTAGCCAGCGGGGAGGAGGCCAGGCTGGGCGGGTGGGGAAGGGGGCAGGAGACTAGGCTGGATGGGGTGGGCGAGGCATTGGTGCGGTAGGGAAGGAGATTAGATGGGGGGAGGCTGGGCAGGGGGGTAAATGAAGATCACCCCCAACAGCGGGGTGGGCCAGGCAGGGATGGGTGGGGAGGGGAGGATGTTAGGCTGGGGGAGGAGATTAGGTTGGGTGGGCTGTGTCAAGCAGAGGGGGAAGGAGAATAGGCTGGGGGGGCTGGGGCCCCCCAATGATCAGAGTAGGGGGCCTCCAACTATCAGAGTAGGTGGCCCCCAACCGATCAGAGTAGGGGGCCCCAAAATTTCTGTCGCCGGCCCTGTGGTGTCCTTGCGACGCAGGGCGGGGGCGAGTTCAGCACACAGTCCCATGCAAGTGGCTTTTCTCATGCAAAGGTTTTGCAGCCACTGCTCATTGTCCCACGCTTGCATGACGATGCGATCCCACCATTCAGTCCTTGTTTCCCGTGCCCAGAAGCGGCGTTCCGTGGTTGTGAGCATGTCCGTTAATGAGACAAGCAGTTTCGTGTCAAATGCATTCGTCGGCTCGATCTCGTCTTCAGACCCATCTATGTCATATTACATGTCAAGGATTAACTTCGCTGTGCTGAGAGTTGTGCTGGCGACAGTCGTCAGCATGTTCTTCAGCAGTTTCAGATCCATCATGGCACATGAAAATGGACGCAGCGCGCCTTGCTGAAACTGTTGAAATATGGTGCCTGAGGTGGATGGAAGGGATTGCTGGGATATGACGCAAAGCATCACGGGGAGTGAGAACAGGATGCAGAATGCCCCTCAAGTGACACCCCCCCTTCCCACAAGTCATTGCGCCAGATTGGGAAGAGGTGCTCTGTGGCATACCTACCCTAATGCGCTGCTCGTAATGCCGTCTGAAGTGCCGCGAATGTGACCCTGCTCTAGCGCTGGCGGGTCTAAGTGTGGACACGCTCTATCACAATACCTATTGCTGTATATGGGGACAGCTATAACCAAAAGTGCTATAATCCTGTAAGTGTAACCATGCCCTTAGTGATAGAAACACCCGAAGTTGGGGGGGGGGGGAGGCAGTGTGGTTCAATGAACAGGGCACTGGAATAGGATTTGGGAGTCCTGTGTTTTAGTATTAACTTGCTTCAGTAACCCCATATGTAAAGTGGGGGTAATGTTGCCTGTCTTCATAAACTGATTTAAGATCTATTGATAAACACAAACATGCTAAGTTTTAGCAGTGTTTTTCCCACTCTTAAATCTAACTTCAAGGCATTTCTCTTTTCACTAAATGGCAAAAGTCAGCAGAAAGGCTTTTTCTTAAAATTTAAAAAACAATCAACTTTTGTTTGGAGGTTTCTCATTTCAGTGTGTTTAACACCTATACTTTCTTAAAATTGAATTATAAATACTGAATTTTTATAAAGGTTTCAAAAATCAGAAAAGACAACCTAAAAATGTGGTCAGAATAATTGTGTGGACTGTCTCATTTAATTATCTTCAATAAAATTGAATATTTTTAGTTTGCATTATACTGACATAGTCCCGATCCGCTGAGTTAACTTTGCTTTTAATAGCTCATGAAGTAGTCTGTGACTTTTCTTAGGTCAACAAACCTCTTTTCTTTTTAATATTACTGTTTTTCAAAGGATTATTTCAGATTGTTCAAAGACCAAGTTGCTTCAGATATTTTCTGTAAGTGTTAAAGCTCTTGTATCTTTCCAAACTCTAAGCTACACTTCTTTTGAAACCATCAAGTAGCGTTAATGTTTGTGTGAGTTTAAACTGTACACATGGAACTTGTTCCAATCTGTCACTTATCAAAGCCAATGGAATACGTGCCAAAACTTAATAGTATGTTATATGTGAAGACTACTCTGAATCTATTAGGGATTACTACAGTGCCAGTTTGCCAGGTGGAGATAGTTTTATTAATGAATAAGAAAAAAGATTATGTACTCTTAGACTAGTCGGGATTTTTGTTCTTAGGTGAAATTATATATTATCAACAACTGAAGAAAATGTTAGTGTGAAGGCCATACCTGACAAAACATCTTCTATTCCAAATCATCTTAAATTGTGTTCCAAATAGAAGATTAAGAATCCATTTCTGCCACTCTTGCACATGTTGGGTCAGACTGCATTCTCCTTCCTCCTTTCTGCAGTGAAACTGTATGGCTGCCTCATGGGACAACTTATTTCTCCTCATCAGGTGCAGCCTGGAGGGGTAGTAACTTATTCTGCGTGGTTTCCGCTGAACTAATGGAACTATCTGCAGGGTGCAGTACTAATCACTGTAGGTGAGGGATGGCAAAATGTGAAACTATATTAGCCAGATGTTTGCAGCTGGTAAAACCATCTATCAATCTACCTGGTTCTGCATTCAAAAAACTTCTGCTAAGAAGGAGCAGTTGTAGTGGATTTCATCCACTACCTGTATGTTTGTATGAGGTGGAGTAATATTGATGAGAAGCTTCATGGTCTAGTGCAGGGATCTGCAAACTACACCCCATGGGCCAGATCCGGCCTGCCGGATCTATTTGTCCAACCCTCCAGCTGAGCAGGCATGCTGCCCCACTACATGAGTTGCTGCCTATGGCTGGAGGAGCAAAAGGGTGAGTGTCCCGCAGCTCAGCTGTAGGAGCAGGGGGGAGTTTGCGGCAGCTGCCGGAGGAGCGGGGGGCGGGGGGTCCGGTGCGGGCTGGAGGAGCAAAGGAGGGAGGGTTATGCAGCGCAGGCATGTGGAGAAGCTGCCACTGCACAAGTTGCTGCTGGCGGACCCATGTGCAGAGGGGTGAGTGTCCCCGTGGCATCGGCCAGAGGAACAAAGGCGGGGGCTGCAGAGGAGCAAAGACTCGTAGGGTTACCACTCATCTGGATTCTGCCGGAGATGTCCGGCTATTTTGTTAAAAATAGTGTCCAGGTGCAGGGAGGGGGGTGGCAGCTGGCGGAGGAGAAGGGGGAAAATATTTGTGATTTCACAGTACCTGCATTGATTGCAACACTGACACAGAGTAGTGTTGTTTTTAAATGATTTTGCATAATATTTTTCATTTGCTTTGGCCCATGAAGCCCCTTCAAAAATCTAATATGGCCCTCGTCTCTAAGCTTGGAAACCCCTGGTCTAGTGTATTAGGCACAATACTTGGATTTAGGATCTCCTGAGTTCCCACAACTTGCCACTACCTTGCTTTGATACTTAGCACACATTTGCATGATGTAGGTAATATCCCTACCCCCCACAAATGTTTATTCAGCCCTTAATTAGTAATGAAAGATGGCAGGGCTCAAGCAATTTTTTTTACATTCATAACTGAGGCAGCAAGCTCAGAGGTGTCAGGGCTATGAACTGCTAAGCCTAGAGGTGACGTGTCTTCACCCTAGCACAAATTAAACACTGGTTTTACTGTGAAAAGAAATGTAGTGATTTCATATATTGCACTGCTTTTCTATAAAATTGCTAATTATTTATGATACTAATGTGGTTCATATTATTATTTTTAAAGGAAGTTCAGGGAGTGCATACGAATTACAATTCAGGGAATAGTTCTAGGAAAATGAAGGGAGAGTCCAATTAGGAAAATATTCCAACACTTGGATACATAACCTGGTGGGTTCAATAGGAGAAAGTCCTGCATTCTTAATCTGCTAGTATTTGAAAATATTAAAATAACTATGTAACCCAGTGGACATAATTTACTTGAGTTTCCAACAAGTTTTCTGGTAAAATTCATCAAGTATATAAAGAATAATCAAATACAAAGCAGAATCTCTTTGGATTAAAATCAGGATAAGAGAAAGGAAATGTACTATTGGATACTACTAGAAAAGTTCATAGCATGTTTCCCAAGGGTCAATATTGGAGCCAGTATTTTAAATCTCTAATTTAGAGAAGTCAGTGTACAGTGAATTGACGAAGCTTGCTTGATAACATTTAATTGTTTTGGTTAGCAACACTCTAATGAATGTAAATATGTTGTGGGAGATTCTGGGCAACACAATAGCAGAAGAAATTCACTTGTTCAAGAAATATGCACATTGCAAAATAAACTAAAATTCTAATATGCACTATAATGGCTCCAAGTTCACTGGAGCATGAGGTCCATTTTAGAGCATATTATGGATACCTCTGAAGACATCTTCCTGTTGCATATCATCTGTTATGAATGTGAGTAGGAGGTTTGGGAGCACTAATAGAGAGAGAGAAAATATTGTAGCAGCAGTATCCTAAGGAATGAATATTGCCTGAACTACAGATTGTGTATTAATTAAATTGGTTACTTAAGAATTCCCAGTTAACACTGACATTTTGATAAGCTCTTGTTCCCACATCAAGTCCAGTGACTCAATTTACTGTTCAGTTGGGAACCCTAGCATGCATGATTGCAACACTCATTTAGGAGAACACTTTTGCATTTGTAATAGTTTTATTAACAACAGGAAAGTCACAAACTCTAACCCAGCAAAGTAGATTGAGATAATGCAGAACATACATCTGGCCATCCATATATTCATATTGTCCCTTACGGAACAACCTGAAATGTTAGTCATTATCTTCTTTACATTCCTCAGTGGCCTTCATCCTCCCATTTCTTCCTCCCAAAGCACATAGACTGGGATATAACTTTTATAATGTATTAAGTATTCAATGAGTTTTCCCTTATTCCTTATTTGTATCTCCTCACCTTACTAATGTTCTGGTACCTTTTCCATAGGTTACTAGGGCTTTTACCTCTAGCTTATTAGAATATATATCAATTAGTTACCATAACAGTCTTCAGTATCAGAGGGGTAGCCGTGTTAGTCTGGATCTGCAAAAGCGACAGAGTCCTGTGGCACCTTATAGACTAACAGATGTATAAGAGCATAAGCTTTCATGGATGAATACCCACTTCATTGGATGCATGCATAACTTGTGGTTAAAAATCTGCAGATGTTCCTATCCTAAAATATCCAGAAGCTGGTATCCGTTCATATTCCTGTGGTTACCTGGTATCATTTCATACCAAAATCCTCTAACCATAATATTCTCAGTTCCCCAGTAACTCGGGGTCACTGCTAGACAACTCACTCATGCTAAAGTTCATAGGTCTCAAAGCTTTATGCTAACTGTTCAAGCTAATATCTTGCAAGATGTAGGCCTGTACATTTCTTGCATTGCTGCTATGTAAATAGCTTTAAGCTATCTCTGTGGGCTACATGAGGTGAGACTACAGAGTCTAAAAATCCCACACACTTTAATGCAGTGATAGTCCTAACAAGCAGCCCCTGAAACCCCTAGAGCTGGCAACAGGCAGTCCCACCCACTCTTTTTCAATTCCTAGCTCCACATTCTCCATGAAACCACATCCATTTGCAACCCAACTAATGGATAAGCAGAAAGCACATATCAGTATTAAGTTATATGTAGCAGTGGTATAACTTCTCCAGCATATGGTTCTCTGTGGTTTGTTCCTCAGTCCTGTTAAGGTTAGTGCCACTCAAACAAAAGAAAAAGCAGGAAACTCCAGAAGAGACTAAATGTTAGTCTGAATTTTTCTACACATATATTACAAGAACTGAGGTGGTTGCAACTCTGTGCCTATATCCCACTAGGTGCACCAGTCTCAGGCCTCAGTACTACCAAAAAATGACACACACGTGCATTTAATGTCAGACTCTGGGGCCTTGCCTTCACTGAGAAAATGTGTTCTTAATCTGAGGTAAAATACTAATGAAGAAAAGGTGGTTTGTAGCCTTCATTAGAATTTTCAGATCAAGTTAAAGTCTAGGCTCCCTCACAGTCTTTGACTTGTTCTGCTAACTGATCTGAAGACTACAGACTGCCTTGTCTCTATCTGGACTTAGTTCATTTGAGTTAAGAGCACACACCTCTTTTCCGCAGTAAAGACAAGGCCTGTGAGTAATCCTCTGAAGATCATCATGTGTGAAAGTCTCTGAAGGATCAAGCCCTTTGAGATTCACTTTTTACCATTTGTGGGCATTAAGTTCCATACCTAGCAATAAATTAAAATACCTTCCAGAGATGAAAAATTAATCAAGCAGGGTTTACAATTCTGCTTTTATGTCACCATTATGAATTTTTATGTTGATGTTATGACAAAAGGGCACAGATATGGCCCACAGCACATATCCCTAAGGTCTCAGAAGAAGGGGAGAGAAAACATTCTAGTGCACAGGGAAGAAAGTAGGAGAGAGAGACATTTAAGTAATCTTTTCATCCAGTTTTCAAAGCCTTCATTCAAGGGTAGAATGAGTTTCCTTTGGTTGGTTGGTTTTTTCCCCCCCTCCCCTTCACATTTGGGCTCAGGCTTAATGAGGACAATTTAAATACTTAAAATATTAGTCTAAAATTATAGGATTATAATATTGCAAAATATTTCTACGTTCTTATTATCCTAATTAAACTTAAACAAATATCGCAAAAAGCATTAAATGGGCATTCGTTTTTCCTTTTAATTTTTCTTAAGGTTAATTTAATGGTAGGTGTCAAGTATAACCCCCCACATTTTCTTCATGTTGGAGTATCTTTGATTTTGAAATACATGATAACCTTTCATATTCTGAAATAAAACCTATTAACTGCAGGAACACTGCAATTGACCTGTCTTGTCGTAGTTGAGTTGATAATCCTTCAAGTGCAGGCAGTCAAATGGAAATGTTTAGAATATTAAAGATTACTCTGAGATTTCATGACACTGATTATTAATGCATGTGTTATTTTTTGAGAAAGTGGTTTGAATATTATGTATACATTTGTTTGTATGAAGTCTTGTATTTACATATCCTATTCACTTGTGCATCAGGTTCCTAACCCAAAGCTCGTTGAAGTCTATGAAAAGACTCTCAGTGAATTCATTTGACTTGGGATCAGGCTCTAGATGCATGGTACATAGGCTGATATTCAAGTCAACATAAGTTTGTGTGTCATTTTCTTTAACCATTTGTATATAATGTACTGGTACATCAAGAAATTGCTAAAAGTCTTACTGCCATTTCAAGCTAATATAGGTACAGGGTGGTGGTTTCAGAAGTGACTTTGTCAGTTAGAAGCAGAAGTCTGACTTTGGAACTTAAGTTCAAAGCAGAGCTCTGAATTTTCCTTGTTTATTGGAAGTTATGAAAAATATCAGTTTGGGATGAATTTAAAAACTGATACTTTTCAGAATTTATGGCTAATTGAAAAGTCAGAAAAAAATTAGTTTTAGATTTTAAAATGATGCTCTGGGGCATGGATTTGAACTTGGATTTCCCATATTCTAGTTAAGAACCCAAACCATAGGGTACCATGTATAGGAGGGCACCCCATCTCCACCCGTAATTTTGAGAATGGCCTTTAAAAACCCTTGTGAATCTAGTTGGAAAATTACGTTTACTCTTGGAATTTGTCAAATTTTATGAATTTGTAAAATGCTTTGGTCAACCCAAATCTACATTGTTCAGTGGAAGATTTCCCCCCCCCCCTCCAGCTCTAATCCTAAGTACCTGTAGTTTTTGAAAATAGGACTTAGGCACTTTGAGAAATGTTACCCATAATCACTTGTGTATATTTGTTGTCCCCTGCTTTTGACTGTGAATTAAATCATTTTTGAATTATGATTTTCTTGTTCTGAATCATGTTTGCAATATACCATGTATTGTATTTGTTTAATAGTATTGCTTTACTAAACATACCTTTCTTTTTACACAGCAGGCCTCCTGATTCAGATTTCTTATCCACCAGATTTATTTTCAATTCACTGCAATGCCCTTATTTATCTCTATCCCTTAGACATTTTATCTCCTGTAGGACTCCTTTATGTTCTCTTTACCTTAAAATCATACAATGGTTTCCAATAAAAACAAAAACAGGATTTGCCACACAGTGGTAACAGATTCAGATATCTCTGAAGTACAGAAGAAAATGGTGGCTACTGTTTGTTGTTGTTGTAACTGTATGGTCTGTCCAGTGTGCCTTTTAATAGTGACAACTATATACACCAGTACCATTGATCAGTGAAAAGACAATAAGCACACCATTGTATATGGGGAAAACAAGGACTGAGAGGAAAGGTGAATGAATTGTCATTCAAATGCCTCTCTCCCAGCTATACTCTTCTTTGCTAGCCTCTCAGCCACAGCATAAAAATCTTTAACAAAACAACCATACAAAACTTCCTCTTCAAGTGCTCTCACCATTTTTCTGCAAGCATCATCTGACCCCTGCCAACCATAACCCATGTGACCTGTGAGGATGAAACCAGAGATTAGGCACTTATACATGGTGGCTGACCAAATATTTTTAAAACCCCACAAAAACCTTGAGTCACCTGCTTGCAATATTCTTTCTTAGAGCCAACTGGCAAATCCATTTTAGTTAGCCTCTGGAGTGGACCATCAAAACAGATCCCTTGCCCCAAGAGTAGAGATGACCTAGACTTCATATTGTAGTGATCCATCCATGAAGTAATACCAAAACTCCAATTCTAACACAAATATCATAGTGTGACCAGCTGAATGAGTTGTCTGCAACCACCTGTGATAGGTCCCTGATTGTCATGGTGACTAAAATATCCTGGGCAAACTCAAGACTCATTTACCTCGGAGAAGGTAAATAATCAATTGCTATTAGGCTTTGTGCCTCTGACATCACAATTTCAGCTCATATAAGGGAGGGTGAAGTGTAGGCATCAGAACCAGACACAGTACTCCAGCAGCAGTCATCCCAGTGCCAAATATGGAAGTAAGATAACCTCTCTCCTCCTACTTGAGATTTCCCTGTTTATGCATCCCAGTATCACTTGAGCTATTTTGGCCATAGTATCACACTATGAGCTGATTATCCACTATGACCTCGAAATCTCTCTCGGTGTCACTGCTTTCCAGGATAGTGTCTTCTATCCTGTAAGTATGGCCTACGTTCTTTGGTCCAAGAAACATACACATTTGCAGTTGGACATATTAAAACACAATGTTTGCTTGCACCCAGTTTATCAAGCAATCCAGATCACTCAATCAGTGCCCTATCCTCTTCATTATTTACCACTCTCCCAATTTGTCATCTGAAAACTTGATCAATAATAGTTCTTAATCCATTTAATGTGTGCCATATTATTTTTATCTTCCCAGTTTTTTAATCAAAATGTGCCATGTTACAAATCGTACATCTTACAGAAGTCTAAGTATATGTTAACACTATAACCTATATCAACCAAACTTGTATCTCATAAAAAAACCCCAAAACATAAGTTTGACAAGATCTATTTTTCATGAACCCATTTTGATTTGCATTACATGGCCCGTATTCAATTGTTTATTAAATAATAAGATTGGAAACATAGAGTGGCATGTGGCAGACGTGATGAGACAGGAGTTCAGTACTCTTATTCAACTGAAGAATAGGCTGAATGAAAGTGGGTTAGTATCAGGTATCATGCTACAGGATTTCAAGATTAAATTTGTATCACTTATTGACTGGATACACATGGAAAGGCAGACAACTTGAATAAACTTGCATCTGGAATTTAAAGTTTACCTCAGAAATCTGCACACAATCTCTTTCCTCTCTATTACTAAACTAACTTGCATTTTGGATGTTCTATACTGATATCGAAAAGTAGTTTAATTCACAATAAATTTTAATCAATTAGGCAAAATTACATTATTTTAAAGTCCTGAACTGTGTGATAATTTATATCATTTGACTTTGAAGTAAGAGGTTCTGTGGTTGCTGTTTTAACATCTAAATGCATTGACAAGTAAACTCAACTAAGCTCACTCATGTCCATTCGTTCTTCGTTGGAGATAAGACAGGATTTTTTCCTCCAGCATTTCCTCCAATTTTGAACCCTTGCCTGTGCAGACTTGAGAAATTAATCGCTAACTTTTCCAGTGTGGGTTTAATGTCTTTAATGTTTTGTCCCTGGACTCTGCACATAATTAGATCTTAACTCATGTATCATAGTTTAATAAATGTGCAGAAGAAGGATGTTCTAAAAACTTGAAACAATTTTTAAAGAGGATTATGCTTTGCCAGCATTTTCCTCCTTCTCATTCCATTACCTGTAGCAGTGGTTTGGATGCACTTCAGAATACCAAACTCTAATTTGAACATGTTTTAAGCCTGACTGGAAATGCTGATAGTTCCTACTTTTTTTTTAAAAAAAAGTTCCAACATTTCCTAAATGAAACTTGTTCCTTATGACAAACTAAAAAAACAAATAAAAATCTATCCCTGGATGGACTAATACAGCCGAAGTCTTTAACGGGATCTGTAAACTGTAGCAGTCGCCTTAAATGAAGGCAGTACAATTTAATCAGAAGTGTAGCTATTGATTTCAGGGATATTTAATTATAGCTCTATTTTAAAGAGGGGGAAAATGAAGCTAGTTCAACAAAACACGATAGGTACAGCAGATAATGAATTCTCAAAGTATCACTGAGAAGTAGCCAATCAAGGGAAATAGCAATCATGACAGATACTGTTATTTCAAGAAACCAATCAGTTTTGTCTATCAGCACAGTGATGCTGATAAGCCAATCACTTTTTAAATCAATGCTGAGTGGTGAAATGTTGCCATAGATACAGGATCCTGAAGCAATCAAGACAGAAAGTCAGTTCAGAATGGGAAGTGATGGATTTATTCATCACATAGTTAACAAGTCTTTGAAGAGAGAGAGGAGGGGTTGAGTCCTTAAGCTGTGTATAAAAAGATTGTTGTGAAATACTCAAGGAATTGCCAATGAGCACTTCATATGAAGAGGACTAGATAATATTTTCATTAGACCTATTGTACAGTAAAGTGTTTAATTTGCTTGAAATGTCAACTCTGAGTATCAAACACCTTAACATTTGCAAACTTGGTGTCAATTGTCTCTTTTTTTTTGTAATGGATGGCCACTGGAAAATTGTCCTCTCATGTGGATTGATTTCAAACTTTTTTCTGGGCTAAATTTAGAAAGCAGCAGATATGCTGAAACCATCACTTTTAAAATCAGATCATTGCATCTTACTGGTATCCTGAACATTATTGTGGTTCAAGAATAGCAGCCGTGTTAGTCTGCATCCGTAAACAAAGTAAGGAATACTTGTAGCACCTTAGAGACTAACTAGTTTATTTCAGCATCTTGGTGAACGTATTTAAAGTGCCCTTTGATAAAAATGGTTGGAGTTCTGTAGAGAACTGTATGGGATCCCATGGCATCCTGCTGGGTTGCTCTCTACTGTACTTTTTATGGATTTGTGAGTTCACTATTTTTATCTGTGAGCATGTAAGTACAGTATGTCACTCATCCATCCATTTTCAGATCATGACGTAGAAATTTGCTGAATACAAAACCTCTCAACATCCCCTTTTCCTGTCCTCAAAGGAATTATAAAAATGATGAATTATCTTCGTTATGGTGATGTAAAAGCCGAGTTACTCCATTCAGCCTGATTTTCATCTTGTACAGTTTCACATTTGTCTAAATTCATTGACTATCTTCACTTATGCCAATGTAAAAGAAAATCGGGTAAGACACATAAATAATATTCCATGGATGAGCAAGATGTATTCCTTCCTGTTTTAATTTTTTTGCATCAACTTTAATAAAGCTCTACTTTAGACTTTAATAAATTCACCCAGTAAGTATATAAAATGGAAAACCATGAATCTATTTTTGTGACCATGAAGGGTCATGGGAACCTGAAACAAATTAAACTAAGCAATACAAATGTATTGCCATCAGAAACACTAGTGCTGCAGTCATGTGGCTGTCTTGGGATGTTTTAGTTACAATTTATTCAACAGAGTTCTGCTTTACTATCTTTTGTGGATATATCATTTATTTAAACAGTAACTGCTGTAGGAAGCAAGATTCTCTTTTCCTCAGTGACATATTTTTTTTAAGCCTTGTCCTTAAGGTTCAGAAGTAATAAAACTAATCTGCTTTCAGGTTTCCTCACAAATTCAAACATAGATTCTGCTAATATGTTTGCCAAAGTTTTGGGCCTCTGTGGCCTCAGTTCAAAGCAAACCCGAACTGATTTTTTTTTGTATTGAAATCATGCAAATTATGGTTTTATGTGGAAGTTGGTGTTTTTTATTGGATTTTGCTTTGAGAGCGTTTATTTATTTGAACCTGAAACTCTCAGTAAATATTAGAAGTGTAAACTCCCATGAAAGAAACCAAATAAAGTTGCTATGAACCTCTACAAAGCAAAATGTGAAGATGCCACAGCTCTAATTAGCTTGCATCTGATCTCAGTGCAGTGTTCTAGTTTACAAATGGCAGTATAGCATTTAAGGACTATAGGGGGAGATTTTCAAAGGCACAAATGGCATTTAGGCCCTGAACTCGCACAGACTTTCAACGAGTGCTTAAAATATCATTTGTGCCTTTGAAAACTCCCCCTATATAAAGACTCACTTTTATTTCTCTGGATTAATTCGTGCATTCACTCTTCTTCCACTATAGCTGCTTGGATATACTGTATATACTATATTAGATATCATAATAAGTAGTCATATTTCCATAGTATTCTTCAGTTGGGAATCTCAGAATGGTTTATACAAGTTAATGAATTAAGCTTTGCATGTGTACTGAATTACTCTAAATAAAGATGTGTGTTTTCAGGCAGAATAGAGTTTATGAAACCTAAAAACCTTATGAAACCTTTCATTGCAGTCAAAGTAACCTCACGGACAAAACCGTTTCCTCTATTTTAATGCTATCACTCTTTCTATTTGTAATTTTCTGGCTTCAAAATGGATAAACAATGAAAACCAGATTTCCTTCATTGTTTCCAACCTCAAAGGGGTTCCCTGTGGAAGTAAGTTACTTAATTTTAAGAGTCTGAGATTTTTGGACAAAGGTCCCTATCAGCAAAGCGTAACCATTTAGGGAATCCCCTTGTCTTCCAAAATATGAAAATAAGTGTGGACCTTTTGGACAAAGTCTTCTAATGTATTGTATCCTACACAAATCTGAACATAAATGTAGTATTTAGGACCACGCATCTGGGAAGTAGGCCCAGGTTCCAGTTTTGGGTTTGTTGATGCTACACCAGATCAGCATGCTTTAACAAATAAATTACCTTCTTTAGTCCAATATCTCAAATTAAATGTCACCTCCAATCTTAAGCTTCTTTATTTTGGGGTACACCTGAGATGTACAAAGGCAATAGGGAAAGCTAGCTGCTAAATCCTGGTCTCTGTACAAAGTTTGAGTAAATTTGCTGTAACAAGGGATCTCTGTGGGAGACTTAATGGAAACACACTAATTATGTCGGCCTCATGTATATACTACTGGACTCAACAGCTTCTGTGCTCTCATTCATAGAGAGATCCAGACAGTGGATCATCCACTAACTATGATCCACCTGTCATTCCTTCAACCTTCTTCTGGACTGGCCCTGCTCCTATCCCCAACTACACAATTCTGTAGGTAGAGCCCTGACAGAGCATAGCTTATGATAAAGTAGAGCCGAGTACCAACTTGCATGGGTTCCCCACAGCTTGCCTTTCATTCACCTCAATTATCTCTCATGATTTGTACTCAAGAAGTAAGTGGGGTAGGATTTACTCCATAAATAGACATTCCAGATATCAAGTATAGCCATGGTATCCACCCCCTTTTTTTCTATTACTACTACTATTAGCAGTGGGCTAATACCACCAAAAAATAAAAATAAAAATCTGTTGATGTTAATTTGAGTCACTTAATTCATTTTGATGGCACTTGTGTTTATGTTTCTATAAATATGCTAGTAAATGAGTTTGCAGGCAGGAAGTCACTGACACAGCCATTTAATCAGCACTGGATAATGTTCACAGAAAGTGTACATCAAAGTTGTAATTGGACTATTCACACTAGAAAGTTAATGAGTAATGCTTATTCAGACATGTAATGTCTGTCATCACCTTCACCCTGTGACCTGTGTGACACAACAAATCAACTCACGTTTTGAATGCTCACGAACAACTGGTCACAAACAAGATACAGACCAATAATTTTCTGAAACTAGCTGTCAAACAATTTAGAAATAAGAATACATTGGAAATAACAGTCCTCATGGACAATTTCAAATGAGAAAGATGCAAAATTGGCAAATCTAATTATTTGTCTAGTTCTATTGACTACACACTATTTTAGCAATATTTAAATTCCTAAAATAGATTGGACCACTGGTCCATAATCAATATGCGTTTTAATGGTGGATGATGCACTGGAAATACTGCATAAATAAGATGTTTGTTTTTAACTGCACATGTAATGAACCATTGGAAAAATTTACCAAGGATCACAGTGGATTTTCCATGCTGATATTTTTTAAAATTGGATGCTTTTCTGAAATATATTCTCTAGGAATTTATTTTGTAAAGTTTTTATCACCTGTGTAGCATTGACAACTTCTTAATCACAAAACCAAACACCTTGGCCCTGCTCTCTCCCCAAGGCCCCACCCCCTGCTCACTACATTCTCCTTCCGTTGGTTGCTCACTCTCTCCCACCCTTACTCACTTTCACTGGGCTGGCAGAGGGCTCTAACTGGCAGTGTGGACTCTAGGATGGGGCCAGAAATGAGGGATTCATGATGCATGAATGGGCTCTGGCTGGAGCAGGCAGTTGGGGTATGGGAGGAGGCAAGGGCTCTGGGATGGGGCTGGGAATTGAATGATTTGGGGTGCAGGAAGGGGCTCCAGGCTGGGGAGGTTGGGTGTGGGAGGAGATACAGGCTCTGGGCTGGGGCTTTGGGCTCTGGGGTGGGGCCAGGAATATATGGTTTGGGGTACAGGAGGGACTTCTGTTTTGGAGGATAGGGTAGAGGGTGTGGGCTTACCTCAGCTGGCAGGTCCATCTCCTAGGCTAGAGTCCAGGAGACTCTGCACTCTACTCTTTCCCAAAATCCCCCTCTCCCCTAACTCCCATTGGCTGTGGTTCCCAGCCAATGGGAGTGCAGAGGCAGTGCTTGAGGTGGGGAGAGCATGCAGAGCCCCGTGTTCCCTCCTCCAGCCAGACCTGCTGGCTGCTTCCAGGATGCAGTGCAGTGACGGAACAGGTAGGGACTAGCCTAACTTAGCCTGATGTCCTGTTGGCAGCGTTGTCAAACGGCCCAGTTAGCGGCGCTGACTAGAGCTGCCAGGGTCCCTTTTCGACCAGGCGTTCCAGTCGAAAACCAGACTCGTGGCAACCCTAGCTTGTGTTATACAGCAGATCAGACTGGGAGATCACAATGGTCCCTTCTGGCTTTGGAATCCATGGAGCTATGATTATATAAATAATCAATCTAGGGGTCTGTGTCTGCATATGTATTTGTGTCTCATGGTGTGTGTATGTGTGTATATATATAAAATAAAACACACATTACAGAGTTCTATACATGTGATTTCTAAGGTGTTTTGGGATTTTCTGCTATTAAAGGCATCATTAACTTGTTAAGTGAAGTGGAGTGTGCAGGGCCTAGTAAGATATATTTTGAGTGAAAGAAGTTTTTCTCTTTAATAGCTGGTGACAGCAAATAAGTACCAAAGCTCCCAAGTGGTTAGCAGAATTACAGAAGTACTTCAGTCAGGATTATTTTCTGTACCATTTCATTTTTTTGGCTTGTTTCAATATATTTGGTTGTTCATCTGCTGCCAATAAGTTCATCTGTATAGTTTTGTTAGTGTAATAAGATTTGTTGAAAGATCACGTAACAGGCATGCACATTGAATGCATAAATGGACAATTAGAATTTTATGAATATGCTATGTCATTTTCCTATCTTTTTTTCTGAAAACTGTCTCTGTTTTTTAAATTAACTACAAACCAAATTTGGGGGGGGGGGGAGAGAATCAGTAAATACTTTTGTTTGTTCCCTTATCTCAATATAAACAAACCACTTTGGGCATAATGCTCATTTTCACTAAGTCCCCTCAGCCAGTCTGAAGGGATGTTAAAGTGGGTTCAAGTAATTTACATCTCATTTAAGGCCTGTTTACAGTACCATAATGGGAGAAATGGGCTTGACTAAAAATATAAATCAAGTCCTTTAGATTTATGGCTTCCTATAAATCCATAATATGGACCATAATGTTCCAGACACACTTACTAGAGACCAGCATCCAATACTATTGGTTATCACATTTGGATGGGTATTTCATGATAGTTTAGTTAAACTAAGTTAAACAAAAGAAGCAGAAACCAGTGAGATGGATAATACTCTTCAAGATTAGAGTCTGTCTACACTGCAATCAGTGTGTGTAATTGCAACACATGCAGGCATACCTGAGTTTTACCTAGCTACTAGGGTACCAGTAGCTGTGAAGCTGCATGGAGTTCAGTGTGGGCAATACAGTCCCACACAGAACACTAACTAATTATTTAGCCAGCCTGCACTAAAGTCCAGGCTGTCATAGCTTCACAGCTGCTGGTATCTAAGCTAGCTAGAGGAAAGCTTGCTCAGATTTGTGTATGAATGCTGCAATCATGCACTCCAATTGCAGAGTAGATATAACCTTGGGTTGGGTTCTGATCCTGCAGACAGTTAAATTATTGTGTATATTTGCTCACATGAGTTGTTTTATAAAGATATGTATGTGTTTAAGTATTTACAGGTTCAGAGCATTAGTTTGCTTACTTTTCAGGGTGAGGGAATTCATTTTTAAGTCTCTCCTTAGCATCAAGTTTTTTCTCCATTATTTCTATAGTGTTTCCTATGAAGCTGTAAACTTTAAAAGAAGATGACTTAACAACTGGCAGACTGAAATATGAAAGAGACAGCTGTGTGGCTTAAAGGTCAGTGTTTTCTTTGGCATTTAAATGGATAGTGAAGATTGTTACACTGAAACATGATTCAGTAGAAGTGAAATCAATTCCTTGTATTCCACTGAGTACGAAACTGGACAGTAACTGGGTATTTTATGCAAGACTTTTTCTTGGTGTTGGTGTCTCAGCTTACTCACCAAAAATCAGTTTCTAAAAAATATGCTATTGTGCATAATGGACAACTGTATGGCCTTCCTGTCATGTATATGAAACCTCAAATATGATTCTATTCCATCTGGATTCCTACACACAACAGACTGTTTGACTGTTTGATTGGATTACAGTCTAGATTTGGATATAGTTCCGGTTTTTGAAAGGTCTTTCCCAATTGTTGGACTGCCAACGTTTGATCTGAAAGAGATGTAAGTATCTGTAACTACTAATTCCTGCCCAATTTGATAAGCAATCATAACAGCAGAATGACACATAAGGAGAAACTATTCTATTTAGGTTTGCATGCCATTCTAATCTAGTATCTAAGCACTTTCCAGAAGTGTATTAAGCAACCTGACAAATAACTGTTGTGCGATTTGTTCTTTTTTCCACCTCTTGGGAGGATGAGAGATTGTAAGTACAGTGGAGTGTTTAAATTTACACACTGCTCTGTGTGTGTTAGGGAAGATAGGTCAGAGCAGTGTACTTTCCACTTGAAGTGGAAAGTGGTCATGCTTATGGTGGTCCTTAGTTCCTGTGAGCTCATTCCACAGTCTCAGACCTGCCCCCCTGAGAAAGTAACGTCTCACACCCATATGAGCTTTACTCTTATTGTAGAGAATTCCGTTATGCGGCAATCATTCTCAGACATTGACTTTCAAAGAGTATTAGTGTATTGAAACATAGGATTCCCTGCAAAGTAGAAATTTATTGTCCACTCTTGCTGGGCTTAATTTGTTTCTTCATGTACATGATACGAACATGGCCAGCAATGTTGAATGAAATTTAGGAGAATATTATTCTTCATTCTGTCTGTGAATTATGCCAGTTTTTTTCATCCTGGAACTCCTTGTAATCTCTATGAAAGATGTGGCTTAATAAACATTATGTCTAGTTATTACTGAGTTCAGTTATTCCATTCATTCTGCTGCTGGGAAAATACTAGGAAAAATGCAGCCTTCTATTAATCCCCTCCTATGAAAAACCTCCATGCCCATTTATCTGCCTGACGTTATGGTCATAGATGCCCTGGTTTTTGCTTCTCTGGTTACATGCTGCAAAAACACTGCCCCATCTACTGTAATATGGGTCTTATTCTGACCTTATTTTCACCAGTTTGACATCACTCTCCCTCTGGGAAGTTCAACAGTCACTCCTTATTCAGGCCCCAATTCAGCAAAGTGCCTAACCTTAGGCTTGCAAATCGTCTTACTGAAATGAATGCTTAGAGTTTGGTATATTAAATATCTTGATTAACTGGGGCCTTACATTAGTACAAGTTCAGAATTAGGTCCTCTGATGGGCCAAATCCTAGGTCTTTTTACCAGTTTTTACTTGGTCAAGATTTGGCCTATTTCTATTTTTCTCATACAGAATACAAGACATAGTGTCTCTATCTCCAGACTATTACAATTAAAACTTGTCTGGAAGATGACATGCTATGAGCTAAATTCAGGCCTCGTATTAATGAGTGCAAACTCCATGGCGGTTTCTGGGCTATATTCAGTGGCATATGTCTCAAATGTCTCACATTTCAAGGGACAACATTCCTTTTAAACCAAGAACTACTTACATTCCACACAAATGGGTGTCCCCTCCATTTTATTGAGGGGAAAAAATCAGTTAAATCAGAAAAATTAAATCTCACAAAATTTTCCCATTTCCTATCTGACTTTTGTGTGTGTTCTCCATTTTCAGTCTGTCACACAATGCAACCCACATTTGGGCTTTGGCTGGTAGAGAGCTGTGTCCAGGGGTGATATTAAAAGTTGTGTGAGTTGATCAGAAAAGAAATGAAAATGAGGTAAAACAGTTCAGCATGGAGTGAAATGGCATTCTTCATGCATAAAAAAGGTGTGACCTAGACACTGAGGAAATGGAGAAATGTTGTAGCGGGAAAAGCAAGTAATATTTTTCGTCAGTATTTTTCATTTAAACTCTTATCAGTGGAAAACAGCTTTTCAACTCAAAGGATTTTTTTGGAAAATAGTTTCCATTTTTCATTGAAAACTTGCATGTGTTTTGCCAAAAAACAAACAAACAAAAAAAACGACACCTCTCCAAAGGTTATTTTTGTTTTTTTCTTTCTGTTCACAGCAGCGATACTGTCATTGATTGATAAGGAAATACATTTTAAGGCTTTTTATGAAAACTCTTTTTTTTTTGATCAAAAATGCTTCAAAAATAAAATTGGGTGAAAAATTTTTTTTGGTAAAAAAACTTTAGCAGGGGGAAAAAAAGCATTTTTCCCTACCTGCTCTAGGTATGAGATAGTTTTCCAGATTCTGATCTCAGTCATACCTGTGTAAATCTGAGTAATGCCACTGATTTGTATCATTAACTGATTGGCAGAATTTTGCCTTGGGATTTTCTAATGTCTGGTGTGTGTCCTGATATTTTATCCAGTCATAAAAGGGGTGTGGGTCAGTGACAAAAGAACAAACTGCTTAATTTCATTCAGTTTTCAGATGTAAAATGTGTTTGTCTTTTCAGAGAAGGATGAAAATTAATGTACAGGCCTCATTTAAATTTCTTCTCTGTCCTAAAATCTACATTGTAAATATAATAAAACATTTTGAATAAGTTTGGGTCTGGGTTTGAGTAAATGAACTTTGAGGCTTTTATTAACAAATATGTTCAACGGTTTATCCATTCCTGCTAATAATGGTGTGTTAATAGTTGATTTTTTTCCCTGTAGTTTTAGCAGGCACTGTAAATGCAGGGGATCAGCACTTCAAAGTGTAATAGCAGAAAAAAATTAAAAGTAAAATGTTACATGAGGGACTAAACATCCTGTGGGTTGTGGTGGTTGTTTTGGGGAAAAAAAGTGACATAAAGTTCTTTAAGAGGTTAAAAATGTTTTCTCTTGAGGGGAAAAGATTATGTTTACAAGACATAAAAATTCATTTTTAAAACTTCTTTAATATAGAATAACTACCAGTCTATGGGAAGTTCCAATGCAAATTCTACTTTCTCAGTCATGTATGTATATTTATCCAGTCATTTTGCATTGACAAATGATTCCTGTAGAGGAGAGTAGGAGGGTTTTTAGTGCATTTCTGCACCCATCAAAATTAGTCATTCTTTAAGAATAACAGAATGCAGTTTAGAGACCTATAGTAAACATTGTTAAAATCTATTTTGACTGCAGTAGATATATATAAGATTATTTCTATTGTTTGAAAGGTATTAATAGGTAGGAGACTGAGTAACAATAGCCCTGTGATGGAAAAAGGGTTAAAAGCAGCCCTAGGGAAGCTGTCCTGAGGTAGCCAATTAGAAAAGGTCTGAGAGGAGTAGCCAATCATGGCCTGACGGTCTGATATAAGAAGGGCTGAAGGGCAGAGCAGAGTTCAGTAGCTGCCTGGAGCTTAAGGAGGGAAGATCAGGCTCCTGGCAAGAGGAAGGAGTGCCAGCATCCTGGAAAGAGCAGTTCTGTAGCAGGGACCAGGGAAGCTAGATAGAGCTCCTGGATAGCTGGTAAGACTGGCAGGCTGAAGCCCTGAGGTAACGGCAAACAAGATGTTGGGTGTTGCAGGGAAGCAGCCCAGGAAAAGATATGGAGAGGTTGGTGGGGACACAGCATGTGGGCAGGGACCCAAAGTACTCCTCACCACTGAGAAAGTAGCCAGAAAATTGGCTGTGGTTGCCACCTAAGGACGTAGCTGGTCAGTTGACTGCAGTTCCCCCAGAAGTGCGGAGAAATGAGTGTAACACAGCTGGAGTGCTGTGTCCTGAAGAGGACGCTGCCATCCTTGGGGAGACACAGGTCCAGGAGCAGAGGTGACAGTGGGTGAGATACTACTAGAAAAGGGTGCAGAGCTAATTCCTAAGACAGCCAGCAGGAGGTGCCACAGTGGTGAGTTGCACCCCATCACAAGCCCACAATATCATTTTGATCTGTTATGATATCAGATGATGTAAGTTACCAAAAGAACTCTGCAATTTTAGTTTTAGATCAATAAAATATTGCATTTAGCTCTAAATGCGTACACACAAGGGCTGAAGTAATGGTGAGAAAATTTGTTTATACAACACTTTTTTTTCCAGAACGCCCACATTGCATATGCAAACCAAGACATGTGCAAGAAAAATTCTAGTTCCAAAATGCCCAATTGCTTATCTGCACTTGGACTAAAATAATCAATCTGTATATACACATGTAAAGGGGCCTACATTCTGTAGTTGCTTACTTTTGAGTTGTGACATATTGATTAATTTATATCCTCTCATATTGTTGGGAAATGAAGTGATTTCAACTTTTCTAAATGTTTTGTGTAACATAGGACATGAGAAAAATAGACTAACTGCTGGGAATTCTTATGAACTATTTTAAGACCCATAACTCTATAACTGACTACCACAAATTATATTAAAGGGGGAAAATCAAAATAGTAATCGCTTTGCTGATGGAAGTTGGCAGCTGCATCACTCATTTTCTTAGTGAAATGGATTCAGTGGAATTAATGAAGGACGTAAAATAAATTCTATTGAGATACGAAATTTTTAGTGCTTAAATAAAGACCTGATATAAAACCTATAGGAACCATATATGAAGAGCTCAGTATGTAATATAGAATGTAACTAAGATAACCAGAAAACAGGTTAAAATGTGCAGGATTTAAAATACACCCATTTTCAAGAACTGAACATCAGACTGTTGCTGTATTGCACAATTATTCTTTGACATATTCAAACATGAAAAGGGTGACTCAATTGCAGTCTAGAAATGCCTACACGGGGAACAAATACCGTATTTAATAATGGTCTCTTCAATCTAGCAGAGAAATGTCTAACGTAATCCAATGGCTGGAAGTTGAAGTGAGCCTGCATCAGACTGGAAGTAAAGCATACATTATTAGCAGTGAGAGCAATTTACAAGTGGAACAATTTATCAAAGGTCCTGTGGATTCTTGATCACTGACCACTTTTAAACCAAGATTGGATGTCTTTCTAAGAGAGACGCTCTAGGAATTATTTCGGGTAAGTTCTATCCGGGGGTCAGAAGATGATCCCAATGATCTCTTCTCGGTTCAGAAACTGGCATTTGTTGCTATTTGTGACTGATTACCTCACGTTATAAATATAGCACATTTGTAAACATAAATTATAGGTCCCTGGTGTGTGCCCCATCCACAGCATTTGAGTTGTTGTAGCCCCAGCTAGCATGCCTAAATCAAGCTGAAGCAGCTTATGCTTTTTTGCTTTCGAACTCCCCAGTTGAATCCTGAGTGCATCAATCAAGATGGCAACAATTGCACAAACCCCAATAGAAAATAGGATGTGTACCATTCCATGAACAGCAGCCTCCTCTCTGTTCCTCTCCAACCAAGACGACTTCAGCTTGAATTTCAGGCAACTGCCTATACATGTATTCAAATAAAACTGTTTAAATACTTGTTCAGACACATATATATATGTATATGCGTCTGAACAAGTATTTAAACCGTTTTATTTGAAAAAAGGAAAAGTTATTAATAACTTGTTTTGGCCAAATGCCCCACTTCATTTGTTTTGCATTTGCTTGCAGCAATTCAAAGGAATCTGACCTTTAGACAACAAGGAAAATGCCCAAAAATCTTTCAAATAATGTTGTTAGCATTTGTGTGTGTGCCTGCACATAGCTTAGATGCTATCAAATCTTTGTCATTTCTTTCAAAATATTTTGATGATGCTAACATGCAATGAAATGTTCTTTTTCATGGCTATATTTCAGATTTTTTTTTATAAAAAAAATTGATTTCCTTGAAGCCCACAGCTATACTGCAGCTTACCATTTTATGGTGATCAGTGTAAGGGGACATTTTGACTGGGATTACTATTCTTTCATCTGCAATAAAGCTGCTCTGAAATAGCCTGAACTATGCTGAAAAACTTGCTGATGACAGGCAAGTAAAACATGGATGGATAGTTGGTAAAGATGAAGATGTGGGGATCCCTGGTTCAGTCCAAGTAGATTTCTAAAAGTTCTTGAGGAAAAATATTAATCACCTGTACAACAATTCTAAAACTGAAATCACTTCCCAAATACTTATTCTATGATGTGCATATTTCTGCGTTGCTCTGTATATGTAAGCCACACTGGTCTTTACAAACATGTTGACTACCCTAACTTAATTAATTTCAGGTCAAAGAGCTAGTTCAGACATACCCTCAGATATTTAATAGAATAACATTTTGTGTCTTCAGCACTTTTGCTGTAACCCATTTAGAATGGATTACATCAAAAGAAAATAATCTTCATTAATTCACGGAGAGTGTTTGTATTTAAAGACCATCAAAAGCTATGTGATCAGTAAGTTAAAGTGCTCTGTATTTGTCCTCTAGGTTGAGTAGTGGTGTGTGAATGAATGTAGTTGGCTTGATGTGGGCTCAATGAAGTAAAACAACAGAGCCTGATGTGGCTTCTAGATTTGGAAAATTGGAGCAGTACCAAACCTAAGAATTCAAAACCCAGAAGCCCAATTCCCCACCACCAAAAAAACAACAACCTCCCATGAGATTTATATCCCATGTAAAGTGTACATAATGGCCTTCTCAGTACTTGTATCTCAGTCTAGCAAGTTTACATTATGGTACTCTTGGAAGTGTGTTTTGTGGTACTGGATAAGGCCACCTGGGAGCCAGAACTCACTGTGCTAGGCACTGTACAAACACAAAGGAGTAGACAGTTATTGCTCTGAAGAGCTCAGAATATAAATAGATCTAAGACTAAGAAGGGATAGAATATCCAAGCAATAGGAACAGAATGAAGCTCTTCAAATGTCATGTTACAGCCACATTTTTGTTTTTTCCCCCATTCTGAGCTCAGAGACACACAGTCACTGGAAGAAACTGGAGGAGGGGGTTTTGGGTAGGGATACAAACTACAAAGTATGCTCTTGGTGCTGTGAGCAAGGCAGCTATTTCCTGCTATTTTAGTCCTTCTGCATTCAGAGGAAGAGGACTTTGTACAGTCTTTGGAAACAAACAAAACTGCATCAAAGACTATGGTAGGGGAAGCATCTATTACATTTTAAACCCCATTGGCTGGGTTGTTACTGTTTTATCATTGAAAGGTCTGAAACTCTGAACTCTTCGTGGATGCTGATTATGGTTGCTCTTGCTTATGATCTGGAGGTTTCCCAATTCTAATGAGCCTGGTCTGAGTGTATGAGGTCACAGCTCCGAAGTCACTGGCTGATGCACAAGTAACAGCTTGAGGAACTTGATGGGGATCCAGCAATTTTCAGGTTTGGAGAAAAACAGGGATAAATCACCTAAATGTCATTTTTGGTCACAATCTACCATTCTGAAGAAGCACTGACTGAGAAAATATCATTTCCTAATAGTTCTATCTCACTTAGCCAGATGAGCTGTATTCCAGGCATGGAGTAATAGGTGTCAGAGCATAAAATGGAGGTCAAATCTGAGTAGCTGGTCTAGCCACACAACACCCATCAATTTCAATGTCAATGCGTGGCTAAATCGCTAAGTCAAGGTGACAGTTTCAGAGCTACATCGTTTAGATAACAAGGTCTGCTGTTAATTGGATTTCTATACATATGATGCCGGGAACCTGACATTGAACACCGCAAGAGACAAGTATTTCTGTTGCTGACTTCATAAAAATGAAGTTAACATTGTTGGCTTGACATGCATCATTGCATTTTGTTCTAACAAAATAAATTTTTAAAAAGGTAGCGTTGGCAGAGGGATGGTATGGAATAGATTAATAGGATCCGGATTCCATTGTGAAAAACGGCTTTAATCAGGACCAATGGAAAAGAGATGAAATCATTGACAGAGACAAAATAAGTTGGCTTTATGAGGAGGCATACTCTGCCAGCCATATGCTGCCTGCAGAAGATATTTTGAGCTAGGCTTTGTCTGGCAAAGAAGAAACAGAAAAGAAAATGAGGGGAAACTCCATACCAAGTTGGAGTCCAGCAATATTGCAGGTGAAATGAGCATAGTGGAGTACCATCCATTCATCTGGAAATGCTCTATATGGGTCCTGTAAAGTTGATTGACTTGTGGAAACACCTGAACAGCAGAGGGTAAACTCTAGCGGTAATAACTGAGATTCCAGACTCTGCTCCTTCACTAACCAGACAAATTATTCTCTTCCTAAAACACAACTTGTGCATTCTATTGCACACTGATAAATAGATTAGTATTGCAATCATTGTTTTATTGAATATAACAATCATACAAGTGTGTGCAGTTTTCTGATTTTTGAGAGGGGTTTTAGGTAACTTCCACTTACCCAGCTATCTTTGGGTTTCTCTGTGCACAAAATGAGGTCAAAATAACTAAATTGGTTTTAATTCACACCATAAATTAATTTGGTGTAAATCCCCAGGTGCCTTATTTTGACCGATGTCAATCAAACCCCACCTGAAATCAAATAGGGCATTATTATTCTGATAAGAGAATGTCCATACACGGACTTGCACTAAAATAACTGAAGGTGTGAATTAGAACAGATTTACTTCTTTCGGTTCCAGTTTGTAAGGAAACAAGATCTTTGATAAATTTTTCATCTACAGCTAAACCTCAAAAGAATGTTTCAGAGATAGTTCATAGTATTTATTGTCTGAATAGAATTACACAATCAAGAAAATAGTCCCCCATTCTGTGCTTCCATTACATGGGAACACAACACTATTGCCCACTTAACTAACAAACTAAAATAAATATGACAAAGGAAATTTAAAAATCCACACCCAGCATTCAAAATAAGAAATACTAATCCATTTCACAATCTCTTTCTAATAGTCCATGCCTCACACATGCATTGGATCTGATGTCAGTAGGCACACGATATATTGTATTTTCAATTCTTTGCCAGATGTCCAAGAGTTTCTTCTAGTAATTTTAATTTTATCATGAGAACACTGTACCTGGGCTCTGCATTGATTTTGCACATCACTTTCACTGCAAGCCTTGTCTAGAAAATCATTAAAGACTAAATGAGCCTTGCAGGTACCGTAATCACACTACCTTCTCATTTTTCTTCCCACAGGAGGTGGCCCTTGCAGATTATGTAAACCAAACCACAACAGTGTGCCAGCTACAAATAATAATGAAAAATAGTTTAAACAATGCCAGGAATTTTGATAAAATGATTGACCTTATTCTGATTCTTTTCCTTGGTTCAGAAGAAGAAAAACACAGCAGCATTTAAAATGTGATAAAACTGTTTTCTATTCAGGAGAGGGAATAGGTTTTAGCTGAATAATCCCGTTTTAGAGGCTTTATTTTATTTTTTTTACACAGTCACTATTTTTACTCTAGGTCAGACTAGATGATCATAAAGGTCCATTTTGACCTTGAAGTGTCGGACTTATGAAACAGTGCCTACAATTGTGTCCTTGTCAATCAGTTGTGGGTACAAAATGCAACATTAGAGCATCTAACTGCAAATCAGGAAGTTGTTATAATATCTAGCTCTTAGGTTTCTTATCCATAGCTCTGAAAGCATGTCAGATTTATTTTACAGATTTGGAAAGTGAAGTGGTTATAATATTTAGTCCTGCCATGAGTGCAAGGGATTGGACTAGATGACCTCTCAAAGCCCCTTCCAGTCTTATGATTCTATATCTTTGCTGAGGTCATGCAGCAGGCAGCTGGCAGAACTTGGAACAGAAACTATGCCTCCAGTCCTGAATCCTATTCTAGTATCCTTGGCCTCCTATTGTAAATCTCTCACTAACTTCAGTTGGAACAAAGTTAGGCCAATTCTTTCTGCTTTTGCAAACTCAACTGCTAAGTGTTGTGTTGTAGCATTGCCTGTACCAGGATATTAGAGAGAAAAGTTGGGTGAGGTAATATCCTTTATTGGACCAATTTTGTTGGTGAAATAGACAAGCTTTCAATCTACACAGTTCTTCAGGCATGGGAAATGAATGCAGGGTGTCGCCGCTAAACACAAGGAGGAATAGATTGTTTAGGATAAGTAATTAGCACAAATTGTAAGGGACCATTCAAGGTAAGATGTTTAGCAAGAACCTATGAAGTTGAACAAAAAAAGGGAGGGTGTTAGTATGTTTTAGATTGTTATAAGTAAGACTAAGATTTTTGCCAACAGTATTTTTAGTAAAAGTCAGACAGGACATGGGGAAATAAACAATAAAACATAAAACCCTGAGCTCTGTGGTGTGAGGCTGATAGCCCAAACCCACAGCCTGGGCTTAAGTCATGGAGAGCATGTAAAATCATGGAATCTGTGACCTCCATGACTAACTTGAAGCCTTAGTAATCTATATATATAAAAGTCAAATGGTGTATGTCTGTGTGTATGCGTGCGTGCGTGTATGTATGCTGCCTTACTCCTTCCACACCGTTTGAGCTAGAGACTTGAAATTTGGTACAGTTATAGGCTTTAGGGTCCTAATCAGGTAAGAGTCTAAATTTTTTCAAATCTCACCTCTGCCGCCCCCCAGGGGTGAAATTCTTTAAAGCCCATTCACATCAGCTGGGCAGCAGGTTAACACCTGCTGTTCTCTGTGACATAGTTATGATGTCATAATACCCCCCTCTAACGGACCCCACACTCGCTTAGCTCTTTCCCCCCTCCCCCCTCCAATGGACCCGAGCAACACTGAGACATCTGAACAAAATTTGTATTAATAAAAAACATGGTAGTTTTTTTACATCCCAGTTCGAAATTACAAATACCCCGAGCAACACCGGGTATTTTTGCTAGTAAGCTATAAAACCAGTGTCTCTATGAGGTCCATGATTTTTAAGTGTCTAGCCCAGTTATGAATTAAGTTCCCAAACTTGTTTTTTTTAAAGATGTTATGCGGGTTTCCTTTGATCATGAGAACTCCGAGGTCAGACGTGGAGTGATCATTTTGTGAAAAGTGTTTGCGCTTGGATGGTATGGTCTTTTATATTTTTTTCTGTTTGTTCATTCAGTAGTGTACTGATTGCCACCCATGCAGTTGTTGGGACATTTAGTGGGTGAAGTGCACCATATATTTCGAGAGGCATGTGTAGGACCTCTGGATCTTTGAAGCTGTGTTGTGGTGATGTTGACCATTGTAGCAGTGGAGAGATGTCTGCAGGTTTTGCATCTGTTCTGGTAGCATCTGGTTCCATTTCAACTTGTTGTCGTGTCCTGATCTTTGGGGATATGATGGGGAGCCCACCCCACACAGGATTGGAAGAGGTTAAGATAGGACAATTAACTCCATAGGAGGAGCCAGGGAGCAGGGAACCAATTGACAGTGGGCTCCGCTGCACAGGAACAGGTGGGTCCTGTATAACACCAGGTAGCTGGTAACAGACACGGACTACTGGGAAAAGTATAGGAAGTCAGGCAGCAGTCCCTCCCTGGAACGTAGGAGGGTTTTTTTGGAGCTGGTACACTCAGAGGGGGAAGGGGAACCAGGTGTGGTAGGAAGCAGTGGGAGGAGCAGTGAGAGCTGGTAGAGGAAAGCCCAGAACTAGTGAGATGAGGGTTCCTGGACTGGAACCCAGGGTAGTGGATGGGCCCTGGTTCCCCTACCAGCCACTGAGGAAGTGGTATCATGGGGCAGTGGAAGGAAAGACTGCCTAGGACTGCTAGGAAGAAGGGACTTTGCTACCCTGAAAGGAGGGAACACTGAGTGACCCAGCCAGAGGGCTGAGTCACAAAGAGGACACTGCAGTTTCTGGGGCTGCAGACCTGAAGAGGGGGAGAGCAACAGCATGTAACCTTTGGACAGGGACATTGAACTCAACGGCTAATCCCCAGAGTGACCAGGAGGAGGCACCAGACCAACAGTGAGTGATGCATGCCATGACAGGGGAGCTTGCTTATGATGGTGAGTTTGGAGAGGTTGGGGGTTGTTTGAGGGCCAAAATAGGGGATATGGGAAACCCATCGAGTATGGGTTGTAATTGGGTTCCAGTGTAGATTCCAGTGTAGGGTGGTAGGTAATAACTTGGAGTGTACAGTCAGAAGGATTTTTCTCTATTGAAGCAGGCTCTTACAGGATATTTGGGTGGCTCATGCAATGTCCCTCAGTGGAATGTCCTTGTTTGGTGAAGGTAGTTTTAAGTGTAAGGTGTATATATCCTGGACTTTCTCATCAGAGCATATATGACTGAAATTATTGTAGGCAAAAAACTGTACAAATGAAAATAAAGGCTAGACTGAGGCCCTCTTCAGTCACACCAAACACCTCATCTTCATCTACCTTATCCCAACAGGAACACTGGTTGCTATTCAGTGTGCTATATTAGATCTACCAAACCTACTGAGAAACAGAGTCATTTATTTTTCAGGTCATCTCTCCAGTCTTTTTGATGTGTGATTCATGCACTTAAAAAAAAAGTATCAAGGGGACCACAACCTTATCCCCAAATTTTGGAGCAGTGTTGGCTATACTTAGGGTAGTTGTTGTTAATCTCTCTGGTTTTCCTTAAAATGTGGCAAGTGGGTACAGCTTGACTGGTGCTGTGCAAAGGTTTATTTAACAGCTCATTGTTGGCAGGCAAAGTTGGATTGCCACATATATCAAACCACTTTTTAAAATAGAAGCTGTCTACCTTCTGTATTTTTAATCATAAATTGTATAATAGGTATTGCTATAGATTTCCCATGCATTATAAAATGAAAGTGTTTGAAATAAGGAGCAGATCAGATGATTTGTTTGGTTACATTTTACAGGTATAATCCATTCCCCCTCTGTGCTCCAGATGTTTGCACCCAGTAAAGCACAAATTCCCTGAGTCCTTTTTTTTCTCCTTTATCCAGTTCATTATTTGTGTATCCCAAACAGTTTGTAGTTTGTAGCTGTCAGATAACACCACTTACTAAAACTGTTCATCTGTGGTTATCTTCATATCTTTCCCCCAGTGTCTCAGCACACTGCTTCTAAACCCATTCCCTTCTCAGATATGGGAAATATGCCAGAGTATATGTTGCTTCCTTAGTTTATAGCTCCTTGTCTAATCAGATTTTTATCACAGGAGGGGAAAACAGTAATATAAATATCAATTTAAAAACTATCCCCTCCTTTGCTGCTGTAGGGATAGATTCAATGTGGCTCCCATTACCAGTGTATCTGAGTGCCTTACACACCTCAGTGTATTTATCCTCACAAGACACCTTTGAGGAAGGGCAGTGCTATTTTACAGGTGGGGAACTGAGGCCTGGAGAGAATAAATGACTTGGAACATGATTAATCCATATTTGATATGTTGGAGTGTAAGGATGCCATCTGTCAGAATGGAGCAAATGGGACAGGTTGGCTGTTGGGTAGATGTTGGACCATTGCTGTCCTGTAGAGGATTGACTAATGTATGTATTTACTGGTGGAGAAGGAAACAGGATGTGCTGTTTATTTGGAGTTACCATTGGTTACAGATTGGATGCCCCTCTGTGAGAGCTACATGGACATATTTTGACATATTACATGTTTCACTGTGTGATGGGGAGTGTTTTCTGCTCCCTTTCCTTGGGAGGAGGGGAGTCAGGTATCTGATGGCTGTATTTTCTGTTGTTTGACAAAAGACTATTTAATACATTTCTTGACACCTTCAGGTTAGCAGATAATCAATGACTGGGCCCATAATGAAGCACAGTGGATCATATTCAGTACAACTCAGAGAGCATTTTGCGGCACTTACCAGATTTTCATTCCTTACATAGTCTGGTAGGGCTTTTCTCAGGATACTGCAAAAATGATGCTATAGTTTGGCATGCTTGCATAGCTGTGCACTATGGCTACTCCCCTTCACTATGTGCCCCTTTCTCATTGATGATTTTAGAATAGGAGGATGCAGGGTCTGATCCTGAATGATTGTTTTCTTCATAGGGACCTTGGTATGGGCATGAGTGATAATGATGATGAGGTGAGGATAATGATCTGTATTGCAGTAGTCAGTTTGGCATGAACCAATTCTCTTCATGTTGAGTGTTGCTGTATTCCTACTGTCTGACTTTGCTTAAAATCATTATATAAATAATACAAGAGAGATATTGCAATATATTTATTATATAATAATATAATTTATATTTTAAATATATATAATAATAATTTTAAATATAAATAATATAATTAATATAATAATATTATACATCATGCTTTTCTTATTGAAAAATCCATTATTTCTTTAATATAGCAGGTTTCAGCTAGTTAAGGTATCATATTTGATCAAAATCACCACTGACCTTACTCTTATAGATAATGAATGCAATAGAAAGGGGGACACAATTTATTTATATCAGGCAACACCCAACCTCTCTGCCTTTTCAGTTACACCTCTGTGAGGTATAATGTATCATTACTTATAATAAGATGCTGATTAATCATGAAAAATGTCACTTCACTATAAAGGACCCCACTTCCACTTTTCAAGACCCAGTTAGAGCTAAAAGAAATGTAGTGTGTTAATGGCTTGGAAGGGTATCATTTATTGAAATGACCTTTGTTGCTTGGTAACAGCATGATTTGCAGACTATATTAGAAAATTATAATTAGCATGAGTTTAGCATAATCTGTTCTGGTGTTAGAAACATTAAGTCTCACTATGGGGACGTAAATTAACATGGGAAGGTTCACGTTTAGGTCAGCACGATTGTCAGATAATGCTGAACCAAGTCAGATTAATTTCTAATAATTTGTAGAAGGTCCAGTTGCCAGTCAGCAGAGAATATCCAGTATTCTGCATGCTAAAGAACCTGCAGAGCCATGATGCCAAGTTTAAAATATGGCACTTTTTCCAGTAAAAATAAGAGATTTGAAAATCAGAAACAGAAAATGCAAATTCATTTCAGCTTGGTTTGAGCATTTCAAAACGTATTGCCTCTATATAAATCGATGATATGCCCACATCTTGAATACTGAATGCAGATGTGGTCACTCCATCTCAAAAAAGATATATTGGACTTGGAAAAGGTTCAGAAAAGGGCAACAGAAATGATTAGCGGTATGGAACGGCTGCTGTATGAGGAGCAATTTTTAAAACCTGGGACTTTTCATCTTGGAAAAGAGACGACTAAGGTGGATATGTTAGAGGTCTACAAAATCATGACTGGTGTGGAAAAAGTAAATAAGGAAGTGTTATTTACTCCTAATACAAGAATTAGGGGTCGCCAAATGATATTAATAGGCACCAGGTTTAAAACAAAGGAATTATTTTTTCACACAATGTATAATCAAGCTGTGGAACTGCTTGCCAGAAGATGGTGTGAAGGCCAAGATTATAATACGGTTAAAAAAAGAACTAGATAAATTCATGGAGGAAAGATCCATCAATGGCTATTAGTCAGTATGGGTAGGGATGGTGTCCCTAGCCTCTGTTTGCCAGAAGTAGGGAATGGCTGATGGGATGGATCACTTGATTACTGTTCTGTTCATTCCCTTTGGGGCACCTGGCATTGGCCACTGTGGGAAGATACATGGGAAGACACATGGACCTTTGGTCTGACCCAATATGACCATTATGTTCTTATGATCTTCTCATAAACAAACTAGGGAAATGTAACCTACATGGTGCTACCATAAGGTGGATGCAAAACTGATGGGAAAACTGTATACAGAAAGTAATCATCAATGGTTCACAGTCATGCTGGATGGGCATAATTAGTGAGGACCCACAGGGTCTGTTCAATATCTTTGTCAATGATTTAGATCAGGGGTGGGGAACCTCCGGCCCGTGGGCCTTATATGGCCCGCCAAAGCATTCCTTCCAGCCCGCACGCGTCCCTGGATGGCGGCTCCCCCAGGCGCTTCCCGGCCCCTTCGCCAAATGCGGAGCCGCCTCCTGCCACGAATGCAGGGACTCGACAAAATGACCGCTTGAGGTCCCTTCCAGTCCTATGATTCTATATTTCAATGATTCACAAACATTTTGTTGGTTTTTTTATTAGCCCTGAATATGGCTGAATCAAGATATGACCAGGCTAGATAATTTGGATAAGCATCTAAAATGCGGAGATCTTTCTGAATTGGAATAAACCCCAAACGTTTTGGGGTTAAATCCTTAGCTGGTGTAAATTTGGTTCCAGCTGAGCTACATCAGATTATACCATTTGAGGATTGGGTCTTTAAGATTGTCCCATTACTTATTTTTGTTTTATTTAAATATATTTCTATATTAAAGGCTAGGGTGTAGATTTAGCATGTACGTCCCTGGGATATGAGGGATGCAGACACTCACCTTCACAACAAGACTTCCAAAAGGCACCTCTTTGGAGCTTTAAGGACAAGGGCAAATGGGTGAGGCCAGGATCCTGTCCTTCCAGGGTTAGTGCCACATTCAACACTAACCTCAAGGAGTTGTGCTTTCTGAGCATACTTTGGCTAAACAAAAATACACACTTTACACTAAAATCAAAACAAGAAACAATAAAGCCTGTGCAATATTTGAACAACTAAACTGGATGTATGCCTAACCTTAATCACAGAAGACAACACCTCTCAACAATAAAATGTTTCAACGAGAACCCTTTAAAATTTGTCTTCATGGGGAATAACCTAGTTATGAAACTGATAAAAGATGCCCAGATTTATGGGCTCATGTTGTCTGTAAAGATAAACTCCTGGAAGACCATTAGTAATGTGACAACTCCAAATATTTTCCAATTTTATGCTTTGCAATCTTTCAAGAAAATAGACTTCCCCTGAGAGACTGACTCGTAAGAGGATGTGTTTTTCTAGTGACATGACCCCTCAGGAAAGCTGTCACCATTGTGCCACAATGGTATCAAGCATAAATGACTTTAGCATCATCACCAAGTTGTTATAAGTCATCAGAATTCCTTGTAAGAAAGTTAAAAATCAGCTAATTGGCAGTCGTCATGAATTTTGGCATAACCTCTTGATATTTCAAATTCTTACAACTGAAGCAATTTCTTGTTTTCTCCCAGGAAAACAGTAATTGATTCTGTGGTTGAGTTACATCAAGCTGTATGCATGTATTTTGAAAGTTTAGTCAGGTTTCCTGTCTTTTACCCTGGTTTTCAGTATTATGTTTATGCTTTTTTTTATCTATAATTTCACAATTTACCTTCTTTTTAAAAAAATGTTTAATTTTGGCAATACATCAGAGCAGAAGCAGTTAGAGGTAATTTATTGTATTGCACATATTTCTTGCTAATGATAGCCATATACGGTCCCTTTACTTTTGCAGACTTCTGAAAGATTTCTATCTTTGTTCACAGATTAAAAAGAAAGTAAAAACCCAATGTGATTCTCATTTAAATCAAAGGTATTTTTTATTAATTACTTCAATAGGCTCAGGGTCCAGATTGAGTTTTACAAAAAAATATGTCCAAAGAGGATTATGAGAAGCCAAACATTTGGGATACATCATCTCACTGGGAGACCCTGGGGTAGCCCTCACTGGAAATGCCAAGGTCAGGGCAGGCTGCAAAAGGGAGAACAGATACTCCCAAGACTAGTTGGTAACACTGAAGTTATTCTCCTCAACCAGTCACAAACTGTGCTTCTGATTCCCCACACTGGTTATCAAGAAGCAAAAAAAGAAACCACGCAACTTATTGCTTTACAGTTCTCCGGCTCCCAGTCAGCACCTAGGTCCACTACAGTGAAAAGCTATTTTAAAAATTCTGCTCACGTATCCAAAATGTTCTTCTGACCCCAAACGGTCAGCCACAATACCAGGTCCCTATAGATTTGGATCCTACACAAAATACAATGCTGCCAGCCAATCCTTTAATATCTAAAACTAAAGGTTTATAATAAAGAAAAAATAAGGAAGGGAGATGTTAAATGGTAAAACAATCACATACACACAGAGACTTCAAAGTCTGTATATTAGCTTCCTAGCAGTATTGGTGAGTTCACTGGCTTGAAAGTCCCTCTGGACTACATCCACAGCTTGGATGGGTCATTCAGTCCTTTGTTTAGAACTTGAGTTTGTAGCAAAGTTCTAATGTGTATTTTTTAAAATACATAATCACTGCACCTGAGACAAAACATAGAGTGCTACACAACAATGAAAATAATTACATGTATTTTAATATAGCATCTATTATGCTTATTATATGTCTTTATTTCTCTTTCAAAGCACGTGCTAGGTTTGAAACATGAGTATTAGTATATTATCTTCTGGGAGCGTATGGATGGTTGAGTAGATAAACCCAGCCCAGAGGTGATGTGTGAGGTGGTTTAAATACAGCACTGTATTTAAACTACCTTTTGACCTACTCATATCCATTCTAATGATGTGTAGAAGCATCTAAATGTAAAGGGATCTAATTACACCACATCTGAATTTGGCCTACTAATTTGAGCCACAAGGTCCTGTGGAGTGTGTATGTGTGCAAATGTACCACTGAAGAGAACACTGCACTGGGTGTCGAGATCTGGACTATACCTCTGTCACTGCTGTTTGTCTATGATAATGTCACCTTATTTCTGTCTCACTTTCCCCATCTGTACAAAGGAGATAATTATATTTATTCTCCTTTGAAAGTGCTTTGAAATCTATGAATGAAAACAGTTACAGGAAAGCCAAGTATTTTATTAATATAAGTAGGCAAAACCTCCAAATTACTTGTTTGAGTTTTGGCTATGCATGAACTTCAGAATTTGACCCAAACTCATGTTGGCTGAATTCATGCTAACTGAAAACTTTTTAGTGTCTCGTTCTAAGTAAAGGGGGGGAGGGATAGCTCAGTGGTTTGAGCATTGGCCTGCTAAACCCAGGGTTGTGAGTTCAATCCTTGAGGGGGCCATTTAGGGATCTGGGGCAAAAAATCTGTCAGGGGACAGTACTCAATCCTGCTAGTGTAGGCAGGGGACTGGACTCGATGACCTTCAAGGTCTTTCCAGTTCTAGGAGATTGGTATATCTCCATTTATTATTATATTTATTTATTTTAATGAGTGAGAAAGAGAACAAGAATGGCAAATAATTTTCTGAAGAAGAAAAAAAAATCTGAAAAAAATATAATAGACAATAATAATTGTAAGCATCTTATGTATGAAAATCTTTAAATAAGGACTAATGTAGGTCTTGTTCACATCATGGATCTCTAATTTACAACATTCTTTTGAATATCAACTTCTAGATGAACAGTCGCAAACACATATGAGACTGATCTTAGCCCTAAATGGGGTTCTCTGAATGCAGTTACATTTTTCAAATTCTGTCCAGTCAACAAGGAAATGAAGTGAAATGGGTTGAGTTGTAATTAGGGATGGTCAAACTCATTTTTCCTCTTCTTACATCCACTTCAACATTATGGGGTTTAAATATGACTTGGATGCTGTTAGATGTGCATGCCCCCTGGGGTAGGCTTTGGGTTTGTAGAAAGGGGAAAATAGTATAAAAAAAGAGGAGAGAGAATTTCTCATAAAAATACAGTTCATATTGCATAGATCTTGAGCATTTGATTTTTCCTACCTAACTTTTTGATGGTGTCCTTGTAATCCTACATAACAAAGCTTTTAGCAATTAAAATATGGGTGTAAATTATAAGGAAATGGTTTGCTTATATTTTAACTTGTCTTGTGCATCCAAAAATAGACTGAGGTTTGCCAATCTTTAACTATAATAATTGTTTCTCCCTTCTTGAGGAATAAGTTATTGTTTCAAAGTCAGATCAACATCATAATGTATTTATATGTGGTGATTACTTTGCAAAAGCCAATAATTCATAATGGTTTCCTTGAGTGTCAGACTGATCCTTTCAGAAGAGGTCTAACCTCCTCGTCATTTTCTAGGGTATCTATTAGTTTTTTAGCAGACCTGTGTGCTGAAAAAGAGGAAATCTATAAAATAAAATAATAAAAAACCTTATTGTATTCCCCCCCACCCAATTAAAATTGCAGTGGGTAACAATGTGTATAAGTAGAAAATGTCATTAGTAATATTGTGTTGCCTTGAACTTCAAGTGAGACATCATTCATGTTCTCAAGGCTAGAGTTACAATGGGTTATTTCCTCCTTAAAGAAGACCTCATGTCATGGCAACCTGACTCAGGACTACTGAGTCAGGAGGATGAGCTGATTTCCTGTAGAAGTTACCAACTCCACTTATTCGAGACACAAGATGGGTGAGGTAATATTGAGAGAGACAAGCTTTCACACTTACACAGAGCTCTCCTTTAGGTCTTGGAAACTTAATCAGAATAAGTTTTCCAGACCTGAAGGAGAGCTTTTTGTAAGCTCAAAAACTTTAATCTCTCACCAGCAGAAATTTGTCCAATAAAATATATTACCTCACCCACCTTGTGTCCCTAATATCCTGGGACCGACATGGCTATAACAACACTGCACACAACTCCACTAATGTCAGAATTAGAATTGGTAGACAACTCCTCCACCTTTGGGACACTTTGATGTCCCAATGTTCCCTAAATTAGGCACTCTATCTCTTTTTGGTCTGTCTTAGACACTATCTTGATGATATCTAAGCACTGCACTGATGATTGGATCATGACAAAATAAACCTTGTGTTAACTGAGAAATCCAATGATACTCCAAAAACAAAATCAGTCCCAGGAACACGTGAGTTAGCCATATATCTGTCATTGCTGGATAGCACATTTCACGCAGCGGCTTCAGGGGAAAAATAAATCACAGAAATCTTGTTATACCAATAGTTCTACAGAAACTGATGGAGAATGCTGAAACTGGCTAGAACTATCATTCACTAATACTGACCAGGTGGCATCATGCACCCAGGCCTCTAATAAGCACAAGATTAAAGGCCAAATTCAGGAAAGTGCTTAAATTTAAGCATGTGAGAAGTACCACTGAATAAAAAGGAATACTCCCATTCTTAAAGTATCTTCCTGAATCAGCACCTAAATCATGGAAGAAAGTTTTGAACAACAGAAGTTCAATATAATCTACACTAACAATAACCTGAGGTGCTGATTTACCCCCATACCTGAAGTAAAAGACTCTTGTACCAAATATCTTAGTCACAGGGGCTCTTTAAGGCAACCCACAATGATCATAAGGATCTGAGGGGCTGTGGATGTTTCCATTCCTTCCAGTACAAAAAGTTAGCACCACTGTAGCCTTAGGTGCCAACCAAAGATATTTATAATGTGGGCTTTGCCTTTATTGGCTGGTCTGTTTAGTAGTCAGATTATTAAAATGACCAGTTCTGGACAAATCCTGACTTTGCTGAGATTATTAAAATTACATAGAGTTGAATATAGATTAGTTGGAGAGAATTCTACTGGAGAAAGAGATAGTGACATTCCTTAGACAGATTTTTAAGACTGCTGTGAACACTTTTTGTCTTGGCTTGAACAAGTGTGTTCCACTTTAATGAGATTATTCTGATGCTTCTATAAAGTTTTGTATGCAATTTTCTGCTGATTTTGAGAGAGTCTTTCTGTTTTTCAACAAAATTTCCTTTCAGTTGGGTAACCAATAATGTCTTTATAGCTGATCCAATGCAGTTGGGTTAACTGAAAGGCAAATTATTATAAATAATTGTTGTCCCTGATTTACATATTTCAACTGTGTCCATATTTATTTTGTAGACTGGTTGCCTTTTAAAATTTGAGTTGTTAATATCCTTTGCAATCCAGTTTTAAAACATTTTTTCCCCTAGCCAGCTGCCTATTTAGAAGAGCATTTAAATCTGAGACCTACTGTTTCTCCACTATCCTATCATTCTGCATGGGAAAGAAAAGGAGTTGGCATCCATTCAGGAAGAAGACAAATAAGAGAGGTATTAAGAAAGCTATAGGATGATGTTTAGTATCATTTACATTTCCCATAAAACTCAGCTCAACCAAGTCCACTCCCTGTTGTTATGAAAGGAAAATAGAGCATATCTTAATTTTGTACTTCAGCTACCATTCCTCCCAAGAGAAAAGGGGTTATTGTAATTCCAGCTTAGTGGAAATATGTAAGGCTTATTCATCTTGTGCATAAAACTGATAACTCGTGCAGTTGGGACTGCTTATTTATTTCTAAATTCATTTAAGTCTTTATAAGTCAACTGTGCACTGAGCATTTGAAGAGTGATTCTGGAAAGTTATTTTGCATAAGCAATAGTAAACACTCACATTACTTTCGGTCATGGAATGAAAATTATCCATACGATTCCCAGTGGCTTAATGAGCAGAATAGCTCATGAATAGCTCACTGGCTAAATTTTGGCAGTAGTAAAAGCCATGTTGATCAACTGTGCTTTCACTATTTCAAAACAGCTTTCAAATCAGATGGAAGTACTTGTTTTTGGAAATTTAGAAAGGCACAAAGGGGAAGATTTGTCCCTATACTTTTTGTCCCTATAATTTGCAGTCCCTATACTTTTGGACTTTTATTTATTTATTTGTGCACAGAATGGTGCCAAGAAGTTTTATATTCTATGAAGCACCCCATCATGCCACAAAAGTACTGTTAAGGTTTCACGGGCTATGTACATTCAGCATAGATAGGTATGCCACGTTTTTGGTCTTTAAATAGGACCCCATTACTTCAACCAATTTCACTGTCAAAACCATGACATAGTTTTTTTTCCTTTTTTTAAATAAAAAGCCAGTTTCAGATTATCTGTAACTTGGGTTTCACCTTCACAAATCACTAAGTGAGTCAATGCAAACTCTGTGCATCACTGTAAAGAAAAACTGATATTGCAAATAAAAGAAATGAATACAAGGGCATAAATGACACAACCTTTCCTTTTTTTCTTCTTCATTTTGTTTCAGTTCTACTGAATGATCAGATAATAGCCACATTAAGTTGAAATAAGTGAATCTACTGACACAGATCTTATGATTCTACCACTGACTTTTGTCAATGTAAGTTAGGGAAGTTCCAAAATACAATAGAAGTTAGAACAATTTACAGTAGATAAACCTCTTCGGACAGGGTTACAGCCAATGGTTAGCTTTATATCCACTTAAGAGGGCTTAGGATAGGCTTTTTAAAAAGTTCGTATCCAATTCTGCTCAGTTTACTTTGGGAAAATAGCTTTGATGTAGTAATCATTGGGCTTGAACCTGCAAGTTGTTGAGCCCTCTGTCCCCAGTTCATCAATGTACTTACGTATGTGCTAACTTAAATCATGAGTAGTCCCATTCAAATCAATGGGACTACTCACCGGTTTAAAATTGAGTGATGTTAGGGTTGATGGATTGGGGCTAGAGACTTTGTATCGCTGAGCCTTGTGTGAGTATGATGAGGATGGTTTAACTTTGAGCACAGTACCAGATACAATAAATGGTTTATTTAGTAAACATGACTATAAACAATGATGAAAATATGTTAATCTTCACTTTTTCAATGGCACTTTTGCTCAGAGCTTCCACTATGCATTTTATATTTTCAGATTGCTTGTGCATTAATACATGGTGTCATGTTACTGAAATTATCTGGGATCATATAGATCATTGGTGCAACCAAGGTCCTGTGGGGGCACCAAATATTGTGTAAAGGGGGGTCATATAAGGTGTCTATGACCACGTTATGGTCTGCTGATTATGATTAATCTATCTGTATGTGTGTATCTTTTTTGTAGCTAAAGTTAGGAATATTGGCTATATAGTGTCTGTATTTCAAACTTATGCTTGGCTTCTGTGTGCAATCCTAGACAAGCTGTTGTTAGCTCTGCTGGCCTGGTGGATGGCCCATTAAGGGCCATCAGCTACACAATGAACTTTGTAGATTCCCGTCAACACTAGAGCTTCTCCAGAAATGTGGCCTGGATGGTCAGGAACTGAATCTTGGAGAGTCCTGTAACTGGACCATGTGGCTATGAACCTCCATTTTGCAACTGGACTCTGCATAAGGAGGAGGAGGGGGGTCTTCGCTCACAAGAGGAAGTCTATAAAACCTGGGAGAAACTCCCTCCATTTTGTCTTCAGCCTCCAGTCTTCAGCCTAGCACCTACCTCTGGATGGGACTTTGCAACACACAGAAGCTTGGAACAAAAGACTGAATAACCCATCCATGTTGTGGATGTATTCCAGAGACTTTGATTTGAACCTGCAGTTTATTCTACCTTTGCTGCAAGCCTGAACCAAGAGATTTGCCATTACTGCATGTAATTGATTTCTTTTAACCATTCCTAACCCTCACCTATACCTTTTTCCTTGTATAATAAACCTTTAGATTTTAGATTCTAAAGGATTGGCAACAGTGTGATTTGTGGGTAAGATCTGATTTGTATATTGACCTGGGTCTGGGGCCTGATTCTTTGGAATTGGGGACAACTGTTTTCTTTATTGGAGTATTGGTTTTCATAACCATTGGTCCCCAGGACAGGTGGCTGCTGGTGGTGATACTGGGAAGCTGGAGTGTCCAATGGAATTGCTTGTGTGGCTTGTGGCTAGGCAGTGGGGAGAAACCAAAGTCTTTTCTGTTTGGCTGGTTTGGTTTGCCTTGGAAGCAGAGAAACCCCAGCTTTGGGCTCTAGTTGCCCTTTTGGAAACAATTTGTCCTGATTTGGCACTCTCAGTTGGTCCCACCAGGAATAGCACCGTCACACATGGGTATGGGAATTATATAGCTAACTAACAATCCAATCTATTATACACAGGAGTTTAAAATCACAACAGTTCTTATGAGTGAGGATTACTCATGTGGCTAGCATAGGCACTGTGGCATGAAAGTTATTTTTAACAGACTGCAGCATATGCAGTGCCAATCAATATGCTGTAAAGAGTAAAAACATGCTGGGAAAAACCCTCTCAGTATTTATTGTGTGATTTCAAAGAAAAGATCAGTGATGTTTTGGTAATCAGTCATTTTGGTAAAGGGTATAAATGGAATGAATAATAGAAACAAATTGATCCTGGTATTGGTAAGGTAAAGACTGTGAATAGAGTGAAAACTGGTGGTAAATTGTGAATAAAATTCAGCAAGGAGAAATCAAATTGTCATATCAGGGTTCCATCCTTTTCACATACTGCACTGCAACCCAGAAGGCTGTTACACATAACTCTAACTCTTCTAACCAAAATATATATAATTGAAGAATAAGACTATAATGTTATATGCTATATAACTACTGTGAAAACGAGAAGGAAGCAGATGAGTTATCTTTATGAACATTAGAAAACTAGTTCCTGTTGCTGTATCTGCATATGGTAGTGATCGTTGTTCAGTGAGCTTATTAGAATAACAAAATGGCTCTGTTTGATAGTGTACCATGGTGCAAATGATACTGTCTACAGGGACCTCAGCAACTGTTCTGCAACTCAAATCCAGTGCTTCCCATGGAAAAAGAGTGTCACATAACACTGTGCACAACAATGCAGAACGATCACCCTTTTACTTGCTGATCTCACAGGTCATGAAAATGGTTGTCATACTTAATGTGAATACAAGACAACTGAGAATGTGTTAACATGGTCCTTCTCTGATTTCCTTCCTTTGGAAAAATGGTATTTTCCTGTGGAGCTCTGTCAAATTCTCAGTACTGCTGAATGGCAGGCACCTTCTCATATAATGAAGACTGGCGCCTTCTCATATAATAGAAGTTTACTGTGGAATCAAGATTCTTTAAATTCAGTCAGAAAACAACATTTGGAAATTCCAAAAATCCTAATGTGAATTTCTCCCCTAGAAACTGGATGTGCAGCTCAGCAAAGTATGTTCCTTTGAGAGTATTAATTAATTTGACTTTATTAGTCTATTTTCATTAGGAAGACAATTAATTGTTCTGTTCGTTTGAGACAATTAATTAAACACTTAATTCAGTTTTACAAATCATAGCAAAGTTGAAAGCTTAACAATTTGACTAACTTCTACCCCAAAGTAGAAAGATTTCTTTCCTTGTAGGGTCCTCTGCACCCTTCTTTCTGCCTTACAATCCCATCATTTTAACTCTTTTTTTTTTTACTCCAACTCACCATTAAGATGGGCAACATCTATTCATCAGTCCTGAGTATTTATACACCCCCATTATCATAGCATCTGAGTAACTCACAACCTTTAATACTTCCCAGTCATTGCCCTTCCAGGTGCTGAGGGATGGCCACAATGACCATAGTTTTGGTATGAGCTCTGTACCGGAAATTCCCTGAGTCCACGCAAACTACAAGAGGACTGGGCCCATCTTCCCTAAGATTACTGAAAATCAGATCCTCTGTTCCCCTGACCCAGGTGTGGGTTGAAAGGGAGAGTATGAAGGAAATCTTCTCTTTCCACTTGCATGGTGATGCCACAGAACCTGGATTCCAGCACTTGTGCTAAATGTGAGTACTGGGGAGAGTTGGAAACAATGGCCCTGGGAACCTAGGAGGGGACAAGGCCATCTCCCTTTGCACTGACTGGTTGAAGCAGACAGTTCACATCCAAAATAGCAGCTCCTCTGTAGCGGTTGTTCACACTATTGAATTGAGCTGAGTGTGACAGAATAGTTTTCCTGAACCATCTGAAGCACAAACTGTTCTCTGCTAGTGAATGAGGCTGAGAATTTTTTCATGCTAGCCGTGTGAGGCTGATCCAAAGCCACAGTCACTGTGCTAAACTGTTTCAGCTACATATTATTTAGTCCTTAGCTCAGTTCTGAGAACTGGTGCATTCTGGGAGATTTCACAAGGCTAGTGAACTATTTTAACTAGACTCTGTCCATACTAGTACTACAATGACTAAGGCTCAGATAGTCCTATCGAATTCTAAGCAGCTGTGAACAGAAATGAGGGATGGACCAGTGATGAGGGTATTCTCCTTAGATTTGAGAGGCTGTTCTACATACATCCTGTGTGACCTTGGGTAAGTTATTTAAAATTTCTGTTTCGGTTCCTTGGCTGTAAAATGGGGGTACTAGAAGCTCTCTAACTCCTAGAGGTGTTCTGAGAATAAATACATTAAAGATCATGAGATGTTCAGATGCCATAGTGATGGGACCAATAATAAGTACCTAAGATACATAGAGAGAACTGTATTGAGCATAGCTCATTAATACACATACCCTTGTAAGCCAATCAGTGGGAACATTTTGTGTGTGGACATGAGGCGTTTTTATAATTTTGAATGGGAACAAATGGTACTTAGCACAGTAAATTTCCCTGGCATCATTAAGACCTCAGCATGCAATCTGTAGAATCCAGAGTCATTCTGCTGATGCTTTTAAGCATGGGAAGAATGCTTCTGGGAACGGTGAGTAGCATAGTAACCTTCTGAAGCTCCCACCACATAGCTGTGGCTTCTACAACCACAGCTCTCAAAAACTAAGCTCGTATTGTTGCTTTATTTGTTTCTCTGAGAAAGACACCATGTGGAACTTCAGCTTTTTCTCTTCCTTATGTTTTTATTCCCAGCCTCAGAGTTCATTAGAAGTTAAGTGTTCTTTTCTTTCTTTGAACTTCACAGGGCTTTAAAAAAAAAAAATATATCCCTGCCTCTCCTTTAAAACATGTTTATTACATTTTTAAACTAACATAACAAAATAACATAGAAAAAAAGATCAGAAGGAACCGTAAACACTGAATAATTAGGAGATCAATAAACTATTCAGTAATTCTTAGATGACTTTCAAATGACCTTCCAGAATAAAAAAAGGCCAACACTGTGTAGGACACACAAACCTTAAATGACAGTTAATGTGCCAGATGAATTTGAGTAGGTTACTAATGTTGATTTAGCTGTCTTCATTGTGGAGAGCTCTGCAGATCATAGAATAAAAGAATATAAAGAGAACAAAAGGGGCATGCACAACAAAGAAATATGCATAAAAGAAATACACAGGATAATGTACTTGACAGAAACAGTCATCTATTTCTTTGTTAACATAAAGACAGGAAGTAAGGACTGAACAGAAAATAAACTAGCAGAATATTTCACCAAAACCCGCTCTCAAGTTCGTCATTGCTAATATTAAAGCATTACTCCCTCAGGAACTGAGCATGCAGTTTCTGTAGCATTTCAGCCTCGCATGGAATGAAAAATTGTGAATAAAACCTATGACTCCCTCATAGCTGAGTTAGGAACTAAGCATCCGTCAACTGAAGCTGACCAGATTAGAAGGCTTTTGCCATTTCTTCTGGGTTCAGTGCTTTATGGCTGGATAGAGAAAGTAGTTACTAGTCTATTTTTAAGTGATTCTCCTAAAGTTACTGATGAATTGGCATAATCCTAGTTTTGTGCAAGGTTGACTGCAATATTACACTTAGGTATTTTGTTAAAATGGTAATAGAAGTTTACATTCATGAGTGAAGCCCTTTCCTTTTTATGTGATTCAATATGTAGCATTTCCAAAGTGCCGTCTCAATTCATGGGGCATGGAAAGCAGGGGACCCAATGGAAAATAGGTAGAACAATGGGAAAATGTGTTTGAAAAATCTGATTCTTGATTCCATTCAACAATGTTCATTTTTAAATCAACATTTGGATATCTAGCTCTGCTTTGTATTAAAACCCATATTCACACATGTATGAAAATATTGATTTGCTATTCCTTATTAACTACTGATTATTTATTATTTGAGTGTTTAATTTTTTTTAACTCATACAGTCAAGAAACAGAGACCAAAGAAATCTCATGAGCCTCAACCTTTTCCCATTAAAACCAATGGGAGTTTTTCTAGTTTTTATCCCAAGTAACTTAAGTGATCATTAGCACAGAATAAACAATGAATACTCCTATTGCTCTGATTATTTGAGAGAGAATTTTAGTCAAATTATATGATCAAATAATATTGAATAATGGAAGGATTCAGGAAAATTATGGTGACTTTGAGCATAAATCATGATCAAGAAAAAAAGGGGTTGCATTAATTAACTAGCTTGCGGAAGCAGCTGTCTACTGAACAGAGAAGGAAGCAGAGTAGGAATATGCTGACTGCCCTGAAAAAAAGGAATATTAAAAACTTAGCATTCATTCACTCATTTTGGTTTGAGTTTTTTGTCTTAGACAGATTATACCAGGAGACCAGTACTATGTCTCCATCTTCACATCCCAGTGTAAAGCAGTATATTTCTTTTCATTTTGGATGACATTTTATGTTACGCCTATGACAGTTTAATTTCAGTTAACCACTGCTAACAGTGCAAACTCACAAAGAAAGCAGGCAGTCATGCAGTCATTGACTGTGTATGTAAATGATGTAATCCATTGTGTTGGGTCATTGTGGAGGACTCTTATTATAAAATTGTTCTGCCCCATCACTATAAAAACCTTTTTGCGTGACTGACATTTATAAAAAATACTGTATGTAGTTATGCAAAACTACCTAAAGCTGTCATAGCTAAAGCACTTTATTTAAGGGTGAGATCTTAAGTCCCAGATATTTTTGTTGTTGATTCAGAGCTCCAAATCTATATCTTTTAGCTAGGTCTTCATTCTGGGGCCTCACTTTTTTCATGCATTACCCTTTTATCTTAAATAAATCATATAAACTGCTTACATAGGGTTTGTATTCTGCATTTGAAGCATTGACACCATTCTCCTTTACCCCCTTTGCTCAATAAACCATTACTTCCCTAGACCCACACCTTAGCCACATTCTCATTGTTTTCAGAGGACTGGAAGGGACTCTGTTGATGCTACATCTTAATCGTTGTGTATGGGGTGCTCAGCGAGGGGTAGTACCTCTGGTGGGGGGCAGTCGTACTCCCTTTGGGGTAGCTCATCCATCTTTGGTCCCCACCTGACACCCAGCTCTCACCTGTGGCTCCTCGTAGCTGTAGCATGCGCAGCGGCCACACCATGGACAACGGCTTCGACTGGCCGGCAAAACCAGGTTGAGGGTAGCTGATGGGCCTTAAACCCTCGGTGAGATAGGCGTGTCTACCTATAGCATGTGAAGACTGGATTCGGCGGACTACGCGGAAGAGGCCACAAGTTTGGCTCAATGGGCAGGAAGGCGATTCTCAGCATAGCTTTGTGGAACGCTCAGGGCATGACCAGACACTCTGTACGTCATGGTCGTCCACTGCACTCGTATCCGTCTCCAGCCGTCTCGACTTTGTCCTGCTGCTGGATCCAGATGGTTGCGAGAGAGAGAGTGAGGTCGACGATCTGCGAAACTCTTCCTCACTTTAAACCAAGTCAATGCGCAAGTCACTCTTGTCATCCATTTACCCCACTATTTACGGATGACTGAGTGGTCCTCGTCGAATCGACGGACGAACCACCACATCTTAATCAGCCAGCAGGATAAATGTTGAACAATACAAGATACGCCTGTATATTATATATTGAATGCTGCCTCCACAGCTCTCTCACACTTTGCTCGTTGAGAGAATGAGAAATAAGGACCTAAGCTTTCTGCAAGGCAGAATTAAGAACTACCAAAAGGGATAGTCTATTTTAACCCCTCAGTCTTCACCTTCCAATAACTCCTGACCCAGCTCTCTCCCTGCAGCTATGGGAGATTGACAAACCCAATCTTATTTTGAGATCCTCCATGATTCCTGAGGTGCCCACGAATTCCTGAGGCATTTTAGTGTTTCATTCATGATTGCCTTCTACCATCAAAAAATATACCTGCTACCTCCACAAAGTACCTGAGCACAAATGGCCCATTGAGCTTGGATTCGAAGAATACATTCATACTCAGCATCTTCATGTAGCAATCCTATGTGTGCTGCTTTAGTTGTGCTGAACTGAGTTTTATATACTGACCAATAACCAGAGTTTGTTTTTCCCCATTAGTGAATATTCTGATAAATGTTAAAAATAGGTGGATATGCTGTTTTTCTGATATAGCATCATTTTATTATATTTGCTACATAGGTGAGTAGTACAATAATATTGTTATATCAGAATACAATAACATGCTTTGTATGTACGTAGAATAGTTATATATTAGTATCTGCATCAGAATTCATTGTGGCAGTGTTATCTAGGAATAGTTCTGAGTATTATTCCCTCATTTTAAAAAAGTAAGTCAAGTAACCATTCCGTTAAAATTTCCCTTCAAAAGATTTTCTGGAATGTTTCTCAGGAGCTAAGTTGTTTTCTAAAACATATATAAACCAGACCCCCACCCTTCCATAGAAATTTCTTTTATAATTTTTTCTTGTTAATTAGAGCAATGAGATCTATAGCTTTCAATGCCAGGCAATTTCGTTCCTGCTAAAAACTACCTAATTTTATTTTTGTCAGTAAGTTTTCCTTTAAAAGAGGCTAGTATAAAAATCAATTATAGTGTGTGTTATATATATGCCATTAAGATAGATTTGTTTTTCATCATAAAAATATTTAACCTGATTTTAATTAACTTTTTCTGCAGCACCCATATCCCTGGACATGATCAGTATTTCCATTTCCTTCTTATATTTTAGTAAAGTTAAGCAAATTACAGAAAGCTCTCATTTTATCTTCACTGCTGAATATGGAAAAAACAATCTCCTTTGATTATAAATCATGTTCTTGAATATTGAATAATTTCTTTTGCAAACATTTAAAGCAACTCTCTTAAAGGAACAAATTAATATCCTGTTTATTTTTGCTTCTTACCATTAGCCTTTATCAAATTATTTGTACTCATGTAATAGACAAAAGCTCTGTGGTGTAACTGCATTGAGCACAGGGTGTCATAAGAATATGGTCTGTTCTGCTTCTTCCCAACCCTTCTGAAATCATTCTCCATGCAACTGAAATTCCCAGTCTTCCTCCTTGTGGTTATCTTCAAGCTGTTGTATATAGAGCTTGTCTGGAAGCAGATTTTCCATTTTGCTGGGAATTCTGTTTTGAAATCTTTTATGTTCGAAAATAGAATGAAAACAAAACAAAACATGATTTAAAAAAATCCTGTAAAACAAAAAATCTTGGAGAAAAATCATTTCAGGTCAATAGAAGTGTTCCTTTCTGATTTAATCAGAACATTTTTTTTTCAGTTTGGGGGGGGAGAGGGAGAGAGAGAGAGAGAGGGAGAGGAAATGAGGAAATGAAATGTTCTGGTTTGTTTTCTAAACAACATTTAATTGGAATTCACATATCAGATCAAGACCTCAATTAGTGTTAGTAATACTAAACTATGCTGGACATTGGCATCATTTTGCCTCTGTCCTGATTGGATTGACAAAATTAGAGTTGCTTTAAAATACTGATTCTGGGATTTTCAAAGTAGCTCAAGGGATTTAATTGTCTTCCTCCAGTTAGGCTCCTTGGGTAAATCCCTGCCTAAAATCTTGACTATAAGATATAAAAGAGCTGTAAAGAGTCTTTCTATCTTGATTATTACCATTATTTTTAGTATGTACCAGAGTCTTGTTTTGCTAGGGAGTTCTTCAAACATATAGAAAAATACAACCTCACCACAAATGCCTTACTCTGACCAGTCTGTGCTTAATATCTCTAGCCCTGAGTAATGGTAAATGTGTAGGTATGCAACAGTCAGAAGAATTGTGATTGTGAAGTGTGTTTAGACAGTTCTTTTGTCACTAGGGCTGCAACCTGGGTTTCATCAATAGATTGGAACCAACCAGCCTATCCTTTTCAAATCCAAATAAATGTCCCGATGCTCCAAATAAGCTCACATTTTGGCTTGACAAATACCCTTTATAACAAATTCTACATAGGATCTCTGCCTTTTCTTCTTATTTCTGAGATGTTGGTATGCAGAGGAGGCCTGATTATTTTGGTATTATAACCCGTGTTTCATCTCATCACTTGGGCTTCCTTTCATGAGTTTCATCATTCCTCTGGCTGATGGGTAAATTCCTGTAAAGGGATATTTATGCTTGTGAATGCTCTAAGCTTTTCTTGCTGATTTCTTGCAATTTTAAAAGTGCTGTACATACATTCTCTGCCTTCTCAATGAATGCAGACCACAGCATATCCTCACAAACCTTCAGTCATCTACTCCCCTCATAGTATCACAAGCACTAAATAACTCCGCTCCACAGTCTATTTATGGAAAGAAAAAAAACGCCTTCTCTGTGGGACATCAGTGTCAGTTTTTCATGGGGTTTTCAAAATGTCATTTTCTTGGCATAAATGTTACTGTAATTAAGTATTCTCCATGCAGCAAAATTGATTCTCCATTCTACAGTTTATAAACTTAAGCATTTCTCTGTGAATCCCCAGTTCATCTGCAAAGCAATGTGCCCGTTTCACTCAGCAGGCTTTATTTTCATGTTACTAATAGGAGCCGCTTGTTTAAGAGAACAGAAAGTATTGAAATATAATCAAACAGTACGTGGGTTGTTATATTAATTCTATCCTAATTACGTTGTTGGCATCCAAATGACTCATGCTGATTCTAAAGCTGTTGATAGTAATAATTCCCTTGTAGGTAAGGAAATGAATCAACTGAGAGGGTGTATGATTTGTGCTTGCACAGACCTATCCAAGAATAAATACGATTTCCTTTTAATTTGTATACTGAATAGCCAACTTCACGTATTGTACAGATATATAAGGTAATGCCCTAATTTTTTTTTAATGCATTTGTACTCACTGCTTGCTTTCAGTGTTTTTGGGTATGCAAGAATACAGGATTAGTTCCGTAGAAGTATTGTATCAATATAGGACTCCCTTCTGATACTGATGCGGGGTATTGCATGATATCCTTTTAACTGAAGTGCAGGTTTTTTGAAATATCTGTAACCTTGCTTCACATGACTATAGGCAAAGTTAATGAGTCAAATTTAGCCTGGAGTAATCAGGTGCAACTCCCATGGAAGCCATTAGGTTAGAATCGGTGGTGATGTAAACTTTATTTTACAATGTTCCTGTTATCTAGTCTCACTGCTCCACTCCCACCTTTGTTGTTTAACTTGGACTCATTTTGCATTATATTACCAATTACCCACCTTTTCTGGCCAGCTTACATTTCCATTTACATCAGTGTAGAAATGTCACAAGCATTGAACTTAGGCAGTCCTGGGTTGAAAAACCTCCCCAGACACCAACACATAGGAGGAGTTGATACTTCAGTAAGTACCGTATTTTTCACCATATAGGACGCTCTGGCGTATAAGACGCCCCCGAGTTTTTAAATAAAAAAGCCGGACACACAAAAAAAAAAAACAAAAAAAAAAACCCACCACCACACACAAAAAGCGCCTCGCTCTCCCATCCCTGCCACGCGGGCGGGCTGCTGGGAGCGCGCCGCTCTCCCGTCCCTCGCTCTCCCGTCCCCGCCGTGCGGGCGGGCTGCTGGGAGCGCGCCGCTCTCCCATCCCCGCCGCGCGGGCGGGCGCTCCCAGGGGCCCCGGGGCCCGAGCTGCTCTCATTCCCCGCCGGCCCCGAACACATGCGGGTGGGCTCAGGGGGGAAGCGCCGCCCCGCCCCGCCCGCCGGGCCACCTGCAGCCGCCCCAGCTCCAGCTGCCCGGTGAGTGTTTCATATATTCGGCGTATAAGACGCCCCCCCTAATTTTGAGATTATTTTGGGGGGTTAAAAAGGCGTCTTATATGCCGAAAAATACGGTAGGATTCCTCCCTGAGAGTTGGTAATGGAGCAATCTCCAATCATAGTGTTAGGACACAATGAACTGCCTATCTGAGATCCCGACTAACTGCTATATAGTGGAGATTTTATGATGTTTTTGTAAGAGTAATCAAACTATCTCTGGAATCATGGTTACCTTTTATTGTCACATAGCTACTGTGTTGCTCCCCAGAAATAATGGCATTTCAGCAGTAAATGAAGCAATTCTAATATAGTATGTAGTCACTTTATAAGGTGTTGAAAATCTTGTTTAATGTCTTTATGTGTAAAATGTTTTTAGACTGGGGAGGAAAGGTGCAGTAGAAATGCAAATTATTCCAGAGTTTTTATTATTTATAACAAATGAATCAATCTAAGTTGCTCCCCCTCCCAATTCTGTTCTGCAAAATGCATTTTAGAAATACTTCACCCATCTGAAAAAATATATATTTGGGAGACAAGTTAAAAGAAGACATGCAGTGACTGGCAAAGGAATGTTGTTTTGGTATTACAATGATTTCCTTCTCCCAATCACCCTCATGTCTGTAACCCTAAAAAGATTAATAATTAGAGATAATTAAATTTTTGGGGAGAGATAGGACCCCTTTAAATGTTGATTTTGTTGTCCAATTTGGTCAGGTGAAAAGGTTGTAACTGTAGACAGGAAGCTCATTTTGATTCTGTTTCACTAGGTGTTCCTTTATTTTTATTTGATGCATCTCATTGTCATTTTGAGTTTTTTACTAAAATATAGGTACCTGGTCCAGACTGGATACCTTTAGGGGGAATAAATATTTACTCACTTTTCTACATTAATCTTGGCTGTCTGGTGGATTCATTTCTGTTAACTCTAACATCCCACTCAGTCTGCCATTAGGACTAGGGTGACCAGAAAGAAATGTGAAAAATTGTGATGAGCATGAGGGATAATAAGAGCCCATATAAGAAAAAGCCCCAAAAAGTGTGATTGTACTTATAAAACTGGAACATCTAGTCTTGGACATGGACATACTCATTCACTTGTCTTCATGGATCATGAAGGAGAAATAATACATAAAATACTTACAAGTTGTCTATTTGCTATAGGCAGTGTGATTGGGGATCCTCACAGGAAAGCCAATATTATAAATATGAATCAGTTTTCCTTCTTCTCTGAGAAACAAAAGGGCAATCTTCTTACTCTATTGGTCCATTACCACCTTATTTCAGGAATTCTGGAGAAGGGAATTAAACTTAGACTTGGATTGGCTTTTAAAACCTTTTTTCATGCCAGCTGGTGATGCTTTAATAAAAAAGTATAAGCCATTTGCTATATTATGTGCCAATTCACATTAGACCAGATGAGATTTTGGAATCATTATCAAATAGTATATTTAAAAAAATCAGACATGGTAGGATTAGTGGGAAGGGAAAGGGAAGTGTTTCTATTAGTTCAGATATGGCTACAACGAGATCCAAAGACATAGCGGAAAACAGAAGGAAGGCAGGGGGGAAAAGACCCTTCCATTAACATATAAGCTCTTCATAAATGGAAAACATCAACCATTGTTTGGTCTTGCCTACTTGCCAATCAATGAAGAAAACTGGCTGCCAGTAAGGAATGATTATAGCTTTAGTTCCATGATTGCTCCTCCTAGACTGAGAGTGTTCATTAGAAGATTATTACTATTCCATCCTTTCCTAAAGCTCTGTAGGATGCTACTAGAATTTTTAGAAACTGATTGAGAGAGGAAAAATCTGAGAATTCAGTCTAACGGGTTCTGTGGCCGTTCTGTTCTTTTTAATTAAATACTGTACTTTCAAAAATGTCTTGAAGTCAACAAGATTCTTTTTTTCCAATCTCCCTAACTTTTCCAACAAACTATTAAAGTTAATCCTGCTTGTAGGCTTGTGAAACACTGTGGGTGGGAAAACCAATTACATCAATATTTAATTTTTTAAAATAGCATGCATTTTTTCCCATTGAGACCTGTTACATTTCCAGCAGCATTCATTACAATAGAGTACTGTTAAATACACCATTGGCATACAATCAGCTACCATTTATTTCACTGTTGAGTGATTTTGTTACAGTAGATAGAAACCATTCAATATCATTGACAAACAGACAATCTATAACCCTGAATTACAGTTTGACTAGTTTTTGTAATGAACAGAAGCTTAATTCCAGCTCTGTTGTCTGGGAATGCCAGAATTGTGAAGAGTAGAAGACAAAAAATTACTTATCTTTTCAATGCAATTGGGTCTAATTATTGCTGACTCTTCAGACAATAGTTAATAACCTTGATCAGAGCTGGTGAAACAGCTTCCCATCACTTGGAGAATCACCCACAAACTAAAAGAGAGAGCTATTTCTTGCACCTGAGAAGATTCCTCCTAGAAATAGAATCCTACTGATCAAATCATCTTGTTAATAAATTCGATATATATTTTAAATAACATTTTCCAATATCTCTAGTTATTAGTCTCTATCCCAAGTTTAGCCATAAACATCTTTCCTTCTATCACAGTAGTCTGTCAATAAATGAATGCCACAGTAGGCCTCTTACTCATAACCTTGTTAGGGTCCAATCCTAAGTGTTGGTGTGGTACAAAGTAATTATCCTGAAATTAATTTCTGAGGTTGGACCAAGTATTGTCTCGTCCCCTTTACCAATTCTGTGTAAAACAAATGGCTTGAAGTGTGTTCTGCAGCTGATTTAGAAGTGGCATGCATGCAGCTCTGCACATCTGGCACATGTTATTTTTTATTTGTTATGGCTAACAAGCAATAGCTACCTGATTAGGATGGGGAGATACCACGCAGCAACAGATTTTTCTATGGTTTTCTCTATTAGGCTCCTCACTGCCCTAGTCCCCCACTCAAACACATGCACATCCGATGTTTCACTAGTGCTAATTTTGATTCACAAAGTATCTTCTCCAGAATTCTCTACACAAATTCTGAAGGAGATACTTTTAGCAGGATCTAAACTTCCATTGGAGGTGACCTTAACGCTACACGCCTGCACAAAGCACTTTCGGTAAGCTCCTTAAACCTTGCTGTCTTTATAAGAGTCCATTCTGAGAAAGGAGAGTGTATGATCTCTTAATGTGATTCATACTAAGGGTAATTAATTATCTGGGTTTCTTACAGATGGGTTCATCTTAGACAAATAATGGACCTTCTCTCATTAGATTAGAGGACAGATTCAGCAATTATTGACAAAGTCCATCTTTGAAGGTATTGAGGCATTGATTACTTTATTGAAAGAACAAATGGAGCAGCATATGGATGGGAGTATTACTTTACTTACAAGAATGGAAAGATATACCAAACATTCTAAACAGAGAAATATGTAAGTACTCGGTTGATGACAGTTTATTAATGCATAATCTTTGGAGAGCGCCTTTGCTCTTTTATAGCTCTGTAGTTTCTCTTCTATAGAAATTAGTTGAATGAAAGAATTTCCTCCCATGATTATTTTTGTGCTTTTAAAAAAAGACATTGAATATGACAAGCATTTTTAGTTAGAGTTAAACACTAAACGTGCACTGAGATTAAAACTAGGAGAACATTTAGGTTATCCAGAATTGTAGAACAAGTGGAAGACCTCTGGAACACCCAACTAATATGAGCACTGCCCATAAAAAGAAGCTCTTAAAAAGAAGCTGAAAGGCTTAATGCTGATATCTTAGGAATACTTATATTTGATCAAATAAACAGTTTAATTATCCAGTAACCATAGGAATGTTGAACTAGTCCAGCATAATAAACAAGAATCATTTGCTACCTGGGAACAACAATGTTATTTCAGATTCTTTTGAAAAAGAAAATAAACTTCTTGATTGGAAACAACAAACGCAAAGTAGCTGTTCTGGAAAGCTCTGTTCTGAGCTTGTTAACTTGTTTAGCACCTGCTTCTCAGAAGCATATGGTTGATTAATCTAGAATGATTTGGTGGATCTGTTGCTGAATTGTTTTTTCTGGATTATTTCTACAAGGTGTTGAGTACCTTCCACTTTCATTGAACTCACTGTGAGGTGAGGGCATTCGGCACTTCTCAGGATTACACCTTTACTGTCCACTGAAATTTTGAATTATATTATATGATCTTGAAGCACAGGGCCAAAAGAAGTTTTTGAAAACCTTTTATCTAGAAGCTATACTTTGGGGCTTTAAAGAAGATTTATAATGGTATTTTCCTTTTGATCAAATACACAAAGTGCCTAACACAATTGGACCCTGATCTTTGATCCTGATTCTTGTATTGCTCTAATGCAGATGATGATAACAACCACAAAGTAGGGAGAGGAATCACCAATTAGCTCAGTTTCAAAGCCTCTTACAGGAATTATGCCTTTGAAGACAATACTTCTCAGTTCATTTTTCCTTCAGGATATGGAAGGCTTTTGCCATCTCTAGATTAGAATTAAGATTAATGATACCCATTTAAAGTCACTAAAGGAGAGCTTCCAATCAAAGGATGTATTCAATCAAAATTCAATCACCGCTGTAATACCAGAGAGATATGGCCACCTGAACAGATAATGCTGTCTTCACTAAAAAGTTTCACTGTCACTGAGTATTCCTGTTTTATTTGAGTAAATTCACAGGCAACATTCACAGCCTGAGGTTCAGGGACAGAGCTAACTGCAGCCTCTCAAAGGGAAAAGTAAAGAGATTTTACCTAAAATAGGGTCAAATATGTTTATCTCTTAACTTAAAATCTCACTGGCACAATATCTGGAATAAATGGTGAAAGGGTTTCATCTCTGTGAATCCAAGCTGCGCGGCATGTATCCTGGTATAAAATATTGACTGAGTTTAAGTTTGAGGCACAAAGAAAATCATTGTAACTATAAATGCTTGGAATCACCTTTATTTAACTGCAGTGTTTTTTGTCCCAGGATATAAGAGAGACAAGGTGGATGAAGTAATATGTTTTATTGGCCCATTTCTGTTGATAAGAGACATAAGCTTTCAAGCTTCACAGAGCTGAAACTCAACATAGCTGTAAAAAAAAATTAAAAAAATAAAAACAAAAGAGAATAGCATTATATGAGGCGATGAGTTATCATTTCTTTTATGCACATTCTGGGGATCAAACCTGGGACCTTTAGAACCAAAAAAAGACAAACCCTCACCAGTTGAGCCACAGGAAGTAACTCCAGCAAGAAGAAATAAGTAAGGGATTTGATCTTCGCCATGACTAGCAATCAGTAGGGAAACAGAACATGCACTAAGTCAACAAGTAGCAATAACCCTTCAAGACTGAAAGTTAGAGAAAAGGCAAAAGTGATTACATGAAATGAAATAATTGTATTTGGTAAGTAGCCCTTCGGAGGCTGCTGGGTGATGCATAAACATTTTAATATTAGCACAATTAATAATCTCACAAAGCAAGCAGCACATAGGGCCAAACTGGACTCTTGAGAAGAGAGACATACATAAGGGATAGGAAGTCCTGAATTATTATTGTGGAATTTCCTATCTTAATCTCTGGTAGTGTGGGAGGTGGATATCCCACAGAACAGGGGAATAGGGTTCAGACTCTTAAACTTGCGTATGTCTTGGGATAAATGCAAACTGCAGGGACTCTGTTGATAATCAATCATCCGCATGAACTCTCTCTGCCTCCTTAGTGGGCTAGCCCAACCTTGGTCTTAGGTCCCCACAAATCAGGAGCCATGAGTCTAAGGATGGGTCATGTTCATCAGAAACTGAACCCCCCTCAAGGGACCTCATAGCTGGAGAGGCAACACACCTTCTGGACTGTTTTCATTTCCCTGGGTTTCTGAGGGACAATTCCTTTTAATGTTTACACTTGTGGGCCCTCCAGAATTTGTCCTGCTCCTTCTGCAGTCCCAGAGGCCTGACTGTGCCAAGCAATGTGAGATGAATAAACAGGAGCAGATTCCTAACAAAGCAGGTTATGAATTAAAAGGGGCGAAACACCATTCACAAATTCTCAGGTGTTTTTGTTTTGTAAAAGTGGATAGAGCTCAAGCGAAACAGTTGCCTGGGGAGAGAAAATCGCACCCTTTAGGGTCCAAATGCAGCACTGTCCTTGCTCTCCAGCCATTCCCCAGGGAAACCTTTGAGAAGTAGGTAGTTTCAGAGTGCAGATATCTGCCAAGATGTGGTTCACAGAGGCGGTCTCAAATATAGCCATGTCCCTCTCCATTACATTGTGTGTTATAAAATCCAGCAGAGCCAGCTTTAAAATCAATCGACCACTTTATAGTCAGCTCGTGTAAAGAATATAGAAAGCAGGTTTAATATGATCACAGCTGTTCCAGCCACTGAGAGAATGTGCTGCTGCAATTTTCACTAGCTGCAAGCAGCAGAGGAGCCCTCATGACATAATGAGCATAATCCAGCCTTATGGTCATGGGGTTATGTTCTGCTCTTGAAAGGAAACTGAGGGTAAATAAGGTCCAGCCCACATTTTGGAGCTAGCATCATTTTATCCCATGCATGATGTTTGATTTTCCATCCTTGGAAAGTGTGCTTTAAAAAAAAAAAGCCAATATTCTCTTTGTCTGTCTTCTTCCAAATATCCCTTTGATAAGCATGGCAGGAAGGATTATAGAATCTGCTCATAATCAAGACCCTCTCATGTAGACAAGCTAGAATCAGAATAGGAACCTTCTCTTTTTGGTGCTGTGTTTGAAAAAACTATTGTGTTCCTCTTTCTGCCTCACTGACTCTCCATCACTTTTCAAATAACATTCAAAATTTTCTCTTTAGCCTCTGCCTCTACATTTCTTTCTATTATTATTTAAATAATGTATTGCTAAATTCTGGGGTGCATTTGGGGATACAGATTTCATTAACGACTCTATAAATGAGGACCTGCAATTGTTAATACTTACATAGAATTATAGAAGTGTTGGACTGGAAAAGTCCTCAGTAGGTCATCTAGTCCAGTCACCTGTACTCAATGCAGGATTAAGTAATAACTAGATAGTTCCTTGCAGGTTTTTGTGTAACCTGCATGAATAGCAGAGACCATATTCACAAAAGTAGTCTCACTGATGTCAATGTTACTTTGCTGTAGCTAGTAAAACTTGTGCAAGTAAGGGTTTTTGCCCTAAAAATGTATTAATAGGCCCTTAGAGTGCTTTTCCTCCATAGATCACAAAACAGTTTAAAGGAGGTAAATAATATAATTAGAGCTGCAAAGCTAAAATAAATTCCATTTTGCAGAAGATTTGAAAATTTGTTTTCATTCCAATTTGAAATGGAACATGAAATCATCAAAATCCCCCACAGAAGAAAACTGTATTTTTTGCAGATCAATTGAAATGTTTTGTTTCAATAAAATTTAAATCATTGGAGTACATTTTTATTTTGTATTGTATGTCCACTGGATGATGCTGCCTTCTATGCTTATTCCAACTGTATTCATCATCATATATAATACAATACAAAATAAAAAGAAATTGAAATAAAAAGTCATTTTGAAAGAGAAAATCAAAACATTTCATTCCAAAAAAATGTTGAATCAGGATGTTTTTATATTGTTCAAATGTTTATTTCCCTTTATTCGCAGTTATGAATTTGTCCTAACATAGATCTCCTCTGCCCCAACCTGGCCCTACATAAAGGCAGTGGGCAGTTGGTAAGGAGCCAGCTTCACTACTTCAAGTTCCTCTGGGACAAAAAATTACTTATCCAGTCCATTAAGGTCAAATTTTGTGACAGAGCTAGTACAGCGGGATGAAATCTGGTCCTTCATGTTCAATACCATCATCATTTATTTTCAACTAAAATCTCAGATTATAATACAGTAAATGCTATAAGAAAAAACTTCCAGTTCAGGTTATCATCTCTGAAATAAAAACTGGCAGGTCTAGTAACTAAATGGGTCATCTTTAACAATATATACAGTTCAGTTATACACTTTCATTATTTCCTCTGTAATTAGGAATTGAATCCCACATGTATTTGTTCTGCAAAGCATTCCTTTTGATATATTGATGTATGTATATCACGAATCTATAGGTATATCCTGAGGACCATAATAAAGGAGAATGTTATTTAATTCTATATAAATATTAGGGGGAAGATTATTTTATTACCAGAAACCCCATTTCTTTCAAATTTAATGTCACTTTGCAATGAGCAGTTGAAGAAAGGAGGAACATTAGAACTGACAGAGCAGTATTTGGCTCTTCAGGGCTATTATATTTCTCATAATTATTGCTCATGAATGTCTATATTCAGTACATGTTCTATTGTCCCACTAGTGTATAGCAATTTAAACAAACAAGCTGCTGCCTATAACACTGACCCTCCCAAACCCAATTGCTATTATAGATTTCAATAACATGCCTGATATGATTTATTTATGTATTTATTGGTTAGCAAATAGTTTAATGCGCAACAACTATTAGCTGTGAGTTTTAACCGATGTACTTAAATTTGTATCAAATTGAAGACATAATCTTCCCATCTATGCATAGGTTCTTTTCGCAGTTGCTGACAGGGATTTCATCATACAGGAAGACAAGAATAAAACATCTGGTTCTGTTTCATGTACAGTAAAACCTCCATTTAACGGACTAATTCGGGCAAGGGGGTGTCCGTTAAATCAAAAAGTCCATTATTTAATAATAATAATAATAAAAAAGAGCTGTCGGAGCAGCAGCCCACCCGCCACAGGGTCGGGGAGGCAGCTCCGCAGCCCGCCTGCTGCTGTGACCCGGGCGGCAGCCGGGAGCCGGCAGCCAGCTCGCCCGCTGCTGTGACCCGGGCGGCAGCTGGGAGCCGGCAGCCAGCCCGCCAGAAATGGATCAGGAATGCATCAGACTTGCTCAGAAATTTTGTCCGTTGCATCCAAAGTCCGTTAAATCGAGGTCCGTTAAATCGAGGGTTTACTGTAGTGCTTAAAAGCAAACAAATAAGAGAAATAAAAGGGATTTCCAGTGGTTTAGAGCGTCATGCTATTTTTTCCTCTTCACCTTATAATTTTAGGTTAATCTTTTACAAGAAATGATGTTGCATTTACCAAGTAAAAATTATTTTCTCTGGGGTTTTCTATTAAAGGTAAGGAATGGAAGTAGCATGAAGCCCCACATATGTTTTCTAAATCAAGGGTTGTTGTTTTTCTTAAGAGTAGAGGGCTAACCAGATTACCTCCAGTCTCATATGGAAAAGATACATTTCCCATATGTTGGATATATATACCTCTGGGCTGTGATCGCATCAGATCTCAAAATCTCAGGCCTGAAAGATCCTCCAAGGAAAATGCCGGATGCTGCCAGAGCTGGTGATCCACAGGGTGTCAGTCTTCCCTCTGAGTCAGTACTAACCTAATGTCAGGGCATAGTGAAGTTGGAGGGTCGTCTTCTGAATGAGAAGTGCAGCTCACAATGCATTCTTCGCAAAAGTAGGGATATAAGCCCAGCTGTTCTGGCTTACATAACTTGACTCTCAGTAACAGCAGTGGTTGAAATTCACCCTGCACAGTGGACTATTCTTGGACTGAAATTAGACTTTATATTTGTTGTGAGGTACTTTGGATTTTGCGAGACAAGGCACACACACGTGGTTGTAGAAAGTTGATGAGTTTATTGGAAGGTCCCGGTCCCTCAGCGCTGAGGGGGCCTGATTCAGATCAGCGCGACCGCAGAAAGGGTACCCAGCACTTCGGAGCCGTTGCTGGGAAGGAAAAAGCCCACAGACAACCCACAGGTGTGGGTTTAAGTACACTCACATATTTGCATCTCATACATACTCATGTCTCATTTGCAAGCAACAAGCTGATTGGTTACACGCTGTCCTGCCTCAGTTTCCCCATTTAGTTTCCCACGCATTCGTTCTCACACAGACTAGGTAAGCTGGGAACTGGTTCCCAAACACGCAGATAACAAGAATCCAAGGTCCTTCTCAGATTGATATGCACTCTCCTGGAGTTGACTTAGAAGCGTAACTGCGCCTTCTAGTGGTTGCCCGTCACAATTTCTTCCGGTCCTAACAATATTTTAGAAGCATTTAAATATATAACTGAAAGAAAAAGGGAACATATTTTGGTTCATAGTGATCTCTGAGAAGGCCTAAGAACCAAAGTTCACAAGAAGACATAAAAATGAAGAGTAGAAATGATTGTGGATTATTCTGACCTTAATAGACTCTGTCTAATCAAGACTTAACACCAGAACTCCAGAGCGGTGCTTGATTAACCTTGATTATTGGCTTAATGGTAGTTTTCCAGAGACTAGCTGACAGCACACTACAGAGGAATGAGCTATACCTTCTCCCAATTCTAGAAGGGAGGGAGATAAAAGGTATGAAGTCTGCCCTAGAGGGTATTAGGTAGGCAAAAACTACAGGCAAGGAAGCAATGAGCCTCAGGACACAGAACAACCAGAACGAGTGAAGTTTGCTACCTTCTGACATCTTGCTCAAGAGGAGTCCTGAAGGTCCAAGTGACAGCACAGGGCACCTCAAAGACTGATTGAACATGAAATGCCCTTTTTGTTTCAGATTCCACCAAAAATGGCTAGTGGCAACTGGATAACTAACATAGTGAACAAGACGATAGACTAACACGGCTGCTAATCTTAAACCTAACATAGTGAACATCAGTGCGAATAGGGAAAGAGCAAGTTAAGAATTACTTAGACGTCTTCACGTCAGCAGGGCATGATGAAATATGTTTTAGAACACTTAAGAAATTGGCTGAAAAAAAATCTCTAAGCCATAGTGATTCTTTAAAAACCCATGGTGGATGGGAGAGACCCCCCAGGACTGGAAAAGGGACAAATACAGTTCCTTTCTATAAAAAGGGGAATAAGGACAACCCAGAAAAGTATTGACCAGTCGTCTTAACTTCCATACCAAGAGAGATAATGGAGCAAATAATCAAACAATCTATTGTAAAAACCTAGAAGATAATAAGGTGATAACATGGATTTGATGGGGTAACAAGCCTTATGGATAGGAAGGAAGCAGAAACTGCGATATATTACACTAGGGAAAATACCCGGCGTTGCTCGGGTCAGTCGGAGGTGGAGAGGGGGCAAACAGCTGAGCGAGTGCGGGGTCCATTGGATGGGGGCAGAGAGCAAACCTGACACCCCCACCTCACCCCCCCCGACCAAACCCGACACCCCCACCTCACTTACCCCTCGACCAACCCCAACTCACATTTTCACCCCCCCCACCCAAACCCAACACCCCCACGTCTCCCCCTACCAACCCCAGCACCCCCTGACCAACACCCACACCTCACCCCCCGTAGACCAAACCTGACACACCCACCTCACTTCCCCCCCCAACCAAACCCGACACCCCTACCTACCACCACAAACAAACCTGACACCCACACCTCACTTACCCCTCGACCAACCCCGACCCCCCTCCTCACCCCCCCAACCAAACCCAAGTCCCCCACCTTACCCCCCCACACCAAACCCAACACCCCCTGACCAACCCCAACCCCCACACCTCACCCCTCACCCACCCAGACACCTCCCCCCCCCAGACCAAACCCAACACCCCCGGCTCACTTACCCCCCGACCAAACCCAACACCCCCACCTCACCCCCCTGACCAAACCCGACACCCCCACCTCACCCTCCCGACCAAACTCAACACCCCTACCTCACTTACCCTCCGACCAAACCCAACTCGGGTCCGTCGGAGGTGGGAAGGGGGCAGAGAGCTGAGGGATTCCGGGGTCCATCGGAGGTGGGGAGGGGGCAGAGAGCTGAGGGATTCCGGGGTCCGTCGGAGGTGGGGAGGGGGCAGAGAGCTGAGGGATTCCGGGGTCCGTCGGAGGTGGGGAGGGGGCAGAGAGCTGAGGGATTCTGGGGTTCCGTTGGAGGGGGGAGGGGGCAGAGAGCTGAGTGAGTGTGGTGTCTGTTGGAGGGGGTATTATGACATCAGAACTATGTCACAGAGAACAGCAGCTGCCCAGCTGATGTGATTGGCCTTTAAAGAATTTCACCCCTGGGGGGTGTCAGAGGTGAGATTTGAAAAATTTTCGACTCTTACGATCATTAGGACCCCAAGACCTCTAACTGTACCAAATGTCAAGTCTCTAGCTCAAACGGTGTGGAAGGAGTAAGCAGACATCCGCGCATACACACACGCACACATACACCATTTGACTTTTATATATATATAGATTAGTAATATATATTAAATACTAGCATAAGTGCCCGGCGTTGCTCGGGTCAGTCGGAGGTGGGGAGGGGGCAGACAGTTGACACCCCCTGACCAACCCCAACACCCACCCTTCACCCACCCTGACACCTTGCCCCCCCCCGACCAACCCCAAGACCCCCCGGCTCACTTACCCCCGACCAAACCCGACAACCCCACCTGACCCCCCAAAACAAACCCAACACCCCCACCTCACCCCCGACCAAACCCGACACCCCCACCTCACCCCCTGAGCAAACCCGACACCCCCACCTCACCCCCCGACCGAACAGTGTATTTAATAATCTGTGTGCTACACAGTGCACCGTGAGCCGGGGGGGGGGGGGGTGTCGGGTTTGGTCGGGGGGTCAGGTGGGGGTGTTGGGTTTGCTTGGGGGGGTCAGGTGGGGTTGTCGGGTTTGGTCGGGGGGTAAGTGAGCCGGGGGGTGTAGGGTTTGGTCTGGGGGGGTGGGAAGGTGTTGGGGTGGGTTAGGGGTGAGTGTTGCGGTTGGTCAGGGGGTGTTGCGGTTGGTGGGGGGTTGAGGTGGGGGTGTCAGGTTTGCTTGGGGGGATGAGGTAGGGGTGTCGGGTTCGGTCGGGGGTAAGTGAGCCGGGGGGGTGTCGGCTTTGGTCTGGGGGGGTGGGAAGGTGTCGTGGTGGGTGAGGGGTGAGGGGTGGGTGTTGGGGTTGGTCAGGGGGTGTTGCGGTTGGTGGGGGGGTGAGGTGGGGGTGTCGGGTTTGCTTGGGGAGGTGAGGTGGGAGTGTCGGGTTCGGTTGGGGGGTAAGTGAGCCAGGGGGTGTCAGGTTTGGTCTGGGGGTGTTGCGATTGGTGTGTGGGGGGGTGAGGTGGGGGTGTCAGGTTCGGTCGGAGGGTAAGTGAGCCAGGGGGTGTTGGGTTTGGTCTGGGGGGGTGGGAAGGTGTTGGGGTGGGTGAGGGGTGAGGGGTGGGTGTTGGGGTTGGTCAGGGGGTGTTGCGGTTGGTGGGGGGGTGAGGTGGCGATGTCGGGTTTGATCGGGGGGTAAGTGAGCCGGGGGGGGTGTCGGGTTTGGTCTGGGCACCCACCCCAACACCTTCCCCCCCCCAGACCAAACCCAACACCCACACCACACCCCTCACCCCCCCGACACCTTCCCACCCCCCCAGACCAACCCCGACACCCCCCCGGCTCACTTACCCCCCGACCAAACCCGACACCCCCACCTCACCCCCCCAAGCAAACCCAACACCCCCACCTCACCCCCTGACCGAACCCGACACCCCCACCTCACTTACCGTCCCACCAAACCCAACTCAGATCTGTCGCAGGGGGGGAGGGGGCCCAGAGCCGAGGGATTCCGGGGACCTTCGCAGGTGGGGGGGGGCACAGAGCTGATGGAGTCCGGGGTTGAGGTGGGAGGGGCAGAGAACTGAGGGCTCTCCGGGGTTCCGTTGGGAGGGGGGAGGGGCAGAGAACGGAGGGCTCTCCGGGGTTCCGTTGGGAGGGGGGAGGGGTAGAGAACTGAGGGATCTCCAGGGTTCCGTTGGGAGGGGGGAGGGGCAGAGAACTGAGGGATCTCCGGGGTTCCGTTGGGAGGGGGGAGGGGCAGAGAACTGAGGGATCTCCGGGGTTCCGTTGGAGGAGGGAGGGGTGAGCTGAGCGAGTGAGGTGTCTGTTGGAGGGGGGTATTATGACATCATCACCACCTAACCGCCCAGCCGATGTGATTGGCCCTGAAAGACTTTCACCCCTGGGGGGCGTCAGAGGTGAGATCCGAAAAATTTTCGACCCTTACCAGCATCTAGACCCCAAGACCCCTCACTGTACCAAAATTCAAGTCTCTGGCTCAAACGGTGCGGGAGGACTTCACAGTCATACGTACATACATACACACATACATACACCACTTGACTTTTATATATATAGAAGTAAGACTTTTGATATTGTTTCACATGATCCTCTCATAAACAAGCTAAGGAAATATAGCCTAGATGAACCTAGTATAAGGTGCATGCAGAACTGCTTGGAAATGTGTACTTGGAGAGTGGTTATTAATGGTTCTCAATCAGTCTGGAAGGGCATATTTGAATGGAATCCCACAAGGATCTGTCCTGGGTCCTGTTCTATTCACTGTCTTTATAAGTGGTTTGGATAATGGCATATCGAGTACACATATAAAGTTTGTGGACCATACCAAACTTGGAGGGAGTGCACACGCTTTGGAGTACAGGATTAGCATTCAAAATGATATTGACAAACTAGAAAATGGTCTGATATAAATTTGACCTCAACGATCCGATGACTTCAGGTCCTGCACTCTACCTGGGAATAAAAGTACTGACCTTGCAAAAACTCCAGACTGTTTACCACAAAGAAGCCTGGTTTCTAAATCAATATAGATAATTGTGAGCACATTGCTATAGTGTGCCAGTTGCTATGCAGACTCTCCATTGAAAGCAAATTCAATATAAGGTCTTAATGTTCAATCCCTCAACTGGCTGGGCTCAGGTTATAGAGATAAAATTTCCTCCCATAACCAAGACTTACCATAATGGTTGCATTTCTTTAAGAGTGATGGAGCAGTAAATGTCCAGGGTGATCCTCATGAGATATGGAATTTCCTCAGGGTTCAGAGCACTTAGCTAAATTTCTTCCAAAAACATTAACAATCATACTAACTATAGGATGCAATGTAACTTCACTGTGACTTTTGCATAATAATAATAATGATAAATCTGTCTGCTGTTCATAGTTTCATAGGATGGGAAGAAAGAACCAAATAACTTGTGTATACTATCTGTTGGATTAATATAATATTGTAAAGTACTTAGATACCATTCAGGATGTCAACATAGATACTTAAAATGACTAGAGAGCTGTGAATGCTTGAATAAAGTAAAACAAATAGGTTGATCAAATGAAACATTCCTTTACATGGACCAGGTATCTTTCTTAAAGGTCTTTCATTTGTGATGTAATTTCGGACGGATCTTTATGCAGTGGGCCAGCTCCCACATTGGTGCAAATTGTCATAGCTCCATTGATGTCAGTGTACAGGTACTCGCCACTTAAAGTCGTCCCCTGTTAATGTTGTTTCATTGTTGCATTGCTGATCTATTAGGGAACATGCTCATTTAAAGTTGTGTAATGCTCCCTGCTAATGTTATTTGGCAGCCCCTGCTTTGTCCACTGCTTGCAGGAAGAGCAGTCCAGTGGAGCTAGCTGGTGGGGGTTTGGAATTAGGGTAGAACGGCAGCCCACCTGTCAGCTCCCCCTATCAGCTCCCTGCTCCTCTAAGTTCCCTGAGCAGCAGCTGCCCAGCATGCTATCAATTGCAAGCAGTTCAGCTGTCTCTCCCCCACTGCCATGTGGTACTCCTGCCCTCTACCTTGGAGCTGATCCCCGAGCTTCATGCTTACTGTGCGGCGGAGGGGAAGAGGGTGGGAAGAGAGGGGCTAATGTGAGGCTGTTGTCCTCTCCCCTGCTCCTGCATCCCACTTACCCCATCTTCCATAGAGCAGGGGCGACTCAGGACAGTCCTGGAGGCAGCAGCTGAGGTGGGTCTCAGCTTGCTGATCTAATTAACAAGGCAGTGTACTTAAGACAGGGATCAGCATACTTAAAGGAGAAATGCACATCTCTCTCTCTCTCTCTCACACACACACAGGGTGTGTGTCTCTGTCTGCTATGCTGTCTCCCCTCCCTTCATTCCTTCTGCCTTGTAGATTGTGAGGCTACATTAACTAGCTAACCCTCGAGGGCTCAGCCAATTGCTAATTCATCATTTAGCAGTAAGGCATTCCCTGGGAAAAATCTCACCCTCTGACTTTACCACATCAACCAAGCTTCACGATCCTCATCACTGTGAACCAGTATTGATTTGTTTGTTTAAAACTTATACTTTCTCTGTCTATCTATCTCTATCTATCTATCTATCTATCTATCTATCTATCTATCTATCTATCTATCTATCTATCTATCTATCTATCTATCTATCGTGGCAGGGTGGGGCCTTACCCAGCCCTGCTGCCCCTTCAAAAGAGCAGGGAAGCCTCTGCAAACCTCCGAGTGAGGAAGGCTGGAAGCCACAAAAGAGTCTCCTGCCTGTTGTGACGTGGGAGAAGGGCGGATCTCCTACACTATCATTAACATAATATAGTCTTTTGTCTGATTAAAAAAAAATTCCCTGGAACCTAACCTCCTCATTTACATTCATTCTTGTGAGGAAACTGAATTTTCTTAACATCATTTTGCTGAAAGTTGCATTTTTCAGGAACATAACTACAACGTTAAGTGAGGAGTTCCTGTACCTATACCACTTTCCAAATGCTAAACAGATTTTCTGCTGATGTAATCTGTATAAAACACATGAAAACATATTTCCTTTTGTTGTTTGCATTGTGTCAAGCCAAAAGGTAGCAGTTTTGAAGATTTGTAGATCTAGACTGGCTCTGGTTGTAGTTGATTGATCCATCTGCAGTGATTAGACAGAATATCATGGTGTAAACTAGAAATAGGCCCAAATCAGAACCTCCGTTCTAACTTTCTTCTCCCTATCCATCCTCCTAAATTTTGAGAATTTGTATTTGAGTTGAAAAAGGGCTGTCTTACATTACCTTACTCCAGAAAAAAAAAGTGTGTTTACAATTGATCCTATCAGATTTCTGCCATTTATAGCTGAAATCACATGAGCATACATAAAAACGGGCCTATCAAATATAAACTCATAATCCTGGCCTTGGCCTGCTCCAGGTCTCACTCCACTCCTCTCCAAAATAATTGATTTTAGGTCTTACCGTTCCTTGTGAGGGTGGGGGGGAGAGAGAAAATCATAGTCCCCAGAAATGTTAAGAATCCTGGTCTTTTGTTGTTAGCGTTTGGCTCCCAAAATGAAGCTGCAATTTCAATAAGAAGTGACATGGGATAATATATTGCATAATAGATACCATAAACTGTAACAATATATGACATTATTTTGACTTCTGTTGGTGCACTTTAGGCAACCTTATTCACTATAGCTGTCTTTAACAATATGCAACATGGAATGGTTCACTTTATATTTGTGATGGACCAATATTGCCATTTCTGTTTCTTTAGTTAACCCAAGCTATACAAATGCTCTGCCTTAAAGTTTGCACAAGGTTTCAATCAATTTATGTTATTGAATAATGACTCGTTCCAACTCTTCCTTTAAAATAGCTCTATAAGTTCTTGAACTGAAGTGGAAGAAAAATGGGGGAAACAGGAAACTGTAAATCTTCTTAAATTAGCAACTGCTGGATTTTATATTTTTTGCAACACTTGACCACAATGTAGCCAGAAGCAACGTTGGAAAATCAATGGAGTTAACTCTCTCAAAAGCGAGGACTAAAATTGGACCACATTATCTTGTATTTAAAAAATGTTCATAAAAGTTTGCAGTCCTTACAAATGTCAAAACTACCTCAGGTTTTGACATTTCAAAGCTTGCACAGCTTTAATATTAATATAAGTAGACAGCTGTGCACAAACCTCGTATTATGAGGTTTGCTTGGTGTGGAGAGAGTAGACCCCATTCCCATTATTCTGAAACAGATGGAAGCTTTCTGTTGAGTGTATTTATCAGCATTAAACATGGAGGGCTACATTCAGCTCTGTATGTGGACACAAGTCTGTCAACATCAACAAGGCAGCATGCCGGACTGAATTCAGTTCTATCGTTTGTCAATTCCTGTGTCTTCAAGCCTTTCCAATATGAACTTAAAAATTTGGTCCTGAATGTACAGTTATCTCTACAGTGAGATACCGTAGGAATATGTAGTGAATTCCTGGTTAAAATGTTCTTTAGAGCTGGTTGGGAAGTGATTTCTTTTTCTGTGAAAAGTTTTGACTTAACTAAACATTTGGGCTGGGGGGTTGTTGAAAATTCAACAATTTGGTTTAAAAAAATCATTTTTTTTAGCTTTAGGGGTTTTTCAACACAACCCAATATTTTTTTTGAGAATCTTTCCACTGGAAATATTTAACCATCTCCAACACAGTTGCTAATGAGTTTGACTGAGATCAAATTCAGATCTGGTGTAAGTGGGTGCAATTTCATTGACTTCAGTGGCATTGCATCTGCTGGCACCAGATCTGAAGTTGGCCCTAAAGATCATCTGGAAAGAAAGTGTGGTCTAGGCTGGGGGAATAAGCACAAAGCAAGGAGGTGGGAGGTCCTGTCATCATCCTGGCTTCTGCCACTGACCCAGTGTGCATCCTTTAACAAATCACTTCAGCCTTCTGTCTGCTTCCCTGTCTGAAGAATGAGGTGGTAATAGTACTGACCTGCCTACTTCTCAGAGGTGTGGTGAAAGTTAATTATTTAATGTCTGTACTGTGTTTTGAATATATGGGGCTAGAGTCTCTCCTCTGTCTGCCGAGCAAAACTTAGTGCAGGAAAAAGGGAATGTCTGGGAGCCAGTTCTAGCATTCTGCTTCTTGGGGCCATCTTTGCCCCCCAGGCATCTTAAAGCTGCCTAAGCTACCAGTGGCTTCCACACTTAATTCCTCTCCTGAAATGCTTCACATGCTAGAGTTGAGGCAGCGCAAGACATGCTCCCCCAACAGGGAGCTGCCCTCTGACATGGGAATTCTTTGATGGGCATTTGTGGTTGGATGATGGCATCACAATGGGGTAAATTGTCCATAGCCCAGGTTATGAATCATGAAGGTCAATAAAAATGCTAAGCAATATTAACTCTTTGTGTGGTCCTCATTGACAGAATATCTTTTCTTTTTCCATTATATAAAATTTCATAAAGCACAGCCCTCTTCACTTCCTCTATGGAAACACAATGGAATATTTTAAGCACTACTCCACAAACGCACATGATCTCTTGTTACAGAGAGTAAAAGAAACCGCAGCCTTTTAATTGGAAGATGTTTTTCAGTGTTGTCAAAAGGTCACTACTATCAATTACGGGGCATATTTGTAAAGAAGAAATCTTGCCTCTATAGCAATATATTCTGAGATGTCTAATTTGTTCACTCTAATAAGGCCATGCCCATTTATTGATTAATCAATCACTGTTGTCTGCTGATTAAATCAGAGGAAGTCTCTTAATGTAATGGCATATTATATGCCGAGTTATTTCTGTGTGATATTACAGAAATATTTATATCTAAAATAAAAATGAATATAAAAATGAATGTTTAACTGCTGCTGGTGTGAAAAGATATTTCCTGTACAGACCATTCTGACTAGATATGGTAGACTGAGGATTGGAATCATACTAGATTCTGATCTCAGACAGTGTCCATCCAGAATGACTTCACTGACCCTGTAGTTACTCCAGACTTCATAATTAAATTGGGTGATTATACTTTATGTTGACTATAATAGAGAAAAATTAAACAAATTTCACATGCCAAAATTGTTGTAGGATATTATGAAAATAGTTTTCAAGCTATATTTGAAAGTTTAAGATTTGGCTAAAGTTTAGATTCATAATAGAAATTGAGCATTTTATAATCCATCACTCTTATGCAACAAAAGCACGTTTAATGTTCTTAACTAATCACCAATCCTAATGTGATTTGTAGGGCGTAGCATAGTGATATGAACTATGTACACAAAAGATGATGTGGTAGAAATCATTTGAGTTATGGTGCAATTATCATCATCTCTGTTGGAGTTAATGCATAATTATCACAAAATAATATGCCTTAGTTTGGAGTAATTCTGTAATTAATTTGTGTTCTTCTTGGATTGCATTTGATATAAATGTGGTATATTAAACTGCCCTGTTCTCACTGTAGTACTTTATGTTTAAATAATGAAAGCTGAATAAAAATCTCTGGGAACCGTACAATGGAAAGAAGTACCACACATGAAAGATACAAAAATGGATAAAATGGGAATACACCTCTAATTTTAACGACTGATGTGTGCAGTTAATCATGTTTGTAAGATAAGGACCTTGGATGAGAGGGTGCTTTTTACAAAACAGTGGTACTGAGAACCGGAAGTGAGAGGCTAACATGCACATCATCTGTAGTAATGCTTTGTTTCTGCAATGCTTTAAAATTACAAATCAACATTTTCACCAGAGGGATATTTAAAATCACAGATTTAACTAACACATGCGCTGTGAATGAGACTGTAACAGTTCTCTCTAAAAATGTTAATATATTTATTGAATCCAAGTGTATTTTGGAATGTGGATTCAGTTTTTCCGGCTCTAGAAATCTAATGTTAAACACATGGACACCTGCAGTTTCCTTCATCATGTTAAATTTTTTGTATCTTTCCCCAAGGAAAAAATGAGGTATCTTAGATGCTTTCTGGTTTACATATGCTATGTAAATTACACCTTATGAACATGAAACACACTAAAACTGGACAGATTTTTGGCACAGGTATCAGACTCTTGAAAGATGTCATGATGATTGCTACAAATTAATTTAAATTCATGTGATAATCATAATTGGTAGAGAGTATAAATGATTTGTTCTTCTCTCCTGCATCAGGATTCTCTCTGATTCTTTGCTGGCCAAATAATCCAATTTTTTGGCACTGACCTACTTTTGGAAATACTGCAGTACTATCATATTCCATAACCCTAGGGGAACGGAGGCAGTGAAAAGATTGTGTAGTTGTTCTGCCATTACAGTCAATGGCCAAGACCAAATGTCAGCATCTCCATGGAGCAAAGAAATACTGTCCCTGGAGGGTTTCACTGTAAGGAGTGGGTGGGGATGGGGGTGGAAATGGAACAGTATCCCTAAAACACCATTTGTGTGTTGTTACCACAAAACTCTTCCAACATTTAAGAGGGGACATAAAATGTACATGTGTAATGTAATGTTCTGCCTCTTTTTCTGAGATGGCTCCCAAAACCACACTAAGAGGATAATAAAATATGCCTTTCATAGTAGAAGTGGTATAAAATTTAGATTCTTAAACATTACTAGAACATGAAAAAGTGACGTTTTCCTTGATATACACAGAACCTCTTTCAAATCTTTTAGTGAAGGAATAGTTGTTTATTCCTAATAGTGTGTATATTTCTTCTTAAATAAGAGTAGATCCTGCACTTCAGTGGTCTATTCAGATGTCTATAATAAATTATAGTGATTTTTTTCTCATCTTAGATCTAGCTTTTTTCAATATGTGTATTTGTATCTCAGTTTTTTCTTCATATATTATGGCCTGATGCAACAAGTTGTTCCACATTGGTAGTTGCACTTGATTTCCCTGCAGCTGTGTGCAAGCTCATTGTCTGCATGGAGCCATAAGGGGTTCTGCCCATAAAGAGCAGTTTGCAGGATTAGAGTCTGTGTATATGTGGGCATTGGAACCTTTCTTAAATGACTTTCAAGGGCGTGGCCAAAACTGGTCAATGAATGGAGGCAGATTTCCAATGAAGATGGGGCAAAATTGTCCTCAGTGGACCTGATTTTACGAGGCCTTGGTTGGCCCTTACTCATTATAATAAAAATAAACATGTTACTAAATTCCATGGAAGTAGATTTGGAAGTAGATTTGGACAAAGTTCAGTATCAATTTCCTTGTTTTACAGATGGGAACATTGAATCATAAAAACTCTTGTACAGATCTTACTGTAAATTGCCCACTTCCATTCTTTCTTTGACATAGATTTGCTAAAAGTGAGGCTGTGATACAAGGCCTTTCTTCTCTCTCTAGTCCACAAGACAATGGGGATGGTTGAGTCTCAAGGAGAAAGGGATTAACAGTGAGGATGTTTGTTAGAGGATTTTAATATTGTTTTTGTTATATGTATGTTGTTAGCAGAGTATTATGATCTCTGTGACAGTAAGTTAGGCACCTGTATTGCATGCTGAATTAAAGCCTTTAGAAGTATATTTTAAGGCAGTGCCTAGATTTTGGACTATAGAGTAGCATACGTATGCTTTATGTAGAGTAGCATAAACTGAAATAAATAATAAATGAAACCCTGTGACATGATCAGACAAATCAGGCAATAGAAAATTGTACCTCTTCAGCTACTATGTGTGCTCTTTAAAAAAAAAGACATGAAATGGACAGAATCAGAGAGGTAGCCGTGTTAGTCTGGAATAGCAGAGGTAACAAAGTCCTGTGGCACCTTAAAGACTAACTATAAAGTTTTGAAGCATGAGCTTTCGTGGGCTAATACCCACTTCGTCGGATGCAAGCAGTGGAAGTGTTCAGAGGCAGGTATAGAAAAGTAGGCAAGAACCAGGTGGGAGGTGAAAAGGTTAGTCCAATTAAGATGAACCAGCTTGTTATCTCCGATCAGGGAGTGTGGATTATTCTTCTAGCATTTGAATGGGGTGTGTGAACATGGAGAGAGGAGAAACAATGTCTGTAATGAGCCAGCCATTGTAGATCTTTGTTCAATCCGAGATTGTTTGTGTTGAATTTGCAAATGAATTGAAGTGGAATGAAATGGACAGTGCATATGCATGTTCCATTATAAAGAACTCTCCAAATAGGAGCTGCTCTTTTATTTTTCTTCATAAAATAAAACTTCCAGCCATAGAGATTTATGTAAATTGATGGTCTAGGGGAAAATCAGATATGTCTGTGTATATTTATGGCTCCCAATATCAGAGTCATCTGAGCACTTACCAATTATTAATTTATTTATCATTGCAAAACCCATGTGAGGCAGGGACTTGCTGCTGTCTCGATTTAACAGACTGAGAACTGAGGCACAGAGAAACTAAATGACTTGTTTAAGGTCACATGGGAAGTCTGTGGCACAGCTGGGAGCTGAATGAAGTGTCCTGAGCAGAGTTGTGTGATAACTGATTTGTTCAGTTTGGTGATCAAACAAAATGTTCATTCAGCCCAAAATGACATGGTTAGTTGCATTTTTGAGGTTTATTAATTTTTAAAAAATATTTTAATAAAATTAAATCAAAATTCTAAATGAAATGTTGTCTTGAGTTAAAAAGTAGAAATATTTTGTTTTGAAAATGACATTTGACTTTTTGGACTGAAATAGTCTGACACCTATTAATGAAATGATCCAGGTCCACCGAAACTGCATTCAATAATGAAAAATGTTTCAGGTAAAAAATGTTACCCTCTCTGTTTTGGAGGTACAGTATATCTAGTATCGTAGCTGCAATACCATTGTCCTGATCTCACTTATAGTGCTGGATATTTGGAATATTTCAATTGACTTTAATTTAAAGATTACAAACATTTTAGTTAATGAATGAACATAATATCAGAAAACACTGAACAATATTTTGAGAGGTAGAGGAAAGAGGCTTCACTGATTTGAGGCTTTTCTGAGTCGTCTTAAATGACAAGTTTCAGCATGTTCAATTTTTAAATTGTTAATAAATCCGGCCCCTCCATTTTAAGAGTGGGTGATTCTGTGTAATGGAGTTGTATATGCTCCAATTCTGCAACAGATTGACTGAGGTGAGACCACTGCATCTATGCTGGAGCTCTATTGACTTCAGGATAGCTCTGAGGTCTATCAGCCTGAAGCCAGATGCAATATGGGGAGCTAGTTTATCACCTCATCCTTAATATGTGACAGATGCTGAATGTCAGTATAGTCATTGGTGTGAAAGAGTTTGGGCACCCGGCATGTAAACAGGGCTTGTCTAGCAATTTGCTCTGGCTATTAGCTGGACACATAAAGAAGATAGGATAGTTGGAACATAACAAAGTGTCTTAATAGCACCCTAATGTGGGGGGATGGGTTATTTTTTATTAGAAAACACTTTTGAAGAGGTAGAATACAACAGTTATGGTAAAATCATAATTAAAAGAAAGATAAAATTTCTCCTGTGACAGGAAAAGAACACTAATTAATAAAATTCAAAATGAATGGAAAATTGATTTCAAAGTCTATAAGAATAAACTGCAGACTCCTACCTATAGGAGAAATCTGGAATATCAACAGAGGGAAACAGGATTTTTATGGTTTCTTTTAGGAATTTGAGTCAAGACCTGGGCCAAAGTTATTGTTGGTTTTTGTTTTTAAATATGACTTAACATCCGACTCCAAAATCTGTAGGCATGTTAACAAATTGACTGATTTCTAAAAGTCCATCTGTCAGCCAGCAGGTCCTATTGACGCCAAACTCCTCTACTTCAGGAAATATACTGTGTAGGAGATTAAAAACCACCAGCTTCTATGGGCAGATTATTGACCACCTCAAGTTCCTTTCACTTCTCTTTGAAGCCTCTGGTACTGAACACTGTTGGGGTGGGCGGTGGGGGTGATACTGGATTAGATGGAATGTTAGTCTGGACTGGTATAACGAGTCCTATGTTCCTAATTTCACAAACATTACCAATTGCAGCTAAATGATTTAGCAAAGCATTGACATCCCATTAGAAAACATAGTTAAGTGTGGCAAGTGTTGATAAGGCAGCAGCCCTGACTAGTTTTATCACATTTTTCTATCCCAGTTCACCTAAATAAAACTGAGGCAAAACCCTGACACTTGAGGGGACGGTGACAGTGGATTTATAATTTGTCAGTGACTACGGGCAATTCCTGAAAAGACACTAATTATTCAATAAGAGAAAGCTCTTGCAAATGTTGGTTTACGATTGATGAATTGTCATTCTTTCTTAGCAATTTGAAAGCAGAAGTTGATTCATCTGATTCTAAAGTTCAGTCTTTGGAAAGGATAATTCCTTGTTGAAAAGGAATCCCTTTTCTTGCCATGTGTAGAAATTAATTTCCCAGGATAGTAATAAAGGTATGGCATACAGGAGAGCTGGTAAGAACCGGACTTTATTTCTTGCCCCCACTGACATGTGAATTCAGGGTCACAGAAGGCCAGTATCTAATGACTCCCTGGCTGCTTCTATATGGATGGTATGTTCAGAATGATAGTACTGAATGAAACTGACTTGTGTAGGAAAGATCGGTATAAGCAATTCTATCCCCTCCATTTTTTTTCTGCATGGGATTAGAACATCTGTTCCATTGCTTTGTTACCTGGGAGACTAACAGGGTTTCTTTATCCAGTTTGTTTTTTAAATATGACTTAACATCAGGCTCCTAAATCTGTAGGCATCTTAATAAGTGGGAATCAGAGAGGTAGCCGTGTTAGTCTGGAATAGCAGAGGTAACAAAGTCCTGTGGCACCTTAAAGACTAACTATAAAGTTTTGAAGCATAAGCTTTCGTGGGCTAATACCCACTTCGTCGGATGCAAGCTGCTTGCATCCGACAAAGTGGGTATTAGCCCACGAAAGCTTATGCTTCAAAACTTTATAGTTAGTCTTTAAGGTGCCACAGGACTTTGTTACCTCTTAATAAGTGGGCTCATTTTTAAAAGTCCACTTGATGGTGAACAGGTATTTGGAAGCATATTTCCCTTCCTACAAATCTTTGTTCCTACCAGCCATTCTTTCTGGACAAAATTTACAAATATTTAGGACCAGGCTGGTCATCAACTCTGAAGTAGTTCTCATTGTGTGGTCAAGTGAGATACCACAGTGCCATTGTCTGTATGTAACTGTATGTATGACCTGAAGAACGTGTGTCTTGCTTAGTTCTTCGACCGATAAATCAAGCTTGTTTATGCTCAGTGGAATGAACTTTTGACAAGTCCATGAACTCTTTGGATCACTGATGAAAAAAGAAAGCACACCAGGATGCTTTTGAGACATATGTCTCCAGAACCAGGATAAGTTAAGAGATGAGTCTAGAAGAGCAGTATGTTACACAGAGGAGATTTCACTGCTACTACAGAAGACTAGACCAAACCAAAAAGGCTGAATTTTCAATTGGTTTTGCCCTTAATAAGCAACTTTGTATGCTTCTGCCATACAGAGGGATCATAGGAAAATTAGGAACCAGAGTCCTAAGTAGAACTGACGATGCTTTTGAGTGACAAATGGAGCAGATACCACCTCTTAGGACATACATATTTAATTTCTTCTTAGTTTAAAATTTAGACATTTTACTGAGGCTAATAGAGCAGTTTTTTCCACAGTACACATGTACCATGTGTAAAGTAAGAGCACATTCAATTAGCAGTGTGAGTGTTATGACCCAAATACACACACTTGCCTTTTAAAGAAGCTTGCTAATTAAAAAGCAGGAAATACACAGCTGACAATCATGAAACAGTCTTCTGTGGCGGCACCTCCATCTCATTTCTACACCGGACAGCTCTCCATGCTCCCATCTCTCTTTAGATCACTGCTAGTACAGTCAAACCTCCATTTAACGGACTAATTCGGGTGAGGGGGTGTCCGTTAAATCAAAAAGTCCATTATTTAATAATAATAAAAAAAACGAGCTGTCGGAGCAACAGCCCGCCCGCCACAGGGTCGGGGCGGCAGCTCTGCAGCCCGCCCGCTGCTGGGACCCGGGCGGCAGCCGGGAGCCGTCAGCCAGCCTGCCCGGGTCCCGGCTGCTGGGACCCGGGCGGCAGCCGGGAACCGTCAGCCAGTCCGCCCGGGTCCCGGCTGCTGGGAGCCGGCAGCCCGCCTGCAGGTGGGACCCGGGCGGGAGCCAGCAGCCAGCCCACCTACAGGAGGGACCCGGGTGGGAGCCGGCAGCCAGCCCGCCCGCAGGCGGGACCCGGCAGCCAGCCAGCCCGCCTGCAGGTGGGACCCGGGCGGGAGCCGGCAGCCAGCCCACCTGCAGGTGGGACCCGGGCGGGAGCCGGCAGCCAGCTCGCCCGCAGGCGGGACTCAGGTGGGAGCCGGGAGCCGCCAGCCCACCTGCTGCCTGGACCCGGGCGGCAGCCAGGAGCCAGCAGTCAGCCCATGAGAAATGGATTTCGGATGCATCAGACTTGCTCAGAAATTTTGTCCGTTGCATCCGAAGTCCGTTAAATCGAGGGTTTACTGTAGTGCCAATTAATATCCAGATAGTGTCTATTACAGCTGAAATCTACTCATTATAACCAAGGTAATGTGTTTACTATATTGGGGAATAGCACCCTCAGCTGCAAGCTGCACTTTAACATAAATAATTGTCTTAGTGTCTTTAGAGTCACTTGCCACTTTCAACCACTAGCTGAAAAACAAAAATGAAACAAAAAGATGAAGCAAGGAAGAAAGGGGGGAAGGTGGGAAGTAGTTAAATCTAGGGGCCTCTACCATCTTCAGTCCACAACTAAAGCTCCAAAATGTTTCAATGGAATGAATCTTTTATTGACCTTAACTTATGTGCATTGTATATTTTTCTGATTTTTATTTTTTTTATAGGACCAGGAGCTGTTTTCCCTTGTCTTATATTTAGATTTTTAAGCTCTTTGGGCCAGGCACCATTTCTTTTTTTTTATACATCACCTTGCACAATGGGGCCCTGATCCTTGCGCACTACTGTAATACAAGTAATAACAATGGGAATTCTGCCTGGCAATAATATATATGGGTGTTAATTAAACCTTTCTATCTGTGAGGGAAAGCTGGATCTGGAGCTGGCTGGAGTTTGAGAAATTGCTGACGGGCAAAGCTACCCACTGACATTTCGACCGGAAAAGTATTAGAGTAATAAATATATTGAAACTGCCAGACTGGATCAGACCTGAGGTCCATCCAGACTAGTATTTTGGCTCTGACAGTGGTCAGTGACAGATGCTTCAGAGGAAAGGGCAAGAAACCTTGCATTAGGCAGACATAATCTGTCTCTCACACTAGATCTCCCCTTAATCCCTAGAGTTAGAGAGAGTTTAAACTTCATGATCAGGGCTTACACCAGTCTAAAAAGCAGTTCCCCATTCTTCTAGTTACTGAATGGGAGCATGGGAAAAAAGAGCACAGGACGTCTTCCTCTCTTCATGAATTCCTCCATGCATAGTCATAGTCTCTGTGCCCCATTAAATGCTCCATTAAATCTCAGCACCTACAGAGAACCTGGGGAAGGGCTGTGATGAGGTTTGACCATGTTTCTGTCCTCCTCTACGCTGTCAAGTGGAGTTGGGAGGGTGCAGAAAGGGATACATGGTGAAGACAAGTACCTCCTGTGTTCCCTGAAGATGTAGTGCAGTGACTCTGCCTCAGGCGATGCATTTCCAGCTGCCCCCAGCATGGGCCAAGTCAAGGCTGTCTGGCTGCTACTTAGGGGGATTTGTTGCAGAAATAATCTTCACTGCCTTTTTTCCTAATTATTATTACTAAATCTGAAATTCACTTGGTGCCCTCAAGTAATGAACGGAATATCTGATGCTGTATTTCCTACCAGCTGTTTTTCCTCTTATAGCCCCTTTATTCGGACAAGTGATGGCGTCAGTACACTGTTTTGTTTACACAAAGGCTCTATCTACACTACAGAAATAGCCATGATTAAACACTGGACTGTGGCCCTGTCATGTTGTGACATGTTTTCCTTTTGCTTGTGGGAATAGAAAAGAACAATGTTATGGTCCCAGATTTTTTCATCTGGGTGAGTTTTGCTGGAGCAAAGCAGTTGTAGTGGGGCAGAGGATTTGGTTTTATAACGTAGAGAACCACATAATTAAGAAAATATATTTTAGCCTAGGTATTTACAAGGATTAAAAGAATGTCCTCTGACATTATAGACTCATAGACTTTAAGGTCAGAAGGGACCATTATGATCATGTAGTCTGACCTCCTGCAGAACACAGGGCACAGAATTTTATCCATCCCTACAATATACCTCACCTATATCTGAGCTACTGAAGTCCTCAAATATTGGTTTAAGGACTTCAAAGTACAGAGAATCCTCCATTGTTATATGTGTTGGAGGGATTCTGGCCATACCGATAATACAGATGGGCAACAACCATGTTTCATAATTGTTTACACACATTTATGTTTGTGTATTTTAGTTGGAGTGTAAAACAAATGTTGACCATCCCACACCACACTGATAAGAAAGGATAACATAGGAGGGCTATTTAAATATTCACAGAGTAGTAGAACTAAATTATTGTCTTTTGCACAGGTGTCTCTCTGCTGTGATACATTAAGAAAACTTACAATGTTCAATTATTTTCACTTTCTACCATGTAGTAGGGTAGTATATTTTACTGGGCTTTAATTCAAAGCATGTAGGAACACCTGCTGGCATTTTGCTTTTCCTGTTTTGTGAGAGCTTTTTTTTTAAATCTAGGTGTGTTTCATTTTGATCTGAATGTATTAAAATATTTTAACACAATGTGCACAAGGAAAGAAAGATTGCACCTGGAATCTGTAGAAATATTTTACCATAGTTTGAAAGTAATCAGGTACCCGAGCTTCTAGAATACAATGGATCTCATGCTCAATACATTTAAAGCTTCAGTAGCCTTTTGCTGATGCCATTCATTTCAACCATGGGAGGAGGAAAGAGGAGAGCGTTTGATGGTTCCTTGCTGGTGTATGTGCAGGGAAAGGATTAAGCTGTCCCTTTTTTGTCTCATTAAGTTCCTGAAAGTGGTGTTAATTACTAGAGTCTGAAAATGATGTTGGCATTTGAAATATGAAACTGAATTTATACCAGTGATTAGGGTCAATTTATCTTCTAACCTAAGGTAGATTTGTGGTAGGAAGAGAGGGTGAGGAAATGAAATTAGTTTTCTTCCTGACATTAAAACATAAAGGCTTTATTATGCTGAACTTCTCTGGGCTTTGCATCTTAGATTTGTCTAGTTTAAACCAAAGAATAACCAAACAAATAGTATAGCAGAATGTGCAGTACAGTTCTCACATGTGGGGCCAGGTTGTGGGTAGAGACCTCATGTAACTTCCCATTTCATGTCCCTGTTCAGAGGCTAGCTCTTGGTCACAGTTTCTGCAATCTCTTGAAGAGAGACAACTCTCTGCTATCACCTCCTCGGGACATCCCTTACCAAAAGGGAACAAAGCAGAGCTATGACAGAGTTAGATGGTCAAGCCTGAGGATGACACATATTTAATCCCCAAACAGGGTGCAACTCCTACACATTGGTGGCTCCAAGAGGCATTGTACTTTCTTTAAGGACAAAAACTGGAATTTTCAGAAGGGCTCAACCCCCACAATTGGGATGAGATTTTTAAAAGATCTCCACTCCAGTATATGTACAAACACTATACCAGATAGGAAGGAGTTGAGGAAGAGTTATGGACTTGAGTAGCTCTACCCTGTCAGATGTGCAAGGCATGACAGTACTGGAAGAAGAGTTCCACAGGGAAGAAGCCCAGCTTCAGAGGAGGCAGCTGTAGTCCTCCAGCTCTCAGCAGGCGGGCAGATCCTGCTCCCATTCCTCTGAAAGAACAAAGGGATGGACTATAAACAGTTAACTTAAGAATCTTTCTGGTGGTTATCTAGAGAACATTGAGCTGGACTGCAGCTTGCCTGAGTCTGCCTGAAGGAAGAGAGGCCAGTGGCTTGTTTGCAACTGGTTGTTTCTTTCCCCGCCCCGTTGCCTCCTTTCTTTTTGTTTTCTCTGAACCCTGGGAGGGACCAACTCCAGAGGAACTCCATCAGATGTAGGATGGAAATTAGGTCCACTGGCGATGTTAACCACCCCAAATAGGACATCAAGAGCCTGGTGACTAAATTAGCCTGTCATGCCCCAGAGGGATGCTGCCAATGGACTAGGCCCTTGACACCACCTCACTAAGTGACCAGATTTGGGTGATGAGATCTCTTGAAAATGTGGCCATAAGGGTCACAATGGCAACTATGGGATGCTATGAACCACTGAAAGTCTGACCCTCATTGAGATTGCTAAATGGATGCTGAGCTCTTATGAAAAATCTAGCCCTAAGTGAAAGTACTGAATACTAGAAAATATGGCTCCAAGTTCTTTGAAAATCAGTCCCAGTAACCCAAAATATTTCTGCTGGAGTGTGGCTCCACACAGCAACCAGTGAATAGCTTCAGCTAAAAAAGAAACACTATAGCCCTCTTCATGCATTGAATAGTGAGTTTAAATTATTTTAGGTCAGTGATAATTATAGAAATTACAGTAAAAATGAAAGATTAAAATTAACTGGAGCTGAACAGAAGAACTGAAAATCTGCTATCGATAATGACACAGAACTGTTACATATTTTGTTATTAGGTCAGAGCCAATGCAGATAAAAAGGGACAGATTCTTGTCCATCAATATAATTGTTTGGTCCAGTCATTGAAATTTAGTAATCATTTAACATCTGTGTAACACCAATGGCAACTAAGGGATTTTATGTATCTATGGGCCTATTCTGGATACAATATCTTTGCCCTGGTGTACTTGAAACAAAATTTTCCCTGCAGAATAGTTATTGCTGGAGATAATAATAGAATCAAAGACATGTAGCACTGGAATGTGCTCTGAAAAGTCATGGCCTCCCCACATGGCCAAGTAAATCTAGACCATCCCTGACAAGTGTTTGTCCATCCTGTTTTTAAAAACACCAGTGATAGGTTTTTTCTTCCTCTTTCTTCTCTATCTTGAGTTTCAGATTACAGGTGAGATTTTCAGGACTGGCAGTTAGGAATAAACAAACAAAAATACATGTAAACAATACATTTGATCTGGGAGTCATAGACAGACAATAAATATGGCACCTCACAATGTCACTTTTATTTTTAAGATGAAGCTTCAATTTAAGGTTCCTCACAACATCATGCATTTGCACTTTTTCTTCTACTCCTGTTTTCCTTGTGACTGTATACCTTATATTACTGGATTATGTTCTAAAATTAATAGAATATATACAGCATGTGCAATGTGGCTGAGTTGCTATAGGAACTTTAACTTTTGAATTTCCTGGCTTGTGTGCCAGATTGCTCAAATTCTGGGTTTTTTAATGTAATATGCTATATAAAATACGCTTTCCAGATTTATTCTGAATTGTTTATTTGAATTTAGAAATTTCAGGTTGCAATTTAAAACCTTGTGCCTGCTGGGGAGTAGGGGAGGAGGAATGATGGGATTACTGTACTTTTCCAGTCCTTTTCCAGTCAGTACTCAGATTACATCTCTACTTTCTGTGCAAGGTTTTGGATTGTAAACAAGTCATCAGTCTTTATAAAGGACCGTAATCCAAAGAGCTGATGCGTTGCCACTTTGGACAAACACACGATTTTAAAGAGAAAATGTTATATGTTACCTAAGTGACTCTGGGCTTGTCTACACTAGACTGCAGTGCAGACTACAGAAGTGTGAACTGCAGAGCACAACAAAGTGTTGGGATCTAACTGCCCCATGTGGACACCACCAGCATGACTTTAACATAGTCCTCTTTCACACAGGACTCATTAATTCAAACGAGGTACCATTTAGATTATGCCAGCAGCATCCAAATAGAGCAGTTAGAGAGCAACACTTTGATGCTCTCTGCAATTCAGACCCCATTGTCAGCACTGCAGCACCATGTAGATATAGCCTCAGCAGCCTAAACCCTATATTCAAGCGATTTAGGTACTTGATTTAGGTACTTGGGAGCTGAAGTTTCATGGGACTTATGCCCAGAGCCACCAAGGATCCTGATTTTTAAAGGTACCATATTTTTCGCCATATAGGACGCTCCGGCATATAAGACACCCCCGAGTTTTTAAATAAAAAAGCCGGACACACAAAAAAAAAAAAAACCCACCACCACACACAAAAAGCGCCTCGCTCTCCCGTCCCCGCCGCGCGGGCGGGCTGCTGGGAGCGCGCCGCTCTCCCGTCCCCGCCGCGCGGGCGGGCACTCCCAGGGGCCCCGGGGCCCGAGCTGCTCCCGTTCCCCGCCGGCCCCAACACATGCGGGTGGGCTCGGGGGGGAAACGCCGCCCCGCCCCGCCCCAGCTCCAGCTGCCCGGTGAGTTTAATATATTCGGCGTATAAGACGCCCCCCCTAATTTTGAGGCTATTTTTGGGGGTTAAAAAGGCGTCTTATACGCCGAAATATACGGTATTTAGACACTTAAAGATGCAACCAGACAGCCAGTGGAATTTTCTAGATGATAGCACTCCAATGAGAGTTAGATTCTTTTAAAAATCTCACTATGTGTCTGTCTGCATTTTTAGCTGAGTAAATACCTTTAAAACGCTAGCCCTGAGTTCCTTCAACTTGTATTCCCTTGAGATGATTTCAGTGTGTGTTCAGAATCTTGTGTAATGGTCCATTTGGAAGCTGTTGCAAATCCATTGATATGGCTGGGTTTGCTCTTGATTTACACTGTTATGGGTGTAAAAGCAAGCCCTTTTGCCTGTTGGCCAAGCACCTACCAGAATTATGGGTTGCTCCCATCCCTATATGAACATATCTGAGTAGCCAGTACAGTGTATAGAGAAGTACCTGTGTTTATATGTATTCCATGTATATTCAATAATGTTAGTATATATAAAGTTTTATGAAAAACTGTCAAATTCAGGGGATTTCCTCTATAAGAGGAAAGAAGTTCTCTCCTTGATTTTTATCTACAAAACAAGAAAAAAATGTAACAGCTGCATGCTATGTTAAAAGGAAGCATAGACATACATTAAATCCCTTATGTCTTTTTAATGATGCAATTGTGAATTATATTCTTGTTGCATTTGTAATTAGAAGGTGGAACAGATGGTAAAGACTAGTTGTAAAGCGTTTTGTCTATTAAAATAATCCACACTGCCAAGCTGATTGTTGGCTATAACAGGGTTTTTTAGCCATTGAAATACTCAGATACTGTGCTGATGTCTAATTGATTATTACAACTCATTACGGATGGGCACATTTATTTTAAATGAGTAATATATATACACATTTGTTATGTGCTATATATTCTTTTCACAATCATTAGGGAAAATGAAGCGTTAGTCCATCAACATCTGTTCACATGGGTAGGCAGGACTTGTTTTTCCCCCATGTGTGCAAAAGTTAAATGTTGTGAACAATTGACCAGTTTGAATGTTGCTACATCACACAAATGGGTACAACTTTGTTTAAATTATTCTAATGATGGTTGTTTCCTTTCTTTAGAGTCAACAAAGTTTGATTGATATTTTGATATATTGATAAATATAGTGGAAACATTTCTTTACACTGGCCCCAGCTATGTCATCTTGTCCTCAAATACACAGCAGACATTTAACTTTGATATTCTCCGGCGTTCTGGTTATTGTCCAGTAACCTTATATATTGTTGGGGCTCACCCTGGTGTCAGATGCCCTCACTACTGTTTATGCTGAACAGAAAGCAGTATCTGTTTAAAAAAAAACAGACAAAACTTGCACCTACAGCTTTCTGCCAAAGAAGGGCCCAGGACAGCCTTCCCGCCTGTTATCACTTGGTGACAATCTTGTTCTCCTGAAAGCACAACTGTTACAAAATGGGTGCAAGAAGCCATGTATGTAATTCCCTGTCCATCACTGGAGTTAGATGGAAGCCCATGCAGAGAGTCAGGGGTGATACTCTGGCTTCAGGACAGGTTGGGGGAATAGGCTGTAGTGCCATATGTGGCTGCATATGGATAATGCCACTGTGGCTCACTGTACTGGAAATATAGTAGCTAATTTTCCATGATGCCACCAGTGTGCTCTGCTTACCAGGGGGAGGCAAGATCAAAACCATAAGATCTGGAACAGGGGATCAGAACACAGTTCCGACAATTTTTTTAAAACTCAAATTGACAGACAAATGACTAAATATATTTCTTTAGTGATCCAACATTTCTTCTTAATGAGGCGAGTTGTCACTGACTCTGCTTGTTGTCTATAAATTCTGACTGACTCAATCTTCGTAATGTCAGACTGGTCAAAGACATCAGTAAATTGCATGAATAAAACATAATACTTGGTAATTGTCCTTAGCTGGTAACATACAGTAATTCAATTTATTCAATAGCCTTTGTCCAAAATAGTGGTGCCTGAATTGCCTATTACTCTTTCTCTCCTAATAGGAATAATGAAACCTCCATGAACAGTTTATTTCAATTTTTTAAGACTCATAACAGGGAAAGTTAACAAGGGGTTATAAAGAGTTGCAACCAAAGGCATGCTCAGTATGAGTAAAGCTGGTGAGCGTTGCACTGTAGGTATGTGCATAACTGGACTATGAGCCTTTTGACACATCAGTGATGTTACTTCTCCTTCTTCCCTAAGAGAGATGATGTATCTTAAAGTTCATTGCAAGTATTATAGAGTATTGGGACCATGGTAGGTGCTTTTCTTCTGCTCTCCCAACAGCTGAAACTTTGCCCTGATAAATTCTGGTTTATCACAATGTGGTAATCATTCCAGAAAGGAAACTATACTCAAGTCTAGAATCATTCCTGAAGTAAATGTTCTAGTGGATTGAGGCTGAGTCTGGGACCCAGTAACTTCAGACTCATAAGCCTGCTTCTTTCACTGACTCATTGAGTCAGATCCTCTTACCTATTAGGGCCCTTTTCTGCTGCTGGAGTTGCACAAAGTGATCCCAAACCAGCCCTAAATGGTCAGGCCTTTGGGAGAAGGAGGAAAAACAACTGGAGTGCTCTTATGGGATTGTTCCAGGCTTGGGGCTGCTCTAAGTTGTGCTAACAGCTTGCTTTGTCTTGTGTGCTGCTGAGGATTCAATCCCCAGTGTGTCCTTGCATAAGTCACTATTAACTGCCATGTGTTTTCCCTCAGCTATTTTAAAAAAAAAAAGGCAGGGGGGCTTTCTGTCTTACATACATGACTCCCAGGGCTGTGGTGAGATTCATTAATGAGTTTTTGGATGGCACTCTGAACACACAAATCACACCCTAAATGTTGGATGATCAACAGTCTCTCTCTTACCCTCATACAAAAAGTTGCAATCCCATATCCAGATATTTCAAATTACTTCTGCCGTGTAAAGCAGTCATGCAACACATGTCAGATTGTCCTTGTATTTATGCTGCACTTTGTAGTCACAGATATTCACAACACCTCTAGCAGGCCACCTGTAGAGAAATTGTTAACATCAAGTATTCTAGAAAAAGAAATCATCATCCAAGATCCACTCACAACTGCTTATTGCTCCATTCACTAAACTCTGCACCTGGAATATACTTGCGTTTTACTCCACCCTATATTGTAGAATAATTGCTGGCATTTTTTACCCACCTATCTTTGGAATTGGGTCCACGGGATCCATGTGGTCACACTGCCCATGGCCCTTCCCTGCCTGTATCCTGCACACTCTCATCACATGAATTCCTCTTTTTCTGGTGGGCCACCCCTCCCCCAACCTCCTCCTTCCAGTGTACACTGTGGAGAGCTTAGCATAACCCTTGTGTGCCCTGGGTGAAGATTACACACTATCCACTGACCTGTTTGTATATGTGGCTCAGTATTACAGGTTTCCATGGTGCTTATATTTTCTGCCATGTCTTTGCATGTGTCACTAGTGAAGGAGAAAAACAAGTAGGTTCCAAAAAACAATTGATTCACTTCAAGTAAAAATTGCCTATATAGGCAATTTACTTCTATTTATTCAGATTAAATCCAATCTGCTTCATTTGATCACAGTAAGTGGCTGATTTAGATAACTGTTTTACCAACTGTGGGTGTCCAAGCACAAGGTGATAGATGAACTAAAACCGGCAGATATAAATAATTCTTAAATTCATCCTTCTTACAAAGTTAACACACTTATAACTAGAGACAGGTCTGAAGTTAAACCCCAGACCCAGGCAGAATTTGGAGAAGTTTGGACCTGGATCCAAAGTTTGCAACCCTATCTATACCTAGGACATCAATATATGTCTTTGTAAACACTGTCATTAAATGAAATAATGTGGAAAGGCTGTGATTTCAATTCATGTGCTATGTGATGCAATTTTCAAGTTCTGGAAAACATCCATAGTGTTGGTGTTACAGGGAATCTATCAAGTTAAAAATCATACTTAAAAAAACCCCAAACTTGTCTTTGTTTTAAAAATCCCCTTAGATAAGATTCTAAAATCAAATTTGCTTTTGACTCAGTATTTTGGTTACTTACATTTCCCCTTTCAGCGTGGACAGTAAAAATAAACTAGTCGTTTTTACATTTGATTATACTTTCTAGTGTGTTTCATGTTCTGGTTCTAATGCAAACAGGGCTGAGGAATGTTTGTTTAAAAACTTGCCACTGGAATTTTTAAATAATTTAAAAACAAACCTCCCTTTTTTTTTATAAATGTAGATTTGAGGCCAAATTTGACCTAATGGGGTAGATCTACATTGCTGCTGGCAGTGAGTTTCCCAGCCCAGGTAGACAGACACTTGCTAGGGTGGCTCAAGTTTGCTAAAAATAGAAATGTAGATGTTCCCCCTCAGGCTGGAGCTCAGGCATAGCAAGTCAGGTGGGCCTGAGAGCCCACACTCCAGCCTGAGCCAGAATGTCCACCTCCTGGGTATGGTGTTCTGGCCCATCTAGTGGCATTGAGACCACTTAAAGAGAGAGAGAAAATGAGTCTGATTTACAGCCTCAGCTAACAGCTAGTTGCTCATGCACAAACCTCCAGAGGCCCCGGCTTTGATCCCACCCGATGACTGGGGTCTGTTGGTGTTACGCTAGCAAGAGTCCTGCTAGGGTTAGCCTGAGCCCTGCTACTGTGCGTCTGTTAATGTGGACTGGGAGACTTACTCCCAGCTGCAGTGTAGATTTACCAACAGTGTCTATTTAAATGCCTCTCTTTGAACCATATCTTAATGTTCATAAACCGTTATGCAGCCAAGGAACAGAAGGATCTGCTCAATTTGTCTTCATTACTGAGCACATCAGCAATAGACTTAATGGACACCAGTGGACTCAGCGAAATCTTCATATATTATGTCCTCATCAGCATTCGCTGATAACCTCACATTGTTCACAAGATTTATCTAGAGCTGGCTTACATTTAAATCCCTTTCTCTTCTAAGGGGAAAGGTGGCTTTGTGGTTAAGACAGAAGAATGGAGTCCGGATATCTGTGGCCCTGCCACAGACTGTTTGACCTTGAACCAAGTCGCTTAAAATCTTTAGCTCTTTTTCACCTGAAAAATAAACAGAAGGGCTCCAGTCATGAGCAGAGGCCCCATTGTGCTAGATACTATGCAAATAACAGCTTGCACCCTGACGATAAGACAAAAGACAACAATGCAGACAGACATCTCAGTAGAATCTGAGTAAGGATAGATAGGGTCCTGATCTCATCTTGTGTCTTGACGACTGCAAACTCTTCATCAGTGGAAAAAAATCATGAAAAATTCAATCTTTCCTCACTTATATCTCACTGCTGCAAAGATCATTTCCTTAGCTCATCATTTCAACCAGATCACTCCTCTCTTTTCATCCCTCCACTGGCACCCCTTCTCTACCATATAAAATACACACCATTTCTCTTTTAAGGCCCTTTAGAACCTATCCCAGATCAGGACCCTACCTATCATTACTCAGATTCTACTGAGATGTTAACTCCTAGCTTGACCTTCCACTGATACTAGCCCTCAGCACCCATGTGTTAAATTTTCAACCACCTGCACACTTTCTCCCATGTTGCCCCTGGTTCACAGAAGAAAGCTTCCCATAAATACTTGCAAAGCTACTTGCTTGCCCTCCTTCAAGCCCCTCCTTAAAACTCTCTCCATGATGCCTGCTAAAAACATGACAATGGTTAGACAGTTGTTGCGCTGAGACCACAGCCTCTAGATTGGTATTATTGGCATCATCACCCTCAGTACCTGAGAGTCCTGAGTGGTGGCTGGTTATGGGAAGAATCTGCATCCCTCAGGGGAGTTTACATCTGTGACTTACTTGACCATTCACATAGCTCAGCTCATGACTCTGAGGCACTTACAGAGAACTATTCACAATCAGTCCAGGAGTTTAAAAAAACCTACAAAATATTTAGTTGACACCTTTCAAATAAATGCATTTGAGATAAATGTTAGCAGCAAAAGACTAAAATAATCAAATACATTGCTGTGAATTATCTGCTCGTCATTAATATACATTTGAAGAATTGTGTCTGTTCTGAAGCAAGAAACAAATAGACGGTGCCAGTCTGTAATTCTTTGCCAGTATATGCTTATTAAACAATCTTCCTGGAGCCCTATTTTCCTCAATAATCCTCTGGATTCATACACATGTTCTTCTTTTGCTTTTCTGACATCATTGTTTACTGGTGCAGGAAAACAAGCATTACATGGGTATACTTTTCAGGCTACATGTCAATTTCTATTCTTAATGGATTTCCTGAACAAACTGCTCATTTTTAACAGCTGAAGGTGATCAAAATAAGTGTCAAAAACAGAACAGAAATGGCACTAACAATGCTGTTCTCCAAGTGCTATTTGGAAAAATCAGAGGATCACGTGGCTTAGTAATCAAATTAAATGAACAAAACGTTTCATAGGCTGTAAAAAAATATATAGCAAAATTATAGTTGTGCTGTATATCCACACAGAGTGGGATTTTCAAATGGACCTAGCAGAATTAGACCCTCAACTCCCATTGACTTTCAAAGGAATGGGTACCTAACTTCTTTAGATTGTGTTGAAAATTCTCATTCTCAGAGCCTGAGTCTCCTCTCACTTACAGTAGGATAAATTAGCAGCAACTGCATTGAAGCCAATTATTATGTAATCTGACAAGTTAAACAGGACACAGCACTAATGTGATACTCCCTCTAGGATTCCTGAATCCAAAGTATGTATGGCAAGTTGTAACCTAATTGCCCCATAGGGACTGGTGATGCAAACTAATTTGAAAGAGGACTATGTAACATGAACTAGGTACCTTTTAGTTCATGCCAGCAATATCCATACGTGGCAGCTAGAGAGCAACATTTTGGTGCGTCCTGCAATTCACATCCCTGTAATCTGTACTGCAGTGCCATGGAGACATGCCTTAAATGTTTAATGCTTTTAAGTAGTGCAGCACCCTTATACATCTTGCTAGAACACCGGGTTCAGTGCTGATTTGGAGGGAATTACCTGCAGCATTGTCAGTTTTCTTTAGAGTAATCCCTTTCAATTGTTGATCATGCCTTGGCCTGACTGATGTGAGAGACTTGCATCAGATCCTGAAAATTACACCAAAAGCCAAATCAAACAAAATCCCACTGTTGATTAGATGAGAGAGTGAATATACAAATATTGAGACCTCTATATCAGGAAAGGTCAAATGGGTTATGCAGCAATTTGTTCCCTTGAGAACCATCTGTAATGAACCAAACCTGAATATTATGGGTTTGATTAAGCAAATGTAGGTGCATCTCCATGGGAAAAGTCTGACATACCACTCTGCCATGTGAAGTGACTGTCCAAGAAGAGCCCTGAACCACTGCAGCTCCTCTGTGCATGAAAATCTAGGGATGTCCACTTCCTGTGGCTGGCCCAAGGAAGACCATGTTCTCAAAATTATTTCTATCTTGCCCAGTGGCTTAGATAAGTGGCTTGTAAATGTAAGCAGTGTCGGGATGGGTGACATCCGGTGGTGAGTTGCAGGAATTGCAGTGACTTTTGGAAAATAACACCTTATTTGCTTAGACACACCCACCGCACCTAGCCTGCACTCTAACAGCCCAGATGGTCACTTTGGCTACTGTGGGACCCCCAGTTTCTATAGTATTGGGGCAAGAATGATAAGGTGTTGATTGACCTGTTTATGTGAATGAGGGGTTGGGACATGTATTTGGCCTTTGGCATGCTGGAGAGACTCGCCATCATCTGGGTAGCGCTCACTAGACAAGGGACAGGGGTTCCAAACCCCACTGAATTGAGAGAGGCTATGGACAGGCTTCTATACCTTGTGGTGAGGGCCTTGTCTGCGGGCCTCACAGGCCTATTGCACCTGGCCTCTCTCCCCTGTGGAATGTTAGAGCTGACTTTTACTTCTATTAGGAGTCTAACTTCAGCCCACTGAGCTGAAGTTGCTTTGGGTCTGGTGGTGCCTCTGCACTAAGGCCCCCCCACTATGAGCTGAAATCACTCAAGAGCTGAAAAATCACTGAGCTTTATCTTAAGTGGGGGGCCCGTACCGGCTAGTGGACCAGTTCCTGAGACAGCTGGCAGAGCAGTTCGTGAGACAGCTGGCAGAGCAGAGTCGAGCTGCTGACAGAGCAGTTCCTGTGTCGGCTAGCAGGGCGGCTAGCGGAGCGACCAGCACGACTGGAGAGGCGGGGCAGTCGGCCTCTGACCAACGGCCCATGGTGAGGACTGCAGCATGACTGGAGAGGCGGGGCAGTCGGCCTCTGACCACGTAAGGTGCCCCATAACCTGCCCCCCCTCCACCTCGGTGGGGAGGTACAACTCTGCTGTGAACTTTTGAACTCTGCTGGGGCTGTTGGACTTTTGGGACTTTGGGGGACTTTGGGGCTTGTGGGACTCAAGAACCCAAGGAAAGGACACTGCCCATTGGTGTGTGTGTGTGTGTGTGGGGGGGGATTCTGGTTCATGGTTTGGTTTCTGACTTTTGTTTGTGGTATTTACCCAATAATATGCCACAGTGTTTCTCTCTGTCATTAAAAGGGTTTTGGTACACTCAGACTCTGTGCTTGCGAGAGGGGAAGTATTGCCTCTTAGAGGCGCCCAGAAGGGTGGTATATTGTTGTCCCAGGTCACTGGGTGGGGGCTCGAGCCGGTTTTGTATTGTGTCCTTAGAATGGAACCCCTGGATACTGAACCTGGCCCTTGTTGCTGCCAACTCTGATGGGCAGAAGGGTTACATAAAAATGAACCCTGCAGACCCAAAGCGCGGTCAAGGTGAAAATAATGGGGTTGGTTCTCTAAGGCTGCTGATCTTTGTAGTAAGTAGTAACCCTCAGCCCCAAGCTTCTCCATCCACCACACACACAGACGTATCTCTAAGTAAAAAACACCCAAACATACAATTTAGGCTATCAAATAAAACTGCAGCTATCTCTAAATGAAACTGCTGAATATTGCCAGTTACAACTGGAAAGCAACAAGCTACATCAAATACTCACCTTTACCTCTCAGAGGTTCTGCTGTAAGAATCAAATAACTATTCTTTGGGAGCTGCAAATCTCCCAAACTATGCCAGGCAGGCAGTGGTTTTCTCTCTCTCTCTCTCTCTCTCCTGTGGGTCTGAAACTAATTTGCCAGAATTCCTGAAATAATGCAGTTTCCAGCAGTCAGCTCAGCATCCCAGTTCCCAAGAATACTTGATAATAATTTCAAAAGAGAAAAGAGTTTCAGGGCAACTCCAACACTCCCTGGCAAGCACTGCTACTGGCATCTGGTTTAAACAGGATCCCGCATATCATAACTCCACAGTGTATACCATTCACTTCAGTACTCAATAGCAGGCTCAAGAAAAGAGAAATAAGATCCTGAATAATTTGAACAGCCCAAGAGATAACGTAGCTCTGGCACTTTACTGCCGCCAATCTGCCATTAAACAATAAACTACAAGCCCTTCAAGAGGCACTGTGGAAAGAAATACAGCTCTCACAGAGCCTATGTTCTTAGACTGCAGGAACACTCCATACATGGCTAACCCCCCACTCAGCGTATTTGGAGCGAACACGTTGGCTCTACCATAACCTTAAAACCATCTTATATTAGCCAAGAGATCCATGAAATAGTTTGAATTAAATCCAGCACACAAACATTCTTTTTGTTCTCCCAAGGGAAGCCAAAGAGAGCTTATTTCACAAAACTCACAATTATTACACAAACCCCAATGTCATGTTCTTCAGCAAGTTATATAATCTAAGATGCTATATGCTGTTCATGACATATACACAAGCTATTTACTGTTAAGCACTATAATAAAGAGACTAGTTTTGACAACAATGGAGCCTTAATTTAGGCTTATATATTTATAGCCTTATATAACAGAACATGTTCCAGTATAATATTCATATAAGCCTGAAATCCAAATTTCAATCAATAGTAGGCTTTCCTGAGCTGATAAAACAGCATTAATATTTTCCAGATGTACATGTTAGATAAATCGCAGATTTCATGTTCCATTTTAGTAATGCTCATTTGAGGTGTCTGTAAATGTTTGTTGTTGTTGTTGTTGTTTTGTTTTAAAGTGCATCTAGATTGAAAGGAACCAATCACAAGTATTCATTCAAGCTGCTGTCTTCTTCAGATAGGCATGGTGACTCAGTGTGCAGTCTAAGGTCACACTAGATAGACCGGTCCTATTTCATGCTTCACCTTCTGACCATTCAGATAAACATTCACTTCTCAGGTTGTACTAGTGTGATGAAGATAGAACAAACTGGAGACTGTTTTCATGACACTTGGTTGGAGGCGCCAAGTCTTACTTTACCATGTACTGGAATGTCAGAACCTGGGTAACATAACAGATGTCATTTGTGTAAATGAGCTTTCATGACTCCGTTGTTGGCGGGTCACCGATGTAAAGGCTGAACATAGTTCTGTTATCTCCAAGCACTCTTCTCCCCCCTCCCCCACCCTATATGGACTCTGAACTGCCTATTGTGGAGGAACAGTTCAACAACGCCTGTGACCCAAGATATCAGAACCCCAGATACCTTCACAAGCAGGCCAGTGTACCATACCATATCATACGCTGCTGTTAGGTCAATGAAAACAGTGCTTGTTTTCAAGTTTATCTGGAAGCCATTTTCCACAAATGTGATCAGCGTGAGTACTTGGCCGCATGTGCTATGAGCTCGGTGAAAGCCAGCTGGTCAGGGCTCAAAATTATCTCCACATCAGGTAATATGTGTTGTGGGACCAAGCGCTCTAGTGCCTTGAAACACACCAACAATAATGATATGTGATGATACCTTGATGCTTGGCCTGGGTCTTTTCCAGGCTTTAGAAGGACAATGACTTGTGGTGCACCATATCTTTGGAGAAGAATTTCACAAGCCAAGCTGAGCATGGAGGTCAGGATTTTTCAGGAATTCTAGAGATATGTTGTCATAGGCCACAGCTGTTCCACACTTGATGCTACCCAGTGTGTGTTCCACCTCTGCTACTGTGAATGGTTCTGAGCAGCTTCTGATCTGGTGTATGCATTTAAACATACGCCATTCGTACCTCACTTGTCTTTGCACCTGTTTCTCCAATGTGATATGGCATAAGTAGGCATCTGGCTACGTGGGTGGGTGTCACTGAGGGTCAGCAGAGTGCAGGTGGCTGTTGTGCTGCTCCAAGGCGAACACTTGTGGCTGGAGTGAGTAAACCTCATCCTCTCAGTCATCTCCTCCCATCTGGCTCAGTGAGCAGCGTCCAATGATTCAATCAGATGGTCGACGACATCTGGATCACCAGATGCCTCCTACCACTCAAACAAGGCAGCATTCTCTGCATCTAGACAGGGGATATAGACTGGCAACCACATGGGATGGCTCTGCAAGCTGCTTTGTAGATAGCACCACAGAAGCGATGGTTGGTCTCGTTTGCCGAGATATGACAGGCTGGTATTGTCACCACACCCTTATCCAGCGCTTCCCGATATTTTTCCCAGTCGGTCTTTTGGAAGTTCCACCACTTCTTTTTGGAACTCTTGACGACTGGAAGCTGTAGCCCAATATAGATCAGCGATGGCCTGTGTTGGCTGTGTGGAAAGCTATCCAAGACTTGGCAGACTGCTGGCTGAGGATGGCAATGAAATGAACTGACCCAGCACAAGTCAGGAGAGTAGTCATGATCCCATCTAGAAAAATGGAACCTGTCTTGCTGCTTAGCATCATGGATATGGGCAAGGTCATTTTGAGATGCCCAATCTGAAAGTTGTTCACCTTTGGTGTTAACCTCCTTATACCCCCAGTCGGCGATGGCTGTTGAAGTCTCCAACATAGACAGCTGGATATGGCAGGCTTGGTAGAACCTGTTGGTTCCAGTTGATGCTTAGAGGCTTGTATACATTTGCCAGCCAACCTGGATAGTGTCACAGAATTCAGTAGACATTAGCTGAATGGCATCTGCAATATCAGACCAAACATGTGTGGTACGGCCATGCTTTGTATGCCACACAGCACAGTGGGCCGAAGCCATTGATACTGTAATGACCAGCTTTGGCAGTTGCCGCATGTCTCTTGCAAGCAAATGATGTTGATAGTATGTTGATGAGCACGAACGCCAAGTAAATCACACTCTGCAGCCGGAAGACCCTCCGCATTAAGTTGTAACAAATGTAGAGCTGGACTAATGACAAAAGTCACTGGGCTGCATGCAGGGATTGTCAGTGATGACAATGCCAGGATTCATTGAGCTAGTGCTTGTGGAATTTGGCTCGCTGGTTGGATCATTAACTTCCCTGACTGCTGTCAAGTACTGGCAGGTGGCATGACAAGGATGCTGATCCATGTGTTCCCCTGGAAGATTTCAATGTCATTGAATCAACATTTTCCAGTGGAAGAGAGTTCTGTTTGAAAATTTGCAACCAACTCCAGCTTTGAACCATTCATCTAGCCCTAATAGTTTAAAGGTAAGATATCAGAACAGAGACTGTACTTCCTAATGGTAAATGAAATGGTATAAGAAACAAAAAATACTGCATTTTGGTTATTCACTACTGAATAAATTCTAAGAGAGACTTGGATTTATGATGACAATTTAACTACTCCTACCAGTTATGAACCAAAATATTTGTGTGAAAAAGGACATATTCACACTTCAGATCAAACAAATTTGTATCTTTTTATCAACTCAGATCTTCCCCAGATGTAAATATTCATATAAATAATATCTACCCTCTTTGCATAGACTGTCAGATGAGTGAATAATATTGTGACTGGAAAAGTTCCCATTATGGAGGATTCATTTAATACCCAAACACACTGTTTACATTAATTTCATTGTTTTGAGTTCCTACTCCCCATACACTTTTATGGAATTCTCACAGGAAAAGTTCCTACAATATTGTATGTTGCTGCATCCCAGCTGCAAGAAGTCTGGGATCTTGGCCAACGTATGTGAATACTTGAAAGGTCAAAGGGTCAGTAAAAAGTTGGCTGGGTCTGCTCTTTCATTCTCCTCTGAGGAACTGCTACGCACCTCATCACCAAGAAAACACCTCCCACAATCGTTCTTGCCTAGTGCAACCCAAACACGCCAGAGTAGAGTGTGAGGTACTGGAATGCTGAGGTCAAATTCCACTGAAGCAGATGTTGACGAGGGAAAGATTACTTTCAGTCAGATGTTAGGAAAGTTAGAACATTTATATCAATGTAGATTTTAAAGATGTACCTATGGAACAAAGGGGGGGGGGGAGAGTGAAAACAGTAAATTCACTTCTTCCATCCATCTGCAGTCAGTAATGACTTTATATTTTAATATCTCTCTGTGTGTGTGTGTGTGTCTGTGAATTTAGTTCTTTTTAAGGTGCTGGAGTTTGGAATTGACAATCCCAGAGACTGAACTCCTTCATTTAAAGCAGAACTTATACATCACAGGGAAATGCAATGCAAATTCTCCCATATTCATGCTTCAATTATGAACTGGAGGGACCAGTGTTAGAAGTGAGTTGATCTCCATAAACATTTTAGTCCTTGGCCTCTGCTACAACTATTTATTTGGGTATAAACTGAAACCAGTTGTGCAGGTGAGTTTTCTATGCAGACACCAGTCCTCTGGAAAATATAATCCAATTCATTGCACATAGGCCATCAAAACTCTCTCTCATTAAGCTCAGCAATAAACATATTCATATCCAGGTGCCAATTGGGTCTGTTTGTTCTTCCAAATGGACAGTAAAAAAACCTACTGGAATAGTCAGTATTTATTTTATCATCTTGATCCAATAGAAGAACATTTATGTTACTTCTGTTGGCTTTTGATTACAGCATTTAAGTGAAAAATTTTATCCACTCAGATGCATATCCAAAAACCAATTCCTTATGACACTTTGGATCTGATGACGTAGGAGTTCTGTTTGCAGAGCACTTAGTGGGTTGGACCCTTTGTGTTTACCCATGCTACATACTTTCAGGCATAAAAAGTTCTCCATATGAAATATATTATTAATCATTATTATGTCTCCCCTGACTTATTCTATTTGGATGCCTCACTGACACCTGCCAGTTAGTGCATAGCTTCCATTTTCTTAGGCTTTTTGGCATGGAGTTACAGGATAAGGGATATTTTTGATCCTTAATTGTTCTGCTTTCGATTTCCAACTTGGAGCTCTATTGTGGCTTGAGGCTTCTGGATTTGGATTACTTATGAATTTGGATAACTTTGTATAGTCTGTGTGCATCTGTGTTGTTTTAATGTTATGTTAAAGGCATGCAGAGTTTAAAGCATGAAGTTATGCAGCAGATAGAAAAGGTAGAGTAACGGGTCAGACATTCCATAAAAGGACTGCATGCATATAACACCTATACTCATGGGGGGAAAGAGAGGCCCCAGTTAATAAGAAAGGTAAATGTTCAATAATGGACAAAATGTTAAACCCATTTTGAATATAAATCACAGCTTTAAAAAAGAGAACCAAGTTACAGAGATCTAGGTAACTGGATTTTTTTTTTAACATCAAAACCAGTAAGAGGAAGAACAATTATCCTATGGAACTCAGTGAGAAAATGTATAAATTGAAGCCAAGAGCTTATCAGGATTTTTAAAAACCTACTCATGTATGTAGAGAAGAATAGCCATAGTAATATAATAAAATATTAAACATATAAACTAGAATTATGGAAGTGATATAATCGATCATTCTTCAAGGCATGAACCAACCTATTGGGGATCAGGAGAAGAATTTCTCAGGGGACCAGGTATTCCTGAACACTTACTTTTTTGTACCTCTAGTGCTGGCTACTGTTAGTAACAGGATACTGGGACTAGATGGACTCAGTCTTTATTCAGTCTCAGGTATTCAGTGTGTTAAGTTCTTCCCAGGTATAGATAAAATAAAGCAAGATTTCAGATTTTTTTGTTGGTGTTTTAGAGATACCTTGCTTGACAATATATAACAGAAATAGCTTGTGGAGAATACATCCAGCAGCTATCCCCCTTGCCCTGGGGTTTAAACTTAGGGGAGGGCTTAAACAAACATGGAAAGTAAAGTGCTCTCCCTTTTATAGTACTTCTCATCTAATGGTCAAAGTATAGCAGCAGCAGACTGTGGAGAGTAGGTTTATACTTGTACAAATCAAGCCTTTGAACAAATAATTTCATCATATACCACTCATATACTTCTCAATTCTTTAGGGAGTTCTTCCAAAAAGATATATTGTTTCCACTGCAATTTGCATCACCATTTTGGTTTAATTATTCCTCGTAATTATGAAATAATTAGATAAAATTATGATATAAACCCCAGTGGAAAATATACATCTTTGAAGCAGCCTTTTCCCCCCTCACTTAAAAGGAGGGGTATTTAAGTTATTATAGGAAAAAACTAATTAGAAAATCAGACACATCTTATCCCTATCCCCATATTTCAGGCAAGTTGGCAACTGCTCAAAAGTGATCAGAGACTGGCCTATTTCTCAAGGACCCCGGGAGAGTATAATAATTTAAATCATCATCTTAGGAAAGTGCCCTGAGCACTTGCCTTTGCATTTTTTAATGATCTTCCATCAAGAAAGATGGTTCTGCTCTCCTAACTGGCACAGACACTATAAACAGTGGTTGCAGGAAAGCTCTGGTTACCTCACACTGAGATGGATTCAGGCAAGGCTGAATTTCTGCCAGGATAAACACACTTTACTTTATCTAGGAGACATAAATATTTAAAACAATGTTGTTCATGAGCATAATTAAAACAATATAGTTGTCCAATGGTACAAATCTGTTTTGGTCAATTACCAGTTAACAGGGAGTGCAGTTTTACCACTTCAGAATTTTTTTGTAACTCTTTGCACATATGTCACTTTTCAGTTAAAAACATTAATACCTCACCACAGCACTCTGGGCAGTTATCACCAGCCTCAAGTTAGAGGTGGAAACTGAGGCAGAAAAGATAAGTGCCCCAGGCTACAGAATGTTGAGGTCATGATTAGAGCTCAGGGGTAAAATCTTGGCTCTACTGAAATCCATGGCAAAACTCCTATTGATTTCAATGGAGCCAGGATTTCATCCAAGGAGAGGGGCAGGGGAATAATAATTTTGTTGGGCAAAATCAACATGGTTTCTGTAAAGGGAAATCGTGTCTTACTAATCTATTAGAGTTCTTTGAAGGGGTCAACAAACATGTGACAAGGGGCATTCAGTGGACATAGTATACTTCAATTTCCATAAAACCTTTGACAAGGTCCCTCACCAAAGGCTCTTATGAAAATTAGGCTCTCATGGGATAAGAGGGAAGATCCTTTCACGGACTGAGAACTGGCTAAAAGACAAGGAACAAAGGGTAGGAATAAATGGTAATTTTTCAGACTGGAGGGGGGTAACTCGTTTTGTTCAGCAAAAGTCAGTCCTAAGACCAATCTATTCAACTTATTCATAAGTGATTTGGAGAAAGGGGTAAATAGTGTGGTGGCAAAGTGTGCAGATGATACTAAATTGCTCAAGATAGTTAAGACCAAAGCAGACCATGAAGAACTTCAAAAAGATCTCACAAAACTAAGTGATTGGGCAACAAAATGGCAAATGAAATTTAATGTGGATAAATGTAAAGTATGCACATTGGAAAAAATAACCCCAACTATACCTACAATATAATGGGGGCTAATTTAGCTACAACTAATCAGGAAAAAGATCTTGGAGTCATTGTGGATAGTTCTCTAAAGACATCCATGCAGTGTGCAGTGGCAGTCAAAAAGCAAACAGGAAGTTAGGAATCATTAAAAAGGGGATAGAGAATAACACAGAGAATATCTTGTTGCCCTTATATCAATCCATGGTGCACCCACATCTTGAATACTGCATAGAGATATGGTCTCCTCATCTCAAAAAGGATACTCGCATTAGAAAAGGTTCAGAGAAGGGCAACTAAAATGATTAGAGGTTTGAAACGGGTCCCATATGAGAAGAGATTAAAGAGGCTAGGCCTTTTCAGCTTGGAAAAGAGGAGACTATGGGGGGATATGATAGAGGTATATAAACTCATGAATGATGTGGAGAAAGTGAATAAGGAAAAGTTATTTACTTGTTCCCATTATATAAGAACTAGGAGCCACCAAATGAGACTAATGAGCAGCAGGTTTAAAACAAATAAAAGGAAGCTCTTCTTCACACAGTGCACAGTCAACCTGTGGAACTTCTTGCCAACCTGTGGAGGTTGTAAAGGCTAGGACTATAACAGGATTTAAAAAAGAACTGAATAAATTCATGGAGGTTAAGTCCTTTAATGGCTATTAGCCAGGATGGGTTAGCAATGGTGTCCCTAGCCTCTGTTTATCAGAGGGTGGAAATGGATGTCTGGAAGGAGAGAATGTGTGCGTCTGGATAAAGACTCCAGAATTTCACCCTTTGAATTATAGACTACTAGGTTGTAGGAGTACAAAGAAAATCTAGGTTTTTTTAATTGCAATTCTATAACTTAAAATGGCTGTGTCACAATTTAATTTAAACACAATTTAATTTGTTCCTCCATGTAAAACCTCACATGTTAAGTTTCAGTCAACTTAAATGTGTAGCCAAAGTAAGAAGTAAACCTCATAAAATATGGGTTCCCTGTGGCAAACCTGACAGACTCTGAATAATATGCTAGAGGACAGCTACCATATAAGGACTTTGAGATCATACCTGCATTAGTGATGTTGGTAACACTTGTACTTTTGTGTACACACAATTTATTTCAAACTCCTGCATTCAAAACAAAGGTCCAGATTCTGATATTCTTATTTGTGCTAAATTGTCTATTATCCCACCAATAATTCTATTGGTTAAACATTATTCAGCATGACTAAGGGTACCACACTCTGGTCCAAAATCATTTTCAATTAGCCAGCACCACACTCCCATTTGTTTGTTCAGTTGCTCTATATTTTAGATGCTGTCTGTTTTTAAGTAGCCCAATAATCTCATCCAAGGGATTTCTAAGAGTTCATTAAAATAGTTTATGTAATATTAGTCTGACATTATTATTTCCAGGGAAGCTACATTTTACAATTTGCTGAGACAACACTCGCTTCCCTAAGAACCGGAAACAAAATAGTGAAGATATTTGTCTTGGGTAATTCTTTTGCAGTTAGAGTGTCATTGATACATAAATGCTTTGGAAATGGAAAGAAAAAACATGCAGAGGAGTTTATCTTAGCCCTTGCTTTGTTTAAATATGGTAGAATGTTTATTATCCTAATTTCTGACTGTTATTGTCCAAGTTGCTGGACCAAACTGATGTTGTCTTTTCTCTGTAAGCCCTTATTTATTTTATGTTCACATTTTGTGCATTAGTATGACTTTAGATTAAGCAACAGCAATCAGAATTTATGATAATAAACTTTTTGCCATTTTTGGGGGGGAGGAGAGTTGAATAGAAGTTGAGAACAATCTCTTCTAAAATTTTGGGTATAATTTCAAATGGTCCAATTCTGTATCCCTCTCACACACGGTAACATTTAGGGCTTGTCTGCCCCCAAACATTTAGTTCACGGCAAGATGGGGTGTGAATCTACTCACTAGCCTGCTGTGGACCCTGCAGTTGCACACTAACAGTTACTTAGGGTGCCTTGATCTAGCCCGCTTTGAAAACTGGAGGATACCAAAGCTCACTAGGAAACTTGTAGTCCATGTCAACAAGGACCAGACAGTCAGTTATTCCACAGCAGACTAGTGCAGAGTAGAGTCACAACTCCATCTTGCCACAAACTCCATATTTGTGCAGACATGTCCTTACTCATATGAATAGTCCCGATCTTATTTTCAGAGCTTAGGGGATGCATAGGTCTTGTTCTGCCCCTCTGAAGTTAAATGTCACCCACTGATTGATGGGCCCACAGGTAAATTTTAAATTCAGGAGGACTACTTTCAGTGTCTCCATTCCCCATCTGTAACTGATAGAGTAGCCCAATAATTTGCTGAGACAACACTCGCTTCCCTAAGAACCGGAAACAAAATAGTGTTTTGTTACCTTGTTGCGATAGGCAACATCACTATCTCACAAGGTGTGGTGAGAACTAATTCATTAGGGCCAAATTATGAACTCTTCACTCATATTGGTGATGTGTTACATGAATATTCCCAATTACATAAATGGAGGTATGCCTATATGAGTTTACCAAAATGAATAAGGGGTTCATATTCTGTCCTATAGTGATTCTGATCATGTCTGCAATGAGCTTAGATACTATAGTAAAAGCTCCATATAAACACTTAGCTAGAGAGACAAATACACACAACACCTTGTTATCCTACTATAATTGCTCAAGTGCGACCTCTTAACTAAACCTTTCAGGATCAACAGATTGCATTCAATTTTCAAGTCACACATGACTGAAATAAAATAATACAGCATGCTTGAATATTCTATTCAAAGTAATCTATATTTGGTCTTCCCCTATTTCATTGACAATTAAACTAATTTTGATAATAACCTCCACTACTATGACTGGAAGTAATCATTTCTGGTTTGGTTCTGTGTCCCCAAAATATAAAGCATCAACTTAGCAATAAATAATTTATTTAGGCTTTTATCTGAGAAATATACAGTCCATGGCCAGGCAGAGTGTTCTTTCGGTCTTCAAATTCACAATGCTTCTCTTATGAATGTTTTACTATTTTTTTAAAAAAAGGCAACATAATGTTAAAGTGTATAAATTGGGAAGCCTGCCCATACCCAGAAGGAATGGCTGTAGTAGGATGGAGCCTGAACAAATTAAAAGCCATTTCAGAGTCAGTTGTTTAGAGATGGATCCTATGAGATACTTCAAGATAATTCATTGCAAGAGTGAGCACATGAATCAATATGTGGCTCATCCCACTGTAAGTGTCTCACTCATAACCGCATGTCAAGGACAGACACCCTTGAGTCTGTTTCTCCATTAGTTTCTTTGATAAGATACAGAGAACAGGTTCCAGGGTCTCCTAAAAGTACCTTTATAAGCAATTTCACAGAAGTGGTATTATACATGACATGTGTCAGCCCAGAACTATTAACAGTTTCTACCTGAACTGGTTTCACCTACTATGCAAGGTACACTGGAGTGTCAGTTGTCCATCTCCAGCAGGGAAGACACTGTTTCAGAGTGGGAGATCTGTTCTTCGTGGTGCCTCCCTTCACTATATGCCAGTTTGTTGGGACAATAGGCTACAATAACATAAATCAGCCCACTTATTAAATGGACATTCTTTGTAGATTCAGATTCTTTATCTCTTTATCACCACACCATGACCATCCTATTTTATGATTTGATATGGAAAGGAGAGTACTGTAACCCACAAATGATTTCAGCATTCCTGTCCCACAAAAAAGACTAATGATAGCCTGTTTCTCAGGCTTGCTTAGTAAACTACATATGCAAGAGATTTTGGGATATGAGTGAGCAATGGTAGTATTTGACCTGAATTGAGCAGTTTGATAAGCCAGGATCCAGATACTAGTATTGTGCTTTCTTGACAGTCTAATGTTGTTTATCACTAGCAATAGGCCAGAGATAACTCACTCAATTTCAGTGTTGGTCTACCTTGATAGTGGGCTGAATCTGAAATCAATCAGGGCCAGAAATATTTAGGGAAGTATGGAATTTAACTCTTCCTGTTCAGGGAGCATTACAGGATCCAGATCTTAAGTCTGCATTTTTGTTAAAGGTTCTCCATTTCATTTTCCAAGACAAAAATCTGGTATTTTCCCTCTAGAAATGTATGATGCCCAACAGACTTTCACTCCATTCATCTGCTTCCAGACAAAACAGAATATTGTGAAAAGAACTATCTCTTACCAGACACTGATCTCTGTTCAAAGCTATAATACAAAGGAAGGAAGGGGTACATGAGTTAAGGAAAACATGGGAACATCAATTAAGATCACTGCCATCTGGGCTTGCTCATACCCAGAAGATCCAGCTTTCTCAATTTTTACATTTTTTTTCAAACTCAAAAACTTTACAAAACAAGCTGAATTTGGCAGCAACAATCTTGAGATAAGGGCCACACCCATTGAAATCAGTAGAGTTATAGTGATTTACACCAGCTGGAGATCTGGCCCAAGGACTCAGCGTATACAGTCACAATTAAAGGACCCAATGGTCGCTTCGTGCTCTTCCCTCATATATATCTCCTTATCACTTCCTCTCTTTAGGATCCTGAGAACCCGAAGATTGTAGAAGAGTCATCTTATGCTGGGTTGGATGGTTTCCAGACAACCAGTGGGCGGCAAGAAGTATCTAAGCTTTGAGAGAGACAGATGGAAAGTGTTATTTCAGCACCTTTTGATTCCCCAAGTTTCTTGGAGCCTTGACCTGGGCACATTCTATCTGCCCTCTAATTGGGTCTGTGAAACCCTAATTAAGATGGCTTACAATGCTCTGGAGATAGTCCATCTATTATTCTAGGACAGGCATTCTCAACCGTTTTTTGGCCACGGCCCCCTTAGGAGCTCTTCTCAGGTTCCAGGGAGGGAGGGAAACTATTGACTCCAATTAAGGTTGCTGCTTGGGCATTTCATTGGTTCAGTTACCAGGGCCCCCATAAACCCTTGGGGCTCCCCTTCTCACAGTTTTCAGTTTGTGACTCCCTTCAAATGTGCCAGGGCTCCCTTGGGGGCCATATGGCCCCCATTGAGAATGGCTGCTCTAGGAGACTAGTACACTGGACCTTCACTAGAACGTGGGATTTGGGATTCATGCAAAGTACCGCATTATAACAGGGACCGAGTTAAAATTAACAAAATTTGGGATCCATGAACTAAATTTGGGATCCATGGCCTCGACCAAATTATATCCAAATTTGTGTTATATAGACACACGTTTTAGCGAGGGTCTGGTGTATTACATTGCCATCCATTCTCTTTGTGACAAACAAGCATTCATTATAAGTAGAGGCAGTCAAATATGCATAGTCAAAGTATGTATGGGAGTGAACACGAGGTGTCTATCAACTATTAATTTGACTAAAGGGCTAAAAATAGTCTAATAAATGTATTGGTTCCTGGCTGACTTATTCAAGTGGCAGGATGTTCTGCCAATTTGGATAGTTAAATCATGTGAGGACTTCAGAGGCTACCAGGTTGTGGATATGTGCAGCTGGGGCATCACATTGTATACATGCAGCAGCTAAAAGACAGATGTTAAGTTCCCAACTCTCCCATTCTAACCCTGATACAGTACTCTACATTTCAGGTATGAAATCTGAGATAGCTGTGTAATAATTATGAGCAAGGAGATGAGAACTAAACCGAGAAGACTGCTTATGCAGTCTCCTGGACACCATTTTTTTAAAAAGGGGTAAATATTCTAAACATTTTTCAAGCCAGTCTTTTATTTGCAATTATGTCCCAGGAGAAAGAAAATTCAAAGAGTTCTAAGTGAACAAAAATCATTGAACTAACAAAGATTGGTACTGGCTCAGGACCAAGTTTAATGTAATAGGCTACAGTATGTAATATAATCCACCTTCCTCCATGCTTCCAGACAATTAGACAACTATTGCCTTGAGAGACTCTTGCCTGACATATAAGATGCTGAGATAAAATATAAGACTTACTGCTTGTAACTTGGATAGGTAATATACTTGCAGACTATTAGGTTGCTGAGATCATAAGCACAGTCTCTTGACAACAGTACATTTAAGTAAAAAAATTTCCAGCCACCTTGAGCGGACATGTTAACACACTTTTTGTCATCCAGAATGGTCCAGAAATCTTCTGCCAGCCGATAGCAGATGAAAATAAAAATTAAGCCCAACAGGCTATCCTAAGGAGATATATATATATTTTTGGCCACAATAAAATCAAACACTTAAAACATCCATTTTGTGTGTAAGTGTTTTTTCTGAAGTAGAGAATCAGAGAGGTAGCCGCGTTAGTCTGGAATTTCAGAAGTGACAAAGAGTCCTGTGGCACCTTAAAGACCAACTAAAGTATTGAAGCATAAGCTTTCGTGGGCGAATACCCACTTCGTCAGATTTTTCCTGAAGTAGCAACTTTCAGGTCTTGTCTTCCACTTATCTTGGTAAACTTCAAGACCGAGATACTTTAGTACTTTGTATTTAACTATGATCCAGAAAGAGCGCCAGACACAAAAATCAGGTTTTAACCTGAAGGTTTTTAACCTTAAACCTCCAATTTGGTTTGCACTTGCCTTTAGCGGAAAGTGCTCGAATCTCCAATATAGTTCTCCTGAGAAGAGAGAGAGGATTTGGGCAACTAATGTGTGATGTTTTTATCACATGGGCTGTTGACTACCAGGTGCTGAGCTAAAGCCAAGTGAGCACAGATGGCCAGAAGTATGGAACTGTAGTTCCAAATACAGAGGCCTGAGTAAAGGATGAGCCAAGGGGCACTCAGGGATGACTGGTGCATTAGGATAAACAATCCCTCTTTGGATCCTAGCATGCAGCAAGATGGTGCAGCCTGCTTCTCTTCACCCCTGCATGCCAACCCCATCCCCATCCTTTATGGGATAATTTGTTCCACAAAGAGTACAAGTAATCTTGCGTGGAGGCCCAGCATGAGGCCAATGCAGGACTGAATTCTACAGTTAAGTTGCATCCAAGTGCTGCATAGGCTTCTGTGTCAGCCTCTGCACAGGGTTGATTTTCCACTAGGAAGGTGCAGTCCCTATGTTCCTCTTAGTACAAAGACTGCAATTACTCTTAGATTCTGTGTAGAGTACACAAAGGTCAGGAACAAAATCTTACCATGAGTGGCTTAATAACAAAATACTATGTCTAGATTGCAATTACAGGGCATGATTGCAGTTCAAGTTGCTATACCCAAACTAGTTTTAATCTAGCTAGCTCAGGTCCCGACTCCCTTAGCAGTTATGCTGTGTTAGCATGAGCCTTGGCGTTAGTTGTACAAGACCATCTGTTACTTACTCACAGGGCTAGCTTGTGCTGAAACGTATACTGCCACCATGGCTTCAGGGACAGGGACCCAGAGTAGCTAGATTAAAGCAAGCGGGGTATGCCTAAACAAGCTACAAATGCTGTGTAGACAAATGGTAAGTCTTTCTTTCTTGTGAAGCAACTCCTTAAGAAATGCAGTGTCCCAGGAGGAAGTCCTTCACTGACAAAAAAGACTAAAAAAGAATATTGGAGGGTTAGCGAATGCAAATCCATGCAAAATTTAAGTGATAAATTTATTCAAGTTAAATCCCTTCAGAGTAAAATGAAAGGCTGTACAAAACATATAAGATTCCAAATGAATAAAGCAATTTAAAACTTGAAAATTAAATATATATAGCAGTGAGTCTCAAACTTTTGTACTGGTGAGCCCTTTTATAAATTAAAAACACTTTTTAATTTATTTAACACCGTTATAAATGCTGGAGGTAAAGTGGGGTTTGGGATGGAAGCTAACGGCTCATGACCCCCTGAGGGGTCCCAACACCCAGTTTGAAAACCCCTGATATATGGAAACAAATGCACTAAATCCAGCTCTATTCTGATTTCATGGAAGTCAGTGGAATTACATCAGAATAAGAATGGTACAACTTCTGCAAATTCATTTCAGCATTTACTTAGCCTTCCAAAACCTGAGTTCAGAAAACTTATTGTGCAATGTTAGTGTTTTAAGGTAAATAATCTTTGGAATTTTCACACCTACCCACACATTTTTCCTTTTGATTTTTCATTGGAAACTTTTGGAAATAAAATTTGAAAAAATATTTTGTATTGTACCTTTAAACTACTGGACTTCTTCACTTGTTTATTTTAGAACTCTACAAAAGTCTAAGCAAATGATAAATCAGTCTTTAAATGTCAGGTAGTTTTCTCTGAATTTTCCTCAAGTAACAAAGGAAAACAGGAAGAAAATTCTCCCTGTAGACTATGAGTGCAGGTTTGTTGGATGAAATCAACTGCATACCCTTTAAGAAATGAACTGGATTTCCTCTTTAAAATAGTAGCATACATGTTGCTCTGTCAGATATGCTCAATAACATTTATGAAAGAGTGGATAGTATGGCCTTGTACAAATGGCAAAGCCTATGTAATATTTTTAAGACATCTAGTTCACATAGAGGAAGTTAGATTAAACCTACACCTACAGTCCCACAAGACTATATATTTCTTAGTTGATTTGACCCACTCCCCAAAAATAGAGTGCTCTGAGCCTAAATAGTAACCAAAGACATTATGGGCCTTTTATGCTGAGCATTGAAGTCAATGGAAATCATTCTATTGTGTTATCAGTGGTGGGAGGGAGGAGGTTCTACCCTCTGCCCCCTTTTTGGGGGTCTGAAAATATTTGATGGGCTTTTGGGATCCCCCTCTCCCACTGCCATTGTGGAGACCAGAGAATGTTTGAGGGGAAAACACCTTGTTATTAACTGGAAGAAACTACTCACAGGGGACCTTCTTAATGGGAATGCTTGCTTTTGGAAATCATTCCTTTCCCTGATCCAACAAGCCAACTATGTGAAGTTTTGGCCACTTCAAACAGATTCTAACAAAATCATCTGAGGTATAACCCTCATTTTCCATTGTTCATACTGTATAGCCCGGGCCTGCCTTTCCTTTTTGCTCTCAGGGTATAAACAACCAAATTTTGGAAGTCTTGTGTACAGTACTGCTGTGGAGAAAAGGGTTTCTTGAGTCTCCCATCCCACTATCATGGTCATCTAAGAAAAACAATTTTTTTTTTTGGTCCAGTATGTGCTGACTGAAATAGTCTTGTCTTATTTCACCTCTTTCATCCCCACCAGACATGTTAAAGAGAAACAAAATGTTCTCCTCCATTATTTCTACAATCCTGTCATTATGGGTGAAGAGATATTTCTCCCCCCACTCTAAACTCTAGGGTAAAAAGTTGGAGGTCTCTTATGCATGACCACTTAACTCTAAGCTACTTTTCCAGCCTAGGTTAAATCTTTCCCCCCAAAACCCAACTACTCCAGCTAGGGCTTGGAAATTCGTTGCCACCATCAATGTGATTATTCCAAAGCCATGGAGTGGGGCACATTGACACCCCAAGAGTAACACCCCCCCCTTTCTACCTGGGAGAGATTCAAACACAGAAACACTGATCCCACAGCTAGGATCTCTTCCCCCTCCCCCTTGCTACTGGTGAGGGATTTAGAACACAGACACTGATCCCACAGCTAGGATCACTAGAATTACCAGACAATTCTTATATATAAAAATCTTAATAAGGAAAAGAAACAAAGCATACAACTAATACAGACTTCACAGATATAAAGCTTTCTATCCCGAGTCTCCTTGCATAAACCATCCCCCTCCCCGGGAATTCCTCGCTCTGCTGAACTTACAGTTTAAGGACACCAGAGATCAATTACAAAGCTTATACAATCACAATTCTACTTACGGTTAGTCTAACTTAAAAACTTATGAAAGGGAAGGTAGGAAGAGGAGTCATCCCCAGAGCTGGGGAGAGAAGATGGAGTCAGTCCAATAGCTCCGGCAAAAGTGAAACTACCTTCCTTGTCTTTTTGGAATGCTAGCTCTGACGTCACCCCCCTCTCCTGTTCAGGTTAACTCTTTAGAGGTAAAACAGTAAGTCTAAGGCACTTCATACTTATGACAATGGGCTTGATCCCATTGACTTGAATGGTGCAGGACCAAGCTCTGAGTCCCCACCGGTAAAACTGTCATCTTCAGCATCAGCTTCCTTTTCTCTCATCATCATCAGCAGCAGCATCTGCCATTTTATGATTTGGGCAAATGACCATCCTACCCCATCAATGAAGATTTTGGGATGGGGATGGTCTCTTTATTTCCTGTTAGTACAGTGCCTAGCAGGTCCATGACTGGAGTGTTTAGTTGCTATCATAATTCAAATCTCTACCACCACACACCTCAGATAAACCTTAGATCATTGTTTCACAAAAGCCAAATTGAGAAACCTTTTATTACATTTTGTCACTGAGTTTCTCTCCTCTTCAAGAATATTAATCTTCTAGAAACTAAGAATCGGGTGATAATCCCAAAGAAATCATCCCATTATCAGTTAATGGCTGGATTTTCAGTTAATGGACCAAGTAGAAGACAAGGGCAGTTAACACTATAACAAACTACAGTAATATAACCAATTTCAAGGGGATTATTGCTATCATAAACTGTATTAAATGGTTTATAAAAGCAATGGCTTTTTTAAAGTTATCTGAAGTAGAGTAAATGAGAGGCTGCTTTGTTAAATAGGTTGTTTCTAACCAATTTTCAAAGTATTTAGGACACAGGGAATGCGCTGATAGCCGTATAATGAATATTTTAAATGCATCTGAGGTTCTTTCCTCTGATAGGAAGAGGGAGAATCATTAACTCTCTTATGTGGCCAGCTTTCAATTAAGCTGCTATGTGACTGTACAGAGATGCACTAAATTCAGATTGCGCCTAGCAGTATGGTTGCCAAAACCCATTGCGTGGCCATTTAAAACAGAGATCATAAAGACAATAGCAAGAGGTCAATAAACATTAAGGCCCAATTCTTCACTTATTTATACTGGTAGTAGTAGCAGAATGGGTGAGCAATTAGAGTTGGACAAATAATGGTTTTTAGGCTTGCTGGAAATCCAAAAATTGTTTTAGGTCAAGGAAACTGAATATTTTGATATTTTCAGCAAATCAAAGTGTAAAAAGTTGTTCCAGGTCAAACAAAACATTTGGTTCAGCCTGAAACTTGCTTTGCTTTAAATTCACGCTCTAGATTACACCTCACTAACTTCCCCATGTAGAAAACCTTAAATGTTGTATTTCAATTTCAATGCTTTTTATGTGTTTGCATTTTTGAAAATGAAATTAAAAAAATGTTTAAATGACAGGTAGTCAAATAAAAAACAGAAGCATTTTATTTAGAAAATTCTCCAAACTTCATTTGGAATATTTAAGTATTTACCAAAAAACCCTTTTTTTGGATTTATTTTTTTGACTGAAGAATTGGCCTATTTTACTATCCTATGGTATTGCATACTCCTCTATCCACTATCATTTGTAGGTCTTTCTGGTTTTATTAGTTTCCAGATTCCCTCCAATAGAATCTTTGGGTTACAGGTATTTTCCCCTGACCTGCATTACTCTGTTTTTCCAAGCTAAATCTTATTTTGCTATTTTCTGATCACATCTTCAATTTCTCCAGGACCTATATAGCATTTCTGCTTTGCCCACACTGGAAACTGTAATTCCTTTAAATTTACTATAATCTGAAAATGACATTAAAGTACTGGTTATTCCTTCTTCCAGATCATAAAACCAGATTTAACACCAGTCCCTGTGGTACCCCACTAGACTCCTCAATGCTTATGTGATCAGTTTCAGTTACTGCTATCAGTTCTCATGACTGAGGCCATGCCCAGCTAATTCCCTTGTTATAGTACCAAGGTTGTATGCTTGTAAAGTTCACTGGCTTCCTCCTATATTGATCAGATTAGATTGGGAATGGTTTCCATTGTACACTACATTCTGTATATTTCACAGCTCACAAGCAGTATGTCTATTGTAATCAGAGTGTAATGAGATATAGACAACTGACTTTTCATTCTCATTTCAAGGCGCAAAAAAAAAGCAAGGAACATGTGACTCCATTGTCATACCAGTACAACTTTAAGCCCCCTAGAGAAACAGCTGACCTCTAACTTGCAATCAGTAATTGTGCTTTTAATTTTTTTTTACTGCAGTCTATACTGTGTAAAAACGGTCAGCTTAGCAACCTGTACACATGCAGCATAATGTCTTCCAAGAATGCTGCCTGCCAGGAGCCGCCATCTGTACTTCCTCTACATAGAACAACCAAATTGTTGGACGAAACTGGACTAATGCAGCAACAGTGTACAATATTTTTCACTGCAAATGTCAGAGCTCATGGAGACTTCACCTTAATTGTTTTCTGTGTAGATGAGGCTTGGTTTGTGTAGTGTTTCTGACAGGTTCCTGAACAGTTTTTAAAGCAGCTGTGAGGCCTTGAGAGTACATAACCTTTGAAGACTGACAATTAGTTACACTTTTGGCTGACCTGTTTTGGGCAAAGTTGAAGGGGGTGGAAGGATTGATGCCTCTTGGAAATGTGGGAGTGGCAGAACTGTTTAAAGGCTGGGAGGTATATGTAAATGAGTTCTTGCCCTTACCAATCCCAGGAGCAGATAATATCTTATCTAGCACTTTTCATCCCTACCGGTCAATGTGCTTTACAAAGAAGGTCAGTATCATTAGTCCCATTTTTACAAATGGGGAAAATGAGGCTTAGGGAGGGGAAGTGACTTGTCCGAGGTCACCCAGCAGGTCATAAGCAGAGCTGAGAATAGAAACCAGGACTCAAGTCACAGTTCAGTGCACCATCCACTAGGTGCCAGATGTTTAGCAGGTGGGGGGGGGGGATCGACTGCAGATATGCAACTTCAGCTACGTGAATCACGTAGCTGAAGTTTGCGTATCTGCAGCCGACTTACCGTCTGTCCTCATGGCGGCGGTGGTTGCGGCGCGCTCCCCCGTAGACTCCAGCTTGCGCCTCCCGGCAAGCTGGAGTTACGCAGTCGATGGGGGAGCCACGAGTGATCGATTTCTCGCGTCCTCATCAGACGCGAGAAATCGATCGCCAGAAGATTGATGGCTACCCGCCGATTCGGCGGGTAGTGAAGACATACCCATAGGCTTGTATTCACTCTACTGAGCTTCTCCACCACAGGTCTGAGGAGACAGTATTAGTTTAATCATTTACAGGCCCCTTTTCCTGACCTCATGATGGTATAGGAGAGTGTTGTGTATCCTGAGGGACCAATTGTTGAACCCTCTTCTCACCTTGTGCACTCAATTGCCTTGAAGATGATTCTAGCAAAGGACTACTCACCAACAGAAGTAAGGGCCCCAGAACAGGGTCCTGTTTGTACGGTCAGTGCTTCCAGGTCCCTTCTCTCCCTTGCCGTTGTGGAGGGAGATTTCGTCATTCAAATGGGGCGCTTCCTCTCCTTGCCACAATCTCCAATTGAGCTCCATTGCAGCTCAATCAGACAAAGTGTTCTTTGGGCCAATTTGTTACAACTTTATTCTGTTCATGTTCTTTCATTATGCCAATATATGGTGCTTAAACCCCTTTCAGAAACGTGCTAGTCATGTCGCTTGGTATCTTTCTTATGTTGCAGTAGCGCCTATATCATGGTGGGCACTTCCCAAAGAACAGAGTCCATGCTCTGAAAAGCTTCAGACTGAACCCTTGAGTGTGAAGATCCCACACGCCTGCAAAGTGGGTGTTCTATTGCCTCCCCAATGCTGTCATCAAGAACCTGAATGCCATACATTGAAACTGGGTGGGGCAGAGACAAGGCAGTTGAGGACAGGTGAAGGCAAAGTAATTTTAAGCAATCTTCGAGTTCCCTCATTCCCTGGAGATGCCAGGGGTCTGGAGTTATTTAAGAGCTGTCATAACTGTAGATGAATATCCCATGAAGCAGTGTGGAGTCAGGTATAGATAATATATTCAGGAAAATATGAGCGGGTTAGCAGATCATTGGCCCACAAGGTTATAGCTCTAATTTATGGCTGTCTCATTCAGTATTCATCTCATTGTAACCCATGGAAAAGGCTGCTACTACGCTTAGTTGCTCTAAACATTTATGTGCTCTAATTTGTACATTTTACAAACTTTTAAAAAGGTTGCAGTAAAGGTTCCAAGGTATTAATATTACATTCAGTAAAACAGTTTTGCCTTCAGGCAGTAAAAATGTGTGATGTTACATAAAAAACAGACCCAGTATTAATGTTATGCACTACAGTTTACCACACCTCCTGAACATCTGCATAATTCCATTTTTATTAGTCTTGAGAGTTGTCAATTACATTTACAGAACTCTTTGTAGAAGCATTTTGCTCCTCAATAGCCCAAGAAAGCCACTGATTTCTGTATTAAACATTCAATAGGAAACTCTCAGAAACTTACATTGTTCTAAAAACATGGCTCATGTCTGAGGACACTCTCTTAGTAATGTAAAGATAAAGTGTGTAGCCCAAAGGCACAAATAATCAAGGAGCTTTCTCTATGTTTAGGAATATTTTAACTGAGGTTTCCCAAACGTGGTGGGAAGATAGATTACTCATGGGCATGACTGTGAGCTGCTTTTCTGTACCATATTTCTCCTTTATTGTGTAGTAGCAAGTAGCACTATGCATTAACACTCCCTTTATGCAAATGAACAATAAGAGTGAAGCAGTGATCAGAGGAGAGACATTTAATTATTTAAGACAAAATACTTCCTTTGTGACCATATCACCTGGTCATTTCAATTTGTATCTAAGCATGACAATGACAACAAAGATGTGATGTTGAGAACAAGGTAAGATAAGTGACTTGCAGTACTATGTAGGGATACCTTTTTCAGTGTGTGACTGGCGTTTGGCAGACTCAGGAAGCCTGCATGTGGTTCTACAATGATCTTTTGGCTGTCTATGTGAAAGACACACTTCAACAGAGCTTGTGTTTGCACAGCTCCTCATGTTTTTACATTGTCAGAGACTGACTGAATGGGCATTTATTACTTCAGACATCACACAGGCACAAACATCAGTATTCAGGAAGTCCTCAAGAAACAAAGATCCAGTATCCACCTTGGTTTTGTTTAAGCATCTTCTGTATATATCATAAGCACCTTTGAGAACTAATTCTATAGATATGATACATACATTTTGTTATGTATGGGAGAGCTTTTACCACGTCAGGCTTCTGGTCATTTTGTTTGAAACCTAAACTGACTTTAAATGAAGGTTCAGAAAATTAAAGACTTCTGAAAATGAACATAAGTGCTTTCTGAAGTTTTACCTGTGATGTGATATTTTATTGTACCAATATTAGGTAGGGATTACTTATAGCATGGCAATCATATTTTAGACTCAAAGTTCAGAATCATATATTGGAAAGGATACATGAATAAAAGCTCAAAAAAGTTTAATAAAATGTTGCCTGAGTCCCAGTATGTATTTTCCGTATTCTAACAAAGTTTTTTGTTCAGTGTTAGAATAAAATATTTATCTGTATTATTGTCACATGACAGCTATTTAATATCCACTCATTGTAGAAAAATGGAGATTTTTTTCCTTTTAAGAGATATAACTATATGTAAGAGCTGCAAACATTTTCTTCCTCCATTCACTACTTACTCCCCAAAGCACAAACACACACACTTGGGTCTCTTTTTTCCCAGGTCGCTGCCAGAGGCTTTTCCCCTTTATCCACTCTATTCTCAATAAAATAAAAACCCAAAAGCTTCAGCAGAAAAAAATGGCCAACTTAAGTTTTCATTTTGCAATCATTTCCATGTATGCATCTCCATCTTACAGTCCCATAAAAATTGAACAATGGTTTGAATCAAGGACAGAGTGACAGACCTAACCCTACATTTCTATCCATTTGTAGGAACTTTTAAGATGCTTAATAATATCGAATTTGGCTTTCTGTGGCACTTTTCATACTTCATATCTCTCAGACTGCTTTATAAAATAATGAGTTAGTTACTAGCAGCATAGTGACTGTACAGGCAAGTAAGGCAGCCATTATTCACTCTGAAACTGCTCACGCGTTCCATACACTGGTCATTAGAAACAGTTTTTCCTAAAAGCAGAATGTTGGCAAAGACAAAAGCTTTATTCCCTCCTCCGCTCTCTGGCAATTGACATGGAATCTTTACCTTTCACCGTGGCAGCCACCAGACAGGGGCAGAAGGAACTTTTGTTTATATTCTATCCAAAAAAATTTTTTTTAAAAAATAAAGTTATTACCTAGACCTGGGTAAGAAACAGATTTCGTGTTCTGAGAATTTGAGATTTTGAAACCCCTCCCTCCATCCTGTATTGGGACAAAAATTTTTTTTTCAAAAGTCCCCTAAAATTTTGCATCAGCTCAATAGAAACATTTTGTTCTAATTTCAGCCTTTTAAATTTACTTTTACTATAAAAAAAACTTAAATTCCAAAATGAAAAGTTATTTCAAACAGAATAAAATACTTTTTACATTTAGAAAGTGTTTAACTATTCCCCTCCTTCCCCTAAACAGGAAGTCTGACAAAAACTGATCCTTTCCCATGAACAGTTTTGATTTCAATTAATCAGCAGTTTCTGGTGAGAAATGTTTAACTGAAAGCTTCCTGACCAGCTATACTAACTTATTTTAATTTCAGATTTTTTAACAGCATTGGCCTGAGTCTCCACTCACATCTGTAATCCAAATTTATGATTCCATTGACTTGAATGAAGTTAATCCTGATTTTGCAATGGCAAAAGGGAGAGAATAAATCAGGACGCAAGTGGCTAGAACACTGTATCTCAAGCTTTTCATGTAGACAGCCATCTCATTTAGCAATATCGGAAGGACAGGTTGATCAAAACTCCTGACACATTGCCACAGTCCTTAAGCAAATAACGTCTTTCTGGGGGTTAACAAACTATTCTTGGTTTATTAACTAAGGCCCCAGTCCTGCAAGCTGAGGTGTTGAGAGCACTCCCCAAGGCAATGGGAGTTGAGGACACTAAGCACCATTCAGGATCATCCTCTACTTGAACATGCTGTTTTTTTACTGTATCACAGATATATTATCTGTCATGGGGAGAGAGGCTCATGTGGATCCTGCTGTCCTAACTCAGGGGATGGGAGTTTTGCCCAAATATTGGTGGCAGGATCATGTCCTTAGTCCTACAAACCTGAAGATTTCAAAATAGTCCATATTACATTTCAGCTATACTTTACCTACATGGTAAATTGCATGGTACACTCATTTCAAATAGTGAAACTAATGCCTAGTTTTATAAATAACATATAATACAAATGGAAAAGGAATTTTGCTAATATTTGGAATAGTGCCAATTCTTATGTGCCTGCTTGCCTCTGAAATCCTTTCACTGAACAACGGAGATAAAAATCTGTCATTTTAACAAGATTAACCATTGGCTGTTTTCTGCAAGCCATTGGGATACCTCTATTGCTTTACAATCTGTTATCTCAGTGAACCTTCCCTGGTTTTAGAATGTGTTCCTTGTCCTTACTAAAGTTACTGGATAATTACTGCTTTTATCCACATCTAAATAAACGGATTATATGTCAGTTAGACACTGGTAGGATCTGGATTAATCTTAATCCTATGACTTCACTCCATGCATACCTGCTAATATACAAAAGCTACAGTGTGGTATTTTCCATAATGACGGCCCGAGAGAGACATGAAAGACACTCACGCAAAAGAAATCGGGAACAGGAAACTTGAAGCAGTTCTAAGTAATCTAAGTGTCATTAGCTGGCCAACATTTTTGGTATGGAAGCACTGAAAGTATCGGTTTATGAATCTGAGTTTGCTAAAAAGCAATGGGTGTCTGAAAGGAAGTAACAACAACAAAAAATACCCACCACCACCACAAGACTCTGGACCAGATTTGGAGAGCTGGCAAGAAAAGACTACTGTACTTTCTGTTTTGTAATTTAGTCTAGGCAACTATATTAGTAAAAAGTGAGGCAGTAATGACAGATCAGTGCAGATTAGAATTTAAAAAAAGAGTGGAATTATCCCTCAGAGAAGTGAGCAGCAAAGAGAGATCTGTAGCTGATCTTGAGCTCAAGAGACCCAGGTAGTCACACCTACATAAAAAATAAAGCCTGTCAAAGTTGAAGCTGTATGCTTCGCAGCAGACAGGACACACGCCACACAAAGAGGTAATTAGATGCTCAGAGCTCCTTAGGAAAAACTGCAGCTTTTCTAACTTTTATGGGTGTATGAAGGTTTATGGGTTCACTCACTGCAGAAGTACCTCCTTGTGTCTAGGCATGCTGTAACTGCTTGCGCTCTCTCTCCATGTCTCACCCCCCTGCCAATGGTACCTGCATTGCTTCAGTGATCTCTCTACGTATAACTCAGCTCTCCAACAAAGTCACTATTTAGTCCATCCCTTGCAGGGTAACAAAGCCCAACATAAAACAGTCCAACATCCTCAGGACAGGGTCTTTGGCCCCAGTTCCAGGCCCTGGTCTTCACTTTGCCTTGGAGGTTTCTAATGGCCTTGTTCCCTTCTCCAGGCACAGACTCATGCTACCTTGCCAGTGGTTAGTAGAGGAACACAGGCACTATCACTACACCAGGTTCCCCAAAAGGAACTGTAAATCCAGCAGCCAAGGTCTGTGCGGTTCCACTCCTTGCTGATGTTTCCATGGGCTCCTTCCTGCCTAGCCTTTCTCAGGTTTTCCCTTTTAAGCGCCTCTTATTCTGTTTCTCCCAGGGGCACCTCCCTGAGCTCTTTCTCCCTGGCAATCCAAACCCAGCCCTTCTTTCAGGGCACACCACCAGGGACATCCACCTCCACATTCACCTCAGGGTCTGCTTGCCAGTTTTCTCTAGCCCAACTAAGATCCCAGGACATATCCTCCCTTGGGCTTCCTTCTCTCCCCTCCTCCCCTGTTCTATTTCTATTCCCCCAACACATACATACACCAGCCAGCTTCAACTTCCTCTCAAGTTAATGATGGTTCTCCATCCAAGTTCTGCCAGGGAACATAACTGGCCTCCCATGCCCACATTAAACCATTCAGGGATTTTTGGGGTGCACATGTGAGGTACACACACACCTTCACAGAGTGATATTGAGTTTCATGTATGGTGGAATTAGTATTTTCTATTGAAAAGACAGCAAGTCAGCTTGAAGCTAACAAGTTGTTATTGCCACAAGGATTTCTTATTAATGACCCATTACTGGTATATGTAGGAGTGTAGTCCAGTGTTTTAATCTTGTTTGTGATTAATGTTTCATTCTTGGATCAAAATAGTTGTCTATTCACAGAGCAAACATTGAAAACTTCATTTTTCTTTTCCCGGGATTTGTGCAGAGCAGTGGTGTCAACTTTAGCATCGGTTCCCCCTGTATTTCTTATTTACAATTGTTTGTAAATATCTATAAATATTAAATATGTTTTTTTACTATTATTGTCTGTCTTAAACCAAGAGTTTACAACATTAAGCTATGCAAAAGGAACAGCTTCTACTGAACTCTATTATGAATTAACAATGTGCAGAAGGTATAAAGAGTTTCCTGTCCATTGGTACCAGAATTAAGTCCCATCTATTCCCCTGGGGTGCATGACACCCTAAAGAGAGGAAGCAGAAGTGGGAAGCAGGTGAGGGTATGGCTTGCTCCTCTCCCTTCCATGCACCAACTAGTGAAGATGACCTGTTGCATGGGGGAAGTAAGCTACAACCCATAAAGGGGTATAGTAATGGTATGCCTAGAAGATCCTTCAGTCAGTGTGACTCCAAGGCATAGCTGAACTCCTAGTGATGACCTGAGATCCAGTAGGATGGGAGCTGAGCATTCAAAGGCTAGCTCCAGCCACAAAGCTAACATAGGACAAGTTGGACTACAATGTCTGTGATGTACAGCTTCCTATTAGATTTTCTTTAGCTATACCATGGGCCCACAGACTGCTTGGCTTTCTATATCTCAGAAGTAGGAAAGTCACATCAATAATATTTGGCTTCTCTTAAGAGGAAGCTGTAGATGAAGTTGTGTCCCATTAAAAAAACTGTATTCCAGCAAAAAACAAATGCCCACACCATGCCTTATTTCAAAATGGGACCATTGTTCCATAGACATTCTCTCTTAAAGGTGTATCATTGGCTCAGTAGGGGGATATTATAGCCTATTCTGGTACTAGTGATAGCCAAAGTGCTTTAGTTATCCCCACGGCGGATGTTGATACCAACTGGTGTTGTTTTTTGTATTAATGTGGCAGTGCCTTCATGCCTCCTAAGAGTACACTTAGGGGTGCATACCTCTAAACTAGAAGGAGACATCAAGTGCAATACTTGGCTCTTCCTAAGTGTCAAACTGTAACAGAAGGAAGCACAACCTTCTGATAAGGAAGAGGATTATTGAGTCTGAATAAAAAAAGACCACATTACAGAATATAAATAAATGTTAGTCATGTGAAAAGATAATGTACTCCATATATATTTAGCACTATTGGAAAGTTAAGGCTGAGAAATGAAGCACACAAAACCCAAGGAATGCAGCATCAATGTTAAGAATGCATACACTTGGGAAGGTAGTAAAGTTCAATGTTAACGCTGCCCCCTACTTGCTTATATTTTAAAGTATGCCGTGTTCATGTAATTATAAATTAGGTGACAATTTATTCAGTTTATACCCATCATGGTATACATCTTATACAACCTTACATATAATAAAATACCTCCACTCATGCTCAGGCCTGGCTTGATTTTTAAACCTCATTCAGGTTTACTAAAGAAACCAAGTTTGGAGGAATTTTTAAAGGTGTAAATATTGAAGTTTGGCAAGTTGACATTTTGTTAATTATTTATTTATTGTTTTAAAGGTTGGCTTAACATATACTGGTTTACAATGTTGAATGGGCAGACTGGAGGGCTTTAGTTTAGAATCGGCCTTCCAGATAAGTGTCCAGATAAAGCTCAGAGTTGGAAGGAATAAGGATGGTTTCAGCATAGAAATTAGAGATGGGAGATTTGTTATATGCCTGGCTCGGCCACGAACTTCTTGGGTGGTCCTTATGCAAATCTAAATAGCCACTTGCATTACTCAATTTGCACATACCATTAAGATAATTGCATACGAAAAAGTGTGCAATTTTGTAGGTGCAAAAGGGTCTCCTTATAGAAAATTTGAGCCTCACGGACTCATAAATCACCCCCTCCACTCTTACACCAAGCAACAATAAAACAACAAGGAGTTTGAATCACTCATGATTTCATTTCAGTTGTAACTTTTAAATGGATTCTGAAGGTCATGACTTAAACAGAAGGAGCTGTATTTTCTATTTTGGTCTGGCTTTAATTTGGGTAATCTTCCCATTAAATATAGCTATTTATGACATTTGTTAAAAGCCTATATTGCTAATTTAGCTAAAAAAAATCTAATGGAGTTGTATTGGAAGTTTTCCATAAAATTAATGTTCCAGACTTAATGGATGTCTAAGGTATCATTATTAACGGGAATATTCCATAAACTAAAATCAGGCCCTTTGAATTGGGGATCTGATACAGTTAGATCGGAACTTATTTAAAATTGGAAATGTGCCAAAGTACCCAGGAATTCAATTTAAACACCTTATGGACATTAATGCTTTTACAGTATTTACTTTAATTAGTACTTTATTAAATGCTCAATTTCACTCACATAGTTGGACAAGAATAGCAGCCAGCTTGTGTGCAGGATAAGTATGTTAGCGGTGAGACCACTTTAACTCCCTCCCAATCTGCCAGAAACACAAATCTTCTATATAATTTCCAGGGTAATGCTGCCTTGAGCTACATTATCTTACCCTTTGTAAAGTCATACACATGTATCACAACATGCTATGCCATGTGCCACTGCCCATCTAAGACGCCCCCCAAAAAACACTGCAAGGAAGGCAAAACTTTGCTCTCAGTAACTGTAAAACTAGAATTATACCACTGAATTCAGAGTGGGGTTGTAGTGAAACAGAGAGCATTGCTGGGCCCAATAAATCTATCTTCCAACTGAAGAGTTCAGTCTTCTCTCCACTGTGGCCTTTCTTTCATCTAGCTGGGACCTATTTGGTCTTCCCCTCCAATTTAACAATATGGAAGGACCGGGTGGTCACAGCTCTCCAACTATTAGGGATGGTGATGGGGGAAAAGGTATGATGTCTCAGGGTGGCAATGCATCTAATCTGATTAAATATGCTCTGTGTAGACAAGAAGGGAGCAAGATGCCATAAACCCTCAGAAAGTTGTTCTACACTGGGACAATGACGCTTATTTTGCTTTTACTTAGGGCCCGAGCCAAAGCCTACTGAAGTCCATGGAAAAACTCCTACTGATTACAGTGGGCTTTGGATCAAGCCCTTGCATAATTTTAAGTCAGTTGTAGCCAGAGTGAAGTCAGTGTAGTTAGATAAATACATAATAAACGGGAGTAGAATTGGTTCTAATTTCTTCAGAAAAAATAAACTGAAAGGGCCATGCAAAAAAATATGGAACCATGTTACAAATTCTATAACTGTGTGAGGAATAAATGTATAAATACATCTTGGACCATTGTTCCCAGCCTTTTTGCAATAAGAGCAACTCCCAAGAGCTCTTTCCAATCACAAGGTGGTGCAGTGTCATCTAGTGAATAGAGTTTTGAAGTAGGGCACTGGAGACCAGCTTCTATTCCCAGCTCTGCCACTGGCCTGCTAGGTGAGCTTGGGCAAGTCATAGCGCCTCTCTGTGCCTCAGTTTCTCCATGTGTAAAATGGAGACAATGATTTCGCCATTGTAAAGCACTCTGAACTTGGGAGTGGATAAGTAATAGAGACATTATCAATGAGTGACACAGATCTGGGCCTGATCCTCAGCTGCCATTAATTGCCTTCAGTGGAGCTACCTCAGTTTACTGCACTTTGGGATCTATTACATTTCTTACTGCACAAGCTTTCTAGGTAAACCTGCCTTTCTAAAATCCTCCAGATTTTTAACCATATCCTTATGAATGAACAAACCAGCACTTCTCTTTTTCTCTCTCTATTCTTAATATACATCGAGGGCCTATTCTCATTTACACTGAGGCCACTTTACACCATGTGGATAGTGTGAAAGGACCTTAAAGTGGGTGCAAGTGTAATTTAGACTGACTTCAAGGTACCTGTATGCTGTGACAGTGTATTTAGTCCAGTGTATTTAGCCTTGATACACAGGACAATCAAACCCTGTAAATTCTAAGGGGCAGAGAGTGTCATTTTATTATATGGATATAGTGCAAAGGGGCCCTAATCATGGCCCCTAAGCACTACTGTCATATAAATAATAATTAACAATAAAAGCAAATGAGAAGACTAGCTGCATACAGCTATCTTAATGCAGCATTATGGACAGGGCCGGTGACAGAAATTTGGGGGCCCCCTACTCTGATAGTTTGGGGGCCCCCCAGCCCAGCCAGGCCCCCTCCAGCCCAGCCGACAGCGGCTGGGGGCCGCCCAGCCCAGCCGTCCCCCCCCATCCCAGCCGGTGCTCCCCCCCCAGCTGATAGCAGCTGGGGGCCCCCAGCCCAGCCGCCCCCCCCCAGCCTAGCTGCCCCCCCCCCCAGCTGACAGCTGGCCGCAGCTAGGAGCGAGAGCCCCGGAGCAGCGTGAGCTGCCCTTGCTGCTCCCCCCTCCCCCCCTCCCCGGACTGAGCCGCTGCTGCCGGCTGGGCTCACTGCTCGGCCGGGACACACGCTCGTCCGGGGGAGAGCTGCGCCGGATAACTACGGGCAGAGCTGTACCGGGGCCCCCCTAAAGTGCAGGGCCCGGTACAGCTCTACCCGTAGTACCCCCCTGTCGCCGGCCCTGATTATGGATACACAAGTCATGAAATGCAAAGTCATGGTTCTGTCAGTTGCAATACCACCATCACCTATATCCATGGAAAAGCCACTGTCCTTATTCTGGACCTGATGTTTCTCAAAATATATGATGATAGTGGAAGTATTGCCTGGTTCCACTGCTCTTAAATTGTGAGGGCTGGTTTTTGAGTTGTTCAGCCAACTCCCCCCATCTCCTGTCTTCTGGATTAAAAGAAAGCTATGCAAAAATTCAAGTTCAATTAATACAAACATGAATTGATAGGGGAGGACTAATTCTTCATCTCATGCTTAGTATGAAGATTTCTATGTACATCTCCAGAATTTCCTATTCTATGACACAACAGAAGAATCACTGGATCAGCATGCCTTGTATGGTTGACAAGAATAAGTTGGAGGGTCCTATCACTGTCTGACTTGAAGAACACTGAGATCAGCCTAGCTGCAAACAGGAAGCTACTATAATTTTACTTTATCCTTTGAGGCTGCCACCAAGTGTGATCCCATTGGAGTATCGAACTGGAAATCAGGATTAGAAAGTAAATTCTGCATTCCTTTTTTCCTTCACTGGGGAAAACCAAATGTAAGGGAACTGTTATCCCCTTACTAACACTCAGTGGGGTGTTTTGATTATTAGCTCCCAGGACCTAAAGGGGGAGGGTCAATGGGCAATCAGGACCCTGAGACTGGCGGTCCCCAGGGGCAATGGGGAGAGGCCAGCACTCCAGGTCAGCCTGACTGACAAGGCTGGGGGACTAATCAAGGAGTCAGGAGGGCAGGATAGGTCCCGTCCTCCGTGTGAGAGCTGGAATTGCCTGGGCCAGACGGAGAGAGGCCAGAGCTGAGCTGGAGAATAGAGCTGGGCCAGATCCGGAGGGGCCAGGGAAGCAGCCCAGAGAGACAGACCCTGTGCTGGGAGCAGAGCTGCAGCCCCAAAGCCAGAGCTCAGCCCAGAGAGACAGACCTGCCCTGGGAGCAGCTGCAGGAATCAGAGGCAGAGAGGTCAGTGCTGGGGGCAGAGACATAGGGGCTGCCTGCAGAGAAGCCGTGTGCTGGGCGCAGAGCTGGAACAGCCAGAGGGACCAGAGGGGCTGTTCTGGAGGCAGAGCAGCAGCAGTTGTTGTGCTGAGGCAGCGTGGAGCTGACACAGAGGGTGGAACTGGGCTGGAGCCATCCAGAGGCTGGGAGCGTGTGGACCCCACCAGAGGAAGCGTTCAAGTCACAGCAACCCTGCAGCACAGCTAAGACGGAGGCCTTGGCCCTACAAGGAACAGACTGTAAACTGTCCTGACACTACAGAGACATTGCGTGTGATGCTCTCTGCCACGGAGCAGGGTGATGTGTTTTCCCTAACTGTTCTATTTCTTCCTTGTTCATTTTTAAGATAAATTGTTCATTAAATAATTTGCTTTAAGTTTTATGTAATGATCAGTGGGCCAGAGAAGGGCCCAGTACAGAGGGAGCACCCCGGAGTGGGGACACCCTAGCCTCTAACCTGGGTAACCACAGCACAGTTTGGGGTTGAGCCCCCCAGAAATCCTGGGCCCAGCCTTGTTGGGGTTACGAGGACTCCACCAGACAGGAGAGTGGAAGAGGAGCCACCAAGGCCAGGGAGGCCTCTGGGTAAAGGAACTGGGAGCGAGGACTCAGATCCTTCTGCTAGCCCATTTCACCGGGGTAGTGCAGAAGCCAGGAAAGTTCCCCACAACAGCGGAACTATTCCACCGCTTACACAAAGACACCATGAAGGTGACACATTGATCTGTATGTGGAGGACTGACGGCTCTAATCTCTCATTAGGCTCTTTGGCTGGCCAAACGATGTAGTTTTAGCAAACACTACAGGCATGATAAATAAACTGGATATGAGCATCATGTTGCTATAAGAGAGGAGCAGGAAGTTGGAGAGTGAAGAAATAGTCAAGAACCCATAATTGAATGCTGGAGTGGAGATCTGGTTTACACAGTTCTTTAAAAGTATATAGTACTTTGAAAATACAGGAACAGCACCAGCATTCCTAGACTCAAATGTCCAGTAACCAACTTTTTAAAGAAAGAACAAAAGAAATAATGAACACAACTTGATATCTTTCTTTGACAAGAGGGGGCAAGTGGCAGAGATGGCATATCTTGACTTTAGTAAGGATTTTGATACTGTCTCACATGGACCTTCTCAAAAACAAACTAGGGAAATACAACCTAGATGGAGCAACTATAAGGTGGATGCATAACTGATTGGAAAACCGTTCCCATAGAGTATTACCAGTGGTTCACAGTCAGTCTGGAAGGGCATATCAAGTGGGGTCCTGCATGGATCAATTTGGATCTTACTCTGTTCAATATCTTTAGCTATGATTTAGATAACTGCATGGAGAAATTCAACTTCACGAAAAATCGTTCAGATACAGACAGACATCATCTTACTTTCCAAATGCAAACAGATAGACATTATACCAAAAGGACTAAAGGAAAAAAAATCCATTACAATCTGCATATCACACAGACTATGCTGAGAGATTGTGCACACACTGTCAAAGAAACTGCGAAACCACCTGATAAACATCCTGTACAGCAAATAAGGAAAGATTAAGAATGAGCTCTCAAAACAGGATACTCTCATAAAAAAACAAACTTCCACACAAACGTCCTCATGGATGGACTTTACAAAAACTAGACAAGCCATTTACAACACACATTTTGCTTCTCTACAAAGGAAAAAGGACACTAAGCTATCTAAACTGCTACATACCACAAGGAGCCAGAACAGTAGTTTCCTTAACCCACCCAACAATATTGTTAATCATCCCAGCTATACCCTTAATCCAGCAGAACACACTGTCCTATCTCGGGGCCTCTCCTTTTGTCCCTCTAGGCCCATGAACATGATACAGTTCTGTGGTGACCTAGAATCCTACTTTTGACATCTCCGACTCAAGGAATATTTCCAACACACCTCTGAGCAACATACTAACCCACAGAAACCTTCCTACCAGCACTACAAAAAGAAGGATTCTGCATGGTACTCCTCCTGAAGGTCAAAACAACAGACTGGACTTCTACATAGATTGATTCCATCAACATGCACTGGCTGAAATTGTGGAAAAGCAACATCACTTGCCCCATAACTTCAGCTGTGCTGAACACACATTAACAGCCTCAGGAACAATTCTGACATCATAATAAAAAAGACTGACAAAGGAGGTGCTGTCATCATCATGAATAAGTTGGAATATGAACAAGAGGCTAGCTCAACATTCTACAGGTCATTATCCTTTGATCCCAATGAGGATTATCAAAAGAAACTACACCATCTCAAGAAACTTCCTGAAAAAGCACAGGAACAGATCTATACAGACACATGCCTAGAATCCCAACCACAGGTATTCTATTTGCTACCCAAGATCCATAAACCTGGAAATCCTGAATGCCCCATCATCTCAGGCATTGGCACCCTAACAGGAGGATTGTCAGGCTATGTGGACACTCTTTTCAGGCCCTATGCTACCAGCACTCCCAGCTGTCTTCGAGATACCACTGACTTCCTGAGGAAACTTCCAGAAAACACCATCCTGGCCACTATGGATGTAGAAGCCCTCTACACCAACATTCCACACAAAGATGGACTACAAGCTGTCAGGAACAGTATCCCTGCTAATGTCACGGCAAACCTGGTGGCTGAACTTTGTGACTTTGTCCTCACCCACAACTATTGCACATTTGGTGACAATATATACCTTCAAATAGGCGGTCCTGCTATGGGTACCTTCAAGGCCCCACAATATGCCAACATTTTATGTCTGACTTAGAACAATGCTTCTTTAGCTCTCATCCCCTAATGCCCCTACTCTACTTGCGCTACACTTATGACATCTTCATCATCTGGACCCATGGAAAAGAAGCCCTTCAGGAATTCCACCATGATTTCAACAATTTCCATCCCACTATCACCCTCAGCCTGGACCAATCTACACAAGCGATACATTTCCTGGACACTACTGTGCTAATAACCAATGGTCACATAAACACCACCCTATACCAGAAACCTACTGACTGCTATACTTACCTACATGCCTCCAGTTTCCATCCAGGACACACCACACAATCCATTGTCTACAGCCAAGCTCTCAGATATAACCGCATTTGCTCCAATCCCTCAGACAGTGACAAACACTCACATGATCTCTATCAAGCATTCTTAAAACTACACGACCCACCTGCTGAATTGAAAAAACAGGGCAGGGGCAGGAGTAAAGGGGAAAGGTGGGTGTCAGTGATGCAGCCCTCGGGTCAATGCACAGTCCTCATGTGGCCCTTGTGGTCATTTGAGTTTGAGACCCCTGGTCTAAATAATACTTACTCCTGCCATAAGTGCAGGGGACTGGACTAGATGACCTCTCGAGATCCCTTCCAGTGCTATGAGTCTATGTCAATGTTTTTAGTATGTAGTTACCAAGCTGATAGTTGGTCTGGAACTACCAAGAAGAGAAAAAAATAGGGCTGCTTCAAATCTGTTTTATGGAACAGTGTCGTACACTGATTTACTGGGGTTTGAAATATACTATAACACCTAAATACTGAGCTATAATCTAAGGCAATATCTTCAGCTGCACCCACCGGTGATGAACTGAGTGCAGGTGGCTTTATTCCACCCTGATAGCCTCCCAGTCCTGTGGTCAGACAGGCGATGGTTTGTCTCTGCTTCAGCAGAGAGCATCCTCAGTTTTGCTTTAACTTTTTTGCAACCTTTTTTGCAACAGGTAATTGTGGTCACCAACGAACTGCTACACTCTGGCCATGCCTCTAACATACCCTCCTTACCAGGCGCAAATAGGATCTTATCCTATACAGTTGCCATTAACTTGGAAATTACTGTCCTTGGACAAATAATGAAAACAATTATGAGAGCTAACACTTCAATTTCAATTTATTCCCATGTACAGTTACTACAGCACCTAAAACGAGGGTGGGAATTGGATAGACTCATGCCCCTGAGGGTTGTATGCCTGATCTCTTGGTTACAAAAAGTATTACTTAAGACTGTGCATTAGCATACAGAAATAGAGTTTACTGAATTTAGGAGGCAAGATACTGAATATAGCAGGCAGGCAGCAGCTGCACATTAAGGCATTTAATTAAAATAAGAGCTGTCCAAACTTTCAAATACCTGAACTTGTGGGCCAGTTTAGTGACTCAGTGCTTTGGCAAAGGCTGTAATATTTCCTTTCTAGACGCTGTGGCTTAGAGCCAATGCATTTATGCCAGATGCTCTGTAGCATACTCCACCCAGTGACCGAATGACTGGAAATTCTAGTTAGGAATTGAATGTCCTAATCCCCTGAGCTGAAGTATCCCCTCCATTTTTGTGGTTAGAGGGGAGCTTGTGTGGGCTCAGCTCTTCCTGACTATGTGGTGGAACATCACCACCACCAGGCCGTATTGTTTCACTTTGATGTGCCCCCAAGGAATTCACTGGAGATTTGGGGTGGGAGGGGAAACTGCCAGCATCTGAGCACATGTTCTAGATGGTATTAAATTACTGAGGAACCACAGGGAGTTCTTCAGCCATATTGCCAATGGCAACACCACCCCAGTTGGCACTGTGCTGCCAGGAGGTCTAGATGAATGTTACTGAGAAGCTGAAAGAAAATTTACCCGAGAGCAGTACAACAGGATGGCTTTTGCAAGAGATATTTTGCCAAGGGGGCAGGAAGGCAACATGGGGTAGTAGTTTTCCATGAAGGATAGCTGCAATTTACATAAACCAGGTGATGAGCCTTCTTTGTGAATTTCCTGCGTGTGTAGGGATGAGGGCCCCCATCCAAAATCCTTCTTCTTTGAGGGGATGATCCTTAGAAAGCTCAGCACTGTTATCAATGAAATTGTCTGTCCCACTGTGGCTGTCTTCCCTTGGAATTTGCTGCAAGAGGAGGGTAATTTGTCCCCAGGCTAGGAACTGGAAAGTAGGCCTTTTAAGTTGGATGCCAGGGAGTGACAGAGGCTGAAAAATCATCTTCCACAAGACAAAATATCTTTAATCCTACAATATAATTCGTTTTGCAGTTCTGCAGAAAAGGACCTGAGGATTACAGTGGACGAGAAGCTGAATATGAGTCAAGAGTGTGCCCTTGTTGCCAAGAAGGCTAATGGCATATTGGGATGAATTAGTAGGAGGATTGCCAGTAGATCGAGATAAGTGATTATTCCCCTTTATTTGGCACTGATGAGGCCACATCTGGAGTGTTGCATCCAGTTTTGGGGGCCCCACTACAGAAAGGATGTGGACAAATTGGATAGAGTCCAGAGGAGGGCAGATGATTAGGGGGCTTGGGCACATGCCTTATGAGGAGAGTCTGAGGTAACTGGGCTTATTTAAACTGCAGAAGAGAACAGTGAGGGGGGGATTTGCTAGCAGCCTTCAACTACCTGAATGGAGGTTCCAAAGAGGATGTAGCGTGGCTGTTCCCGGTGGTGGCAGATGACAGAACAAGGAGCAATGGTCTCAAGTTGCAGTATGGGAGGTCTAGGTTGGATATTAGGAAACACTATTTCATTAGGAGGGTGGTGAAGCCCTAGAATAGGTTACCTGGAAAGTGTGGAACCTCCATCCTTAGAGGTTTTTAAGGCCTGGCTTGACAAAGCCCTGGCTGAGATGATTTAGTTGGGGTTGGTCCTGCTTTAAGGAGGGGGTTGGATTAGATGACCTCCTGAGGTCCCTTCAATTCTAATTACCTATGATTCTATGAATAGCTGGTGTGAGGTGCTTGGCAGAAATTCCAGAGTAAGGGACAGAGTTGATTTAATGTCCCTGCCCCTTTTGCCTCCCCTGTCGGGGGCTCTGCTGGTACAGACCCTACCAACAGGGCTTCTGACTGGGGGTCGGGGGGAAGGGGCAGGGATGTTAAAGCACTGCCAAGGCAGCGCTTTAACGTGGGCTGCATACAGGTCAGTACGGGTTCTTACTGGTATGCTGTACCTGCCCGTACCAGCTCACTTTCACCCCGGCCACTGTCCTGGTCGGAGTGGGAATTTTCATGCTGAGAAAGGGAAATTCACTCTAAGGTCACACACTCTTATTGCTCTGATCTTCTGCCTCAGTAAACTTGCAGGATTTTACATTCAGACCATGTGTCTATTGTAAATTATTATCTATGATCACAGTAATCAAGTTGACTGTATTATAGAGTGATTGCTTTTATCATACAATCTGAATAAGATCTTATTAACATGTAGGAGCTAAAAAGCATCCCTCTCTTTTTAAGAAAATGACAGAGTTGATCATAGAATCATAGAATATTAGGGTTGGAAGGGACCTCTGGAGGTCATCTAGTCCAACCCCCTGAGGAACAATCACGTCCCTCGATCTGCTGGCAATGCCCCTACTTATACAACCCAAAATGCCATTAGCCTTCTTGGCAACAAGGGCACAGTGTTGACTCATATCCAGCTTCTCATCCACTATAATCCCTAGGTCCTTTTCTGCACAACTTCTGCCTAGCCATTAGGTCCCTAGTCTGTAGCAGTACATGGGATTCTTCCGTCCTAAGTGCAGGACTCTGCACTTCTCCTTATTGAACCTCATCAAATTTCTTTTGGCCCAGTTCTCTAATTTTTCTAGGTCCCTCTCTATCCTATCATCTTTTTAACATTTGTTAGGAGGGTCCAGTTTATCCTTTTGTCACAGAAAGCAAATATCTAAACTGCACTAACAGCTTGAATTAAAACATTGGAAAATAGATGGCAGTAAAGTGAATCAGTTAAAGTTAGAATATTACAAACCAAAGTATTTTGCTGTGAGAATCTACCAGTCCTTCTGCAACAGTTCTGAGAATTCCATTCTCCATGTGTGATCAGGATCAGCTCTTAATTGACTTAAATCAAATCAGAACAAAACTCAGACTAAATTGCTCTAATCCCTGTGTCAGTTTGTCTTTTAATGTCCTCAGTAGTCTAGTCTGGTTGTATTTTCAATCTTCTTCCATTTCTTGGACTCCTAAGCCTTTGTAGTCCATGTACCAAATTAAAAGGGTCTGCAAAGCATCTCTCAGACACACTTACTACTTTGTACATTTGTGAAAGGTAGTCAAAGTGAGTGATTTTACCCACCAGGGCACAATAAGGATGGTCTATGTAACTCTTAAACCCTCCACGTAGTTGTTTGTTTTTGCATTATTTTTTCTAGACTCCCTCTGCTTAAACTCGTATCTGATTTGCCCTTTCAGTCCTCCAATTGCTGAATCCTGAAGTTTGAGAATCCCCTAATTCCTGGATCCCAACATTCTTCTTAACCCCAAACTCTGGATGCATTGTCCATATTCAAATGGAGGAATATTCAGATTAAAATTCTTATTGGCTTCTGAACAGTTCTCCTTCAATCCTTTTCTCAGTTGATGCTTTTGTTTCTTAGGACTTCACATTGCATACAAGTACTCTTATCCACTTAGGCTTTTTAAAAAGATAAAACATTATTATTTTCCATCCTGGGGAAGTCTAGAGATTGCCTCTCACTGTGCATCATCCTGAGATCAGCTCGGATACTCTGGCTAACAGTCCATAGACTGGTCATGATTCTATCTCTTCCCTGCCCCTCACATCTCATTTGAAGTGTGTTGAATTCCAATGGGCCCACTGAAGCAGCCCCTAGCCTAGGTAGCAGGGGTGGAAAGGAGTTAAATATTCCTTCACTCACTGTGTACTCATCCTGTAAGAGAGAAAGCTTCAGGGGAATCACCTATTAATTATGGTTTCATATCTACTCTTATTCTATACAATAATTTAAAAAAAAACCAGAAACCCCCCCACAATAGAATCTTAAAGGAAGCATCAGATTGTGATTCAGGAAGAGAAACTTTCTGACTGCAAATGTTAAGTTGATGTATAACTTCAAAGGATAAATTTCAATAAATTAGGCAGCACACATGGATTACTGTACTGCTGAGAGTATTGGTGAACGATAACTCTGGGAACAAAATTTCCAGTGAGATTTGTCAGTTAGCCAAGATTAATGTTTGTAATTATAAAATTAACTTAATTTTAATGTAATGGCCTAGAAAGGGGAAATATACAAAGAATGCAAACTTACATGGCAGAAATTTGGGACAGAACACAAAACAGAATTGTTCACGAAGACTTGGAGGGGATTATAGTGTTTTAACATACATTTGTTTTCAAGGGCTTGGATGGTGGCAAAGTATTTTTATTGGGGATCACAGTGTACATAGGAGGTAGGATCTAAAGCACTTTAGATAACAGATCTGTAGAACCTCAGTACTCCTATTTAACATGTACAGAGTAAACGCTTAGGCTCATGTAATCACAGTCATGGTGTCGAGTGATAGAATAACTATCCAAATACCACATGGAATGGTTAGGATTTAATCTAAAACAATAAATGCCACCTAGAGACATATTAAACAACATGACTATAATTTCACTACTCAGAGAACCCAACTGCTTTCTGGTTCACTCTGCTAGGGTTCATAGTATTATTATGAGCAGAGAAGAGTTATCAGGATTCAGCCAACTGTATGTGATATTTTTTAAATAATGTGTCCTCAAGCAATGATAGTGTATTGTGCTGAGGATGTAATATCACACATACACAGTGCCAAAAATACACTTATTCTAATATATTCTGTTCCATATATTTAGGTTCTCATAGCATTTCTATCACTATGGCGGCTGAGCACCTCCACAAAAGAACCTTTGGGGTCACTGTACTTCTTCCCACCCTGTGGGCCCAGTCTTAATGGCTACTCTAAAAAGAAGGACATTATCTTGGCCCATTCACTGATGGCAAGTCTAACCTACCTTACTGTGTCATAGTGAGACAATATGATCAAAACAAAACAAAGCACCTCAGTCTGATTGGAATTAAGTGCTTTGATATTTTTTTGTTAACATCTATATATATAAAAGTCAAATGGTGTATGTGTGTATGTATGTATGTTCCCTTACTACTTCCACACTGTTTCAGCTAGATACTTGAAATCTGGTACAGTTATAGGCTCCTAATCAGGGTAAGAATTGAAAATTTTTAAAATCTCACCTTTTACACCCCCTAGGGGTGAAGTTCTTTAAAGCTCATTAACATCAACTACACAGCTCACATAACATCATCTGGCCTGCAGGTTAACACATGCTGTTGTCTGTGACATAGTTATGATGTAATAATACAGATCACCAGACAGCTTACTGTTGTGTAGCACAAACATAATTAAATACACTGTTTTTTTCTTTACAAGAACCCTATTCGTTATGCCATGTAAAAAGCGAGAATGTATCGGAGAAACCACATCTAAATGCAAGAGAATGAAATTAATTAGACAAAATGAGACTGAACAAAATTTGTATTAATAAAAAACATTGTAGTCTTTTTACATCCGAGTTTCCAATTACAAATACTCCGAGCAACGCCGGGTATTTCAGCTAGTTTTTGATAAAAATAAAAATATTTTTATTTCAGCCAATCAGCATTTTCCAAAAGAAAACTATCCTGTGGGGAAAAATTCAGCCCCTTCTAATGGCCTTGAACTATATCAGGTAGCAGCCAGGTAGATAGTTTAGATGATGAAACTTTTAAGACCATTAGCCCAAGTGTTTCTTAGGAAATTTCGTAGAATACCTCCTTGCCCCAACATCAATGCAATGCTATGGTTAAGAAATCAAGCACTCGAGAGTCGGGAAATGTAGAGTTACACATGAATCTTAATATTATTCCTTTGTTCTTAAATGCAAAAATGTGGTGTTCCTCTATATTGGGGTGGGCAAACTACAGCCCGTGGGCAGCATCTGTCCTGTCAGCTGTTTTAATCCATCTTTGAGCTCCCAGTGGGGAGCGGGGTCTGCCTTGCCCTGCTCCAGCACTCCAGTCAGGGAGCAGTGTCGGGGCCTGCTCCCTGCAGCTCCCAGAAATAGCCGTATGGCCCGGTCCAGTGCTCCAGCCAGGGAGCAGTGTCAGGGGCCACTCCATGTGGCTCCCAGAAGCAACCATGTGGCTCCCAGAAGCAATGGCATGGCCCCCCTCTGACTCCCACGCATAGGGGGAATCAGGGGCCTCTGCTCTGCATGCTGCCCCTGCCTCAAGTGCCTCCCCTGTATTTGCTGTTGGCCAGGAAACACAGCCACTGAGAGCTTCAGGGGTGGTGTCTGCAGATGGGGCAGCGTGCAGTGCTGCTTGGCCACTCCTTCACATAAGAGCTGGAGAAGGGACATGCCACTGCCTCTGTGAGCCGCTTGAGGTAAGTGCTGCCCAGAGCCTGCACCCCTGAGCCTCTCCCCATGCCTCTGCCCTACACCTGATCCTACTTCCACCTTCCAAACCCCTTGATCCCAGCCCAGAGCACCCTCCTCTACCCGAAACCCATCCCCAGCCACACCCCTGAACCTGGCCCCTATCCCCAGCCCGAGCCCTCATCCCCTCCCGCACCAACCAATCCTAACCCAATTTTGTTAGGATTCATGGCACAGCATACAATTTCTATTCTCAGATGTGGCCCTTGGGCCAAAAAGTTTGTCCACTGTTGCTGTGTATTATAAAGCAACTCCAACAGGCTCTTTGTAGAGCAATATGACAAAGCCCAGCACCCCTGTGAAGAATCCCCATTTTACAGTTGAGAAACTGAATGACAGAATCACTAATTGACTTTGTCAGCATCACACAGGAAGCCTGCAGCAAAGCAGGGAACCAAATCTAGCTCTCCCAAGTCCCAGGCTAGCACCCTAGACACTAGACTACCCTTCCACTCTTGTGTGCCAAAGTTATACAAGGTTTTGGAAATTGGATTATGTTATCTGAGCTCCATAGAACAGTTCCATGGTTCTGGTCTGAATTCTCACGATATATTGTCCTTGAGAGCCCACGGCCAATTCTGGCTGAGAAATATTGTACTGTTTGACTTAGTCCCTGATTGCTAATTCTTTAATAGCCATCAGTGGAATATTTGCAGCATGGTCACTATGCAATAAATACCCTTTTAGTGATATATTTCTTTTTAAATGTGAGTGAATTTCTACACAGCTGGTCACTTCCCTACAGTAAATAAGGATGTAATTTTAATACACAGAGCAAATGAGAGAGAAAAAATGGAAAGGGAATATGTATGGCAGTGAACTAAGATTTATTGCTCAGGGGACATCATAAAGGTTATGGCAAGGAAAGTTATTCATCAAATACTTATTATCAAGGCATACTAACTGTATATGAAACAAGCTGTTTGTGCCCAATTGACATGCAGGACATGTAGTATCCACATACAAAGTATGTGTAAGATTGATTGATAAGAAAAATATTTTTCCTCCTCTTTTTGATACATTAGATATTTCTCATGGATTATCTCAAGGATTTTTCAGAGTACTTTATTTTTAAGAGAGCAACAGTAATGGCCCCTATATTTAGGTTGCCTAATATTTTATATAGATCTACTTTGCGTTCATATGCAAAATCACTACATTGTGTGCCAATCAAGGTGACATATGCAAAACCTCTGAAATAAAAAAGTCATTTAATGGACCTGTCTTCTACACATGAGACACACCTGACCATTACAGCCACCATCACACACCACAGACGAGGTACCACAACCTTAACTCTGCCCAGGTAGAAAGATTTGCAGCATGTCCTTTCCCAATTTCCCTTCACCAGCAAAACAGACTTCATGCCTCCACCCATGCCCTTCCACTCTATTGTCTTATCTGCATGGTTCTGGAAAACCATACTGATTGGGGAAAGAAGTACCAGGAGGCTGGTATCTCTAACAACTACCAATTTTGATGGGTGAGTTTAGTCATATGGTAGGTATTTTCATAATCAAAGTATTAAAAATGAACATTTAAAAAATACTGTTTTTTTTCTATTTGGAAATATTCCAAATGCTGTGTCAGAGAATAGGAATAGGTAATGGATTGTATCTTATTAATTGACTACCCATTACATACAATTTTTCAGTCATGAAAAAAATGTGGATGGGTGTATGCAGATGTGCTGGCACATGATGGCATATATCACATTGGTAGATGTGCAGGTGAATGAGCCCCTGACGGCATGGCTGATGTGATTAGGTCCAGTTTTACAACAGAAAAATTTCAAAAACAGACTCCACTGAGAAGGTGCTGAACTGGAAGCCTCATACCTTCTTGTCAACTGTCTGATATGGGCCATCTTGATTATCACTACAAAAGGTTTTTTTTCTCCTGCTGATAATAGCTCATCTTAATTAAATAGCCTCTTTGAGTTAGTATAGCAGCTTCCACCTTTACATGTTCTCTGTGTGTATATATATATATACACACACATATCTTCCTACTATGTGTTCCATTTTATGCATCTGATTGCATCTGATGAAGGGGGCTGTAGCCTACGGAAACTTATGCTTAAATAAATTTGTTACTCTCTAAGGTGCCTGTTCTTTTTGCGGATATGGACTAACATGGCTGCTACTCTGAAACCTATATCTATACAGATGGTTTAGTAAATTAATAGAAAAATTAGACACATCATAAACCTTACTGAGCACAATGTTCTGACTTTTTATGATTAGTAGTTTTTAAGATACAGAAGTTCAAAATATCAAGATTCAAAATATTAAGTTTTGGGTCCATTTACAATTAATTATAACTTAAAATTAGTTAATTTATTTTAAAAACCTCATAAAATCAAATCTTTACCAATAAATTAAATACTGTGAATCTGAGGTTTAAGGTTCATGCAAAATTTCTGCTTTAAGTGCAACGGGGAACCCAACTTTATCTATGGAATTGTTATCATTCCTCCATAACGAAAAATGAATTATTGACAAACCAAATCATCTGTGACAGGGATAAATTGAAGAGTATCATAATAAATTGCATTTATTGTGGCCCTTTGACTGTCTCACCTGTAGTGGGATCACCTAACCTGAACTCTGTTCACTAATTCATTTCCCTGGATCTCTAGCCATAATTCCATTCTTGGAGCAGCTACAAGCAGTCACCATTTTTAAATAAATTGATTGTAGCACAAACAGTATTTTCTCCTTCCCCATCCCCGAAAACAAAAAAAAAGTTTCTCTTCCTAAATTACATTGGCGTGAAGCCCATGGACAATATTCTTTCTGGGACCAATGACAGGTCAAAAGGCCACTGCTTTGCAGTAAATCACAAATTTTCATCCTTAAAATCATTACATTATAATGCTTACAATAACTATTTCAGAAATTCCAGGAATATGTTAATTACATATTTTCTTTCACTCCAAAACCTCTTGCATTGGGTCCCTGGTACTTTGGCATCTGGCTTTACAGGAGGAATGTAATAATACCACCAATTATTTTAAAAGACTTCTTCTCTACAATATTTCTGATTTTTGTTCTGTAAAACATAAGGCACATACATAATACATTATGGGTGTAGTTATAAACATAGGAAATGCCATACTGGACTGAATCAGTTGTAAATTGAACCTAGTATCCTGTCTTTAACAGTGTACAAAAGCTCATAGAGAGTAAATACCCATGAAGCAGAACTGCCCATTTTGCTACATTTTTACTTTCTTAGGAGGGATGGGAGGAGGGAAGCATGCAGCTTTATGATTCCCTTTGGTGCTACAAGTATAGCCACCATAACTTCCATCTTCTTCCTGTAACTCATCTTTATACTTCAATGTTGCCAACTCTCTGAATTTAATCACATATTTGATGTTTTTTTTAAAGTCCTATCTCCTAGATGAGGCTCAGTTTCACTTAGGTTCTAGCCCTTACAGCTGCAGAAAAAAAGCTTGAAAGTGGTGACCTGAAAGGCTCAATTCAATAAACAGAAGCCAAATAAAAAGAATGCAACATTTCTTATTTTATTTTATTTTATTTTTGCAGGGGGGTGGTGAATTAACTCAAGGTCTCTGGATGCTTGGGACTGGCAATGCTGATTTACTCCATACGACAGCTCCCTCTATATCAAGTTTTTTATTCCTTGCCTCAGGTTTGGGTTTTTTTTGTTTTTTAAATAAAAGAAGGCAGGGACCATTATCATATATTTCATTGCGGTGACCTGCAAAATGTGTAGCTTAAAAGATGAAAAGTGACTCTATATGCTAGAATCTCCCAACAGGCAACTAAAAGATTAACCACCCAATTTGTTTAAAGGAACACAAAGACTTATATATTTATGAGACGAAAAGAATACATCCCTCCTCATTAGCAAAAGAATAACCTAAAAAGAGGATTCAAATGGGAAAGCATTTAACCTTTATAATGTAATGTACAAAGCCAAAAACAAATGATATGTATTTGGACTGCACCATTGGAACTTTCAAAATTCTTTTCAACCAATATTACAGAAAAACAACTTACCTGTGTTTAAGTCATGAAACTCCACAGAGCTGCAGAAACAACTAAGGTCTGCTTTCCATAGCAAGGAGTTAGCACAGGATGGGGAGCCAGGGTCTCCTCTGTTCTATCTTCACCCATGCAGCAGGGACCTGGCCTGAATCCATCACACTTGTTCACAGATATTGTTTAGTTAAGCCTCACAACACTCCAGTGAAATAGCTATATATCATTATTCAGATTTTACTCATGGAGAAACAAAAGCTCAAATAGATTAAGTGAGTTATATGTTCACATATTAAATCCATGTCAGAACTAGGATTAGAAGGTATGTCTCCTAACTTCAATATCCATGTGTGATGGGATCCACTCACCACAGCAACACCTCTTGTTGGCCATCACAGGGATTAGCTCTGCTGCTGGTACATCTCCTCTCATCTTCTCCACCTGAAAGTCCACCTTAGTCCAAGTAGCAAATCTGACATCAGGAATCATAACATTCAAAAACCAGTGGGAGAACACTTCATTCTCCCTGGCCATTCGATTACAGACTTGAAGGTGTTAATTTTAAAACAGAAAAACTTCCAAAAAAGTCTCCAATGAGAAGCTACCGAACTGGAATTAATTTACAAATTTGACAGTATCAATCAAGGGTTAAACAAGGACTGTGAATGGCTTAGTCATTACACTAATTGAATCTATTTCCCTAAATTAAGTTTCCTTCACACCTTCTTGTCAACTATCTGACATAGATCTACTTGATTATCACTACAAAAGTTTTTTTTTTCTCCTGCTGATAATAGCTCATCCAAATTAAACAGCGTATTAGAATTGGTCTGGTAATTTCCAACTTTTTATGCTTTCTGTGTATATAAACACATCTTACTTCTGTGTGTCCCATTCTATGCATCTGATGAAGTGGGCTATAGCCCATGAAAGCTTATGCTGAAATAAATTGGTTAGTCTCTAAGGTGCCACAAGTATTCCTCGTTTTCTTTACAGATAAAGACTAACATGGCTGCTAATCTTAAAGAGTTTCAGCTAAGCATAATTCAGATAACTGACTTCTCTGCAAGCAGCAAAGAGCACTAGCAAGTTTGGCATTTTCCTCAGGTAAATTTTTCTTCGGAGTGTTTCTTCCATTGTGATTCCCCTAAATGAAGTCTAAGACCTTAATCTTACAAGTAGCTCCAAGCAAGGAAACCTTTCTTCCGACATGGAGCCCTATTGAAATCAAAAGCTGCCCAAGTAAAGTTTGATCTTTTAAATAACAACTACACTTTTAAAACAAATTTCCTCCAATCAAAAATATTTACAACATTTTTTAAGAAGTCATGATTTCAATATTTGTTTTTAAATGTACCTGGCTGAGATTACATTGCTTTCATTCCTATTTTAGCATTTCAGAAAAATAAAAAGTAAAGAAAAGCAAACAGGTCTCCGAGTAAAACAAGGCACAATATATTGAAGTTTCTGATATAAAGGTATTGCATGGCAGCTTGAGAAATCTACCAATTATAGTATATAATACCCAAAGCCACAGGCTACATTTCAACCCAAGAGCAATACCTTTCTAATATAAGTGAAACATTTTCCTGTATATTTTGCTAAATACTTTAAAGTACCATACATATAGTATTTCAAATTGAAGACACAGGCCTTACTCTTGGAACTGATGGGTGAAAGATGTAAGTGCAGCAATTGGGACTGCAGAGTGTGCAGCTGGGCATGCTGTTTAATTTTAATGCAGACTTTGAAAATGCTAGAAGACGGACTAAAGTATTTCTCCTTCACTGAGACATATGGTCCTAAAAGGGTGACTGGAAATTTCACTAGGAAAAAAATAAAAACATAGGAAAACTTTTTTTTGTGTTCAAATGCTGGAATATACTTTAAGTAACAATAATGTAATAAGTAGGGATATCTTTCAGGAGTGAGCCCTTGGCCTATCAACATCTTGACCTCATAAAAACCCTGCCAAATTTTGCCCACCAACATGTTGGAATAGTGATCATTTGGGATTTTAGAGGCTGATAAATGACAGGAAATCTTTGATTTAGTTTGTATTGTGGAGATAAATACAAATAACATTGTAAAGCTTCTCTCCAAATGGAAAGAGCGAATACAGAGTTCTGCTTGTTTGGCATTCGGACCTGGATGTGTGACTCAGGGATACATTGTGAGGGTTAAATGGAGGTAGGTGCTGGAAAGTTAAGAAATGAATATAAGTGGAAAGAGAAAACGAGATATACAGAGCCCAGTTTTCAAATATGTAAGTCTTAATAAGAAATCTGAATTATGCACTTGGACACTCTGGTAGATATATGCACACCTAAGTGAAGATCTGACTTTCCAAATACCAGCACTCTATTGGTTACATCTCTCGGAAACTTAGGCACACTTTAGAGCTTGGGCAACTTACTATGAAGCACTATAACAAATTATTTGGGAAGATGGGGGACCATTTGGAGGCTAAAAATTGGATGTCAGGTGCAAAGCTAACAGATAAGAGCCTTGTGAAAATCATAGCTCTGTTGTTGGGAATAGTAGCCCAAAATTTAACATCTGTACAATTCAAATGACTTAAAGGGTCATATTTATTCCATTACTTTATTCTGTTCCATTTTTTAACTTCTATTCACAGTTTTAGTTACCCTCTTTGCAGGCTGATTATTTATTATTCAGACCTCAGAGCTAGGTAAGGGATGCCACCTTCTGATCTAGCTCTGATTTGGTTTTAAACCAGTCCAGGGCTAAATCACTGATAGGGCTAAATCATGATGACATACTCAATGTTTTAACACAGACCAGAATTCTTGTATTATTGAGAGTGATTCCACGCTTAGTGGCATATATATATACATTAGTAAAGAGACGAGGATAAATTATTTGCTGGTGTTACACCAGTGAATCAGTGCATCCAGTACACAAGAAGGAGATCTTTTCCAGATGAAGAATGAGATACACATGAGTAAAGAGTATTCCCAATGTTGTACATGCTTATTTTTTAAATCATATATCTCCCATTATTCCTGTTTGGCTGCTCTGCAATCTTAGAAGTATCTGGCTGTCTAGATAGATGGGTTGAGACACTTAGAGCAGTCAGACTATGACCACATGAAAGTTATTTTTAATTTGATTTCCAATTAACTCAAGTTAACTAACACATTAGTACATGCTTTTCTGGGCACTCCACAAATATTTGTTCCAGAACCGCGAAGATTTGTGGTTTACCCTAAACTGCACTTGAGAGTTTGGGGTTAGGACTTTTGCCATGTTGTTCCATATAATGGATTTTTATCCAGGCATTTTTTTGTCCATTATCAACCAGGAGAATGTACTGTATTATGAGTGGGGGGGGGGGGGAAGGTATTCCTTAGCCACCAAAGGAAATATTGAGCCAGATCCTCAGCTGGAAAAAATCAGGATGCCTCCCTTGACTGTAATGGAATGAAGCTGTTTTACCCCATCTGACAATCTGACTTAAAGAGTTTGGCATTATGACTCACTGTACTGTAGTGTAGATGAAGGATTTACATTGGCGTGAAGCACACATTTAAGTTGAAAGCACTGGATGTTCCTTCTGGCTGAACAAGTCTCTCTAGGAGAGCTGGTTTTTCATATTAGTTTCATGTTTCCTCCTCACTGCAGGTTGTGCCTAGATTATATGTTTCTTTGCAAACATTGGATGAGCTGCTAGAATGTGATCAGACAGTAGTAGTATTCGCCTATCCAGGAGAGTGACTTGAATATAATCAATTCAGAACACTCTTGTTTTTGTGTTACATTTTCATTTTGCTAAGGTTTTTCAACCAAGTTTCTTAAATGTGGCCTGATACTTTGCCTGGTTTTCTCCTGCTCTCTCTCTCTCTTTTTGGGTGGGCCTGGCTGGCACCTTTTCTGCCTGGAGCGGGAATGCAGTGAGTATACCTCTTAAACCAGAGAATACATATATGTATAGTAAAGGAATTAAATCCAGGGATAGGTGAAATTCATCCTCCTGACCCAGGAGTAGCATACAGAGCCCAAATAATTGGGCTTGTGCAGGAGGGGTGAATTTCACACACTGTGTTAATGTGATAGTGGCCATTGTTAATACAGTAAAACCTCGATATAACGGACTAATTCGGGCGAGGGGGTGTCCATTAAAGCCGAAAGTCCGTTATTTAATAATAATAAAAAAACCGAGTTGTCGGAGCAGCAGCCCGCCCGAATTAGTCCATTATATCGAGGTTTTACTGTACTTTTAACTATCATGTCGTGGCTGCTGGGACCCCGGCGGCAGCCGGGAGCCTTAAGCCAGCCAGCCCGCTGGGGTCCCGGCTGCTGGGACTTGGGCGGGCACCGGGAACCGGCAGCCCGCTCGCTGGCGGGACTCGAGCGGGAGCCGGCAGCCCGCCCGCAGCCGGGAGCTGGCAGCGAGCCCGCCCGGGTCCGGCTGCTGGGACTCAGGCGGGAGCCAGCAGCCCGCCCGTGGGCGGGAGCTGGCAGCCAGCCCGCCTGCTGCCGAGACCTGGGCGGCAGCCGGGAGCCGGCAGTGAGCCCGCCCTCAGGCGGGAGCCGGGAGCCGGCAGCCAGCCCGCCCGCTGCCTGGACCCGGGCGGCAGCGGGGAGCCGGCAGCCAGCCCGCCCGCTGCCTGGACCCGGGCGGCAGCGGGGAGCCGGCAGTCAGCCTGCCCGCTGCCTGGACCTGGGCGGCAGCGGGGAGCCGGCAGCCAGCTCCCGAAAAAACAGATTTGGGATGCATCGGACTTGCTCATAAATTTTGTCCGTTGCATCCGAAGTCCGTTAAATCGGGGTCCGTTAAATCGGGGTTTTACTGTAATGGCATGTGCATGCTGCTGCTATTCATCTACTGTGATCATGGGAGAGAGCCGGATAGTGGTGCCTTTAGATACTGCAGCTGTGGGTGGACAGGATAGGGAGAACTGGATGTCTGAGATTCACCCATCACAAATCTTAAAATAATCATACATTTTTTCACTACAAATTACCAGCTATTGTCATTCTTTATTTGCTGGCTTGCCTGTTAAGATCTGAACGCGGGTGTAATCAGGCTGCTTATGAAAAGGAGGCTGTTTCACATTTCTCCTGTTTAGAAACAGTTCTGTTGGTGGTCTGTGAAACAAAGTACCAAACTGATTTTAAAAGCATTTATTATAACAAACCACACAGCCAATTGCATTGTACTGATCTTTTAACTCTTTATTGTCCCAAATTTTATGGATTCATGGCTTTGAATCAATGTGCTGCTCTTGTGGAATCTCCCAGGCACTGGAAATATATGGGAGGTTTGCTGTCTCACTGAATTTGTGCTTTCTTTTTTATTCCTATTGTACTGGATATTAACTGTCCCCAGGAAGAGAACCCAATTGGAGGTGACTGAAGGTAGGCTGCCTTACACAATGGTGAATTCCATTCTAAGCTGTATAGTGTCTCCATCACTGCTACGGGATGGTGTAATTTACATGATCCTTTGCCAGCTTTTGTCAGTCGGTGCCTCGGCATTGGCAGTTCCGAAACAGTGGTGAATATGCGACTACTTTGTATGAGTTCAGCACACCTCCAAGGGAAGAAAAACAACAGATATGTCTTCAGCTTTACTAGGATGGAACTACTTGAGATTTAAGGGTGTTGAGAAGCTTTGTTGCCCATTGTTCTAATAAGGTATATTTCAATGATGTCAGCACAATATACTAAGGAAATGTCACATCTGTCTGCAATTGGCTACCTCTAGATAGCAGAAAACCATCTGGAAGCCTGAAAAACAGATGTTGCTTTCAATCAAACAAGGGTCAAAGCAGCCTTGAAACCTAGAGTGACTGCATCCCTCCTTCAAAAAAAAAAAGATATTTGGATAGTTTCAGTGGATCAGTAATTCTTTTTCTTTCTTTCTTTCTTTCTTTCTTTCTTTCTTTCTTTCTTTCTTTCTTTCTTTCTTTCTTTCTTTCTTTCTTTCTTCCTATAAATCAGAGCAACAAAAATATGCTGGGCTTTCAATCAGACTATATGGGATGATTCTTGAGAAAAGGATGAGGACAAAAGAATAACTTTAGCTAAGTTCAAGGAGCTACACCTGGTAACTCAGTAATGCTGACAATATGTGTGATGTGTTGGCTGGACTGAGTTTCCTTCTAACTGGACTCTAGAAATATTTATAAGTCACTTGACTGAGGTTTGCCTACTCAGTCTGAGAACTGCAGCTAATTTATGCATATTATTCTATTCTAATCTATTCTATTGTACTCCTCTTTGACCATGGCCAGAAGGCTGAGCCAGATAGTCTTAGGGCTAGCATAACAAATAGGGGAATTCTGAAATGAGTCAAATTTATGAATTCCAGGACAAACTGAACAGAACCTTCTGAAAGCGAATGAAATTAGGGCAGGTTTTCACGGGCAGACAGAAATCAGATATTGCTCCCTCAGCTGACTGAAAATGAGTGTGAGAATAAAGAGAGATTGAGAGAGAGAGAGAAACAGGATTTGCTGGAGGCTTTGACTCACAAATGGTCAGGGAATATGTCAGGTCTAAAGAATTCCTCCTGCCAGACCCTTTTGAAAGTAAGTAGAAGTGTGGAAGTATTTTAATAACCAAAAGAACATGGAAGCCTGCCCTCTCGCCTTCCACTTATCCTTTGATTTTCAGTTTGCTTTCACACTCTTATTTATGGTATGATCAGGAGAGAGGGACTTTTTTTCATTACTTCACCTTCTATTTCCATCCCTCTGAGTCAGTGTTTCTAGAAAGTGATCTTTTTCTTTGTGCCTAAGCAGACACTATCCTGGTGGGATGGATTTTTGCTCTACATCTCTCTTCTCTTTTATTCCTTTTTTGTTCCTATTTTCTGTTTATTTTTTCTGTGTTCCTTCTGTTTGTTTCTTCTCCCTACAGCTCCTTTCCTTCGACGTTGTCACTCCACTGTCCCCTTCCTCTTTTGTCAGCCAGCCCCTTCCACATCTTTTTCCTTCCCACCTGTCTCTGTCCTGTCATTCTCCTTGGGTCATCTCCTTGGGTTTGCATCCCCAGCCTGCACTTTCACATCTCCGTTTTTTAGATGCACCCTCACACAACAGTCAAGCCCCCTGTCTTGGTGTCAATTCAGAAAATCACAAGCAAGTTTGTGTCCATCCTTATACAGAAAATGGGGCTTTAGCATGTGCTTAAATGTTTTCCTGAATTGAGGCTGCGATGTTCTAGTAGAAGCACCAGAATAATGGGTATTTCAGAGGCCCTGTAGTTTTCAGAAGTGGGATCCAGATTTCTGAATCCCTCCTGCCTCATTCCAGGTCAGCTCTGATTAAGGTGAATACTTGAGCAAGTAGGATATACTAGTAAGAAGCAGTTTCTAATTAGTAATCAGATGACAAACCCAATTTTTTCCACCATGAAACACAATAAAGTATTGATTCTCTGAATGTCAGATGGGATGCTGAATATGGTATGTTTGGATAATCAAGGGAGGATTCAGAATAATAATAAATGTTAAGGGACATAACCTTATTTCAGATAACTAAAGTTGCATGGTAGCATGAAAAAGAATAGTCTCCTATTCCCTCTTTGTTTTAACATATTGGCATATTACTGATCTGGCACGCTGCTTCATTTCATCCAGCCTGCAGCAACTCTACATGTCGCAGGCCAGAAGTCCCGAGCCTTGGCGCTCCCCTCCTCCTGCCCCATGCGGCTAGAGTCACGAGCACCGGCTCACCACATGCCAGAAAAGTGGTCAGCTCCACGCAGCTCCCAGCATGTCTGACCCCCTAGACGCTGGGGAAAACAGGGAAGCTTGGTGTATTGCCCCTGCCCCCAGCACTGGGAATCATAGCCAATGGGAGCTGTGGAGTGACACCTGCAAGCATGGGCAGCATGCTCCATTCAGAGCTCCCTGGCCTCGTCACATAGGGGCCAGACTTCTGGGAGCAGTGCGGAGACCTGATAGCCAGGGAACCTGCCTTAGCCTACAGACTGGGAGCCACCTGAGGTAAACGTCGCCTGCTCAGAACCCACATCCCAAACTTCCTCCCGTTCCCTGCACCAAAACATCCTCCCAGAGCCCGCACCCTGAACCTCCTCCCACACCCCAACCCCCTGCCCCAGCCTAAGCCCACTTCTGTACTCCAAACCCCTTGGGCCCAGCCTGGAGCCCCTCATTCCAAGCCCCACACCAGAAACCGCACCCCCCCAGCCAGAGAGCTCACCACCTTCCACACTCCAATCCTCTGCCCCAGCCCGGAGCCCCCTCCAGCACACCAAACCCCTCATTTCAGGTCCCACCCTGAGCCTAGGGGAAGTCCCAAGCCTCTGCACCATCCCCAGGGCTGTGTTTGGTCTGCGAATGAGTTTTTTCTGTGGATCAGTGATGCCTGATAGAAAAAAGGTTCCCCACTCCTCGCATATGCAATGGAGGCTGATAAGGAAATGCTGAAGTGTAACTTTCTACAGCTCTTTTAAAAATCCCAGGCAGTGGCGCAACACTGACAATGATGCACATTGTCAACAAATGCCCGCTGACTAGGTTCAGAGGTGGCCTAGAAGAACTGCAATCACACCACTGAAGATTCCATAGCTTGGCTAGACGATGATGCACATCTATATATATAAAAGTCAAATGGTGTATGCGTGTATGCACGTTCCCTTACTCCTTCCACACCATTTGAGCTAGAGACTTGAAATTTGGTACAGTTATAGGTCTTAGGGTCCTAATCAGGGTAAGAGTCAAAAAAAATTCAAATCTCTCCTCTGACGCCCCCCAGGGGTGAAATTATTTAAAGGCCAATCACATCAGCTGGGCAGCTGCTGTTCTCTGTGACATAGTTATGATGTCATAATACCCCCTCCAACGGACCCTGCACTCGCTCAGCTCTCTGCCCCCTCCCCCCTCCAACGGACCCCGCACTCGCTCAGCTCTCTGCCCCCTCCCCACCTCCGACGGACCCGAGTTGGGTTTGGTCAGAGGGTAAGTGAGATAGGGGTGTCGGGTTTGGTCGGGGGGTGAGGTGGAGGTGTCGGGTTTGGTCGGGGGTTAAGTGAGCCGGGGGTGTTGGGTTTGGTCTGGGGGGGTGGGAAGGTGTTGGGGTGGGTGAGGGGTGAGGGGTGGGGGTTGGGGTTGGTCAAGGGGTGTTGGGTTTGGTGAGGGGGTGAGGAGGGGGTGTTGGGTTTGGTTGGAGGGTGAGGAGGGGGGTTGGGGTTGGTCGAGGGGTAAGTGAGGTGTGGGTGTCGGGTTTGTTTGTGGTGGTAGGTAGGGGTGTCGTGTTTGGTTGGGGGGGAAAGTGAGGTGGGTGTGTCAGGTTTGGTCTATGGAGGGTGAGGTGTGGGTGTTGGTCAGGGGGTGTTGGGGTTGGTAGGGGGGTGACGGGGTGTTGGGTTTGGGTGGGGGGTTGAAACTGTGAGTCGGGGTTGGTCAAGGGGTAAGTGAGGTGGGGGTGTCGGGTTTGGTCGGGGGGTGAGGTGGAGGTGTCAGGTTTGCTCTCTGCCCCCTCTCCCCTCCAACGGACCCCACACTCTCTCATCTGTCTGCCCCCTCCCCACCTCCGACGGACCCGAGCAATGCCGGGTATTTTTGCTAGTGATAAATAAATAAATGTGTTGTGCTATCAATGTGCTCTGATTTGGCTGGGCCATAGCTAGTTGTGAGAACTTTGTTCAGTTTTCATGTTCAATCCTTGGCCTTCCCACTACAACAGTCAATAAACTCATCAACTCTGATGGCGATTTTTTGATGTGTGGACACTTGTTCTCCAGAAACTGGACTGAGACCCCTTAATCATTTCGCATACACTACAGAACAGCATGGAAATTACTTACATATACTACTGACCTGGTTGGGTTTATAACCAATAACCAAAAGACAAAAAGCTCCACATCCCATAATCAGTTTTCTGAGCTGCTTTGTCTCTGGAGGTGGAATATTTTAACATTCATACAAGAAACAATGTAATTGATCTTATAACTTCTATTATGTTCTGTCCTCAAGAGTCAACAACTGAAATAGATACTGTTCCCACTTTGCCTTCCTCAGTTGTCCGTCAGCTGCATGGAAAGTTATCAGCCACTGTATCAAAGCAGTGAAAGTACAGTGGGGTAAAATTAGACAGTGCATTATCAGAAGTATCTGAATGAAAAAAGTGATCCCACTTCATCTGACCTTCACAGAGAGGAGTATGCTTTTCCTTTAGCTCAGTGGTTCTCATCCAGGTATGTGTATCCCTGGGAAATATGAAGGTCTTCCGGGGGATACATCAACTCATCTAGATAGTTGCCTACTTTTAAAACAGGCTACATAAAAATCACTAGTGAAGTCAATAGAAGCTAAAATGTCATTTAAACAATGACTTATTTACACAGCCCCAAGTACTGAAATGCAAGTACAATATTTATATTCCAATTGATTATTTTATAATTATATGGTAAAAATGAGAAAGTAAGAAATTATTCAGTAAGTGTGCTGTGTCACTTCTGTATTTTTATTTCTGATTTTGTAAGTAGATGTTAAGTGAGGTGGAACTGGAGCGTATACAAGATAAATCAGAGTCCTGAAAAGGTTATAGTCTGGAAAGGTTGAGAGCCACTGTTTTAGCTGGCCACAGCAGCACCAGACCCAAGAACACAGTAACAATCACTTTCTATTCACCCACCTTGACTCTAACCCCACACATCTGTAACCTATCTAGTTGGGGTAGGGAATCTCATTGCAATATGTTGCTGTATTTCAGACTAATGGTATGAGTGAATACTCTCAGATCAGTACTTTACCATGGAAGTATATTGGTAGGGTGACTGATTTAGTGGTTAACCTTTTAAAAGATGACTTTTAATATTGGATTGGAATATTGTGGTAGTTTTAAAGTCCTGTGGTACCTTTATAGACATGAAAAAAAAATAAGAGAAAATGAGTGGTGACATATAGACTTATAAAAGCGTAAGGGCAGATTCTGAGCCGTGACTCCTGTTAAATGGAGCTCAAGAAGCGCAGCCCAGAGAATGGAAGATGTCAAAGGTAGTTTTAAACCACCTTTATGTCTTTCAGATTTTGGGTTACTGGGGAAGGCAAAATGGCAGCTTTTCCATGGCTGTCTATGAGCGGAACTTCATTGAGTTGCCTACCTCACCTTCTGTCTCCCATCCTCCTTACCTTGCATCATCCCCAAGCCGTTTATGCAGTACAGGAATGCCACCGTAATTCCTTGTAGCTCCTTTGTGGGCCCTGTAGACTGCCAGAATAGCCTACAGGAACTGTGGTTGAGGAACAGAATCAGCCCCTACAGTCTTAATTGTACTTTGAGCTACTCCTGAATATTCCAAGAGTAGCAATAGCTGGAAGAGATTTTTTCCTGTCATCTGCTCTTGGTGAGGAGATTATTACTAGAGCTGTTTGGGAATTTTTAAATAAAATATTTCCTTATTAAAAATGCTAATTCACCAGGACCAACGCTCTTTGTGAGAAAGCATTGATTTAGATTATTTTCCTGTGTTGAACAAAACTTTGAACAAACTTTTGAAATTGTTGGACATTCCATTTTGACATTTTTGAAAATTGAAAAAGTTCAATTTTTTTATGGAAATGATTTTTTGTTTAGAAATGTAAATTATTTTATAATATAAAATATAAATGAAACATTTTGAAATTACTAAAATAATGACTGAGCCAAACTGATTATTTTTTTCCAGTTTCCCAATTTATGGAAAGTGTAATGATTTCATGCTATTATCTGAATTCAAGATAGAAAATTCTTTCCAAATCTCAAAAAATTTCCTAGGATGGAAAAACTGTTTCCCATGCAGCTGTACTTACTACCATTCCTGGCTTATGAAAACCTCATTTTTACAGTCAGAAAATTACTTTTTTAATGAAAAATGTTGGAAAAGTGGACTTCTTTACATTTTTTTCATTTAATGTTTCTTTACATTTATTGATATGTTGCCCAAAAATGTTATTAAAACATTTTAAAAATTATTTAATTTTTTTGTTTACCAAAACTCCTTTTTCAGTAAATGAAAAATTTTGATAACTGTTTCAGTAATGATATCTATCACATCCAATCAAAATGTTGTGAAATTGAAACAAACCCTGTGAAACTGAAACAACTTTGAAATTTCAGATTACTCTGTCATTTTTAAAAATGCATTTTGGCCAACTCTGTTCACCTTGCTTTGGCCATGTCCAGCCTGGGTTATTTCAATGCGGACTTTATGTCAAAACCATTCAGGAAATTCAGCAATTAGAATTATTTTGGCCCTATTCCAACAAAAAATATTGGGACCGCTTGTTTATTTTGTGGGTTATTTTTATTCAGGGAACATATTTTACTCATGTTCTGGAGATTTCACATACTTCCATTTAATTTCTGGGAGCTATTCATGAAGTTGGGTTTGACCTCTAAATCCCTTTATGGTTCAGATCCTGTGTATCTTAGAATATGTCAGCACTGCAGCTGGAGGTATACTTTCTAGCTCATGTAGACATACATATGCTAACTTTGATTGGTAAGGTTACACTAGAGATTATAGCGCGTTTGTGTATAGCGCTTCCCAATTTAGCGCAATTGGTATTGCGCTACAGCGTTTGCACATCAAGATCCTGCAGCACTAAAGAATAGACACATTTGCGGCGCTTCTGGCATCAGTGAGAGTACCGCAATAGGGCAGGTATCCCACAGAGCACCTCTTCTCAAATCTGGCACAGTGCCTTGTGGGGAAGGGGGCGTTTTTTTGCGGCCATTCTGCATCCGGTTACAACTCCCAGTGATGCTTTCTTTTATATCCCAGCAATCCTTTTAGTTTCTGGCCACCTCTGGCGCCCTTTCTCAACGGTTTCAGCATTTCTCAACACTCCGTTGCCCGTTTTCCCTGTGCTGTAATGGATCGCGAACTGCTGCGGAGCATGCTGGTGAGTGTTGCCAGCACAACTCTCTGCGTGGCAGTTTTTTCTTGAAAGGGAACCTGACGGTAGTGATGAGTCTGGAGAGGAACTCGAGATAGAGCCGAGGAACAAATTGGACACTAAACTGCTCATTGCTTTAACGGACATGCTCACGACAATGCTGCTTCTGGGCATGGGAAACGAGTACTGACTGGTGAGATCGCATCGTCTTGCAAGTGTGGGACGATGAGCAGTGGCTGCAAAACTTTTGCATGAGAAAAGCCACTTTCATGGGACTGTGTGCTGAACTCGCCCCCATCCTGCAGCGCCAGGACACCAGACTGAGAGCTGCCATCCCAGTGGAGAATTGGGTGGCTATATCACTCTGGAAGCTGGCCACCCCAGGGGACTACCCATCGGTGGCCAACCACTTTGGGGTGGGGAATTCGACCGTTGGAGTCGTGCTGATGGAAGTGTACAAGGCCATTAATCGCCTTCTGCTACGAAAAACCGTGACCCTTGGTGACGTGCATGACATCGTGGCTGGCTTTGAGCAGATGGGGTTCCCTAACTGTGGAGGGGCGATCGATGGGACCCATATACCTATTCTGGCCCCCGAACACCTAGCTGACCAGTACATTAACCGAAAGGGGTACTTCGCCATGGTTCTTCAGGCGCTTGTGGATCACCATGGGCGGTTCACTGACATTAATTCAGGCTGGTCGGGAAAGGTGCATGACGCATGCATCTTCCGCAACAGTGGCCTGTTCAGGAAGCTGCAAGAAGGCACTTTTTTCCCAGACCACAGGATCCCGTGGGGGAAGTGGAAATGCCCATTGTTATTCTTGGTGACCCCGCTTACCCTCTAATGCCCTGGCTCATGAAACCCTACACGGGGAGCCTGGACAGCAGCCAGGAAAGGTTCAACTACAGGCTGAGCCACTGTTGAATGACTGTGGAAAGAGCCTTTGGGCATCTTAAAGCCCGCTGGAGATGCCTTTATGGCAAGATAGACTTGGCAGAGGGAAGTATCCCCGTGGTTATTTCCGCGTGCTGTGCCCTACATAATCTCTGTGAGCGGAAGGGCGAAGGCTTCACTATGGCATGGACCTCGGAGGTTCAACAACTGGAGGCCACGTATGCTCAGCCAGAGAGCAGGGCTATTAGAGGGGCCCCGCAGGAAGGTACAAGGATCAGGGAAGCCTTGAGGGAGCATTTTCTGGCTGAAAGCGAGTTCTAATGGGAATTGCAGAGGGAGGGAGGGAGGGACGGAGGGAGGGAGGTTGCAGGGTAGCAGTCTGTTAATCGGATAAGGCGGTTGCTTTTATGTACCTATTACACAAGGGGGAGGGCGCAGGGGGGGGACCGATGGGAGGGGGTGCGGGCGGCGGGAGATGGCGGGGGGGAGGCCGCGGGTGGCGGGAGACCAGCTGGGGGGGGGGCCCGCGGGCGGCGGGAGACCCGGGGGGGGGCACGATCTGCGTACGGGGCCCCAAAATTCCTGTCGCCGGCCCTGCCCCTCTTAGAAGAGTGGCGTGGACTGGTGACCGTGGCCGGGACAGCGAACACGCTGGGGCTACCGTGAAACCTCCAGAGGCATATTGCAAGAGCTCTTATTGAGACCTTTGCAGAAATCACTGATGAGGATTACCGCGAGGAGATAGAGTACATCAATGCACTATTCCATATGTAGCCAACCATGGAAGCATTCTTCTCCACCCTCTGCAAATCTGTCTGCCCTCCCCCCTAGAAAAGTTTGCTGTACCTGTGCAAACCGGTGTTGGAACCACAGCACCTGCAGCCGCCAGACGCTGTGGCTCGCTCTGGGTGCATTCTGGGCTTGAGAACAGTTCCTGGCTGCATGTATCCAGTGATTCCTCATTGCCCTGGCTCGCTCCTGCTGACATGTCTGCCTCATCCCCCTCCTCCTTGTCTGGGTCCTGCTGCGAATCGCCGTGCTGATAGTCTCCAGCATCCATTCCCCCCCCCCCCCTGTCCGCACCTTCAGTAGGGGGCTGGGAAGAAGTGTCCTGGGTGTTCGCTGGAGCACACGTTGCATCGCCACCCAGGATCGCATCCAGAGACTGGTAGAACTTGCAAAACACAGGGGCTGCCCCAGCGCGGCTGTTTGCATCGCGGGCTTTGCGATATGTAATCCTAACCTCCTTTACCCCCACTTTGAGAACTAATGACTTAAGGAGACTCCACAGTATCACAGTACTGGAGCATGTCTGCATGGGAACTGGTGCACTATAACCCTAATGAGTTTCTTTAAAATTCAGAAATCAGTGTTAATTTTTTCTGTTCTTAAAACCAACTTGAAAATGACTTTTTGAAGGATATAATTAATGACTAGAGCTGGTCGAATACCATTTTGCATGAATAGTAACAAAATTAATCAAATAATTTATTCATTGGCTTTTTAAAAAAATTCAGCTGTATTAATGTTCATCAAGGACACCATAAGTCACATCTCAGAATTTATTGCCATTTAGGGAAAATATTTTTTGATGACACATGCTATAACTTTTGTCTCCTATTAGTCTAGGAGGCATTTGTATATAAAGTTCACACATTCAGAATCCTTACATTCTAAAATAAATAATACTCAGCATGACAGATGTTGCATTAGAAGTGCAATATGACAACTAGAGATTCAAGATCCTGTTCCATTAAGCATTTCACACATAACAGAGAGATAGCTCCTACCCCACAGAGCTTGGACTCTAAGTGTAAGATGGGAGACAACAGGTGGCTACAGCAGAAAAACAGGGTGGAGAGCATAAAGTAACAGAAAGCAATGGAGTCAGCCCCCCAACTGCTTAGCCATAGTCAAGTTGAACTGCCTTTTAAACCCATTTGCTAAAATCAGCCTGTTTCCATTATAAGTATATTTTCATAATTAGTTATGAGTGTCTAAGACCTTACTCACACGAGCCTGAATGACTATTCACCACTGTGAACACCATCACAACTCCTCCAGTGATAAGTGGTAGTGTTACTGGAGCTCCTGTTGGAAACAAATCAGCTGCTTGTGTTCGTGTATCATGCTCTGAGACAGTTTAGGTAGTTCAGTATTTAAAATGGTAGGAACACATCCCCTGTCATAATTCACCGTTTTTGTGACCTGAGGAGCTATGATGGTTTCAAGAGATATTGGAAATCCTCAGGAAAAAAGGCTCTGGGTGGAGCAAAACATCATGCAAAGCCATAACCCCTAATGAATAGGTACATGCATATCCAGTGGTGACTCTTTTTTATGGAGGGATTGTGTGTGTTTCCAGCCATCTGTGGACTATTTGTGTCCCTTAAATCTACTGCACTCAAAGCACAAATAATCAGGTGAGAGTATCATGTGCTTTATATCAAAAGGCCTCGCCTGTCAATGAGTCATCCCTCTTATTGAGTGAAGGTGCTAGCAGTAATAAGAAGTGGAAAATGAGGTTGTCTAACAATCTCCACATTAGGCACTTTCCAAACACCTATAGTGCAAATGCTCCATAAAAAATACCACCTTTCCTGCTACCTTCAGTTATGAATGAACAGATCTGTTATGTACTGGGATTGCACAAACCACTTTCCCCATATGATTTTAAAATTCTAGTTAAGGGGTTCAATTTATTCCCAGACTATGCCTCCTTCTGGTGGCATAACCTGTGGGGGAGGGAGGATGAAAGGGGGAGCCCAAGTGGCAAAACACCTCCCAGAAAGTTGTTATGGCTGTGCATAGACCACACCCCTGATTTGCTGGGGGGACCTGCAGCCAGTCAGCATTACACCAAAAATGCTTTGTGCTGGCCAAACACATACCCTTGTGCCAATAGGGGAGAATATCCATGTCTGGTTAAATTCTGTGTAAAATAAAATATTACGATGCTCTCATACCTCTAGACATTATGGCAGAGGGTCTCAAGTGTGCGTCTGCAAGGAACAATAAGTTTGTAATATGGCATTGAGGTTTCATAGTCATTGTGGCTCCATGGTTTCCAAATGCAGCTTCCAGATGAAGCTATCTGTTTGTTTTGTGTTTCTCACTGCCAGCCCTTCACACTCCCCCCGGGATCTGACAGCCTAGTCCTTTCCATCTTGGACCTTATCGTCAGCAACAGAGATTCTACTGGGAAATTATGCTGTCTGTAGGCATTATGGCAGGGTTGTACAGTGAATGTGGCATGACTTGAAGGCACTAGTGTTGATCAGAATACTGGAAGAGGTAGTTTCATCTAAAGCCCCTTTGTGACTGGTGAGAGTATGAAAAATAGGATTTGGGTAAAGGATTCAAAAGGCCCGACTACAGCCCCCCTGTTCTAACCACTGCATAACACTGCATTCCCTGAAGTGCTGGTTCCAATCCATTTAACAATCCTCACTCCTGAATCTTAAAGTCCTCAACATTTTCCAAACCTATTTAGCCTGGTTTCAGTTTAAATTTGTAAATTGGGGGGTAGAGAGGTAGGGGAAAGAAATAACTCTGCCTGCTTGATCAGGATGCCAAGCTGGTTTTTCCTACTTTGATTGTGGTTTGAATTCCAAGGTTGAAAGTAATGGCTTGGATACAGTCAGACAGTCACATGCTTCAGCAGTGAAGAACAGGAAATATCAGATTCCTTTGCCTGGATAAACTAATCAAACTGGTGTAATGTTACTTTATTAGTTTAATGTCCTGTCTTGACAATTTTCATTGGTATGCTTCCCACTTTGGTTCATGGCACAGCCTTGGATGTATAAATACCCTTTAACATACATAGAGCTCCTTGCCTCTTTCTACTCAGCTATTTATCACTGTTTATGCTGCCAGTGTCTATCTCATCATACAGAAAGGCAAGTTGGCAATGTGAGTTGCTGGCACTGAGTACCTATTCCAATTACAAATGCTCTGTGTGGTGCTCATGTAGTATGTTTCCTGTTTCTTTTAATGGGCAATATCTTGCAAACATCAGATAATGCTTAAAGTCTTTGTGGGACCACAGCAGTCTCAGACATGAATCTTAAAGTGTGTGACAGTCTGCTGGTTAGATTAATCACTTTTTCTAGCCTCCCATCAGATACTATGATGTTCATAGCCTCTATATATTGTGATAGACCCAGACCAGCTAGGTACATCAGCACTCTAGAAAGCAGATCTACTGGCCAATGGATAAGCAGTTTTCTGTTCCCTGACTAACCAGAGCAGGGGTTGCTCCAGGCTAGGGTGGACACATGACTCTAATTAGAAAAGAGTCAGTTGAAGCCATTAGGCTAATGAGAACACCTGACTCAAATTAACCTGCAAAGAATCAGGTGACATGGTTAGGCTAATGTGAACACCTGATTGGGAGGGAGCCAGGGGAGAGAAAGTGTGATTGAAAGGCTGGGTAATGAAGACACCTTAAAGCCACTGGAAAGGGAGCCCTAAGGTAAGGATGATGAAGAGAAAGGTGGGATAGTTGTGAGGAAGTGGTCCAGGGAAATGTAGCAACCCTGGCAGTGAAAGGTCAGCTGTTGCCATTAGGGTCCCTGGGATGGAACTGAGGATGGGCCTGGGTTCCCCCCAATCCACCACTACAGAAATACCTCCTGGGAGGGGAAGACAGGCCCCTGTCAGGGCAGGAGGCTAAAATGTTCTGGAATAAGCCTGTAGGGACAACAGAGACTGTGGCAGTTCTCTCGCCAATCTCTTTTCTGGTTTAGGACGAAAAGGGCTCAGTATACTGTAATCCTGGCTCTAGAGAGAGAGAAGGGCTACCTGGGGGGATAGTCACAATGAACCTCTGAAGCTAGCATAATCCACCTGGAAGTGTGGGACCCACAGGGATAAGGTTAGAGCTCTGCCACAATATGTATATACAAAATATCTCACTTATGGTATGACCTTAAGAAATAATTTGGTAAAAAACTGCATTGTGGGGTTCTATAGTGGTTGTACCTCACTGATTCACATATCAAATTTGCTCAGTTTATAAGTAAAATTGGGTAACAGTCAGCCCAGCAAGCTCCCTCTGAATTCTCCCTGTAAAGCTGCATGTTTTTAATGTCTTGCCTCCTCCCTAGTAACAAAGATTATGTAGGGAAAATAATGCCCTCTGTTATTCCCTTGTAACCCTATTGTTACATGGATGTGAATACAATGTGAAGACGGTGGGTTTGTAGGATTGATAGAGAGAAATTCAGCATCTGATCTGTACTTCAGCTCTGTGTCAGTTTCAGTATTACAAGGCAGTCCTTAATCAAGATCAATTAACAAAGAAATAATTTAAAAGATCAAAATTGAAATTGTAAAAGCATTGGAGTCATGAGACCTGTAATTAACAATAAAGTTATATCCATACTGTACAATGGGAATCACCCAGTTTTATATAGTCAGACGTTATCTCTATCTCATCACTGCCCATCTCTGGGCTATCTTATTACCTTACAAACTTACTACCACAACACAAAGAGATCTCTGTGTATTTTTCAAAAACTACTGTTTATATTGTGGCAGACCGCTCTCTCACCCCTCGCAGGAACAGGCAGGAAAACCCTTCTTTGCTTCAAACAGTGCTCTTTAATCCACAGTGCAAGACCCCACCACCAATATATACAGCTTTGTGCAGCCCTTCAGCATACAGCTCTTGATAGCTCAGCTCTACAGCTTTACAGACTCTATATAGTCCAGCTCTTAACATGCAACTCTAAACAGCCCCAAACGTACAGCTCTGAATAGCTCCAACCACCACTCTATACCATCCCCACCACACTGGGCTTGCTTCCTGGCAGGCCTTTTATCCCCCTGAGGAGGCTGCCAGGTGTCACTCATCAAGCCTGAGCCCAGGTGGCTGATTAGGCTTCCTGCACCGGGGGTTTGCAGAGGGTTTTTCTCCCTCTTAAAGGGGCGGCAGGCTGGGTCAAGCCCACCCTGCCACAATATAAATGTTTATAAATAATGCAAACATTCATTTATCAAAATGAGTGTGCAAGGAGCGTCCATGTGCATTCTTGCTAACTCTGTTAGAACTTCTACTCTCAAAGGCAATCCTCAGTCTGCAATTGGAGCTGCATGGATAGGACCTCGTGCCCAAACAGCGTCTCATTGAATTCACTGAGATTCAATGTAGGCAATTCTGAAAGCGCCTGCTCATATGAACCCCATTGTAGGAACAAGTCTCTCACAAAGCTCATCTTCAAAAGGCAGGAAGCCTTCCTGAGGGTCCACTCTCCATCTACGATTGAGATGGTAAGTGAGCAGTTTTTCCCCGCTTTTTCTCTTTATGGTTTTATTTGCCTGGCATGCAGATGTGCTTTTCTTTGTCTTTGGTCACATTCAAGCAAATGGAAACGTTTTCCCTTCTGTGGAAGAAACTAGCTTATTAACGCCCCATGATACATTTTAGGTACATCTGTATAATTCTTTGTGGGTTGACTGTACATACATCACATAAGAATATTAATGATCAGTGAGTTACTAGTTTTCCAATGGCACCTTACATGACACCTTTTAGGAATATATGATGATAAATGTTTTAGGTGTAGAGTATCTAAGGCCTGACAACAGTAGCGGACACAGAGTAGTGAATAACCAGTGGGCTTTTGTGTGACACACTTTTTTTTTTTTAGCTTGTGCTGATTTTTACAATGACATTCTTTATGATGTTGTGAAATGAAGCCCATTCATATTCTATCAGGACCTATTCTGTTTCATCACCCTAATTTATTCTGGGCATCCTGCTACCCAATGTGTCTCAAATTTGGGCCAAACCAGAAGAATATGAATGGACTGCACAGAAGGATAATAATATATAGCTGATGGAGGGATGGGGGAAGCTTTTGTCAATGCTCCAGTAATAAGGCTCATCAGTTTAATAACATTAATTCACATCTGTTCAGCATTGTTATTACTACACAATACTGCAACATTTTCTTTTTATATATATTTTAAAATTTCACTATTTGCGTACAGCCTATTTTGAGCTGAATGGATTTGAAATGCTTTATCTGAAGTTCGATTCCTATTTGGAGATATTAGGATCATACACATTGATGAATAATAATGTATTGAGTGACGAGAGCAAAACAATAGGGTGGCTGATTTGGTAAAATAATGTTTTTTTTCTTAAACAATAGGTTATTTGATCAAATCATTCTTCGAGAGAGGGGGAGATGGAATTACAAAGGATGATCTCCTAATTGAGATACAGACAATGGGATGTGCACTTGAAGCAGCTGCAAGGGAAGAAGGTTTGTTGTATTCCATTTTAATGTATCAAGTCTTTACCCTAGATGGTCATGGCTTTGTTTCCCAGCTTAAACTAGGTGTTCTTACATCTGTGTATTAGATTTGGGGGTTGTGCGAGAAGATATTCTACATATATCTTATTTTTCACAGAGATTTTTTTTGCAGCTATTTATTCAGTCATCATTAAAATATTGGATGAAGAAATCTATTAATGTAAATTGCTAATCTTAATGACATCACCACTTGGTTCAGTTAAAAATAAATGGAATATTAAGTTAAGGATGAAAGCACTGATTACATGTTGTCATAAAAAATGAGATATATCTAAAGGAAATATATGCAATTTATTATTATTTGCCAACTGCCAAACTGGAGACCTTAAACAAAATACAGGCCTTGTGTGAAACAAAGCAAATTCTTCTCTACAGAGATGACTTTTGGAGTATTTGGTTGTGAAGAACAACAAACTTGAAGTGTTGACTGTGTGTGATGCTATAAATTGTGGCTGTTTGATGTCTTGTTTTGCTGATTAGGAAAAGTTACAATACTTGGCTATTCTACTGGCAAACTTCTCTTTTATCTACACTTTGTCATCTATTTTGATGAATTGGTCATAGACCATTAAGGTTTTGTGACCAGTGCAACTTCATTGATTTCAATTTAACCTATGTATTTTATTATTGTTTTTCTCATCAGTTTAATTTGTCTTCATTTCACCTCCCTTTCATTACATGTTAGACACCTTAGCACAAGTTCCACAGCCATGAATCCTTGTACTCACTTCAGGGATACAAACCTTTGATATTGAAGTTTTATGATTGGTTTGCCTTTTTTGAGGGCAGTGGTTGGGTAAATGTGTTTTTGTTTTTGTCAAGTTCCTTTCTGGTTTTCTTTAATGTAGAGGCTTCTGATCAAGAGAAACATGTGTTTCAATATATCTTTGCTTGTGTCTTTATTCTATGTATGTATAAACTAGAGATGAAATCAGTGGCAAAACTTCCATTGACTTCTACAGAGTCAGGATTTCACCCCAGCTCTTTAGAAAAGGTCTCTCAAGAAAAAATAATTACATCATCTCTGGCAAATACACCTTTTTTTCCATGCATTTTCTAGGTAGTGTGATCATCTCCACTTTCACAACATTTTGCTACCCAGAACTCAGAATTTGTAGTGGACTTATAAAAAGACCAGAGAATGTTGCAGTATCTATAAAATATTGCCATAACCTTTTTTCATCCCCACCATTTTAACATTGTCATGCGGGCCCCAGTCCTGGAAAAAAAAAAAGTACTTACCTTTGCTCACATTAAGTAGTACCATTGAAGTCAATGGGACTCCTCACATGTTGCTAGACTGGGGCCTTAAACTTAATGAGGAGGAGAATATTGATGCCTAAGATATGTATGTATCCCTTCTGTGTCCCAACTCTTAAAATAATTTGTCAGGAACAGCTCTTTCATACTGTCTTCACTTCAGATTACATAAATATTTGCTTAACTTCAGATTCTTTCAAAAGAAAAAAGGGTTCATAATTTTAAACACTGTAATCAAATTGTAATAATTCATCTACTGGCTTATATGAGCTATTACAGTGAACACTGAATTCTCAGCTTCACCAGGGAGAAAAAACACCTGGCAAGTATTGGAGAGGTGGAAATTGAGACCATTCCTCCTACAACCCTTAGTCATCCTTCTGTATTTATTGGCTCACAGTCTAACCAGGTATGGAATCCTGTCTGAAGCCTGGCCAATTATCATAAACTAGGTGACAGTGCTATAAGCCAAAAAATACTGAAACAACATGGGAGGACACAATCAGGAACACTTTTGTATTTCTGAATGCGCTCATACTCCATAAGTAGCTGCCAAAGACTGATTTTTATCTCAGAAGAGTGAGAATAGTAACAGTTAAATAAATATGTAAATATGTGAAAGGACTGTTAAAATATAATTGTCACAAGAACCCTTTTTAATGTGTAGAGGGCAGTTGTATGTTCTCTGATTATGAAGATGTATTCTACAGCCTAAGCAGAATTCCTGAGCTTTTGGATATTGATACCTATGAAGTACCAAGATGGGGGCACTTTGTCTGAAATACTGATAGTGCTGCGACCATTGAAATCAAGAATTCATGACTCAAACAAGAAATGGATCAAAATAATTCACTTACCTTCTAAACGAATTACATAAGGCAATAATCAAATGTTATGATAAATGTGCATATACTGCAAACATAAGCAACATCATGACCTTATTTTATACAATCTTCCAACCCTTCCTCTGTTTTGTCTTGTGTTTTGAGTGAATCTTCTTTCTGCTATGTAAGAGAGTTGATAGGTCACAGACTTGCCGAAACATGCATTAGATGTGTTGGTGCAGATTCTGTACCTCATCCCACTCCCTTTGTGCAACTCATCATCATCATCATCAATTCTCTTCACTCCCGCTGGAGTATAAGGCACCAACAAATCTCCTCCATGCCTCTCGATCTTGGGCAAGCCAGCTGATTTCATTCCACGTTTTGTTCATCATCTTCAATTCCTCTTCCACAGTTCTTCTCCAGGTACCCATTGGTCTGCCTCGCTTACGCTTCCCAGGTGGAGTCCATCTTAGGGCTATCTTAGGGTGTCTGGTGTTTTTCATTCGAAGAACGTGACCCAGCCACCCCCATCGTCGCCTTTTTAACTCATCCACAATGTTGATGATACCTGTGCACCTGCTAATTTCCCTGTTGCTGATATGTTCTTCCCAGCGCACTCTAAGGATGCGTCGGAGGCATTTACCTTCAAATCCTCTCACTCTGCTCTCCACTTTCTTGTTGGTTCTCCATGTCTCTGCAGCATACAACAGGACAGAACGCACGTTTGATTTATAAACCTTCAGTTTGGTCTTAATCTGAAGCATCGATGACTTCCAGATATTGTTAAGTCTGTTGAAGGCTTGCGCTGCCAAAGCAATTCTAGTGGAGACCTCTTTCTCAATGTTACTATCAGCAGAGATATAACTACCCAGATATTTAAAATCCTTTACTTCCTCCAGCTCCACTCCATTAGCTGTAATCTTCTGGCTACTCTTGGTTCTCACTTTCATCATTTTGGACTTCCCAGAGTTAATCACCAGCCCGATGCTTCTGGCAGCTTGGTTTACTCTGTCACTTTTCTCCTGAATATGCTTCTGTGAATGTGATAGCAATGCCAAATCATCTGCGAAATCACAATCCTCCAAACGGTTGGTTAATCCCCACACCAATCCTCTTGGATCTATCCTCTGTGGCTTTTCTCATCACCCAGTCGATGACCACAAGAAAGATTACAGGCGAAATGACATATCCTTGCCTGACTCCTGTCCTGACCTGAAACCATTCACTCTCCTGTCCTTCGTGACGTACACAACACTGATTCTCGACATACAGATCTTTAAAGATGTTAATGGCATTCTGAGGGAAACCATATGCTTTTAGGATCTTCCAAAGCGATAGGTGGTGAATACTGTCAAAAGCTTTCTCGAAATCAATGTAGTTGATGTAAAGCGAGGAGTTCCATTCCAATGACTGTTCCACTATAGTGCGTAGGACAAAGATTTGATCCGTGCATGACCTTCCCCTTCTAAAGCCAGACTGTTCTTCATGAAGGATTTAATCAATTCCCGTTCTCATTCTTTGCAGCAGGACTCTGCAGAAGATCTTTCCCAGTACAGATAGTAGGTTAACACCTCTCCAGTTTCCACATACGGTCAGATCTCCTTTCTTTGGAAGCTTTATGATGATTCCCCTTTTCCATACATTAGGTACTGTCTCTTTTCCCCATACAGTAAACCCTCGATTTAACGGACCCCTATTTAATGGACTTCGGATGCAACGGACAAAATTTCCCGATGCATCCGAAATCCGTTATTGGGGGCTGCCGGCTCCTGCCCCGGGGAGCCGGGCGGGAGCTGTCAACCCCCCCCCAGGAGCCAGGCGGGCGGCGGGCGGAGCGGAGAGGGGGGGTTTGACAGCTCCCGCCTAGCTTCCCGCTGCATGGGAGCCGGGCGGGGGGGGGGGGGCTTTGACAGCTCCCGCCGGGCTCCCCGCTGCAGGGGAGCCGGGCGGGGGGAGGGGCTTTGACAGCTCCCGCCGGGCTCAGGCTGACAGTTCCCGCCGGGTTCCCCGCAGCGGGGAGCCCGGCGGGCGGGCTGACAGTTCCTGCCGGGTTCCCCGCTGCGGGGAGCCAGGCGGGCGGGCTGACAGCCCGGCGGGCGGGAGCGGGGGGGGGGTTTGACAGCTCCCGGCGGGCGGGCTGACAGCCCGGCGGGCAGGAGGGGGGGGGGGTTGACAGCTCCCGCCGGGCTCAGGCTGACAGTTCCCGCCGGGCTCCCCGCAGCGGGGAGCCAGGCGGGCGGGCTGACAGTTCCCGCCGGGGTCCCCGCTGCAGGGGAGCCGGGCCAGGGGGAGGGGGGGGCTTTGACAGCTCCTGCCGGGCAGGCTCCCCCCTGCGGGGAGCCCGGTGAGAACTGTCAGCCCGCCCGGCGGGAGATGTCAAAGCCCCCCTAAAACCTCTATATAAGGGACTAATTCGGGTGAGGGGTGTCCGTTAAAGCCAAAAGTCCTGTTATTTAATGATTTAAAAAAATTATTAAATAACGGACTTTCGGCTTTAACGGACACCCCCTCGCCCGAATTAGTCCGTTAAATCGAGGTTTCACTGTACTTCATTAAAAAGTCCTACAAGAGTTCTTGCACTTGTCACAGGATCAGCCTTAAGCATGTCGGCAGTGATCCTGTCCTCTCCTGGCGCTTTGTTATTTTTAGTTTGTCTGATAGCTTCTTCTATTTCTTTCTTCATAATACGCCCTCTATACATCTCAATCTGGAATCCCATATCGGCGATGTCTGCCTCTTCCTCTGGATCTGGTCTGTTCAAGGTCTCTCTGAAGTGTTCTGCCCATTTGTTGAGTTGTTCCTCCTCTGTTGTTAACACGTTCCCGTTTTTATCCTTCACAACTGTGGACTTACTTGTGAAACTTCCTGTGAGAGTCTTAGTGATCTTATAAACTGTTCTGTTATCACCCTTATCTGCTGCCAATTGTGCCTCTCTTGCCAAATCATCTATGTACACTCTCTTGTCTTTTCTCACGCTTCTTTTCACCGCAATATTAAGGTTTTTATATTCCTGTCTAGCCATTGTCTTATCGTTCTCACTGCCAACAAGTGTGCGCAGCTTGACTGCCTTTCTTTTCTCTATGAGCTCCGATGTAGTGTCTGAGATCCACTCTTTCCTCTGTTTTCTTTTATATCCCAGTGTGTTCTTGCTGGTTTCAAGATAGATTTTTTGGATGTTTTCGCACTGGATGTTTACGTTCTGTTTTGTCTTGCTGCGACCATTGAAATCAAGAATTCATGACTCAAACAAGAAATGGATCAAAATAATTCACTTACCTTCTAAACGAATTACATAAGGCAATAATCAAATTTTATGATAAATGTGCATATACTGCAAACATAAGCAACATCATGACCTTATTTTATACAATCTTCCAACCCTTCCTCTGTTTTGTCTTGTGTTTTGAGTGAATCTTCTTTCTGCTATGTAAGAGAGTTGATAGGTCACAGACTTGCCGAAACATGCATTAGATGTGTTGGTGCAGATTCTGTATCTCATCCCACTCCCTTTGTGCAACTCAGACATCACAAAAGGAACAGACTCTTTGACCCCAAACCTACACCTATGGATATTGCTCTGGTGCTATTAGACAGGATGGACAGGGATGGTGTCCCTAGCCTCTGTTTGCCAGAAGCTGGGAATGAGCGACAAGGGATAGATCACTTGATGATTATCTGTTAATTCCCTCTGGGGCACCTGGAACTGGCCATTGTTGGAAGACAGGATACTGGGCTAGGTGGATCTTTGGTCTGACCCAAGAGGGCCATTCTTGTGTGTGTTGGGTGCTTCAAACATGTGTAAAACTAGGTCCTATGATTCCTTCCCTGGAACTGAGGCCATTCAGTGGCAGGGGTGGTGGTGGGGCTTGGGGATGAAGAGAGGTGGGTAGAGGAAGTAGAATGCATACTGGCAGTAATTTAGCATAAGGTCCTAGGACATTACTGTAGCTGGCTGATGGAAGATCTACTCTAAAGTGTGCCAGAGGGCAGCCATAGAAGCAGTGAGCTGTAACCAGATCTCTGATTGGCATCTCTCACTGCTGTATCCAGCAAAAATTGGAAATAGGATATCTAGATTATTTCCTATGAGTGGAGCAGCTACTTATCCATTATTAGACACAGATATTTAACAAGGGTAACAACTTTCATCGAAACACATTAGAGCCTGGCACAAAGCAGATATATACATAACTCAGCTTGTGAGCTCTCATCCTGGGCTTTGACCATGCTAGCAGCATTTCTCATGGGTGCAAGCAGTGATGGGACCTTGCAATTGTAGCAGGCTGTCCATTTGCTGACACCTGAGCTGGTGCTATCATGTCTGGAACAGTTTGATGCCTCTCTCAATGACCTAGCAGGCAGTGTCTGTTTTTTCCCTAGCTAATTTTGTTACTTTGAGACAGAGCTTAAAAAGAGCTACACTGAAATATCGTAGGAATCCAAAGCAAAATTACAAGAAGAAATGAGATAACATTAGCAAATTTACCTATTAACAATGTCCTGAAATAGTAGAGGCAGCTTAAACCTGCACTTATATGCAACAGTACAACTTGACACTCCTAAGATCTGGAAGACTTTTTTTTTTTCCATTACAGCTGGAAGTGACAAATTACAGAAACACACGTGAAATTATTGCTTTGAGTTTAACTTCCAATACTATAAAATGGTACAGTAAATGTGAAAGATAATACATTTTAGTATAACCGTGTGCATGTATGTGACTAGCAGCTTTCTTCTTTTGTGTGAATTCCTGCAAAATACACTTTTTATAAACATTGAACTAAGCTCTGAGTCTGAGAATCTAAGACTCATATATGCTCAGCAGAAGACCAGTTTTAGCGCTGCTAACTTTTGCTGACAACACAACTCTTTCCTGTTGACTCTCTGACAGATCCTTATGTTTAAGCATCCATCTCCTCTTCCATCAGGATCATACTCCCATAAAGACTTGCCTTTTCTGTTTCCGATGCACATTCATCCATAGTACATCGGGAGCAGTCATGCTGAAAATAGGCTTTTCCAAATGGGCAAAACTATACAAATACTTGGTGTCATCCATGGCAATTATCACTTCAAACACCTTAAAAAATCTCACTTCCCTAAAGTTTGAAAAGTGGAGATCTGCCTGCTTTATTTTGGAGTCCTACTCCTAATGGTCTCTAAACTTACGACCGCCATTTCAGCTTTAAGAAATCCAAATACCCTCAGAAATTTAGTCTCTGTTTCAGTGATGGGTTTTCTTTTAATTGTTTTTGATTGATTTAATAGCATCCTCTATTTTATATAAAAGAGGAGGGGATAAGAGAAACTTCCAAAAGCCTGCATTATTTCTCATTTGATCAAATCTCCTCTCAAGCCCTCCATTCTGACAATCATTTTCCAGATTAGTTTCACTGGACAAGAGTTAATATAGGACATATTTCAAGGAGAAGAATATAGCTGGAAATTAAATATCTAAATGAATAACATTTTTGTCCTGGCGATTTAATATCCTACACAGACAATCAATACTTTTTCCATTATTGTATCAATTGTGTGCTACATATAGCTATGGGTTGTGTTGAAAAAAGTTTGATTGCAAGTCCCCTCTGATTTCTTTCTTTTGATTTTTGTAAGGGTTATTTGGTAAAACAGCACAGTTGTAATAAAATATATATGTTTCTTAGTATTTGGGGCCTCTTTAAAATATAAACCCTAACTTTTTAAAAGGCAGTTTTAGTGAACCATATAACAGGTTAGTTGGAGATGTAGGGTTCTCCATTAGAGCAGTGGACTGAGAGTCAATAATTATCATGCCTAGCTCTTATATAGCATTTTTTCATCCATAGGTTAAAAGACATTAGGACTTTTTACTTCGGTTCCTGTCTCTGAAAAGTGCTGATCCTCTGGACAGTTCCATGCAGCCTGTGCCAGTATCATAAACTAGGTGACAGTGCTATAAGTCAAAAAATACAGAAACAACATGGGATACAGAAGTCCTCCAGTGTGGAAGAGCTTGCAGGACTGGGGCTTAGTTGATTATTATTTTTTAAATACGTCATCCAGCTTTTATGTGCCTGGGTTGATCCATCTGTAAAATGGGTACATTATATTTAATAATATTTTCTGATCTAACAAGGATATTGTGGGGCTTACTGTAATTATTTAATATTTTTGAGCATTTAACATTATGTTCTACAGTCTGTTCTATACAGGTTCTTAATCTGCCCTTGTCACCTTAGTATATGAGCACTTTCTAGCAGTGCATTGTGACTTCACCAAACTGAAATGTTCTAGATAAAATAAGTGCAAAGTATTATTATTCCAACTTTAATAACCGATATTCTCATAGTCAAATCACACTCCTTAACATTTGGATATAATGTAGAAATCTAATGACAATAATTTACTGTTATAAACTTTTTCAGACATCATATAGATAAATGTAAAGGCCATTTTCTTTTCTTCTATGAATATTTTGTTTGCTGTAAAGTCAAAGTTAATCTTTGCTCACTATTTTCCCTTCTTATCGTATAAAGACAAACATTTCCTGCATCAAGTGTGGTATAATAGAGCATCTGCCTCTGTATGAACAAACTGCCAGATAGCCTTCAACAGTCAATTTATGCGTTTGACAGGTTTATTACTTAATCAGTTATTTGCTCAAAGAGGGTTTTATTATATGAAAAAGATTGACATAAACTGGGGCAGAGCAGGCTTATTAAGAGGTCTAGATTTGGTTTTTACTATTTGGTATGTGACTCTTTTATTGATGTGATGTATTGACTTCAAGAATCTGCATTTGTTTAAAAGAGTTGTGCTATAAATATAGGATTTCACAATATTCGTAGGAAGGCAATCTAGTTTTTGTTTCATTTTGTTTTAACACATGCTCACTATGCTGCATGGTATGGGCACTTGGCATTTCACAGTTACAGGAAGAATAAGAAACAGATTCTCATGCTCCAAAAGGACAAGATTCATGTCACTTGAACTAAAGGAAAATTACTGTTACTGCCTGACATAGTGCTCATTCCAGAGAGTTAAATGGACACTGAATCAAGGGCTTAGTGGCTAGTAATGGAGGAGCTCTAGAGCAGGGTGATCATATATATATATTCACATTTAAAAATGAATTTACTTTGTCAATGCTCATTCTCTTTGTGTTCACTTTCTGTAAACACTCATGTTGTTTTGCTTGCACAAATACTCATGGGAAATAGATCTGAAGCTTTCATACTTCAGCATTTGCACCAGAAATGGTATGTTCTACATGGGAGGGAAGACAGCTTATCACAGCAGCGGCACCGGAATCCTAAAATTGCTGGCCAGTGTCCTGGAATAGTCAGTTAACTGACTGGACAATGAATTAATTGACTATTTGCAATTAGGAGCCTGCATGTGTCACACATTAGTGTGTGTCTGTAGAAAAGTATAAACCCAATTTTGTTTTGTGAATGCCCCTGTAATCTGTACTGTTGCCTCACTTGAGGCTTTTTTACCTCTATCTTGGACTATAATTTGAAGAGGTCAGGAGGTCAGGAGCAGGGCCGGCTCTGGGCACCATCATAGGAAGCACATGCCTGGGGCGGCACATTCTATGGGGCAGCATTCCGGCCAGTTTTGGGGCGGCACAATTCAGGCGCCCTTTTTTCTTGGGGTGGCAAAAAAGCTAGAGCTGGCCCTGGTCAGGAGAGTCACCTGACATGTGAGGGAGAGGATTGGAATGTTCTGAAAGGAAGGCTTTCTCATTGGCCTTTTGATTGAAGAGGTCAGAATAAGACAGCAAGACTCCTAAGGAAGAGAAAGAGGAAAGGAGAGTCATGGGGCCCCAAAAGGACAGACCAAAACCTTTGAAGTGGTTGGGACACAAGAAGGAGCAATTTTTGTGGTGGTGTTTTTTGTTTTTCATAGATCTCTTAATTTCTTGTGGCTTTTTTTCTATGAGTAAAGTGTGAGTGGCTTAGAAATTCCTTTGCAAAGTCTGTGTGTCCCTTGTTTCACTGTCACATGGTCCCTGAAGGGGAAGGCAGTAATTCAAAGGTTCCATAGCTTTGGTGGGATTCTTGGAGCATGCAATTTCAGATCTAGACAGTATGTCTGCAGAGAAAGTGTACTAGACATAACATCTACACCCCAAAGAGAGTGTCGAGAAGACCAGAGACAAACTGCAGACTGTATCCTGCCCCAGGCAACCTTACAAGCACATGGGATCCAGTGGTTAGATTAAAGTAATAGAATTTAAGACCAGAAAGGACCACCAGATCATCTAGTCTGACATGTTCAAGAATAGCAGCCATGTTAGTCTGTATCCATAAAGAAAGTGAGGGATACTTGTAGCACCTTAGAGACTAACCAGTTTATTTCAGCATAAGCTTTCATGGGCTATAGCTCACTTCATCGGATGCACAGAATGGAACAGAAGTAAGATGCATTTATACACACAGAAAGAAAGAAAAAGAAAAAGAAATTACATTAGCATACCAATTCTAATAGGGCTGTTACATGTAGATGGTCCATTATCACTAGTCTGACATGTATCACAGGCCAGCAACACCACCCAGCACCCATACACTAAACCCAACAAATAGCATTAGACCAAGAAACTAAACTATTGTGCCACAGGCAGAGAATAGAAGGGACCCAAGCACACCAATGCTTGAGGCCCTTGCAATGGCAGGAAATGGATTAAGTGAGATATACACAGATGATCTTGCCAAGTGACCTACACCCCATACTGAAGATGAAGGCAAAAAACCAAGAAGGTCCCTGCCTATCTGACCAGGGGGAAATTCCTTCCTCACCCCAAATATGGTGAACTGTTAGACCCTGAGCTTGTCAGATAGAACCAGACAGCCACCCACCTAAGAGAGAGTTCTTGGTGCCACTTCAGAGAACTGGCCCTTCCCACCCTGTGTCCCATCTCCAGCTGAGGCCTCTCTTGTTGAATTCCTCTGAAGAATCAAAATAATAGAATTCACTGGGAGAAAAATCAGTTCCTAACCTCTGTACATGACTATCATGAATAATGAGATTTTAGGAACATCCAACTCAAACTAGAAGGGACCCTCAGGGATGTGAAACCCTGCTCCCCTACTATCACAAGCAAGCCTGTCATACAATCCCACTCATAAATTAGTCCTGCTCACTCTTAAAACTAATGTTTTGAAATTTGAGGGGGGAAAATAGAAAACACGTCTTCAATTTCTGCCTTTTTAACTGTCTGTTATGATGATTGTTCTGGTTTTGTCATCTGTGCTTATTGTATAGGAACTTCATTTTTTAAAATAAAGTCTAAGTCCAAATGAAACATACACTCCTCCAGTGATGGTAAATATTGTTTAATATCTCTACGTAAAGCATCTCATAACTGTACCAGGCCCAAACCATTCCAGTTTTTCTCCCAAGCTTAAGGGAATGCACCGTTATCAATTATAGTTTTAAAGCCGTTATTCCAACTGGAGCCATTTATAATTCATTTTAGAGTTGTTGAAGTTTTCTTTTAACAAGCCTTTTGAAGATTTTAATGGATATAATGGATTTTTTTTCCTGATGGATTATTTTGTACATTACAAATCCAGAATGAAGAGCTTTTGCACTTTGTTTTTCTATAAATGAATCCCTCATGATTTCCTAAGGACTCATAGCAGTCAACTCAAAACATACACACAAGGAGAGAATAGTTATTAGGGATTTTTGTTGCATAGAGATCTATTAAGATTATTTATCTCACTAATATTATAATAAGTGTTTTGTTTTGTGTGATAGATGAACCTCAAAAGGTTGGTTGATTCAGTGTGAAGGAAAATACCCAAAAGTCTGTATGCTTATCTGAATTACCTGGAAATCTTGAGCATGCAAACCTGAATTCCAAATCCTGATTTCTGGCAGTCCATGTATTCTGCTAAGAAGCATAATGTATACAAATCTAAATGAAAAGTGAGCTGTGTGCATGCATGCATACATATATAATATGTATCTTCAAGAAGCACATTTTACCACTGCATTCAGACTCTCGAGCCATGTTTCAATTACAGAGGAAGGAGGTTAAATTATAGTTTGGTGTGTGGTATAAATCTATGGAGTGATAGTGAGTGGTGAAGAGTTATATAGCCGTGGGAAAGTGGCTGAATCCCTGAATTGTTCCACTGAGCCCCTGAATTCACTTTCAGGCTTCTTAACTTTTATTTTTGAAGGTGTCTGTTTTTAGTATAAATTAGATTTCATTACAGCATAAATTTCCATCTCTTATAGTCAAACTATGTTTTTTTGTCTTGCAGTATGGTAATGTGTCGTATTCCACTTAATCTTGAAAGATGCTCAGCAGGTCATATTCTCAGCTGAGGTAAATTAGTGAAGTCAATGAAATTACATAAATTTACACCAGCTAAGGATCTGGATTTGTCTCTGTAACTGGGATGTGGATTCAAATGTGGTTTGGGGGCAAACAGTTCTTAGCAGGATGCACTGTGCTAATTTCCAAATACTATCAATGAAGTGAAAAGTGGTCTGCAATTAATCATATTGATGGGCTATGTCCACAGGAGGATCCCAATGGGAAGCAAAGGTGAAAAGGTGCTATATTCAGTAGACATAGCAATAAAAGTGTCCTCAAAAGAAGACCTAAGAGAAATAATAAACCTGAAGCATGGCCAGCTAAGCAGGCATGGAATGGAAATGAACATAACTGAGACTGAGATCATGTGGATCAGTAGAGATGCCACAGAGAAACTGGATATAGAGATTGATGGCGTATGACTAAAGCAGACTGACCACTTTAAGTACTTTGGCAGCTGGGTGATGGAAGACAGTGAACATGAACATGAGATACAGACCGCGAAGTGCTGGAAGAGTGTGGAATAACATCTCATGAGTTCCGTATGACAAGCATATACCACTGAGATCGAAAGTCCGGCTGTATAGAACAATGGTACGCCTAGAAATGCTGTAGGGTACAGAAGCAGGGGTAATTAATTGAGGGAAGGTTCAGCGTCTCCATGTCTTCATGAGATGAGGTGTGTTTGTGCTATAAAAAGAGTTACATGAAGAGATTGATTTCAAAATGAAAGCATTAGCATGGAAGTCAGTCTGTGATATGGCTCTAATATCTCAGGAAGTATGACTTTGGTCATTTGGACAGTACAGAGCAGGGAATGCAGTAGGAGGAGAAAGGCGGAGTGGGCAAGTTTCAACAAAATAATGACATCTCAAATGGATGATGAACTACCCATGAAGAAAAGGAAATAACTGTTTAACTCCAAAGTTCTGCTAGCAGTTATATAGAGAGCAGAAAGCTGGTCAACAACAAAAGCGAAAGAAGGAAAATTTGCTGTCACTCACAGAGCAACGGAAAGGTGAATGTGTAAGATATCATTCCATGATCACATACCGAATGCGCAGATCAGAAGGTGTACAGAGATGACCAATGTAGTGCAAGCGATTATGATGCAAAGCGGAGATGGATGAGTCATGTAGTCCTCAGACAAGACAATAGGTGGACAACCTGCATCAGTGACTGGATCCCTAGAGACCACAAGCGACCACTAGGCAGACCAAAAACATTCTGGGCCAATCCTATGACAAAACATTTTGGCCAGAAATGGAAAGAATGTGCTCTCAACAAAACAGAATGATGTGGCGTCGACTTGCATTCGTGGCGGGATGGACAAGGACAAGCCAGACAAAAGTGATGATACAGTGGATGAATAAAGAGGACCTGGGGATAGCTTGGCAAGAAAGGTTAGTAGAAAATGTCCAGGTGCTGGGGTAAGAGAAGAAGAAATCTGATAAAGCTAAATGGACCCAATTTATTTAAATAGTACTATTGACACTCCAGTTAAAGTTGGTATCTTAAATACAGATGGGTGCTGAGCACTTTGCAACTGCAGACTCTTTCTGTTTCGACACTGAGATAAATGACTCATTGGAGAAACTTCAGCTGAATCTAGAAGCAAATAGGCTGCAAACATGTTATGACTCTGGCAGTTACTTAGATACTTTTCAAGCTCCAGTGTTGCTTCTATCCCTCTTTCAGGAGGGGTTCTTGAGAGCTTTCAAGAAGCTTTTAGTGGGTCAGCTCTGAAGCTCTAAACATGTCAGGAATTGCATGGCCATGATAAATCTTTCTCAAAGCACCCTCAGTGTGGAACCTTGTTTTATAAAAAGTGAGGTGAGGGAGAAACTTGTCTTGAGATGTAGTGTGGCAGGATAATTAGAGTGGAATATGACTCTGGTGCCAAACCATATCCCAAATTCTTGACACTCACAAGCCTCAAAGTGCAGTCTTTCCAAACTCCCCCCTCCCCTTTTTTTTGGTATCAGCTGCAGTTCTGAAAGGAGAAAGGCTTTTGAAGAAAAAATAAGTTAGAGATTCTTTATATGCACCATCTCACAAAAGCCTTTATTCCATGTGTATGGTACTGCCAATCCCCCAAGCATTCAAAAATCATGAGTCTGATCATCCAAAATCGCGAGTTTGATTGTAAGAGGGAAGCCATCTGCCTCCAAAGTGTGTGTGAGAAAATATTTTGGGTTCAAGATTCAGCCTTAAGCACAAGTCCAAAAGTCTCTGCTGGGCCTCAGAGGAAGACTTGTTATCCTCTTCTGTGGGAAAGGAAGCTGCAATTCTATCTATCTCCACCCTCCCCATCCTCACTACTGCCTGCCTTTTTCCCACCATCACCTGTACTACTTCAGTTTTGCTCCTGTTCCTCACACTCTCCAGTTCCTTTTACAGTACCTCAGTAGTGCATCTGGAGGCATGCTTCCCAGCATGAGTAGACAGACACACACCAGTGTGCTAAAAATAGCAGTGTAGCCAAGGAAGCATTGGCATGGGCTAGCCACCTGAGTATGTTCCCTGAGAGCCTAGATGGGGTGTGTACTTAGCAGCTTAGGCTAGAAACCTGTCTGTACTAGCCTCAGATATGTAGCTCTTTTTTGTAGCCTATTAATTTGAGCAGAGATAGTGCATATCTGTCTGCAGGAGCCAGGAAGCATTCACCCAGCAGCACTTGAGATGAGCCCTTACTTTTTCTATCCCATATATTCCCTTGAAATCTCATCCTCTTTTAATCTCTTCTGTCATTGCATTCCCTTATCTTCCCATGGTATCCCAGCTACCCATTGAGCCAAAGAATGGCAGGCATTTTTTTTCCTATGGGGAGCCTGGTTTCAGTGTCACTGACAGTAATGAACCATTTAAATAAGTATAAAATGACAAGATGGAAGGCAAGAATATTGAGATCATGGGAAAGTGTTCTCGTTTGTCTTGTTTTTATGACAATATAATGATGAGACATGGCAACATCATTTACTGGAGCACCTAAGACTGACTTCTGGTGGCAAATTCACCCCAGACCTGAGCAGGCCATCTCACTAGAAATTGTTTTGAGTACAAGTGACTGTGATCAGAAAGCCATGGAGGCTCTGTGAGACTAGCTGTTGACACATGTCCAGTAAGAAGTAGAATAATCATTTCATCTGAGTGAAAGTTCAAGTTATCTCCTCCAAGTAGTATCCCAGACATCTCCCATTTTGTATTTGGTGGTGGTAGATTGTGATTATTCTTATAGCTGTCCTCATGTGCCACACTGGAGGATTCAATACATAAATGCATTCACAGAACAAACCCTGCAGAGTTAATACAGCTCCAGTACTCCTCCCTCCTGTCTTTTGTTTTTGAGCAACAATGATTTAGCCCTGGATTACCAGTATAATTTTGTTAGGGATGTATTTTTACTGGGACAACCTCTACTATGGGCTTAGGTATACTAATATAAAGCACCTTTGTAATTGCATCCACACTAGGGGGTTTGTACTTCTTTAACTTTATTGGAATAGTATTTAACTATAGTAGTATAGGTAACAAAGAGTCCTGTGGCACCTTAAAGACTAACTAAAGTATTGAAGCATAAGCTTTCGTGGGCTAATACCCATTTTGTTGGGTGCAAGCAGTGGAAGTGTCCAGGAGCAGGTATAGATAAGTAGGCAAGAACCAGGTAGGAGGTAACAAGGTTAGTCCAATTAGGCTGAACCAGCTTGTTATCTCAGATGAGGGAGGGTGAGGTATTCTTCTAGCAGCTGAATTGGAGGTGTGAACTCTGAGAGAGTTGAATAAGGATAAATGGACACAAATCAGATATCAGGAATGGCAATATACAAAAACCTGTAGGAGAACACTTCAACCTGCCTGAACACACAATTACAGATTTAAAAGTCACCATACTGCAGCAAAAAAACTTCAAGACCAGACTGCAAAGAGAAACTGCAGAGCTGCAATTCATTTGCAAATTTGACACAATCAATCTGGGATTGAACACAGATCTTGAATGGCTTGCTAATTACAAAAACAGCTTCTCCTCTCTCAAAGTTCACACCTCCAATTCAGCTGCTAGAAGAATACCTCACCCTCCCTGATTTGAGATAACAAGCTGGTTCAGCCTGATTGGACTAACCTTGTTACCTCCTACCTGGTTCTTGCCTACTTATCTATACCTGCCCCTGGACACTTCCACTGCTTTCATCCGACAAAGTGAGTATTAGCCCACGAAAGCTTATGCTTCAATACTTTAGTTAGTCTTTAAGGTGCCACAGGACTCTTTGTTACCTCTGCTATTCCAGACTAACATGGCTACCTCTCTGATTCTATAGTAGTATAGTTAAAGTGGTATAACTTTTGTGTGTAGATAAGACCTTCAAAATTTTTACATCTAAAGCTAATTTCCAAATGAAGTTAGAATGCATGATTTTGAGGATGAAAGGCCATTTCACATTATTTTCCCAAGGGATTTCATGATGGGTGACTTTACTCACCCTTGCAAAGATAGGAGATAACTTAGGAGGCTTCTTATTTACCTAAAGCCTTTGTAAGTCTTGATGAACAGCATCTGTCATCATCCTGTCCTTCCCACTTCCTATATTAATTACTTCTCTTGCTAATGAACAGGTTTTTTTAAAAATAAACCCCAAAGTGCATGTCCGTGAGTGATATCTTTCTGACAGCATTTTATAACTGAGTAGTATTACTTGCTCAAAAAACTCTGATAATATAGTACCACTCAGTAGTGACAACAGGAAGTCATCAGTCAGAACAAGGTTCTCCACATTTCATTTAAAAATATAAATATCCTATTTTTAATAAAGAAGTACGGCTGAATAGAGGGATGACACATAGACTGGATGGCTCCACCACCCTGCCAAAGTCTCCTAAAAATCAGATTTTTGATCACATACCACATTTTATTATCCAGAACAGAATATCTAGATCAGAAATCAGGATAGGAATTGTCACACTGGCTCAGACCATCCACATAGTCCAGGATTCTGTCTTTTTGAGAGTGGCCATCACCAGGTGTTGCAGCAAGGTATCCCTTCATAGGAAGATGTGGGTTTAATCTGCCCCCAACAAAGGTGCTATCCTGGTCTAATAAAATAATTATTTTAAACCCTAAAGTCTAATGTTTAATATCCCCACCAAATATTTTGTCATCATTAAGTATAACTGGATAGTCTTGAGCTACATATCTGTATCCATATGCAAGTCATGTTCAAGCAATTCTGAATTTATTTAATATCTGGTTTTCCAGCTACAGGAAAGACAGTGCTGTAGGTGTGACATGTAAATAAATAATATCCTGCTATAAAGAACAACGTTGTATTGGCAACAGCATACTAAGTGACTGTACAATACAATTATGTAGCTTTCATTTTTAGCACAGTACATTGCCTATAAAACCACATCCCAAAATGCTTTGCACTCTGACCTAAATAAAACCACTCCATCCTGTAATCGTGGAGAGAGCTAGAAAGATCAACTTTCTTCTTTGCTCATAATTTTTCAGGTGAGCTTTGAAAAGCATTTGAGCATGTGAAGTAGAGGGAAAGGAAAGATGACAGATGGCAAGATTATAGGGAAAAACAGTGAATTAATTAGCACTAGATAAGTGAAGGAAGAAAGTTATAGACTAGAGCCAAAATCTGCTTATCTTATTATGCTATTAAGTAGTGCCATTTGGTTTCAGTGCCACTTCTTGAGTGTCCAAGGAGGTCTGTGTGGAAGGTTGGAGTAAGACCATGGGGAGTTTCAGAAACTTTTCTGTGTGTGAGGAGGAAAGGGCAACCTGGTAGGTCTCTTCCATCTTTCATGTCTTAGATTCTACATAACATGCTTTGATATTAGAATACACAATTTGTATTCACTAGACCAACATAAAGCATCCTGGTTGTTTAATCTGGATTTAAGAAGTAGTCCCTAAAGTACAATTCACTTTTGCATGTCTATTGTTTGATAACTTCCACTATATGGAGATTTTAAAAGTAGCCACAGGACTGTCTTCTGAAAATAGGTTATTGTTGGCCAAATTTAACTTCAGTTGTATTCCAGCAGTTCAGGACTATTGCACTGATTTAGCAGAAGGTTCATTCAGAAAACATAAATTAACCACCAGAATATAGTGCATCTGGGACAAATTCACAAAGGAAAAGTCACTGGAATACTTATTTAATGGAATGTATACTACAGCAAATAAGAGCCCCTGACCTAAGCTTTAGGAGTTTTTGACAACCTAGGAAGAAATACATCTAATAAAATAAATAGACTCCAGCAATTGCCCACAAAATATATTATCCTGGCAGTTATATAAATATAACAAATATAATAAACCACAACAACAAAATAACAATTGGATTCCCTGTTGGACCACTTTTCAACCTCACCCATTTCCCAGATATCTATGAGCCACAGCGTGGCACTTATATGAAGGTTCTTTAAAAAAAGTTGTAAAGAGTTAATAAGTAATTGGATGTTTTCATAAGTAGCTAATCAATTGTTGTAGTCTAACAATCCAATAGGTTGCTTATAACCCAGAAAACTCCCATTAAACCCAATAATCAAAATTCAACCAAAATTCAACCACAGAAGACGAGACTCTTGTGTGTCCCAAGCAGAGAATGGGAGGGATTGAAGTACTTATAATATCTTATACCTGATTATTGGATTAATAACAGAACATTTCATACATCGAGGGAAATCATGCCTGAAGTTTGATCTTGAGCTGTTATGAACCAAGATGGGAAAGTGAAATGCAAAAGTCCAGACCCCTAATGAATAAATCCCACAAGTCTCTTATCTGGCTCAGCAGTCACTGCTGACTACAACTGTGGCAGTATGTTAGGAGGCGGGGGTTGAGAGAAGAACAGGAGGTTGTTTGAGGTTATTTAGGGTATTACAGGCCAAAAATATCTTAAAACCAAGCCAGAAATTAATAGGCAATCAGTACAGATTATGAAGCACAGGTTTAATTTCCTCATGAAAAGAAACTTTGCTTAACAAGAAAGTTGCTGAATGTTGCACCATTTGCAGTCTCTGGGTGGTTTAAAAGCAATTTATGGTTTACACTGATGTTGCCGACACATAACACTTGTATCAAAGTGCGGAGGATAGTGTGTCTTAACATCTGAGAAAAAGATGCTGATTCAGACTGAGATTATCAATTACTTTTGTTTTGTTTGGAGTTTGCTTTTATTATTGATATATACACACACATAAAGTACCAATCTTGCCATGGTTTACACTCCATAAACATATAAGAATCTATACATTCAGATCCCTTTGTAAGATTAATGCCTTCAGTGGAATATAGTTCTGATCAACTGTATTGCATCTCTTTGGATGTGAGGTTAAAATCTGTATTTTATTTTTTGGTCTATATGTCTTATTATTTGTTATCAGTATCAACATTAATATAAATTTGTATTTGTTTATTTAAAATACACAGCGTAGACCACCGGGTCTTGAAATCTCATTGATTATTGAGCAAATTTTTATAATTTCAACAAAATTTTCCTGAAAATAAATCTGCTTAATTTTGACCAGGTAATAGAGCTTGTCAAAATGTCTAAAATTAAGAATTTTGTTGATCCATAGCTTATTAATGTGGCAATTGCAAAACTAGCCTCCAATACGCAGTGCAGGAAACCTTCTCAGAGAGATAGTTCTGATTATATAATGAGAATCTTTTCTGCTTCCATCAATTCAATACTGTTATAGTTGAAACAGACCTGAAAAATAGAACAATGTCACTGGAGTACAATTACCAATTGTTACTTTTAATTATGTTTCTATGCATAATTCATAAATACATTGCATGGACAAGAGAGTGGAAAAAGATAAGACTGCACAAAAGAATTAAATTCTCCATAAAACAATTATGATATAAATAGGCAAGATATTAAATATGCTTATTACCAAAGTGATTGGTGTGTGTGTGTTTTTTTTTCTTGTTGCAAGGCTAAATAGTGCCTTCCTTTCTAAAAACAAAGACTAAAAAAGCTCTATCTCATCCCTTAAGTGGGTCTGCTATTTCTAATATTCTAAAGCAATTTTTTTTACAAAATATAATTAAGCAAGACTCATTGTACTAAGGGCCACCATCCTGCTTGTCTTAGTCACATGAGTTGTCAGCATGTTTTAGTAGCAGCACCACGGGTCGCGTAACTGTGCTTCTGTTGGTTGCAAGTCCTGTGCTCTTTAGAGGAGAGTCATTGTGTTCAGTAGGACCTAACGATGCCCCAGACAGCTCTCTGCAGTGTTTCATGGAGCTAACCTGCATCTTGTGGAAGCAACATTCGGATTAGTGCCCCACCTCCACAGTTGGGTCGATTCAAACTAATCTGTGTCATTTGTCCCTGTCATAACTAAGAGCTTCAAAGGGCTTTGGGTCCATCCTAAGTGCCTTACAAATCCTACAGGTTCTAAATCATCAGTTTCTGGTTCCCTCTCCTTCCCCCTTTTTGTAAGGGGTGGAGGAATCTCTTCTGTCTCTCTGAGAAGAATGAGTTCCACATACCATTCTGAAAGCAATAATACTGTTTCCTTTGCCTGGCTTGCTTCTTCCACACTGCTCCTGGACCAGCTTTCTCTGTCGACCGTCTCTCCATGGCAAAGTAAGAACCATATTATCTGTTGAGCTCAGCTGGAATACTTACATGAGTAAGCCAAGCGGGATTTGGCTCTCCAGCTTTCAAATGCCACCCCACAAGCTCTACTGGCCCAATGCACTGGAACTGCTGACTTTTAAAGGGTGAGCTTGGGCAGCATGTAATGGGGACTGTAGTCCATTGGGGGGGGGGGGGAGTGACTCCTCCTCCGGTCTCCGCCCCACTACATTTCCAGGGGTTGTCTGACGTGGGGAATCAGTGAGGTGACCAGAGACATGAGCTCAGGCCAGTAAATACAGTTATGGAGCCTGGCCCCTGATCGGGGCAGGGCAGCAGAGTCTTACGCTCAGGCCTGTACTCAGGCTGGGTAGCAGTCAATCAGCCTAGGCTCTGGTTCAGAGCGGGACAGGGAACAAAGTCACTCAGCTTCAACCTGCACTCAGGTGGGGCTGCAAACAAAGTCTGTTAACTCAGACTTTCCTTCAGCTAGCCTGGGAGTGGGGGAGACTGCCACCCACTGCTTGGGTGGGAGAGGTGATGCAGGCCCTCCCACTCCACTGCATCCCGGCCCAGGGCCTTAAGGGTGACAGAGTCCACCATGTCAGCTGGGATCCAAGCAGCAACACGCTGACTCACCCTCTACCAGAATTGCAGCCAGATGGGGTCTACTACCCTGGGCCATTTTCACATTCCCCCTCCAAGGGTACCTGCTGATCCAGTGAGGTAAGGGGATCGGTGGGGGCATCAGTTGCCAGCAGAAGCACTGCTGGGGTTGGGCCAGCCAGTGGTCCAGGCTAGCCGGCTGTCTCCTGTGGGGTCGGATTGTCCAGGAGACTTGGGGTCAGGTCAGTCCTGGGTCCAGGAGGGCTGAGGCAGTTGTCTGCCCTCTGCAAGGCTGTGGCTACCTCCTAGTATGAGGGCTCAGGGGACACGCCTGTCCCCTCCAGTGGCTGGGCCCCTACTGAGCGTCCGGATCCCACCTTTATACTTACAGCCCTGCCCCTTCGCTTTCAGGGGCTGGAGCTAGGGGGTAGGGCTCTGCCCATGAGGGGATGGAGCCACCCTCTTCCTCTCTATCTGGGGAGGGCCAGTAAATCCAAAGCCAGTGAAAGGAAATACATTTTTACACTTGTGTAAATCTGTGGAACTCATTGCCATGGGATGTTGTTGAGACCAAGAATTTATCCAGTCATTTTTTAATCTGATTTATATCAGTAGGATAAATATCCAGTTATAATTAGCTACAATAAAAATTTTGAGATATTAAACCACTTCAGCGTTTAAACTAATATCTATGTGAGGGGAAGACTTTTCCATATCAACCTACTGCAGGGTTCTTATGCCATCCTCTGAAGTGTCTGACCACTGTCAGACAAGATACTGGATTATAGGAATGTATCATCTGATCCCATGTCTCTATAATAATCTCTACAGATGGAAATTTACACGTGAAGTCCTTAACTGTACTTTATATTAAATCTTGAATTATCAACTTGACATTTTTATTGGACAGAAGAGAAAATGCTTCCCATGCTAGATGCAGATATATATTTTTTTATTTATTTTTTTTATGCAAAGGCTATATCGATCCAAGGTGAAAGTACATAAGGGCCCTTCAGAAGCAGTGCAAAGGGTTAAGGAGCACAGGCTGTAAAGTTTATATTATGAGGAAAACTATGATTCTAAACCCTTGAGACTTATCCTATGTCCTGGACAGGATATTCTGTAGTTATATTCATTCATGCATTGTTTAAAAAAAAATACCCTGCCTTACACTTCAGACACTATATAATTTCATCGCCTTATCATTCGTTATACCACATTCTAGTGTATGCACCTCTGACAACCATTAGTGATAATCTCCAAGGGTTTTTGGATAATTTGTCTGTAAAATCTTGGGCAAATTAGAAATGGGCCTGTAAATATTTTTTGGATTTGGAAGTACAGAGAAAAGTCCCCTTCCTCAATTAGAAATACTTCAGGGCTTTGAAAAATTCCATGAGGTATTTGAAGTTAACAAAATAGTAAAATTACCTAAACATATCAACATGTAACTTATTTCAAGAGACAGCTTCAGAGTATTCCCTCTCAGCTCTGATTTTGGATGGGACATAACTGAACAAATTTCCCAATCTGTGCTAACTCTAGGTTTGTAGAGCTGATTTTATCAGGTTATGCTTCCATTGGTGGCCAACAGATTTAGATTTTAGACTCAAGTGAAGATTTAGTGGCTAAGTTTCAGAAGAAACTTTCCAAAATTCTAGCTTTCAAAGCATACAGAAATCCATAAACACACCAAATATAATTGAGTAGCCCTCTCTAGTGTCATTCTGTGGTTGCTATTATTTAAATGGTAGTAAATCATTTTATAAAGGGATGAGTAGGAAACTTTCCAGAGTTTCATTTTGAGCCAGAATCATATTTTGCAGATTAGTGTCTAAACTTGTTCCATAACACTTGAGGTTGTGATGATTATATCTATTACATACTCTGTACAATGGGGCCCTGATGCCCAACTAGCACCTCTGAGTGCCATCATATGCCAAATAATAAAAATCAGTGGGCTACATACACACCAAAGTGGTGTTCTATGACTGTGGTACAATAAAAATTATGTCTTGATGGGGTACAAATTACTTTCTAATAAAAAAAATTCTAGACTTCAAGGGTTTAATCCTGAAAGTGCTGAACAATTGCAGAAAAGTGTTAAGTGCCTTTAATTCCCATTGATGTCAATGAAGCAGATTTGTGAGAAGACCCCACCGTTCCCAACCTTGCAAACTTAAAAAATAAAAAAAGTTAGGATCGAGGGGGAAGGAATGTAAGGTGAAAGTCTATTGAATAGTGACCGTCTGTAATCTGGTGCACCAAAAAAACCTTTTCTCTGAAGCCAGGACATACAGAAGAGGAGGTTTACAAGAAGTCCGGTAGATTTTTACTGTATTCCAGGCTTTCAGACACGTGTCTTCCCTTCCCCTTGGCAGGTAGAAAAGAAATTCATCAGTAATGGGCTCAGTCCTTTGATGTATTGAGTAAAGCTGGTTGAAAAAAAAAATAATTAATTGTTTTTCAGTGAAAAAATGCTGATTTATTGTATTTGCAAAACAGTCTTTTTTTTGACAGATTTCCCAACTAAAAAATGTTTGAGCAAAAGTTTCAAAATTGTCTGTTTCAAATTTCAAATTTGTAGTTTTTTCCTGTTTGAAATAACTTTTGATTTTAAAATTTAAACTCTCTAGACTAAAATGGTTAGAACAAGGAAAAAAGATGAAACTTGTAAAGAAATATTTTGAAATGATTGAAACAAAACTTATCAATTTAGATGATCAAAAATCAATCAAACACTCAACACCCAACAGGTTTGTAGTTTTTTCAGCTTGCAAATATTTTCAGCAGGTCGACTCTTTGTGCCAATTTGAAACAGGAAACAATTTTGTTCTTACTGCTGCTACTACTAAAATCTAAATATGGGCTGCTTCTGTGTTTTATGTTAGTACATTCAGAAAATCATGTACATTCATTGTAATTCATGGATTGTTTATGCAATTAATAATCACTTCTTAACCATACCTTTTTTATCTACAAACTGTGTACATAATTAGTCTATGAGGAAAAAAACCAAAGGCTTCTATTGTTACCTTCTTCTACCCCCTCCTCTTCCTTTTCATAAAGCCTACCTGCTACATGTTGTCTTCAACTAAGACTGTACTTTGTACAATACCTAGCACCATAGTATTTTGGTCAGGTGGAGTCTTTAGGATATACTGTAATATACATAATGATGGGACAGATCATCCCTTCTGTCTAGAGACTTCCAGTGAGGAAATCTCTGAGTGGATCCTGTCACAGGGATTCCTCCCCATAATAAAGACCACAGGACTCTCACTCGAAGTTGGCAGACCCCCTGGTAAGTGGAAGAGGACCTGTATTCTTTCTGTAGTCACTGACATCCTGTGACTCTGCACTGGCAGGCATGCCTCTCCTGACTGTGGTTGGTAACAGGGTGACCAGATGTCCTGAATTTATAGGTAACAAAGAGTCCCGTGGCACCTTAAAGACTAACTAAAGTATTGAAGCATAAGCTTTCGTGGGCTAATACCCACTTCGTCGGATGCAAGCAGCGTCCGATACCCAAGCTTGCATCCGACGAATTGGGTATTAGCCCATGAAAGCTTATGCTTCAATACTTTAGTTAGTCTTTAAGGTGCCACAGGACTCTTTGTTACCTCTGCTATTCCAGACTAAAACAGCTACCTCTCTGATTCTTGAATTTATAGGGACAGTCCTGATTTTTGGGTCTTTTTTCTTATATAAGCTCCTATTACTCCCCACCCCCATCACAATTTTTCACATTTGCTGTTTGGTCATCCTATAGTATTCTGAGTAAGGAGATTGGCAGAAAAGTTACTAAAACCATAGTTCTATTCTCTGTGTGCAGATCCAGCGTACAATATAACCCAATAATAATAGTGGAACATTTCTGTTATCAGTAAGGTAGTTACTCATTGGCATGGTCACATTTTTTTTTCAATGAAAGAGCCACAAAGATAATAGTAAGTCATAGCAAAATATCTATTTTAACTTTCATAAATGCACCAGGCCGTACAATAAGTGTGTGCACATTGTTTGTTTAAGAGGAGCTGAAAACCTAGATGCAAATATACTGAAACCATGGGGTGGGGAAGGATTTCAAACCTGTATGCAGATCTGAATTATGTATCCAGTATCCCTATATGATTTGAGCCTATTTTATTCAAGAAATCATTTGGATTATTTTTTTTTAATTTTAAAAAAGAATCCGTTGATTATACTCTCCCTCTAAATTTACTAAAATAATTTCACTTCTGAGCTAACACCTTGCATGCCAAATTGCAGCTAAACATACATATTTAAATATTTAGCATCAGCATTAAAAAGGAATGTTCACAGAACGTTAACTACAGGGGAGCAAATAGCAATGATATAATATTTCAGGACAATCTGGGATTCTTTTCTTTCTGCTTTATTTGTTCCCAGAAGAACACTTAGTTTTATGTAATGCATGAATACCAAGATTTGTGGTGGGAATACTTCACATCTAAAAACGGTTGTCCCTCAGGGATTTGTAGCACTGTTTTAGATTTCTGTTTCCTGCTTTAGATTTCTGTTTCTGTTTCCTGATGTTTCACCATCCCACCAAATGATTTTACAGAAGAGTTCTGTTTAAGCACTTTTCTACATTATGTATAGTACTTTTTTATATACCTGGATTAGGTTACATTGAATTACATTGGCAAATTAATTATAAAGTATGGTCTTGTCATGACAAAAACATATGCATATAAAAATGTAACAAGTCATCAGCATGTAGTACAAATGATTTGTTGTTCAAAAACTATTTTTATATTGAATCCACTTAGCTCTTTTTCTTTTGGAAGGAGTTTGTGAACATGTTTTCAGTCATAAACCATTGAGTCTAAAAATATAGAAGAATGAACGCAAGGACAAAAAGTCCACATCCCTCTTTCAAAACATATGCAAAAGAAAACACAGCCACCAAAACCACACACTTGAGTGATGTACATTCTGTGAGGTGCTGCTATAATTTCTATGTAATTAACTTCTGCTGGTGATAATCCTAATTTAGTCAGATGCCCCTGTGAAAGCACTAAATGGAGTAGAAGTCTTTCTATAGATGGACCAGATCCTCACTTAGAATAAACTGCTGTCGCCTGATTGACTGCAGGGATCTGCACTGCTAGCTCTATTGACTTCAGTAAATTTATACTGGCTTAAGCTGAAGATCTGGCCCATTTATTTGTGATGCAAAAGGACAATTTATTATACTCCTTCTATTTTGAAGAGAGATCATTATTACCTACCTGCAGTTTAACTAACAAACAGGTGGATAAGAATTGTGTGTAGAAAAAGTACAAACAAAAAGTAGATACATCTAAGTCTACAGTTGAGGGTTCATATTTACTGGTATGTTCTGCCTGCCTTGCAAAGCAGCCATAAACCCATTTTTTTCTGCCACTTTCTGCTGAAAAAATGTTGCAATGCAGCCAGAGACTAGTGGTGCATGTGGCTCAATGAATGTTGCTAACCAGTGGAGTTTGGGGTTTAGAATTTATTAGGGAAAAGTAGCAAAAAGGATTAGGGGGGGTGTTAGAAAATGTGAAGCTTCTTCTTTTCATAATGTAGGCATTAATTGGATGACATAGACATCCTTGCTAAAAAAATTTAGGCCACCCTGAGATTTGTTGACTGGCTACAGCATTTAACTAGCAAAGTTAAATGACATGCAAAGTAACAGCATGGGCATGCACAGTCCTCATTGTGAAAAGTGCCTATTTTAATATCCTTTGTGTCAGGGTTCTGGAGAACAGTTTGGGGAATTCTCTGACTGCTGTGCTAAGTAGTGTCACACACACAAAAAATACCAGGTGCACTGTCCTTACTGCTATGAAAGTCAAGTAGTGCTAGCTGTAGAGCGTGTGGACAGATTCTTATCCAGTTTCACTTTGTGCCGAGTTCTGGTGAGGCGTTTTGTGTTCAAGTGCTCCAATCCATCTAAAATTATACCACGTCTAGTGTGCGTACTTGGATGCAGACTTAACATTCACTTTTCATAGGCATTCATGCAAATCAAACTTGATCATTCAACTGTTTGTTGAAAGTGAACACAAAAAAGAATTTGAATACAGATGATATATGAATTTCAAAATACCTGCCCCCCTCTCATCACTGATCTCATTTGGTTTGTTTTACCCCCAAAGGCATCTCTCATTTTGTTACCATTAGAGATTCTAACACAAGTATGTGGTGAGATGCTATACTTATGTTTTATTATGGAAAGCAGGAAAGGATGGGATAAACACGTGGGATCCTAGGAGGAAGGAGTCTGACTCCTAGTGAGGAATGTCTTGTGAGCAGAGCATGTGATGGAGTGTGTTCTAATTAGCTGCGCTTGAGCGGTGCCAAATACAAACAAGGCGAGTGCTGTAAGATGTCCCAGCTCTTTAAAAAGTGCAAGAGTGGTGTCTTGGATCATTCTGGCAGGACTCAAGCACAGGTTCTAATCCTGATTCTGCCACTATCTTGCTGAGTAAATTACTTCATATTTCTGTGCCTCAGTTTACCTGTCAGGACAATAAAATTTACCTACAATGACTGAGAGGGGGGCATCATGAAACTTAAACACTTCTTGACTTCCTTATGTAAATATCACCTTATCAGTGCAAATTATTAGTTTTCCTTTAAACCCTGATTTTTTTTCTTTCCTATGTATTGTCGATACTCAATGTTCTGATTGGTTTTTAGAAAATAAAAGAAAATTCCATATGACAGTAAAATCCAAAAAGGAAAATCTGTAAGTGACAGTCAATGTACAGAGAGCTCAAGCGGATTACTTATAAAAAGTCTACAAAGTTTCAGATTCAGCTTTATGCTGTGAAGAAAAGTTGGACATTGAACTATATGGTGTCAGACTTGGACCATTTATATTTTAGAAATGGGTATTCAACTGGAACAAAGGCATTTAACTACAGAGAAAATAATCAAATGCATCCATTTAGCTTAAGTATATTTGGCAATAATAAAAAATTAGGCTGCAATGATAGTCTGTCTATGAAAACTATTGTTTGTCAAATGTGCCCACTGTATATTTGATCCTGGACCAAACGTCTGGCTGACCATCAGGGTGAACAGATCCCATGAGCAGAGTGAATATTTTAGTATAGGCACAGCACCAGCTCCTTTCCAAAAGTCTTGACTAATTCTGAATATTTGCCCCAGGTTCATATTTCTATAATTGTACAGTAAAGATTCTTTTGGTGACATGCATTAGAGGGTGACATAACACTACACTCATATCAAGTGATAATATTCCACTCAGCAGATGGTAGTGGAATAATAACATTTTGAGGGATGATATAAGGACACACAAAAATAGCATATTATAATACAGATTAATGTCAGAAAATATCAAGTCTTTTTTTCCTTTCTCTGTCAAACATCTGCTAGGAATGACTCAGTAAAATAGATCTGTGGCTGACAGTCAAACATAAGCTAAAACAACAGTTTGCCAATTTCAGTTTTGCTACCTCCACCCCTCACAAGCATCCAAGCATCAGGACCCCAAAAATCAAGAGAGTAACTTAAAAATCATGAGATTTTAATAATACCTTTGGGTTCTTTTTATTTGCTTTCTGGCTTTGAAAATTTTAGGGTTCATGTGTTGTCTACACATTCATCAGGGATAGACAGTAATTTCTGTTTTAATGAAAGCTTAGTATCTGGTGTATTTGCATGAGTACAGAAAAACATCAAATATCAAAGGGCTTGTGATAAAATTGTGAGAGTTGTCATGTATGCAAGCTGCAGAACATGGCAGGTGCTTCTCTTACACGTGGCAGGGAAATTAGAAGAGGAAAATCAGGGAAGTAGATATGGAAATAGGAAGAAAATTTGTGATGCAGTGCAAACATTTTTGCTACATTCACAATAAAATATGTGTTCATTGATTAAAATTTCACCTTAAGTCAAATTCACAAAACTGATGGCATTTCAGGCATATTCGCAAATATTTACTAAATGAATAGTAGTAGTTTATCATAAAAAATGTGCATACGGCTGAAACTGGCTGTATTTGTCTCTTTCTTTAATGGTGGGTTAATACAACTCCGAGACTTCACTTAAAGTCCATGTTCTGAGGACCTTAAATATATTTCCTTTGGTCAAAACCCAGGCCTCCTTGTACCCCAGGTGTCCCTGGCCAACACCGTGGGTGATGGGTTGGTCTGTCTGGCTATTTATATTTTTAAAAGTCCAGTCCAGCTCTAAATTCCAAGCAGTTCAAGGTCATAAATGAGTTAGGCCACAATCAAACATGTATGAGGTATCCTATCAAAGGTCTTTGAACCCTGTTTATAACATTTTCCAGTAGAATTGCCATATTTTCTTGAAAAGTCTTACCTATTTATGTCTTGACTATTTAGAGATCAAAAATAGCAGCTTTATAATTAATGTAATTAAAATGCATCCATTTACTTTTCATTATAGAATGGACTTTGACTAAGCTGTTAAGGAGTTATAGGGACAAGTCCTGCTCATCCTATTGGTGCATGTCAAAGCCACTGAATTCAAGTGAATAAGAGGAGAAAGATTTGGCACATAATACAGTACTAATTAATTAAATTAACACACTGTTTACAGGTAGAAAATATATAACAAATAGTTTCAAAATATTTCAACATAGAAGAACCAAGTATATAAATTATTATCTAAAAATCTGTAGTGATTGAAAAGATGGAACTCCATTACGATAACATTTAAAGAACTGATAAGAACATAGGAATTGCCATACCAGACCACTGTCTGAGGCAGAATCATGGACTAGATGCTTAAGGGGATGGCCTGAGATGCACAAGTTGGCAAATGTTAATGGTCTGCCCCCCAAATCGGGTTCATCCTAATCTCTGAAAATTAAAATGTGCTTCCAGGAATAAGAAAAGGGTTTAATATCCCTTCCCAAACTGTTGTCAATAATAATTCTCGATATCCATATAACTATGCTATCTGGTTTGAATCTTGTCACAGCAAGAACAAAGAACAGATGAATTCAGGATGCACAGACTATGATATACTGTCACAGTATTTGCTTTTTAAAGAGTGACGGCCGAGGTACACAGAAAATATCCTATATAAGCAAAACCCATTCCCAAACTGGAAGATTTGTCAATAAATCAGACACTGCAGGAGTTATCTGTGTTCAGGGGTCAGGTTATTGTTTTAAACTCTCTAAGTCTGTACATTCATCTACAGAAAGAGCTGTGTAGTTTTAGCAGAACTGAAGAGAATTGCTTTAGCATTTTATAGGGGTGGAGTGTGTACATGTGCACATGTGGTGGAGTCATTTGATGCTGTGCTTTGTGAATTATATACTTTCCTCTGTGCTCATCTCTTCACAAGTCATTGTCCTCTTTGGTTTCTACTCTCCAATTACCAAGCAATCTGATATTCCTCAGCTTGTTAATGCCTTCATATGTCAGTTGGATTTTTAAACACCGTATTAGATTTGCTGAACAAAGCTCTCCAAGTAAAATCCAAGGAGAGGAGATTTTGCCACATGCTGACATAATCCAGAAAGACAGTATGACAATCATCCAGAAACCTGGGGAAATAAAATATTCACTCATACAGCTTTAACCATTCCTAACATGAGGCATTCAAAGAGTCTCATCCAAAGACAATTGAAAGTCATCCCCTGATTCAGTAGGTTTGGATTAAATTTGAAGAATCATACCTATTCTGACACTAATTCTTAAGTAGAACACCTCACTGAAGCTAAAGGGGACTTCTGCTTAAAAAAAACCTGCTGGCATGATGTGTCCCAAATTAGTACAAATCCCAAATCATTGAATGAACTGGGATTATAATTAGGGAGATATCACTGGTATATCTCAAACTGTCAAGGCAGAGCTAATTTTCAAAACAGAACATACTCCCGGCCAAAAATGGTCCTACAGTTACAATATTCCATCTGATACATATGTGAACCAGAGGTGATAAGATATAAAAATCAAGAGTACATGAGAGAAAATAGATAGATATACAAGGTGATGTGTGTGTCAGCTGCTTACACATAACATGTAGTAGTATTCCAGAGGATAGATCTGTGTGAAACTTCGTGATTTCAGACTGCAGGAGTTCATGAAAATATTGCCCTTTGTTGCAATCCGTATGAGTAACCCCCACCTCCCCATCTGAGTATCATTAAAGGCCAGATCCATCTCCCTACTCCCGAAGGCTGCTTTGTACTGCTCTGGTGCCACAATTCAGCCAGGTAGCTGATATAACTAGCTGCCATGAGATTCCTTAAGATTAAGAAGAATTTCCAGATGGCAGAAAGCCACCTTTGTGACTATTCCCCCACATCACTTGTATGCACCAAATATAGTCTCAGCATAGTTTAGGATTCAGCCTCTTGTCTTTTTAGTTCAGTCTCAAAGGAAGCCTGAGAAAGCGCATGGAATTTCATTTGTTTCTGCGCCATAACCATAAATTGTGCATGGTTTTCCTGCAATCTAATAAATCAGCCCAGGTTTACTTGAGAAGGCCGAGTCTGGAGTTTGTGGGGGGGGGGGGGGAAAGCAAGAAAATAACTAGCTTTGATTCATTTCAGGCTTCATTTCACACACATATATACACACACACACACACACACACACACACACACACACACGTAACCAAACCCATAATCTCCTAGTATGCATGCAACACACACACACACACACACACGTAACCAAACCCATAATCTCCTAGTATGCATCCAATAATCTTGTTCATTTGCAACTTCATACATGGTCATTGCAAATTTTCCAAACTGTGGCTGCTGATGATTATCCAAGAAACAGAAGGGAGAAAGTAAGTACCATACAATATAAATGTGTATTGCAGGTAGCTTTTACAGTGCTGCCAAATCTCATTATTTCATTGCAAGTAATGAGATTTTGGGAGGGACTAGGAAAAGGAAAGAAGGGAATTAGTCACAGCTGGTTCCTTCTTTAACCAAGAGCATCAGGCTATGCTTTGTAAACCTCATGGTAGAGGTGAACCTTTTATAGGGGTAGAGTGTGTACATGTGCACATCTGGTGGAGTCATTTGATGCTGTGCTTTGTGAATTATACACTTTCCTCTGTGCTCATCTCTTCACAAGTCATTGTCCTCTTTGGTTTCTACTCTCCAATTCCCAAGGAAGGATTTGAAGGAAAACAAGGCAATAGCTCTTGAGATTTTATCTGAGTTTTTTTGCCAGGCATAAAGGGCAATATAGGAGAGGTGGGAAGTGCTGGTTGGGAATGCTGGTGAAGTGGATAGGTTGATGTCAGTATAGGTTACTCAATCAGTGGGGTAGTGTGGGGCTAAATGATAAAGGGCTTAAAAATAAAGGCAGAAAGCTTGCATTTGAAGTGGGAGTGAAGGTGGAGCCAGAAATAGGGAGCCAACATGGTCAGAGAGAGAAGCCACAGTGAGAACTTTAGTAGCAGCATTCTGAATAGAGTTGAGGGAAGAGAGACCGCAATAGTCAGGGCCAGAAAAGAGGAGGTTGCTAAAATCAAAAAGTAATGGAGGTCTAGATGAGAGTTTTAGCTAAGTGAACAGGTGAGTTTTGAGATATGTTGCCTACAAAAAGGCAGCAAGGCTTAAAGATGGTCTGAATACTTGGTCTAGTGAAAGGCCCCAGGCAAAGATGAGACCCATGTGAGAATTCAGTCAGACACAAGAAGATAAAGTCGGTATGCCATGATGCATTTTCTATAAACTGTAAGAAATGTGTGCACTGTTTTTGAAAGAAAAACCTTAAAACTACTTTATCAGTAATTTCACTTTACTTTCAGAAATTTGAATTTCACAAATGAGCTCTGTTTTTTTTAGAAATGTTTGCATAGTCCTACACTAAGCTGGTTTGAAATACATTGAAAACCTTTAAAAGTTTTCACCCTGTCCAAAGATAAAAATGAGGATGGGGCTTACTGTGGCCTACATTGTTTGTACCTTCACTCATGTATAATAATCATTGTAAAAGAAAACGTTATTGTCTGTGCAGGCTGGAATACAGCTCAGCTTCCAGTGAACTGGAGTAGGAATGAGTCATCCCATGTTAGTCAGTGATTCATTTTATTAATTATCACATTAGTAGGGTCCCACCAAATCCACAGTCATGAAAAATGCATCATGGACAGAAATGTCAAGCCCATAAAAGAAAAAAACACAGTAATGGGGCTTGGTTTGGGCTTAATTGGCTTGTGAGTTGCTTATTGGCTAGTTTTTGTCTTGTAGCTTGTTGCTTGTGTGGCTTGCAGCTTGTTGATTGTTGTAGCTCAGGGTTTCTCGAACTGGGGGTCGCAACCCCCCGGGGGGTCGCCGAGCGCTCCCCGAGGAGTTGCGAGCTCCTGCCGCCACAACTCACGGTGGGGACTGGGGCCGCGGCACAGCCGGCAGCCTGCCCGCGGCAGGGACTGGGGGCCGGAGCACAGCCAGCAGCCTGCCCGCGGCAGGGACTGGGGGCCGGAGCACAGCCGGCAGCCTGCCCGCTGCGGGGACTGGGGCTGGGGCGCAGCCAGCAGCCCGCCCGCTGTGGGGACCGGGGGCTGGGGCGCAGCCAGCAGCCCACCCGCTGCGGGGACTGGAGGGGTCACGTCGCGCCGACAGAGCAGGAAAAGGGGTTGCGGTCTCAAGAAGTTTGAGAACCGCTGTTGTAGCTTGTTGCTGCTGCTTTTTTTTTAATCAGCTCCTGGCAAGCAGCGGCAAGGGTGGGGAGTAAGCAAAGTTAAGGGAGGGAGAGTCAGGGGTGCACAGAGGGCCCACCACAGTCCCATACTGCATGCTAGGGAGATCTAGTCCCATAAGTGATGGGGGTCTTAGGGATTGGCTTGTTTCAGCCTTGTTTTCAAATGGGATTAGCTTGATTTTTGGCTTATTGTGAAAGTTGGGGAGGGGGGGTGCTTATTTACCAAGTGAAAGTTGGCAACTGTGGTCATGGACCATGAAATCTGGTCTTTTGTATACTATAAAATAAAATATACTATACTATAAAATAAAAGAATACAAAAGTACACCGCATTTCTCAAACTGGGGGTTCCAAAAGGGGATTGCAAGGCTATTGTAAGGGGGTCATGGCATAGCCATCCTTACCTCTGAGCTGGTGGTGGTGGCAGAGCTGCCTTCAGAGTAGGTACCCCACCACCAGCCACTGCTCTCCGGCCACCCAGCTCCGAAGCTAGTGCAGAAGTAAGAGTGGCAATACCATGACCCTCTCCCACACACAATAGCCTTGTGACTCCCTTTTGGATCAGAATCCCTAGTTTGAGAAATGCAGAATCTTAAGGCTTTTACATGTTTATGCTTTGCCATTTTAAATCCATATTCATTTTTTTTCATAACACTGTGAAATTTAAGATTTAAATATCTGAAACTATGAAATTCAAGATTTTTAAAATATGATGACCATGAAATTTACAAAAATGGGCCATGAGTTTGGTATGGCCATTAGGCATGGGGTAAGTGTTCCATGCCATTGCAGTGCCTGTCTACTTCTTTCTCTCTAGATCGCATTGTTTCCAAACTTTAGCACCTTGCCAATTGTGGTTGGTTACATGGAGACTCTTAGCTGCTCTGGGTTATGGTTTTTGATTTTTAATGCTTTTCTCTATATGAGTAGTTGTAGTACTGAAAAGACTGGGCATTAGTGCAAACCTTCAGATAAATCTAACTGTAATTTTTTGTTTTAATTTGGTGCAGATAAGTACATTTCTACATGCATCTAATTTCACTACCCTAATTCTCTTCCCTGTTTCCGTTTAATCCCAAATCCAATCCCATCCCTCCCTCCCATGCCTTTCCAACCACTCCCACCTGATTTCATGCCCAGTGCACCTTGATCCATGCTCAATCCCTAATCCTCTTCCCTTTTCCTATTGCTGCCTTCTTCCTCACACCATTTATTGTCTATGGGACCAGCAAGCATGGCAGTCTTTATTAGGAACCAGGCTGCTGCTTATTTCCAAATTATGGGCTGTATAGTATTGCCTCCCTTAATTAAATCTCAGATGCTTTGACATGTTTCTGAAACAACAGAAGTCCAGAATTCTCAGGCCTTAAAAACATTAGAAGGTTACAGAAGAAGCTCTTTGGAGACAATAGACTCAGTGGTCACAAAGAAGGGTCTAGAGTATCTTGAGAGGAAGGAAAGTGGGTTGTCTCTAGGTCTTGCTGGAGGAGGCTGTAAAGGGAATAGGGATTTGACCTTCAATGCTGGATATTTTTTTGTCAATAGAGTTGGCAGATGGTTATCGCAACAGAAATAAACTGCAGTTAAGGTTTCTAGGTTGAAAAGTTTAGTGGAGCAAATTCTTTGCCACATTCCTCTCTCTTAGAACCATGAAAGTAGTTTCCACTCCTATTTGATCACTTAAAAGCCCTCTATCTTTAACTGATCTGGTGTATGGTAGTCCTTGGTGGGCATCAAGTAAGCATAGTCTGTTCCTGTACCCACCCTCAACCCGTAGTGCATGAGGCTTTTGGGAGCCGGGAAGTGGCCAGATTATGCTGTGCTCTGGTAATTACCAGCAGACATGTGGCCAGCCTGAGGACTATAGCTAACTGGCCTAACTTAGAACAGCTTCCAGGCTGCTCTAGCCTGGACTGGTCTGCAGCAGAGAATTCAGCAGCTATAATCAGCTGCCTAAGAGCCCTGCTTCCCACTGGCACTGTATCTATGAATACAGTTTAGGAACTGGAATAATTTCTAACTTTTTTGCCTGTACAACAATATTACTTATACTAAGGAGAAAGAGAGAGGCTTGGGGATATGTTCCCTTTTCCTAGATGCTTAGGTATACATGTTTACCTACTTCAGTGTTTCAAAAACTGCTAGTAAAACAATAACCCACCCTCCAATAAGCCACTTAACAAATGCGCACAACTACACTTCTGATGAATACACTAAGTGTTCAGAACTCTGTGGACCCCTTACAATCCCCTTTTCACCTGCTCAGATGGCATGCACCTATGGCTTGCTGGCAGTGTAATTTTTTTGTAGGGATCCCTAACCACTTAAACTGTATTGAGAAGCTGATTGAAGAGTGCTCACAGGGAACAAAAAGACAGTACAAATGGCCCATAAGCCTGGTGATGAGGTACATTTACAGCTAGTAGAAATAGTGAGTGTTATACTGTAGAAGTTATAGAATTAGGTCAGGGAATTTTTTAATGTAAACAAGGTCTGTGTTCTCTCTCTCTCTCTCCCCCCGCCTTGGTTTCTTAAAATAGCTTGATCTTGAGGCCATTGAAGCCAGTGGCAAATCTTCTATCAACTTTAATGCTACCAAGTCAGACACATTTATGCAGTATCATCAAACCCCAGTGTTAAGATTTCATGAGTCAGGCCCCACAAAGGTCATGAAATTGGCTTAAAAATCATGAGAGAGATAAAAAACCCATAATACCCGTGATGTTCTTTTTCTTTGCCTTCTGGTTTTTGAGCCTTCGGGGTGTACTCTTGTCATGTTTCCAAGGTTTTTCTCTATAAGCATGAGTACAGAGAGTTGCTTTAAAAAATAAAATAAAAAAAAGAATGAAAGTTGCGATTTTCACAGTCACCTGACTCTAAGAGCTGGAGCTCTCAGATTGCTAAATGTCATAAACCATGGGATAAAATGGAAAGACCTCAAACAGTCACTTGAGCTGTGCTTCTTTTTTATTTATTTATTTTTTTAATCGGGGTGGGTGGTTCTAGATGGGTTTGGGTTCCTTGTGTGTTCTCCTGATGCTGAATCCAAGAATACATACTTTAAAACTTACCCATAGCTCTCTTGTTTACAGAAACAGTGCTACTGAGGGCTTCAGTGGGACTGAACTGGAGTATGGGCCATATATTGGTCCACTTACAAATATTGGTCCACTGGCCACTCTGGGCTCTTCTAGTGGTGGATCAAACAAACAAAGAAAAATGGATATCTATTTTTACTGACTGCAAATAGTTTTTTTTGTTGTTGAATCCTATGTATTAATGAGTCTTCAAGCAAGCAAAGTGTGCAAGTGGGCATTGAATTAAGAAAGACCAATGAAATGTTCAGATTTCTTTCACTCCATCTGCAAGATGCCATCTTTCAAAATACTGAGGTTTTCCATGATGATACTTTTCTGTATTTTAGGGGGAAAACAGAGAGACAAAGGTTGAGAAAACCATGTGTAACATAATAGGCCCTGTCCCCACACCATTCCTAAATTGTTATTGATTGACATTTCATAATGGCTGCTTGCTGCTTTTACCTTTCCTACTTATTATGTATATTAATAGACTCATAAAAGTTTAAGTCCTGAATCAGCAAATCATTTAAACACATGCTTGAATCAAATTGACGTCAATGTCTCTTACACACTTTTTTTAGAGTGATTAGCCAAATTGGCGCCTTAATACCTTCAAGTGTGTTGGACATGGGATTTTTTAAGTTATTTTGAAAAGAGGCAGACTGCTTAAGTGCTATTTGTAATGCTGCTTGGAAACAGCCCTTGCCTTTCTTCTCTTTATTTCCTGTGGTCTCCTTCCTATTTCCTTCCTATTGCTGCTATTAATTTTGTATTGGTAAAATACGAGAAAATACTTGGGGGTGAATCCTTGTTGACACTGCAGCAGCTTTGAACTATTTCAGTATCCCAAAGCTGCTATAATGACAGTGTGTGGTCTCAAATTCAGTAGAGATGCCCTGTGAAAAAAAGAGCATGGCCATAGTTATCCCTACATCCCAGGCACCTTCAGCTACCAGCTCAGCCTGTGGGACCTGTTGAGGCTGCTCTTATTTGTGCCAGGAGGCTGAAGTAGACTGGGGCTGACCGACCAAAGGAATCTGAGGCACCATTGTAGCCCCAAGCTGTGATGAGTGTTCCTTGGCTGCAAAATAGGAACTGTCCCTTAGTATACAACATCACATACTCTGCCCAACAAATCATCTCTTTTTTTATACTCCTTCCATACCTACATCCATAAATCCTTCATTTCTCTACGTTCTCCAGCTAAATGTCTAGGTATCTAAACTGCATATATACCATGTTTGCTGTCACAGCTTTAATTGACAATCCAGCAGGAGAAAACTGCTCTCCGGGGCCTTTTAAAACTGGTCAGCTATCGTCCTTGGCACTCTTGATTATATCCTTTAAATTCACCACAAATACTGATTCTTACAAAAACATAAAAACTGGCTCCTGTGGCAGCAGAAATGTGAAGTCTTGCACATGATGGATTCAGTAGCACTGATGAAAAATAATATGTTCAGAACATGATCACTGCACCAGGATCTCATTCTGAATGCTCAAAGAGTAATAAAATACTGTTCTCTCCTTTCCCTTGTCTCATCGGAGAATAAAGTAACCCAAAACCTTGACTTAATATATTAAGCTATGATATAAATAGGGATCACCTGCAGTCCAGTTTCCAGAAGCCTTTGGTAGAAAATAATTATAATAATAAAAAATAAACTTCCCCTTTCCATCTGAGCATGATGCCAACACAACAGTTTAGTTCAATATGGGATCAGAATGCTCCGGAGTGTATATCAGGAGCAGTTGCTCCTGTTTGTTGGACGAGAACTTATTGGGTGAACAGCAGTGAATTTATTCACCAGAAATATGAAATGCTAATGAGCAGCTTGCTATAGTTCCAGGCCTGGCTTCCATCATTAACCTGATTAGACCAGAATTATCTGCAATGTTCTTGGATGTTCTTTCACTAGTATTAGAAGGTCATTAAACAATGGGCATATATTTCACAAGCTCCTTTGGGGTTTCTTTTAATTTCAAACAGGTAGAGTGGGATTTCATGTTTCATTTTGAAATGCTAATTTTTGTGTATGAGTTGGCAGATTCTCAACTTCCAGCAGTGAGAGCCTGGGTTGAATAGATTTTATTACTAACATTTTCACTGTTTTAATTTTTTTATTGTAACCAATGTATTTAACACAAAACAAAACTTTTACAAGGCACATATTTTAAAGGTCTCTTGCATATAGTCTTTTTTTCATTCCTGAGAAATTTCCCATTTATTATATGGGGAAGCAACAGTCACTGCATCAAATTTATTTCTGGTTATTCGGTGTTGATTATAAAGGTTTCATTGTCAACACAATAATAGAATCACAAGAGGCTGAACCTCAAAATCAGATTCAAAATATTGGTAGGGTAATTAGGAAAGAAAATATTTGGATTTCATATGTAGAGCCAGCTTATAGCACCCCTTATTTTCACTGGTGAGCAGTTACTTCCATAAGTAGATCCAGTGAAGTCACAAATATTTGTTAGGAGCTCACAATCTGAACGTTAATACTAATCCAGTGGCAAAAAATATTTTTGTTCAGTTTATTAATAAAGATCCTTGGGTTTTGTTCTATGTAGCTTTATTTTTCCATGCTTGTAACCAATAAGAGATCTGTCCTTCAGGTCATCTTAGTTTGATGATCTGTTTTTACATTTAGTTAACTTACTTAGTTCAGGTTCAGTGGTTTGAATTTGCTAATGTTTATATATCTGATGGGTCTAGAGACTTCACTCTTTCTAACCCCATTGCTTCATAAAAAGGATATGTCATCAAACCTGTATTTCCCACAATGCATGGCTCATTAGTGGGAATAATTGATCTGGCCTTTTAGGCAGTTGTGGTTGAGTCCATTTGTGGCTCCCATATTTAGTTCAGTGGTTTTAATAAAACTGAAAAGGGTGTAAAGCTAGAACAAACATTGACCTCAAATGTCTTGAAAAGAATGAGAATCTTCCTACTAACTCTTGCACACATAATAATGCACATACGAATATCATATATTCTTTTGAAGCTTTTTTCCATGTATGGGATAATTAGGGCCAATAATATATACGTGTGGTCTAATCCTGACTTCAGTGGACATTTTAACTGAATAGGACTGTAGGATCAGACCCTTCAAATGTTATAACAGAACTACAAGATGGGTAGAGTAATCTCTTATCTCTAATGAGTTTGTTGTTAGTAATAAGCCATATTTCCTCTCAATTTCTCCCTCTCCAATTTTAATTAAGTAATCCATTTTTTCATAAATATATATGCCTAACTCCCATTAGCAGCAGTGGGAGTAATAGACATGTACTGTATAAAGCAAGGTAATCCCCCTAAAAGAAGAAAGTATTTGCATATAATTAAGGAGAAGGTGGTAGATCTACAAAGAAAAATCCACACTGGAAAGTTTAATATCTATTTCTAAATCTATTTGCTAGTGCAAAGAATAATTTCTATCCAAAGAAGTTTATTATTGTTGTTGTTATTATTTGTATTATTGTAGCACTTAAAAGGTGTAATCATGGAGCAGGACTCCATTGTGTTTGGTAATGGACAAACAACAAAAAGGAAGCCTCTGCCCCAAAGAGTTTACAACCTAAACATAAGACAAGAAAAAGATGAATATAGACAGATGGGAAAAGGAAACAGAGACAATACTAGTCAGCATACCAGCAACATAACCCTTGTCACAAGATTTTGCTGCAAATAGACAATGTTATGAAATAACTGTGAAATAAATGGTGTAACAAGACCAAGACAAAATGAAAGCTATCTGGGGGTGAAATTCACTCCTGTCCAAAGAGCAATCACAAACACAAACCCCTCCAGACTTAAGTATTACATACTTTTTGTGCTGATGCTCTGCCCCAGGACAAATTTCACACTAAGAATAATTCTTATTTTGTATAATATAGTAGCACCGAGAGATTCTAACAGAAACTTGGGCCCAATTATGCTTTGCATATACACATAGGAAGAGAAAGTCCCCGCACCAGAGATCTTACAGCGTAAACATGTAAACATGGGGGGAGGTGGGGAAGGCAGATGGGAAATCTCAGAGATTAGTAATTTGCCTAGAATCACACATGGAGTCTCTGGCAGATCTGAGAATGGAACATATCTCCCGAGTCCCAGCTCCTTATGGCTTTAGCTGCAAGACCAACCGACCTCCCAGATACAAACTCTGTAACACCATTTTAATAGCTTGTTTAAATATATGATCACAGTATAGTACGCTCATAGGTTGCATGACTGTCAATCCCTAGGGCGCGATGCTTAAATAGTCAAGATGATCCTGTAGCTATTTAAAAGGGGAAAAGAAAACAAAAAAAGATAGAGAAGAGAGGTGTACTGCAGACTTGTCAATTTATCTGCATGATGCAAAGTCTGAATGTACTTAGACAAACATCCAACTACAGGGGGCCTTTCAACTAGTTGTACCTTCATATCAAGCCTCTGTTGTTGCTTAAAATAAAATGACTATTCAATAAAACTCAGCAAAATGCCTCAAGGCAACTCACTTTTGAAAAAACAAACTAAACCCATCAGATAAAACCATCAGGACTTGGGCTTTATCTAATGCTGCACACTTTTATAAATTGATTCACTGTTCTGCCAACCCAATATGTCCGTGAAATAGCCTGGCTGCTGCTACAAGTGCAATTATTATTCCGCCTGAGGTGATTTGTGTGGTTTTAAAGCCCAGCAAACATCCATTTGTACTCAAATAGATTGGAGATAAAGTAGACACTTCATGCAGACAGTGATTGGCAGACTCCCCATAACATGACAGTTGCAGACCTGCCCCATGGCCCGATGGGAGTCTGCATCATTATGCTGGGATTGGGCAGATCCATAGTGATGGGGCTGTTGAGTGTCATCCTGATGCCAATGCCTGCTTTATCATGAAAAATGATAACCCCAATTGATGCAAATCCAAAACCAGAGAAATCCGAAACACAGCAGACTAGGAATCAATCCATTTTTGTTCTTAAGCTTATAAGGAATTTTGCACAAACAGAAACCACAGATATATTTTCTAGTATATATGTGATACTGTGACTGTATAATTACAAGGTATTGATTGGTTTTATAGCAGCCCATGCTAGCTCTGCTAGACTTGAAGGCCTGTCATCATTTTTCAGTTTAATCTGGACTTTTTTTTTTTTAGTTTACTTTTGTGACCCAAGCTGGAGGAGCAGACAGTCAGTGAGTTCTCCGTCTTCCTGGGGGCTTCACCCCTGGGGTGGCGGGCAGCAGGCTCCAGCCACAGAATTTCAGACTCTGTCACCAGACCCCATCCCGCGTGTGTGTGTGTGGGGGGGTTGGGCTCCATTCCCTGTGGTGCAGTGGCCCTGAGCTTACCCCCTGCATCACATCTGGACCTAGTGCCCCATCATCCCTGGCATCCTCTACCTCTGTACCCACCTCCCCATACAGGACTTAATTTATCCCTGAGCTTGCTGGGGCTGAGTAAGTCTGCTGTGAAAAGTGATATTAACAAACAAACCAAAAAATCCCAAAGAAAGCAAAAGAAACAAGAAAAAAGACAAGAATGTTCAAAGAACCTTATTTGTGTTTCTAATCTGTTTTGGGTCCAGTAAAGAATAGAGACAACTATACATTATTTTTATTACTGAGTCTTCAAAAACAAAACAACACCCCCCCCCCCCACATAACTAAACTACAGTGATTTGGACATAGATATGTGCATATTTATTTGTTTTTCCTAAAGTTAGTCAAGTATTTTAGGAAAAATTGTCAGAGTAGACACCAGACTCTGAGACCACTAAAAATTTATGCTGAGAACCCCTGATCTAAGGGCAGGGGATGGTGGTGTACCCCACAGCCCTGAGTACCTGTGGAAAGCATAACAATTTCAGGATTATCAGACTTGATTATCAGACTGATTCCAGGTGAGCAAACTCAAAGTCAGAGACCTGGATTCTACTCCTGGGTTGGCCACTAACTCACTGTGTGACCTTAGAGGTAAGGTGTGCTAATAATACTTACCTACCTCAGCCAGGTGTTGTAAGGAATAGATATACAATATTCTCAAAGAACATTAAAAGAAAGAAGAAAATAATGGTAAAACCATAAAAATTGGCAGGGGAATTAGGAGGCAGGTGTAGTACTTAAAACCACTTAATTATTTGTTTTAAGATTGTCTGTTACAGCTTTCCCCCTATTCCATTTTGTTTCTTACAGCTGTCCCCTTACTCCATTTTGTTTTTGTTCTCCTGTGGCCGCCCCTCCCTGGCTGTTAAGTTGTTTACCAGGGCCACTGCCCTTCTCAAAGGGAGGGCCCCTTAAATTGTTTACCAAGAGCCATTGCCCTTCTCAAAGGGATGGCCACTTGTGCTGCGTGCTAAGTGGGACAACTGCCCTGTTCAAAGGGTTGGTCCTGTTATCACCTTGTTAAACCTGGGCTCGGTGTAGGGTAGGCAATGTCCAGAGCTGCAAGACCTAATGTGTTTTTGAGATCCTGGGCATGAGTCATAGGCCTCGTGTGCTTTTGAGTCATGAGGTGGAACTCACGCCTATGGTCCAGGACTCTGCCCAGGCATGTCTCTATGCTCACCTGCACTTTTTCCCTGTAACTCCTCCCCTGTAACAGAGGGAGCCTATCAGGATTACTGGCGGGGAAACTGCCTGAGTTTGCCTTTAAGAACAGGCATTTTTGAAACAAACATCAGAAAGGTTCCTGCATTGCTACCTGGTCTGATCAGCCAGGGGTTCTGGGGGGTCCTTTCTCCGCTCTCGTTTTATTTTTGAGCGTACCCCCGTTTTAACCCCCCCCCACGAAGAACGAATTGCTGCCTGAGAGACCTCCTGATTATCAAGACCGTGCCGAGCCCTCCTTGCTTCTTCTGATGCTGTTGCTGCTTCTGCCTTTGCTGCTGCCTTGGGGACTGGTGAGAATCCCTCTGTGAAACTTTCTATACTTAATTACTTTAGCTGGTGGCTCTGTTTCCCCAACACACAGACTCAAACTAAACCTCTCTTAAACTCCTTGGTCTGTGTCTTAAAACCTCTTTTAAACTAAACCTTGGTCTGTGTCTTAAAACCTCTCTTAGACTTAAACTAAACCTTGGTCTGTGTCTTAAAACCTCTCTTAAACTCCTTGGTCTGTATCTGTAATCTGTTTCTTGCTTTGCAGCACCTTTGCTGCTAGAAATAAGCCTGTGCCTTCCTGGACTGTACCTGGGCACACACCACCCTGCCCTCTGAAACTACCCCTAGTATAAGGTGCAGCCATTAGGTTAGATTTTGTCTTTTAGTCTAGATAAGTTGTAATTTCATTTTGCATAGCTGTAGTTAAGTTAGGTTTAGGAAATTGCTTGCATTGTACCCTGTAAGTTAGTCTTAAAGAATTGTTGCATTGTGTTTTGTTACTTGCTAATTTGTGTAGTTTTGGTTAAGTTAAATCATAGATAAGATTTTGCTGTGTTTTGTATAATTGCCTCTCTGCTGTTTAAACTTGCTGCCTGTCTGTTCTGTGTCTCCCTGAGTTTAAATCTCCCTCCACCACGTGCTCCTCTTCCCCCATCTCCCAACCTTACTTCTCTCCCTCTCCCTCTCCCTCTCCCTCTCCCTCTCCCTCTCCCTCTCTGCTGTTTCAACTTACAGCCTGTCTTCTCTCTCTCTTTCTAGCATAAAACCCCATTGGTTAACCCTTTTCTCTCTAACACACCTCACATTTTACATTTACACCACTGAGACACATTTTTACCTAAAATTGTTGGTTATTTAACACATTTTACCCATACTGTTAGTTGGTTATACAGTGAAACCTCGATTTAACGGACTAATTCGGGCGAGGGGGTGTCCGTTAAAGCCGAAAGTCCGTTATTTAATAATTTTTTTAAATCATTAAATAACAGGACTTTTGGCTTTAACGGACACCCCTCACCCGAATTAGTCCCTTATATAGAGGTTTTAGGGGGGCTTTGACAGCTCCCGCCGGGCGGGCTGACAGTTCTCGCCGGGCTCCCCGCAGGGGGGAGCCAGGCGGGCGGGCTGACAGTTCCCGCTGGCGGGAACTGTCAGCCTGCCCGGCGGGAGCTGTCAAAGCCCACCCCCTCCCCCTGGCCCGGCTCCCCTGCAGTGGGGAGCCCAGCGGGAACTGTCAGCCTGAGCCCGGCGGGAGCTGTCAAAGCGCCCCCCCCCCCCGCCCGGCTCCCCTGCAGCGGGGAGCCCGGCGGGAGCTGTCAACCCCCCCCCCCCCCGCCCGCCGGGCTGTCAGCCCGCCCGCTGGGAGCTGTCAAACCCCCCCCCCCCCGCTCCCGCCCGCCGGGCTGTCAGCCCGCCCGCCTGGCTCCCCGCAGCAGGGAACCCAGCGGGAACTGTCAGCCTGAGCCCGGCAGGAGCTGTCAAAGCCCCCCCCCCCGCCCGGCTCCCCTGCAGCGGGGAGCCCGGCGGGAGCTGTCAAAGCCCCCCCCCCGCCCGGCTCCCCTGCAGCGGGAAGCCAGGCGGGAGCTGTCAAACCCCCCCTCTCCGCTCCGCCCGCCGCCCGCCTGGCTCCTGGGGGGGGGTTGACAGCTCCCGCCCGGCTCCCCGGGGCAGGAGCCGGCAGCCCCCAATAACGGATTTCGGATGCATCGGGAAATTTTGTCCGTTGCATCCGAAGTCCGTTAAATAGGGGTCCGTTAAATCGAGGGTTTACTGTATGCTGCTGTGACACACTCTTTACATAGAAATTGTTAGCTACCTGTTACATTTATACTTCAGTGCTAATTGGTTACCAACTGTATCGTACCCCACTATTGAAACCCCCTATCCCATTTACTAAAAGAAACCCCTCCCCAATTGTCTACTTCAACAAACCCCATACCCCTCACTATTAAATTTTCCCTGTTTTTGCATTTTCTTAATAAAGTTTATTTTGCACCCCACCTGTGTGGTAATTGCTCCCCAAGATCCCATATACCTGCTGGCAGGGACAAAGATAACTAGATTTTAAGTCGATAGCATCCATTTAACTAATTTCTCAAAGAACAAGTGAAAACCTAATGCAATAACACAACAAGATAGAGATAGATATAAATACACTATCTTTGTAATATGATTACAAGGTTTTAATTGAATTACCCTCCCTTCTAATGTATAGCATTAATCAACTTGCCAAGCTGGGCTGTGGGGTGGGAAATGCAAATTGCCTTCCTCTGAATGCCCAGGGTGAATTCAGGGGTGTAAGGTACTAGGTGTCAGTCAAGCTAGTTGCTCTTCCTAAAAGCTAGGAAAATGAGTCTCTATGGGGCCATTCCACATCACTGTACGTGGCATAAGACCCCCCACCTTTAATTGAATATATTGTTTCCTTCATCCTGCATGATTTTAGAGTACTGAATAGACCTCGCTGAACATTTTCTGTTAAGATTTTTTAATGGAAGCAAACAAAGCACTTATAGCCCCTCCCAGCTTGGGATCTCCATAAAATTTATAAGTGTACTCTCTCTGCCATTATCTAACTCTTTTATGAAGATACTAGCAAAAATACCTGGCATTGCTCGGGTCCATTGGAGGGGGGAGGTGGGAAAGAGCTGAGCAAGTGGGGGGGCCATTGGAGGGGGAGAGAGCTGAGCGAGTGGGGGGGGCGTTGGAGGGAGGAGGGGGGTGAGATTTTAAAAAATTTTGATTCTTACCTGAGGGGGGAGAGAGCTGAGCGAGTGGGGGGTCATTGCAGGGGGGGAGGGGTGAGATTTTAAAATTTTTCAATTCTTACCTGAGGGGGGGGAGAGCTGAGCGAGTGGGGGGGCCGTTGGAGGGCGGGAGGGGAGAGAGAGCTGAGCGAGTGGGGGGCTGTTGGAGGGGGAGAGGGGGAGAGAGCTGAGCAAGTGGGGGGGCCGTTGGAGTGGGGGAGGGAGCTGAGTGAGTGGGGGGGCCGTTGGAGTGGGGGGAGAGGGGCGAGATTTTTAAAAAAATTGATTCTTACCTGAGGGGGGAGAGAGCTGAGCGAGTGAGGGGGGCCGTGGGAGGGGGGGAGGGGGGGAGAAAGCTGAGCGAGTGTGGGGTCCGTTGGAGGGGGGAGGGGGGAGAGAGCTGAGCGAGTGCGTGTCCGTTGGAGGGGGGAGGGGAGAGAGAGCTGAGTGAGTGTGGGGGCCCTTGGAGGGGGGAAAGGGGGAGAGAGCTGAGCAAGTGTGGGGGCCATTGGAGGGGGGAGGGGGAAGAGAGCTGAGCGAGTGCGGGGTCCGTTGGAGGGGGGTATTACATCATAACTATGTCACAGAGAACAGCAGGTGTTAACCTGCTGCTCAGCTGCTTTTAATGGGCTTTAAAGAATTTCACCCCTGGGGGGTGTCAGAGGTGAGATTTGAAAATTTTTTGATTCTTACTCTGATTAGGACCCTAAAGCCTATAACTGTACCAAATTTCAAGTCTCTAGCTCAAACGGTGTTGAAGGAGTAAGGGAACGTACATACACACACGCACGCACGCATACACCATTTGACTTTTATATATATAGATTGAACAGAACCGGTGTGTGTGTAAAAAAATAATCATGATTAATCACACAATTAAATTAATTGCAGTTAATCGTACAGTTAAACAATAATAGAATATAACATATTTAAATATTTTTGGATGTTTTCTACATTTTCAAATATATTGCTTTCAATTACAACACAGAATACAGTGTGTACAAAGCACACTCTATATTTATTTTTGATTACAAGTATCTGCACTATAAAAAAACAAAAAAAATAATATTTTTCAATTTTCACCTGACACGTACTATAGTGCAATCTCTTTATCATGAATGTTGAACTTAAAAATGTAGAATTATGTAAAAAAACCCTCTGCATTCAAAAATTAAACAATGTATATTTAGCGCCTGCAAGTCCACTCAGCCTTACTTCTTGTTCAGCCAATTGCTCAAACAAACAAGTTTGTTTATATTTGCAGGAGACAATGCTGCCCTCTTCTGGTTTTCAGTGTTACCTGAAAGTGAGAATAGGCATTCTCATGGCCTTGTTGAAGCCAGCATCACAAGATATTTGTGCCAGATGCACTAAAGATTCATATGCCCCTTCATGCTTCAACCACCATTCCAGGGGAAATGCAGACTTGTTGATAATGGGTTCTGCTCAATAAAAATCTAAATCAGTGTGGACCGACATAATCTCATTTTCATTATCTGAGTCAGATGCCACCAAGAGAAGGTTGATTTTCTTTTTTTAGTGATTCAGGTTCTGTAGTTTCTCATTGAAGTGTTGCTCTTTTAAGACTTTTGAAAGCATACTCCACACCTCATCCATCTCAGATTTTGGAAAGCACTTCAGATTCTTTAATCTTGGGTTGAGTACAACATGAAATATATGGCAGAAGGCAGGTAAAACAGAGCACAGGACATACAATTCTCCCCCAAGGAGTTCACTTACAAATTTAATTAACACTTTTTTTTTAAACAAGTGTCATCAGCATGGAAGCATGTCCTCTGGAATGGTGGCTGAAGCATGAAAGAGAGATGCTAAACATTCATATTCCGGCATGTAAATACCTTCCAATGCCGGCTACAAAAGTGCTATGCAAATGCCTGTTCTGGATTTCTGGTGACATTGTAAATAAGAAGAGGGAAGCATTATCACCTGTAAATGTAAATAAACATATTTGTCTTAGCAATTGGCTGAACAAGAAGTAGGACTGAATGGATTTGTAGGCTCTGATGTTTTACATTGTTTCATTTTTTAATGCAGTTTTATAACAAAAAAATCTACATTTGTAAATTGCACTTTCACGATAGAGATTGCACTACAATACTTGTATGAGGTGAGCTGAAAAATACTATTTCTTTAGTTTGTCATTAGACTTCCTACTAGTGACTTAGAAGTCTATTTACAGTGCAAATATTTGTAATAGTCAATATTGTTTTGACAAATATTTGATATTTGTCAATACAATATTGATATTGACAAATATTGATATTGACAAATATTGTATTGACAGTATTGTAATATTGTAGAAGTCTATTTGCAGTGCAAATATTTGTAATAAAAATAGATTTTGATTTCAATTACAACACAGAATATTATATATGAAAATGTAGAAAAATATTCAAAATATTTAATACATTTCAATAGGTTTTTATTGTTTACCAGTGTGATTAAAACTGCAATAATTGCAATTAAAAGAAACTATAATTCAGTATTTTTTAGTTAATCACATGAGTTAACTGTGATTAATTGACATCCCTAATATAATCAGTGGGGGTGAGCTTCTGCTGCCCATTGACCCTAGTCCAACAAGGTTCTTAAGCAGTGCCTAAATTCAAGCACATGAATAGTCCCCTTGAAGTCAGTGGGAGCATTTGCATTCTTGAAGTTGGGAGTGTGCTTAGTATCTTAATGAAACAGGACCAAAGAACTGTTTTTGTTTCCATGTATCCACTGCCTCACCAAACAGATCTGGATGGGATGAGTGAATTTGGAAATTAATACGTTGCCGATGCTATTGATCACCACACAAATGTGAGGATCTTGGTAGCTAATGTATTAACTTAGAATGCTATAAACCCGTGGGAAGAGAGATGACTAATTCATAGATGAATGAATGCCTGATCTGGCCTTCGGGCTTCTGGTTGCTGGTTCTGAATGTAACTAAATGAATACAATAAAACAAACAAGTATTTTTTCCTTCTTCGCAACTGGCACAGTGAAATGCCATTTAAAGTGTGAAAAGAATCCTGCTGTAAGAAACTGTAAAGTGGCAGAACAACAGGTTCCCAGGAGAGAGAACATGTAATATCAAACATACAAACCAGTGGGTGCAGAGTAGGGAAAGATACATAAAAAAGTCATTTTCAAGAGCATAAATCAATATTTACTATAGCAAATGTGTGGTGGGGGGAGGGTAGAATAACATCAAGAAGAAAGATGCTGTAACATTAAAAGAAACATGATCAACCTCATTTCTTATACCATAGAAGAGAGGTGGGGGTGGTGGTTGTTGGTTTTTTTTAAATGATCAGTGGGAAAAGTTAGCACTTTGAAAAGATATGAATATACTAGCATCTTAGAATGTACAGATGGGTGTTAGTCTCACAATTTGTTTTCAGTCTAGTGTACAAAATAACTATACTGGTAATTAGATTGAACTTTTTGCAATGTGTGAGCTAGAAATCATTTATATAAATTAGCAATGATAGCCATTGATTTGTACTCCTTGAAATTTCTCTCCTCTTATGTTTGTCTGTCCCGGGCCCACACCCACACTTGCTGGGGGCAGTGATCATAATGTTAAAATGCTGGAGGAGGGAGGGCTAATACAATCATTTTTTTTAACATGTCATCATTCTGAAGTACAAGTGAGGAGGTGGTAATCCTTCACATTTCGCCTGCTGTTACCACAATTTCACACTAACAATTCTGGCATATTGATTGGAATATATACAAATTGGCTTAAAAGACAAACACTCAAATTGAACTTTTTCTGATTATATACTTCATGGCATCTGATTTATGCCCTATGCATAATTAGTAGTTGTAGCCCTTCAGTTTAGACAAAAATGTTAAATGAACTAATTAGGGAATAAACCCTATCCAGATGGGTTTGTTGCTGCATCAGTAAATATGGGCTGGTGATAAATGATCTACAGACTCAGTTTTAAAATGGCCATGGATAATTCTAATTGAATTACCATACTAAAAGTACACCAAAATATCCTATTAGATTCAAAGTATCTGAAAACACCCGATGAAGTGTATTGCAATGCATTAGTCTCATTATGCAAACTGGAGTCCCAAGATCACTATTGCCCTCTTTTCAGCTGCAGTAACCTAAGATCCTAGAGAGTGTTGCTCACATATCACAATACCCGCTACCCACTCATGGGTAGTTTCCCTTTCTAACTAGCAAACTGCGTTGTGTCAAAACATCTTGATTTTGTCATCTTGGAGATGAAAGTGAATGGGGGGGGGGAATTCATTTGTAAATTTCATATGCTCTTTTGGAAATTTAGTGAACAGTGTTTGTGAACATAGCTAGTAGTCAGCACTAAAATAATTTACTAACTGATATGAAACAATTACCTCATAGCTATTTCTTGAACTGGTTGATAAATGATTTTGTGAGATAAACTGTTTCTGTTTTGAGAGCCCAAAATAGACCCCTTCAAATATTTATTTGTTAATGTTATGGAAGTGATAATTGAAATGTTTCATTTACTCATCAGTCAACATGTATTTTTCTCCATGTAAAAATACTGTTTTCTCAGATGTTTGGAAATAGAGTTCCATAATCATGGTCCAGCTCCCAAGTAAGTCTCCCACAGTAACAAGCATCATCCTAACAGACAGTTCACACTGTCCCCAATGAGCACACTTGTTTCAGCAGATCTTAATTTGACAGCAAAAGCCAATTTTAAAGGTATCCTCAGGCTGATCCACTGAGGACTTTGAAGATCAGGACCAGGATTTTAAATTGGATCCTTTGTTCAGTGCAGAGTCAGCAGAGAACTGGAGCACTGAGGTGATTGTGTAGTAGCTGCTGGCAAATGTTGACTTTTGTTAAGGATGAACAATTCCATCCCCGCCTTTTGGGAGCTGATTCTGGGAGGTGCTGAGTGCCCACGTCTCCCATCAACATCAGTAAGAGTTGCAAGTACTAGGCCTGCCTAAAGATCAAGCCCCAAATTGTATGCATTGTATATATTCTGCCAGCCTCCTCTTATTACAGAAGGCTTTCAGATTTAGCCCCAATGGATGCTTATTTCAATCTAGAGTTTTGCTAATTAGTCTCACATAGCTGCACATTTTGGATACTGAGTGATTTTGTGAGTAAGTTTTGGATTTTGCAGCTTGCACCATTTTATATTTTCTCTCTTCTGCTCTCTCTCTCTTCTCCCCAATGTTCAATTCACCTTTAAGGCGCAGACACAATTAAACATATTTTGGGCAAAGCTATAGATTTTCAGCAAAGCAATGTAACCTTACATCATTCGATTCTTACCAAAACATACACATGTTGTACCAGGGCCGGCGACAGAAATTTGGGGGCCCCCTACTCTAATAGTTTGGGGGGCCCCCCAGCCCAGCCGGGGCCCCCCAGCCCAGCCGCCCCCCCCAGCCCAGCCAACAGCGGCTGGGGGGCCCCCAGCCCAGCCGCCCCCCCCAACCCAGCCGGCGCTCCCCCACCCCCAGCTGACAGCGGCTGGGGGCTCCCCAGCCCAGCCGCCCCCCCTCCCCAGCCCACCAGCTGGCAGCGCTCCCCCCACCAGCTGGCAGCAGCGAGACCAGAGAGCCGGGGAGCAGCGAGAGCCTCCCTTGCTGCTCCCTCCCCCCTCCCCCCCCGGACTGAGCCGCTGCCGCTGGCCAGGCTCTGCTCCGGCCGGGGACAGGCGCTCGTCTGGGGGAGAGCCGCCCCGGATGACTACGGGTAGAGCTGTACCGGGGCCCCCCTAAAGTCGGGGGGCCCGGTACAGCTCTACCCGTAGTACCCCCCTGTCGCCGGCCCTGTGTTGTACATGCACATGTACTCCTGCTTACGGAGTTTGTGACATTGAGAGAAAGTGATAGTTTACTGGAGTGAAGTATTTACCATGGATGTTTGCAGCACTTAATCAATAGTTGCTTCAACCTTAGCAAACAGCAAATAAATAAATAAATAAAAATCCATTGGTACAGCTGCCTTTTAATCCCGCTAACACATCCTTCATCAGCTTCACTGATGTGGTAATTTAATTAGCAGAGTGCTAATTACCAGAGCTGTGGGATTTTCACACACCCATCTTTCAAGCAAGCTCCCTTTTTCCTAAGTAAAAAACCAGGCTCTCTGAATTCATCTTGTTTTTCACTCTCCTCTATCTGTCCCCTCAACACAAAATTTCTCTCCCACAGGCAATCCCCCTTACTCTTCCTGTTGTAGAAATCTCTTCACTGTCCCACTTCTGTGTTCTGACTCCTCTGCACTTGATCTGAGAGCGACTTTATTTCATTTCTTCCTTCCTCCTCAGCAGTACCACCACTGATTCCTAGTAGCCACAACAGTTATTGGAAACCACCAGGGGAGGGGAGGTCTTTTGTTCACCCTTGCTCCTCCTGTTCTTGGTTGTACCATCCAGTGCAGAGTAAGGATTTGGTTCACCTGTGTGTTCTCTTCAGCAGAATCTCCTTCACACCCAATTTAATTCACTCTGCCACCAAGAAACTTTACCATGCTTAGCTCCTGTCACAGAGTGGGCTCTGTCACCCAGGATTTCATTTTGCAAGCAACCCTCATGCACTGTTATGGAAGTTCACCAATGGAGTGCACGTTATTTACAATGTCTTATATTGATGGGACATGATGCTACATAAGGCTTTTCCCAAGCTTCAACATACCCCACCAGGCATAGGATGAGAGGGTAGGAGGGAGGTCTCACTTCTGAGATCCTGGGCTTCTTTGCCCTTCCTTCAGCCCCTTTCTCTCCTTTCCTGTCTCCTACATAATAGTCCCAACTGAGGAGATGAATCCTCCTGTTAACTGGTTAATCACTGAGTCCTAATCAATTGTCTCCTAACTTTGCCCTTTTAGAGATGCTTAAAACGTGCACAGAGTGGTGAGCCAGTCCTAGGCTACTCTCACTTTGTCACAGGCCCCAATTCAAGAAAGCACTTAAGTACATTTTTAAGTCCATCCTTCTTCAGGAAAGGACTTAAGGATATGCAGATCCCATGGACTTCAGTCAGACATGAGTCTTGAATTAGGGCCAAAAATCCTTTTCGCAGCTAATTTAATCCAAAGATTTGCAACCAGAGAAGCATTTTCCTGTAGAATCTGATAAATTCAGCAGAAGTCGAACTATTGGGCATAGGCTAAGGACTGAGATTTCTTGTGGGATCTGGGTGAGCTTCCCCAAAGTTTGCATTTGCAGCAAAATAAATAAATAACAAAACCCTACCTGCAGAATGCTGGATTAACTAATGATAAAGTTGGGAAGTGAGGAGGAGAGGTGAAAGCACTGAAATTCTTTTCTTTTGATCACTTGTGTGTGTCTAATCACAGAATTTAACAGCTTTAAGTACTTCTGCACTTGCACTAGTAAAATTGCAGCCTCACTGTATTTAGTTGACATCTGCTTCTTTGCACCTTTCTAAGTACAAAGAGAAACCTACCAAGTGCTCAGTGGCTCATTTCAATATCCAAAGCAATTTTTATTGTTTTCCCAAAACTGTAATAAAAGAGGTGTTATCTCTTTCGCTCCCTCGTTGGGTTTTAAATTTAGACCCAAGCCCTTCATATGTATCTGACAGCCCAAGGTGTAAAGCAAAATTTATTTGATATCAAAATTGAAATGAATCACTGGGGCAGGAAACATTTATGAATATTTTCTTGTGGGAAAAAGAAGTGTTGTCAGATTTAATACCCGTCATGTCATTTCATTGTATGAGATGCCCATCCTAGCTTGTGATTTCAAGAGAACAAGGGCAGGTTAATTGCAAAAAGTGGATATTTGTTAAAGTAATTTCTTTGTATATAGAAATGAAGAAGGAAATAAAGAATTCAGAAAAGTTCATCAAAGTCTTTGGGATTTCATTTTCCCTTTCTCTTCATTTTCTACAGAGAGGCTTTTTGTTTGAAAAAATAACCTCCACAACATATTTAAAACAGGGATGACTATTTGGAAGAATATTAGTAGACCAGAACAAATCTGGAATTTATTCCAGTTAAAGTTCATATTGTAGACCCCAATCTTGCAGAGACTTGTACAAATGCAACTTGACTTCTAATTGAAACCCGGGGACATACAAATTAAACACATGTAGAGATTACTACAGGATCAGAATCTTGTTTGCAGACCCTATGGAGAGATCACTAAGAAAATTGTTTCACAAGTCATGATATGATTTTAGTCATGAGGGCATATGTGCAGATTAAATATGAATGTTAGTGGAACACTAACAAAGTAACAAAGGACTTTTTATTGGAAGTAAAATATTACTTCCACAGTATTAGCTAATATGATACCCACAGAAATATTATTTCTTCAAGGTGAATGGTAGCACCATCTTTAGAATTTACTTTGCTCTCCTTTGTTATCTCCCTGTTTTCTCTTCTGGTATTCTCTTCTCTTTAACCTTGACATATTACCATAAGTGCTGTCAAGACTCAGGGTCTCTGTTGTTTCAGTGTGAATGTGGATATTATCCTCCAGATTATTATCTGGTTTTCACTGGACTTCCTACTGGAGACTTAAATTCCCTAGCTTTTCTCCCACCCATTATAGACTGTGTCTGTTGGCTAAGACACCCTGTGGCCTATGCATACTCCCAGCCTCACCCTTGTGAAGTCTTGGTAGTCATCATGGCAAAGGAGAGTCTTGAAGGAGAATAATGAGGTAGTTTTGCAGATGTGTATGGAGAGCACCACCCAAGTGGGTGGCATGGGAGATAGCACAAAGGTGTTTGTTTAATAATTTAACAAGTGGGCAGTGGAGGCTGGAATCATGGCTGGTCACAGGCAAGCATCAACCATTCAGTAGCAAAGGGAAGATGATAGGTAGGGTAGGGTTTCACTGTGAGGGATCTTGAAAGTGAATACAAATAGCTTGGTATTTACAAACCATGTACACCTCTTAACACAGAAGAGGAGGATTTTGTTGCTCTCGAGGGAACACCCATGAAGTAGTAACAGAGTTCCTATGCACAACCCATTCTGCTGGCAACAGGAATAATCTGCAGTGGATGTAGAGACTCTTTAGAGCTTATGTTGACTTTGTAGCATGAGCGCACGCTCATTTGGGCAACTATTATGCCATTTTGTACTGGCCAGAACTTGTCTAAATATTTGTATTTATTCTATTTATTACACTGTCCCCTTTTATAAAAAAATATTTTTAGAAATATATCTGAGGAAAACAGAGAAGTTCTTATTTCATATATGTCCTGGACCCATCATTTATCATGAGGCAGCTTATTTTTCTTTACTAGTGCTTAATATTTAGTTTGAAAATAGAGGTGACAGAATTATTACCCTATACGATTTCCAGTGGCAAAATTCTGTACTAACTTTTTCTCCATGCATTTTTCACACAAAAGATGCTGCAATACGTCTTTAGTATCCGAGGTCAACTAATACTTGGCACCCATTAGCGCAGTTCACATCTAAAGCGAAGACAGTGAATTCTGCCTTCTTGAAACACTTTTCACTGCTTTTAATCCAGAGACTGTGGGAAAACAGAATAAAAATATTGAAGTCAACACCCTATGTGTAAACCTGATGAAATAAAGGCAGATTTTGTGACACAAACATTCTTTAAAAGATGTAGATTTGAGCCTTTGATTGATTTCTATTATAGCAGTGCTTAGAGACCCCCAAACAAGAGTGGATCTCCATTCTTAATAAGTGGCAATGCCTGTCCTGAACATCTCACAGATCACCCAGTTGATCAGTGGTGGGCTCCTCACTGCTCGTCCAGTGCTTAATTCACTAGACTATAAAATTACACCGGTAAGCAACTGCTCATCCGTATCAGTAAGGGGCTCACATTGTCGATTGGATATATTCCTGGAGGTTTCATCACATGACAATCTTTAAATCAAAATTAATCTTTTATTCCTGGAGACTCCAGGGCAATCCTGGAGGGAGAGCAACCCTAGGCTCAGATCATAGCCCTCAGTGACTTTTGACATTAACATATAGACAGTGATAGAGGCAAGTGTGAGGTAAGGTACTAATCAACACCTATAAGGATAGCAAAGTTGGGCAAAGTTGGGGTGTGTGTGTGTGTGTGTGTGTGTCATACCACTACCAATCCAGAAGTAAAAGCAAAACCATAAAAAAGGGAGAAAGTCCAGACATTTTAATGATTCCCATGATTTAGCTCTGCCAGAATCCATACAGAATGTGATGGTTTACTGTAGTAAGGAAATTAATATGGCAGTGAGCTTTCTGTATCTTTCCAATTAGAGCACATATCAATTTATCTTTATGAAAATGTTGCATAGTTTATATTTTTAATATAGTATGACATGTAAAGGGAGTCTACTAATTGGAACACAAGGCTCCTGAGGCTCAAACACATTACTTAACCAGTTGTGCCAGTAAATCTTTATATACTTTATTTTCCTTGTTCAGCTGATAGCAGCACTGCAGAAGCACAACCTACTTAAATTTATGGGAAAACAACAGCAGCTTGAGGGAAAAGAATCATGGGGGAGTGGGAGGAATGCTCCCATTCTCCCCACTGAGAAGACAAATGATGAGGATCTCTTTCCAAAACCACAGGATTCCCCACCCTTTCTTAGAACGAAAAATTAGTCACAAGAAAAAAAAATGCATAGATCATAAAGCATGAAGAAAAAGAGGAATTGATCTTGGATACAAGATGGGATTGAGTTATATTATAACAAGTTACAGGTCTTTTCCTACTGAAAGGCAGAGCCAATTGATTTATTATCATGACTCCCAGCTCACATTTTTTTTAGGAAGGAACTGCAGATACTAGGTAGAACGTCGCTTTTGATTTGCCACACTATGTCTTAATTACCAATGCTAGAAGATCATGTGGTAGTATTTTCTGACTTCAAAGAGTTCAGCAGCTTAAACAGCAGGAGTGGATCAGATTTGTAAGAATGCAGAGTGACAACGATATGGTGTCTTCGTATTTTACAATTGTCAGTTCATTTTTTTATTTATTGTACATCAAAGTGAAAATAGGCACACAGAAAAGATAACGGATTTATTCAGCACACTTTTCTTCTGCTTTTGAAAGAATTGAAAACATCCTCTGTTTCAATAACTGAGATTCAAACTTTCAATGCAAATAGTTTTTATTCCTATGGAAATGGCAAATAATCTTAAATCCCTATTATAAATATGGATTCTGATTTTCTTCCCACTTATGCTGGTGTAAATGAAGACTAACTCCAATAAAATAAGTGGAAATATATTAGGGTAAATGGGAAGAGAATCAGGATCCAAACCATTGCATAGTGAAATGTTATTTATATAGACTCCAGTTCAACAAAGCACTTAAATACATGCTTAAATTTAAGCGTCTGACTTCAATGGGATTGCTCACTAGGTTAAAATTAAGTGCTTTGCTGATTTGGGGCTATAATGCCATACTTTCAAAAGGATTCCATTGTGAAGTTAAAGTGATATACAAATATAATTGATGAAGTTAAGAGCTATATAGGACTTTGTCAGTCATCTGTGGGGTAAAATACAGCAACTATTTAAGGCCACGCAACAATACCATACAACAGTTTAAGACAAGCAATTAATATTTTACACATCTTAAACTCTTTAAGGAAGGTTTAGCTAGGCAGAATGTAATCATCCAAATTCAAATATTGGTATTGTTTTTTAAATTATCAATACTTATGTAAATTGTATATTATAGCATCATATCAGTGACTATACTGGTACAATACCTGGGCCAAATTGGCAATGGATCTATGCCTGTTCAGACAAACTGAGGATCTGGCCCATATATTTAAAATGTAAGCTACATTTTCTTTTTTATATATTAATTATTTAAGCGGTGTGAACATAACTTTCATCTCTTCCATTTGGTTAATCTATGCAAAATGTTTCCATATTTTGCCTTTTATTTTTTGTTAAACTATTTTAAAATGGCAATAGCATTTATAAATGCTCTGTTGGAGACTAAAGAAAATGTTGATATCTCTTTCAATGAATGATAGCTGAGAGGTCATTCTATTGCTTGCTGTTTTATGAAACCAAGTCTCTAATCACTGCTTTGGTTGAGAAAATCTATTTTCTTCATCCAGCAGGGTTGGGTGTTTTTTGTGTGTGTGGGTTTATATATGTATATGTATGTGTGTATGTATGTATATATATGTATATGTATGTGTGTATGTATGTATGTATGTGTGTATGTATGTATATATATGTATATGTATGTGTGTGTATGTATATATGTGTATATGTATGTGTGTGTATGTATGTGTATGTGTATATGTATGTGTGTGTATGTATGTGTATGTGTATATGTATGTGTGTGTGTGTGTATGTGTATGTGTATATGTATGTGTGTGTGTGTGTGTGTGTGTATATAAACCCACACACACAAAAAACACCCAACCCTGCTGGATGAAGAAAATAGATTTATATATATAACATATTTAGATATATATATATATATATAACATATTTAGCTTCCTTGCTGCAATAGAGAACAAAAATAGTTGACTCCTCAACTGCTCTGGCTGTGATCATAAATCAGTATCAGCAGAGCAAACTAGAGAAAAATATTATGATAAAACATAAATGAGAATGAAAGAGAATAGTTTCAAGAGGTCTACAGTATCGATATTCTAATAACAGCATAGTATGTTTATAAAACAATGGGTCTTTTCCCTCAAACAGATCCTTTTAAAATGGGGTTTGCTTGAAAAGTGTTCTGGGTAACTAGCAGTATGTTTAACACTTCTGCATTGATTTGTTAATTCTATCTGCAAATACTGCAGTTATTGCAACATTTTTTGAATATTGTAATTTGCACACACATGTACATCTTGATCAAGCATTTTAATGGCCCTTTACCTAAAAGGAAGTGGCATCCTACTATAATCTTTTCATTGGTACTCTTGAGGGAGTTTCTTTCTTTCTGAATCATTTAACTGAGCAATTCAAAACATTCACTGTGACATAATAATAAAATACTTATAGAGTATATTCCACTTAATCGGGGCATGCTTAATCAGGAATCTGCTTAATCTCAGAAAATTGTTTTCCAAGTAATAGCAATAACTGTTGCTTAATTGGAATAGGAATCATGTAAATAGAAGGAATCCATCTCCAATTTTGTCAAGTTTGCATCTAAAGTTTGCATCTTCATGAGCATAGAATGTAGGTTTTGAAACTAAAGATCTGTTCCAAGAGAAGAGCAAGAACACGTATAAAATATTTCTTCCTATCGATTTCTATACCCTCAACCTATCACTTTGGCCCTAATCTCCCCTGAATCCTGATTTTACTTGTCTACTCTCTTGCTCCTTCTTGTCCTGGTTTCTGTCTATTAGCTTCTAAGCATGGTTGGTAACCCTTGAGTTGCTCAAGCACTACAGTCATGGAGCCATATAAGAATTTAGATAAATAGACTTTATACAGACAAAGCAAAAAGAAAATCTTTGACCCCATATGCCTCTCCAATTACCATTAATTTCTTGCAATCTAGTCCTACTGCCCAATGTATTCTCATGTACTCTGCTACGTTTCTGCAGTCTGCTTTTTTTCCACTCTCTACTCCACTGAAATGGCTGTTGCCAAAAATACATCTGACCTCTTCCTGGCCATTTCCACACCCCAGGTACTTACTCCCAGATAGGGGGTGAGGGATATCTAATTCTCTTCTCACCTGGGCAAGGTGGGTGCCCCACATAATCTGTCCTCCCCTGTGTACAGAGTGATGATGCAGGTAAACCATGCAGAAGAATAAGAGTCAGTAAATTATTGTATGATTAAGAATCAGATTACTTCCCGTGCTAGAGCAAGAGGGGAACCATGGAACAAATTGTGACTAATCTTCAGACTGTTATGGGCTGGTGCAGCTAACAATGCAGGCCTTGACAAAACGTCTCAATCGTGATCTCTGTGTTCATTGTTTTTTAATATTCAGATAGGCACAAAGTCCATTTTCTCAGATATGATGCTTACTGGCCATTTCATTTGTTTTTTTCTTTGGATTAGGGTGATAAATTCAGGTTTATGTTTTAGAGCCAACTTTTTTCTAAATGCAATTTTAAATCAACATTAAAGCGAGAACAACTTACAGATTTATGACATAGCACACAGAAGGCAAATCTACACTCTTCTTTGACAACAGAGTACAAAAGGGCACCAAAATTGCTCACTACTGCCAATGTCTGATGTTAGCAATAGGCAATGAGAGGCAGATATGGTCATCAGCCCTAAAGTTAGTGGTGAAATGAATTCTGCTTTCTTCAGCCTCCTTAGCCTCTTTTAATAAGACCCTGATCTCTGTTTTCACAATGTCATGCACTATGGGAATGACAGATCATAAAAAAGTGATGTGTGGTTGCCTGCTATATTGAAGTTAAATTCTTCCAGCACCTTTGATTCTTCAGTGATGTAAATTGTTACTATAATCATTTCCCCAATCAGTAGAGGTGTTTAAACTTGTGATAGAAGAACAGTCAACACTTCTGCTATCATTTTTATTAAATGAAGGGGAAGAGTGACATGCTTATCCACTGCCTGGATATTATAACATATTTTTATTTCTGAGAAGAATTCAAAAATAAAAAGAATTAATAAGTAGGATCTCAGCCTGATGCCTCTTTCCAGTCATTAGCACTCAAATTCTGCTTAACATATACTGTCATATTATCAGAGGGGAGGAAATAAAAGTGAAGCAAACAAGGTATACACAAAAATCAAATTCCTATAAGTGCAGTATTCCCCTATTATTAAGTAATTTTAGTTATCATAGGGTCATCTAGCCTAACCCCCTGCCACAATGCACAATTTGTTGTGTCTCAACCATCCAAGGCAGGTGGCTATCCAGCTTTATTTGAAAACCTCCAGTGAAGAAGCTTCCACAACCTCCCTAGGTAGTCTGTTCCATTATCCTGCTGTCCTTAGAGTTAGGATGTTTTTCCTGAGATTTAATCCAAATTTTGCTATGCTCAAGTTGAAATCATTTGCCTCTTGTCCTGCCCTCTGTGGCAAGAAAGAACATCTTTTCTCCATTTTTCTATGGCAACCTTTTAAGTAGAATCTTAGAACTGGAAGGGATCTTGAGAGGTCATCTAGTCCAGTCCCCTGTGCAAGTGCAGATTTTATCAGTATGCTCTCTATTCCTACATCCAGGTCATTAATAAAGACTAAGTGATAAAAACTGATTGAAAATTATATAGTCTCATGCAGTGAGGCAATGGAGGCTTAATGTGTTAGCCAAGGGACTGGGGCTGAGCACTACTGGGCTCTATTCTAGTCTCTTATATTAATTTCACTCTACCTTAGTTTATCCAAGTATGAAATGGAGATATCACACACCTACTCTATAGTAACATTGTGAGAATTAATTATTATTTGTAAAACTCTTAATTCATCAGATAAAGGTCACAGTATCAAATGAAAGGGTTGTTATTTATTAGTGACCATACATGATGCTTCTTACATCACAGCCATGCTCTGGTCTCCACCACCCTTGGTTACTACTATGCAAGTGACTCCCAACACATGCCCAATCTTGAGTTTCCAGCCCTCTCCTGGAAAAAAGGTCTGTTGCTCCTTTAATGAGACCAAAGCACAGCAGCTTGTTGCTTTAACTGGAGTTAATAATCACCTCCAGTTTAACACGGTACCTGGTTGATCTGGAATAAAAGCAAAACAAGTTTATTTAAGCAGAAAATGAGAGGTTTTAAATGAGCTCAAGTATAAGAGAGAAAGTCCAAAATGTTTACAAAGAAAAGTGAAAAATGCTTTTTAGTGACTAAGACTTAACAAAAATATAGTCTTGGTTCCAGGTAAGATTCTTACCATACTGCTTTTCTGCCAGAGGGCCGATCCCCCTCCTTGGTCGGGATCTCCCACAAAGTCCAAAGTGCTCTGTTTCTTTGTTGTATTAGGTGAAAGATAATTTGGGACTTTTTGCCCCTCTCTTTTACAGTGTATTTTTTAAATGTACCCTTCGCAAAGTTCAGTTCCCCTGCAGTGAGGAAAAGTGCCATGGGGGGCTGATGGAGAAGGTTTTATGTGGGTTTTGTTTCCTCGAGTGCTTCCTACAGTGCAAACTGATGTGTCTCTGCAGACTCTGATATGCTAATAAATGGACACTTGACTGTGATTGCCAATTGTCTGTGATTGTACCTGGATTGAGGCATCAGCCTTTCCTTTGCTTGAAAAAATAACCTGTTTATCCACTCCCCAGACTTGTTTGATTCAAACACATTTTAGTACCATATTTCCTTTTACATTTGCATCCTGTGGATGTTTACTGTACATACACCACACACCAGTCTGCTATCAGTTTTCCAAAGATATCTATTGATATCTAATGATATCTATATCTATATACTTACAGTTTATGACTTAAGGGAATTTGGGTACAAAGAGCTGAAACTCACTACCAGTGAGCCTCTTGCCGTCCAGTGTTTGGATGCTCTTTACACAAGGATGGGAGAAAGCATGGCCTGGTCAGAGCTTCACCCCAGTGATTATGGGAGCAAAGGTGCAAGTTGGGGAATCCACATGGTGCCTCTAGCCCATGTCCAGGCCCCCAGCAATTGTGGAATAAGGTAGGGATAAGCAGCCTCCCATTGCTGTCCTGGCATTAGCCCTACCACCCATGCAGAAGTAAATATGGCCCACTGCTTTTACTGGGTACTCAGTGGATAGTATTTGGAATGGTCAGTTTGGAGGGGGTCGGGGAGAAAGACAAAAAAATGTTCTTACTATAATAAGAAATAGTGAACTTCAGTCTCTGTTGTTCCAGAGAGAATGGGGGGGGGGGGGGGAATAGACTGAGAATGCAGAACTGTCCTTACATTAGTGTGAAAGGGCTCTTATTATGTCATTAGCACGCTACTGATCCTGGTGCTGGTTTGGCAAAAGCCTCACCATGTTTGGCAGAGTCTCACTATTGAATCTGCACAGAAATCCTGTCTCTTTTCTGTAGGCCAGAAGCTGTATTTCAGACTTTTTGCCATTGATCAGCTGATTTAAATTAGTGCCTTTGACTTTAAAGTCAGACTTCAGTATGGCAGCCTAACTAAAGTCCCCGTTGTAAGCCATCACTCTATAGAAATGAAAGGTATGAAGGTATCATCTATATTAGATGCAGTCTAGGGCTATGAATTATATATGTTTTAAAGAAAATAGTCATGTCTTAATTGTCATTTTTTTAATATATTGTAGAAAATTTCTAGAGATAGTGAACATTGAGCAACCCAGCTATATCCCAGTGCCTACTCTACATTTATATACGTAGCATAATAGTGATGCTACCATGATATAGTGATGGTAGAAGCACTATTTCTACTACAGAGCCTTACTAGCATAATAGTTATTCTTTACTAGTTATACATACTGAGATAGCACCTGGGAGCCCCAGTCATGGACCAAAGCCATATCTAAATACATAACAAAAATATGGACCCTGTTCCAAAGAGCCTACAATCTATGCATAAGACAAGAGGCAACAGGTGGACATCACAGAGCCTGGGACCTCTCAATAGACAGTACTGATCAGTATGCATCATGGCAGCAGTCACAGCTGCCTAAAAAATGTTGGGTTATTTTGTAGGCATCACCACAAAAGAAGAGTTTTAAGGAAGGATCTGAAGGGGGAAAAGGGAGTAACTTTGCAAATATTTACAGAGAACCTCTCCCATGTCTGAGGAGCAGCCTATGAGGAAAAGGATTTTCCATGAAATTAAACAAGGGGATGATGAAAGCTGGCACCATTGGCAGAACAGAGGTGTGAAAATTAACCTCTTAGCAGTATCTGAGAGTTGATAGGTAGGGTTTGGATAGACTATGATGGGCTTTAAAAGTGAAGAAAACTATTTTTTGCTTCATGTTATGTAGAAGATGCAGCCACTGAAGGAAAGCAAAATGTGGAGTGATATAGCTGATGCAATAAGCATGTAGTCAGTCAAGATTGTACTTCTCAAGGTCAGAGAGAAGGAGGCTGCAGTAGTCAAAACTTAAGCTGACAAGGGTCTGCATAAGAGATTTAACTGTGTAAATGGAGGGGGAAAGCTGGATCCTAAATACATTAATTCAGGCCAACGCAGCAAGATTTAGATATGGCCTGCACCTAGGAATCTAGAGACCGGGTCAAAAATAACACTCAGGTTACATGCCTGAGTTGCAAGGTGTTCACCACCCAACTGAGAAAAGAGACAGTAGGGGAGCTTGGAGGGGAAAAATGAGAGCTCTGTTTTGACCAACTTGACCTTAAGCTGCAGGCTGGACATCCACAAGGAGATGACAAGAAAGTGGGCTGCTTTCCCAGGAGAACCTTCCCCTGGGGCTGCTTGAGAAAGCAACTACTGAAGAATTTTACATAATGCAGATTGCCCTTTCACAGGAATTTTTTCCCAGCATGCCTTTTTGTGGCTCTGTCTTACTAAATTTGCAGGCCCAACCTGGCCTGTTTGCAACTAGCCACTGGATGTTAGCTGGTAAGTAAGTGTCTTTCATCCTGTAATGGTTTCAGTTTTTTGTTCCTGAGAATATATACTCTCAACTGTTAAACTAATGTTCACTTCCACGATCCAGGCTTTTGTCAAGTGTAAATAGAAACAGTAAAACAATTGTAACATTTATTGAAATAGTGATTCTTTACAAAACATTGATATAGTACCATCACTTTGATGTGGGGTTGTGCTTTATAAACCCAGAAAAACTTTAATAATATATTGTTTTAGTACAGTGGTGTAGAGGTCTTAACATACATCGCAGCTCCATTGTGCTAGGCATTGTACAAACATATAATAAGAGACAGTCTCTACCCTGAAGAGATTACTGACAGAGCAAATAGAAGGTGGGAAGAGAAGCAGAGGTACAGTGATGTTCTCTAGATCACACAGTAGGTAATGGATGGTATAGTAATAGGGCAGAGGCTAAACCAGCATTAGAACCCAGTCACTAGGTCATCATTCTGCCTACCAAACCATGTACCCTTCCTGTAATAATGTGCAATCTAAACATAACAGACACACACAGAAAAAAAGAAGGGTGTTTGGGGTTATTAATGATGAGAGATTAAGGTTGGAAGCACTGGTAGAGGACTTGGAGAAAGTCACGGGAAAAAGAAAACTATTCCAAAAAGGCAGCATGATGTGAGGTGTGGGTGTGAAAAAGGAGCCAAAGGGAGGAGTAAAGTGAGAGGATTAGAGAGTAAAGCAAATGGATGAAGTGTAGAGGATGAGGAATGTCTGAAGTATTGTGACTGAAACGTGCATATATTGCTTAGAACTCCGCAAAGCAAGTATTTACAAAATGAGGAATACAAATGTAATGGAACTGAAACAAAATGTATTGTATTGAGTGTATTCTATTGATAGAGCAGTGCTGGAAACCACCTGAAATATTACAACAGTTACCTGTGGCATCATTAATGCTTGTGGGATTGATTCATAAATCAGGCCTTAAAACATAATAGAGTGGAGAGGGCTGGTGCTTTCTATAAAGATGAGATTGAATTGTAGGAGAATTAACGATGCCATCATTAGTGCTTTTAATCTATTTTATTGAGAACTGCTTCTCCTTTTATGAACAATTTGTCCTTTAGGCAAAGAATGGAATGCTCTAATATTTCTGAGTAAGCAAAAATTTTAAAGGATATCTTTAAGTGTTTGAAATAGAGATCTTTTGTCCAGTCTCTTCCTCAGAGAAGTGGAGGGGCCAGCACCCAACAATGGTTTCTTTAGTTTTATAATAGTCAAAATTGAATAATCTCTGCAGAGCAAACATTTTCACTGGAGGCCGGATGCAAATATACACTCTGCTTCTGATTCAAGGTTAACTTAACTGAGTATGCTCCTAGAGTTCACACAGACAATGGCCTATACTCTATCCCTGCCATGAGGAGATGAATAAGTAGAGATGCAAAAATAGGTGAACTATAGGCATTTTCATGCATTCATGACTGAATGGTTAATTGCAGCAAGAAATAGGCTGTTTGACATCCACACTGTTATTCCCAACTGTTCTTTTTTTTTTCAAGAACCATCCATACCGCTTAGAATGAAACTTGTCTTCTTAGCATCACAATCAAGTCTACCTTTCCGACAAGGAATGCATACATGCTGAATGACAGAGTACAAAGGATACAGTGATACTAATTGTAATAGTTTTAGGGAAACTGCACCTGTATTTCCCCCTCTGTGGTCCCTCAAGGGCACCTGCTTAAAGGTTTCTGGTTCCCAGACATCACCTCTCCTGGGCAGAGACACATCTTGAACTCGTTTCTGCCTGGAGTTTCTAGGCTCCACAACTCCCTGATCTATATTGTGATATCCTCAGCAAGCCAGTTGGCAGAAAAGGCCAGCACTTGTGCTGTACTTACTTTCTGAGGCCAGTGTATGACAGTGTATTGCCAGCAGTCACAAGTTACCACACAGCTCCTAAAGCAAGCATCTTTAGTTAAAAGCATTCCACAGAAAGCCTCTAAAAATGAAAAAGGAACCTGCACATATGCTAAAAAGCTTACAAGAGATCACCCCCAACTCCAACCTAGGGCTGTGGTAGGTGTCAGTCTTTCAAATCCCACAACTGGCTTTTCCTTGTGGTCACAAGTTCATTTCAGTTTTTAGATCAAGAAGCCAGGCCAGGCAGATCAGCTATCTCTCTATACTCCAGCCTTTGATCTCCAGTCCCTGAGAACAGGTAATCCCCAGTCGATGCCACTCTCCTCAGAGTATACCTACAAAAGATTGCGGGTTTTTTGTTCAGTTGGTTTGGTTTTGCATAACCAGTGTTCTGGCATTTTGTTCGGTTGGTTTGGTTTTGCATAACCAGTGTTGTGGCATTCCGACCTCTCACATCTGTCACACAGAGCATATGTTAATAGTTCCAAACTGCTGGGCACTTATTCTCCAATCAGAGGCCTGGTTTCCTTGTTGAGTATCTTAATAAGAAATTTAGAAAGTTTAAAGTAATCCATCTTTGGAATTGTTCAATAAGGAAAGATTTTTCTTCCTTTTTATTGCAATTGTGTATACTGCATTGCACTAGCAGGCCCAACCTCTCTTTCAAAACTTACTTTCAATAATTACTCCAGTCCAAGGATCATGTCCAATCTAACAAAGCTAATGAGAACCAGTCCTTCAATCTACACTGTAATCAGTTTATAACGAGCTGCCTTTTCCTGTGCTTCATTACTGTGACAAATTCTATTTTTCATACCTCAGAATGATAAGGCAGGATGGAAAAAAAAATCATTTTCCATCACCAGACGTGCATGAAACGGAGATGGGCTTAAGCATGCAGAATTGATTTATTTGCATTTTTCTATTGCCTTGCTTGCTGCATCTTTGAAAGAAGTTAATATCATATCTTTGATTTGGCCCCAGGAATGGCAGGCCTTGGCAATCAAGCATGCTTGTTATAGCAGAAAAATAATCTAGACCAGTGATGCCCCAGTGTGTGTTGATTTATTTAGACATGTGGCAGACTCTTAGCAAAAAGCATTTCAGAATCCGTTAGCACTCCTGACAATGCAATCTTTATCTGCTTTTTAAAATGTGTATGACTGTCACCTCTAACCTTGTCAACTAGCTGCCTGGAATGTCCATCTTCTTCTTTTTCCTCCTTCCCATATATTTTTATTCAAGCTCTCCCCAGGCTACTTACTCAGTGAGATTCAATGTTGTCAATGGGTGTCAGTGATGACATCACCATATGTTGCCTATTTCCAGTATCAGCAATGACCAACACTGATCTAATAGCCACACCACTTACTACAAAACAAGTCTGCTTACTCAAAGACCCTATCTCCAATCCTATCATCCCTTCTCCCCCCTTAACCTCAGAAATTCCAATAATGTCTCCTTTTACCCAGCATGATAAAAACTAGAAAAGTCCTGCTCAGGATGACTGTAATATGATTTATGTTCATTAGGCCCCTGATCCTGGAAAGGGATCCCTGTTTTTAGTGCCAGGGTAAAAGAATTGTATGCAAACATTGCTGCTGCTTACTTGTCCTGAAACGGGATTTGGGGTCGACCACAGACATTCTCTAGTTTACAAGATATTTGAATATTTGAAAATATAAAAACTTGCCATATGGTAGTTATAATAATTTGAACTTCTATAGCACTCTCCCTTTTCAGAACTTGGAACCCTTTCCGAATATTAATGAATTAAGCCTCACAACACCTCTGTGAGTCAGATCAGAATTCATTTTACAGATCGCTCCATTTTACAGACTGGGAATCTGAGGCCCAGAAAGTTGAGGTAACATGACCAAGGTTATACTGGAAGTCTGTAGCTGTGCCATGAATAGAATAGAATAGTCTGTAGCTGTGCCATGAATAGAATAGTTGAGGTAACATGACCAAGGTTATACTGGAAGTCTGTAGCTGTGCCATGAATAGAATCCAGATGTCCAATTGTTCTTTGTTGTATCTGTCTATTGACTTCAGTAGAATCACTTCAAGTATACACTGATATCTCTGACAGCAGGCTGCCTGACTCCCAGCTGTTTGCTTTAATCCCCAAATCATCATTCCTTCTTCCAAGCATGTTAAGACTGAGAGGACTCCCTGGTTCTCTTTTGATGATTAAGAGACTCCTCTCAAAACAAAGAGAGTTTGAGTGCCTTGTATGTTTTTTACAATTTAACCAATTTTATTGGTATATTGTCCTAAATGTTGTACACACATTGACTTTAAAAAAAGTCAATATCTCTCTGCATCTGGCTTTGCAATAGATATGTACACAGCTTACATGTTAACCAAGAGGCTGCAGCATTTAGTCAGGAGGCACAATAACCAGTAACTGGTATCTTAGATCAAGTGGAATATTGATCAGGCAATCAGGGAAGGTACTACTCTACTGCTTTTCTATCTAAAGGAACTTTGAAATCCAACTCACTGTTAAAACAGCCAGCCTGTCAGTGAATTCAGATTAAGTGTCTGCACTTCAGGAAAAGGAGTCCATAAATTAACTTCTAATACTTATGACATTCTAAAAGAAAGAGGCTTTCATTGTCATTCATGGTTCAGCTCTTTTAGATTGGCAGATTTTTAACTTCCATTTGTGATCAACCCCCACAAACCAGACTGAGGGCATATTTTCTAGGATCCCTACAGTTTAGATATCTTTACAAAAGAAGCCAAGGCATGGTTGTGATTTCAAAAAAACAAGACAGCAACATGTTTTGTTTTAGTAACACTGGCTTCTGGGGGTGATCCCAACCAGGCGAGTCTATTACCTATTTTATCATACAGACGCATTGTAAAATTTATTATATTTTGAGTCCTAGAATGGAAAAGTCATCTTTTTAGGTGCTTAGTTCTTTCAGGAAGAAAAGGTTTTTCAAAGGAAAAAAACACTCTCTTTTCTCTAAAGGGCTATTGATTGTAAAAACTTGTATGGCTGCTTGGCAGTCTGCCCTTCATCACCTTACTTCTAGTGAGTGCTACTGAAACTAACTCCCAAAATGGAGTGGAGCTATTTATTGGAAGATGTGTAATTCTTGTCACTTTATAGTTTTTCAATGCTCTTTTGGCAGAAAGGAAACTGGAAACATGCTGACAAAGTCCACTATCGTATCAGCATGGTATTCTCTTAGGCCAGTGGTTCTCAAACTTTTTCTATTGGTGACCCCTTTCGGACACCAGGCCTCTAAGCGTGACCCCCCTTAGGGGGCGGGGGCGGGGCATGGGCCGGGCTGGGGGGAGGGGTGCCAGCAGGCAGGGGCTGAGCTGTGGGTGTAGGGGTGCCAGCACCTCGGTTCAGGGGCCGGGCTCAGGGGAGGGTGCCAGCAATCCCCCAAAACAGGGGACAGGACCCGGGGTGCCGCCGGCAGCCCGCCGTGGCAGGGCCTCTGGCTTAGGTTGCTGTTGGCAGCCCGCTGCGGCTGGGGCCGGGGCTTGGGTAGGGTGACCAGATCGCAAGAGCAAAATATCAGGACACATTGGGCGAGCAGGGGGGAGGAGAAATGGGTGTGTGTGTGTGTGTGCAAGGATGTTTTGGCACCCTCGGCAAAAAATTTACCTTGCACCCCCCTTCCCCTTTTCCCAGAGCATTGCTTATTATATTTTTTAAAAAGAATATTGGATAATGTAATGTAGCATGGGGAAGAGGGTTGAGGTATGGAGGGGGCTCTGGCTGGGACTGGGGATAACGTGGTTGGGGTGTTGGAGGTGCTCCGGGCTAGGGCAGAGGGTTGGAATGTGGGGGGAGGGCTCTGGCTGGGGCTGGAGATTAGGGGTTTGGGGTGCTGGAGTGGCTCAGGGCCTGAGTAGAGGGTTGGGGTGTGGTGGGGGGTAAAGCTCTTGCTGGGGTGTGGGCTCTGGGGTGGGACAGGGCTGGGGATGAGTTTGGGACGGGTGCAGGCAGGCTGCTCTGGGACTGGGGCCAGAGAGGAGGATTCCCCCCATCCCCTTCCCTGCCAGCAGCAGCAAGCTCTGGGGCAGGACCCCCACTTTCCTGCTCCCCCAGCAGCAAACTTACTCAACCCGTCACTAACAGTGGAAGATGGTGGGCACTAGGATCCTGCGGCAGCAGTTGCTGCAGGGAGGCAACATGTTGCTGCAAGGAAGAGAAGGGAGGCTTCTCACTGCCCCTGGCCACAGAAGGTCTAAGGGGGCAGCAAGGGGAGGCCGGGGGACCCATGGGGGACGTGCGGGGGAATGGGGCAGCCGGAGCCAGGTTGCGAGGGGGGGTCTCTCTGCCCTGGTGCTGGCTGCATGGTGGGCCCCTGCCCCTGCAGCATGCCCCAGGCAGTAGAGAGCTCTCTGGCCGGGGGACGCAGTCCACCTTGCCCTGACTGAGTCTGCCAGAGGGGAGGGAGGGGAGAGGGCTCTCTGCCGCCCCGCCTTCCTCTGCCAGTGCAGCCGGAGCCAGGGCTTGGGGCTCCGCGGGCAGGGGTTAGGGTCGGGGCCGGCTGCCAGTGCAGTGTCTTATACTGCTCCTTGTACGAATGTGCTACCATAGCAGTTCCTCATAGTTAGGGTATAAGAAAGTGCTACCATGTAAAGCTACCCTAGAAAACTGCTACCAAATGTAGCAAATGTCTACAGGTAGCATTTTCTTGCATTCTGTAGTGTATTATACTGCTCCCCATAGGAATTTGCTACTGTAGCAGTTCCTCATAGGTACGTGTGCGCATACAAAAAACCCACTTTGATCAAATAAAAAAAGTCTCTCACCCCCCACTACAAACTATTTCTGCTAATACTGGTGTCTCAGTCCCACTGGGGCAACTGCAAACCCCCGTTGCCTCTGCCTGTGCTGGATTTTCCCCTCTGTCACCCTCTGTCACCTCACTCCAGGGATTAACTCCTCCCTCTCCCCCCAGACCCCTCATTTTGCCCGTTCGCCCGTTTGTTAATCCTTTCTCCAGCTGCTTGACCAACCTTGACCAGTTCATTTCCGCAGCCTGCTCAGATCCCGGCCACCCATTTCCTCCGTTTTGCCCCCTTTGTCACTTTTTAAGCCCTGTAAACAGCAGTCAGCAGAATCTTATGGCTAATAAAGGCGGGGAGAAGGGCAGTGGCTACAGCCGATGTTACTGAGCATGCTCAGTTCATGTGAGCATGCTCAGTACACCCTAAGTAGCACAGTCTTACAAGAAGCACGATAATACATTGCACCAGCAGCAGGGGCTCGCGACCCCCACATAATTGGCTCGTGACCCCCAGTTTGAGAACCAATGTCTTAGGCGACGATCAGTGCAGTAATGTTTTAGTGGGATTTTAATTATTATTGTTTGATTCTCATATGGGAAAAAATCTATACAATTTAATCGGAATGAAAGCAATAGAGTTCTGGAGAGATTACTTTTCAAAAGATAGAATTTAATGGGTAGTGATATCTTATCTCTATCATGCTTAAAGCAATCTATAGAATGTAATAAGATGTAATAATAAAGTATTTAGAATTCTGCTTTAGAATTCTGTAAGGCTAAAACACTTTGGAAAGGTTTGTTATTTTGTGGGATTATCCATAGATCTCTTGTGAGAAATAAACAAGAATTTTACAACAGCATACTGTACTCTGGATAAAATCTATACTAGTTCTGTGGTGGGGGAAATAATCTCACCACATCCTGTAGTAAATGTTTTTATTTTTGGTTCCCAGATATTAGGATATGAATCTTTCTTCAGCTTTATTTGTTCAAAGGGAAATAGTGAAAAGTACCAAAACAGACTGGATCGAGGTGATACAACAGAAATGAGTGATATTAGCTAGGATATGCAGAAATGAAAGATGAGTTTTTAACTGTTAAGTATAGCATTGGTGCTGAAGTTATGGGGAGTCTGGATACAGAATGGTACGTCAACCTGTGGTTGTCTTGTTTTCCCGCCACGAGGACCATGTCACTGAGCAGCTCTTGCCTAATTAGAATATCAGTTTTAAAACGCCAGATGATACTCAGATTCTGATACAGCGTGGTACTTAATTAAGCATGTTCCTAAATTTAAGCATGTGAACTGCCTGACTTATTTCAGTGGAACTGCTTACATGCTTTCAAAGCAGGGCCTCAATACTGGAAGGAGAAAACACACGTAATCAGGAAATCAAGGGGACTACAGATGAGTCTCATGGTGTCAACCACTATAATAAAGCAGGGACGCGTGAGGTTTCAATTTAGCAGTGTGAGAAATAAATGAAAATTGTAAGTGTGTTCATTAAGGGATATTTCAAAACTTATGTTCAGAAATCCATATGGGTACAACACGTCATGACTGATTTATTTACATCTCAGTAGTACCTAGAGCAACCTTAACCAAGACTGGCACCACATTGTCTTAGGCACTATACAAACACATTATGCAGAACACTCCCTTGTCCTGAGGAGCTCATAGTCTAGCGGCAAGGCAGATAAAGGATGGTAGGGAAAACAGAGACAGAGAGACTTGCCCAGGTGGCAAAGCCTGAAATCCAACACAGATATCCCTGTTTGTTGCCCTAGTCACTACACCATGCTGAGTTTTAATAGCATACATTTCACAGACTACATGCTCAAATAGTCATTAAAATATATAGTTAGTTCCAGTCTCTTAAGATCTGCATAGATGGACCCCGGTGCCCAGAGGTGCAAGTAAGCCAGTACACCCTGGCATGGTGTACCGGCAAGAGCCTGTGCACTGTACTAGGGTGGACCGGCTTCCCCAGGCAGCAATTTAAAGGGCCTGGGGCTCCCAGCAGTGGTGGAGCCCCGGGCCCTTTAAATCGTCCCCAGAACCCTATTGCTGGAGCCCTGGGGTAGCAGCGATGGGGGTCTGGCGGCAAGGTAAAGGGCCCGGGGCAGTAGTGGCGGCCAGAGCCCCGGACCCTATACAACACTGCCGGAGCCCCGCGGCCGTTAGCCCAGGGCTCCGGCAGCAGGGCTCGGCCAGCTATTTAAAGGACCCAGGACTCTGGCTGCTGCTACCCTCTACGGCCATTTAAATCGCCACCCGAGCCCCACTGCTGGAGCCTTGGGGTAGCGGCAGTGAGGTTCTGGCGGTGATTTAAAGGGGCAGTGGCTACCAGCTGCCGCTAACTCAGCGGATTCCCCGGCCCTTTAAAGCTTTGCCAGAGCCCAGGGCCCTGGGGTAGAGAGAGAAAAACCCAGTGATTAGAACACTTTCTCGGGATATAGGAGACCTGAGGTTCAGATCCACCTGCTCTAAAACAGAAAAACAGGGGCTTGAACCTAGATTTGCCACATGGCTGAAGAGTACTCTAGCTATTGGCTATTCTTGGGTTGGTGTGTCTCTCTTTGTTGACAAATTTCTAAAGATCTCATTTTTGTAATGATGTAGAACAAAAGTAATTTTGAAGCCTTGAAATTTTTTTTTTTGGCATATTGAATTCTTGTTTTCTGACTAGCCCTAGTATGCAGCACATCTCAAATTTCGAATATTATGTATCAAACTGGATGCCAGAGACTAAACTAGTGATACATTTGATTGTTATTTTGAATAATGATTATGTTTAAAAAATCTATGAGGTGCCTGTGGACAGCGAACAGAAAAAGTGAGGAAATTTGTCAAATAAATAATTCATTTGTGAATTATTTGCTCAGTTCTACAATAATATAATGGCCTTTGCACTTAATTCCCTTTTTAGGAAAAAAACATGGCCTGTAAAAACTCAAGTCTGCTAAACGTTATATGGCACTGCATATTGTTGTTCTCTTTCTAAACCTAAAGCAAATCCTTTTCAGAAACAATCTGTGCCCGATGCCTGCTGTTGCTGAATTCAGGCACTAAGACCAGATCAGAACAATTTCTACTTCCTGGCAATGATCATAACTTGAAAGAGAAATAATCCCTGGATAATTTGACTGGGCAGTTATTTGTTGATTATATTTTTTTAAGTAAGTTTGTAGCCTCCATCATTGTGGAAGTAAGTTTGGGCATCCTATAGACTAAGAAACTAGAAGACAAATAAAAAGAACCCAACATTTATTGTTTTTAACCCATCTCATGCTTTTCTGAGTCCTGACGCATGATTTTTGAACACTTAGGTTTGGCAATATTGGGCATTAAAGTTCTTCAGAAAATGTCAGAATCAAGTTTTTGTTTGTTTTTTGTAACAGAAATTGTTAGACAAACTTACTAGGATGTTTTATGTCATGGCCCTTGTAATGGTAAATATAATAATAATAATTTGTAGGCCAGGCATGAATGCAGTACTTGTAGATTGGTCTTCAACTGGCATTCTTGATGTAGTCATTAAATATAATTATAAAGATCATCCCATGTTTGAAAGAGTTAAGAGTCACAGTGGATGATGAGACTTTACTGACAAAATCCCCAGGTCAAAAAAAAAAGTGAAACATTCAAAAAAGTTTCTAAGTTCATATTTTGTTGAGCCAGTTCTAGACTTAACTTGCTGGCATCACAGTAAATATGCACTTCACAGGATGACAGGCAGTGGTGCCCCTGTCCCACTTCCTCAAGAATTCTGCCCACAGGGAGATCCTTTAATTTACAGTTGGAACTTTTTGCTAGCAGAAGTCCTGTAGAAACTGCATCTCCTATATTAAGTAATTTCCCTCTTCTGTAGTGCCTATATTGTGGGGTGTACCAACTGGATTCAGGGATAGTTGATTCCTTGGGCTGCTGCAACTTCCATTCTTGGTGGACCAACTTCACTTGTGTTTAAGCTGCTCTTGAGTGAGCCAGATAGTTTGTTGCCCTGAAGCTGAATATGTCTCGCATGCCCAGTAAAATATTGTGCTACTACAACTGATAGTAAGCTTGTCTACTCTCTATACCATAGATTCCATAAAGTTCTCTGTACTATAGGTTCTGTAATGTTTTATACCATAAACTCTGCCTGCCCAGCTGATAACCATCAGATGGATATGACATACTTTTTGGAAAGAACCCTTTAACTTCCTTTCACATCAATACTCCATGAGCTGTGCTGGTTGCCTTTTCCCTTCCATATACCTCAAAGTGATTTATAATGGAAATAAATATCATTATCCCTATTGAACTGAAGGGGAAACAGAGACACAGAGAGGTGAAGGTTATAGAACAGATCAGTGGTAGGGCCAGGAACAAAGTGTAGGTATTCTGATAAAAGCCTAGTGCTCTCTCCAGCATAATGCTTCTTGGTAAACAACACTGAAAAAAAATCTAAATATAAAAAGTTATATGCACAACTTGCCCTGTGTCTGTGTGATGGGTTTACAGACCCACAGTAAATCAAGGCCCAGCATAGAGAAGAACTAGGCTTGGGAAACTCCACTGCTCATCAGCTGCAGGGCAAGCTCCAGGTGGAGAGACAGTTTAAAAAGGCACTGGTGGGCTTGGGGAAGGGAGGGAAGGAACTACAGGTTGCACCAGGAAGTGAGGCTGATGCCTGGAGCTGTGAGAGGAATGACAGTGGAATTCATAAGGCTATTCAAAAAGCAGTGATCCAGATTCACCACACCTCACACAAGCGATTGTCCCACTTGCACAAGTGGGTATCCTGAGCCTGTGACTATGCCCCAAACAGAGGAATCTGAGCCTGGTAGAAATAAACCCATGGGTCAGTATAACTTGAGGTGGACTAGCAAGTGGCTAGATCTTGCCGTGTCCTCTAGGGCCCTGGGTTGGAACGTGGTGGAATCGTAGGGCCTGGATTCTCCTACCTTGCTCCCAAGTATCTCCTAAATATCAGCACTTTATTAACACTTCTATTCTGGTGACTGTTTCATCTTCTGATATAGGGTCACTCACTTGTTAGGTTGACATGAGTAGCTATCTTGTTTGGCTAAGCTAAGTATTTCACAAGCCTGCAGCCTGTAACTCCTGTGTTACAATATTAATACTTATATTTCACCTCTGTCTCCTAAATATATATTATTTCTTTTATCCTTGGCTACAAACCCCACTCAATTCAGCACAATAAAACTGGTGTAATGCAGTGGAGAATTGGGCCCAAGATGTGTGGAGCAGCATCCAGATCTCTCTCACCTGTGACCAGCCTGCTGATCCTAATTCTTGTGGTGTATTCCGCAATGATGTTGGTAGCGTTATAGCTGGTGGCTTGGGCTTGTGCACAAAAGGTCCTTGAATGTTGAAGACTGTATCATGTAATAACATATTGTAGGTCAAATAACATTACAACGGAGGCTCTTAGGGGAGACTGTAAGAATAGCATAGACATTTTGACAGGATCTTACAAAAGATTTGGGAAGAAGAAAAAATGCCAAATGCATGGAAAATGCATCATATAGTGACACTGCCAAAGAAAAGAGACCTCAGTCTGTGTAAGAATTAGAGAGGCCTTCAATTGCTGTCAATCGCATGTAAGGTACTTCCATGTGTTATTCGAGACAGAATAAAGACAAAGGTAGATTCAAAGTTATGATAAGAACAGAAAGGGTTCACACAGGAGAAATCATGTATAGATCAAACAGTAATTCTTTGTATACAATAGCACTCTCAATTGAATGTCACTGCCTTATATGATTTTTATAGATTTTCAAAAAGTCTTTGATACAGTAGATAGAAGAGTTTCATGGAAGTTGCTATACTGGTATGGAATCCCTTAGAAATTTGTGAACATCATTCAGAGCTTTTGTGAAAAAATGACATGCCAACTAACACATAATAGTGAACTGAGTAAGCCATTGGAGGCTACTATGGATATAAGCCAAAGCTGTTTTATGTCACCCATAATCTCTTTTCTAGTTGTGGATCGGGTAATAAGAGACCACAGAACATTCAAGGGGCATACAATGGACTTTCACACAGAAGTTTGAGAACCTTGATTTTGCAGATGACATCAACTTCCTATCCCATATTCATAGAGACATGGAAGCCAAAACAGATTGTCTCCAGGTCTCTGCACAGTTTGTAGGTTGAAAATCAACGGCAATAAAACTAAAACTATGAGAATCAAAACAAGCATAAAAGAGGCACAATATTTCACATATCTTGGCATCACTGTAAGTACAACAGGTGGAACAGATGAAGACATTAAAGCCAGAATAGTAAAAGCCAGACATGTCTTTCTAACTCTAAAACTGATCTGGAGAAACACAAACCCTGCCTTCAAAACTAAACTTTGAATATTTAATACCATTGTCATCAATCTTACTATATGGTGCTGAAATTTGGAGACTTAGGACCTTAATATCTAAACTTCACATTTTTATAAACAGCTGTGTTAGACAAATCTTCAATATTCAGGACCAGAAAAAAATCACAGTCAAAGAACTGTAAAGGAGGACAAGATAGACACTGATGGGACTGGAAATTCCATAATGAAAATGGAGATGGCTAGGACATACATGGAGAAAAGACCTGAATAACATAACATGACAGGCATTGGAGTGGAACCCCTAGGGCAAATAGCAATGTGGAGGACCAAGGATACATGGGAATGCACAATAGAAGTCTATCAAAATGACATTGGAAGAAGCTATGCCTGCAGCAGGAAACAGGCAAAGATGGAAAGCAGTGGTGAAGGCGTTTGTTCCACATGGAATAGAAGCATAAGAGAGAGAGAGAAGTCAAATAACCCAAAGTCTAATGCTTCCTTTGTACAACACAGTGTGATTTCTAAGCTACAAAGATACTATCTCCTCTCTAGTCTGAATCCTATTTTAAATTATGCTCCACTGCAGATTGTTCTAGTATATGGACTGCAGAGTTTAGGTTAATGCTCTACAACATATACATCAACTCCCAGGTTAAATATGAATAAACAACAGCTGGTCTCCATGCCAAAAAACCTCTTGCCAAGTTCAGAGCTAAAATAAATTTAATATTATACTGGAACCTAATAGCTAATTCCTATGAAGGGTTATTTCACCCATAAACATCTGCTTTTAATCTGGCTTTGCAGTCCTATATGTTAAAAGATACTATCATTTTGGACTTACTGTATCTATTAGAGTTTTCAGGGTTTATTAATATTATTATTAGTTTACTACTTGTTTTTGTGCTACTGAAGCATAGTGATAATTTATAACAGGTATTTAAAACACTTTACAGAAAAAAATTAAACCTCTTCTTGCTGTTATTACCTTACTAGCATAAGTGCCCGGCGTTGCTCGGGTCAGTCAGAGGTGGGGAGGGGGAAGACAGCTGACACCCCCTGACCAACCCCAACACCCACACCTCACCCACCCCGACACCTTCCCATCCCCCCTGACCAACCCCAACACCCCCCGGCTCACTTACCCCCTGACCAAACCCGACAACCCCACCTGACCCCCCTAAGCAAACCCAACACCCCCCCCGACTGAACCCGACACCCCCACCTGACCCCCTGAGCAAATCCGACACCCCCACCTCACCCCCCGACCGAACAGTGTATTTAATAATCTGTGTGCTACACAGTGCACCGTGAGCTGGGGGGGTGTCGGGTTTGGTCTGGGGGGGTGGGAAGTTGTCGGGGTGGGTGAGGGGTGAGGTGTGGGTGTTGGGGTTGGTCAGGGGGTGTCGGGTTTGCTTGGGGGGGTGAGGTGGGGGTGTCAGATTCGGTCGGGGGGTAAGTGAGCCGGGGGGTGTCGGGTTTGGTCTGGGGGTGTTGCAATTGGTGGGGGGGGGTGAGGTAGGGGTGTCGGGTTCAGTCAGGGGGTAAGTGAGCCAAGGGGTGTCGGGTTTGGTCTGGGGGGGGGGTGGGAAGGTGTCGGGGTGGGTGAGGGGTGAGGGGTGGGTGTTGGGGTTGGTCAGGGGGTGTTACGGTTGGTGGGGGGGTGAGGTGGGGGTGTCGGGTTTGCTTGGGGGGGTGAGGTGGGGTTGTCGGGTTCGGTCGGGGGGTAAGTGAGCCGGGGGGTGTCGGGTTTGGTCTGGGGGTGTTGCGATTGGTGGTGGGGGGGTGAGGTAGGGGTGTCGGGTTCGGTCAGGGGGTAAGTGAGCCAGGGGGTGTCGGGTTTGGTCTGGGGGGGAGGGAAGGTGTCGGGGTGGGTGAGGGGTGAGGTGTGGGTGTTGGGGTTGGTCAGGGGGTATTGCGGTTGGTGGGGGGTGAGGTGGCGGTGTCGGGTTTGGTGGGGGGGGTAAGTGAGCCGGAGGGGTGTTGGGTTTGGTCTGGGCACCCACCCCGACACCTTCCCCCCCCACACCTCACCCCTCACCCACCCCAACACCTTCCCACCCCCCCAGACCAACCCCGACACCCCCCGGCTCACTTACCCCCCGACCGAACCCGACACCCCCACCTCACCCCCCCAAGCAAACCCAACACCCCCACCTCACCCTCCGACCCAACCCGACACCCCCACCTCACTTACCGTCCCGCCAAACCCAACTCAGATCCGTCGCAGGCGGGGAGGGGGCCCAGAGCCGAGGGATTCCGGGGACCTTCGCAGGTGGGGGGAGGGGGGGCACAGAGCTTATGGAGTCCGGGGTTCCGTTGGGAGGCGGGAGGGGCAGAGAACTGAGGGATCTCCGGGGTTCCGTTGGGAGGGGAGAGGGGCAGAGAACTGAGGGATCTCCGGGGTTCCGTTGGGAGGGGGAAGGGTAGAGAACTGAGGGATCTCCGGGGTTCCGTTGGAGGAGGGAGGGGTGAGCTGAGCGAGTGAGGTGTCTGTTGGAGGGGGGTATTATGACGTCATCACCACCTAACCGCCCAGCCGATGTGATTGGCCCTGAAAGACTTTCACCCCTGGGGGGCATCAGAGGTGAGATCCGAAAATTTTTCGACCCTTACCAGCATCTAGACCCTAATACCCCTCACTGTACCAAATTTCAAGTCTCTGGCTCAAACGGTGCGGGAGGAGTTCACTGTCATACGTACATACATACATACATACATACATACATACATACATTCATACACCACTTGACTTTTATATATATAGATATGCTACTTACAGTATCAATATAACAAATCTAGTTTACTTGTAGACTAATTAATAAACTAATAATATTATAGTGGGGTGCTATTTTTTAAAATAAACTTTAAAGTAGATAGGTAGGATAAGCAGACATTAAAACATAGAACTGGATTTTACCAAGACTTGGCTAATATTGTATTTCCAAACAACTTTAAATGGATATCTGTTCTTTTAAAATCGAGTAAAATGCTACAGTTGGAGGCTGGAATTTTTACTGGGCACATTATGTGATACAAACCTCAATTTATGCTGCTTTCTACTGACTGGGTTTTGAAGACTGAATGCTATTCCGAGGAATATTCAAATATCTGTTATTATGCAAAGAGTTCAAAAGATCTGTATCGTTCTCAAGATACTGTATTCCCAGGAGAAGTGAAGTCATTGTTGTCAGTTTTTTATTAATCTGGAAACAACAACCTCATTTGTAAGTGTGATGTCGAATATGCTTATAAATGAGAGGTGACAGTTACAAAGCATGGCCTTTCCAATCTGTGAGTTTCTAAATACGGATTGAGAAGATCAGCCATCAATGCCATTCAGCTAACAACTGAGCAATTTTATGAAATTCATTTAAGTCCCAGAACACTGACTCCTGCATATATTAGTTATAATATGCAAAATCTATTATCATTCATCATTTTCAGACAACTGCTGAGAAAAGGATTCTTCAACACACTGCTTCTCTTCATTATATTGAAAGATTTGGTCAGTTCCTTACCATACATGTGAATTTCTTGATGGATATTAGCCCAGGTTGCCTCTCCAGTGACTCTGCCACCACACCTGCTCTAATGTCTTGGACCATGTCAACCAATTTTCTTCTTCTTCTTCAAACATTCTCTCACTGAACTACCAAGAAAAATGGCTTCACTATAAAGGATGCTAATATTAGAGGTGTAGCCGTGTTAGTCTGGATCTGCAAAAGCGACAAAGAGTCTTGTAGCATTTTATAGATTAACAGATTTTAGGGATCATGAGCTTTTGTGGGTTAAGACCCACTTCATCAGATGAATGTTGTGGAAATCTCCATAGGCAGGCACAAATATGCAGGCAAGAAAGCAAGGTGAATTCAATCAGTGGGGGTGGTGAAGCCCACTTCCAGCAGGTGATCTGGAGGTGTGAATGCTTCACCATCCCCACTGATTTACACAATTTCCATAAATCATGTACAAAGTATGTCATGTAAAGTATCAATGGAAAAGTTATGATTTGCTAAGTATGATTATCATTTTTGTGTGTGTGTGAGATTATGAATAATGGATATGTACTTGTATCTTAAATGTGTTGTATTCCTGGGTGATATCTTAGATAGATTTATATCAGGCCCATTAAGGACGCACAACTCACACAGTGGGCCATTGAAGAAACTCATCCTACCCAGTAGGTTTTCCTATGGATGTTTCAGATAGCAAGAAGCCAATGGTCCCCCACTGTGATTCAGAAAAACACATAGGGGCATGTGATATGCTCCTGTGACCCTGGACTCCATCTTGGGCCAGTAATTTTCCATACACAGGGGTGGTGGGCTTTGTTTGGAACAGTAAATTTCCATGCACTGGCAAAGTATATAAAAGACACTGAGACATCTGCATTTTGCCTCTTTTCTGCTCTAAATCTCTGGACTGTGGATTTACAACCAAAGAGAGCATCTTGAACTGCTGATTAAGGAACTTTCCATCTTTTGGAAGTTACCAGAGAGACTTTTGCAAGCCAACAGTCATATCACTGCTACACACCTGATACAAGGACTGTGCAATCATTTATGTGCATATGTTCCATTAACCGTTTATAAGTCTCTTTTTTATTAATCTTTAGTTAGTTTACTAAGGATTGGCTGACAATCTTGTATTTGGATAAGATCTGAGATAAATATTGACCTAGAAGTAAGTGTCTGATTCTTTGGGATTAGTAAAAAACTTGTGTTTGGTGAATTAGGTTTTTAATAACCCCTCTCTATATTAGACCTCTTTGTCTGGATGAGGGCTAAGGTCTGGAATGTCTAAAGAGGACTGCCTTTGGCTTCTGGCTAACCAGGGTGGTACTGCAGATGTTCTTGCATTACTGACTTGGTGAATCTAATTATAAAATAAAGCACCAGTTTGGGGGGATTGTCTGCCCCAATTCGTGCAATCTGCCCTGAATGTGGTATTCTCAGTCTGGTCCATCCCAGGCACGCAGGCACCTTAAGCTAATTGTAGCACTGGGAAACAATGACATATATCCCATTAACGTTCTATGTTGTAAATTAGTTCCAATGAATAAATCATTAAGATTATATCCAGACAACAAGTCAGTTGTAACATGTTGTCAATTTTCAGGCAGTGTGTATGAATGCTGGGCATTGGTCAATAGTTTTCCTGATTTTCCTGGGTTTGTGTACTAATTTGAAATTAAGATGCGTAGAAAATTGAAATGAAAAATAATCAAGAGATCTGAAAATGTTGTCTTTGTCTTAAGGAAATGCTAATGGAATTAAGAGTCTATCTCTAGGCTCAGTGGTGATTGCAAGTTCTCTACAGTGATCTGTGTGAAGTTGTGGTTGCATGACTAATTCCCAGTGACCAGCTGTCCACATCGTACAAACCATCACAAGAGCAATTAGAACCAACTCGGTAGATGAGAGGCCAAGATTTTAAGGAGCATGAAGATGGAAGTACCATTCAGATAAGGATTACACAATGGTGCATCTCCAAAACAGTTTTTTTTTTAATGGATGGATTTTTTAAACAAAATAGGGAGATATAAAAACATTATTTCTTCTAACACTCAGGTCTTATCTGTTCATATTTATTCCCCTTTCAATCAGTGGTCAGCTTTTTCTTATGTTAAATAAATATGTTCAAATGGGTCTCAATCTCCTTCCAAGCACAGTGTCTCACGTTTCAGAAGTTTGCAGTTGCTAGGGAAGGGTTAAGTGGTCACCTTCTTTCCTCTCCTGCTACAGTATCAAATACTTCAGACTAGGACAAAAAGGGTTGAATTCAGATCTCACATTGGCTTTACACTTGTTTATCTCCAGACAGTTGATTGGTGTTAATAATGATACATATCAGCCAGACCGTTCAAAAGGTACACCTGTTCTTCTAGTACACCTGTTCTTCTAGTACACTTGTAAGGATATTGTAAGTGGTGATGAGTTGGGGCTATATCTGTACATTTTATGAATTCTGATTGCTCTTGTGAAGTCGAATTATGAAAAACTGCTATATTATGAGTGCCTGTCTGTATGTGGATCCACCATGGCTGACCAGCCCCGTAGAAGGGACTTATCAGACTGAGTGGATAGAAGGCGCTTGGGATAACATCACTATTCAGGTTGTCTGGGACAACAGGTGAGCTCCCTCCTTAGAAAACCAGTTTAGCTGATTCCTCTAAAGGAAGGGGGGAAGGTAGGAGTGGCTGAAACTTACCAGGACTTGAAAAAAAGAAACCAGGTGACTTGGAGGGGTTTTAAAAGAAACAGAGAGGAATAGCGGGTTGACATTAAAAGAGGAAGTGTAGGTCAGGTGAGAGCAAGATCACAGAAGCTGTGAGGGGTTCAGGAGAGGAGAGGTCACAACATCAAGCAGCCTCATGGTTAAAGGAGGTTCTGCCAGCTTTCCTGAGCCCAGACTCTTAACAATCCAAGGGACTCTGACCCCAGCCCAAAAAATATATTGGAGGCACATGGGTTTTTTTGTTTGTTTGTTTTTTGATATGATCTTTATTTTCTTGTGCTTTACATAACAAGTATAAAAAAGGATGAATACTTTAGTTAGTCTTTAAGGTGCCACAGGACTCTTTGTCACTTCTGCAATTCCAGACTAACATGGCTACCTCTCTGATTCTTGACATCATGCAAGGCACTGCATATTGACTGTATTCACAGTGTGCCCCTGAGAGAGTTTCATGGTAAACTAGAACCCTTAAACCTTTCAGGTGGAGTTCTCAGCCAGGGATGTGTTTAAATTACTAGGGTATCTCAGGGGTCAGTGCTGTGCCTCAGGCCTAAGGCAGGTGGGCTAAGGAACCCCATTTCTGAGAAGCAGTAACAGACTAAGCATCAGTGCCCAGGAAATATGCTAGGGAGGTTGAGGGGGGGAATCAGTGCTGCCACTTTCTGAGGCTGTAGAAGTGTGAAACACATTAGGAATCCAGAGCAATAGGCTGGGTTTCCCCTCACAGCAGTCCGAGTGGGTAGCTGGAAGGCACTCACTAGAATCTAAAAGGCAGGTGTTGCTGAATTACTATTATTTATTATTTATTTTATTACATAAATTCTGTGCTATTCACAAAATGATGACATTATGAAATTGAGAGGAAAATGAGAATAGGCAAGTGGGAGATGGTTTAGAAATTAATGACTTCTTCAGTTTAATCCAGCATTGCCATTCAACATAGATGAGTAAGGGATAATCCATGGATACAGCAGGGATAACAAAGAAACAACAAGGTGGCCATTAGAAGAAATATGGATTGAACTGTGTTTGAGCAAGGATCAAACAGAAAAGCTAGGCAAAATACAGATATTGACATGGTCTAGCTGTGCTGAGCACTGTTTTCAAATACAAAACCAAATCCAAACATAAGATCACTTTGCTACAAAAAATGCATGCCCATTTTCTTCATGAGGTTCTCTTAAATTTAGCAAAAAATGACCTTTAAACTACCTTGACAGATAGCAGCTGACTAGAAAATTACAGTCATTAACAAGGATATCTAGAGAGCAGACTATTGTAAAAAATGATACTAAGAGACAGATGTTAACAATTTGCAACCCCAAAAGACAGCTACAATAAAACCCTACATTTTTAGTGTTCTAAAGGGTTGTTGTTGAAATTCAGCATAAGATACACAGAAACTTAAAGTGCATACATTTTTTTATTCCTTAGATGCATGCATGGGTAGAACGTTGAAAGTCTTCCACTGTATAGATTAATCAAAACAATAAAAAATATAGTAATCCCACACTTTGAGAGTGACACTTCTAAAATGAAATCAGTCCTGTCCTGGAAATGTTTGGGAAATTTCAGTTGCAAGTTGGCTTCCTGCTGTTAGTTGAGATACACATTAATAGTATTTTAACCCAGAAAACTAAATTGTTGTCAAAATATCTTAATTTTTGTTTGGCATAACAATTCTTTTGACATTTCTCTCACCCTTTTCATGTAATAGGCAGACATGATAATAGAAAAAATATTGATTTGAATATGATGAATAGGCAAATGTATTTCCATATCCATCTTAGAGGATTCTCTCACAGTAGTAAAATAAACATTGATTTTTTGGTCATTATCAGTGAACAATTATCTGGGGCTAAATTTTGTCCTGATTTAAATCCAGGTATGAAGTCAATGGATATGCACCAGGGTATATATGTCATTGGTCCAATGTTTAGGAAAGGAATCAGAAGGCTAGCAGAATGGGTGAAAGTGGAGTGATCTGAAAAGATACATCTATATATATAAAAGTCAAATGGTGTATGCGTGTATGTATGCGTGTATGTATGTGCACTTACTTCTTCCACACCGTTTGAGTAGAGACTTGAAATTTGGTACAGTTAGAGGTCTTAGGGTCCTAATCAGGGTAACAGTCGAAAATTTTTCAAATCTCACCTCTGATGCCCCCCAGGGGTGTAATTCTTTAAAGCCCATTCACATCAGCTGGGCAGCTGCTGTTCTCTGTGACATAGTTATGATGTCATAATACCCCCTCCAATGGACCCTGCATTCGCTCAGCTCTCTGCCCCCTCCCCCCTCCAACAGACCCCGCACTCACTCAGCTATCTGCCCCCTCCCCACCTCCGACGGACCCAAGCAAAGCCGGGTATTTTCACTAGTATTTTATAAAATCTTTACATTTTCCCATATTCTGATCAACTTTAACCAGATAACTCAGATATTATTAATATGGAAAGAATTTAGGTAAGAAAAATATCATGATCACATCCTCATGCTGCATTAGTCACAACGAAAGATGTGCACATTTTTTTTTTTTTAGTTTAGTGGCAATTCTGGGGGGGAAGTATTGAAATAAAACACTTGTTTTCCATTCAATTTTGACTGTTTTTAAACATTCTTGATTTTTTTTAAGAAGGAAATTTTGAAACAAAAAGTTGTTTTAACCAAAAAAATTTGAAATATTTTCTTTAAAAAAATTAAACTTATGTTTTTCAGATTTATTTTAGATTTTTTTCCTGACCGTCATTGTTTTGTGATACTGACACAAATTTGTGAAATGCTTTGATGTCTCAAACTCGGCATTTTTTGCAGAAAATAAGTTTTGTATGAAAAATTTCACTCAGTGCTAGAAACAGATGATCTTGTATTTGTGCTGGTTAAATCTTAATGTCATTATCAATGTATGCTGAGAAAATTCGAATGCCTGCAAATCTAGGTTTGTTCCTTCTGTCTCATTTTCAGGTTTTCTATTTTATTTACTATTTTATAAACAGTGTTTGTTGTTATTTTAATTGATGTGCTGTGTTGGAGTACTTCGTCAGGGAAAAAAGGCAAGACACATCCTGTAATAATGAAAAACATAACGTAGTCCAAAATTACATTGTCCCACTGAAAAGCCATGTCAAAATTGAGTAACTAAGTAACTAAGTTTCAGGTGGAATATGATTATAAAAATAATGACTGCAATTTGGGGAGTGCATGCTTCAAAGGAATCATAGATATGATAACTCCCTGTCTAACAGAAGAAGAGCAGCAGGGTAACAGTCTACCAATATTCAAAGGGTGTGACTACCAAGGAAGGAGAGGAATTATTTAGTGTGGCATGTGGGAATAAAGCTACAGTAAGAGTAATGAGTTTAAACTAAGAAATGGAAAATGAAGGGAGATTGTCTGGGGAAAATATCAGATATACTGGACTGTGGAATAATATATCCAGGAAAGTAGTGGAAGTTCTGAGGTAGTTAAAGCTAGACTAGATTAATGTACTGCAGGGTAAATTTTATATTTGCATTGAACTGGACTTGATCTAATTGTCTTTCCTTGCCCTAATTTCTGTGATTACATAATGGTAGATTTCTGGGTTAATGAAAATGAATTTTAAAAATCATTTTTGTTAATCAAATAATGGCTTTCATAAACATTCAAAGTTGAGGGAAATTGGAAGATTCATGGTATGAAAGACTTTTTGCTAATGCTGCAAAATTTGTTTTGTTAAGTTTATTTTTATATAAATTAAACACATATTTTTTTATTCCCTCCAGTTTTAGGCATCCCACTGTCTATATTCTTGCGTACAGGCCTCTCATGTTCCCCAGATGTTTCAGGAATGTAGTCAGTCTCTTTTTAATTTTTTTTTATTACTAATTGCTGTGTCTTTTAAGGTGGATGGTTAAAAGTTAAGTGCTTGGGAGGATGTGACTGCCAGGCCATGTTAAATTAGGGCCAGTCAGGGTACAAGCTGGGACCATAACTCATGTCTACATTTCTGATCACTGACCCCGAACTTGCATTATAATCTTTCCCATAAATTATGACAGCATGAAAAGAATTAAAATGAAACATCTTTCTTTTTTCTGTTCTAACCTGAAAATGGGGCTTGAGGGCTGAATGAGTTTCCCTTGGACTGTCTAGTGCTTCAAAGAGAGAGCTTGAATTTTTTTACACTTTGTCTCCGAGCACACCTTTCCAAGGAAGAACCAATGTGTTCCCACAATTCCCTGAAACTTCCTGTTCAGTGTATTCCTAGGTCAAGAAAATTGCAATTTATTGAATAGTTCATTATGTTGTCCTTGCTTTTATAAAAGCATGTATTGGCTATATTAATTTTTTCTTTAGGCATTAATGTAGAGTGCTTAATTTAGTAATTCCTTTTAAGCACAGTTTATAGAGTTGGCCTGAAAAGAAAAACAAAACAAAACAATTGCTTTGCTTGATAAAAGTAGAGGGTTCTATTTGTGACCAGTGTATCATTACAAGATGAGTTTATAATGAAATATTTGTGTAAAGCCAAAAAAGTCTCTTTCTAGTCATAAAAATTGGATTGGAAGGAATAGATTTTTATTGGTAACTGTGGGTAAATTTCAATTTTACCACACCCACACAAACACATGGAAAAAAAATCCATTGATGATCATCAAAATTTACAGATAGTTGAAGTAAGAAAAATGTTGCTTGAGAGAATGTCAGAGTTCAATTTTTAATATAGTTACTTTGTGTATTTTGACATATGATGTTGACAATTTTGTGTTTTAATTGTTATAAAGCTTTAACTTTTGGAAACTTAGTATCATTAAATAATATTGGCTGACACACCCCGTCCATTGTCCGAACTCCACATAATTTCCTGCAACTGTGAAAATGTAAACCAATACAAAATTTAAAAAATATAGACAAAAAAAGCAAGATGTTTTGAAGAGACTAATGAATAAAGAACAGAACCAATTAAGAGAAATGAAGCAATTACTTTTCACTCTATTCCTGATAACTACATAGGCTGACTGAGATTGACTCCTCAGAGTGAATTCATGTTACCATATCTGTAAATACTGCTCCAGTTCCATTTGTTTATTCAAAATGAAATTGTGCCACCTTTATTCAGGGTAGCAACTCCCTGGTTGTGGAGGGCTCAGTCAGGAGCAGGCCTGCACATCCATGTGAGAGGAGAATGGGGGAATAAGGTGTCCCTTTGCACTCATGCTTGGGCTGCCCATATTGCCAAAATGCAAAGGGGAGAGCACCCTTTGCTGAGCCACTACTCCCTGTCCCATAAGTAAAAGTGGCCAAATCCTCCTCCCAGGGATTTCTATCAAGCTAGAGTCCTGTTTAATAATTATTGACTAATTACATTATCTTTACATTTAAAAATACATGGGAGCCTTGACAACTAAATATTGTAAAATTTCATAATGGATGAAACTAACTCATCTATAGCCAGCCGGAACTTAGCCCAAGTCCCATGTCAGTTCTCAAAATAGGTTTGCTTCCTTTGCCTTAGTCAAAGTGTTAATTGTTACTAAAGCCTGTTCTTTTGTGTCAGCCAATGTCAAAGTTTCAGAATCTCTGATAAGCAGCTGGGTCTACTAGACCCCAGTGTTATAGATGTCAGGTTAGTGGCTGAACTGTATGCCAGCACTTGTGAGGATTTGCCAATTTACACTTGCTGTCTCTGTATTTTGTAAAGAAGTTAACAATGCAAAAGCCATGGAAAAGGTCAGTAGGAATATGGATTTGAGGAATATGCATTTTAGGGACTTCCTGTGGAGTTCACTCAGTTGTCCAAACTCTGAGGGTAGGTTTCCTTGTTCGTTTCGTCCTTTCCTTTCTGGGGCCTGATCCAACTACAACTGTACAATCAAATTTTTCAAAAGTGCCTAAGTGATGTAGGAGCTCGAGTACTATTGAAAGCCAAAGGGACTTCTGCTCCTACCACACATGGGTTTTTTGAAAGTTCTACCCAATTCTATAATACTCCTTTTGTGAACTGGATGGGGCCTTACTTGGAAAGAGAAGTTTCACAGTGTAAATCAGTGGTGGGCAACCTGCGGCCCGTGGGCCACATGCGGCTGGTTGGGGTAATCGACTAACAGGCAGCCAGACAGTTTGTTTACATTTGCTCGGCCGCCTGCAGCTTCCAGTGACTGAGGTTTGCAGTTCCCAGAGGGCCTGCTCCCATTGTGCGCATCCATACTCACAAAATGACTCACATATCGACTTCTTTAAAATCTTAACATGCAAATGACTTTTGTTTTTATCTGCCTTGTTTGGTTTAGAAAAGATGACTCCTCTTTGGGAGAATTCTGCTGTATCAGATATGTGGAAGTGCATGGAAGGAAAAATAAAAAGATATTGGCAGATACTCAACTACATGCAGTAGGTATCAAACCTTTAAATGGAAAAGTAAACCAAATTCTGGAGACCAGAGGGGAGAAACTGGTTCTAAATACTAATTTCCTGTGATATAAATATTTGTTTATTTTTTATATAAATAAAATATGTTAGCTTGCTTCTTGAATGCAGTTATTGCTACATACACAGCCAAATGCTATGTTTACACAGCAAGTTACTGTGCTGCAAGTTAGGGTGTGAATCTGGAATATACCAGCTTCTGGCACAGAAATATCCCATATGAACACTACAAAGTCCTGGAGTGTGTTGAACTCCAGTATTTATAGGAACTGTAGCAATGTCCACACAGGATGCTACTGCACTGCAAGCTGGTGCACAGTAGCTTCACACCCAGATTTGCAGCACAGTAACGAATAATGTTGACAGCCCTACTTAGACATGTAGTCCTGTTGTCTTTAGTAGGGTACTTGCCAAAATAAGGGAAGCAGGATTTGCAGCAGTGAGTGATGCAAAGCTGGTTGCATCTTTGGGGCTATACAAGTGTTATTGAGGGCATAATGTGAAGACAGTAGGGATGAAGAAACTACAGCTGAGGAGTATAAACTGGACTGCAATATCTTTGTAGCTAGTGATGCCACATGAGATGGCAAGGAGACAGATTGACTGGCAGAGCTCGGGGTGAGTTTGGGGTTAGAACTTTAAAAACAGCATTCTTTTACTTGCAAACTGAAAGGCACAAAAACATGGACCTTCCCCTTTTTCCTTCCCCTTCAACCTCCCCCAAAAACAAATATAAGAATCTTATTTAGAATGCAATAATTATTTTGGAACAATATAAAATGATCATAAACTGCATGCCCAAGACCTACTGGAATTTTGGCCAAAACGGACAAATACGGAAGGCTCGACTCAAGCAAAAATCCCATTGTTTTTAATTGCTCAGGAAGTTTTACTATAATTCTGAAAGCTGGCAAACTGGTTTAAAGTTTTGCTCTAATTACTTTGTCTTCAAAGAGTGATTCTTTAAATGGAACAAGGGGCTTAAAGGGGACTGAATTTAAAATCCCAACTGGAAGTTACAGAGGTGAAAGCATTGGGTTATTCATCATCCTACTCTGTGCCTTGCATACTATAGTTCCGTTTGTATAGCACCTGCTTGTGGGGCTGTGCACTGATTCTCAGACATCTGCCATTTAGGTCTTGATTATAACATATTGAGTTTAAAAATAGCAGGCATGTAAGGAAAGAAAATGATACAGTGTGTTGCTATAATCAATGTCAAGCTAACCCTGAAATGTGGCGTCAAATTCCATTGGCTTCGTCAAGGCCCTGGAGGAGATATAAGTTGCGAGTTTTTAGCAGCACCTGGAGCCATAGAAGCAAAAGTGTATTCACATGTGCTTGAACAGTGTATACTAAGTCTGACTAATATAGTTCTAATGGACTTCATTGGTAGCAGTGGGTTTGGCCTTGATGCTGGCTTCTTCCAAGGATGTGTTCTCTGTTTACAGGGCCGACTCTAACTTTTTTGCTGCCCCAAGCAAAAAAAACAACCCAAGCAGTGCCCCCTGAGGGAAAAAACAAAAAATCCGAGCACCACCCCGCCAAAATACCCCCCCCCCAAGTGCTGCCCGTCGAAACAAACCCCTCCCCTGGAACAACCCCCCGAGCACCGCCCCACTGAAACAACCCCCCCGAGTGCTGCCACGCTGAAAGAACTCCCCCGCCCAGTGCCGCCCCACCAAAACAACCCCCCCAGTGTCGCCCTGCTGAAACAATCCCCCCCACCAAGTGCCACCCTGCTGAAGTAAAACAAAAAAAACTAAAAAACCCAAGCACCGCCCCGCTGCCCCAAGATTGGCCTCCCCTTAGAAGGTGCTGTCCCTGTCTGTTTAGTTTCTTTTTAAATGAGATGCCAGTATGTACAACCAGCTCAATGCATGCTGCAGTGGTTTATGCTATTTGCAGTGCCGAAATGAGTCACACTTCATGATGAAGAGCAAAATTATGGTTCCCGCATTTGGGGTCCCTACCACCCTAGTGAAAGAGGCAGTCATAATGTTGAAATTCCCAAGAACAAGTGTGTGTGGGGTGGGGTGTGCTAGACTGGCCACCAGAGGCAGAAGAGATGGCCATGCCCCCCTGCACACAAGACAGTACTGGGGTGAGTAAACGCTACTTCATTTCTAAAGGTGTAGTAAAGGGATAGTGGGGAGTGTACTCTCCCAGTGTCCTGGAGGCATTCTGCCTGCTGCCCTAGGCAGATAAATTGCCTCCAGCCTCTGCCAGCTGAATGATGCACTCCACTGCCTAGCACACTACGCTCCATTGAATACTGATTCTGGTATTTGCAATGAAATTATGTTGAGGTTTTTTTTATGGGATGGAAGGACAGAGAGAGCGAGTGATCCTGGCCTCCCGCGTCTCAGTAAGCAAAATGAGTAACCTTGTTGACTGCATACACTGACTTCAACTTGGCAAAGCCCAAAGAGGCTTTCTGCTTGCACCTCAGAATCTTGCTCTTGCTCTAGCACTAGGCCAGTCCTACTTGAGGGACTCACTGAAGTGGAGTCACTAATGTCTCCATCACGGCTTTGCTCTCTCTCCCCAGAGCTCTCTGACTGTATCCTCGTTGGTATCTTCATTTTCTTTCTCCCCTAAAAAGCATTTTCCTCAAGTTACCAAAGTCATTGTCCAGGCAGTGAACCATGAATAAATCAATTAACCCCTCTCTGCCTCAGTGTAACTGTCTTTAAAATGAGTATAGTTCTCACTTTACCTACTTCCCCTGGGAGCTGTGAGATCTTAATTAATGTTTGTAAAGAACCTGATATTCTAGGGGGGAAAGTGCAATAATAGGACATATTATTATTAGAAATGAAATTAGTTACAGAATTTTTACGAAAATAGACAGGGCCTGATCTTGGGCTATGGCCAATGAGTGCTCAGTGCAGCTCAGGAAGGGGTTCAAAGGTGCCTCCTCTGATCCTGGAGCTGTCTGATCCTTCTGAACTTCTTCAGTCTGAACTAGAAATCTTGTGACAACAGGCTCTCTCATGAGGTTTCTGGCACTTCTGCTCTGGTCTGAGCCAGAAATAGCATGAAAAGAACTTCTCTTGCAGGGTTTCTGGCAATTGAACTGAATGGAGCTACACTGATTTACACCAGCTGAGGACCTGGCCTGTTACCTTGCAGGTTAAAGGTCCAGTTGTGCAGATGTTTTTAATCATCTCTTTGATTTAGAAGGATTGTGGTTGAAGATTGTTGCAGAAAAAAGCACGGGGTTTTAGAAATTGATTTGAATGAAGCAAGGGGGAGCTTTACTCGTGTGACCAAAGCTACACATGTGCTAAGTGCTCTTTAGGATCAGGACCATAGTGAGTGATGAACTGCAGTTATGACAGGAAGTGCTAGAATCCTACTTATAGTACATTCAGAAAGCAGACCAATAGCAGAGCAATAATGGAATCTTTTCTTCTCCATCTTCTTCTTTTCTTCTGTTCTTTAGCACTAAGCTATACCAAACTCACTGGCAAGGCAAGAGATGATTAGGCAGAACTTTCTCTTATTCTTTTAGTGTGTAATTTTATTATCCCATATGTTGCTGTTCATATTGAGTTTGTGCATCTTGATAGTGCTGACTTCTTGTATAAACATACTTTTAGCCAAATGAAGTGGCTTGAAATAAATATTTAAAATAAAATAAAGCCAGGCCTCTTAGTTTGAATTCTGATCAAAATACTGCCAGAACCACCACCTCGGAGTATCTGATTACATAAGGACACTGCCAAAAAAAGGCACACAACCACAGAAACACCTTGGCCTAATAAATAAAACCTCTTTGCATTATTTCCCTTAAGATTAATCTTTACGGAGCCATTTCTGATCAGTATGTCTCTGCTAGCTGGTCAAAAGGCAGTATGGTATAATTCATACAGCCCTGCACTAGGACTGAGAATACCTGGAGTATTATTCCCACTGTTGCTCCAGACCCTTGTCGCTGCATAACAGAAATGATCCTAAAACCCCCAGATCTAGCCAAAGATGGATTCTCACAGCACAGGCACACTGGAAGACAGCAGGAAGGTTGTCCTCTAAGGGTAAACACCCACAGATGGCCTGGGCCAATTGATTTAGGCTCATGGGGCTGTTAATTGTTGTGTAGACATTCAGGCTTGGGCTGGAGCTCCAGCTCTGGGTCCCCGTGAGGGGAAGGGCCCAGAGCTCAGGCAAGTCTAGTCCAAGCTCAAATGTCTACACAGCAACTGTTAGCCCCCACAACCTGAGTCAGCCGAACTAGGCCAACTGCAGCTATACCACGGGTCTTTTAGTCCAGAGTAGGTGGACCCTAAGGATCTGCTTGCAAGCCCCACATAAGGTATTTGTTGGGGGTTGGGACAGGACAGGCATAGCAGAGATTCCATATGGCCCATAAGGCGGCTCTCTGCAGTCCCCAGAGAAATCCAGGATTGGGAGTGTGCAAAGGTGATTTAAAGTCTCTTCTAGTCCTTCTCTTTACCTGGACTGTGTGTTCTGTGCTGCTCCTTTCTTAGAGGTACAGCACAGAATCTCACCTCTGGGTTCTATTCCTGGCTCTGCTACTAACTAGCTGTATGATCTGGGCTAAGTCGCTTCACTACTTTGTGCCTCTGTTTGCACTCCCACTCTTTATCTGTCTAGTCTATTCACATTGCAGACTCTTTGGAACAGAAACTGCTTCTCACTATGTGAGTGATATGTACAGTGCCTAGCAGAATGGGGTCCTGATTTCAGCTGTAATAAATAATAATTTGCAATGCGAAAATTATGTGTGGGTAGCTGAGAACAACTGGGATATTTAATTTGTCTTATCTTGTATTTTGCCAGGGACGAAGAGAAAAATAATCCTCCCCATTAAAATTTTCCCCTCTTGTCCCCAGAGTCTGACTTTCAGGTAAGGCCCATGTAACCTCCAGTGGAAGTGTGGTGTACCCACCTTTCCTTAACAAAAGGATTCATGGCCGTAGAGTTTATTGCGGAAAGAAAAGACTGTCAGCTTGTGAATTACGGTAACTTATGTTAGCAGTTTAGGTCATGGAACTTTCACCCACAAGCAGCTACAGATGTACCTGCCAAATATATGCTAGCTGAAGCCAAGTTCCAGTATCAGACTGATTAAATTAACACCTCAGCACAACAGACCCATAGAATGCCATACTTAATAATGATGCAAGCTGATTTACTGCTGGCTCACTCCTAGAGGGCAGACTCAGGGTAGCTGAGGTTTTTGGATAGCTTCGTGTTTGCCATTGCTAAGAGACCTAAAGACATTTAGTCCTTCTGCCGGCAGTAAATTAATTAAATGGGTTGCAAATAAATAAAATAATCAACATTAATTTTATTTCTTGCCTAATCTTTATCTTGTGGATAGGCTGTAATTGCTGCATCATTCTCCTGTCAGATATGTTTTAGGACCTGGTTAAGAAGAAGTCATTTCACTGTTCTTCATCATTCTTCCTCCTGTGTCCACAGAAAGCCTGTAGATTTATAAATAGAGGCATAATATCTGTCAGGTAATATGCTAGCTGCCAAACCCCATACCAGGCCATTCAAAACCTAGGGGAAATAATTCCTCATTGCATAGAATACTTTTTTCCTTCTTCAGCAACTTTCATCCAAAAATCTCCAAGCACTTTACAAGCACTTTAATGCCTCATCTTGCAAATCTTAAATAACCTGATTAGGGCTTCATGCAACTAGCCAACCTCGAGACAATGGGGCATCTAGAGAAAACAGCAGGTCCTCCTGTAGTAAAAGCTTGGAAGGGAGCATAGGAAAAGACATCTTCTGAAAAAGAACACCTTAGGGAATGTCTCCCTGATCAGGGGTGGGGTTTACACCACTGCAGAGTAAGCCACTGCAGCCATCTATTCACACGCAGACAATCTGTGCATAATCATTTGCATGATTGAAACTACATTTGTATGATAAATGGTTTGTTATAGTAATGCACTTAATGTGGAGAGTGACAAATGAGACTGATGGAAAGGGCGGGGAGATGCTGGACATTCTGCCCCAAGAGCCAGAGCCAGTCATACTCTGTGGGCATGGAGATTGCACTGGTGGCAGACCTGGCCAGGCATAGGGGAAGGCTGAAGGTAGCAAAAGAAATGAGGGAGCATCTTTCCCAACTTCACACACTGTTGAAACTCTTCGGGGGGGGGGGGGGGCACTGGGCAGCTGAGGAGAGGTGGGATACAGCTGCATGGATCCTCCCTTCTTGCCCCATTGAGTCGGAGAAGACGGGGTAGACAAATGGAGGGAGACCTACAGACCTGTGGAGCAATGGACGGATAATTCTACCAACCACACAACATGTTATATCTGTCCATGTCCAGACTTGGATTTGGGTGCTAGACAGAGGAGCTGTACCTAATAGCACAAACAACTGCTGCTTAATTATCAGAGCACATTGACAAATATTGATCTTGGAACCATATCAAAAGGTGAAGTTTAATTATTGACACTGACAATCAGAACCTTTAAGTGCTCGTATTTTAGTCCCAGCCAGCTTGGAAATATTTGCCATCATATTTGCCTGTGTAACTACATATATATGTCTGAAAATAGCACTCTTATTTAAATTATAGTAGTTCAAACTCATCTGAGATTTCATAGGTTCTACCATAATGCAGCTGTTTTCCTCGGGGTGTTCTCACAAGGTCATAAAAAAAATCTATTTGTTATGAGCATTCTGAAACCCAAAGGAAAGCAGCTGTGTTTTTGACAAACTGGACCACATTTTCAACACCTCAAGCTACACAGACATTTATACAGGAATTCTATACATTACATATCCACGAGCTATATATTTTTAACAGTAACAACATACAGTGTTCTTAACAGAAGTTTACATGACAAAGCAGCCCCACTCTATATTATTGAGTTGCAATATGAAATTAAAACCTGACCGCCTGCAGAAGACTTGCTATAAACTTAAAACATGCCACCCAAAGTGACCTCAAAGACCACTAGGGAAATCACTGAATGCTACAGAGATGCTGGAAGTGAACTTTGTCCATTACTCTCCAGAGTTTCTTATTTTATTCAATTTTTTGTTTGTTTTTCACACATTCATGAGGGGAAAATGTAATAAATCAGCAGGATTAGTTATGAACTTCAGTGAAAATAAATGTTTACTAGAACTAGAGTGATTTAAATTTGGGGTCTTGACAACAAATTCTCATGGGTCACAAGCTGGAGTTCTTGCCCATACCAGGCCCACCCATAAGTCAGATGCGCTACTCACACTGGTTTTATAATTGAAAATAATTTCTGCTACTCTGTACAAGGGGAAGGGGCTGGTTAAGTGCTGAATGTGCAAGAAATGGCTCTTTATAATGTCCATCCATTAGTTTTGATGCTGGTTATTTGAAGATAATACTTCCTTTTCTCATGCGTGTACAGCAAGAAGGAGTGCAGATACTTGGTGTAGTTAACAATCTAGTTATGGCTCATTGCACAGGGAATTAGAAAGGGGCACTTGCTCCTCTTCTGCCACTACACAGGTCATGGCTATTCTCCCAGTTCTGAACAAAGATCAGGAAAGCATGCTAGTGTTGGGGTTGCTGTAAAATGTAGAGGAGGAGGAACTGGGTTATGGACCCTCCTCCTTCTGTACCAGGCAGTTGGAGCTGAGGGGGGTGCAGTCTGTATCCTGGTAAAAGGTGTAAAAATGACTGCCTCTGTGTGAGCCTCTCAGCATTGCTGGAGGTACTTTTTGCCTCAGTCACAATATTTCCAGGAAATGTGTGTGTGTGGGGGGGGGGGGGGGGGACAGGACAGAGAGTGTGCCTCTCACACTGGATAAAGCTTAAAAGCCACAGCTGACTCCTTAGCACTAAGAACATAAGAATGGCCCAGACCAAAGGCCCATCTAGCTCAGTATCCTGTCTTCTGACAGTGGCCCAGAAGGAATGAACAGAACAGGTAATCGTCAAGTGATCCATCCCGTCGCTCATCCCCCCAGCTTTCGGCAAACAGAGGCTAGGTACACCAGTTGGAACAGTTAGAAGAGCCTATTCAAACCAGATGCCAAACTTTGAAATGTAGAGAGAGCCTAAAACTCTATTCTTTTTACTTCTGCCCCCAGAGAGGAGAACACAAACCACCCGCCACCTACCAGTTTGGGAGACTAGCAGACAATTTAAATAATAAAATCTTCAACTGCTGTAAATCAGCACAGTTCACTGACTGAAATCAATGATTTAAAACAGCTGAGGATCTGGCCCAGCAAGTACAGCGATTGTTTTTAAATCAAACACTTTTTAAAAGCAGTTTTTTCTAAAGAACAATTAGAATAGTGTTTTCTCTTGGATCAGCATCCATACACTTTAATGGAAATTACAGAGACTGATAAATAAACATCTTATATTTACCTTTTTAAATACAGTCAAATTTTCTTATGTAACAGACCCTAGTGTAAACAAAAACATGAACAGTAACCTAATTACAGGACCGATAGGACAAATTTCAATGTTTTATGTCCACTTCTGTTTCATAAATTGCTTTAAAATATGAACAAAGTAGAAAATATTAAACATTTGTATCAGATTTAGTGAAGTAGCTTATATGGTTTAATACAAAGCACATTCCAGTAAATGGAAAAACTCCTATTAACTTCTGTAGGATTTAGATCCAACCTGAAGTGAATAAAAGGCTACATAGCAGAAAAGTTTTGCAAGCAAAAGTTAATTCAGACCTGTTAACTATTATGAATGTGCTTACAGTCTCCATCAGGCATGACATTTGTGCAGGTTAAGTGTGCCAGTTATCCAGTGTTTAGTCTTCAAAATGTGTTTCTCTAATTCAGATGGCAGCTTATAATGTTGTTTTTACTGCTTCGTCAACATCAATTAATGATTTTTACTACTGTCTAAGGGTTTGTCTAACTTAGGTTGAGGTTAGCTAACAGGTCTTAAGACAGCATTTGTGACAAGTAATATCGGAAATCTCATTTATGTGACATTATAACTTGCTGCTGTTTTTTCTGGTGCGTATTTCCCCCTGGTTTTCCATGTCTTTCTCAGTGCAGGAGACAGACAATTACACACATTCACTTTCTCCATGCCATTTTATAGACCTTTATATCCCCTCTTAGTCGTCTCTTTTCCAAACTAAACAGTCTCATTATTTTTAATCTCTCCTTATATGGAAGCTGTTCTATGCCCCTAATCATTTTTGTTGCCCTTCTCTTTTTTCCATTTTTTTCAATTTTTTCTAATTCTTTTTTGAGAGGGGGTGACCAAAAAAGAATCAGAATATTTTCTGTCTTATTATCTATCCCTTTCCTAATGGTTCCTGACATTCTGTTAGCTCTTTTGACTGCTGCTGCACATTAAGCAGATGTTTTCAGAGAACTACCCACAATGAGTTCAAAGTCTCTTTCTTGAGTGGCAAGAACTAATTTAGACTCCATTATTTTATATGTATAGTTGGAATTATGTTTTCTCATGTACATTATATCACATTTATCAACATTGAACATTGAATTTCATCTGCCATTGTCTTGCCAGTCACTCAGTTTTGTAAGATTCCTCTGTAACTCTTCAGTCTGCTTTTGACTTAATAATCTTGCATATCCACTGGATCACCCTACCTACATGTTTGTTTATACCCTTGATGAATTCTAATTGATTGGTGAGGGTAAGTCTGACATTAATAGAAAGGTAACTGCAGCATCTTTGTCTTTCTTAATGAGTGTCTGATTGGGCAGAGTATAATTTATTTTACAATCAAAATATCCCATGATGATTCAGCATTAAGAAACTGAAATGAGATGAAAATGATGAAGTTGTATACAAATTTTATCACACTTTACTTATTATTAGTTTGTTTTCCTTAATGGTATTTATGCATGTATGTACACGTCTTCTCCTCCACACTATTTAGAGAGAGAGTGTGAACAAGATAGCTTGCTTTAGCATGAGTTTGGGATGGCTGTTAATTCGTAGTGGGCCTTATGCCAATGGAAGACAGGCATAGTGAAACTCTGCTCTGCCATGACTTGTGCCAGCTCCCTATTCCAAGAAAAAGAACAGAGTGATGATTTCAGGACCTAGATCAGGTACAAAGGGCCTGTAACATATAACTGAATCTAGCCGCAGCCTATGTCTAATCCCTTTAGCCACTCTGTGTCACAGAATAAAATAAACCATATAAATGGGATTGACTATAAAACCAGACTACTCTTGCATACCCAACTTCACAAAGTTTCTTGTGACCCACATATGCATGAGCACTAGTCCTAGATTGTGACTTTGTACATGAGGGAGACATTCTAAGCCAGAGTTTCTCTTCTGCTCCAAGTCAGGGTGTGAAGAAATAGATTTAGATATAGGCCAGTTGAAAATTATGACAACCCCTGTACCAACTCAGCTTTTCTGGCCAATGAATAAGGGAGATGGAGTCATGGCTCTGCACATTTGCTGACTACATACTCTGGGGAGGAAGTAAGTATGCACCTAGTTCCACTGGTCCAGCATGCCCAAACCCAAAACCCGTGTAAGAAGAATGTTCACTCCCTTGCATGGCATGTCACAACCTAGCCCTTAAGAAATGTGAAGCATCAGTAACAAATAAATAGCACCCAAGAGTTCTCACCTGGATATCCCTTCCCAGAGTGTAGTGGGCGGCTGCCCCACTCCAGGAGAGCAGGGGTTAAAAGTACGCTGACCATACGTCCCGTTTTGAATGGGACAGTCCCGTTTTTTTAATGTTTTTTAACCGTCCCGTCTTTTTGTCCAAAATATCAATTTTGTCCCGTTTTGGGGGCAGGACTCATAAAACATGGAGTCATAAAACGTCCCCTCCCCCCCGCCGCCGCCACCGGCTCGCTCAGCCCCCGGCTGCGGCTCCTGACAGCTCCGATCTGCCGCCTCCTCCAGCCCGCCGCCCGCTGCCGCCTCCTCCTCTCTATTCCTCCTTCCCTCCTTCTCTCCATCCCCCTTCTCCATCCCTCCCTTCCTCCCTTCTCTCTCTCCCTCCGTCCACTGCCTCCTCTTCCATCTTCCTTCTCTCCATCCCTCCTTCTCGCTGTCCCTTGCCTCCTCCATCCCCCCTGCTCCCTACCCCCATCTCATCTCTTCTCTCATCCATCCTCTCCCTTCTCCCCTTCGTGCCTTCTCTCCCTCTGTCCCCTCCATCATCTTCATCCCTCATTCCCCCATCCTGTTCTGCTTATTCCTCCATCCATCCCCCCCGACCCTCCTCTTCTTCCCCCCCGCCCGGCGCTGGGGGGCCCAGGTGGGGCCATGCCCCCCCACACACACCCTGTCCCGTTTTTGCCATCCCAATGTCCCGTTTTTGTCTAAAGGAAATATGGTCAGCCTAGTTAAAAGCAGTCTTTGGACAGGTGTGGCCAGCTCAATCACAAGACAACTGGCCCTGATAGGAGGGTTGTGAGTAAGGAGCCATGAGAGTATCACTCCAGCCCTCAATAGAAAAGATCATAGGGAAATTTTTTTAAAAAATCTATATTCAGTCCAGTGTGAAATAAATAAAGCATGGAGAAACACATTGAACACTGAGGATAAAAAGAAATACTGAACAGCTGTTTCACTCATTGAGCACTGAATCGCTCCTGTGCATTGATTGATGCAGGGGACCTGTGAAAAATAGCATGTGATCATGTCATTACATCTATATAAAAATGCACACGCATAAGAAGGCAGCATTAAAGTTGCACAGGCAACTTTAATTCTGGCATTTTCTAGCTTAGGGCCTCACCATGTAATTTTAATATTCTCTTAAAGATCGCGGTGGGTGGACGGGTGCGTGGGTGGGAGAGGGGCATTATGAAATGTGTAAATAAACACACACAAACACACTTGAAAGCATGGATGAGCTTAGCTAATTTCAGTATTAATTTGTAATACTGTTTGTCCTAAAATCAGCTCAGAATTAAAGCAATTTTCTTGTGCTCCTCTTTTGTGTCTTACACTGTCCTTCAAATATCATTGTTAATATTTCAAAGCAAAGTTGAACATTTTTGTAGGATTACACTCATGCTTTTCACTGTAATTAAATATTCATGTGTATCATGATTTGTTTATGGAATCAATGTTTAATATAAATTAAATACACACTGTTTCATCACAATTAATATACATCATTTTAAAACATTCATTTCCAGGTTGTTTAAATCAGCATTTTTCATTATTCAGCAGACCATTTTTAATAAGAACCACTAAAGTAAAGTAGGACAGCAAACAGTTTATAACTCAATTTTACAGTACAATACAACGTGCACAACTTTCAAATGTGCAAAAGATGAGCAAACCCTTTTTCTAAATGTATGTATTAATCAATGAAAAGCTATTTTGATTAAACCAATACTAATATTTTTCCTAGAAGAAATTTATTAAGGGGGCTGAAAACTGTTAATGAAGAAAGTTGTGCTACCTTGTGTGTTCTTCATTTTAAACATTAGTTTTCAGCAATCAACTAAAATGGTTTCCCCTCAAATAAATTACCCGATTAAATAATAATATGTAAGTACACCGAGGCAACATTTTTCAGCTGATCTTTTTAAAGGGAAAATGGTGATTTGGTGGCACAATAATTTATGAAGAGGCATCTCCAAATTGTTCATATCAAATCTTTGTCTCAAAACATTCCAAAAAAATATTTAAAATGCTTCATTTCAGCATTTTTAAAATAAAATTGTTTGATTTTATTTTGTTTGAACTGAGTTTCTTTGAAAAGGTCTTTGTGGGGGTTTTTTAAAATAAAAAACATTAAAATGGTCAAATTATAATAAAACATTTTAATTTTGTCAAAACAACCCAAAATGTTTTTTTTTTACTTTTTGAAATTGCCAGCAAACTGAAAACAAACTTTTACTCACCCAGCTGTTTATATACTATTACTTCATACATATTCACAAATTGTGTACCTTATATAATAGTCCCATTGAACTCTGAGCACAAGTGAAGTATCTAATTTTCATTCTGCAGTGTTGCTGGTGACCCTACCAATAACAATGTAACCCCACAGCTATCTTGGTTCCAGGTGTCTCAAGGACAGGCTTAGCAAATTGTAAGAATTTGCCTATATTTATAATTGAAAGGATTGGCAAAAGGAATGGCTGATGGGGAAAATGGGCTAAAGAGCCCATTGGCTTTAGGCTGCTGGTGAAGTTACATCCACATTGCTACTGTCTAGCACAGGGGTGGGCAAACTTTTTGGCCCGAGGGCCACATTGGGGTTCAAAATTGTGTGGAGGGCCAGGTAGGGAAGGCTGTGCCTCGCCAAATAGCCTGCCCCCCCCCATCTGACTCCCACTCACCTCCCACCCCCTGACTGCCCCCTCAGAGCTCCCAAGACATCCAGCCCCCCCGCTCCTTGTCCGATTGCCCCCTCCAGAGATCCCCCCCCTCCCTAACTTCCCCCCGCAGGACCCTACCCCGTACCTAAGCCCTCCTGCTCCTTGTCCCCTGATTGCCCCCTTCCAGCAACCCCCCACTCTAACTGCCCCCCAGAATCCCCAATCTAAGCCCCCTGCACTTAGTTCCCTGACTGCCCTCTCCCGAGACCCCCCCCACCCTAACCACCACCCAAGCCCCCCTGAGCGCCCCTCACCCCCGTTCTTGCTTACTTTGCTCAACCGGGCATGGCCCCACGGCTTGCTGCTCTCATCTGGCTCCTCGCCTGGCCCCGGCAGCTCAGCCCGGCACCCCCGGGCGGGAGCGCGGCGCCCCTCACCGCGCTGCTCGGCCCCTGGGCACGGAGGAGGGGGCCACTGGCACCACTCCCCTGCCGAGAGCTCGCAGGCCGGATAAAATTAAAGTGAAAGAAAGAGAAATACGCGCCACTCCAACAACGGTCAATGTGTTTTGAGTGCGCCATCTATTGGGGAAACGTGGGCATTGCAGGGAAAGGGGAAAAAAAGGAGGTTTTTACTATAATTTGGACAAGTTCGGCGGGCCGGATTAAAAAGCCTAACGGGCCGTATGTGGCCCGCGGGCCGTAGTTTGCCCATGTCTGGTCTAGCAGGTAATATCTGGCAGCTAGTTTGCCAAAAGTATGACAAGTGTGTACACATTACAGTAGACTCTCGATTATCCAGAATTGGGTTAACCAGAATGTTGATTAACCAGGATGTCAAAAAAATATATGCATAACTCACAGGGCCGGCTCTGGCTTTGTTGCCGCCCCAAGAACAAACAAACAAAAAAAACCCACCAGGGTGCAGGGCAGCTAGTGAACCAAAGCCACTCCCCCTGGTGCAGCCAGGTGAACCAACACCCCCGTCCTCATATTTCCTATAGATGGTGATTATCCAGGATTTTATTAACCAGGATTATTTTTTTTCCTATCATCCTGGATAGTCAAGAGTCTACTGTATTATGATATTTTTCATGATGTGGTCACTGTCCATTAGAAACCACCAATTCATTTCACATGCATGGCTATGTCAGGCATGAGGCCAAGCATTGAGAATGAACTGACCCTGTATGGGGGGGTTTCTCCAGAAAGGGCTGGGGAACATTTTGGGCAGTGTGGGAAAGCTTGGCATGCTATGGGGTCTGTTGTGTTTGTTCTACAGTTGAAAAGAGGACTGCCATATCTAGGGGGGTTCAGTCTGGCATACTTCACTAGCACTAAATTCATTGCTGTTTTCTTTCTTCTGCTTCCTCTCCCCCCCCCCCCCCCCCCAAGACAGGACTGAATTTTCCAAATGAGCTTTAGTTACATTGACTTATCATGTTTATTGTGTCCTTTGTAATATATGCTCAGAAGATAAATTGGCAGAAGCTATCCAGGATATACCACTCACAGATCCAGATGAACAATTTACGCAGACTCTGTACTCAACTTGAACTTTTTCCAGGAAACCACATTTGGGCCATTTAAGTTCATATCATGTATCATTGTTTGTGCCTCTCAGCTAAATATTAAAATATCCATTACCTAAATTATTTCCCCCTTTCTCATAAAATATGCCTAATTCAGTATTGAACAGTCATACAAAATCAAATAATGCTTCCCTTAAAGAAAGCATTAATAATTATTACTGTGTTATTTATTTACCCACTACATATTTTCCAAACGCTCAAGAAAGATGGGCTCTGCTCACAATCTAAGGGAAAGAGGAACATAATTGACAATTCATATGCAAGTCAATGGGATTCATTTGTAAACAGCCTGGCAGTAGTGAATATTTTAGATGGATTTGAATGTGGGCCTGGTAAGGGCCTTGCAGAACCACTTGGCAGGAGACGGGGGGAAGGTTACCATGCAACGTGAAAAGGCATAGAGTTGGTTGTACATGGTGACAAACAGGAGAGGCTCAGAACAGTGGTGGGGTAATGGGAGGGCAATGTAAAGATGAGTGGGGTTTTAACTAAAAAAGGAACTTGCATTTTTGTATGTATTTATGTTAAAAGTAATATAGCTTTTCTTTTTTTTTTTCTTTATTTTTGCTATGACTTTAGGTCTAAACTCAATAATATTGTTTATGGAAAACAAATTGTAGCAATATCCAACACCCTTCCTCATGGGAAAACAGAGAGAATTCACACAGCTGTTGTTACAGATACTGATCATACTTAATCTTGTATAGCACTTGGATACCAACGTAATAGGCATTTTAGGAACAGCACAGGTGGCTAAATGGATATATACATATCCCAGATATTTCTGATGAGTTAGCTGGAGCGGACACACAGATGCCAACTTCTTCTGGCATCGGTAGGTGCTCAACCCATCTCTGCCCTTGGCCCTGCCCATACTCCATCCCTGCTTCAGCCCTTCCTGTCCCTTCCCCACCCCCATTCCAATTCCTCCCCTAAAGTCCCCAACCCAGCTCCACTCCCTTCCTCACAGTATTCTGACTCCTTCACCAAATCCCCACCGCAGCCCCACCTCTTCCCCGCCTCCTCCTCTAGAGTGTCATCTTCCTACTCCTCCCTCTGCCCTCCTGGAGCTTGCTACGCCACCAAACAGCTCTGAACAATCATACCCAGTGCCTCATCCCATCTCACTGAGGCTTCCTCCCCAGGATTTTCAGGGGATGCCCGCTGACCTTGTCCCAACGATCTGTGGAAAGGTCCAAGAAGTGGAGTAACACCCCTATTATCTCCCAAGATGACAATGAGAAAGTGAAATACTCAGCCTCTGCAGACAACCAGATTTACACACAAATCGGGTACAGATAATACTTTGTGTGATTACCATCAGAGAACCATCGGCATCTGCCTAATAGGAGGTAAAAACTAGCCTGTATGTTACAAAAATGTTCTATAAATCAGATGTCTGTATACTTGCAAATAGTTAATGAATAAAGTGCCAATAGATGGTACTTCAGAATATGCATCATAACTCTTGGATTGTGCAAGATCAATGCAACTTCTTTTTTGTTCTGTATAGCTCTTTAAATATAGTTCTTATGATGGCACTTCTTTAGAGTGACCAGACAGCAAGGTGGGAAAATCAGGATGGGGTTGGGGAAATAGGAGCCTATATAAGAAAAAGACCCAAAAATCAGAATGGGTCACAAAATTGGGAAATCTGGTCACTCTACACTTCTTAGCACAGAGTTCCAGAGAACCCTGAGGGTTACCGAGCTAGTTCACTGCCCCAGGATTAGTTCACAGTCCATTTTGGGAACCTTCTGATGCTCCTGGCTTCCACAAAACCCTTGAGATTTGTGGGTTGAGTGGCCCTGCTTGGTAGCCCCCTACAATTCAAGGACAGAACATCCATCATCATAGGGTGACCAAACAGCAAATGTGAAAAATCGGGATGGGGGGAGGGGCAATAGGAGCCTATATAAGAAAAAGACCCAAAAATTGGGACTGTCCCTATAAAATAGGACATCTGATCACTCTATCATCAACATGGGCAGTCAATTGGAGATGGCCAACATGCCCTCATGGAGCCTCTAGTAAAGTGGTTATATCAGGAATTAACACAGTGAAGTAAAAGGATTAGAGTTAAGGTTAGTTGCAAAACAAAGTGAATCTAAAATATGAGCTCTGTTTGGGCCCAATTTAAAGTTCAATTAAGTCACTGGAAAACGTTCCATTTATTTCAGCAGATTAAGCATATTCAAGTTTCACTATGAACATTTCCTAGGCCTAACGGAAACAATTTTCTTCCATTTTGTTTTCAGGGGTGGAGGCAGGATCCACAGCTGAAAGGCAGGCTGCATTCTCCCAATTTAGAAAGGGCTTAATTTAAAAACAAAATCATAATCCATTTAAACCTTCTTGGAATGAGCCTTTATTGCCCAATTTTATCCTGTATTGGTTTTTAATAAGGATGTACTTTATAACCTTAATAATAACAGCATGTCACTGGAATACTATTTGCTATTTTAAGATTTTTTAGAAAAAAATCTTGGAACGTACAATTTGTCTTAAAACGACCATACTTTGAGTGTGCACTTTGGATTGGTGAATAAAGATATATTTATTCTGAAGGATATGTTATGTTATATGGAAAAAGAGAAATTTGTGGTTAACCAACCCCCAAGCCTTTTTTCCTCTATATTTCTCAGTTGCTTCTAGGGACAGAAATACAACAGTGGGTGGGGTCCAACTAAGTGTAGCATATAGAAGCTACTGGGTAGTTTTTAGAAACAAGTTTTAGAGGAATACTTAATCTAACCCTAAGACTTGGAGATACAACAGTCCCTTTCCTTAGCATATTAATTTTGTTCTCCCTTTAGCCTGTCTCCCTTCATACTCTGGTTTGTTGTAATCCATTGCACAATGTCCTAAGTAGAGGCCTACCCAGTACTACAATCTGACCTTCCTAGGCAGATCCCCATGCCCAAGTACCATTGGTGTAACTAAAGCTCTGCATGGGCTGTCCTTGCCTTAGTTTCACACCTATATTTGTCTAAAGAAATATTTCTTTAATGAGTGTTAAGTTCAGCTACACAGGTAGTTTCTGTCATTGTTACTGCCGTTAATGCTGTAGCCTCCAAGTGCTCATGCTTCTTTAAACATAACAGTTTGGACACACCTTCCACACACAAAAAGGGGGAGAGGGGGAGAGACATTGCCACATAGGTATATGTTGACATAACAAAATAATGCTGAGGACAAATTTGCATACTGCTATCCATGTAAGTAATTAAGAGAAAAAGAATTTGTATGCTTTCTAATGAAGTATTTTCCTCAAAATTTTCACACAAATTTAACTTCACTCAGTGAAACAAACAGTATCACACTTTATATTACATTTTCTTTACTGAGAGACACACATTACAGGTATCGGTACATCCTCGTGAAATTTCATTTTCCTCTTATTGCGTACGGGTTTGTGTGGGAGGGTGGTGAGGGGGTTGTGTTGTGTCTTTTAATCACTGTCCTTTTCTTCCTTCCTCCCAACTATCTTTCAACTGTATAAATAGCTTTCTAGAACTCAGAATGCAGATATTGTAAAGAAATTCAGCAACTGAATTCTCCATTTTCAAGCTACTCACCCTCCCCATCATATCTTTGAAGAAAATATTTTGACATAGCTTAGTTTGTGAACAGTATGTATATAGTACACACAACTAGAAAAAGGGAGGACTTTTAAGAAGCAACTGTGTGGCACAGTGATAGATCTGTTCCATAAATAATAATAACTGATTATTTCAAGAATATACTCAATGCAACCTTTAGGAGCCTCACAAGGACAAACCATTCTTTTTACTCTTCATGGTCACATAAGATAATAAATGAATGGGAGGGCTATTTATTTTATGACACAGAGTGAAATCGTATGCAACCAGAACGGAGGCTATCAATGATTTGTACTTCCAGTTGTGTGGGAGTCCTCTCTTAGCCTTAGCATGAAAGCCCAGGAATTCTGCTGTCAGAGTCAGATGGATTTGGCATGTTTTTTCAGTCAGACAATGGATACTTGTATGCCTGCATTATTGATAGAATCAGTCCCTTGTTTTATACTCCCACCCTCCATTTGTGATCAGTTAGCCTACAATAGAGGATTAATGTGCCACATTGTCAGATCTGATTAGGAATTCACTTGTAAACTCCCATTTACTTTAAATTAAACAAAACTTGAACTAAACAAACCAATATTGCATATGGCATAGAATTTGTATTCAGTTTTATTTTCCAGATAACTAGACATATTTTTATTTGTACTGTGGTTGCATGCATTACTACATCTGACTACACAGTCAAAAACACTTGCCTATGAATCAGTTTATTCTATTTTAATTTCTCTTCTTTCTCATATAGCAGTACTGTGAGTCCCTTGTTCTATGGCACATCATTCTTCTCCATTTTACAAATTGTAATATTTGGGTTTTTTTTAAAAAAAAAGACAATAAATGTCAAGGTTCAGCTGTTGTTTATAGAAATATCATGTGCCAGCCATATCTTTATTGCGGGCAACTTGTGTTGTTAAAGTGACAGTGCTCTTCCTCAGGAGCATTAAGAATAATTATAGAGAAGATTCTCAACTGGTGTGAATTGGTGTACTTCCATTAAAGCCAATGGAACAATATCAATTTACAATGGTTGAGAGTTCAATTTGAATCTGGTTGTTGTGTTGTCTAGGATTCTCTCATTAGGAAAATAACCACACTATAATCCCAAATGTAATGTCACTCAATTATCCCATGTACTGTGCACTCAGGGTCTGATTTAAACCACCGAAGCCAATGGAAAGACTCCCACTGACTTCAATAAGCTTTGGATCAGACTTCGCTAGAAAAGAGGCAGGAAGGATGAGAAAAGCAAGAGAACATTTTTGTAGCAGACATTGGGGATTGTTTTATAGCTTTTCATATCAGCATGATGGATATTTGAGTTAATGGAGCAAATATATTAGAAAAGATACAATCATGACTGGATAGGAATAGATTTTCAAATGTCACATGATACTAGGAAAATACATTTTAAAAGTAAGCAATTTCTGAAATTTTACAAATATACTCAATAAGTAATAAAAATATTCAATTTTTCTCAACGTCCAATTATATTTTATGCTGAAAAACTACTAGAAAGTCACAAGGAAAATTAATATTGATAAAACTGACCCAGAAAATTTTCAAAGCCCTTGGGAAGTGAAAACATTAGAGATTCAGAATCTGTTCATCTCCTGCCCAAGAAGTCCTGAGGTCAGGCAAACAGTAACTAGAAGAACAAGCAGTTGGTCGGAGCTATTTGATTTTATTATATATTAAATCTCTTGCATATAAAAGCAACTGATCTTTTCTTTTTGAGAAGAGATGTTGAAGGCTAGTGATGAGACTAGAATATAAGGAACTTTTTGCTAATGTAGATAAAATAGATTGAAATTATGTAACATAGTAAGACCATAAAAGGGAGAGCTAACAGAGGGAAGTGAGCTAAATTGACAGTAAGCTTGATCAGCATGATAAAAGATTAAGTGGCATCAGAACAGAATGAATGAGCCTGATCCTGATATACTTATTCCAAACTCCCATTAAAGTGAATGGGAGTTAACATTGAGTAAGGGCTTCACGGTTTGGCTAAATATGTTTAAAAGAAGGGCAGGCTGTTTTTCATCAAATCAGACCTTGTGCTGAAGAAACCTCATAGAAAGAAAAATTATTAAACCACACTTCTCCAAACCATTATTCATCAGTCTTATTTAATTTCTTAGAGCTTTTGACTGCTTGGCTTGTCAAAATGTGGTGCATTATTTTGCATGAGTATGAATTACATGAAAAGACAGTGAGCCTCTCCAGGAATTCAGTAATATAGCTGTTCAGCAGAATTTAGAATCTCAGATTGGTTTGCGACAGGAAAAAGAAAATTGAATTAGTAATCATAATCATGCTCTTTGGCATTGTTATTGGCTAGCTGGAGATGAAGTAGAGAAATCAGACAACTGGCTGAACTGCATTTTTATAACAAATATTGTACCTTGCAAACAGTCTTGTTTAAAAAAAAAAAGCCCTACTAATTATCTCCAAAAAAAAATGTTAATAACCTCATCAGCCTAGTTTCATTTTGAAAGGTATGAAAAGTTACATAAGTTAATATGTCAGCTGTGTCAGACATGGTGGGAGTGAGTAATTTAAATTTATCTAGTAAACCAGATTGTTTTTGCTTTAACCGTCAAGAGGGGTATTAATTAGGGCTGTTGATTTAGGGTCACCAGACAGCAAATGTGAAAAATTGGGACCGGGGGTGGGAGGGTAATAGGAGCCTATAGAACTAGAAGACCCAAAAATCAGGACCGTCCCTATAAAATCAGGACATCTGGTCATCCTATGTCAATTAATTGCAGTTAACTCACATAATTAACTCCAAAAAAATTAATCGTGATTTAATCACAGGGTTGTACAATGAAATACCCATTGAAATTTATCAAATATATTGATTTCAATTACAACACAGAATACGTGTATAGTACTCACTTTATATTTTCATTACAAATATTTTCCCTGTAAAAATGATAAACAAAAGAAATTGTATTTTTCAGTTCACCTCAGATAATACTGTAATTCAATCTCTTTATCGTGAAAGTGCAACTTACAAATGTAGATTTTTTGTTATGTAACTACACTCAAAAACTAAACAATGGAAAACTGTAGAGCCTACAAGTCCACTCAGTCCTACTTCTTGTTCAGCTAATCATAAGAAAAACTTTTTTTTTTACATTTACAGGAGACAATGCTGCCCGCTTCTTATTTATAGCCAACATTCCAGAGAACATGCTTCCACGATGATGATGTTCATTAAAAAAATAATGCATTAATTAAATTTATGACTGAACTTGGAGGAGAATCATGTGTCTTTTGCTGGTTTACCCAAATTCTGCCATATATTGCATGTTATAGCAGTCTTGGCTGGTGACCCAGCACATGTTGTTCATTTTAAGAACACTTTCACTGAGGATTTGACACAACGCAAAGAAGGTACCAATGTGAGATTTCTAAAGATAGCCATAGTATTTGACCCAAGGTTTAAGAATCTGAGGTGCCTTCGAAAATCTGAGAAGGATGAGGTGTAGAGCATGCTTTCAGAAGTCTTAAAATAGCAACACTCCAATGTAGAAACTACAAAACCCAAACCACCAAAAAAGAAAATCAATCTTCTGCTGGTACCATCTGGATCAGATAATGAAGGTGAACATGCGTCAGCCTGCACTGCTTTGGATCATTATCTCCTGCAAATGTAAACAAACTTGTTTGTTGAAGTGACTGACTGAACAAGAAGTAGGACTGAGTGGGCTCTAAAGTTTTCCATTGTTTAGTTTTTGAATGCAGTTGTTTTTTGTACATAATTCTATATTTGTAAGTTCATCTTTCATGATAGAAAGAGTGCACTACAGTACTTGTATGAGGTAAACTGAAAAATACTATTTTTGTTTTTTATAGCACAAATATTTGTAATACAATAAATATAAAGTGAGCACTGTACACTTTGTGTTCTGTATTGTAACTGAAATCAATATATTTGAAAATGTAGAAAACATCCACAAATATTTAAATAAATGTTATTCTGTTATTGTTTAATAGTGCAATTAATTGTGTGATTAATCATGATTAATTTTTTTAATAGAGTGATGAATCAATTCTTTTTTTTAATCTCTTGACAACCCTAGTTAATATTCAAGTGATGAGCAGATTCAATACACCAACATGTGAACAATGGGCAGAGTTGTAAGCTAGGATTGCAAAATAAATGGGACTAACATAGCTCTTTCATCTTTTATAAACAAAAAGAGAGTGAGATGACAACAGATATCTGAATGTATCCAAGTCATTTCAGAAAAGAAATGATCTGTAAGTAGAGCTCATCAATTAACATACATGTGCACACACAAAAGTGGATCACAAATATTTTCATGAATAAAAGCAATGCATTTGATTTGTTGTCATTTGTTCTATTATTCATTGTTCACTTCACAAATTTTAACGGTAATGACTGTTTGCCTAAAAGTCCATCCAGAAAGTACAATTGTTTATCATGTGCTATTTTGCATTCATTATTTTTCTGCTTCAGTCCAATCCAGCCAGGGAACTGAAACAGTCACATGTTACTTAGGTAACCACCATAAATAACAAATGGTCAAAGCAAATATTTTATGAAAAACCCACAGACTGAAAATTGTTGGCATAAAATATTTGCTAAATCCTTGCAAATATGTGCAATCTACCACAAGAAATGTAACTGATGTGTGCGTTGATCATAAACACAAAAAAGGATAACATTGCAACTAATCTTAGCAAGACATAATTCAAGCTATGGCTCTGCATAGGCAATAATATTTTAGAGAGTAGCAGACTTACATGGGGCTATTTTGCAATGTCCATGTTGATCCACAAGTCCTATTTTGTTATCCGGAAGAACAATAACAGAGTGTTCTACACTACAGATACAGGAGATGGCAACTGAAATTGATCATACTTAATAATAAAATAAACAATACGTAAAGAAAGCTCTTTTCATCCAAAGATTTCAAACCACTTTACAAAATTATTGCCATTTTCTTACCAGGGCAACTGTAGTGCAGGGAAGTTGAATGATTCATACAAGGTCATACTATCTCGGGCCTCATAGCTCCTGTATACTATCCACTGACTTTGAATATCACATAGCTGATGTTCTATCAGGTTTCAAATATAGTCAATATTAAAATGCATGGTAATTTAACTCACATGAATAAAAAGACTAAACTGGGCCAAACAATGTTTCTTTAAGTCTATTTGACTGCAGTGGGATGAGTTTTGCCCAGTACGGCTAAATATACTATTTATTTTAAAGCAAATTATAAGTTATATCCTGAATCATAATATCATTGATTATATTACACAGAAAGACTAAGCAGGGTTTATGGCATAACTCCCACACAGTTATTTGTGCATCGTGACATATCTACAATGAATTAATTCCTTCCAATAAGCTTAATGATGAAAGAGGATGCAGTGGACAAGGATTACATCTCAACGACATTGCCAAGCTAAAGGTGTATAGCACATTTCTAGAGTATCACCACAGATATAAATAAAACCTAATCAAGTGCATTGAATCCACTGAGAGTTGTGTGGGTGAGAAGAGATTTGGTACCAGTACAATAGTGCTAACTGTCAAGTTATTTATCATGAGTCCATTGATGCTAATGTAATGAGAAAATGCCCCCATAAACTACTACCGACATTGACAACTTATAGAAACAGTTCATTGTTAAACACAAACTATGCAACAAGGATAAGAAAAATGGAGTTTGTTCCTCCCTAAAAAAAATTCCCCTCAAAACTCTCAACAACAAATAATGCAATTTATTCTGCATTTAAAACTTATTGTAAAAGTAACCAAAACTTCTGGACCAAGAAGAATATGTGAAAGTAAGACACATTAGGGAAAAGTGGGCATTTGTCAAATTATGTCTCCACTGCCCAATCAGTAAGAGATTCTCTGTCAACTGTACCAATAGAAGCTGCCTTTGCTGGCTTCTTTAGAATTTCAAATGGATCATGTTCACAGATAAAAATTAAGCCTGTCGCCTTGAGAGATACCCATTGTGCAGTTACTGTAGGTACCAATTAAATTCCATAGTTCAAAGCAACAGTGTATTTCTAAAACAAAACCTACATCTCACAATCATGTCTAAAGATCTCATTTGCAGCCATATTCCTCATAAAAAAAAACAGTGAGCTTTCCTAATAGATCCTTCAGCAGAAGATTTTTAAAAGCCTGGAGCCTTCTTCTAAGACTGGAATCACAGGAGAGAGAGTATAGCTTCTTTGGGAAGATCTCTGAAACTTGATCCTCACTCGTTTATTTGATGCAGTCTCTCAAATCCTTCATGAGGACAGTGAGGCTAAGTTTACACTTACCATTTAAAGCGCAAAAGTCCCTTTTTTGTGCTAAAACCACGGGAGCATCTACATTTGTTAGACATTTTGTGGTGAAACGTAGAAGTTTCACCGCAAAAAGAAAACCACCTTCACGAGAGACATATAGTGCTTACTGCTGTTCTTTTTTCACTGTTGTGAAAGTGAAGGCATGTTCTACCAGCATAAACACCTTTTGGCCTCTGAAGGATATCCCACAGTTCCAAAAATGACCACTCTGGCCAGCATTTCTGCTGTTCTGACACCACGTAAACAGACACCTGCCCCTCCCCCTGTTTCCCACCTCTCCTGGGAAGTTTGAAACTCCCTTTCCCTTTGCTGATAGATATGGCAGGGAAAGCAGTCAGACATTTTTAAAAAGGCCACAAAAGGGCCAAAAATAAGAGGTTGGCAAGGCAGCACTGGGCATTCACCCCTACTTCCTACAAGACCTATCGAGATCTGCACTGTGGGATAGCTACCCTACAGCGCTACTCTAATTCCTGATGAAAATGCTGGTAGTGTAAATATTCTCTGATGCCTGAGGAATTGAGTAAGTACACAAACCAGCACTTTACTTTCACTGGTTCCCTATCACTGGTGAAACTTACAGTGCAAAAACACTGTATATGTAGACATACCCTAATTCTTTAAGACCACCAGAAATAGAGTCTCTTCAAGTTTGAACCCAGTGGAGAGTAGATGGCATCAACATTAGTCAAACTAGTGGCAATTAGGTCAGCTCACAGGAGTGAGCTACAGAATTTAGGCATATGAAACGTTTCTCATGGAAGGTTACTGGAAGTGACTAGTATTCTGGAAAATTTGTACCTATCAATTTGTTCTATACATTCCCAACCCAGCACTAACTATGAGGTGAGCTCAGTAAGTAATTATTCTCTATCAAATTTAATCTAACTCTACATACCTTGCCTTCCATAGGCATACCAAAGTGAGCATATTCACAGGTAAAAAATAAACTATTCCCCTGAAAGCTTTTTATGATAGTGATCTGGGATTTATTGGAGACAGCAATAATATCCAATTTATGACCGTGCAAAAGTTTAAAACCCGCCACTCATATGCCAAATACCTGTTGCTTAAAAAAGAGCAACACACAATGCTCTTCAGCAAATGATTCTAAATGGCCAGCAGTTTTCATCTGAACAGTGTTACAATAACTAAACTGAAAATGAGTTTTGGTGAACGGAATCAGTCCAAGGTTTCTATTAATACAGAATTTGCGGATGTTGATTAAGCATGCTCATTTTTAAATGACCATTGTACAACATAGGCAATGGTAAGCAGCACATGGCAATTATACATTATAGCAATTAAAGCTAAACAAGCAGAACTATGAGTATGAGGTCACAACAGTAAGCTGTAAATGACTGATCAGGGGTCACATCATTCAAGAGTATTATTTTTTCCTACAAAGATAAAACTTGCTAATGTGTCTTTAGTGCCACGTTAGCTTCTTTGTTAATAACACTGATGTTATTGATATATCCAGGCCTCCCCCAGGTCAGAAAGATAGTTGTCTACTTAGCTGAAATTCTATGAATTCAATTAAATGCTGCAGCCCTGGGCTAACAATCTAAAATACTATTCATTTTCGGCCTCTCTTACAGCCTTGACATTTTTCCTTAATAGCATTAACCATCCTCAGGGTCCATATATGCTAGTGAGGAGAGTTCAGATTCTGAAGCAAACCATATTGTTTAGATTCATTGCCAGATGTGCTTATTTAAGATAAGGCCAAATACCCCTAAATCTGACCAAACCGAGATAGCTATTGCTGGCATCCTTGCAGCATGATAGAAAACGATCAGATATATTCTGGGCTGGATCCTCCACTGGTGTAAATCTACATAGCTCCATTTACATTAGTTGATGTCATCTTATGCCAGCTGAGGTCTGGCTCCAAGAGGATCTTCTTTTTTTAAAGGATTTGTTTTTTGCCTTTTTTTAACAACAATCAAAGCACCAACAACAAAACCCTTCAGATTTCTTACAAAGGAATATAGATCAGAGTTGAATTTTTAAAAAATCTCTTAGCTGGAGCTTTTATTCTAGAAACTATTTGTGTTCTTGATTTTTACTTCACTCCTCCATATTCTTTAAGTAGAAAAGCATAATAAAAATGTGAGATCTCCAAAGCTTTGAAGACCCTTGACAGATAATTTTCTTTTTTATTTAACTAAATGATTAGTTTCACTCAAAAATCCTGGAACTCCTACAGTCAATGCAGTTAGGGATGAGAAACACGACACTTTACAGCCTTAAATTCCTTCCATCCAAATGCATCACAAGCCGCTGATTAGTGGTTAAGAGCAGAATTTTCTACATACTGTATATAATTAAGTTTATTTCTCCTTAAAAGCTTTAAACTTAGAACAAAGATGATGTTTATGAATTAAGACCTCCAGGCATAGTACTGAAAATAATAAAAGACAATTTCTAAATCTTAAGATGTCTTTTCTCTTTCAAAAGAACAGGGAATGAATAAAGAGGCCAGACTCATCTCTTGACTATAGAAATCAGAAAGATATATCTAAACTTTTTACTATCTTAGAATTATGGGTACATAGATTTTAAAGGTATTTGGCACAAAGAAAGCAATGCAGTCTTCTAATATTCTATCATTAATATAGCCTTGAAGTTGCAGATGAACAGTGTCACCTTAATAAAGAATGTAGTAAAGCCTCAGCCTAGTTAATGCAGACCGCTCCACCTATGTGGCGTTTCACAGAAAACAATAGTAACTGGAGAGAAGAACTAGTGAGCTACATTCTACATAACAGCAATGGACTGTGTGGACACAAAAGTCTGCATAGATCTGACTGGGGGATCAGAGATCAAATGTACTCAATACTCCCACCAAAGGACAGTTCAGTGATAGTGTTTCCCTGTGTTATGCTGTTTTGAGATTGAGAAGATATACAATATCTTCTCCAGGAAAAATACATCATTACATTGTACATCATACAGCCTGGGTAGCATGCACCTTGGCTAACCATTTTAAAATGTAGATTAATGAATAAACACTTATAATACAATATATTGTTGTGGCTTTTATATTCAGGAAACATTTTTGAGAGAATCTCCGTTGAACAGAATAAAATACCCATCTTTTAAGTCCTTTCAGAATTTCTGTATTCTAAACATATTGGTCCAGATCTGCAGCTGCTGTAAATTGCCATCAGTCCATTGAAGCTATGAACATCAGCTAAAGATCTGGCTTATTGTTTTTAACTCAAGTATTTGATCATTATGAGGACAGAACTGAGATACTCTCTTTAAAAATGTCAGGCATTTGCTGTCTCTTTTGTAGCAGAGGTATAAAATTTGAAAAAAAGACTTGCCATGAAATGATTAGACAGCTTGTGTGACTAATAGGAATACTGTCCCTAAAGGGAAAAAGCATATCTTAGCAATACAAGTGCACTCAATTAGGGTTTTAAATTAGAATGTAATTATGTTTTTTAAGGGAGAAGAGGAGAAAGCTTTTAATCTTCTAGGTGGCCTCATTTGGTGAAAAGACAAATTTAGGAAGTGTTTTGGCTAAGACGATACTTTGCATCTTTCATATATTTGGACCAAATCCAGTCCCTGGAGGCCTGGAAATAAGTTATATTAGCTTGCTTACACCTGACTTTTTGAAAACACTGTATTTTATCATTCAAAACACGAAAGACTAGTTTACATGAGTGTTGCAAGGTACTTTGGATTTTGCGAGACAAGGCACACACACATGGTTGTAAAAGTAGATGAGTTTATTGGAAGGCCTCGGTCCCTCGAATAGGCATTGAGGGGCTCGGGTCTATCAACGCGACCGCAGGAGGGGTGCCTAGCACCCCGGAGCCATTGCTAGGAAGGAAGAGCCCACGAGCAAATTACAGGAGTGGGCTTAAATACACTCACACATTTGCATCTCATACATACTCATAGCTCATGAATAATTAGCAGGCTAGCAAGCTGATTGGTTACACACTGTTCAGCACTTGTTGGTTATGCAGTCCTGCCTTAGTTTCCCCATTTAGTTTCCCATGCATTCATTCTCACACAGACAGGGTAAACACTCATACAGTTGGGAACTGGTTCCCAAACACACACATAACAAGAATCCAAGGTCCTTCTCAGATTGATACCATCATTATGCACTCTCCTGGAGTTGACTCAGAAGCGTAACTGCGCCTTCTAGTGGTTGCCCGTCACAATGTCTTCAGGTCCTAACAATGAGTTACTGCCTTTTGGCATAATGCAAGTTTCAATATTATTGCCTAGAGAGAAGCTGAATCTCAGCAAAATATTGTGAAAATGTCCAAATATGTAAACATCAGAACATCTGATGCACACTTTTTCAGGTAACAAGCAGGTCATGTTGCATATTTTATATATTGGTAGCTGCAGAAACCCCATGAGATTTGAGCATTTCAATATCTATCCTGCTCTGCTCAATCTTTAAAAGGACTTGTGAGGTACATTTATGCAGGTTTGCCTGGCATTAGATGTGTGTCTTTTGTGGTAAGGTACTTTAGCTCACTTGAGATTAAACTAAATACAACAAATATGGGCTCCTGCAGGAAGCATATGGTAGATATCTTCAGACTTATTTGTTACTTTCTGCTGTGATCTTGTCAGTTCATATACTCTAGGATGGATTAGTACTTGGATATGAGTCCCCCAAAGTGCCCCTCAATCTAATGGAGAGCAGTACTGGTAATTCAATAAGTGGCACCAAGTCAGCGCCACACCAATACGATACCATGAAGTTAGGGGACACTGCAATGCTGGAGATCCTACCTTTCCAAAAGAAATGTAAAAACAAGGTCTTCACTCCTTGTGATCTTCAAGGATCCCATAGCATTTTTCAGAAATTGCTGTTGGGGCCAGATTCAGAGGTACATAAGTATATTTTGCCTAACAAAGTTCTCCCCTCTCCCTCTAGCTTTATCTGCTGTTTCTGGGCCTCAGCCTGCAGCCTTCTGATCATGTGAGTAGTCTTTACTCAAATGAGTAGTCCCATTGACTTCAACAAGACTGCAGGACCATTTGTAATGCTCTGTGGGTATGTGCTGTTGTAGTATTGTAGATTGTCACTGTATTTTGCTATCCCAGAAATAGCTTAATTTTAGTTCTGGGTGAATTGTTCATTATAAAACCTAATAGATGGGTTATAGGGACTGTCGTATCACTTAATAGTTTGCAAATAGGTTAGAAATCCTCAGGTAAAAGTCAATGTATAAGGGCAAATAATATATTTATTGTAGAAGCAGAATATATTTTGGGCATATTACTTTTTCACGTGTAAATGAGCCAAGTAGCCACATCACCAATTCACATTTGAATATATAAATATGCAAAGCATTACAGTGCTGAATAGATTGCCATAGTTTCAAGGAGGGTCCTTCTCGACTCTCTGAACTTCTCTTTGCTCTTCTGGGGGAAAGAGCCACTCACCTGGACTTGGAGGAACTGTTCTTCTTTCAATAGGTCTGTAAAACTTTTGTGCCTGTCTTGCTGGCATGTCAGCTCTCTAAAATTACTTCTGGTGTACAGTTCAAACCATTGTCTGTGAAGTGTGGGAGCTGAGATTAAAATATTATTGGGTCTTTGAATAACCTTTTTATTGTGGAAATGCCTCATGGAGGAAACAGCTGCAGTTGACAATACAAATCTTGGACAGTTACTGTTGGAGCACTCCAAAGCAAAGCAAGAGTGCTGAGAAATGCCACAGATTGAGTAATGGAAATATTTAAGTGACAGGAGTGAAAAGCAACTGACAAGTGATTGAGACACAAGTCAACCTCACAAACTTCAGTCAAAATATTAGGATTCAACAAGCTCCTGTGAAAATCATAGTTGGCACTTTTCTGCATCTTTAGGTGCCTAAGTCCCTTTAAAAATATGTTGACATATCTCTACAAATCTCAGACATGCATAAACCTTTGACGGGTGTTGGAGGTGTATAAGTTTGAGCAGCTCTTTGCAGACGGCTGAAGCACACTCTCTCCCTTGTGTGAGCCCAGCTCCACTGGCCAGTGCAGAGATCTTGCCTTTCCTAAGGAGTGGAGGATGACTGAGGTTAACGCTTGTACAGTCTTTGTGCATTTGTGTACTACCAGATTGCATATATTAATAACAATCTGTAACACTGCAATACAGATTGACATTTTTCAAGTTCTGAACAATCCAGCTCCATCAACCTCCTGAATCTATCTGCCCACCCCCTGCTCACTTGTGTTGGACTAGGAGCAGAACTCCTGGAGGAGTTCCCAACACAGTGCTGTCCCAATGCGTGTAGCCAGGGCGGGAAAGTACGGGAGCATCCTCACTGTGTCAGTGCATAATATAAATCATGTTGTGAGATGACATCATCTCTTCTTTGTCTTGATTTCATCTTGATTACTAAAATGGAAAAGATACCTTCTCCTTAACTTAGTTTGTTTTAAAGAACTGGTCATCATTTCAAATAACCACAGTCAGAATAAAAGAATTTATATTCATGGGGCTACATTTTCAAATAACACATTTCACATGCATTATAATGAGCAGTTTCCTATATAGCTGAATGTACAAATTAATCACAGTATTTTCATCAGTGCATCTTACAGGTGACTACTTCAGCTACAAATGCCAATAGTGACTCGGTTGTCAGATTACAATGAGAAACAAGGGAAATTTGGAGGCCTGAAATTAATGGGAATTTGCCTATGTAATGGCTGAAGGATCAGTCCCTCGTACTCACAACTGCACGCCGATCAATAGCTTATTTCTCAGGAACACTCATGACTTTTCTTATTTGCATTTTCTTTATGCCAGGACACATACCATATGTGAACAGCTAAGGCATAAAGTCATTGTAATTTCCTCCTGCAAACAGAATTAGAAACTGATTGACTGTATCCAGTGTATTAGTTCAGATAACTAAGTAGATAATTGTGTACATTTTTAAGAACCATTGGACTGGAAAACGGCACAAGTCAAAGAAGGTAAAACCAGAATGCAATGTACTTTTGTGATTACCTAGGAAGATTATTAGATTGGCCTATTTCATGAGATCATACAAGAAAGGAAATTTCCATCCATGTAATCTAAATATAATGAACCCCTTATTTCAATTCCTTCATCTGCTTTTTTGTCTATAATAGATTTGACACCTGCTGTGTTTACCTGATGTGTTCATCTCCTAACTACATTTCTCCTAGGGTAAAACTATTATCTTTTTATACTAATACATTTGGAATTGCTTTCCCGGTTATGACCTAAGTATTTTTTTTAAATCAAAACCATATAATCTAGGCAATCGCCAGGAAGATCATGCTGGTGCATGCATGCTCCTTTCTTCTCTGAATAATTTATAGCAATAAACCCTAGTCTAAAATTCCCCTATTTGCACTGCCTAAAAGTGGGTATTTTATCAGTAACTAAGTGATCTGTCAGCTGAAAAAGTCCAGGTCAACTCACAAATTATAACTTTCTGGGTCTGCAGAAAATGTTCCTATCTGCATACAATGCTACCATCATCATAACATGTAGCACAATGCATGGGCATGAACTAACTTTGATGTAGCTATGCCAAATGTCACTGAGCATGTTTAGGATAGAGCACAATGAGATTGAAGCTGGTTACCACATAACTGCCAGTGTAGTTACAACAAAGTTACCGTCTTGCTACAAATGAATGCACTGTTTCCTCGTAAATCAGCATCCTGGATTGACCAACGTTTTAAAGCACTGTTATGTCCTGAGCTTGTAATCATTTACACGTATATTAAACTTTGTGACTTCGACAGGATTGCTCAGAACCGTAAAGTCAAGCACATGGGTAAGGTCCTAATTTTGACAAAAGATTTTTCCCAAGTAGCTCTTAGAATTCCAGACTGGTGACTGGGTGAGGACAAGCTTATTTCTTCCCAGTATGACAACTGATTTTTCAGGTAAATGTGTAATACTCATATAAACTACTCAGTGATTGATAACTCATGACCCTCAAAAGCCCATCCACCCATCACTGACTATGCCATCTTTGGAAAGAGTATTCTAATGATTCAGAATAGCTTTGTGCCTTCACAGAGTATAGAGCTGTTGTCATATTTGCAGCCAATAAACAAAAATTGCTCAGATTCATTTTACTGTGCTCACATTACAACTCAGTCCAATGTAACACTCCTTTACTACTACTATGGTCTGGTAAGACGTTGCTCAGGGCACAAGAGGAGACAGGTACCGAGGGGTCCCATCCTTCCTGAAGTGTTTCACAGAGACTAGCCAGAATCCTGATGCAGAGAGTACCTTTGTAATCTACATGTGAGTACTGGAGGCTTACAGGGAAGGATGGGAGGAAAGGAGCTGTCATAGTTCTGCTTCGATTGGCCTATAGTGCTGGCTGGACATAGCTGTTCTATGCTATGCCTTCTTCAAGGCTGGTGCACCAAGTGCACTGGTACAAGCTGCCTAAGAACACCTAACAGACCTCTGAAGGAGTCAGCGTTGATGTTTCTGAAAGTGCATAGGATAGAATGTAGCTTGTGTTAACTCACAATGTAGCCTTTTGACACCTCAGTAGTAACATCAGGTGGTAACAGGTATTATTTACCAAGACAAGTATGGATCTCCTTTGAATATTCCATTTAGCAGAGTTTCACTGTGATGAACAAATATAAGCAGTGTGCAGGCAGGGGTATGTTTGTACATTAGCCAGTACTATCATTCTGGTACAGCATGTGCTACATATTTGGCCATCATTTTGTGATAGGCTTTCTGAGTGGTAAGTTTTCACTGATTGGAGTCCCTTTTAGAAATTCAACAGAGAGAGATGTTCAACAGTAGCATACATGCTTTAGTTGGCATTTTCCAACTACTTGGCAGAATGTAGATAATATGAACAGAGAGCTGGGGAGCTGGCCATGTCCAATGGCACTAGTCGGAATAATAATAATTAATAATTAATACTCCTCTTTAACAAAGTCAAAAAGCCAATAACCCACATTCCCGTCTCAGATCTCTGATTCTGAGTCAGAAAAAGCTTGTCAGCCCTTCTGCACAGTGGGTGCAGATTGCTTAGGGTTGATTAGTTGGGTGCAGATGGTACACCTACTGCAAATTCTGTAGAGCTAGTTTACGCTGTGATGGTTCTGTGTCTTGATCTTTTAACAACAAATTCAAAGGAGGAGTGGGAAGGGTTAGTAGGCTCTGTATGTTGTTCATCTGTGTCACAGATTTTATCAAATAATGTCACTGTCACATGAATTCACCATGCATTTGTTTAATTATAATTTGTTTATAATTTAGTTGTTGGTGGTGGTGTTTTCCCTGAAAGGATATTTGAAGAGACTGGAATTCTTTTGAGAAGCGAAAGGATGGATTTGTAACTGTTCAGTGATCAGTTTCCCATCATGGGAGGGTGTTACGGAGTGCCCGGGCGATGGTCTGGAACCACTTTTTAGGAAGCCAGACTGGACTTTGGGTGAAGGGTTCCTTCTCCGTACACAGCCTGTTTTCAAGGCTAGGAGCTTCATGGGTACCCACTTTCACCTTCCTGCGTTTGACCTCGGAGCATTTAGCACCTTCTGCCCCTCCATGTGCTTGCCCCAGCAAGCCTGCCTGGACGGGGTCCTAAGGGAGCCTATGGGTTCTGCACCCCAAATCCACAGTCAAATGTGGCTCTCAGCCAGGTAGTAAAACAGAGGTTTATTTGATGACTTCTATCTGGTCTAACCCAGACCATACAGCGAGCGTGAGCCCTCGGCTGGATCCATTTTGGGGGCCAGAGAGCGAGATAGCTCCTCTGCCTTCCCTGCCTGCCTCCAGCCAGCTTCAAACTCCCCCTACAGCCCCTCCTTCCCTTTTCTTTGTCTCCCTTCCGGGCAGAAGGTATTACCTGACCTCTCTCCAACAGGTTCAACTGACCTCCCTCCCCCACTTGGGGTCAGATTACAGCATCAGGGATGCATACCTTGGGAGGGGAGAGGGCGTTGCCTCCTTGCTTCCAGCGTCAGCCCCTATTCCTTCACATAGACACTTAAGAAATGCAAAGGGGAAACTAAGGCACGCACACACAGTATTCCTACTTCGTCACAAAGGGAGAAATGCTTCTAATGGTCTTTTTATTATAGGAATGTCATAAGAAGGGAGCATAGGGTTGGTAACCAGAAAACAGTAGGACAAACCCTGCATAAAATGCAGTTTTGCTCCAAAAAATGACTTTAAATATAGTCTTTGACACTTCATGATTATTGTCTTTCAGTGACTCCAGCCAAATGTACTTAGCTGACAAGTAAAATATATATTTTGTCTAAGTGCCAGCCTAGAAAACTCAGTCTAGAATCTTGAGAGTCAAACTGCCTTTTCCCCAACCTGGCTGAACATCAACAGAAATAAAAATCCTACTGGCTAGATGATACTCTCATTGATACCTATCTACAAATTACACCCCCTGTGTTACCTGCCTGGCCCCCTTGCCTTCAGTGGGTTTATAGTCTCACTGATTAGAACAATTATAGGTGGGATTTTCAAACGTTCCTAAGGGACTTAGGTTCTCATTAACTTTCAGTCAATAGTACCTCTGCCCATTTGAAAATTCCACCCCATCGATGAAGCAGGAGATGGAACAGAATCTGCAGCTCATAAAAGCTTTGCTGTCTTTTCAGGATTAATTCAGAAGAAAATCCACACTACTCAAACAGTCAACTTTGGCTAAGGATATTTAAGTAGTAAATTACTGGTTTTCCTATAAATTTATTGGACCTGCTGTACTTGGAGATTCTGGACATGGTTAAGTCAAATCTAGACGATTGTCTTGACTCATAATAAATTGTTTTAGATCAGCATTAAAACAGATAAAAACCACTGAACACTTCCACAATCAAAGTAAGAAACCAGATAAAATGACAGCTAACATGTTGGCTATGCCTTTACTAAAAAAAAAAGGTGTAATCTTAACTCAAGTCTACCAACTGTAAGGAAAATTAGACAAGGGAGTTTGAGTTTTCACATGACTTAGCAGGTCAAGGTAAACGCTAGGTTTCCCCATAATCTCTAATTTGTCCTACTAATTTGTGTGAAACCTACAAAGTACATTGGATTTTCCCTCAACTCAAGTATAAGCACACAACTTATTTTCTTGTGAAGATAAAGATTGCGGGTGCTTGATCGCTACTGTTAGTGCATGTAGAGTGTTACGCATTTAAGTGCAAGGTAAAAAGAGTTGTGAGAAATCCAATCCTGTATTAATGAGTACTATTACCAAGTTTTTCCAGCCAACAAGCAGGACTAAGGCTCCAATCCTGCAAGCTGCTTAGCATGGATGTACCATGCAATGATAAAAATCAATGGGGATACACAGCAATGGAGGTGTTTACTCATGCAGAGCTGCTTGCAGGACTGGGGCCTAAAAGACAAAAATAAGTACCTCATTACAGATGGTTTCTGGTTCCCCACACATGTCCACTGTTTTTCCCCACCACCCTGCAGGCTCACAAGTACAGAAGCAGGCACATTGGAGCATGAGGCGTACTACTGATTAGTATGGAAGGCTGCACCTCATCCTTACCCAAGCTTGCACCCTCAAATAGCTTCCATTCACACTTATGTTGGAATATCTTGCTGTGCAGCACCCACAGAATCAAGGATGAGGTGCAGTTCGGTTAACTGTTCTGAGGTTGTCACACAAGATAAAGGTTCACTTCACCTTTACAATGGATTATTTAACGCAGAGGCCTTTTGCTTAAAGTCTCTCAAGTTTCCCTGCATTGGGTGGTTGAAGTAGTAAAGCTCTTTCTCTGAAACACGTGGTTTAGAGTACACATGGGCAACTGCTGTAGCTCTTGGGCAGTGGCAGAGCAATGATCTTCACGGGTCAGTTCTTTCACCAATATTATTCAATGAGTACATTAATGACCTGCCAGCTATGCTGTCGTGCAAATTTATCTATGCCAACAGCATCTGCTACAACTACCAAGCTCAGTCCCTCTGAGAAATTGACAAGGTCTTGACTGATTATATGAAGCTCATGGCAGACTATTGTAGTTGATGGTGCCTGTAGCCGAGTCTTTTTAAGATGGTTTCTAGTGGATTTCATCTGCATAATTCAAGCACAAGCCAAGAGTTAAATATTTTCTTCAACGTTTACCTCCATGTTCAATGCCTGCAGCATGATCCAAATCTGGTTTATATCAGTGTGACACTGGATAGGTCATTAAAATCTCACAACTGCTTGAGGAAGATGGCAGCCAATGTTAGCACTTCAAACGACTTGCTCAGAAAATTGGCCGATTCAGCCTGGGGTAGGAGTGCCTGGATTCATCAGAAAATCAGCCCTTGCCCTCTGCTATTCAACAGCAGAGTACTGTGCTCCTATCTGGTGATGCTTTTCTCACACTAGGCTGGTTCAATGTACAGCTTAACAAAGCTATGAGTATTGAAGTGGGACTTCACAGGCAACTCCATTGGCATGGCTGATACTTAGTAAGATAGCACTGCCCCATATTTGCACTGAGAAGGCCTCTCTCATGCTGCTGGCTAAGTCCATGATAATAGCAACCTTCGTTTGTACACAGACCTCTTCAACCATCCGCCAGTTTGCTCGTCTTCTAGATACCCTTATGGTTATTTATGCCACCACAGGACATGATGGTGGAATCTACTTGTTGCAATGAATGGTTAGTGATGACAATCATTAATCACTCTTTCTTTACTTACCTAACCATCTGTCCACCAGGATTTGATAGGACAATGCATCTCTGGTCATCTCTGAACCAGTTTCAAGCAGGAACTGTGTAACCAATCTCTTCAATGCAGTTTTTCTAGTGACCCGCAATGTAGCTGCGGTCAACATCAGACTACATTGCATATCTTTGATGCGTGTCTACTGACTTATTTAAACAGCAGGCTACTGGCTAATGAGGACACCATCAAAAGGCTGGAGACATTGCGCATATGCTGATATATCATAGCATAAACTTGGTTTCAATCTTGTTATTGCTGGGTCCTGTAAACAGCTTCTAACTGAGCTGTCTTTTGTTTTCTTGTTGTACATGATATTTGTATTTTAAGAGCCTAATTAGAACTTTTTCTTTCTTTTTTTTCTTCTTCTCATATCACACTCCTCCCAGATTGCCACGTGGGGTGTGGGTTTTCTGGAAATGGGGAAGGGTTGGTCCTTTTCCATATTTGTTGTATATTTATTATAAAATAATTTATCCCTCCCTTTCTAACAACTCTTCTACTGTAAGTATAAGCACTGCAGATAACAAGGGCAAGACTGAGCTCATGAAAACCTGTTGTAGCTAGTGGAATTTATCCTTTGACTGTCAGTCCATGAGGTAAAAATGTGGCAACAAATGCTGATTTCTTTTTACTCCATCTTTTCACAAACTCGGCAGAAAACAAAATATATGACAGTTTTGCTTTATGGGCAAAACTTTCCCCACAGCTCCAGTAACCAGCCACATTATGATGCATCATTTTTAGCATCTTAACGTGTGTAACTTAGTAAGCTGACACAATCAATATTGCAGAGAGACATCTGCTGAAAACCAAAATGCAGCTTCTGCCAGAGCTGATTCAGTTAATTTAAGGTCTTTTTAAAAGACTCATTTATCAAATTATTAATGCTTATAAGGAGAAAATATCAAACGAAGGCTGAGCAAAATCCTGTCCCTTTTCTGTGGTCACAGAGGGCCGTGACCCCAGCAGAAGGAGATCTGGATGCAGGGGATGGGGCATATTAGGAACAGGTGAGAGGATGTCTAGGGTGTTCTTCAACCCTGGCAATTCTGGGATGCTAGAATGATCCATAAGGATGATTTTAGCTAGAGCACAACTGAGGGCTGCCCAAATTTGTGCTGGGGGCTTATTCATCTCCCAGCATCCCTAGGCACAAGCCACGTTGCCTCTGTAACAGACACTTTTTCAGTGCAGGCATAAATCACCACCTAAGCCTCTATTTTCAGACGTGTTCTCCCTCCCTCCTCCTTTTGGGAAAAGAGAAAAGTTACACTGTATTAAAAATAAAGTTTTGTAGTTTTCCAGAAAGCTCAGGGAGACAAAAAAGGGTACTTTTTAGGTTAACCTCGGTCTAGATTAATTTGCACACTGTTAACACCCTTTCATTCTCTGTGTTGTGAAAAAATAAATCTGAGGAGGATGTCCTTAATGAGAGGGATTTTTGGTAAATGCTAGTTACATGTTGCTAAATCTGAATGAAAGATTCTACTGAAAAGGGAAAGGTTAATTAAACTGTATATGATATAATAAAGGCCATGAAATATTTTAGCCCAGTGCAGCAAGATTCACTATATTTAAGACTGTATGTAGCATGCCCTTCCTTTAGTGTTTAATGTGCAGCCATTATTTTAAATAAATCTTTGCAACATGCCATTAATAGTTAAAAAGTGCCCAACCTCTGCATGACTAGCTAAATAAATCCAGTTTACAATAGGGATTGCTGAACAAAAAAAAGGTGGGGGAATATGAGTCCTACTTCATCTCTGGCTAAAACATCTGTGGGAAAGATAAATCCATAAGCAGAAGAACAAAATACCCATTTCCTCATAACATTTGTAAAGGTTGTTGTAAAATGGTAGTGATGCATCAGTGATATGTTCCCCTGAGTTTAGCACCAGATGCATTATTTTACATAACCTATCCATGCTTTCATCAAAAGGGACAAAAATAATCCTGTGAACTTTATTGCTGACAGTGTCTCCCTTGCTCACATAAATCACTGTAGTGCTGCTTCTTGCATCACAGGTGTTGAGTGGGATTAGCAATGGGGATGGGAAAATCTCAAAAAATTCGGAGATTTCCACCACTTCAGAGGTGCATCCCAAACCATTGCTTATATGAATAATCTGAACCTTTACGGAACTCCCACCTGGCCCACTCCATCTCTTTGTGGCCTCCTCTTGGGCCATTGAAGAGCCGGCCTCTTTTAGAGGCTCACGGAGCTCTCTCTTAAGTGATCAACTGCTCCTCAACCCAGCCTTCTACCTTCTTCAGGAGTAGTTTTGTGGCCTAGTGTCCCCAAGAAAACCTTCCTCAGTCTCATGCAGCAGGCCTCAAACCTGCTCCTCACTGCTGGGCTCACCAATTTCATGTCTTAAGTACTGCATCTTTGGCCCAATTTAGGCCACAGAATACTGCAATTATGTTTACTTGCTGTATATTAGTCAGTCAATAGATGTCTCTGTGTGCTGCATAGAATGCCAAATAAAGGGTGGTCATTCATAAACAAGGCAGACAAAGCTGAAACTCAAGGTGAGTGGAAGTCTCTTTGTGTCTGTACTTGTTGATGTTTCCTTTAATAAATGTCTGCAGTTTAAGGACTGTGATTCCATATATGTCAAGAGAAGTACAATACTCCATAATAAAAAGCTAAAAGTCTCCTTTGTCTATACCAGCAAGAAATACTTACTTATCTTGCATGAAGGGAACATACTCCAGTTATTAAACATCTGAATTTGAAATAATTTTTATTCCTTTCTGGTTTCTTGCTGTGATCAGTTATTCAGATTAAGGAGATTTTTATACGCCTCCAAACTTTTAAATCTATTAAAACTATTAAAATCAACCTGAAATAATGAGTTTCTTGACATTAGTCTGTATTAGTTAGCCATTTAATCAACAGAGATGTAGGCTAAAATTTTCAAAAGTACTTAATCACTCATAAATCCCATTGAATTTCAATAGGATTTAGGCACTTTTCAAAATTTTAGCCATAGCTTTCTGCCCAGTCCATATTTGGAGGCAGAAAACATTTTTCAAAACTTTCAAATACATTTTTACCCGAAGTAAATTTCCATCACTCTGCATTGCCTTCAGTCAGGATTTCCTGATCCTAAATATCAGTGCATATTTTTTTTACCTCAGCACTGGTAGTTCTGAATACCCTAGTGCATGGGGTTAAATTGTGCTGCAAAGCGATGCAATGTCAGACAATTTCTGAAAGGTCAATCAACACTCTTTTAAATGCTTATAGGAAACCATCGCTAAGTAGGATTCAGTTACTGTGCTGCTGATCACTGTCCGCACTGCAGGTAGGTAAGCATTCTACAACTGTTTTAAATTTGTATATTAACCTGTACAAAAATATTTGTAATCTTGACTATGTCGGTTAACCTTTATTGCATTGTCTAATGAGCTTCTCATTTTACATCTGGGATGGGTAATTATAGTGATTTTGTTTGCCCCATTATCATTCAGCCTGTTGTCATTTCCATTATAAAATCCATTATTCAGATGCTTTTTGCACTTTTGCGTTACTAAAACTGCTACACTTAAATGTGATCATATTCTCCAGGTTTTTCTCCCCTGCAGATTTCCAGATTATGGTAGAAAATGTACACTGGCAAAGCTTCCACCTCAAATCTCAGTTCCACTGGCATCTTGCTGATTACTGAACCCCAGACTGCTATTACCTTTACCTATTTGACGATGGATTCACTTAAGCAGATGTAACTCTCTTTGGAAAGGAGCATATTTGACTAAATAACTTTGTTACAGAAGAATGTGTTGCAATTCAGTGAATGCAGATGTAGAAGATGTACCCTTTGGTTAGAATAATTTACTCCGCTATCTTTTATAATGCTTTTGAACTACACCGAAAATACTGATTTTATAGATAGATAGATAGATAGATAGATAGATAGATAGATAGATAGATAGATAGATAGATAGATAGATAGATAGATAGATACACATACCCAGTACCCTTTCATTTATAATGGAATGTTGGAAAAAACACTCTAATCCCAACTGTCAGCATTTCACCTGATATAGTCCACAGATCTAAACCACAGATCAAGATTTTCATAAGGGGGTGACTAAAATTAGATTCTTAAATCCATATTTAGAGACTTTAATAAGTGGCATATTTTCATATATTCCAAGTATCCAGCACCTCCCACTGACTTCAAGAACACGGTCAGGCCAATAGCAGCTGCTGGATAATCCCAAAGTCACGCAGGAAATACCTTTATATCATTCTGCCAGGCTATGTATTCCCTCTATACATATTGATTTGCTGTAATAATACTCAATAATAGAAAAACGACTCTGTTATGTTTCTGTGCCTATATGTGTGAAAGAAGTTAGTGATTTTGGATGTTTCCATTTTTGGGTACCAAACCTGGCATCCCCTAAAGCAGGGGTCTCCAAACTACGGCCCGCGGGCCGGATGCGGCCCGCGAGGCCCTCTCATCCGGCCCGTGGAGATCGGTCGGGAACCAGCCACGGGGCCGGGACGCGCCGCGTGCTCCGCTGCCGCCGCTGGCCGGGACGCACCGCGTGCTCCGCTGCCGCCGCCGGCCGGGACGCACAACGTGCTCCGCTGCCGCCGCCGGCCGGGACGCACAACGTGCTCCGCTGCCGCCACCGGCCAGGACGCGCCGCGTGCTCCGCTGCCGCCGCCGGCCAGGGACGGCTTAGAGCTGGGGCCGGGACGCGCCGCACCGCCACCCAGTAACAGGCGGCGAAACAAGGAGCCACTCACTGCCAGGCGGCGAAACGGTCTGTGGGGAGAGACCGGGTTGAGCGGGTCAGTTGGGGGGGGGGAAGAGACCAGGTTGAGCGGGTCAGTTGGAGGGGGGGGGAAGAGACCGGGTTGAGCGGGTCAGTTGGGGGGGGGGGGGTTGGAGGAAAGGAGGTTTTGGGGGGAGAGACCTGGCTGGGTGGGTCAGTTGGGGGTTGGAGGAAAGGAGGTTTTGGGGGGAGAGACCTGGCTGGGTGGGTCAGTTGGGGGGGGGGGTTGGAGGAAAGGAGGTTTTGGGGGGAGAGACCTGGCTGGGTGGGTCATTTGGGGGGGGTTGGAGGAAAGGAGGTTTTGGGGGGAGAGACCTGGCTGGGTGGGTCAGTTGGGGGGGGGGTTTGGAGAAAAGGAGGTTTTGGGGGGAGAGACCTGGCTGGGTGGGTCAGTTGGGGGGGGGTTGGAGGAAAGGAGGTTTTTGGGGTAGAGACCTGGCTGGGTGGGTCAGTTGGGGGGGGGGTTGGAGGAAAGGAGGTTTTGGGGGGAGAGACCTGGCTGGGTGGGTCATTTTGGGGGGGTTGGAGGAAAGGAGGTTTTGGGGGGAGAGACCTGGCTGGGTGGGTCATTTGGGGGGGGGGGTTGGAGGAAAGGAGGTTTTGGGGGGAGAGACCTGGCTGGGTGGGTCAGTTGGGGGTTGGAGGAAAGGAGGTTTGGGGGGGAGAGACCTGGCTGGGTGGGTCAGTTGGGGGTTGGAGGAAAGGAGGTTTGGGGGGGAGAGACCTGGCTGGGTGGGTCAGTTGGGGGTTGGAGGAAAGGAGGTTTGGGGGGGAGAGACCTGGCTGGGTGGGTTAGTTGGGGGGGGGTTGGAGGAAAGGAGGTTTTGGGGGGAGAGACCTGGCTGGGTGGGTCAGTTGGGGGGGGGGGGTAGGAGGAAAGGAGGTTTGGGGGGAGAGACCTGGCTGGGTGGGTCAGTTGGGGGTTGGAGGAAAGGAGGTTTTGGGGGGAGAGACCTGGCTGGGTGGGTCAGTTGGGGGGGGGGGGTAGGAGGAAAGGAGGTTTGGGGGGAGAGACCTGGCTGGGTGGGTCAGTTGGGGGTTGGAGAAAAGGAGGTTTTGGGGGGAGAGACCTGGCTGGGTGGGTCAGTTGGGGGGGGGGTTGGAGGAAAGGAGGTTTTGGGGGGAGAGACCTGGCTGGGTGGGTCAGTTGGGGGGGGGTTGGAGGAAAGGAGGTTTTGGGGGGAGAGACCTGGCTGGGTGGGTCATTTGGGGGGGGTTGGAGGAAAGGAGGTTTTGGGGGGAGAGACCTGGCTGGGTGGGTCATTTGGGGGGGGGTTGGAGGAAAGGAGGTTTTGGGGGGAGAGACCTGGCTGGGTGGGTCATTTGGGGGGGGTTGGAGGAAAGGAGGTTTTGGGGGGAGAGACCTGGCTGGGTGGGTCATTTGGGGGGGGGGGTTGGAGGAAAGGAGGTTTTAGGGGGAGAGACCTGGCTGGGTGGGTCAGTTGGGGGTTGGAGGAAAGGAGGTTTGGGGGGGAGAGACCTGGCTGGGTGGGTCAGTTGGGGGTTGGAGGAAAGGAGGTTTGGGGGGGAGAGACCTGGCTGGGTGGGTCAGTTGGGGGTTGGAGGAAAGGAGGTTTGGGGGGGAGAGACCTGGCTGGGTGGGTTAGTTGGGGGGGGGTTGGAGGAAAGGAGGTTTTGGGGGGAGAGACCTGGCTGGGTGGGTCAGTTGGGGGGGGGGTAGGAGGAAAGGAGGTTTGGGGGGAGAGACCTGGCTGGGTGGGTCAGTTGGGGGTTGGAGGAAAGGAGGTTTTTGGGGGAGAGACCTGGCTGGGTGGGTCATTTGGGGGGGGGGGTTGGAGGAAAGGAGGTTTTGGGGGGAGAGACCTGGCTGGGTGGGTCAGTTGGGGGTTGGAGGAAAGGAGGTTTGGGGGGGAGAGACCTGGCTGGGTGGGTCAGTTGGGGGTTGGAGGAAAGGAGGTTTTGGGGGGAGAGACCTGGCTGGGTGGGTCAGTTGGGGGGTTGATGTGTAGTGTTCATGTGTAGTGAACAGGTGTTCATGTGTAGTGTTCATGTGTAGTGTTCATGTGTAGTGAACAGGTGTTCATGTGTAGTGTTCATGTGTAGTGTTCATGTGTAGTGAACAGGTGTTCATGTGTAGTGTATCAATGTGTTATTAAATAATAACTGAATAAAATAATATTAAATAAATAATTAAAAACAACATCCATGTTTTGATTCTTTTTTATTTGGACCTCGAGTGTGTTGTCGGCCCCCGAACTGCTATTTGATAGTTAATGCGGCCCTCGGGCTGAAAAGTTTGGAGACCCCTGCCCTAAAGGGACTAGATTTTCACAAAGTGCTGAGCTCCCACCTTCTGAAAATCAGGCCCTTTTTTGTGATATCTCAAGTTAGTTATTCAGAAACTGAGGCACCAGAAATCACTCATCACTTTTAAATAATCAGGCCCCCATGCACAGTTTAATTATCATTATTTTTTACCCTGGATACTGCCTGCTCGTTCCTTTTTATCATCTTCTAATGGCAATGTAATTTTACAGTTTTTATAATGACTGTAAAATTTCAACGCTTTGAAACAAGCAAACAAAAAAAACTTTCAAAACTAAGTTTCCAGTATAGCATCAGAGAAAACAGACTTCTGTGGAAATGTAGGGATGAATCATAAGCATCTGCTCCTCTTCTCTGTTTGCCATACACGAATGTTTCAGACATGCATCCCTCAAGTGGTAGCAGCAACTTTCCCACGTTATGTGAGCCAAAGGTCTGCCCCTTACATGTCTTCTTTATAACACCAAGTATGTTTTACTTTCCTAGGGATTTTAAAATGCCAGAACCTACCCTATGCATAGTTTGGATGAACTGCCAAAATTAATTTTGCCTGATGATGAGGTGACAACTGATGTACAGTGGGTTTATATAATTGGTTTCTCTTTTAAACTGGAGTCTTTGCTACGTTCATGGAGAAACACTATTCTTTATTGTGTACTCACAGCACTTTTGGCATGAGTTAGTATAAAATGCCCCCCATGACTGACACTGACAATGCTCTCATGATTTCCTTTGTGATTAGATGATCTCTGCTGTGTCTGAAATGGAAAGCTATGTGCCATGGCAGGTGTGCAGTGCATTCTAGTAAAGGGTCATTGCAAGGGGCAATATTAAATTAGTTTCCGGGATGATGACAAACTACAAAGTGGCCAGTTTGCCTGGCTGGTTGGAGACGCTAATGAAATCGAGAAACTGCAGTCATCATTTGCAGTGAAACTTGAGTTTTGCTTGTAAGAGTTGTTCAGAGAATCAGAAGTTTGAGAGAGAAAAATGTTACCAAAGAGAAGACTGCAACTGGAAAATCATTCACTAGCTTGTTCTAGTTCATTACTGCATTTGACTTAATGGAACTAAATTGTTCTTGAAAGCATAATCTCTTGTACTGTATCAGTACTGACCTCAGCCCCTGCAAAGGCAGAAATTAATTTTGTTTTTTTTAAATTAGTCCCTAATGCAGGGACCAGCAAAAGTTGCTCATATCATTTACAGTGTAATGATATATCAATACCTGAACAACGTGGCTGTGCTTACACACAGCTAGTTTGTTTTTCCTCCAGCTTCAGAGTTAAGTCCAGATCTGAATTACTGGATCTGTCCCATATGGCAATAGAACCTAGCCATGACATTCGGCTCAAGATTTGAATGCCAAACCTTCCTTTCCCCTTTAGCTTTTCTGTTTATATCCAGGCTTTTGGTTCAGGCCCACCCCTAACTTGCAGTTCAAGTTCAGTTTGACTAAACCTCCAAAAATCTGTATGCCTGTTTGAACTATCTTACCCATTTAACACTCCCCTCCTTTTTTTAAGAACCCAGTTACTCTGTCCTCAGTAAAGGCACTGAGAAATGTGCTTCCAAATTTGGAGGCCTACAACATGTTGCCAGGGTGCAAAAATACAGTGGTATTGATTCACCATCATAACACTTTAGATGTATATTGGTGTAAATCCAGTGAAATGAGAGTTTAGTAATTAAGTGCCAAATCAGGCCTAGAATCTCTAGCCACAACCTCTTCAGCAATTACACTGTTGAGATCAACATTTGCTTAACTAAAGGGAATGTACGGGAATAAAAGGGAAAGTGATTTTTTTTAACACTAGTTATAACTTTGCAGAGTTGTTTGTCCAATTTTATTAAGTAATGAAGTCTACACCTTGACAGATGTTGAAGATACAAGTTCATACAGTTTTACCAAAACAGTTTTATCAAAACAGTTTTAACAGGTCAGTGGATATTCCCTTTAGGGAACATCACTGGTTCTCTATTTCTGGAAGTATACTTAGAAATTTTATAGAAACGTAGCTACTTTGGAGATAAGACACAGTGATCAAAACCACTGAAAGTCAGCTGAATAATTTTTAAAGACTGAGCCTAAAATAACAGGGGTGGATTGGAAGGGATTTAGATTTGGTATCCTCCAAACAAATCCATCAGTGTTTTCCCATTTCCTCTGAAAACCTTTAAATTAGATTAATAGACTAGATCTGTTTTATGTCTAACCTAGTCTTTAACTTGCTTTCCCTGTGACAAAACTGTTAATTTGGATAAGACTTGCAGTATTTGCAATCATGATTCTTTTGCCTAAGTCTCTTTCTCTCGGGTTCATATGTTTTATCTGAATGTACTAATTGGTTGAAATATCTACAAAGTCTATCTATTATCATGCAAGATTTAGGGATTTGCATAAACAATAGAATACCACAAATTGTTTTAAGTCCTTCCTTTGGACAATTATATCACATTCTAGAAGCCAGGTATTTGATTCCTTTTATGATATCTGAAAGTTAAACATATCCATGCATTTAAAAAAATGTTCTTCTGGCAACAAACAAGCAAACCCCTGTATCCATATAAAGACACTTCAGTGAGAAAAACACTGACTGTGTAACACAGTTATCTGCCACTTAAATCTTTCAAGAACAAAGGTCTGTGTTTTATAATTCAAAGCTACTATAATAGAAAGTATGATTAATTTCCCTTAGCATCTGATGCAGTCATGATTAGGTGACTCACCATCCCTAAGCATGACAGCATATTTCAGTACCTTAACAATAGGAAAAAAACAAATAGTTGGTCCAAAATCCAATTACCTCCAACAGCCATGATATCTGCCAATCTGTGGGCAGAGTGTTTATTTTTACATCCACATTGCTCATTATCTGATATGCAACTCAAGCTTAATGGCTTCAGGAATAGTTAGCAAGTAGTATTTTTATAGGCAAATGTTGCATGAGAATGACTGCACTAACTAGGATTTTCTTTTTTAAAATGTCCCTAGGTCATGCCTGTTTGACACAATGGGCTAAATACAGCACTAGTGTAAATGGATGCAACGTCAATGGCTTCAGTGGAGTTATGCCCCCTTATACCAGGACTGAATCTTATGAAATCAATGACAATGTTAGGTTTCTCCTGGCAGCTTCAAGCAGGTGAGGACCGCTTAGGATATGGAGGGCTCAGAATTTTATACTGAGATATTAAATAGACTCCCCCTTGGTATTTCACCTTAATTTAATCCTAAACAAGAACCCTTTCTTCCACTCTGTTGTTCTCCACTCTACCTTCTGCCTTCAAAAAGAATAACCCATAGCCCAGGCGAGAAAATGTTTTGGCCTCAGGGCCACATTGGGTTTCTGAAATTATATGGAAGGCCAGATAGGAGAGGCTGTGCCTCCCCTAACAGCCAGGCATGGCATGGCCCCTTCCCCCGTCCGACCCCCGCCTGCTTCTCACCCTCTTACGGCCCCTCCAGGACTCCAGCCCCATCCACTCCTCTTTGTCCGCCGATTGCCCCCACACTCCCCACCAACCCCTCCTCTCATCCCTGACTGCCCCCCCCAGACCCCTACCTCATCCAACCACCCCTTCTCCCTGACCAAAAGTGAGGGATCATCTTTTTAAAATTTCCTTTGGATATTTGGATATTTATATTTATTTAAATTAGACACTATACTTTGGATACTGTCCTTCTAAGGGGAATATATGGAGTACATGTACATACATTTTCCATATAGTTTATGTAACTCTGATCTATTCCTTTTCTTTATATAAGTTTGATTTCCTATGAAATGTGAACATTGTCTCACCCGGCTACTGTGTCAAGTAAAATACATATAAGAAATTTATATCTTAAAAGTTTAGAACATTTATACCTCAATTTAAACCAACACACAAAGAGATAAAGGGGTAATTCCTGTGTCACAAATACACCAGAGGTGAAATCATGACCCTCTTGATATCAATGCAAACTCTTATTGGCTTCAATGAGGCCAGCATTTCAGCTCAGTAATCTGCTGTCTGTCAGATAGCTGTTTTCAGTGTGAAATCACATCTCCGTAAAGCACAGGAGCAGCTTCTTCTTGCTCTCTCGGGGATTCAGGCCTATAATCATGTCTGATATACATAACTATAATTAATTACTTATTATTACTAAAATCCATATTTTGTGGGTCTTGGAGAAGTCACTGGACATCTCTGATTTCTCTATGTAAAATAGAGGAAGTAATTCTTCTCTACCTCTCAGAGTTAATTATAGAATCAGACACTGGTTATGAAAATTAGGCATCAGCTCATCAGTGAGAGATATGTACTGTACTTTTACTACTGTTGTGGCGAGTCTAGTGTTAAATGTACCGAGAAGTGGACTTCCACTACTTTCTTTAGGAGACTATTCCAGAGGCTAACTGATCACAAGATAGATGTACCAATATTATTATAATACCAATATTTTCCCTTTCTTAATTCCATCAGATTCTTCTTAGATTGTGAGACTTTGTTAATTAATATTTGTACATGGCTTTGAGATCCTTGATGAAAGTGTAATATGAGAATAAAACAGTATTGCTCAAGAAATAACACGCTGAAAATTCATGAGACCTGGGCTGTGTTTGTTCTTAACTAAAAATCATTCTTTTAAACCTATCTCACCCTCAGGGGAAAAAAAACACATATTTTTTGATTAGTTAACCTTTTTTTAAAAAAAAAATTGAAATATTTGAGGTACTCTGTGACATTCACACTCTGCTGCATTAGACTCAGCCCGTGACTTTAATTGTATTACAAAATGTAATGTGACGTGAACAATGCACAAGGTGCTACAAGGAATAACAAAAATGTGGCTCACTGGCAATGTGTAAATTAGGGTTCTCAGAGTATTATTATTATGGAAACCATGAACTTTAAAGAAAGTGCTGGAATCTGAGCTCGGGAATGAGCCATGTGGTTTGGCTGTGTTTCCTTCTGTGCTGAATTCTTCTCTGGGGTCTCAAATAAAGTTTTAAAGTGTTGTTATTAACCGGCCCTGGTAGACTTCAAAGGTTTTACCCAAATGTTTAGGATTTTAAATGTGCTGAAAAATTTGCCAGATCACAAATACCTTTGGGTAGCTACTTAATTCTCTCTTTTCCCTAATGATAAGGGATGCTTAGTGTGCCAGAAATTGATCTGGAATTGCATTTTCAGCACGTACCAGGTTTCCTTTTATTGACTCCTCTCCATTTGTATATATTTTACTTTAAACGGAAGACCAGATGAAATTAGCCAATTTTCCCCTAATATTTCTAAAACTTCAAAGAGAGCACATTCACTTAGCACTTTGAAAGAGGTGGTAATTGGCTGTCTTTTGCATGATAGACTAGAGTAGTTAAATTGCACCCAGTCTTAAGTATATTTGAAAATCTTACAATTCAGCTCATGTGATAATTACAGGCTGCTGTATTGTCAGGTGGCTTTTGTTTTGTTTTTGTGGAAATGTGCATGGGGTTTCATTAACTGGCTTTTGCTGCCTATGGTTCTTAGTTAAATGATATTTAATGATCTGTGATCTCTGTATGAGACACAAGCCTTTTCTCTTGAGCACAGTGTACTCTTACATCTTGGTTAAATGTTATTACAATTCAGGTTCACAATTTCTTTAATCTGATTAACATTCCCAACAATTTATGAACTCTGAGCAAAAAAACAGAACAGCTTCATGTGTACTTAATCCTAATAACAGAGTTCCGACTATGTAAAGGAAAATATTAGAGATGAGCCAAAATTACATTGCCAGAGCTCCACCCATTAAAGTTTGGAGGCATTTAATCTAAATTCAGCCTAATGATTTGGGTTCCAGGTTGGACCCAAATCCAGATGGGGTCTGTTTGCTAATTCTGGTTTAGCTAAAACTCAAATTTCCATTCTTCCAGTGTTTAAAAGGAAGAGGTTCTTCTGGCGACTTATCAGGTGAACAGTTACAGTGACCAGCAATGTGTAATTCAAACAGAGTCCTTAATTAAACTTGCGCCTAAAATTTAGCCTAAACCACTCAGTGTAAAAGGAGTAGAAACACCACTTCACTGACTGTCATAGGGACATCCCTTTATGCAACCACTATATGGATCTGAACGTTTAGTGGTGCTGGATTAAGGGAAACAGAGCTCTTCGTGCATGATCATTTCTTACTTTCACCCAAAGATGAAATTTAAAGAATAAGAAAAAAAAATCCTCACTATCCCATGACTGACACCAAGCTCTACCCCCAATTCCTTTCCCAGTTATTGAACTTTTACACACACACACACACACACACACCATCTCCAAGTACTAGAATACCCATTATGATAGTAGCTAAGCACTACAGCTTAATTACAACTGTGCTGCTTTTTAATTTAATTTTTTTTCTTTTACTTATTTCTCTATCTGCATACACATCCCTCCCATATTAGAGTCATAGTACACAACTCTGTAGTGCCACCCTCTTTTACCACCTCTGGCTCCAGAGTACTGTGTGATCCAGTGCATAATGACAAGAGAGGATCCCAGTCATGCAGAGTTTGGATCCAAATCTAAATTTATCCAGAATTCAGAGGTATTTGCATTCAATTCTCAGCTTTGGCTCATTCTACACACAAGACATGACACAACACTAAGGGTACGTCTTCACTACAGCAGTAGGTCGATTTCCCTTAAGTCGATTTTCTAAAGTAGACTTTATAAAATCGACTTAGTGCGTCCCCACAAAGCACATCAAGTCGACAGTGTCTGTCCTTAGAACTATTGCAAGGGTCGACATAGCCAGCATTGCACTGTGGGTAGATATCCCACAGTGCCGGGAGTCCCCAGCAGGCACCACCTTTCGGGGCAGCCAGGCACGCTCCCCAGGGGACCAGCCACCAGTCCGAGCAGTTCTGTGGCCCCTGTGCCCACCCGAGCAGCCCCGCGCCGGCTCCCCCGTGCCAGCCCAAGCAGCTCCACGGACCCCCCCCCCCCGCCCACCCGAGCAGCTCCAGGCCGGCTCCCCCCGTGCCCACCCGAGCAGCTCCGCGCTGCCCCCCCCCCCGCTCGGGCGGGCTGGGGGGGAGCCAGCGCGGAGCTGCTCGGGTGGGCAGGGGGTCCGCGCGGAGGTGCTCCAGCGGGCGGGGGGAGCTGGTGCGGAGGTGCTCCGGCGGGCAGAGGGGTCCGGAGCGGAGCTGCTCGGGTGGGCGGGGGGAGCTGGCGGGGAGCTGCTCAGGCGGGCGGGAGGAGCTGGCGCGGAGGTGCCCGGCGGGCACGGGGGTCCGCGGAGCTGCTCAGACTGGTGGCTGGTCCCCTGGGGAGCTAACGGGCATTGTGGAAGGTCGGAGGCTTAAAGTCACATGCATCATCACTAATTGACAATCGACCAAAAGAGGTCGATTTCAGCACTACTCCTCTCGTTAGGGAGGAGTACAGAAGTCGATTTTAAGGTCCCTTTAAATCGACTTTAAGGGCATGCATGTGAGGACGGGTATAGGCTTAAATCGACTTTACCTCGTTAAAGTCGATGTTAAGCCCTAGTGGGGACCAGGCTTTAGATCCGGGTCTGAACTTCCCTGGACTTCAGTGTGGTAAGGATGCAGTGCTCCATTTTGGGCACATCTTTGATAAAAAATATTATATAAATTCTGGCTGTAGTCCACCACCATAATTAGACTCTTCAGGCTGTGTGAAACTGCTGATTATTGAACTTCTCAGATGTATTGAAAAAACCTTGGAATTACCCCCTGCAAAAGAGGTGTTCATTTAATTAATACTATCACACAGGCTGTATTATCCTATTGCTTAGGCCAAAAAAAATATGATTTCAATTATACTGCAGTCAGGGCCCCACTAGACTGTAAATGCAACACATCCTTGTTTTCACAGATTTCACTGTTATGAATATTTTCATTTGTCCTCTTGTGTGATTTTATGTCACAGATCCTTAATACCAATTTTTCCACAAGGAGCCTCCTTGAATTAATTATTCAGACAGTAGCCAGGGCTGAAATACTTTACAATGTTCCTAGAGCCTGCTTTGCAGCAATTAACACCAATTGGTGCTGTTGCCCCCTCTGTCAAGAAGATCACCCAGCATTGAAGCTGCTTTCATGTGGCCACACACATGCTTAATCAAAAATTAGGTATTCATATTTTATGCTCCCCAGTCCTAACATATAGCACTGAGGGAGATGTGCAGGGGTTTACAAAATTTAAATGAATTCAAAAGTCTCTCCAGCTGCTGACAAATTATACAAAGTATATAAAATATTTACAGGCCTTTTGCTGTTATTTTCACTTACACAACACAGGGAAATTTACATCTCGGTTCCAAGTTCTGCTTCCATTGGCAACACTGCTATGGACTCCAGTGGGAGTAAGATCAGGCTACATGATGGCTACAGCAAAGTCCGTTTCAAGATTAAATGGGACAGGTAGCCTCCAAATTGACTGGATGTGGTTGAGCAATCAGGAAAATTGTACATTCAATAAAAAGGTCATTATTTACCATATTCACTTTTCTTGCAGACTAAACCATATTGGTTAGTCATATAATACATAGTGCTCTGCTGTTTAACTGCATTGACTTCACTGAAATCAAGCAGAGAATATTGCCCATTTTCTGTAGTTTAAACAAAGAAAATTCTAAGGGCCATATATGATCTTCTAACACACTGTTTTTTGTACATAAGTGAATTCTTATACTCCTGCACTAAAAGGTGAGTAATATTGTTCAGTTCAAAATGACAGAGAATCCATGTTTTTTTGTGGCAGATTGAGAGAGACTGAATCTACCCCCAACATACATAAGGTACATCTACACTGCAGTGTAAGCCTAGGGTTTAAACTCAGGCTCAAGCCTCCCCTCCCCCCTGGGTTAGCACAATTTCCAATGCAAATTGTGCTAACCCAGGGTTCGCATGCTATTGCTTTGCAATGTAGATGCAGACCACTGGACTCATGCTCTGGAAGTCCAGCAAAAGTATCCCACAATCCCAAGGGCCAACTTTCTTTGTCCTCTGGACAATCAAGTTTTCCCACACTGCACCAAGAACAAAGGAATACAAGGGCCATATTTTGGAAGGCAATTAGGAAGTCTGAGATGTGGGTGGTTGGACTCATGATCCTATAATGCAGTATAGATCCCAGAGCCCAGGATGAGACCCAGGATTCAACAATTCCTAATCTGAGGTTACAAATGAGTGTAGATTTCAAGCCCTATGTTGAGACCATTACCAAATGACAGAAAAAGGATCAATGGTCTCAAGTTGCAGTGGGGGAGGTCTAGGTTGAATATTAGGAAAAGCTTTTTCACTAGGAGGGTGGTGAAGTACTGGAATGGGTTACCTAGGGAGGTGATGGAATCTCCTTCCTTAGAGGTTTTTAAATTTAGACCTGACAAAACCCTGGTTGGGGTGGGAGGGCTTAGTTGGGGATTGGTCCTGCTTTGAGCAGGGGTTTGGACTAGATGTCCTCGAGGGGTCCCTTCCAACCCTGATATTTTATGATTCTATGATTAGCAACCCTAGGGTTTGCTAACTCAAGTTCTACTAACCCTGGGTTTACATTGCAGGGTAGATATACCGTAAGGCTCTTGACTGTGACACATAGTGCACATGGATAATATTAGCTGCTTTAACAGAGCAAATTATCTTGCAATGTTTATTTAGATCTTCCTGTTCTTAGCTCTGCACATTGTGGCGAAGCTTTGGCCTTCTCCCTGTGGGTACTGCACTTCCAGGTGGTTTGTGCTAGCCTCAGAGACTCACTGTGATTAGTTAGGGGAGGAAGATAGGGGGGGAGCCCGGGCCCACCCTCTACTCCGGGCTCCAGCCCAGGGACCCTAACAGTATCAGCTAAGATGGCTGACCTTTTAGGCACCAAACACCGTACAATTCCCTGGGCTACTTCCCCACAGCAATCCCCGCTTCTTCAAACTTCTCTTCACCTTTACCTCAGAGCCTCCTTCCTTGCGTATGATATGTTGTCCACCACTCAGTCTCACCAACAGCACAACCTCCTCTCACAGCTCCTGACACCCACACCGACCTGACTAACTAGGAGGGTTTTTAATTGGTTTCAGCAGTCCCTGATTGGCTTTAGGTGTCCCAATCAGGCTAGCTATTTCTACTGCCTTCTTGAATCTTCTTAATTGGCCCCAGGTGTCTTGGTTGGCCTGGAGTAGCCTTTATTTGGCTATCCAGGGAACAGAGACCTGCGCATCCTGAGGCTGCTCCTCGTGCAGGTCTCTCCTCTGCCTGGAGAAGCAGACAGACCTGGCTGCTGTGAGGAGCTTCTCAGGTACCTGGAAGGAAGCAGGGCTGGGGCAAGGCAGGAGTTTCTGGAGAGGCTCCTGCCTGAAAACCCCCAGCCCACAGGGCCTAGGGGAAGGTCCACAAGGGGCTCTAAGGAGTGCAGGGGCTGCTGCTACCATCATCCCCCCCTGGAGCCCCTTCCTTCCCCCTCCACCTGGCCCCACCTCCGCTACTGCCAGGACTTCCTACCCCCACTCACACTCACCCCCACACATCCCACTGTTTCTCTGTGGCTGCTCACACCACCATCTGGAGCTCCCCCTTCGGACTACTTTGTCTTTTAACAGCTGGGTTGAGCTCCACCCCCCCACCTCCCCCCCAAAAAAAAGGACTGTTGCTGAGAGGGGGGGGGAGGCCTGCTGCCCTGCCCCCCCCCACTGCCTCTGGGGGGGGGGAGAGGCCCAGACACCACCACCACCATCACCACCACCACTACTACCACCAGGCCTCTCCACCAACCTGCTGCTCACCACCAACCAGAAGCCGCTGCTACCATCGAGGAGGTGAGGAAAGAAGACCTTTTGTGGAGGGGGTTTCCAACTGACTGAGTAACTCCTGGGGTGGTGGGATTGCTGCTACCAGGGGGAGCGTGGGGGAAAGGCACAGAGCCCTCCCCCTGTCCATCTGCTCCCCGGACCACCACCCCCAGCGTTAGCCCCCTCCACCAACCCACCACCATCTGGACCTTGCCCCTCGACGGGGCTGTCGGCTTCTCTCACCCCTTAACCATCTGGGACTGTGAGCAGCAAGGACTGTGTGGTGCACAGGCGCCTGTGGGCGCACGCACCCCACCCTGGACTTTCTCCTAATCCCCCCTGGCTGTGTTTGGCTGGTGGGGGTCCCCCCCTGTCCTCCCCCCACCCTTTTTTTCCCTTTTTTACTTCAGTTGTCTCCTCCCTTTAGTTTGTCCCCCCCCCCTTAGTTTCTTCCGGAAGATCCTTCGGTCAGCCCTTCCTCCCCTAGCCCTTAGTTTCATTCCTGGCCCCGCCCCAAACTTTTGAGTTTTCAGTTTCCCGCCTTTTTTTTCCTCCAACCTCCATTTTGTGTCCCCACCCAGGCCCTTTCCTCCTTAGTTCCCCACCTCCATTGTGTGTGCCCACTTTCCCCTTTAGGTGCCTGTCCCCCCCCCCATCAATTTCACTTTTCACCCCCCACCTCACGATTTTGTAGCCCCCCTCCTCCCAGTGCAGCCGGAGGAGCCGGAACCTTTGTTTTCTCCCCCGTGCCTGCCCTTGACCCCTGCCAACACCCTCCTCTCCTGCTTCCAGCCCAGCGGGGAGGAGCGGTTGCACCCCCTTCCCCCTCCCGTGCCTTTGGGGCACCCCCCTCTCCCGCTTGCAGCCCCGCGGGGAGGAGTGGTTTGCCCCTTCCCCGTTCCACCCCCTTGCCCATTGGACCCTCCTCTCCCGCTTGCAGCCCAGCGGGGAGGAGTGGTTAGCCCTTGCTCACCTGCCCCCTTCACTAAACCCTCCTCTCCCGCATACAGTCCAGCGGGGAGGAGTGGTCCCCCCCCCACTCTACTCCCATAGGGCCTCCTCCTACCCCTTATCATCATGGAGGAGACCCCTGCCTCTGTTTCCACCCCTGCCCCTCCCCCAGTCCCCACTCAACCGATCCCTGCCCCTCCCCTGCCATTGCCCCTGCCCAGTACTGCGGCCACCCTCTCGACCGGCCCCTGCCCGGTCTCTGACGCTGCCGTGGCCACCCCATCCACCAGCAGGAAGGGCCAGGGGAAAAAGAAGGGAAAAGGCCCCGCCCGGAAACCTACACCTCCCGCGGGTGGGGCTGCCCCTACGGCCGCGGCTTCAACATCTGCCGCGGCCTCTCCTTCCCCAGCCATCCCCTCCACCAGCTCTGCGGACCCTCCGGCCCGCAGGGCGTATGCCCAGGTGGCCGCCGCCCCGCCGCCCGCCCCGACCACCGCCTCCGCTGCCATCTCCGGGGGACGGGGCCCTTTCCACACGCTTACCAGGAGGCACGGCATCCGTTGCCACCTGGTGCCAGCCTCGCCTAACAGCGAAACTTATGCGCGAGCGCTGGCGCGTGTGGTGGGGCCCAGGAATATCGTGGCGGCCTCCAAGATGTACGGGAAGATGGTCTTCTTCCTGGCATCGGAGGCCGCCGCCCAAGAGGCGGTGGAAAAGGGCATGTCAGTGGGGGGCGTGTTCGTACCATTAGAACCCCTGGAGGACCTGGGCGTACGGGTGGTTTTAACCTCCGTCGAGCCCTACCTCCCTAATGCCGCCCTGCTTCCCGCCCTCTCCACCCTGGGGAAGCCCATTTCCGTGATCACCCCTCTCTCCTCAGGCTATAAGGACCCCGTCCTGCGCCATATTCTATCCTTCCGCCGGCAGGTACAGATCCAAGTACCGCCGGCGGTAGCGCGTAGTGGAGTACCCCTGGAGGGCTCCTTTATAGTGCCCTACCAAGGGGCTTTTCACCGGGTCCACTACTCGACGGGGGAGGCCCGGTGCTTCCTCTGCCGGGCGACGGGGCACGTCCGGAGGGACTGCCCCCTGGCCCGGACCGAAGGGGAGCCCGGGACCCCCGAAAGTCGAGAGGGCACCGGCCCTGTCAACGCCGGTAGCCCTGGTGGCCCGGTCGTCACCGCTGCTACTGCCGCCCCTCCCTCCACAGGGGAGGCGGTGACGGGGTCCTCCAGAGCCGAGGGGGAGGGCACGCCCCAGGGGGAGGTTTCCCCTCCCTCTGTTGACCCAGTCCAAGACACGGACCCTTCCACCCCTGGCCCTGCTCCGCCAGACCGGCCCTCCACCTCTACCTCCACCTTAGAGGGCTGGGTACTCGTCCGGGGGAAGCGCGCTGCTCGCAAACCGCGAGCCCGCTCCCCTCCATCTGATGAGGAGGGAGTTGTAGCCCCCCGAAAAGTGCTGCGGGGGGCTAGCCCCCCACCAACATCTGCTGCACCCCCGGATGAAGCCCAGCAGGCAACACCAACTGCTATGGCCACGGCAGCGGCCAGAGACGAAACAGTTTCCTCTGATCACCCTTCCTGTGAGGGGGCTGTTGCGGGAGCTCCTTCGGACCCTGCACCATCGGCCCCCCCAGCCCCAACCACCACCGACACAGGGGTGCTTGCCACCCCGGTGTCCGGGGGGGAGGTCGCTGAGGCCTCAGAGCCCACCCTCCCCCCCATTTATCATGAAATCGAGGCCCTGGGTCTGACCCCCTTTACCCAGGGGGAGGACGACCCTTTGCCAGCGGGCCTCGACATGGGCGGTGCTCTGCTCCCGCCGCCCCCTCCCTCTCCTTGCCCTTCTCTCCCAGAAAACACCCCTGCTCTGGTCCTCGGGGCGCCCCTGACCCTTCCCACCTGCCCGGCTGCTAACGGCGACATGGCAGAGGCCGCCGGGCCCCTCGGGGCGACGGCCGATGCCGAGCAGCCGGGCCCCGGGCCAGTGGGTGCTGAAGGGACCACTGTGCCCGATGCCTTGGCTGCGGGCGACGCACCTGTTGAGTCGCCTGCACCCGGCATCGAGGTAGGCCCCGCTCCTGTTTCCAATTCCCCGACCCTACTCATAGGTCGAGAGGAGCCGCACCCCGGCAGCTTGGCTGCCGGGGACCCTGATGTCACTGTCGCCCCCACAACCCCCCTTGAACCAGACCCAAACTTGACCCCTGTCCCTACCTTAGTCCCTCACTCCGAACCAGCCCCATCCACCGACCCCGGTCCCGGTCCCCTCTCTATCCCTTCACTCGATCAGGATCCAGCCCCCATTCCTGCCCCAATCCTTCCCCCCGCGCCACTTACGGACCCCGACCCCACTCTTGTCCCAGCCCCGAGTCTGGTCCCCACTTCGTCCTCTGCCCCCGCCCCTTCCGCTCCCACTGTTATTGCCGCCCCCGAGGTCGTCCCGCCATCAAGCCATCCGGACGACTCTCAGGGGGCGGTTCTTGAACCTCCAACCCCCATGGTCTTTGGGGCTGCATCACCTCCTCCGCCGCCCCCTTCCATGCCGGGAATGGGGAAGGGTCGCCCGGCGCGATCGCGCCGGAGTTCACAGCCTTCCCCACGCGTCACCAAGGGCCACGAAGTCCCTTCAAGAGCCCTACCGGAGGGCGGCAGCCGCTCGGCTGCCATGTCCCCCTCAGAGCTGAAGGAGGAGGTGCGCCACTTCCTAAGAGACACTTGTGGCTCTAGGGAGAAGGTGGCACTCGCCCTCCGGCGCTGGGGGGATTTCCATGATATCCTCCGGGCCGTGAAGGCCCTTTTGGGGGAGGGGATAGGGACCGGGAGGCAGAACATATTGGCCTACCGGCGGGCCCGAACATTCCGCAACTCCCTGCTCGCCTTTGGGGTCGCGCACGGGTTGTTGCAGGGCCCGCCGGGGGCCATCCATCCTTCTGCCCGTGGGGATTCACCCCAGCCCTCGCAATGAAGTCTACCATCTTTGCAACATTAAACACCCGAGGCTGTAGGGTGGGTCTCCGCAGGTGCCAGGTGCTCTCCTTCCTTCGGAACGGGGGGTACTCTGTGATCTTCCTGCAGGAGACCCACACGGCTCCAGCCGCCGAGGCTAGCTGGCGGCTGGAGTGGGGGGACGGGGTGTACTTTAGCCACCTCAGCATCCGTTCGGCTGGGGTGGCTACCCTGTTCTCCGCCGGGCTACGGCCTGAGGTGCTGGGGGTCGCCGAGGTCGTGCCAGGCCGCCTGCTGCACGTCCGGGCCCGCGTGGAGGGCGTCACTCTCAATCTAGTTAATGTGTACGCCCCGAACGCGCGCCCGGACCGGGTGTGCTTCTTTAGGCAGGCGGCGGCCTTCCTCGGCACCCTGGATCCTCACGAATGCCTGGTCTTGGGCGGGGACTTTAACACCACCCTCGAGGACCAGGACCGTTCAGGAAGAGAGACATCCCATACGGCCGCAGACGTCCTCAGGGAGATCATAGATCAGCACTCCCTGGTGGACGTCTGGCGTGCCCACCACCCGGACGACCACGTCACTTTCACTTATGTCCGGGTGGGGGAAGGGCAGTCCATTTACTCCCGGATAGACCGCCTCTATTTTTCCAGACTTTATCTGGCGGAAGCCCGCGCCTCTGGCATCCGGCCGGCCCCGTTCTCGGATCACCATCTGGTGACCGTGACGGCCTCTCTGAGTTTGGAGAGGCCAGGGCCGGCCTATTGGCATTTTAACAACAGTCTGCTGGAGGATGCGGGCTTCGTGGCGGCCTTCCGGGAGTTCTGGCTGGCCTGGCGGGAACAGCGGCGTTCCTTCCCTTCGGCGAGGCGGTGGTGGGACGTGGGGAAGGTGCGCGCCAAGCTCTTCTGCCGTGACTACACCCGGGGCGCCAGCCGGCGGCGGGGTGCGGTGATAGAGCAGTTGGAACGGGAGGTTTTACAGCTAGAGAGGCGCCTGGCCTCCGGCCCCGAGGATCCACCCCTCCGCACAGCGTACAGGGAGAAGCGGGAGGAGCTCCGGGCTCTGGAGGACCACCGGGCCCGGGGCGCGTTCGTTCGATCCCGCATCCGTCTCCTTCGGGAGATGGATCGCGGCTCCCGTTTCTTCTACGCCCTGGAGAAAAGGAGGGGGGCCAAAAAGCATGTCACCTGCCTCTTGGCGGCGGATGGCACCCCCCTCACGGATCCGGAGGAGATGCGTGGAAGGGCCAGGGCCTTCTACGCAGACCTCTTCTCTCCGGATCCGACCGAAGCCGAAGCCCGCAGGGTGCTCTGGACCGAGCTCCCGACGGTCGGCGCGGGTGACCGAGACCGGCTGGAGACGCCTCTCTCTCTAGCCGAGTTCTCGGCCGCCCTCCGTCTCATGCCCACCAATAAATCTCCAGGCATGGACGGGCTGACCGTGGAGTTCTACCGCGCGTTCTGGGACGTCCTCGGCCCGGACCTCGTCACCGTCTGGGCCGAGTCCTTGCAGTGCGGGGTGCTCCCTCTTTCGTGCAGGCGAGCCGTACTGACCTTATTGCCGAAGAAGGGAGACCCCCGCGATCTTCGGAATTGGCGTCCCGTCTCGCTCCTCAGCACGGACTATAAGGTCGTAGCGAAAGCAATTTCGCTGCGGCTGGGGTCCGTGCTGGCGGACGTGGTCCATCCCGACCAGACCTACACGGTCCCGGGCCGTACCATCTTCGATAACCTCTATCTGGTCCGGGACCTCTTAGAGTTAGGGCGTAGGGATGGTCTGTCGTTCGCCCTCCTGTCCCTGGACCAGGAGAAGGCGTTCGACAGGATGGACCACGGGTATCTCCTGGGCACTCTGCGGGCGTTCGGCTTCGGCCCCCAGTTTGTGGGGTTTCTCCGGGTGCTGTACGCTGAGGCGGAGTGCTTGGTCAGGCTCAACTGGACCCTGACCGAGCCGGTCAGCTTCGGGCGGGGAGTACGGCAGGGGTGCCCCCTCTCGGGTCAGCTGTACGCTCTGGCGATCGAGCCCTTCCTATGTCTCCTCCGACGGAGGTTGACGGGGTTGGTGCTTCGGGAGCCGGAGCTGCGGCTGGTCCTGTCGGCGTACGCCGACGATGTACTCCTCGTGGTCCAGGACCCGGGCGACCTGGTGCGGGCGGAGGCCTGCCAAGCCGTGTACTCGGCGGCCTCCTCCGCCCGGGTCAACTGGGTCAAGAGCTCTGGCCTGGTGGTCGGGGACGGGTGGCAGGCCAGCTCCCTCCCACCCGCGCTTCAAGCCATTCGGTGGAGTGCGGGTCCGCTGCTTTATCTCGGCGTCTATCTCTCCGCCACGCACCCCTCTCCGCCAGAAAACTGGCAAGATTTGGAGGGCAGGGTGAGTGAGCGGGTGCGGAGGTGGACGGGACTGCTCCGGTGTCTCTCCCTACGTGGGAGAGCGCTGGTTTTGAACCAGCTGGTCCTGTCCATGCTCTGGCACCGGCTCAACACCCTGAGCCCAGCCCCGAGGATCCTGGCCAGACTCCAGAGGCTCGCCCTGGACTTCTTCTGGCCAGGACTCCACTGGGTCTCTGCAGGGGTTCTGAGTCTTCCCCTGGAGGAAGGGGGACAGGGCCTGGTCTGCTTACGCAGCCAGGTCCATGTCTTCCGCCTCCAGGCCCTGCAGAGACTCCTTTATGGTGATGGTAGTCCGGCATGGAGAACTTTGGCGCACGCCTTCCTCCGCCGCCTCCGGGGGCTTCGCTATGACCGGCAGCTCTTTTTTCTCCACCGGAGGGGTCTTCCGCGAGATCTCTCGGAGCTGCCGGCCTTCTACCAGGACCTCCTTCAGACCTGGCAGCTCTTCGGGGCGACCAGGTCCTTTGTGGCCACCGAGGGAGAGGATCTCCTCGCGGAGCCCCTGCTACACAATTCGGCCCTCCGTGTGCAGGTGGCGGAGTCTCTTTCAGTGCGTCGGAGGTTGGTCCTGGGAGAAATCACTAAAGTCGGAGACCTCCTGGACTACGACAGAGGGGACTGGGTGGACCCCCGTGCGCTCGCTCGGCGCATGGGGCTCTCCACCCTTGTGACCCCCCTGCGCGTACTCCAGGAGGTGAGGACCGCCCTGTCTCCCGTCTCTCTCGGTTTCCTGCAGCGGGCCTTGAGAGAGGGTTCTCCCCGCCCACCCCTCACCCCGAGCCCTCCGGAAATGGTACTCGGGCCTCGGCTTCGTGAGCCCTCCCGGCCTCTCCACTCCCACACCCCGAGCCGGCTGCACACCTTGCAGCCGGTCTCGTTTCGAACCGCGTCGAGGAAACAGCTTTACACGCTCGTGCTCCACACGGTACATCTCCTCACCCTCGCGTCCCGCCCCGATACCAAGTGGCGGGACTACCTACCACCGAACGAGGGTGAGCGGCCCCGGTGGGACACCTTCTATTCCACACTGATTCCACGGCCCACCGGGGATATTAGCTGGCGGCTCCTTCACGGAGCCGTGAGCACGGGCGTGTACTTGGCGCGGTTCCTTCCCATGCCCGACACCTGCCCCTTTTGCGGAGTGAGGGAGGACCTGGCGCACACCTACCTCGAGTGCGCCAGGCTGCAGCCCCTATTCCGGCTCCTCCAGAACCTCCTATTGAGGTTCTGGCTGCACTTTTCCCCACACCTTTTTCTTTTTGGACACCAAATCCGTGGCCCCACAAAGTCGCGAGACCTCCTCGTCAACCTCCTCCTGGCGCTTGCCAAAACCACCATCTATAACACCAGGAGGAGGATGCTAGACGAGGGGGTACAGTGCGACTGTGGGGCCTATTTCCGGTCACTCATTCAGTCACGCATCCGGGCAGAGTTCCACTGGGCAGCGTCCACTGGCTCCCTCGACAGCTTCGCGGAGCAGTGGGCGCTGTGTGGGGTTCTCTGCTCGGTGTCCCCATCCTGTACCCTTGTTTTAAACCTATAACCCTCACGCACTCCCTTGTCCTTTTTTCATTAGTTGTCCCCCGTAATTAATTGGCCCCAGGTCCAGTGTCCCTCCCGCCAGGCTGGAGGAGGGACTTCAGTAATGGACGGGCTTAGGCCCGCCCACCTCCTGGGTAAACCAAAAGGTGCGCATCCTGAGGCTGCTCCTCGTGCAGGTCTCTCCTCTGCCTGGAGAAGCAGACAGACCTGGCTGCTGTGAGGAGCTTCTCAGGTACCTGGAAGGAAGCAGGGCTGGGGCAAGGCAGGAGTTTCTGGAGAGGCTCCTGCCTGAAAACCCCCAGCCCACAGGGCCTAGGGGAAGGTCCACAAGGGGCTCTAAGGAGTGCAGGGGCTGCTGCTACCATCATCCCCCCCTGGAGCCCCTTCCTTCCCCCTCCACCTGGCCCCACCTCCGCTACTGCCAGGACTTCCTACCCCCACTCACACTCACCCCCACACATCCCACTGTTTCTCTGTGGCTGCTCACACCACCATCTGGAGCTCCCCCTTCGGACTACTTTGTCTTTTAACAGCTGGGTTGAGCTCCACCCCCCCACCTCCCCCCCAAAAAAAAGGACTGTTGCTGAGAGGGGGGGGGAGGCCTGCTGCCCTGCCCCCCCCCACTGCCTCTGGGGGGGGGGAGAGGCCCAGACACCACCACCACCATCACCACCACCACTACTACCACCAGGCCTCTCCACCAACCTGCTGCTCACCACCAACCAGAAGCCGCTGCTACCATCGAGGAGGTGAGGAAAGAAGACCTTTTGTGGAGGGGGTTTCCAACTGACTGAGTAACTCCTGGGGTGGTGGGATTGCTGCTACCAGGGGGAGCGTGGGGGAAAGGCACAGAGCCCTCCCCCTGTCCATCTGCTCCCCGGACCACCACCCCCAGCGTTAGCCCCCTCCACCAACCCACCACCATCTGGACCTTGCCCCTCGACGGGGCTGTCGGCTTCTCTCACCCCTTAACCATCTGGGACTGTGAGCAGCAAGGACTGTGTGGTGCACAGGCGCCTGTGGGCGCACGCACCCCACCCTGGACTTTCTCCTAATCCCCCCTGGCTGTGTTTGGCTGGTGGGGGTCCCCCCCTGTCCTCCCCCCACCCTTTTTTTCCCTTTTTTACTTCAGTTGTCTCCTCCCTTTAGTTTGTCCCCCCCCCCTTAGTTTCTTCCGGAAGATCCTTCGGTCAGCCCTTCCTCCCCTAGCCCTTAGTTTCATTCCTGGCCCCGCCCCAAACTTTTGAGTTTTCAGTTTCCCGCCTTTTTTTTCCTCCAACCTCCATTTTGTGTCCCCACCCAGGCCCTTTCCTCCTTAGTTCCCCACCTCCATTGTGTGTGCCCACTTTCCCCTTTAGGTGCCTGTCCCCCCCCCCATCAATTTCACTTTTCACCCCCCACCTCACGATTTTGTAGCCCCCCTCCTCCCAGTGCAGCCGGAGGAGCCGGAACCTTTGTTTTCTCCCCCGTGCCTGCCCTTGACCCCTGCCAACACCCTCCTCTCCTGCTTCCAGCCCAGCGGGGAGGAGCGGTTGCACCCCCTTCCCCCTCCCGTGCCTTTGGGGCACCCCCCTCTCCCGCTTGCAGCCCCGCGGGGAGGAGTGGTTTGCCCCTTCCCCGTTCCACCCCCTTGCCCATTGGACCCTCCTCTCCCGCTTGCAGCCCAGCGGGGAGGAGTGGTTAGCCCTTGCTCACCTGCCCCCTTCACTAAACCCTCCTCTCCCGCATACAGTCCAGCGGGGAGGAGTGGTCCCCCCCCCACTCTACTCCCATAGGGCCTCCTCCTACCCCTTATCATCATGGAGGAGACCCCTGCCTCTGTTTCCACCCCTGCCCCTCCCCCAGTCCCCACTCAACCGATCCCTGCCCCTCCCCTGCCATTGCCCCTGCCCAGTACTGCGGCCACCCTCTCGACCGGCCCCTGCCCGGTCTCTGACGCTGCCGTGGCCACCCCATCCACCAGCAGGAAGGGCCAGGGGAAAAAGAAGGGAAAAGGCCCCGCCCGGAAACCTACACCTCCCGCGGGTGGGGCTGCCCCTACGGCCGCGGCTTCAACATCTGCCGCGGCCTCTCCTTCCCCAGCCATCCCCTCCACCAGCTCTGCGGACCCTCCGGCCCGCAGGGCGTATGCCCAGGTGGCCGCCGCCCCGCCGCCCGCCCCGACCACCGCCTCCGCTGCCATCTCCGGGGGACGGGGCCCTTTCCACACGCTTACCAGGAGGCACGGCATCCGTTGCCACCTGGTGCCAGCCTCGCCTAACAGCGAAACTTATGCGCGAGCGCTGGCGCGTGTGGTGGGGCCCAGGAATATCGTGGCGGCCTCCAAGATGTACGGGAAGATGGTCTTCTTCCTGGCATCGGAGGCCGCCGCCCAAGAGGCGGTGGAAAAGGGCATGTCAGTGGGGGGCGTGTTCGTACCATTAGAACCCCTGGAGGACCTGGGCGTACGGGTGGTTTTAACCTCCGTCGAGCCCTACCTCCCTAATGCCGCCCTGCTTCCCGCCCTCTCCACCCTGGGGAAGCCCATTTCCGTGATCACCCCTCTCTCCTCAGGCTATAAGGACCCCGTCCTGCGCCATATTCTATCCTTCCGCCGGCAGGTACAGATCCAAGTACCGCCGGCGGTAGCGCGTAGTGGAGTACCCCTGGAGGGCTCCTTTATAGTGCCCTACCAAGGGGCTTTTCACCGGGTCCACTACTCGACGGGGGAGGCCCGGTGCTTCCTCTGCCGGGCGACGGGGCACGTCCGGAGGGACTGCCCCCTGGCCCGGACCAAAGGGGAGCCCGGGACCCCCGAAAGTCGAGAGGGCACCGGCCCTGTCAACGCCGGTAGCCCTGGTGGCCCGGTCGTCACCGCTGCTACTGCCGCCCCTCCCTCCACAGGGGAGGCGGTGACGGGGTCCTCCAGAGCCGAGGGGGAGGGCACGCCCCAGGGGGAGGTTTCCCCTCCCTCTGTTGACCCAGTCCAAGACACGGACCCTTCCACCCCTGGCCCTGCTCCGCCAGACTGGCCCTCCACCTCTACCTCCACCTTAGAGGGCTGGGTACTCGTCCGGGGGAAGCGCGCTGCTCGCAAACCGCGAGCCCGCTCCCCTCCATCTGATGAGGAGGGAGTTGTAGCCCCCCGAAAAGTGCTGCGGGGGGCTAGCCCCCCACCAACATCTGCCGCACCCCCGGATGAAGCCCAGCAGGCAACACCAACTGCTATGGCCACGGCAGCGGCCAGAGACGAAACAGTTTCCTCTGATCACCCTTCCTGTGAGGGGGCTGTTGCGGGAGCTCCTTCGGACCCTGCACCATCGGCCCCCCAGCCCCAACCACCACCGACACAGGGGTGCTTGCCACCCCGGTGTCCGGGGGGGAGGTCGCTGAGGCCTCAGAGCCCACCCTCCCCCCCATTTATCATGAAATCGAGGCCCTGGGTCTGACCCCCTTTACCCAGGGGGAGGACGACCCTTTGCCAGCGGGCCTCGACATGGGCGGTGCTCTGCTCCCGCCGCCCCCTCCCTCTCCTTGCCCTTCTCTCCCAGAAAACACCCCTGCTCTGGTCCTCGGGGCGCCCCTGACCCTTCCCACCTGCCCGGCTGCTAACGGCGACATGGCAGAGGCCGCCGGGCCCCTCGGGGCGACGGCCGATGCCGAGCAGCCGGGCCCCGGGCCAGTGGGTGCTGAAGGGACCACTGTGCCCGATGCCGTGGCTGCGGGCGACGCACCTGTTGAGTCGCCTGCACCCGGCATCGAGGTAGGCCCCGCTCCTGTTTCCAATTCCCCGACCCTACTCATAGGTCGAGAGGAGCCGCACCCCGGCAGCTTGGCTGCCGGGGACCCTGATGTCACTGTCGCCCTCACAACCTCCCTTGAACCAGACCCAAACTTGACCCCTGTCCCTACCTTAGTCCCTCACTCCGAACCAGCCCCATCCACCGACCCCGGTCCCGGTCCCCTCTCTATCCCTTCACTCGATCAGGATCCAGCCCCCATTCCTGCCCCAATCCTTCCCCCCGCGCCACTTACGGACCCCGACCCCACTCTTGTCCCAGCCCCGAGTCTGGTCCCCACTTCGTCCTCTGCCCCCGCCCCTTCCGCTCCCACTGTTATTGCCGCCCCCGAGGTCGTCCCGCCATCAAGCCATCCGGACGACTCTCAGGGGGCGGTTCTTGAACCTCCAACCCCCATGGTCTTTGGGGCTGCATCACCTCCTCCGCCGCCCCCTTCCATGCCGGGAATGGGGAAGGGTCGCCCGGCGCGATCGCGCCGGAGTTCACAGCCTTCCCCGCGCGTCACCAAGGGCCACGAAGTCCCTTCAAGAGCCCTACCGGAGGGCGGCAGCCGCTCGGCTGCCATGTCCCCCTCAGAGCTGAAGGAGGAGGTGCGCCACTTCCTAAGAGACACTTGTGGCTCTAGGGAGAAGGTGGCACTCGCCCTCCGGCGCTGGGGGGATTTCCATGATATCCTCCGGGCCGTGAAGGCCCTTTTGGGGGAGGGGATAGGGACCGGGAGGCAGAACATATTGGCCTACCGGCGGGCCCGAACATTCCGCAACTCCCTGCTCGCCTTTGGGGTCGTGCATGGGTTGTTGCAGGGCCCGCCGGGGGCCATCCATCCTTCTGCCCGTGAGGATTCACCCCAGCCCTCGCAATGAAGTCTACCATCTTTGCAACATTAAACACCCGAGGCTGTAGGGTGGGTCTCCGCAGGTGCCAGGTGCTCTCCTTCCTTCGGAACGGGGGGTACTCTGTGATCTTCCTGCAGGAGACCCACACGGCTCCAGCCGCCGAGGCTAGCTGGCGGCTGGAGTGGGGGGACGGGGTGTACTTTAGCCACCTCAGCATCCGTTCGGCTGGGGTGGCTACCCTGTTCTCCGCCGGGCTACGGCCTGAGGTGCTGGGGGTCGCCGAGGTCGTGCCAGGCCGCCTGCTGCACGTCCGGGCCCGCGTGGAGGGCGTCACTCTCAATCTAGTTAATGTGTACGCCCCGAACGCGCGCCCGGACCGGGTGTGCTTCTTTAGGCAGGCGGCGGCCTTCCTCGGCACCCTGGATCCTCACGAATGCCTGGTCTTGGGCGGGGACTTTAACACCACCCTCGAGGACCAGGACCGTTCAGGAAGAGAGACTTCCCACACGGCCGCAGACGTCCTCAGGGAGATCATAGATCGGCATTCCCTGGTGGACGTCTGGCGTGCCCACCACCCGGACGACCACGTCACCTTCACTTATGTCCGGGTGGGGGAAGGGCAGTCCATTTACTCCCGGATAGACCGCCTCTATTTTTCCAGACTTTATCTGGCGGAAGCCCGCGCCTCTGGCATCCGGCCGGCCCCGTTCTCGGATCACCATCTGGTGACCGTGACGGCCTCTCTGAGTTTGGAGAGGCCAGGGCCGGCCTATTGGCATTTTAACAACAGTCTGCTGGAGGATGCGGGCTTCGTGGCGGCCTTCCGGGAGTTCTGGCTGGCCTGGCGGGAACAGCGGCGTTCCTTCCCTTCCGCGAGGCGGTGGTGGGACGTGGGGAAGGTGCGCGCCAAGCTCTTCTGCCGTGACTACACCCGGGGCGCCAGCCGGCGGTGGGGTGCGGTGATAGAGCAGTTAGAGCGGGAGGTTTTACAGCTAGAGAGGCGCCTGGCCTCCGGCCCCGAGGATCCACCCCTCCGCGCAGTGTACAGGGAGAAGCGGGAGGAGCTCCGGGCTCTGGAGGACCACCGGGCCCGGGGCGCGTTCGTTCGATCCCGCATCCGTCTCCTTCGGGAGATGGATCGCGGCTCCCGTTTCTTCTACGCCCTGGAGAAAAGGAGGGGGGCCAAAAAGCATGTCACCTGCCTCTTGGCGGCGGATGGCACCCCCCTCACGGATCCGGAGGAGATGCGTGGAAGGGCTAGGGCCTTCTACGCAGACCTCTTCTCTCCGGATCCGACCGAAGCCGAAGCCCGCAGGGTGCTCTGGACCGAGCTCCCGACGGTCGGCACGGGCGACCGAGACCGGCTGGAGACGCCTCTCTCTCTGGCCGAGTTCTCGGCCGCCCTCCGTCTCATGCCCACCAATAAATCTCCAGGCATGGACGGGCTGACCGTGGAGTTCTACCGCGCGTTCTGGGACGTCCTCGGCCCGGACCTCGTCATCGTCTGGGCCGAGTCCTTGCAGTGCGGGGTACTCCCTCTCTCGTGCAGGCGAGCCGTACTGACCTTATTGCCGAAGAAGGGAGACCCCTGCGATCTTCGGAATTGGCGTCCCATCTCGCTCCTCAGCACGGACTATAAGGTCGTAGCGAAAGCAATTTCGCTGCGGCTGGGGTCCGTGCTGGCGGACGTGGTCCATCCCGACCAGACCTACACGGTCCCGGGCCGTACCATCTTCGATAACCTCTATCTGGTCCGGGACCTCTTAGAGTTAGGGCGTAGGGATGGTCTGTCGTTCGCCCTCCTGTCCCTGGACCAGGAGAAGGCGTTCGACAGGATGGACCACGGGTATCTCCTGGGCACTCTGCGGGCGTTCGGCTTCGGCCCCCAGTTTGTGGGATTTCTCCGGGTGCTGTACGCTGAGGCGGAGTGCTTGGTCAGGCTCAACTGGACCCTGACCGAGCCGGTCAGCTTCGGGCGGGGAGTACGGCAGGGGTGCCCCCTCTCGGGTCAGCTGTACGCTCTGGCGATCGAGCCCTTCCTCTGTCTCCTCCGACGGAGGTTGACGGGGTTGGTGCTTCGGGAGCCGGAGCTGCGGCTGGTCCTGTCGGCGTACGCCGACGATGTACTCCTCGTGGTCCAGGACCCGGGCGACCTGGTGCGGGCGGAGGCCTGCCAAGCCGTGTACTCGGCGGCCTCCTCCGCCCGGGTCAACTGGGTCAAGAGCTCTGGCCTGGTGGTCGGGGACGGGTGGCAGGTCAGCTCCCTCCCACCCGCGCTTCAAGCCATTCGGTGGAGCGCGGGTCCGCTGCTCTATCTCGGCGTCTATCTCTCCGCCACGCACCCCTCCCCGCCGGAAAACTGGCAAGATTTGGAGGGCAGGGTGAGTGAGCGGGTGCGGAGGTGGACGGGACTGCTCCGGTGTCTCTCCCTACGTGGGAGGGCGCTGGTTTTAAACCAGCTGGTCCTGTCCATGCTCTGGCACCGGCTCAACACCCTGAGCCCGGCCCCGAGGATCCTGGCCAGACTCCAGAGGCTCGCCCTGGACTTCTTCTGGCCAGGACTCCACTGGGTCTCTGCAGGGGTTCTGAGTCTTCCCCTGGAGGAAGGAGGACAGGGCCTGGTCTGCTTGCGCAGCCAGGTCCATGTCTTCCGCCTCCAGGCCCTGCAGAGACTCCTTTATGGTGATGGTAGTCCGGCATGGAGAATTTTGGCGCACGCCTTCCTCCGCCGCCTCCGGGGGCTTCGCTATGACCGGCAGCTCTTTTTTCTCCACCGGAGGGGTCTTCCGCGAGATCTCTCGGAGCTGCCGGCCTTCTACCAGGACCTCCTTCAGACCTGGCAGCTCTTCGGGGCGACCAGGTCCTTTGTGGCCACCGAGGGAGAGGATCTCCTCGCGGAGCCCCTGCTACACAATTCGGCCCTCCGTGTGCAGGTGGCGGAGTCTCTTTCAGTGCGTCGGAGGTTGGTCCTAGGAGAAATCACTAAAGTCGGAGACCTCCTGGACTACGACAGAGGGGACTGGGTGGACCCCCGTGCGCTCGCTCGGCGCATGGGGCTCTCCACCCTTGTGACCCCCCTGCGCGTACTCCAGGAGGTGAGGACCGCCCTGTCTCCCGTCTCTCTCGGTTTCCTGCAGCGGGCCTTGAGAGAGGGTTCTCCCCGCCCACCCCTCACCCCGAGCCCTCCGGAAATGGTACTCGGGCCTCGGCTTCGTGAGCCCTCCCGGCCTCTCCACTCCCACACCCCGAGCCGGCTGCACACCTTGCAGCCGGTCTCGTTTCGAACCGCGTCGAGGAAACAGCTTTACACGCTCGTGCTCCACACGGTACATCTCCTCACCCTCGCGTCCCGCCCCGATACCAAGTGGCGGGACTACCTACCACCGAACGAGGGTGAGCGGCCCCGGTGGGACACCTTCTATTCCACACTGATTCCACGGCCCACCGGGGATATTAGCTGGCGGCTCCTTCACGGAGCCGTGAGCACGGGCGTGTACTTGGCGCGGTTCCTTCCCATGCCCGACACCTGCCCCTTTTGCGGAGTGAGGGAGGACCTGGCGCACACCTACCTCGAGTGCGCCAGGCTGCAGCCCCTATTCCGGCTCCTCCAGAACCTCCTATTGAGGTTCTGGCTGCACTTTTCCCCACACCTTTTTCTTTTTGGACACCAAATCCGTGGCCCCACAAAGTCGCGAGACCTCCTCGTCAACCTCCTCCTGGCGCTTGCCAAAACCACCATCTATAACACCAGGAGGAGGATGCTAGACGAGGGGGTACAGTGCGACTGTGGGGCCTATTTCCGGTCACTCATTCAGTCACGCATCCGGGCAGAGTTCCACTGGGCAGCGTCCACTGGCTCCCTCGACAGCTTCGCGGAGCAGTGGGCGCTGTGTGGGGTTCTCTGCTCGGTGTCCCCATCCTGTACCCTTGTTTTAAACCTATAACCCTCACACACTCCCTTGTCCTTTTTTCATTAGTTGTCCCCCGTAATTAATTGGCCCCGGGTCCAGTGTCCCTCCCGCCAGGTTGGAGGAGGGACTTCAGTAATGGACGGGCTTAGGCCCGCCCACCTCCTGGGTAAACCAAAAGGTGCGCATCCTGAGACTGATATACCTGCCTTCTAGCACTCTCCTATACCCTTCTGGTCTGACACCGTCACAACATATACCATTTGTTGCGTCACAATGCTGCCATCTTTTACCTCAATAAAACAGTTCCTCCAGAGCTCTTCTCCATATCAAGGAACAATTTCATCACCCCCGTCAGTTATTAATTTACCTTTCTCTTAGTCAAAGAATAAAACCACAGAAAATTATATTGAATTACTGATTGCTACACCTCATTGTGCTGTGTACACAGAAGCTTAAGATAAGACCCTAGAAAATGAATGATAGTACTGGCTTCCTCTGTGCATGTTTTTTTTTTTTAATTACATTTTCAATTTGCTTTGATTAAAGGCAGGAGATTAGTAAAAGAATGTTATAATCTGCTTCTTCTTTAGCAACTAACTGAATATATTTTCATGCAAACTGCTGAGAAGAACCCTGCTACAGCATTGAAAGAGAACTACAATAATAGAACTACAATAATAGATTATTCTGTGCAGTAGTTGCCACAGAGGAGGGTGGGTAATTTTGTACCATTTTCCCATTACGATCCTTCGCATAAACTTATTTTTCCTTGATCTGTTTTCTTTCTTATGTTAAGTTCACAGTCTGAAACTGAATTCTTAGGGCCAATATAGATATACTATAATATATAAACTATATAAAATAGAGTGAAGAATGGCACAACATTAATTATGATGGAATATAACAACAAAAGAAAAATATCCATACTGCATTTTTAATGCTTATGATAAATTCAGGATTGTACTAAGAGCTGAAATTGGTAGGAGTAAAAGAAAAAGAGGGGAAAAAAGGCTACCAGATATCTATATGATATATGTGTGCATGCTCTAACCTTCACTGGTGAGAGACACAAAGTGCAGAAAGACCTGTTTTGTCCCCCCCACCACCACTTAGCATCCATCTTGCCTTGTCATAGTAAGTTTGGTTAAGATCACTTGCAGTATTAGTTTAATACCCAATACATCCTTCATTAGTGGACTTTGAGCTTGATCCAAAGCTCACTGAAACCCATGTCAGTCTTTTGGTCAGGCCCTATATCCTACATTTACATGTAAGAGGGGTCGCTGACAGGTCTTTTCCATGTATAATCAGAACTTCAATGATAGGGTGTAAATGGGCACTTTGTATGCATCTTATTAATGGCAAGATTGTGGCTGATCCTGGTACAATTGGATGGTTAAAGCTGAACAAAATAAAAGGGGAATTCACCAATTATGGTAGCTGTCATTATGGGTATTGATGTCATTCATTGGTGTAACTCAAGAGAAGAAATTGATCTGAAGGAAGACCATAATTCTAAACAGTCCCACAGATAGGCAAACATAAATACAATCACATGGGCAGTAAAAGGAGTTGGGAAATGACACATCCCACTCCAGTACACATCACCACGTCAATGTAATCCCTAACCGTCCTCGCCAAGTCGATGGTCAAGGGTCAGACAAAGCTATGAAAGGCAGGGGTTACCATAAATATGGACTCCTGCAAACCCAGGACAAAATTATTAATAATACCAGCAACAACAGAATAAATTGGGGGGGGGGTGGTAAAAAAATCCCTTCCTTACCACTTCTGTGTCAGGCTGAAACCCTGAAGCATGAGATTTTAGAAGCATAAGAAAGAAATAAGAAGTGAATCCCAAGGCTACTGAACCCTGCTCCCTACCATCAAAAGCAACCCGATCATACTCATATATTTGTCCAGCTTTCTCTTAAAACTGATTAAGTTGTTTTCCCACACAATGCGAAGGGGTGGAAGCGGTGGCCCGGACGTACCTCTTCCTGCATCTCCTATTGGCAGGGAATGGCAAACTGTGGCCGCTGGGAGTGGCCGTACCTGTGGACACTCAGATAAAAAAAGCATCTCACGGCCCGCAAGAGGCTTACCCTGAACAAGCCACAAATCAAGTTTGCGAACCCATGCCCTAGTATATTGGAACCACTGAACTTCCCTTATCTAAAAAAAATCAGTTATTTTCTCAAAGAAGGAAATCAGGTTAGTCTGGCATGATGTACTCCTGGTAAACCCACTTTTCATTACATCTCCTTTACCTTTTACCGTCATTCATTTACATGTTTTCCTTCACAATTTGTTCTAAAGCCTTGCTTACTATAGAGATCAGATTAACGGGTCTGCAATTGCCTACATGACTTTCCTCCGTTTTTTAAAATATAGGTATAATGTTAGCTATTCTCTGATCATATGATGCTTCTCCAGAATCGATAGATTTATTAAAATTCCTTGATACTGGTGGAACGATTTCACATGCCGGTTCTTTCAGTATTTTGATATGGAAATTATCCACCCCCCCTCCCCCGTTTGAGTGCATTGAGCTCTTTAAGCAATACTTCTGCCTCAGGTGTGCAGAACTCATTTCCATCAGCTGTACTGCCATCATGTATAAGTTTCATATTATCATTCTTATTGAAAACCAAGGCAAAGTATTCATTTAATTTTTGGACCATACCTAGATTAGCTTTAAACTCCTTCCCATCCACACTGTATAATTGCCAAACTTTGTCCTTCTTATTCTCTTTCTATTTATATACTAAAACCCCTCTTTTTATGTTCCTTGAAATATATTAGCATTCTAAAATTCTAGTATCTTGAATAATTACTACTTGTATAATATAATTATATTGTTTCATCACTCAGGAATACAAAGGGGATTCAGGACCATTATAATGTTATGGCATGAAATATGGCAGTTAAAATTGCATTCACTGACCCCCATATAGTAAAAGGACATGGCTTTGAATGTTCTCAAAGTGATTCTTATTCATCTTTATGTTTTACTAGACCTTCATTATCAACTATCTCCATTTCATACAATACTGTATCTGTCTTTGCTGCTATTTTTCAAATCAATTTTCCTTTCTTCTTATCTTATTTATGGCAATCACTGTCGATTGAATATAATGATAAGAGCACAGAGAAAATGTAATGACAATCACACACATTGCAACGTGGTAAACAGACTGAACAGTACCATAAAAAACCCCTAAGAAAATGGAAGGCAATGTTTAAGAAAAGCATCATTTACAGCAAGAGATTAAAGAGCATGGATGAGTTTCTCTTGCACATCTTACATAAGGAATGTGGAACAGCCATCTTGTTCCACAAAAAGAAGATTTGAGACCAACTGTACAATCATTAGGCGGTCAAAACAAACCACCCTGCTACAAAACTGTGTTGATGGCTCCCTTACAAGAAATCACAGTATCTAAGCCTCGCCATCATGATTTTACGAACTAAATTTTAATCTCTTTACTTCATAAATTCTGGAATTTCCTTCTTTGTTCTGGAGTTTGCCTAAACAGCTTAAGGAAGATCTCTAGGACAACCACACAAGCTAAGGAGCAAGCACTGAAATCTTTGAAAAAGTATACATAGCTGACCTAGGATTAATTGGCATTTATACAGAAAGAAAAGCCACTAACAGTCATGAATACAATAATTGACTTTTCCCCATTCATACCTCCAACAATGAGGAATCAGATAATAGCTCCACAGGGGTGGCTAAAATCTCACAACATGCCTTACTGTGTGTGAAAACTAACTTTCAGCAGCAAAAAAAAGAGCACAGGCATAACCCCTTCACACTATGTTGATCAAATCTGCCGTAGGTGCTTTCTACAGCAAACACTTTAAATACAAGCATAGAGCCAACACTCAAAACCTCAGATATAAAAATAATAGATCCATACGAATAGGATGAATACATTCAGTAGAACATAACCTTTGCAAAGCTATGTTACATGGCATATGTAGCATAAAACATATTCCATTTATGTCATATTTACAGTCATAAGCATATTTTTATAAAGCATTATGAGGTGCAATATCACAGGAAGTTTTGCTCTTATGTATGCTAGTGCAGGGATCGGCAACCTTGGCATGCGGGACTGCAGGGTAAGCATCCTTACCAGCCCCTGCCGGTTTGTTTACTTGCTGGTTCGCTGACCGTGGCTCCAACTGGCTACGGTTCACCATCCCGGTCCAATGGGGGGTGGGGGGGGAGGCTGCGAGAAGCAGCAGCCAGAAAAAGTCCATACATGATTAAATACAAACCATATTTTATATTATGTATGCATATCTTTTGTCTCTCATGTTTTTCAATGTGTAAAGAAAGCACAGACAAAGGGAGGCAGATAAAGGTTAAAAGGGTAAACTGGGGCCAAGGAAGAAAGGAAAATGAGATTTAACTATGAGAATTCTGCCTCTTCTTTTTTTCTGCCTGCAGTAGGCTGGTGGTGGCAAATATTGTTTTTCAGACAGGGTAAAGAAAAGAAAACAGAATATACAATTTACATTTGCAAATGTCACCTCAGACTCCCCATACATCATTAAAGATCTATCAGTTCAAACACTCCCTTTAACTTACACTTCATATTTCAACTTCACTCTCAACTTCTTAGCATTGCAGCCTCATGTACAGGCACCACACACAACAAACAGTCAGTCAACACACTACACAGTTCTCCCTTTCTCCAAAGTTCTTATACACCTCTTCACATATGTAAGCACACATACACTTGGTTTACATTTAATGTACTGGAATGACGAATGTATACTGGTGCAGCTACCCTATTTGTATTGTTCAGTCAAGCATTAATTCTACAGTCACAACACTATGGTATTCATTTAATAGTATCTTTCATTTAGAGAGATAATACTATATACATGCAGTAGAGCTGAAATGCAAACCCTTTTGAGTTTGAAGACAACAACTAACAGCGTAAAATAAAATGTGCAACACTGAGCAGAAGAACAGATTGTGGCATGGACACAATCTGACTCCTCCAATGCCCACACTCTCATCAGTAAAAACTGCCTTGAGATCTTTAATGCCAATTCACTTCATCCCTCTATTTCCCCTCCCCCCTTTGTCTTATCTCTGGGGCAGAGATTATTGTTTTTTACTACTTGTTTGCAGAACATGTAACGCAATAGGGAACCCATCTGTGTTGGAGCCTCTAAGCACTACTGTAATAAAAATGTTAGTCACCTTGGCAAAGACCTACTTTTTCTATTAAAAGTAAATCAGTTTTTTTAAAAAACCCATATCCTTGTCAGTGGCTCATAAGTCAGGACAAGCCTTACAAAAAAACTCTACAAAAACAAATAGTGTGAACCAATACAATAAGGAAAAAAATTGGGGGGCCATATCATACCCTCCAGAGGACAACTGAACCAATATACCTCCACTGCTGCCCTTCACCTCTCCTGGTCATTTCTCCCTATCTCCCCCTATCCTGATTCTCTCTCCTAATCATTTTCTGCACATTCTATCTCTTCTATCCCTGAGTCCAGTGCCTGGGGTGTCCTTACATTAGTGAGCACTTATTTAATGGGACTAACTTCCCTGGGTACTTCTCATTTGTTCCCCAATGTGTGAAAAGATTACACTGTCAGCCCCCTTCTTCCCTATGTTTCTTTTCTTTGTGTTTCTTTTTGCTTGGTCTTTTCATCCTTCCTTCCCCATGTTCTCTCGCCACTTTTCTTCTCTCTGTCCTCCCTTCTGATTCCCTTTTTCCTCCATCTTCTCTCATCACTGTCTATCCTCTTCATATTTCCCACTGTCTACTTACTCTGACTGTATCCTCCTCTCTTCCTCAGCCCCTCACCATCTCCACCCTTTTCTTTATCTTTTTTTCCCTTTCTTCTTGTCTCCCCTTCACATTCTCCTTCCCCATGATAGGTGGACTCAAGAAGGACTTCAATTTTACATCCTTCCCATCCACAGGGAGGAAGAATCTTTCTGTTACCTCCTTCGCAATCTGAGGGATAAGGAAGTTCAGCGGTAACAAGAAGGAGTTCATTCATTTCTTCTTTATGTGTGAGGTACTGGTGAAATAACTCAACAGATGCCTATCATTCACCTTTCACATGAGAGACCACAAAGCACTTCTTCTCCCCACCTGATGGGAAGAAGAGAGATTTATTCAGATTTGTAAAATTACATCTGTGGATAGATAAAGAATCTCTACAGAATTGGTAGCTATGAGGGATTCCCAAAGAAATCTTGAAAATGAGATGCCTCTTTCTGTGATTCTTCCCTATTCTGTATATTAGATTATTATTGACTTTCTTTCCCATTTAGTAATGTAGAAAAAAATAATCAGAAGTCTAGTAAATGCCATGTTGTAAAGCAAGAGAAAGCATGGAAAGCCAAATGCTATATAAAACAAAAGATATGATTCACCAATGTCCTTCATTACACTTCAGACACTTGGGGCCTGACCTAAAATCTACTGAAATCTATAGGAATTTTCAGTGTGCTTTGGATCAGGTCCTTAAGGCTTAAAGTAAAGGATCTGATCCTGTTCTCACTGAAGTTAGTGGCAAAATGCCCACTTGGCCTCATTGTGAACAAGGCTGGGGACCCAAAGCTGTAATTGTTTTTCTCTTGCAAAAACAAAACAAAAAGCCTTTACATCCATGGTCCCATAAGCGATGTAGATATAAATCCCCATGAAAAGGAAATATGTGTGACAGATCTCCAGTCCAAATCCTGTTTTATTTTTTAACTTTCCTTTATTAAAAGGTAAGCGTGGAGTATGAAACATCCAGGTTATCATATTATTTTAAAGAGAGCACAAACAAAATTACATTTCATCCCTGCATAAACCTTCATAAAAATGTAATGAAAAGAAACACAAACACTGTTTATCTTTAAGATCCAGACACTAAACTCAAATTTCCTCCTGGAAATTTTAATTAGTGATCTGAAAAATGCTTAGGCAAAATATCTGCTCCCAGTTGTCTGTTTAGGTTAAATTAAATTATTTCTGTAAGTAATATAATTAAAATCCTTTTAGTTCTTAATCAATATTTTATTTACATTCATTTTCCTGTAGTACTTGATTAGTTCTTTTGAAGGGAGAGGGGATAATTTATTTTCTGTTTATTATATGCCCATTTGAAGTATCTGTGCTCTCATTAATGGAAGAATCTCCACAGCACAGAATCTACTGCCAAAATCAAGATGCACCATGTGTTTTTGGGATAACAATTTGATTTCTGCAGTGACTGAACAGGAATGAGGATCATCAGTTTTGAGCTGGTCTAGGAAGCATTTCTGTGTGAAAATATCGAGTACAAAACTGGACATCATGCCAGATACGCACACACTCATTACATAGGGCTTCATTCTCCATTACTCTGTGCCTTGCCCCATCATTTACTCTGGTGAAAACTGAGACAAAAGTGAGAGTAAAACTCTTATTGTTCCGACTTGGTAGAATTTTATACCCCATTGCTTGGGTGAAAAGGCCCAATCTGCCAATGAGCTTCTTGTAGGCAGATCCCTGCATAGAGCCCTATCGACATCAAGGCTCTATATAGTCCACGCATGTGAAGTCATTGTAGTCTGAGGGTCTAAATCAGGGGTGGCCAACCTGAGCCTGAGAAGGAGCCAGAATTTACCAATGTACATTGCCAAAGAACCACAGTAATATGTCAGCAGCCCTTCCCATTGGCTCCCTGCGCCTCCCACCCACTGGCAGTCCCTCCGATCAGCGCCTCCCCTTCCCTTCCCACACTCCCCAATCAGTTGTTTTGCGGCATGCAGGAGGTTTGGGGAGGGAAGGAACGAGGATATGACAGGCTCAGGGGAGGGTGCGGGAAGGGGTGGAGTGGGAACAGAGCCAGGAGTTGGGCAGTGAGCACCCCCCAGCACACTGGAAAGTTGGCGCCTGTAGCTCAAGCCCCGGAGTCAGTGCCTATATGAGGATCCTATATGAGGATTTACTTCTGAAGAGCCTCATGTAGATCCAGAGCCACAGGTTGGCCATCCCTGGTCTAAATAACTACATAATGGGGAATATAAGGCCTACAATCTTTTAAAAAGTTATTATTAAAGCATAAAAACAACATATCCATACCAGCAGTGGGGCTGAAAAATCTGGACATGAAGGTACATAGCTTAATCTTTTGGCACACCTTTTTTTCTCTGTTTATCTTGACATAAATTTAGAATATCCTCCCCAATTTGTCATAACATACACACACCTATTCCCAGTTAGAGTCAACCTCATTGGCCAAAGATTTACTTAGGTTCCAATATTTTGAAGTAAACGTCTAGACTTCCAGTTTTAGGATACCGTTTCAACAACAGTTTAGATTGCTGCTGGCAAATTACGGTGTCTTTCCTGAAAAATAACACTCTATCCCCAAATTATACAAATTAAATTCTTTGGTATAAACAATTATCTGTGCTGCATACATGATGTACGTTTATGGAGGCACAGTCTCAGCAGTGAATGGAGTGATGTCGACGTACAGTAGCTGAGAATCTTCCCCATGGGGCTTACAGTTCACATTCAGAAAAAAAGAAATTCAACACTTCACAGAAGCTTTGCAATCTGAAGAAGTCCAATTGATTTTATTATCAATTATTTCATTTGAATGCTTGTTCTCTATGTGGGAAGCAGAAACATCAAAATGCTAGCAAAAAAAAGATCTTCTCATGTCATTTCCAGACCTATTTGGCACACCCAAGAGGTTCACATAGTTGGTGTGAACATGCAGGTCAAAACTTTCAAATTTTGGATGCCTAGAATTGGCTCCTGATTCCATATTTAGGCACCTATATAAAAGTGTCCTGATTTTTCAGGTGCACTGATTGCCCACAAATGGGAGCTACAGGTGACTCAAGGCTTTTATACAGCGGCCTAGATATCAGGATAGGCACTCACCTATAGGTACCCTCAATTAAAATATCTTAGAGCCTAAGCTTTTAAGGCAACTCTCCAGGCTGAATTTCAACTCTTGTTATGTTTGAATAAATTCTGAGCGCATCAAAAACTCCTAGGTTTATAGAGAGGGGGGATCCAGGATGATTTATGCATAGGACGGTGTTAATCTTCACCCAAAGGGGAAACAGATACACCAGGATACACAGATGCACTCTGAGACCAGCCAGTTTATTCAGAACAAATTTCCAAAATGGCTTAAAACTACCTTGTGTTTTCCCCAGGCCACGTAGGACCAGGCCCCCTCCCAGGTCCTATGGCACAGTCTCATCGGTTTGTACTGCCTCAGTCTCACTGGTAACCACTGCCTATCTAAAGAGCTCCTGCCTGACCTGCTCTTCAGGACACATTACTTGGTGGCTTGCCTATAAACAGGCATATCTTTGCTCCCCCACAAATGCAGGGTTGCCCCACCAGTCCAATCCCAAAAAGTCAGGCTTCTCCTCTCTGGCACACATAATATTTGACTGTTCTTCCTCTCTAGGTGGGTCTGATCTAGTCTGACTCATCCCTTTATACCGATCTAAGAATAAGGTTCTTCTTAAGAATAAGGCTCTTCTTAAGAATAAGGCTTTTCTTAAAGCTAGCTCTACAGAGATGGGATTTAGAGTCACAGTTTCCCACCAAGAGCAGCAGTCATTCTCCCATTCTCTCACTGGCGATGAAGATGCTCTGCTTCCTACCAGCAGAATAGTGACTCTCCTCACTCCACTGATCCCTCAGTACCTGCTGCAGGAAAGCTGCTTATCTCTTGACCCTGGTTCACCTGCGGATCCTCATTTGGCAGTGGTAGAGGGCAGGGAGTTCAGTGTCAGTCCCTGTCCCCTTTGTAGTGTCAGATCCTCTAATATGCCAGAAGTGAGTCTCTAGTCCAGTGGTGCCCAAGAGAAATTTGATGCTAGCCACATTTGTGGTTTTGAATTTTTCTTATTAGCCACATTATAAAAAGCCACATTAAGCCACATTATAAAAAAATCCACATGCCTTAGCCACAATTCAATAGCCTATTAGCCACATGTGGCTAGTGGCGAATGTATTGAACACCGCTGCTCTAGTTCATTCTCTTGCTATTGCTATGGCTCCTCTGCACAGGGGAAGAGGAGCAATTAGATTCCAGCTATAGCTCACAAAACCTTATGCTGAAATAAACTAATTAGTCTCTAAGGTGCTACAAGTATTCCTCACTTTCTTAATTAGATTCCAAGCAGCAGCTGATCCTGGCAGTGGAGGAGCAGGAAGGGGAGAGAGTATTTAATTTAGTGCTCACTCCCTACAGCCCCAGCCATCTCTTCTATACCTGTGGTCACTCTCCTGGATACAGGTGATTCACTTTTATGCACTCACTTCTGCCTCAGTGGAGATTCTCTCTCCCTAGCCTCTTCTTGCCAGACAGGGAAAGCTTTTATTGGTGTTCTCCTCTGCCAGTCACACATAGGAGCTCCCTGGGACCCATTGGATAATTTAACCACAGGGATGCTGCTAGAACAAGAGGGATAGAGAGGTGTAATCCCTTAAGAAGGAACTTCAACCCATACAATTGCAACAGTCCCCAGTTACTTGTCCCGAGGAACAAATACAGTTGTGGTGAAGCCAGAATGCACCCTACCTGTGCTTTTGTAAAGCAAAATGGTATCTGCTGCATAGGTAGGCAGGTAGGGCTCCAAGAATTGAGCTTTGCGGTAGGGACCAACATCACCACTGCTTCTATTTCTCTTACATTCAGCATATTCCAACACAGTCAGAAGCAGTTCTTGAAGTCTCAGATTTTCATTCCATTCGTTGGAAATCTGCCACCTGAGAGACTGAACAGAGAAGCCTATTGGAATTACAGCATATTCTGAAAGAGGGAGAGCGTGCCTCCCATGAAGTTCCAACTTAGTCATCTGCCCCTCTGGTCCAAATAAGAGGGAAAGGGCCACAAAAGATTATAGAGCCTCACGAACAGGTGAAGAAGGGAATCTCAGACTAGCAGAAAGAGAGAGAGAGAGAGAGAGAGAGAGAGAGTGTGCAAGCGTGCACGCGTGTGCCCAAAAGAGAGAGAGGGAAGGAAAATGGTGAAGGAACTCTGCCAAAAATGTGGCAAGAAATGGATACAAACTACATGTGTTTGTTCACAGATGGCCTTGCTGAGACTAGTGAGCCTTGACTACACCATATTTACAGTAGCAGACTAATCAAAGTGAAATGAAAGGATCTAATTCCAGTCTTTCCCTAAAATTACTTCCCATTACACTGATGTTAGTGAGTTCAGAATCAAGCCCAGGTTACTCTATTTTTAGGTTATCATGTTACATAAGGTTAATATTAACAATTAGCAGAAAATGAATTCTTTTGATAAATAATTATTTTCTGGTTTTGAATATGAGGAGGGTATTGGGTCACCAAATAGCCATTTATTTCCCTTATCATCCTAACACATTATTGGAAATTTATTAAAATACTTTCAAATGTTTTGCTAATGTTATTCATTTGTGTTCTTACCACTTCCTGATGTTTCAGTTAGGTTTGTTAATAGAGGTGATATAATGAGAATCAAGTTCAACTATAATATATAACATTGTTACTCAGCCAACTTTTGAGTCCTGTTTGACTTCATAATATAAATTTAGTCTATATTTAAGTTGACTTTATTTACATAAACAGATGTCTAATTCAGCTACTGTTTCAAATGTATATGCATACAGGGCTAATTTAATGAATGTCCTCAAAAGCGTTTGTGGCAGGGGTTGGAGGGGCAGTAAATCTGCAGTTTTGTCAAAGGCAAAACGTTTCAGAAACACATATTGATTCTGACAAAGTTTCAGAAGGAAGATTTACCAGGCCTGCAGTGGACTATCTGGAGGATGAGCGAGAGATTGTAAACATGACCTTTTCAATCCTGAAATGGACATTTTGACAATTCCATTCCACAAACGCCTTCGCAAAGTTTTGTTTTCATTCCAATGTGGAACAAAAACAAATCTTGAAACCTCAAAAGTTGTGAAATGGAATTGTCATCCTCAGGCCAGCTCTCATCCTCATCCATTTCTGGTGAAATTGCTGCTTTGGGGGGGCTATATTAAGTCTGTACTGGTGTGCTAACCTCTTCCTTATTTACAATTCCTTAGTTGTGCTAGTTGGTAAACCTTAACAAAGATTCCACTTGGGAATGGGACAGGAGGATAGTATTTGCATTTTGCTCTCACTGGAGTGCCGGGAAAGGGCTATGATTAAAATGCCCCTTGGCAACCCGTACGCTGTACATTTGCAATCAGTTCTACAGCCAGACTTCCAGACACATGATGCAGTGGGCAGCAGACACTAAGGGGCTATGTCTCCACTGCAAAACAAGACTCATGGCAGTGAGTCCCAGAGCCCGAGTCCATTGACATTCCCACTCAGGCTGGAGCCTCAGTCTGAAATCCAGGGATGGGTGTGGGTCTCGGAGCCTGGGCTACAGCCCTACCACGCAGATTTACTTTGCTACTTTTAGCTTTACAGCGTAAACTCTGTAAGCCCATGTCTGTGGACCCGAGCTCTGAGACTTGCTGCTGTGAGTCTTTATTTATTTGTTGTTGTTGTTTTTTGCAGTCTACACATACCCTAAGACAATGAACATGTTTGCTTTTTTTCTGAAGTGATCAGTAAAGAGTATTGTAGATCATGTTGTTCTGCCCCAGGTGGATGGATGGTGGATTTTCTCTCTGTCATTCCTGATATAGTCCCTTTCTCCCAATCCAGCATTTGGGTGAGTGTTTAGGACAAGATTTTGCTGGGGATACGTGCAGGATTTTTTATGTAGATACTGTATTTCTGCAGTTGTTGTATATGCACAGGAGGTTATCAGATGGCCCAAACCCCATTCCTGCCGGTTTCTGACAAGCCTGACATTTGGACTGAAGCAGTAAGAGCTAGCTTATTAAAGGTATTTAGGTGCCTAAAGATGTAGGTAGATGTCTAGTGAGATTTTCAAATTCCTATTGGGAATTAGTGCCTCTGTGTTTTGAAAATCCAATTAGGCACTTGAATACCTCTAAAAAACTATCCTTAAGAGACAGGAGCAAAGTAGAGAGGGACAAAATTGCGAAGGGCCTGGAACATGAGTAGGAGAAGCCTGAACATGATGTAGTGAAATAGGCTGAACTAGTGATGTAAAGGCAAGAAGGGCCTATCTGAGGAAAGGGGGTATGGGACAGGGAGAAGGATTTAGGTACTGGAGTTCTGAACTCATTGAGGGGGAGGGGTTGATGTGGTCTTTAGGAAAGCTAGAGAGGAAGCATGCACAGTAATCAAGGTGGGAGATGATGGAGGCCTATCTGATAGTTTTGACTGTCTGGACAGAAAGAAGATGGTGGACTTAGGAATGTTATGGAGGAAGAAGTGGCAAGATCTGAACACAACCTGCATGTGTAGGGCAAGAGAGAGGGAGGAAACAAAGATGACTCCTACCTCTTGATTACAAGAACAAGAACTGGCAAAAAATGAATGTAGCATTTAGAATTTCTGTGACATTCAGCCCAAGTTTTGCTGTGATGCATATGTTTTACTTGTGTGTTATGGGAAAAGACCACGACAGAAGTTATTCCTTTTTTTCTCCTTCCTCCCACCTCCCCCCAAAAAAGGGAAAAGCCAAGTTGTGTTCATTTTGTTTTACATGTGAAGCACTTTGCATTATACAGATAAATGTTCTCACGGGTAAGCAGGATGTAGGCATATGCCCCACTAATTCAAGAATAGACTCTGATACATTCCTTTCATGAATCAGCGCTGTATGTTCCTTCCAGATGCCAAGACACACTTTTCAGATTTTCTGGCATGGAAAGCATGGAGTGCCTTAGCATAAACAGAGTATCCCATATCTTACAGAGAATTGCATGTTTAGTATAGAGCTGCCAATGGATAGAAAAATGGCAAACAGTTTATAATTTTAAGTTTCTTACAGGAAAACACACAATTCTAAGGGATTTGAAAATAGAGCTGTTTAAAAAAACAACATTCCAAATATTTAATGTAAGTCAGCAAGCTGTACTAGTAGCATGTCACTTTGTAATCCAATCTAGTGGTGACCCACTGGCCTGATATCCTAACTATAACTCATATGTTTGGAAATTATATCATCTGGTTTATCTGGCTGTGCGTGCTAGCACCAGATTTAGACAGTGACAGCATCAAATTTGTTTCTTGAAGAAAAATAAACACATAACAAATTACATTGGCCTTAGATTAATTCTTACTTGAGCAATGAAATATAAATTTACCCCTCCATCCCTTGTTTCCAGAGGGATTCACTCTGATGCAAAGAAGGCTATGTACCTCCCTGTCCCTGCCATTTTGTGTGGGTTCTTGGGTAAGTTATTTAAAATGTCTTCCTTTTACAGGAGAGGAATGATGGACCAGAGCCCAAGACTGGGATTTGGGAGACCCAGTTTCAATTGCATGTTTGCCACAGATTATCCTGTAATCATTAGGTAATCATTCAGTTTCTTTCTGCTTCAGCGCACTGTACATAAACATTAGTATTTCCCTCACTACTTCATAGACTGTTGTAAGGGTAAATATGTTAAACATTGTGAGATATCCAGACATTATGGGTAACCTATCAATAAAATGGGGATCATTAGTCTGTCTGTCTAGGAATATATGGATATAACATTTCTAGGCCTGGCATAACTCTGCCAGTCAGGGGTGTGAAAAGCCACATACCCACAACTGACATATTAATGAAGACAAACCCCTCAGGGTAGATGCAACTATGCCGTCAGCAGAGGGATTCTATTGGCATAGCTCAGTGGTACTCAAAGTGGGTCACAACCCCATTTTAATGGGGTTGCCACGACTGGCTTAGACTTATTTGGGCCTGGGAGCGAAGCTGAAGCCCGAGCCCACGACCTGGGGCCGAAGCTGAAGCCTGAGAACTTCAGTCCTAGACACTGGGGCTCAGGTTACAGGCCCACCCAGGGCAGTGGGGCTCAGGCTTTGGCTTCGGTCCCCTCTCCTGGATCGTGTAGTAATTTTTGTTGTCAGAAGTGCAGTGAAATTTGAGAACCCCTGGCATAGTTAATGTTGTTCAGGTAGGAGATGTTTCTTTACTATATCAGCATATGTAGTGTCTAGTGTAGCAGACTATGGCAGCGTAGGCTCTGTAGTGTAGACGAAGCCCAACAACTTGTCCATACTTCTCCTATTATCAGTTCTTGCACCTGGAAAAGTTTTGTCAGGCTGTGGATGGAGACGATGATATTTCACACCTCTCTTTTCTCATCTAGTTATTCTGCTCCCATAATCAATGTTCTTCTCATGCTGTCTCACAGAAATTACCCACTGGTCATTCCTTCAGCTACCTCTTCCTAGATCCCTTTCTTTACATTCTTTGTGAAAGTCAGACTTTAATGATTGCTTCAAATATATTTCAAGCTCTGGAGGCCCTCGGGGCACTTATGTTCTCAAGAGAAATGTGAAATGAATTAGCTTGGTCCTTCCACAATATCTATTGATCTTTCAGTGAGGTCACCTCACAAGACAAACATCAACAAGATAACTTAGAGTGAATTTAAAAATAAATACCATAACACATCAATGGAGTAAAATAGAAAGAAAGCCTGTATTTTTACTTTCAGAAGCACTTAACAGAGACAGCAGGCTGGTGATCCTGAAGAAAGGAGTTCTAACACCCAGTCATCAGTAAACGCCTAGAGTTGGAGACTCACAGAGATAATCTCAGCTGACTGGGAAGTGCAATATGAAATACTCACAGTGGGTCCCTGATTCTCTGTTGCCATGTTCCTTGTGTAGTCACTACACCAATGCAAAGAGGGTGTAAAACACTCCCACTGGTATAAGTGGTGAAGAATTCAATGGCTACACAAGCTACAAGGCAGCAAAGAATCAAGGCCTCATATTTCAGAGCAAACCAACAATGGGATTAAACTATAATTACAAGAATTCCACAATAAACATATAGCTGGAAGGGGAGGCAACTTTTTATTTTAAAAGTTGGGTGACAGACAGTGGGTAATTGGTGTAAATCAGCTAGTGGCTCCATTTTAAACACACTGAATGTGGTATGTCAAAACAGCAACAAAAGTCACAGGAAGGGCCACAAAAATATCATTATTTTAATGGTGTCTAGTCATGATGAACGTATGCTGGATAATTCCCATGGTCACCTCTTTCAAATGAAGAAAAGATATTCTGTCAGTGGACGTAATGTGATTTTTTTTTTCAGAGCTAGAAGTCTAAAATGATACTAAAATTCCTGCTAGGATCATTAATATAATTTCAAACTGATAACCAGTGAAAAGCACCTTTGCATACCAATTGCCATGTGAAAATCACTAAGACTTTCTACAGTGAAAGCATTTCAAGCTGAGTATCAGTAAGGCTGTGGTTAGACTACAGGGGGAAGCACTATTGTTTATAGCGCTTCCTGATTTAGCGCTACAGCTGTTGCGCTAGAGGGTGTCCAGATTGAAGCCCTCTAGCGCCAGAGAGCGAACACATTTGTCCCGCTTTTGGCGGCAGAAGCAGTTGTGGAATAGGACAGGTATCCCAGCATTCAGCTGGGTGCAGCCCTCTTTGAAAAGGAGTGGGGTGAGGGGGGACTGGGAAGGGAGGGAACTTCTGGCTGTCAGTTTCATTTCCAAAACTGACAGGCTTTGGGGGAGGGTTCTGACGTGGGGGTCACCTGAGGACGGGACAGAAGAGTTTTAAATGGTGGCCAGAGAGGATGCAATGGGGATTCTGGGCCAGGATGCCGGAGGCTGGAGGCTCACTATCACGCAAGGGTAGTACACATTGCATCCCTTGCGTTACAACAGCAGCGCTGAGAGCTTTATTCCTCTCGTTTTGAGGTATATCAGTGCCGCTTTAAAAGGTCTGTAAAAGCGGAAAAAGTGCCTTGGGAGTCTGTACTGGCAGGGCTATTATAGCGCTAAAGAGGGGTTTTAGCGCTAAAACAGCCCCAGTCTAACCACAGCCTAAGCGATCAGTGCTATCAGCACCCAATGCATGAAGAAGACTAAGCACTTTTAGGGCAGCTGTGTAACATAAAACTGCAAAGGGGCAGGATCACCTGCTGAAGTTGCAAACCTATTAGAGAAATTTGTCTCTTTTCATAGTAATTGCAAAGTAGTTTTCTAGATTTCTATGCCAGGTTATTGCTCATGTTAAAAAGGTAAAGCCAGTAGAAAAAGAATTAATTGGTTAAATAGTAAAGTAAAAACTCAGTGATACACACTGTCACTCAAGGCTTGCCCACACAGCAAGTTATTGAATGGCAAGCCAGAGTGTAAATCTGCAATGCACTGGTTTCTTGCACAATAATGACCAGTGTGAACTCTGATACAGTGCGCTGAAAGTCCCATAGTGGAGCTCAGCTTACTATATCCGCAACTGAGATGTTACAGCACAGCAATCTGGTGCATGGTCAATTTACACCCAGTCTTGCTGCGCAGTAACATATAGACAAGCCCTCAGTTCAGAGATGTTTTGGTCCCTCAGGGCATAATATTTGATTAGGCTTTTAGGGCTTAATCTAAAGATCATTTACGTCATTGGAAAGGTTTCCCTTGACTTCAGTGGGCTTTGAATCGGATCTTTAGAGCCTATTTTTAGCAGTGGAAAAATATTCCAAAAAAGACAAAAATAAGTGTCAAAAAGTATAAATCAGGGGTTGCCAATGAATATTTTAAAATTCTCTTTCAAATAAATCTTCAAATGGTCCATTAACCCTATAAAGACTATGTTCTGTGCCAGTCAGCTAATGGTAATAAGGTTTGCTTAATCTGTAGCATCCACATCTAGTTTTCCAAGAGTCATGTTTATTATGACTCATAGATACCAAGGCCAGAAGGGACCAGTGTGATCATGTAGTCCAGGGATCGGCAACGCCGGCATGTGGGACCTCAGGGTAAGCTCCCTTAGCAGGCCCCGCCGCTTTGTTTACCTGCCATGTCGCCGACTACAGCTCCCACTGGCCGCGGTTCGCTGTCCCGGTCCAATGTACTTTGACACCCACCCTAGCTACACTGCTATTTTTAGCATGCTAGCTCGACCAAAGCTAGTGAATGTCTGTCTAACCGAGCTGGCAAACATGTTCCAAGCCGCACTGTAGATGTAGCCTGAGATAAAGACGAGCTTTCTTTGTCCATCAGCATCCAGGTAGGATTCAGGTGATGTAATCCTTGGTAAACGTGAACAATGAAGTTTTTTTTCTATTAATGCCAAGAAATAGAAACAAAGAAACACTTATAAATAGAGCTTTGAAACTGAAAAAAGAACCATATTTGCTAAACATTTCTCCAACATTTGTAATCCATTTGGTGAAATCAAGCTGCGGTTTAAGTGTGTTCTGGGCAGGGGGAGGGATGTGGTTATTTGTGGATTTGCATATGGATCATGCAAAAACTTAATTTTTCTTTATTATTTTAAATTGAAACAAATGACATTCAGCCTAAATTGCAGAGTATCACATTTGAGTTGAACATTTATTGAAGACTCAAATGCAAATCAAGCCTCTAGAAGTGCAAACTAATCAACATGAACCAAGGGTAGGCTGACCATACGTCCCGTTTTTTACATATTTTTGGACCGTCCCGTCTTTTTGACAAAAATATCAATTTTGTCCCGTTTTTGGGGCAGGTCCCAAGATGCTTTCTAGGGGGAGGTTCTTTCTTTCCAGGACTCGCAAGAGCTCAGGTGAAGAATCTTGCTATCTAAGGACAAGTATCAGATGTCAAAATCTCCGATGAGCAAACTGTGCTCATCGGAGATTTTGACATCTGATACTAGTCCTTAGGTAGGGAGAGGAGGCAGCAGATGGAGGGAGAGAGCAGGGAGGAAGGGAGGGATGGAGAAGGGGGATGGAGAGAAGGGAGGGATGGAGAGAAGGAGGGAAGAAGGAGAATAGTGAGAAGAGGAGGCAGCGGGCGGCGGGCTGAAGCTCTCTCCCTCTGTCCGCTGCCTCCTCTCGCTCCCTCCATCCCTTCTCTCTATCCCCTTCTCCATCCCTCCATCCCTTCCTTCCTCCCTTCTCTCTATCCCTCCGTCCACTGCCTCCTCTTCCATCTCTCCATCCCTCCTTCTCGCTGTCCCTTGCCTCCTCCATCCCCCCTGCTCCCTACCCCCATCTCCTCTCTCATCCATCCATCCTCTCCCTTCTCACCTTCGTGCCTTCTCTCCCTCCGTCCCCTCCATCCTCTTCATCCCTCATCCCCCCTTCTCTCTCTCCCTCCATCCTCTTCATCCCCCATCCCTGTTCTGCTTATTCCTCCATCCATCCCACCCCCAGTCCCCCGCTACCTCCCCCCGCCCGGCGCTGGGGGGCCCAGGTGGGGCCATGGCGCTGGTCACCTCGCCCACCGAGCTGGAGTGCCTGGCCAAGCCGCTGTTCTGCCGCAAGGGGGCGCTGCGCCAGAAGGTGATCCACGTGGTCAAGAGCCACAAAGTCACCGCACGCTTGTGCAAGCAGCCCACGTTATGCAGCCACTGCACCAACCTCATCCGGTGAGACCCCCCTGGGACCTAGAGCCCCCCCAGACTGCCCAGAGTCCCCCTAGAGCCTCCCCAGAGCCCCCAACCACCACCCCCCAGCGCCCCTCAGCCCAGGTTCTGCAGCCACTGCACCGATTTCATCTGGTGAGATACCCTCCCCCAACCCCGTCCCGTTTTTGCCATCCCAATGTCACGTTTTTGTATCAAGGAAATATGGTCAGCCTAACCAAGGGAAAGTAAGATGTAGAGCAAATTTTGCAAATGAAGCAGACAAGTTTCTGACACTTCTACCCCTAACTTGTTTTGCTTTCTATTCTGCGTTTGGGTCTCTGTCTACAGTGAAATCCATCTGATTTCCCTCCACACTGGGAGCAAGACTTTGGGAGACCATGCAGGGTGTTTTCATCCTCTGCATACTATTAAATGAAGGCCTCCCAAAGAGTGGTTCTATTGGGGTGAGCTGGGATGTGGAGACAGTGGATTAGTCAGCCAGTGCATAGATTCATCAGTCATTTACTCTCAAAAAATGGACAGGCACAAAGGCCATGGAGGCTACGCCAGTTCTGAGACGGCGCTGGTTGCTCTGAGGTCTGCTGTGGAGGATTTCCAAGCAGGGCTCCCTAGTCACCAGCTCATGTGGGGAACAGATTTGCTGCATAACCATTGCCAAAGCATCCCAATCATCTTCCAAAGAAATATTTATACTCAAAAGAAACATTTTTATTACCCATGAGGGCTGCTCTGAGTAGAACCGCTGACTTCAACCTCGTAGTCTGGGTCAGCATTTCTGGCCACAAAGCAGATTTGTACACATCAGGATAACTCAAACACATCAAATAGACATTATGATACTGTGGCACAATCCCTGAGATCAATAAATCTGATCTAGAGTCCCCTACGTAACATACATATTAAGTATAAAGAAATAACCCCAAAGAATATTTCCAACCAATTTGTGAAAACATAGCATCTGGACAACTTCAAATCAATTCAATGAATCCTGATAATAGCGACGGTTAATGCAATTGCATTGTATGTAATGCCACCAAAACCACAAAGGGAAGGGAATTAACTCACTGTAAACCTGACTATTGCAAAAGGAGGGTGCAAAAGGAGAAATATTATTTATTTATTTATTGAATATAAGCACAGATTTCTTTCTTGGTCCGTGCTGGGAGAGTGGGGAGAATGCTTGTGCTTCCCCATCTCTATCAAGGTGCCCACTAGGAAATCTCTGGGGCTATTCTATTTTGCACCTTCCACTGCCATAGACTCTATGAGATGTGTGGAAGTGGGAAATTGCTGGGGCAGTGTGACCCTTTGTGGACCACATTGGGCCATAACAGCAGGAACAAAGTTACAGCACCACAGAGTTAAATCTCCCACTCCTCCTATTTGACACATGTACAGTACATGTCTACAGTACAAAGAAATGTGGTCAGTTCATGAGCTGCTGTGAACCAGCTTCAATTGAGCTATGCTGAGGATCTGGTGTGTTCTATTTTGCAGCATTGTAATGCAAAGGTGACAATTATTTCCTTTAAGATAATGTGGTGGTTTTGGTTTTAAATAGTAAGTTTTAAGACTTTAAATAATAAGTTTAAAAACTTATTCTTGCTTGCTTTTTTGTAGTTCAGAATTCGCTGGGTTCCTTGGGTGGGGACTCAAAATGTGGAAATGGGTGTTAGAATTTTTGTTTGTTTCTATCTGGCCTTAAAGTCTGTATTTCAAATGACCACTTAATTACCTGGAATGTGCATTCTCCTTCATAATCATCGGAGATATTCAGCTCAAATGTAATCACTGGGTTAGTTTAAATCTAACTAAAAGAGAAATAGCTCTGAGTACAATTAGAGCTGAGATCATAAGTCTGCTAACACTGTGCTTCAAACTGACATTTCTGAGCTCTAAACTAATGCCGCTACTTTCATATCCTTTAGTCTTGTTGCCACTGAATGTGTTGAGGTAATGGATCAGTCTGGGACTAAGACTCTTTGTAAACCAAGATGAGAAAAATAAATATCAACCTCCAATAGAGAAAATTATGTGTTGAGAGAAAGAGAGAGATCATTGTGCCATTCAGAACTGGTAGTTTTAGACCCACTTTGCCTGAAGTAAATAATCTAATAAGTGGCAGAGAAATGGAGAAAGAAGAGTCCTAGTGTGCAATTAGGAATGAGGGATAAAATGCCAATAGAATTGTGAAACGGTCACTTTCAAATATTAAACAGAAAAGCATTATTCTAAGCTGACTGGAATAATCATTTGCTCATCCTCATATTCTGCTTAGATGTCAAAAAGAAAAGTTTTATAACACTTAACATTTAAATATTGGTTGGACAAAGCAAAGTTAGGCCCTAATCCTGCTCCCATTGAAGTCAATGGGAATTTTTGCCTTTGAATTCAAGGTATGCAGGGTGAGACCCTTAGTTTTTTAAAACAAAATTGAATAAATAATATGAAACAGATGAAAATGTGCAGGGTCATATGCTACTATCGTTTACACTGGTGTAAATACAGAGTAACATAGGTTTACACTACTGTAAGTCACGGAACTGTGCCCCCAATCCTTTCAATGTCTCAAATGTGGGGTCAGCAAAGAAAGAAAAAATTAGGGCAGAATGGGTGCAGAATGTGAGGGAGCCATTATTGAGCAGGGAGAAACATACTACACAAAACTGGATTGGTCAGACAAGTAGGGGGAAGAGTTCCCATTAGGTAATTCCCATTGGCCAGCGTGAAGCAGTAATCAGAGAGAAGCACTTTGGTGGGAATATACTAAGAGGATTCCTGTAATGCTGTTTGTTGGAACCAAAGTTAATGCCAGAGGCAAATAATAGGGCAAGTGATAGAAAATCAGGTCCAGATTGTCAGCTGGTGTAAATCCTCCGAGGTCCTTTGGAGTCAGTGGAGCTAGTCCAATATTCAGAAGCTGAGGATCAGGCCCTCAAAACATGTTACATTATAACACCAAGCTTTGCTCACATATGTCTTTTTTCAATCTTTCACAGCTCAAGACAAACTGTGCAATGTTTTATAAAACTCATTAGCAGCAGGAAGGCCCAAGACACAGCCTGAATGATATGAAGGTCGCTGCACATATCAACTCACAACACTAATTTGATGGAGGCTCACATCTTAAAAGGTATCCAGTGGACTGCTACATAACAGCATTCGCTTCATTCATAGCGAGGCTATTCTGTAATTACAAATAACTACTGCATTGATCCACTTTCCTTTACTACTTTGGTCTACAGTATATCATTGGGTTCCACTGGATATAGCCATAACTATCTGAGAGGTAGCCGTGTTAGTCTGGAATAGCAGAGGTAACAAAGAATCCTGTGGCACCTTAAAGACTAACTAAAGTATTGAAGCATAAGCTTTCGTGGGCTAATACCCACTTCGTCGGATGCAAGCAATGGCCATAACTATGCAGCTCCAACGTCATGAGACAAGTTAATGATATTAAAATACATCTTTCTTCACTTTGTGTTTTTTTTCTCCTCTCCCTTTTTCCTAATAAGAAAGTTAAGTAATATCTCAGTCTTTCCCTGGTAAACTAAAACCTAGAAGCCATTTGCAATCCTGAAACTGTTGCAAATTATTATACAATCTGTCATGCCAGTATGGAAATTCATAGTCGCCATCAGATGCATTAACATAGGTCTGCACTAGCATCTTCCTCGACTAGATTAGCTTTGTTATGTTTTTAAAGGTCTTTTTTTCTTCCAAGAGTAAAGTCTAATGTTTCTACCTGCGCTTTAATGATTTCTGGTTCATATCAATCTGTTTCAAAGAACAATGCAGCTATAATACATAACTCTTGGGAATGCTGAGTTTATATAAACTGCACCATAATACTTACCATATTAAATTCAGTTTTTCAATTTAGCTATCCACTGTCTGTTTTACTTGGCTTCAAACTAAACAAACCCCCAGTGCCAAACCCAGCAATTGGAACTGACCACCTACAGCACTAGAGTAAGGAAATGAAAAAATGATGTGTATTTACTTTGAGGCTAAAGCCCTCAGTTTTCTAGCATGAGATTTTCATAGGTTATAAACTACACTTCTCTAACTTAAATAAAATGGAAATATAATGCTGCAAACTTTGGTAAACTGTCTTCAATCACATCAACCATAAGAAAGGTCACTTGCCTGATAGCAGGCTTTTGCAGGCATTTTTTTGAAAAGCAAAATTTTATCTGTAACCCAGCAACTGTACAATAAGCCACAAAATGTGTGCAGCGAATAAGATTGTTCACATTGGAGGAGTGAAGTTTTCAGGTCATCAGTCCCCAGTTTTCATACTTTCTGTGGATACCATCATCTCGACAGTGTCACATCACATGAGGCTCTATTGAGCAAAACCCGGGTGTGCCATTGCTTGGGAGCCTCCAGAGGCTTCAGTGACTCAGCATCTGTGAAGCATGTGCACGATACAGGAGCCATGAGTTTCAACAGCACTCAGACTTTGAACTTTGTCAACATTCCTCTAACTATTGTAGCATGAAGCAAGAATGTATCTCCCTCCACATGCCCAGATACAGAAGGTGACCTACCCTGATGATATTATTCTAACTCAAGTGAGTGTGTTCAATGAAAACACACACATCAATACATGAGGGAGGAGAGGTTCTATGAGGCAGACTAGCAACATTCCTGACACTCATTCTTATGAAGGAAAACACATAATTTTTTCTGATGTCTGACAGATCTTCAGCTATTTCTAATGCCTGCACAACCACCGGCTGCAGCTCCTGTTGAATGAAATAGAGATGACAGAATCTTAGAGCGTGATAGAGATTTTTGAAACTCCTGTGGGTTTCTATAGGAGAGATACAATGGTTAGACTAAAAATGGATTGTAGGAGATAGCAATGTAATTAAAAGAAGTATCATATGAATTTAGGACCAGATCAACCTCCTTCAGTGAGAAGGAAACCATGCCTTTATGTAGGAAGACAGAGGAGTTCTAAATTCTGAAGATTTATCTTTTTTGGGTTTGAACCTCAAATTCAACAATGTGTTTGATATAGTTTTGAGTACTGAATCATACACACACACACACACACACACACACAAAGAGTATCAATGTGGGGGGCTGCAAGACGACACGTGTTTAGCATCAGTGTAGTGAAACATTTATATTTTGCAGTTATATTTCATGCATCTTACAGTACTAAATTCCTCTATATGAAATCACACAAAAAAGTTTAAATTACATGTTGGTTGAGAAGGGAGAAAGTAGAATGTGAAATGAAAAACAATGTATGCTTCCAGTACACTGAGTGGTAGGAATAGGCAAATCAATTCAAAATAAATGAAATTTCTTCTGAACCTTGGTCAGAAATATTTGAATTAAACCCAAACTAATGAAATGTTTGAATAAGTAATTCCCTCTCCAATCAACAGTTCGTTTGCTTCCATTACCTTTGCTGAAATCTTCCCATTTTCAGCAGTCTCTTCTAAACCTTCTATTGTCTTCATATCTCATGATCTCTGGGGCTGTTCAGGGGTCAAGGAGCAGTTGGAAGTTCGGAGCTATCAAAAATTTAGGATTGCTCAGCAAATCTTGACAAATCTCAACAAAGATAAAGGGAGCTATGTGGAATTAGGGAGATGGAAGGTGTGACACAGTACATGTGCTGCATTCTGTGAAGGGTTAACAAGTGCTTGTGGGTCACACTGCTGCTCAGGGCAGAGTATAAAATAAAGGGGAATGGTGGCCTTTCTCTCGTGGCTGGCTAAAGTGAGGAAAGATTCTGCTGGATTATTGCCCAATACTTTTCAGTTTATTTGTTTTTTTGGTTTTCAGACTGTTTGGAGAATTTTACCATTTTTCCTATTTCTGCGGGCATACACCAGGGATGCCTTCTATCACCTGCTTCGTTTAATTTATATATTAATGATGTGGTGGATGTTTTAAAGGAAGAAAATTTCTCTAAACCACAAATTAAGGCTAAATCCCTCCCAATGTTATTATATGCCAATGACTTGGTTGTTTTATTGCCAAGACCCAGAGGCCTCTGATGGTTATTATCTCATTTTTCCTTTTATTGTAATTCTCAAGACCTAGTTCTCAATTATAAGACTAAGGTCATGGTTTTTGGGAAGACCACTCCTCACACTGAGTGGAAGATAGAATGCCACTTTGTACTTTTTACTTGTTTAGGGATAAAAATCCATCATTCAGGCCCCAATTTAACCTCTGCTTTGCTTTAAAATGCCGAGGTAAGTATTTTTTCTGTACATAGTAGAGCTTGTATCTCTTTTCCTAAATTTTGGTCTAAGATCTGTACTCTTTTGCCCCATTTTTGCCTTCAGGAGATGGAGGAACAACCTGTGTACTCCTTATTTCCATGGTATAAGACCCTTCTATTTATTATAAGTAGATTGGCTAATTCTATTACTCATTTTTTTCTCAGTATCTTTTAATCAATCTAATCAACTGTTCAAAAAGACAGTGACAGAGATTACCCAACAAAAAGATCTGTCTATGATTTGCAATTCTAAATTTGCCTTTTTGGTTTTCTTCTTTGAAGATGGCCCATGTTTTTTAACTGTATTTGAATGAGTTTTCAAATCTTCATTTAAATGAGGCTTATTATACTCAGTTAAGATTTCAAACCATGGAAAATTCTGTCCTTAAAGGTAGATATGGAAAAGTCCTTTACATCTGTTTTTTGTTCATGTAAATCCTGGGCATTGGAAGAACTACTTTATTATCCTTTGCACTGTAGAATATTCCAGTATCTGAGACTGCGCTGGATTATCTCTCTTTTGTATATATAAAAAAAATCTTTATCGCCATCTCAATTTTTTTTTTTAAATCTGTGGCAATTTTTGCCCTTTTAATGCTGTGCTGAAGAAGAGAGTTTTTACTAAATTCTGAGTGACATTTTTGTGTATTATATGAATTATAGAGACATTAGTGTCATTTTAAATTGTGTATGTCTTTCTTTTTGTGTTCTCACAAAACATATGTCGTGTGATTTAATAATAAAATTGGATTGGACTGTTTGACAGATAATACACAAACCCTTAGAAAAGATCCTTAAACGGAGTGAGGTTTGGAGGCTTTTTTCTATTCCTTGGCAGGTGAAGAAAGGGAGTGAGCAGGCAGGAAGAGTAAAGCGAATGGTGTCAAATAGGGAAAATATAAGCAAAGAGATAACAAGAGGTTGCTGGAGAGGCCCTGGAACATTAACCAAGAGTTGATTATACAGAAAAGGATGGGATCCAGATATAGGAATCTTTTTGGAGATACTGATGAAAGTCAATGGAATCTGAGTGGGATGGAAGGAGAAGGATGGAATATGTGGGAGGCTTAGAAAGTTCTGATAAATTTGGTTAAGGTTCAGCTAAACATTCAGATGTTTAGGGCCTTGCCTGAACTGAATTGAGAAAGCTTTTGGGGACCACCAAAACTATTAATTAACTTACTGAGGAACAGCTCTTTTGTGCCATTCTCATCATGATGGGGAAAATTCAAGTCCTGGAAGTTGTAAAGACTGACAGTTTCCAAAACCCAGCTGCATTCGCAATTATAGTAAATCTCAGTACTCTTCACTAGACGCCTCTCCCACATTACTTAATGTGGAAATTATATCCCTGATATATGCAGCACTTAGGCACATGCATAGATTTAAGCACGAGTGGTCCCATTGACTTCAAAGAGACTACTGATATGATTACATTTACACACATGTGTATTTACTTTGCTGGACTATGGCATATAGGAGCAACACATTGTCACCCAATTCACCTGTCCAACAAAGCAGTGAAGCCAACAAATGTTAATGCTATTGTTAAATTACTGGAAGTAGGGTATATTCATGTCTCTGCAATGGTCTGGTAGAAGCACTGGCCTGAAATTAGTTCTTTTTTTTTTTTAAATTAATTCATTCTTTATGAATAAGAGCTGATTATTATACCTAAAATGGGAATATCAAATTAAAAATACCATATAAAGGAAATTAATCAAATTAACAGGTCATACCAAATAATATTTTAGTTTTAAAAAGCACATTAAAAACTAAACAAAGACTGTTCAAAGATTCAGTGCAAACCTTTATTTTACTACTGACAGAACATTATTATTCATGTATTTTACTATTCCTTAATCATATCCTCCTAATTTAAATTAGTGCCTGCTAAATTTCTTGAATGCCATTTTAGCAACGATAAAGAAAACAATCCACATTTCCTGTAAATACTTTGCTGCACATTAGAAATAATTATCAATTCATTTACTTAAGTACCCGGCTTGTGTTACAATAGCTAATGAAGCTTGTGCTATACAGCAAATTAGATGTAATAAGATAGGCATGGTCAGGATTCAGAGATCTCTACTAAAATCTCAGTTACTACAGGAAATACTGTTGGCAAGTCAGTTGGTTAAATTATTCCTATGGACGAATGCCATATCTGAACCAATGTCTGAGCCTGGTGGTGGGAGGCTGCTAGCGTGATATAAAACCAACTTAATTTTGCCTAAGAAGAACGCCCTAATCCAATCCAACTGAGATCAAAGAGAAGGATAAGAGAAAAATTTTGAAAGTGCTTAAGTAACCTAGGATCTTACATCCCATTTTAAAAAGCGACTTAGATGCCTAAAACTAATGGAAAGTCAATGAAACTTAAGAAAAATTGCCCTTGAAGCCTAACCCCAAGTCTGAAGAAGAGAAAGGAAAGATGCCCATTGACTTCAATGAGCTTTAATCCACCTGTTTCATCTAGACCTGAAAAGTATTTGTGATTATTTCTGAGATCTCTCTCTCTGATCTATCATCTGACTAACAGGAACAAAAGCGAAGACTAAGTTATTCCCTTCCCACCATGCAGAAAGTATTCCGCATCTCCTCTATATTATGCACTGGGTCTTTGCAAGGAGTAGCAAACCACATTTTTCTTACATTAATCTGTGCCTAGGAGCATTAGAAAATTCTTGGGGGCTATGTTACAGTCAGATTGTAACATGACACTTTCCCCCAAAGTGTTGCAAGGGTAGCTGCACCTCATAAAACTTCCATTGTATTTACTAGCAAGGAGAAGGCATTTATATATTTATTTCAGTGTATTATTGCACCAGGACATGTAGGCAATTATGCACTTTTAAAAACATAATCACATACAAATAGGTAAGTAATAATATAATATGCAGGGAAACTGTGAAGCTGGAAAACAGATCAACAACGGATTTGCCAAACATCCAGGAGCCTCACATGAGTTTTATGTAGTAGTGGTGCATGCAATTAGCCATAATATGGAAGGTTTTGTCAACCAGCTCCTTTTGCTTAATGAAAAGTGTGGCACTCACCTCTAAAATGAATTAATGACTCCCATTCATGGTAAATTCATTTTAAAGGAGAGTGGAAATCCACGTTTTATTGGAGGATTTTTTTTTAATAGGGTACAGCCACGGTGTTACGAATCCCTATATGGAGTTGCCATAAATATTTGGAATCCTTACAAAGAGATCCTATTCTAGGTCTTATACCACATCCATATCTATAGTACCTGAGCTCCTTCCAGCAGTTTATCCCATGGCATAACTAATATATATCACATGTGGTTCATTTTGTGGACTATCGAGGACTATGTTGGAATTGAAAGCTATCATTTTATGATTGCATGTGTGGAGAAGGGGGTCTGAGTCCTGCTTGCAGACTAGAGGGTTTTGTAGCAATGTGTAGAACAGACACAGTCATCAGTCTGAAAAGAGTCAACTAAAAACAAGGTGGGGTGAGTTGTACCTCTCTGTTTTAGGGAGCAGCCTGTTTTGTTTCCCTCTGTTTTTGTGTTATCACGTGTTCTGAATTGTAAGAAATAACGTAGTATTACACTGCAACCTTCCAGGAAGAATATTTATGTTTTTATCTATTTCTCTGTATGCTGTGAAACACAGCACATAGTCTCTCTCATCCAGTCCCCGGGGGAGAATCGTGTGCACCTCATAGTGTTTTGTTCTGTCAGGATTTTGTTCCTGGGTGGGATTTTCTCGTTTATTTTTGTTATTTAGTGTGCCTGCTGTTCTGAGTTTTTGTTAGAGAATGCAGATCAAAGATGTGTGCCTTGCTCTCTGCTCAACTAGATCCAAGTGGCAGCCTGAGCTATTGCGGTGGTAGGCGGAGAGTATCAAGCACCTGAACTACAACTTTCAGGGTACTGTATCACCATAGGAAAATGCAATATATAATGTTGCACTGACTTCAAATGAAACATTTGGGACTATCAAAATGTTTCATTTCAATCAAAAATGCCCAAACAAAATGTTTCACCATTTTCAAATTGAATTTTTTTCAAACTTTTCATTGCATGAAAAATCTTGATATTTCAACTGTTTGTCAGATCAAAAACAAAATGTTGAAACATAAGAATTTCCTGTGGCTTTGAAAGTCTAATATTTCCTTCACTCTAATATTATCTAGTTGGGTACTCATGAGTCTTTTGTATATGTTAATATTCTAAATGCAAATTGTTTAGTCAGAGATAAATTGTCTAACCATAGAGCAGACTGTTCGGAGGACATGGAGCAATGAAGGAAGAACAAGAAACTGTGTTCCGATCCAGAACTCAGGGGGTTATTTCATAGTTTAATACCGTTCACCCGATACATCTTTTCCAGTAATTCAGCCATAGTAATTAGAGTAGGATTGCCAGGGAATCACAAGGAACTAGAACAGATATATAAAAGTAACCCAAAGGTGGGCTAGGTTAGTACTACAGAAATGCATAAAATATTCAGATTTACTTGCCAGATGAAAAGGCAATCATCATAGTGGAGAATGCCTTGCCAAATATATTTTTCTTGTCTCATATGTGATATTCCAGTTGTGACTAATTGAGATCAGGGTCCTGTTGTGGTAGCTGCTGCACAAACAAGCAGGAAGAGAGACAGTCCCTTCCCTGAAGAGCTTGAAGTCTACCCTCAGGTACATGCACCCAATTCTAACTGAAGTCAATATATCTCAGTACTCAGAAATTAGCCCTAAATATTGAAATCATTGCCTTGTTCTCTTCTCTCCTTTTTAGTAACTTTGGCATCAATAAGAGCTCCTTTATTATGAATATTCATTGACTGGCAGTGAAGGTCTAAAATTGCTCATTGGTCTTATAATTCAAATGATAATTTACATGAATACCATCTCAGGTGCTGATTAGATGGTGCTCAGTCCAACAAAGATATGTTTATCTTGAGGGAGGGGGAAAATTCACCCAAATAATAGCTACCATGGGTTCTTCAAAACCTTCCCAAACACATGAATGACACTCAACTATGGCATCTGCCAGCACAGACTCAGCCTGAATACTTCAAATGAGATCTTCTGATCAGGGTGAACAATGAGACAAGGCATCAGTTCTTGATGCTGAACAGAGCTCCCTTCTTAGGCATCAGGGTGATAACAGTACCCAGCTAAGAGTCTCAAGTGCTTCCCCTGGAATCAGCAAAAAACCGGAAAGGCTTTTGACATTGATACATTGAAATGAAAGGACCTGCGATATGCAAATGTGACTTCTGACCCTATTGAAATCAATGGTAGTTGTGGCACTGCCTATGATGCAGCCAGGATTTCACCCATTTATCTTTACATGCAAAGATCTTCCGTGTGCACCCCATTGGCAAGTTTGTCTCAATTCCTGAGAACAAAGGAGATGTTAACTCAAAGGTCAGAGAAATTCTAAATATTCCCAAATGCTTATTCACAGACAGGAACCAAGGAAGAAGTTGGCCCTTTAAAAACATTGCAACAAGAAACAGAGGAGGGCTTTAAGCAGAACTTCAGGTCAAATGCTATCAAATTTTGAAGATGTGCGGTTTGTAGGCTCTTTAGGGAAAGGTCTATCTTTTTATTCTGTATTTGCACAATGCCTAGCACAACAGGGGTCCTGCTGAGTGACTGGGGCTCCTAGGTGAGACAATAATACAAATGATGGCGATGATGGTGCAGGAGGAGGAGATGATCTGACTCCAAACTTTGCACCTTGTGAGCCATCTCTAACCAAAATGAGGAACCCTGTTAAAGCAGGAAACTTTAAAGAGAAAAGGGTATCCGTTCACAGCAAGAAAGGTAACCCGCTGGGACACAGTGCAAGGAACATCCCTATCTTACACGACAGCAAGGGCCCAAGCATTTTTAGCCTTTATGCTTCCAAAGCTTGGCCGAAAGCCTTTTGAAAGTCAATGGGAATGTTTCTATTGACTTCCATAAGCTTTGGAACAGGTCCTCACAATGGTGCTAAATGTTTCCAAAGAGAGGAAGGGAAATATCCACAGTTGGTGCAAAAGGAAAAAAAAGGCTGGAAAAGACCCTTCTCCCAATAGATCAGAATTTCAGAACTTCGTAAACCATTCCAGTACCATCACATAGAATGGGTTTGAGACATATGGTTTTGAATGTGTTTATTTTTCCACATCCTCCAACTGCTAACAGGGAAAGCTACAGTTTCATTTATGGTGTGTTTCACATGAAACACTTTTTAATTCATTTTACACCATTTATATTAGATTTGTAAGTAGATACATACAGTATAAGAAACCCACAGTCACGTGCAGGGCCCCAGGGAAATTAGCAGGCAGGAACAATAGGGAAATAAACTTTACCTGACAAAGCCCTTTCTGGATGTAAGATTCTATTTCTTCTTTTCCCAAAGAGGTTCAGCAGTGCTTGATGGGAAGCCATTTATAAGAAACCAGGGAGCAGTGAGTGTAGGCAGCAAGGCAGCAAATAAAAGAACAAAGCAAAGTCTTTTTAAAAAGAACATACAGGTTACCACAGAAAAATCTTCTAGCCCACCATCAGCCCCTGAGCTATGCCCCAATTCACAGCTCCACTATTCCTGAGCTTGGTGCAAGAATGATGAAGGTGATGTGTGGGAGGGAAGAGATGAGATTAAGCCTTAGAGCTATTCTACTTTATGTTTGGGCTGCCCATCTGACCCAGGTATTGTTGTCAACAAGGAACAGCCGGTGCAGTGACCATATCCACGTCTGCCCCTCTTTGTCTCTAGCACCAGTGGCTATGAGGAAGACTGGGGTGTTGAGCTATTCCAGGGTTATACACCAACTATGAAGCCCCTTATGCATGGGGTATTCTTGGGGGGAAGATGAGGATGTATTTCTGCCCTGTTTCTATAATTGGGATAAAGAGACTACAAGCCTGGGTACGGGGGGGGGGGGGGGGAATGCGGTGCCATTGCCCTCCAAAACTACAAGCCTCAGGAAGGCATGCAATTTGCCCACCCCCACATATGGCCCAGTTGGCCTGGCTGGAGTTGCCCCCTCCCCCAAATATAGAAGTCAGACTATGCCTGTGACTACAAGAATACAGAAAATTGAGCCTAGTTTGCTGAATTCCGTATAGGCCTCAACTTGTTAACCTGGCAGGTTTTGTGCACCCTCAAATCTCACTAAGGCCACTTCCAAGAAAGTGCTCAGCAACTTTTAAGATCAGGATCTCAATGTCCTGGCAGCAAGGATACCATAATAATTAAGACTTGTCTATACATTAAAAACATTGACTTTGCAATCTCTGATCTATTAAATATATTCTTTTACTGCCTGTGACGGTGCTGTTCCTGGTGGGATCTAACTGTGAGTGTCAGATCAGGACAGATTGCTTCCAAAAGGGCATCTACAGCCCAAAGCTGGGGTTTCTTCACACTAAGGCACCAAACCAGCTAAACAGAAAAGACTTTGGTCTCACCCCACTGGCTAACCACAAGTCACACAAGCAATTCCCTTAGACACTCCAGATTCCCAGTATCACCACCAGCAGCCACCTGTCCTGGGGATCAATGGTTATGAAAACCAATACCCCAAATAAAGAAAATGGTTCTCCCTAATTCCAAAGAATCAGGCCCCAGACCCAGGTCAATATACAAATCAGATCTTACCACAAATCACGCTGTAGCCAATCCTTTAGAATCTAAAATCTAAAGGTTTATTATAAAAGGAAAAAGGTATAGGTGAGGGTTAAAAATGGTTAAAAGAAATCAATTACATGCAGTAATGGCACATCTCTTAGCTCAGGCTTGCAGCAAAGGTAGAATAAACTGCAGGTTCAAATCAAAGTCTTTGGATGCATCCCATTTGGGGGATGGGTCAGTACCATTGTCCAGAGTTCCCTGAGTAGCAAAGTTCCATCCAAAGCTGGAAACAAGGCAGGCTGAAGACTGGAGGTGAAAGACAAAATGGGGAATGTTCTTCCAGGCTTTATAGACTTTTTCTTCTGGGCCAAGACCCTCCTCCTTCTTTTGCAGAGTCCGGTTGCAAAATGGAGGCTCACAGTCACAAGGTCCAATCACCAGACTTCTCCAGGATTCAGTTTCTGACCAGGCAGCGACATTCCTAGAGCAGCTTGGGTGTGGACAGGCATATACAAAGTCCATTGTGTGGTTGATGTTACTTAATGGGCCATCAGGCAGCCCCAGCGTGTCTGAGCCTTCACAGGAGCCAAGCCTAAGCTTGCATTACAGGCACCTTTAACTTTAGTTACAGAATAGATACACACATATGGAATAGATACATACATAAGACACCTGTTATGACCCCCTTCACATAATATTTCGTGCACCCATTGATCTACACGGTACCAAACTATTTCAGTACCGTGACACCGCCTCTAACTGAAAAGTAAATATGTTAAATTGGATTACAATGTTTCTTTGGCTGTCATTTCACGATGGCAGTCTAATTTGGCACATTTTTCTGTAGTGGTAAACAGATGACATTGAAGTTCGTTTACTTGAATTTCTCATTCTGCTGCCTTGAGATATACTGCGTGTTTATATTTAGAGGCACAGTACACAGAAAGATTAGCTAGATGGATGGCCTAGTTCATTTAAGCTTTATGGGCTTGTAAGACAGCCTTTATCCTGAAATAGAATTCATATACACAAAATGGTCACAGTTCACATAAACTGTCAATTGCCTCCTCTTTTAACTAACAGAATTCCAAAAATGAATCCAGTCATTTTTCAGTCTTTGATTTGCCTCTTAACAATACATGAATCTGCACCCCAAATCTGCTAGTTCACAACAAGGAATCTCTGGCACCATATTCACAGTTAATGGGTCAGATCCAATGGAGCTACATCAACAGACATCAGCTGAAGATTTGGTCCACAACTCTGAGATGTTTCTAACAAGTCACAGATGCTAATCATTTCTGGAAGTTGCAGCAAGGGATCTACACAATCCCTTGGGACAAATTGGGGGTTCAGTCTGTACCACATTCTGAATTGTGGATGATGTTATGACATTTGTGTCATGAAATCACTGTGTCATGGAAAGCCTATATGTGTGTGGATCCACCCTGAGTTAGCCAGTTGTGTCATGTCTCTGACAGGCAGAGACAATGGGGAGTGATCAGCACTCAACCTATTCACAAAGTATAACACCTTGGGACAATGGGTTTGCTTCAGCTAGGTGAAGACACTTCCTCCTCTTATGTGGACAATTACCAAAGGACAGAAGAAAAGATGCAGCGATCTAAGCAGGAATCTGTAGAGGGTCTCACAAGGCAGAAGGGGGATGGGGCGAGAGAGAGAGCCTTCTTAAACCAGAGTAAAGTGACGGAGGCTACTGCAGGGTCAGGGTAAGCAGTGGGGTGAATAACCCTACCTGCTGGAACACAGGATCTTCCAAGGACTCCCTCAGGAAGGGTGAGCTAGTGAGGGGCATCATGTTTTGTATGTTTTGTGTGATCTGTGCTCTCTTCTGCTTTATGTGATTAAATATAAAGAGCATAAAATTGATAGACTGAACAGAGAGAGAAAAGAGAGAGAGAGAGAGAGAGAGAGAGAGAGAGAGAGAGAGAGAGAGAGAGAGAGAGAGAGAGAGAGAGAGTGTTGACTGCTTCACAATGACTGTGCTCCCAAGGGATTTAAACTATAAGGCAGAAACTTCACACGTGTTGGGTGGAGCTCTGGGAAGGGATCTGTTTGACCATGGTGGGAGAATGAAGGGTCAGTGCTGCACTCAGAGTGACTAGGCAGCTGGTCAGTAGGTTCTGGAACTCATAGGGGGAAAGGAAGCCATGTGCCCTGAGATTGGACCAGCAGCTGGACTCCATTCAGACTCTAAGAACCTGAAATATCCTGGTTACTCAGAGGACAGAGACTTGGCTTCCCCACACAGCAGTCTACGTGGGTGGCTAGAAAAGGTTCTCACAAAGAGGTATGACACCCTAATTCACCCCATTTTTCTTTCAGAGCTTGCTGTAGGAATGGAAGGACATTTTGATACATTTATTGTAGAGATGAGATGACCAGGAGTGACATGATGTCAGAGGATGGAAACACACTAAACTGGGGTGGCCAATCAGCATCATGAGTAAATTATTTCATGATCTGATCCAAGGAGCAATACAATCGAAGCCTGACTGTCAGAAAGCCCCTAATTAGGGAAATTCACCTAACATTTGCCTCAGCCGCACTTTAACATTGCTGCACATCCTCCCTCCCAATCAGCAGCCCTGCTGGTAAGGGGGGGACAGCAACATTAAACTGCTGCCTGGCAAAGATCCCTTAAAGCGCTGCCGTAGCCCCTTTTGCCTCCCCTGTCGGGGGCCCTGCTAGTACAGACCCTACTGGCAGGGCTGCTGACTGGGGTGGGGAAGGAACAGGGACATAAAAGTGCTTCAACGGCAGCACCTTGCAGATTCTTAAAGTACTGCTGCAGCAGCACTTTAATGGTCCCCCCCCGCCCAGTCGGCAGCCCTGCTGGTAGGGTCTGTATAGAGTGGGGTGAATAGGGCCAGTACAGGTTCTTCCCGATATGCCGGACTGGCCTGTACCGGCCCAATTTCACCCCTGGTGTTAACCCCTGAGGCGAGTTCATCATTTAGCAGTAAGGCTTTTCCTGGGAAATATCCTACCCTCTTCCAACCTTTGACTTCACCACCTCAACCAAACTTCACAATCATCATTGCTGGCTACAGTATTAAACTGTTTGTTACAACTTATACTGTATGCGTGTGTGTGTATATAGTCTTTAGTCTGGAAAAAAAAATTCCCTGGAACCTAACCCCCTCAATTTACATTAATTCTTGTGAGGAAATTGGATTCACTTAACATCGTTTCACTTAAAGTAGCATTTTCAGGACCATAACTACAATGTTAAGTGAGGAGTTACTGTATACTCTCCCAGTTTGACAGCAAACCATTGATAACAATTCCTCAAATATGGTTTTTCAAGAAGTTGTGGGCCCACATTTTAGTAGTTTCATCTCGACAACATTTCCTCTGGATCGACTTGCCTGTATGTAACAGGTAGGAACAGAGAAAAGGAAAAGTGATGGGTAGGCCCCCCAAACACTATCCAACAGAGATTCAAAGCCACATTGTGAAATAGTATATTGCACTTTGCAAATTTTTCTCCCTTATCACACCCCGTCTCCTAATTCCACACTCCCCTAGCAGAGCTGTGGCTAAATAGCACAAGGCAGCCTTCTGGAAAGATGCCCATAGAGAACTAGGAGGTGATCTGCACCAAATTTACTTTTACTTGTGGTCTGATCAAGATTTGAGTCCACATTTCCAGAAGGAAAACCTAAGGCAGTAAAGCACTGTATCATTTATTCTACCACTCTTACTCATTCAGACTAGCACTTTATTACGCAAGTGCTCCAGTTGATCTCAGTCATGAAGATTGCACAGAACTGATCTCAGTGAGATTACTTCCATAGTAAGGTTCTACTCAGCTGAATAAGATACAGAAATAGACCCTCTGTGATTTAAGCATCAGGTGTGACAAAGATCCTGACTACTCAGGTCCTGCCCATAGTAGTCAACTCATACTTCCATCCTCGTGCAATAGATAATTTGAATACTGTGCAGTTACATTATCTTTCATGGAAGCAGTAAAAAACCCAAGGTTATGGTTTTTGCATATGGCTGTAATCCAATATGTTTAACTTTGGCTACATATGGGATTGCATTCAAGCACATATTTAAGTGGTTCCAGTATTGGAGCCCAAGTCTGTTCTGGACAGATTCTGAAGATAGCATATTTCATTAGAGTGGAATCTTGCCACAGTGTCCTGGGCCAAAATGTCAGTTTTATCCCCTATTTTGTTGCACACTGATTGAGTGCCCGACTACTGTGGACTTCTCGGAAGGAAGATGCCTTCTAGTAGTGTATATGCAAATAGTTCATTAATTACTTGACATATAAAACAAACACTTATCCCACTGAATAATTAGTTGATTATACCATGTTGGCAATATTTTGCTCTTTAGCAGAACCCCTACCCACACCTCCCCAGCTTCTAACCCACTAGAGGTCTTAGTATCATGGAGCTGACATGAAGTTTAAAACATAAAAACTTTCCTGAGGCTTCTCACTCACAGTTCGGGGAGCAGTCTGTCACTTTCCTAGGTGTGCTAGATAGTGATTCCACTAATCTCTGCTGACTAGTGAGGGTCTCACTGATAGTAATTGTAGCAGTTTTTGGTTTATGTTAAAAAAGAGAAAGTCTGTCCCAGACTATATTTTTACCCAAAATATACACGGAGAAATAATTACAGTTTAGGGGCATGTTGGGTACATCTCTAAACGACCATATGAGTTGATGTAAAGGAAGGCAGGAGAGAAACCTCTCTGGACAAGGTAAGTAATGACTTTTCCTAGAAATGAAAGCAACTTGTTTATCCTCAGGACAGTAACAGCACCGTGAGCATGCAAATCAGTAACAATAGTTTTTGCTCTGGAAGGTCCTTTGCCAGTGCAGTTCTGTTGTTCCCTCCTTTGTAAACAAGGTGAAGAAGAAACAATGCCAGATTATTTTTTCTTAAGTGGACCACTCAGTATCTTCACCACTGCAATTTCTTCTCCTACTATATTTGCTCAGCTATTATGTTGCACTCATTTTGCATCACACCAGATTCATATTTGTTGTCTTTTGAAGCACAAGTGTAATCATGCTAGAAGATTGCTTATATATGATGGCATTTCAGAAATCCTAACAAATTGCTTTCATATTAGTACTAGGATGGTTTGTTTCCCTTTTCACAATCCTTGACAGTTCTGATTGTAAATATGAGTAACTAGTATGCATTTCTCTATCTTCAAGTATACTATTGAACTCTTACTGTATGTAAACATGTGGCTCTTATGAGAGTGTTGTCTATAAAAGTATTTGTGTCAAATCTCATCCATTCAGCAATGACATATATTTTAAAGCTTATAATACGGTATGGAATATGGAATCTGTGCATATTGATCTGTTCATATTTTTACCCCCAAAAGATTTGGGTTGCAAAACTTGTTATATCAGTTATGCTGCCTCCTATAATGAAGTGATTTTTTTTATCCCTTTGCATGCTCACCCAAGATCTCTGTTGTCATGTATTGTGGATATTAATTTCTGTGATTGTCACGTAGGTGGTACCATAAAGGAAGGGGCACTAAACATTCAGTAACCTTGGTGGAGGTAAATTAAGCTAAACAAATTCACTCTGAAGCATTTTCATTTCTTGTGACAATTTAAATACTCATGATCAGCTGGTGCACAATCATGACTGTTCATTTACAGCTACATGTGATATTAAGTGTAACCAAGGCAGGAAACTGGCTACATCCAAGACTGGTGTGTTCAAGGTCATGTTGGAGGCAGGAGATGATTGTTTAAACTTGCACCAGCATCTCACAGGTAGGAGTGGGAAGGATATAAAGGTGGCAGAAAGCCTCCTTCTTCACCCTCCTTTCCATCTTACGGGTGATACATTGAACATAACTTCACCTTTAACATTCCTTGGTCCAAAATAATCACAACTAGATTTTGTGGGCATATAGATCAGGCACAAATGTATCATTTTTGCCCTAAACTGTAACATATGCTCAGAGATATATTTAAAGGATTTTTTACTCATTGTTTGTTGCATTTTTGTAATGTATCTACAGAGCCACATGCCTTCACCTCTCCTTAGAGTAATTCCATGTTTATCTACCACAGGTCAATCTCAGACTCCTGATATTGCAGAGGAAGTGCATTTAAGAATCATATCACGTCACATGAGCTTCACAGATAAATGGGCATTAGCTGCAGCTAGAGGCAGTTACCAGTTCATCAAATTCCTTCACACATCTAATATTTTATCTTAGATTATGTACTATTCCATCCAATTGCATATTTTAAAATTATTACTTGGTAATTGTTATCACATATTTGTACATGAAATGCAAAAGGAGTGGGTGTAATCTGAAGGACATCTGAACTCTGCCTCTGCTTCCCCATGTTTGTTTAAAATATAGATAATCAAGATATATTATGAGTAGTAATTTGCCTGTAATGAATAATATTTTATCAAGAAATAATATTTAAATATGTATTTATAAGAATTGTTCCCCACCACCACTACCCTCTTTGTGTCTCATTTGTAGCTTTCTTTTATCACTGAGGATTTTCATGACTCAAAGCACAGATATTTTGATGGACTCATTATCTGTCATTTCATTTAAATTGAATCCATTTTCTAAACCTCTGGATAATACATTTCTAAGATATACCTTTCCATTTTTAAAGATCCTGCTGTTTATTTCTTCAGTTCAGAAGTTTGTTCCATCACAGTACAAAACTCTTTTACTATGTACCAAAGGCATTGCAAACATGCTCCATTTAGAAAGGGCATTCAGGGAAGTTTGTTTGTTCTGTGTTAAACATAGTTCAGCCTGCTTATTGATAGAACAGCATCTCATAAAGTAGATAATACGTTTCACTGTCATGTATTATTCCAAATACGTAAACCAAAAAGCCATTTTTGCTGTACATTTAGGCTGCTAAAATATATAATTTAATAAACTAAATCCTAATTAAGTTAATACATGTTTCTATGTGAATGCCATACTGGATGACCAGGCAGCTTTCTGCTCCCAATCCCCGTGCATGGATCATTTTCCATTATGTATCTGTGGATCAGAACATCCAGGGTGAAATTCTGGTCTGCACCTCTTAGAGATGGAGCACAGAACCAGAAATCCAGGGAGAGGTGAGGGTGGCTAAAGTGGCTTTTAAGACACCATTATACCCTCTCATTCACGGGCTAGTCCAGGGCCTGGAGAAACTCCTAGCACAACTTAGCGCCTCAGTACCGGCTATTTAAATTACAGCAGCCTCCCGGGCCACATAGCTGCCCAGAATCTCCACAGCAATTCATGCTATGGTCACACTCCCCACAGACCCCTCCCACAGTTAACCCTGGATCCCAACATATACCCCTCCCCCACTCCACCCCCAACCACAGGGCTTATGAGAGAGTCCTTGGAAGGCAACCATTTGGCAGTCCCCCACACTGATTGCACTAGGGTTTTTCAGGGCCTCTTTCCATTATTCTGGCCACTTTTATGCCAGGTAAAAGGTCTAGAGCAGAAATGGAGATCTCCCCACATGAGTGAAAAGCATAACATTTAGGATGAACAGATTCAGATACAATCAGAAACACTCTGAGGCTTCACCCCAAACTCTAACCAAATATTAAGTTTTGGGGGAGAAGGGGTTAGAGGTTCAGAAAAGTTCAGGTTTTTTCTCCATTTAAAAACAAAAAAACTTTTACTCATCTCTGTAATGTCTGGGTTGAAACAAGGAAGTGGAAAGGTGCCCTGAGAAAATCTCCTATCTTGCGAGAAATCCTGTTATTGGGAAAGATTTTTCAGCAAACTTTTACTGTCCTGAAAGATGCAGATAAACACTTGAGGCCCAGATGTGGTTTCACGTCATCCCCATTCCTGAATCACAATCCATTCAATCAGACGACCAGGCTTGGGCCTAGGGGTCCACATGCATGGATCTCCCATGCTGCTAGTGGGTCTGGCATTGGCTTTCCAGAGGCGTAACTGCATTGGCCTTATTGTTTATTGATCCTGGTGTGACATTAGAATCACCACCTTGAACGTTGAGCAAGGGGCCAGGAGATTGTCTGGCCAGCTGGGAGAAGAGGGCACTGCTTTCTGGCTTCTGGGGGAAGGAAGGGAGACATAAAACTGCTGGAAAAGCAGTCACCATGGTAGATGACTCACAACCTAGGAATGAGGGGTTTAAAAAGGTCAGCCTGGGTCTAGACCCTCCCATCATCACTCAGAGCAGGCTAGGCAGCACCTACCATCTCTCCCTATTTAGGTCAGAAATATGCCAGGTGATTAGCTATATCTGCTCTGGGCATTATACTAGCCGTCCTGTTAAGGGTGGCTGGGAAGGAATTTTTTCCCTTACTACCATATTAGTCAGGGGCAGTGGGTGTGTTTTTTCCCACCTTTCTCGAGCAGGTTTAGGTGGGCTCTGTTCATGCATAGCATAATGGGCAGTAGGTCATATGTCACAACTCTTTATTTAAGTGTTTAGTGGGTGTTCAGTGCATCTACTCCGTAAATTAAGGAGAGGTGCTTGGTAACTGAGCAAGCTGGGGGGCAGTTGGGGATTCCTCTTATTGGTATGTCAGGGAGCCAACCCCCGATCATTATGGGTACCTTAACCCCTCCTACAAAGCTGAGTGGTTGGTAAGGTCCTGGCCAGGGAATTGCTGGAGGGACCTGGATGAAAGGGGGAAGCTGGTTGAAACCCCACCCCCGGAACTGGCTGAAATTGGAGGTTCCCATCAGTGGATCTGTTGCAGGGACATGAACAGAAAGGGGGGGGGGGTGGCAAAAGCACTCACACAGACACACGTGGTTCATTGTGGAGGTTTCACCTACTCTGGACATTTTATCTGCCGGGTCAGTCCCAGACACCTAATAATAAAGTTGTGGCCTGATTAAACCCATATTTAATGTCTCCTGTCATTCTTTCAGCATAGACAGACAATCAAGCCCTTGGATTCTAGGTGCTTTTCTTCAAAAACAATGTGAATGATAAACTTTTGAGGTCCATCCTCAACTGACTAAAAGGAAAACAAAATCAATATTTTGCATTTAGAACACTAATATTTTTATTAGTTATTATTAAGCCCAGTCTGTGACCTCTAACAAACAAAAACCCTCCCTGATTTGAGCAGGAGCTATACTCAGTAAGAGCTACAAGATCAGGTCTTGTTTTGGTTTGGAGCCAGAACTACTGTATAAAGCAAAACTATCAAAATCATATTTAGAGACCATTGCAGTGGAAAAGATTTGTGTTTCAGAGATGCTATATACGAATGAGTCAGTGCGTATAGCTTATTAACAGACAAAAATAGCAGAAGTCAGATGATGCAGAGGCACTATTTATGGAAAATTAAGCTATATTAGTTGTCGTCTGAGGCCAGTAAATAGAAACTGTTTCCCATTTCCTTGCAACTTGAAAGCAGCATGAATGACTCTTGTTTTTTAAAAATAAAATAAAATAAGATAAAGTGCAGGCAAATCTGTGCGTATTCAATAGTACAGAATAGGAGAAAGTAGGACATCTCATCTAGCCATAGAGATTGGCTACTGGTCATATTATTAACCCATAATTATATATATATATATTATATATTTATATATATAGAAAATGGACCATGATTCCTTATGGTGGTGAATAAAATTTCCAATCAGGAAAAGAGCCCCATTGTGCACAGACAATTCGTACAAACATAGAAAAAAAAATCCCACCATGGAAGATTCACAATCTAAGGTCCCGGATCCTTCACACACACAGTCCCACTGATCACATGCTTAACTTTGTGACTACAAGTGACTTCAATGGCAAAGTGTGTAGCATTAAACACATGCACAAGTTTTTGCAGGATCAGCGTCTAAAAAGACAGTAGCAAACAATGGATAAGGAATGAGATTATAACATTCAAGCAAGTGAAACTGGTGATGAGTTTGCTCATTTTATCACACCATGATATGAAAGCCATGTATGGTGAAATATGTTAATAGCTGGAGCAAACCCTTCTCCAGTATCAGTGGCAGCACAAGACATGGTCCTTCTAAAGCAGGGGTGGGCAAACTTTTTGGCCTGAGGGCCACATCGGGGTTGCAAAATTGCATGGAGGACCCTGTAGGGAAGGCTGTGCCTCCCCAAACAGCCTGGCCCCGCCACCTATCTGACCTCGTCACACTTCCTGCCCCATGACTGCCCCCTCAGAATCCCCGACTCACCTAACCCCCTCCACTCCTTGTCCTCTGACTGCCCCCCTCCAAAGACCCCCTGCCCCTAACCACAGCACCCGCATCCATCTCCCATGCTCCTTGTCCCCTGACAAGGGCATGGCAGGCTGAGGCTCTGGGGGCGGGGCTGGCAGCAGCATCCACGGCCGGGAACTCAGGTGGGGCCGGCAGGACAAGCCCGCTGGATGGATGTGGCCCGCGGGCTGTACTTTGCCCACCCCTATTCTAAAGCAAGCTTGGATACTTAATATCCTTGCTTGATTCCCCGTCCTCCTTCACCTCAAATAAATTTCACACCGGACATATCTGAGTCAGATAGCTAAAGAGAGAGAGACTTTAAAGGGAGGGCACATTCACTTTACTGAGACTGCTTATGTTGGTTAGGTAAAGATTTGACGCAAAGGTTTGAGCATGCTCGCAAATGAACTGAATTGTTTCCTGTGGGTCTCTCAAGCATGGGTTGTAAAAGTCTTTTCTAAAAGTTTAGCTCACAATTTACGTCTTTCTTGGGTGAAATTATTTTGTCTGGTTTTTCTTATATCATTGCTGATTGCATGCATTTTGAAAAGTGAAACCCATTTCCTTGATCCTTTATTTTGTGAAGGCAGAGATTCCACATTATAGGCTCATCCACATATCCTAGCTTTTTTTAATTTAAAATGTACCTTTTTCATAATCTTATATTGCATTTTATTTTTCTTACTCTTTTTTTTCAAAGTGCATGTAATTTACTGTACTTTTTTTCCTAAACAAGTGCATCAGAACTTGTTCTTTCCTTTTATATTACAGGAGGGCACAGAGGCCCAGTCAGGATCAGCACTTAATCCTTTTGCATTAGATGTGAATTTCCCCCATCCTGAGGGGGGAGAATACATCCCAAGGTATTCTGGTTCAATAGATGCCAGTGGACTCCATCCTACAAGCAACTCCATCCCAGCAGAGCATTTAAGCATGCGTTTAACTTTAAACACATAAATGGTCTCATGGTAGTCAAAGGGACTGTACACATTTGAAGCTAGGCATGTGGTTAAGTGTTATGCTGGATCAGAGTCAGAATGCTTGGCACCTTTCAGGATTGAGCCCTTTCTGCACTTAGACTGTAAACACTTTAGGACATGGACTGTCTTTTTGTTATATATTTGTATAGCACCTGGAACAATTGGTCATGCAGGTGCTACCCCAATAGCTAATGATAGTCACAAACAACCAGTGAAAAATGTCTGGCTGGCTACAGGGGGACATGCCCACCAAACACATCTATGGGATTTTTCAGTAGTTATACATGCTCACCAAGCTTGACAGCTCTAAGGTTCTAAGGTACGATTTTATTTTTGAGCTTTTCCTGGGGGTGCTATGGAGCTAAATTGTTCTCATTACAGGTCTGTGCTTTAAACATGCAATCTGACTCCGTTATTTGAGGTGTTTTTTTGGTTTTGGTTTTTGTAAATAAGGGTGGGAAATTTGTATCATCTCATGCTCTGACGAAGTATTTGGTTGATCTCCAGTTATTCATGAAAATGTTCTGCCTAGCAGAATGGAGGCCTAGGTCAGCTGGAGCCTCTAGCTGCTATGATAATACAAATATATAATAATAAAATAGATTATTATTATTTCTAATTCATCCTTATTTTCCTTTTTAGGAAATTTCAATCATCCAGTCAGGGGTGTGTAAACAATACAATTTTATTGACCAATCACACACCACAAATGATGACTAACAAATTGTCAAAATAAACAGTTTGCGAACAATAGACTGACGTTTATTTCTATAAACTGCTCAGTGAATATTAACAAGAAACAAATGCCGCATAGAAATCAAGATCAGTTTATTGAGACTATACAGACAGAATAAAGGGGAAATTCTTCCCATACTTTATTTGCAGTTAATAATTCTGATGACTCTAGTAATCCGATTCCTGGGGCTTCATTTAGAGTTTTAGTGTATTGATTCATTTTGCCTTGGAAATATTAATTATCCAAAACACATAATTTTGTCGTGATACCTACATTCTTTAAATGCTTTTCACTTATAGGCATATTCCTGTTAATCTTAAAACCCATTTCACAAAGGCCCTGAAAAGGACCTTTAAAAGGTGACCAGTTTCAAGGGGAAAAAAAGAGAGATTATATCTAAAAAGTGGACTAAAAACGTTAACATGTGGGAAATCATTCTTTTAAAAAATTAAATCTGGACTGGAGCTTTATAAATCACAACCAAGAAGTAATTGGGGTTCCAGCCAAGTCACATTAATTCCATAACAGTGGAAACTATAAAGACTAAAATTTATGTAAAAATAGCTCAGTGGTCTATTCTTTTATGGGAACTATTTGGAATCAAGCTCTATCTGCAGCTCCCCGATGGGAAGTGAGCAGAAGACTTAAAGTGGGTGCTTAAAAGTAATAAGAGTTTTCTGATAAAACCAAGTGAATTGATGACTTGCCACTAGTATGGACCACCCTTCTGTTATAAAAGTCAGAACAATCATTTTTTAAAATGTGGTGTTGGGTAAAGGAGTTCTCATAGACCTCATAGAAAAGAGATGATATTTTTTTTAAATGATGACAAATTTGTGAGGCAAAATATATACACTAGGATCTTGTTCTGCCACCCATCAATGGTTAGCTGGATTGGTGATAATGAAGTTCCTGACCGAACTTTCTGGTGTTTCTGGCTTTGTTGCTAATTTGAATTACAAAAGTTCTGCTTGGCCTCGGTAATTTGTTTATTGTTATACTTGCTGTATCCAGATCTACACAACCATTATCCAACCTCTTACTGCTCTTACATTGTTGGATTTATATTAGTCATCATGATTATATTTCTTTCTTCTGTAATTAGATCACTTATCCCTCCCATCCACCCAGATACACAAGTTAAATTCACTTTCACATATGTTCACATGCTTGCCTGATATGGCAGGCTTTATAAAACAGTAGGTGAAATCCTAACCCTACTGAAGCCGAGGAGTGTTGCTATTGATTTTGAGGGGCCCAGAATTTCACCTAATAAGGTTCCCTACCATCAGGTAGAATCTGTCAAGTCCTCACATCTCTGCTATAAACAATATAATTTAGAGCTCAAATTGAATGAGCACAGCAATGAGGGAGGGTCATCAGGAAGGTGGTTATTGGCTCCCTAATTCTCAGCACCAGCATTTGGAGGTTGCATTAACTTGCAGTACCTGGCAACTATCCCTAGGGAACCATCCACCAGTACATCATAGTTAGACAACAGTACATTAGCCCACTCCTCTTCTAAACTCTCCCCCCACACACACACCTCACCTCCACCACACCCCGTGTGCATGGGGTCTGGGAAGAGTGGTCAAAAATCTGGCTATGCCAACTGTTCACCTGATAGCAACTCCCCCAAGCTGGGATATATTCAGCAGGCAAGCTACAGCAGCTTTTCCTTTCTACCATAGAAGCAGCACAAAGGGGATGGAGTGGGATAAAAAATCTGGCCATAGGAGTTTAGACTCCAAATTGCTCTGTACTTCCCTGTTGCATGATAGCGATAGTATATGTTCATAGAATATAGTATATAGACGTTGAAGTGAACCATTACTGTACAGTAGACTCCATTAAAAAATTCACATTTGTCAAGAGAAACAAAAGTTATATTTCTTATAATAATTAGGAAGGTGTTGTGGTACATTAAATACAATAGGTGGAAACTAGTAGCAAAGACTGTTTTTTTAAAGGTGACCACTGTAGGACAGCTAGTCCATCTCTATGCCACTGTTAATTTACTAGAATTGTGGGGAATTTTTTGTTTGTATTTTGTTTTATTTGTTTTTTGTTATTTACAATTCAGCCATCATTACTGCAGTTTGTGTGGTTGTCTTTCACTCTATCATCTAACTAACTGCCTTACAGTTAAAAAGAAGTAAACTTTTGAGGGGCTGAAGGAAAAAAATCATAATTGACCTAAATTAATAAGGTAGGAAAAAAGAAGCTACTTTAAAAGATAGAAGTAATTGAATGACTATAATTTTAAGTGTATTTTTATGATGGACACATTCTCAAAGTGTTCATTAACTAATGGAATTATGTGGTGTACTATTGCTATCATATGGCTAAACCACCCTGAACATGCCCAATCCTGTCTGATCTCAGAAGCTAAGCAGGGTTGGGCCTTGCTAGTACTTACTTGGATGGGAGACCTCCTGGGAATACCAGGTGCTGTAGGCTTAACATGGGCGTAGGGCTAGCAACTCCACCCTGTAAGGGAACCAATTGCTACTGAAACACCAACACCTGTTGGTGGCCCATACCCTGGCTGGGAGGTGACGGGCAAAGAGAGAGACTATTGCTATCACCACAGAACATCAGGTTAAAAAGTGCACAGGAGTAAAGGGCTTTCCTGTATCTCAGAACTGTGTCTCACCTCTGGACCTCACTCCAAGGCACTGGGAGGAATCAAGAGTCTTATTGAAACTAAGGTTTATGCTCTCGTGTTTCTCAGTAGTTCTGCTACACACAAGCACAGGCTGAGAGGACAGGAGAAAATGCCAACAGTGGAGAAGAAAATTCCCCAACTGAAACATTTGGAAGTAAATGAACTCTGTCTGTTTTGGAACACCAAATGAAGTTGACCTCAGAGAGTTAAACAATAGCAGCAAAGCACCTGAGCTTTAATATATTCAATTACCCAGAAAACAAAAATCAATTTTGGTTTTGTTAATACCATTGAAATATGCATTACACTATTTTAATTAAAGCAGTCTATTACACATGCTGTTCAATTCATTCTTGCATATTCCCCCAAAGCAGTAGGCATGTACTGTGAGACAACATAATGAAAATAATTTACAAAGGAAACAATACAATAAATCAATCTGATGCCTAATGAACCTGAATTACAAGAGTAGATACTTGGGTTTTTTTTAGCATGTGTAGTGCTTTCTTGTCAAATGATTGAAAGAATGCCCTGCAACATTTAAAATTATTGCCTTGCTCCATCACACTATGTTACTAAAAAACTGCAAGTCAAGTTGTAAAAGAATCTCAGCAAAACAAATGGAAATCCCTTTTATTTACACTCTCCCTCCCCACACACCATTTCCCGGTCTGTCTAATCTTTTCCTTCTGTTCCAGGAGTCATCTACCTCACACCAACACCTGCAGGAACCACTGGGATTCAAAACAACTGCATATCTCACCAGTCAGTTTATTTTTTACTGATTGTATTATGGTAGAGCCTAGAGCCCACAACTCAGATCACAATCCCTTTGTGGCAGGTATTGTGCAAACACATAATAAGAGAAGGCTTGAGGAGCTCACAGTCGAAACAGATAAGGCAGATTAGAAGTGACAGAGTATTATTATCCCCTTTTTATGGATGTGGAATTAAGGCACAGAAAGATTAAGTGACTTGCACAAGGTCATGCAGAAAGTCTGTATCCAAGTCAGGAACTGAAGGAATATTGCCTGAGTCGCCGCTGTACAGTGATTCAACAAAACAGTCCCAGTGAGGGAGTCCTGACAGCACAAGAGACAGTCTCCCGACTCAGTTCTGATGCCTGGTGCCACAGCAGCCTGGAGAACCCTGCTCAGCCTCGTTAGCCACAGAATGGTGCATGCTCGGGCACTAAAGAGGGATGCAGGTGTGCAGAATGTTCACACAGAGAGTCTACAAGGGAATGGAACCTATGCTCAGTGCTGATGGAATCTTCAGAAAATAGCAGCCAAAATCTCTCTACTGAGTATCTGTGAAAGGGGGATTTTCAAAGACACATAACTTGGCAAATTTGGGCAGCTTTTTAATGGGAGCAGCAAAAGACACATCCCTGATATCAGGGCAACCCTCCCTCCCACATTTTAAGTGCTTGCTCCAAAACATGGAGGGTCTAGAACACATAAAATAAAAATCTTACAGCCATGTCACTATTAGGGGCAAAACACCACATTTTCCCTATCTCACTCACTGAAACAATGTAACTATTTTTTGTTAAAACTTAAAACAACCCCCCGCCCCTCCAAAACAAACAAACAAACAAAAAAAAACCTTCAGGCCAAGACAGACATCTAGCTTAGAAAATTTGGAATAGTAAAATTTGGAAAAGTAATAAGCAGCTGAAGACAGGGTTAGGAATGAGCTAGGGTGTCTAGGTGTCACTACCTGCACACACTATAATATATACACACCTGGACACCAAACTTCCATAGAGCAAATTCTGCTCTCAGTTATGCATTACACAAGATATGAGTCAAGAAAAATTGTGGCCCGCTAACTCTTTTTGGGGCATCTCATTCTGTTAAATTACCTACTTCAGAGGAGCCCAGCTAGACCTTCACTGCTCAATGACTTATAATTGCCTTTTTTAATTAAAAGCTTAAATCTTACTTTATACTCATTAATCATATTATTAGATTAGAGCTGTTGATAGAAGGGGCATACTTCAGCTTTCAGACATGATTCTCACTCAACGCCATGTGTGAGTTGTGTGCACATTGCAAATTAGGCCTACAGTTTCCCTTTTTGTACTTCAATTCCACTTACTTTTGGTCTCTCTGTTTTCTCTGACCTAGGGAATTCCAATCACTTCCTTTCTTCTGCAGTTTCAGAGTAATATGATGATTAGAGAGACAAGGGAGGGGTAGGTGAGGTAATATATTTTATTGGACCAATTTCTTCTGGTGAAAGAGACAAGACGTCAAGTATCAGAAGCTGGTCCAATAAAAGATATTACCTCATCCACCTTGTCTCAGTAATAGCCTGGGATCAGCATGGCTTCACCATCACTGCAAACAACAAAATGACAATGGTGGATGAAGTGATTTAGACTGATGAGAAAACAGTTGGCTCTGACAGGGGGGATCTGAGTATCACCGGTTTGTGTAGCAGTTCCTCCACTTGAACTTCAAGGAACCAAATAAGATTGTGGTGCAGCCTAGACCAGCTAAATCACATGGGTTAAATTCATCTCTTGCAAAGCCAGCATAAGTCCTGTGCACTATGTTTGAGTCTACTCAAGCTCTATGTTGAAGTTTATGTGTGATTTAAGCCTTATGCTGGCTCTGAAAAAGGGGTGAAATTAGATTATAAGAAAGTATTTGTAGCCCTTCCCATTTATCACCTAAATCTGCATAAAATACATTTGAGAATTTGAATGCACACTGCTTATTTATCTCAGACAAACATGGCTCCTTTGGGGTTTGATCCTATTTCCACTGAAGCCAATGACAAAATTCTGTATGATTTCAATGGTAGTAGGTCCAGGCCCAAGTTAGTCTGGCTCTTGTGAAAACCACAAGCCAGAACCTCAGCTGGTGTAAATCAATGTAGCTCCTATTACCTCAGTGGAGCTGGGCTGATTTACACCAGACAAGGATCTAACTTACTTTTTTTTTCCTCGTTGCTCAGTGTGTCTCATTGGCAACAACCCAAGAGAGAAGCTTTTTTGTGCATTTGTTTCATTTTGAACAAGGTCAGCTAAGGTTTTATGTAAAACAGATGGGCAAACTTAAAAATGATTTTCAACATTGCACTGAGAACCAGTTAAAATGCAAAAGTGGAAAAAATGTTTTTGTTCTTTCAAAGGTTGTTTCAATGACCTTTATTTTACCTAGTGCCTCAATTTTGGAAAAGAGAAAAAAAATCCTTTTTGTTAGTGAAGCTATTTGCTCTGCTAGTCACAAGAATCTTAAAGAGGATAAGCAAAAAAAAAAAAAAAAAATCAAATTCCAAATGGCTTATCAGATGTTTTTAACTGGGACATAGTACCAAAGAAAAAAAGGAGTATGTTTAAATATATGTTCATCTAATCTGCTACACCTTTCTATTCACAGGTTTATAATTTTGCAGTAACTAAAGTACTAACGCTGAAACTTGATATTTACACATTACCAGCCTGGAAAAGGTTTTTTGTGGAATACTTTTAAATTGTCTATCACAAAAGAGACTCTGAGATCACAGAATTTTTTTCTTTTTAGCCACATAAACAAGGATTCTGTGGCCATCCTGAGTGTTGGGTGGATTTTCTGATTAATTATTTTTCTCTAATTAGAGCTGGTATATTTTGATATTTCCAGTTGTTTGCATGCCTGTAAGCTATGATCGGTTGCCCATGCTCTCTGCTGAGGGATCATATTTGAACCAAGGAGAAATACAATTTAAATATATCACTTTCGATTTCAATAATCTTACCATGTTATCATTCGAATTATTTCACGTTTATATTTCAATAGGAAACAGAAGCATCAGACATTGTGGTGCTAGGTGGTGCTTGTGGTAAGACCAGCCCTGAATGGCACCACCTAGGTCATAGCCTAGGTGGTGCCATTCAGGGCTGGTCTTACCATGAGGCAAACTGAGGTTGCTGCCTCAAGTGCCAGACTGTGGCGGGAGATGCCACTAGGACCCAGAGTGTAGAAAATTGTGTCAGGGGGTTTAGATACGGGATGGGGTCCCAGGAGGCTAGTTAGGGGTGAGGCATCTCTGGAGGGGGCAGTCAGGGGACTAGGAGCAGGGGGGGTTGGATGGGTTGGGGATTCTGAGTGGGGCAGTCAGGTGGTGGGAAGTGGGTGGGGTCAGAGAGAGGGGGTGAAGCCAGGCTGTTTGGGGAGGCACAGCCTTCCCTACCCAGCCCTCCATACAATTTTGCAACCCCGATGTGACCCTCAGGCCAAAACGTTTGCCCACGCCTGGGTTACAGGGATCCCTTGGGTTCACCATATAATGTCTCTGCTGAAAGCACATATCACACTGATCATCATAATCACTGTAAAACATGTGCAAATAATGAGCAAGGAGTTATATATGCATACTGAAAATATGTTCTTAAAGTATGCAAGTTAAGACAGGTCACCAGGTGGTGATAACCAAATTCTAGGAAGGAAGAAGTTAGTAAACACTTATCTCTCTGGCACACCATTGTGTACTGTATGCCACCAAACCAACTTAATCAGCATATGTGGAGACAGGCTATGTTTGCTGTCTGGGTCAGGTTCAGGCCCAAGGATCTACAAGGACAGAGGAACTCCAAAATTAACTTCTGAAGAGTCCTGGGGTAAGGGACCACATACTGAAATTGCATACAAGTGGAGAGAGGACAAGATTTCATTCGTTACCAGGAAAGTAAGGTTTGTTTCAGGAAAAAGGCTTAGCTGAAAGTTCTGGGAAGTAGTTTGGGTGAGATTAACTTCTTGAGACAGAAGAATAACTTGTTAGTTAAGTTAAGGCTTTAGAAAGCAATTTATGATTTTCTTTTGAATGTAACCATTTGTTTCCAGTATTTTTACTGTCACTTGATTCTGGTTCTTTGATGATAGGTATATTTATAGTGAAAACAAGTTTACCTTCTGTGTATTAAGCAGAGCAGTGTCATTGAGTTGAACCTAGTAAGCTGGTGTGCAGTATTCCTTTGGGAGCAGAAAATCTGAGAGTTCTGTGAGAGTGTTCAGTAGATCAGGGGCTGGGGTACTCCAGAGGAATGCCTAGATAGCTCACCCGTTGATATATTCCTATCACTAACCTGTACAACGAGAGTGAGGCCAACTTGTGTTGCCAGAGACTGGTGGATCAGGGAGCTGACCCACAGCAGGCACAGATAAGACTTCCTCACTCTAAAGGAAAGTGGTAGTGAGGACCCTCAAAACTCTGCCTCCCTCTGGGAAGTGCTACAAATAGCGATCTTCCATTCAGGTGAAACGAGGGAACAATTAAATGACTGTTTAGCGATAGCTGAAGCAATGGAAGTTGCAGCCCAAAATATTAGACTATGGAAACGTGGAGTCTGGGATTTGGGATTTGCAGCTGTTTGGGTCAGAAGCAAAAAGGCAGCAGGAAAGCAATTAGAAAGCTAGGAGAGAACAAGTGAAGCGTTTGATAGCATGGCCGTAGATACATTTGGAAAGTAACTTATCTAGAGATTAGTTATGGGGAAAGAGACACCGGGATGTTAATGACTCACCTGAGTCTGTACAGATGGTCATGGATGAAGCGAAACTTGGAATCATGCGTTAAGCTGTGTGAATAACTGATTTTTTAGTTTAGTTTAGTTCAAACAATCAAAAGAAATTTCAGTTCAGGACAAACAGAAACAGATGTTTTAGTGAATAAAACTAAAAAAAGGCTGGAAAAATTCATTTTTAGTTTGAATGAAACATTTCATTTCTGGACATTTTTAACAAACACAAAGGAAATGAAGGAGTTGTTTCACAAAACCCAAGGTGGCGGCACCATCCCCTTTTTACCTAATAGCCCAGTGGCTACCTTGGATGGAGGACACCCACTCTGGAGCAGAGACTTGAACTCTAGTCTCTCCATGTCAGGTGAGTGCCTTAAGCACCATGCTATTGGATATTCTGGGGTGTGGCTCAATCTCTCTCTCTCTCTCTCTCTCTCCTGTTAAAGCTGTTCCACTCAGTTAGTTGCTGGTTAAGTACTGAGAAGTGAGGTTTTATATACCTCGTTTAATCCTGTCTAATGTAAATGTGATTATTCTCATCCATATAAACAGCTGGTTTTGGTGAGGGGTTTTTGGAATCCTGCTTACCTCTTTGTATCAGTATCTCCTGGCAATGGCTTCCATGAGCTAAAAATATTTCCGTCAATCAGTTTTATATGTGCTGCCTTTCCATGTGATTGTATGTTCTCTTTTTTCAGAATATGAGAGAGGGCAAATAAAAGCACTCAGCCTACTCACTCCACAGTAGTCCATCATTTTTTTTAATACTTCTATCATCCCCTCTTATTATCTCCTCTTTAAACTAAATAATTCTACCCATTTTCATCAATATCTGTTCATATGAGTGTTTTCCCCATGCCTCTAATTATTTTCAGTATTTATCTCTGAATCCTCTGTGTCTCTGTTCTCGCCTTTTTGAGGTAGGTTGATTAGAATCAAACACCATATTCTAGGTGAGGGCACACTATTCAGTTATGTAATCAAATCATATTTTCATTAATATTTCCCACTCATTCATTTGAATATGTTCATATTTTGTTTGTTTTTTAAAAAATAAGCTGTCCCAGCAGCCAGTCACCCATTTCTGAAAGGCACCTCATAGAGCAGGAACTTTTCTTTCCCAATTCACATGAGCAGGGCCCAAATCATGAGAAGCTGAAGGCGCATGCTGGCTGCTACCAAAACAGATATGGCAAGGGAGGTAGAAGGAAAGATGATACCCTCAGATACTTGAAACAGCTTATTTTATAATTATTAGGAGCTGGCTGTGGTCAGGAATGGACGGGGGGCACAAGTTGTTTGGGGCACATGTAGAAAGGACAGGTGGATACAGAAATGATGCAAGGGAACTAATTAACAAAAATCCAATCAACCCACTAACTACCAAGTTTTGTACATGTTAACAGTTTGCTTAGGTATCTGCCTGAGAAGGTTTGTCTATCTTGCCCACTTAGAGAATAAGCTTTTTAATGAGTTGTCACTATTATTTTTAACTAGGTAAAGCATGTGAGTAGTTAACATTATTCCCTCTGTGGGTATTGTCTTGCATTTATCAACACTGAATTTCATCTGCTAATTTGTTGCTCATTTATCTAGCTTCATTAGGTCTCTCTGAATTCTTCAGTCTTCTCCACTCTTGACAAACGTACAAAATTTATTTTACAAATATGAAGGCTTTGGCTCAATATGGCTGTGTTCAAGCCCTTTAATATTCCAAAAAATCATGAAGATTAGAAACTGGTCTCTGATTAAGTTGAAAATATGTATTTGATGCCAATACATCCATTTTATTGTGAATGTATGCATATTTCACCCTCTAGTGACTTGAATGACTAGTTTTGAAGCTCAAATACCAACCAAGGAGACTTGGTGAATAATTTACATGCTACCATTGTTCACTCATGGTATTTTTTGAATGTTTCTGAATCATGAATATATTTACAAACATCAGGACTGTTACGTGAAAACTTTACCATGCCAGAAAAAACAAACTTCGTCAAGTTTTGTGCTTGGTCAGTACTACTCAAGCAGCTCATAGATTCATGCAGTTTTTAGTCTGAGACTAGGCATGGATTAATTTAACATGATGGATCAGTTATGTATGTACTCATTTGTATTTAAAAAAAGTCTGAGACTTTGAAAGAAATAAGGAATTTGAGACAAATTGATGACATTAGTAAGTGTTTAATTCATTAAACTTTGTATAGGAAGGGAAAACTACGAAAATAAAGGAAACCCAGTTGACTATGTAACTTGAAACTGACATGCTTAGCATTACTTTAAAGAAGGAAACATAAGTTTAAGCTTGAGGGGCATTTTTTGAGCACAAGGGAAATTACGTGACAGTTATTTAAAACAGAATAAAATCATCAAGACAATTTTTAGTTTAGTTTACATTCAGCCTTTTCAGAAGACAAATAATCTTTAAACAGGCCAAAATGCTAGGGGTATTTCAGCATTAAAATTCTTTGATGTAGGAAGACAAATTGAATCCAGGATGAATCTGCAAGAACAGTAAGAAGTAATAAAGCTGCTGACTGCTTACAACTGTTAAATGTTTAGTCTGTGAGTTCAACAACGTTCCCAGTAACTAAAATGAGAATTTTTTTTATTGCAGATGGCTGGTATGGTTTAAGTTAGAACACTTTGAGATATCGATGAAAATGAATGTTCAGATCCTTCGGTGTATTACTGAAATAGAGATATAAACAACAAATAATTGGAATTGAAGTTCTGGCTCCTTGTAAAGTATTTAAGAAGAGTAAAAACAAAACACTTACTAGAGTTCTAAACATGCTGTAGCTCTGGCTGTCTCATCCTGATACCTTCACGAGAGGATTTCTTTAACCACAATTAAAGTTACAGGAGACACTGCTAAAAGATCCAGTCAAAAAATGTCCGTTACTGTCATGGCCCTTCAAGGTCTCTGGGAATTATATTTTAATATATTATCTTTGGTCTATATTTGTTGGAGAGAGCCTTTAGGTTCTGAAGTGGCAGTCAAAGTAAGGACATGAGGAAAGAATATTAGTGAGTATCTGGAATTATTTCCTCTATGGATTTAAAGCAACTTAAAAAAAACCCCTCAAGTTAATGTAATTGCTAATTTTGGCTTGATGAAATACTAAATTGGCAAGCAATATTTAAAAAGGCTCTGCAAAGAGCAAAAAGTTCAGCATTACTTATGTTTTACATTTACAAGTGCAAAGCAATTGCATCATTTCCCTAAGCAGATGGAAAGCACTGATTCGTTGTAACACACAGGAAGCCCTGCAAGAGGACAGACATGAAAATACAAACTTTAATCATTTAAAATAAGTGAGCTTCTCCATGTGCAAATGTATATTGCAGTTATATGAAATATTGTCAATCCCAAGTTCAAAAATCTTGAAAATGGCTTTAAAAAAAGCATATGATTTTTAAATACAAGTGTTGGGTTCTTCTGCTTTGTCTTCTAGCTTTTGAGCCTATAGAGTGCATTCTGGTCACATTTGCAAGCTTCTCTCTGCAACCATGTAAACTAGAATGTTTTTAAAAAAACAGCTGAGGTTCTCACATAATCACATCACTTCAAGAAATGGGTTTGGAGGAAAACAAGTTTTGCGAGACTCATAATAAAAATAATGTGTGTAGGCTATACTGTAATATAGCACTATATTGTGTCACCAGCTTGCAAAAAGAAATCCCCATTGATTTCAGTGGGGAATTGTGTTTGAAAACAGATGGAACAATATCACTAGAACAGGTTTAACAATATACCTTTCCCAGATCCTATATCTAGAAAGCCAAGCAAAGGGCCTTTAGGGATACTCTGTGCAGAATAGCTAGGCAGTCCTAAGAACTTTTCTCTTCTGCACAAAGCTTCACTAAGAAGAGAAGATGGGGCTTAGAAGTACATAGATCCTTGTCCTCATATTATGATCAGTATACCACCCCCCACCACAATAGCTTACCTGCAATTATTATGGGTAGGAGAGACAAACTAAACAAACAAAAACCAAGAGCACCATGCCTAGGAAATATCTGTTTCCTAATAATCTCCAATGAGGCTGCACTCACTGGTTATCCCACATCTAGTTCTCCAGCACAGAATGGTGCACGGAAGCCAGTATAATGGGGCTGGAAGTGTAAAGAGGGCCTTAGAAATCAGAGCCTGCCGCACATCCCAAATCTGTGGTTTTCCAATCTTGGCATACGTTCTGTTCCGCAGAGTCCCAAGTATTGAATCACGTGAATTCAGGACTGGATTGTGATCTTACACATCAGTATAAATCAAGATTAATTCTATTGAAGTCAGCAGCATTATGCTGGTGTACGTCAGACAAAATTAAGACCAGTATTGCTTGTATTCATGTATTTCAAGCTATTTTATTTGTATTCATGATAGATACCTTATAACACTTCTCACTATGTAATTATGGGCTATAGATAGCCCAGGAAGTTTGCTAGCATCTAGCCTCTTTATGAAGGGCAAAAGATGATAAAATGCTTTGGAGCATTTAGTTTCTCTTGCTCCAATCTATGCTCAAGCAAATGAGAGGATGCTGTCATTAAACATGGATAAAAATAGATTTTTCCAGGACTATAATGGTGACTGAGGAAATGGACAACAGAATTCTTGATTAGCCATTGAAGGAACAAAAGAAAGTGTGTTTGTAACAACAGAAATTTAAGCTGTTACAAACTGGCAATATAATTCTGCATAATGTACTTTCTGTGAAAAGCGAGCACTTGGGGATCTTTGCTTTTCAGTTGAAATATGGTAATTTAAATGTCTCAGTGTAAAAGAAAATAAATATGCAAGGCTTGAGGGAGCCCATTGATACTGACTGAGTGGCAGACAATCCTCTCCAGGAAAGGTTGGCCCACTCTGCAAAAGCCCAAAAAAGTGAGAGAAGCGAGAGGAAAACCTCGCTCTATAACAGGAAGGTTTTTGCAACAAAGTCTTCATTCAACAGAAAGCCTGTACACCTGACTGCTTCCCTCGCCATTATTATCTCCTGCTCCATTTATATCCCATAAGAGTTACTACAGTCTTGGTACCTATGGGGAAAATCCTGATTTTGTAACTGCACTGGAATTGGATCTAGTTTGAGGCACAAGGGGAGAAAGAATTGATGCACAAAGTGAAATAAGAGTGGAGCCATAATGAATAGAGCCATAACATCTGCTGCAGTGTGGATCCTCCACTTGTAATAAAAGTGTGATTCTGAGCTTTGTGACATCAATGAAAACCCAGAGTAAGTCCATTCAGTCTCAGTGGTGTTGGTGTGGATTTGTACTGGTTTCATGCAGATTAAAAAAAGAATGTTCCTATATATATTATTGTGTTGTGGGGTACACAGGGCCAGATCCTAAGCTGGTGTAAATCCGCACACCTCCATTAACACTGACTTATGCAAGCCCAGGATCTGGCCCTTTGTTTTAGCCACTGCTTAATGTAAGAGAACAAATTGTGTTTAAGAAATGTTTGTGGTTCACTCCTTACAAATATTATTAACATGCACCAATTGTGTACTTGAAGGGATGTTATGAAAAAGCAGGAGGCCTTTGTAGTACTTTTCAATGAACTCCTTTGGTTGATGACAGCTGCTCTTGCAATTAGCCCTTCTCCTGACCTTCTGGTCTACCACAACATGCTTCAGAGATCTCCGAGAAGGTAAATTATTACACCTAATGTATCTGGACAAGTCCAGCATGTGTAGAAATTAATAAATATGCTCTAGTCTTTTAATTTCTTCCTTTACAAGAGCTGCCACACATATATGCAGCATACACATCTGCTTACCTGCTCTCACTAATGATAATGGATCTAGCAGGATGCAAGGAACACAATACTCCCTCACAGAACCTTGTGAATAGGGAGCCCCTTCCCTAAAGGAAGGTAGGAGTTGTGAAGGGGCATCTTAGAATGGAGGGTGGATTTCTGTGAAGACACCGTTCCTTTGACATGGAAATTAGAGATATTCTGCAAGAGATCTAACCTTCCTGAAATGCAAAAATCCACCCTCCACAATGCCTTTGTTTTCTCTGGTCTACAATAAATTGAGTTTAATAACTAAAAAATTAAATTCAAAGAAAAAAAATAAATACTTAACAACTCGTAGTGACAAGTTAGCTTGAGCCAGGCAGTAATTCTTCTAATGCCAGGCAGATAGATATGTAAGCAAAGGTATGCCATCACTCCATTTGATGTAAAAGCCACATTTTTTAGCCAATAGCTTTGAGTTTATTTGTGGGAAACAAAGGGGAAGGTTTCAGTCATGATTATTTACTGTGTTAAAGTCGTGCAGACATTTTTGCTAGCTCATTGCAATTATTTTTTATTGTAATATTCAATGTGTGTAACTCTTAACTGATGAATGTACAGTGTTCTCATATTCACACTGAGGCAATTAACGGTCATTATTAGCTAGGTTTAAATCTCAGAAAATACTTCCTAACTGTAAGACTGGACCAGAGTGCCCCGGAAGGTCATGGAAGCTCCTTCACTGGAGATTTTCAAAAGGAGGCTGCTTTGATGGTTTAGATGCCAAAAATCTTGCATCTTGTCAGGGCTTAGACTGTCAACAGTTCTCAGACTGTGGGTTGGAACCCCAAAGTGGCTCCTAACACCATTTTAATGGGCTTGCCAGGGGTGGCTTAAACTTACTGGGGCCCAAGGGCTTCAGCCCTGGGCAGCAGGGTGCAGTTTACAGTCCTCTTGCCTGGGGCTGAAGCCCTTGGGCTTTGGCTTTCGCTCCTCACCCGGGGCAGCAGGGTTTGGGTAGGCTCACGCTTTGGTCCCCCCTCCTGGGGTCGTGTGATAATTTTTGTTGTCAGAAGGGGTCATGGAACAATGAAGTTTGAGAACCCCAGGACTAGATGATCCTTGCAATCCCTTCTAATCCTATGGTTCTATTATTGTAATATCCAAGTCGATGCCTGGGCATTTTAAGGTATCCTCTCCCTTAGGAAGAAACCCTCTCTCTGTGAATGAATACACAAAGACTGAAATACCACAAAACAAATAGGGCTCAGTTGCATAAGGAGTAGCAGGAAGTAGAGGACACAGGGCAGGGACCATGTGTATAGGCTAATCCGCATTCTCCATTCCTCCAACCAGCAGAGCAATTGCAGAAGGGAGGTTCTCAGAATGCCAGAGCTTATTGTGTTTGTGGGTGGGCTGTTGGAGTACCGCATGGCCATTGTGCCAAAGCTTTGCATGGTGGCCATTAAAAGAGTGGCTGTGCAGGAAGGCACAAAATCCCCACTCCCAAATTGGTTAACCTCAAAGCTCATTCACTTGTCCAAAGCACAAGTGACAAGGATTTCATGCATACACATTCTCCTTGCTTTTGCTGAGCAGAATGGGGGGAAAGGGACGGGAGGGTGGCAGAAAGACGATGGATTGTCCTTAAAGATACAAAGTCTTTATCTATATATTTCAGTTATCCTTGGAAATTGTTATTTATTTATAATTTGCAAGTATGGTACATAACCTATATGTAATACAAATATTACCATTACCGAGTCCCAACTGAGGTATATTATAAGTTTACAATAAATAAGTTAAAACTGTTGTAGTCACCTCCGATATGTCTAGAGGTAGAGTCTAAGTAAAGCCTCAGAGGCATATATACAATGCATGTACTATACAATATGTGCACTGGAAAGTTTCTTCATCTTTAGGGACTCAGGCTAGCATAAAATCACTAATTTGGATATGGAAAGCAAGAGAAAAGCTGTTTCCAGGGGCTCCTTTGGGAGTCTCCCTGTAGGAGATAAATCCTAGGATTTTGTGGAGCTGATACAGTGGTGCTATGCCACCAGCAGGCATTCCCAGAAAAATGGGGAGTGGCCATTTCTGCACCTTCTGGTAAGAGCTTCATATAAAGAGCCACACACGGGAAGCTATTTTCAGTGCACAACCACAAGCATCTTTACAAGTTTTACAAAGCCTTGCTTGAGAGTCAACTACAGACACTTCCTAGTAATCTAATATTAACAGATACACAGACATCTCTTTCAGAGAGCCCTCGAGCACTTTTCTCCCAGTCCTCCACTAAGCACAGTTTGACTGGATTAGAACATCTAGTTTTTTGGGTTTTTTTAAACAAATAGGACAATTTATTTTTCTAAACAATCTTCCCTTTCTCTTAGTGTTCAAGGCTGCCTGAGCTATTAGTTTACAAATGGGTTCTCCAAGTGATTACATGGTTTTAGAGCTGATTACTTTAAATGCATGAGCCATACTTTTGGTTACAATAACTTAGTAGGCCATTATAATGTAAAGTTTTGATTCTACCACCTTTACTCACATGTAGTACTTACCCCAGGAGTAATCCCTCCAAAATTAGTGACACTACTCACAGAGTAAGGTACTACTCACCATGAATAAGCATGGCAGAACCTGGCCCTAAGTGACTTCTCTGTACATGTGTTTTTAGCTGCTTTCCCAAGTTCTATGTACGATTATAAATAGTTAAGCATATGCCATTCTCTTATAACAAAGCACAACACTGACCACTAAAAACTGAAAACCGGAGTACCCCAGCAACATATTGTAGGGAGGGCAGGTAGTGTAGTACTCACATTGCTCATTAATTTGCTATTAAGTTCAGTGGGAGTCTTCCATGATTCTTGTTGCAAACCACAGGGTCCTTTACTTAATAATTAGAAGACATATTTTCTATCCAAGGTAACAGTAACTATTGATTAATGATAGGTTGTTGAATGTTTCAACAGTAGTGCCGTAAGTCTACGACTTTAGGGTCAGATCAGTTGGTTGTTAGCTGCTGTCAAATATAAAGGGATTGTTCTAATATGTTTGGTATTACAGTCAACTAATCCTTTTCTGAGTTCTTTGAATATGTCACAAGCTAGTGAAATGAAACCATGGATGTCATTTTCTGAGAAAGACAATAATGAATTTCCAAATAAGGCTTTTCTGAAACCCAGTATAGAGCACAAACAGCTTGGTGCTTGCTTTCTGGAATCTAGCCTAACATGATTTGGGCCCAATTTTAACAAATAAAAAGTTTGGAAAATGTCTCTTGACTTTAAATACAATCAGAATCCCAGCCTAAAGTTACGCTCTTTACTAATGTTTAGGAGATTTTACAGCTCAGTGCAGTAGCAGAAAACCACAGATAAAGATAGCTAAAGGCCTTATTCTGACAGATGCTAGCTGCATCTTGCAAAATTCCCTCAACTTCCATTACAGGCTTTGCTAGCTGATGGTTCTAAGCACCTCATGAGATTGGGTTTGTGTGTCACATTTGATGTATTTGCATATACAGTACATATTGAGCCCAATCCCATAGTACTTACCAATGTCAGCAGTTGACTGACTTTTAAGAATCTGCATGTGAGAAATGGATATATTACTATGCCCAATATTGGCTACTGGTGTGATGCTTCAAACTGGAATGATCATTTGTGATAGCTTTTCCCCCTTTCTAAACTGTTTTTATATAGGGAGAAATTTAGAGACTGTTTGGAAAAAGGTTATTTTCTGAATTCCAGAGTTGAAGTTAAAAACATAGGTTCTATTTAGATTAAAAAATAGCATTAATTTTTTTTTAGTCTGGATGCCTAAAATTAGATTCCTGGAATCATATTTAAGCCCCTCTATAAAACTGCACTAGTGCTGGGTACCCCAAATTCCCACTGAAGTTATACCAATGTGAGAATGATGACGTGAGTTCAAAACAGGCCCATTAGGTTTATGTAACTGAATAATACAGTAAAGAGCAGGTTTTAATTTGCCTTTTAAACGACATAGTTTGCACATTTCCACTGGCAAAACCCAAGTGATATGCTGGAGGAACAGGGCGTTGGCAGCAGCAATAACCAACCTCTGCACTCCAGTGTTTTTACATATAATTTATGGCTGTTGCCTATATTCAGACATGGGGATGAGTATAGAGACTGCAGCTGGGTGGGATCTCTCATTTCAGAGAGGAGTTTCATGATGTCAACATTTCTTCTGATCTGGATTGGAACTAACAAATTTCAAAATTTTCTGCAAACTGGAATTCCCCCAAACCCTGGATTTCAGGTCAACCAAACCAATTTGTTTCAACTATACCCCAATATTTTGCTATAGGTATATGCTTGGTAAGGTATAAGTATGGAGTATGATAGTAATGCAAAAAAAAAAAAAAAAGCTGCAGACTTGTAAAAGAATAGCTTAGCCAAACTGAGGCCTAAAGACTTGATAGAAGGAACTAACCAGTAGTTGACCCTGTATCATTAGATGTTACAAGATAGACTGCTGTCACAAACAGGTGTGGCTAAACTGCTGACAGGCAACCACAGAATGTCAGTTTATATCAGCTTCAGGTATTTTAAATTAGGACCATCAGCAGATATTCACCCACAATAATGCCATAGCAACTAATTGATGTATATGCTAATAAGATTGAGGTAAAAGGCCTTCTATCCTAACGGAAAAGAGTGAGGGAGTACAGCTAAGAAAAAGGGGAAGAAAACCCTTACTGCATATGTATAAGCATTCACTCAACCTATATTAAAAAGTAGCACTCAGCCCATGCACTCTGGGGAGATTTCCTGAATCTTAAAAACTACAGTGCTCTCCAGCAAAGGATAATGAGAGTTTGCAAATGCTGGACATAGAGATGATGCAGAATCTACTTTGCTGTGTTGTTGTGTCTGTGATATTATGAATTGTTCAGATAAAATTATTACAAATTCAGATGGTCTTCCCCTAAGTGTGTACGCCTCTCCCGCATACACTGGGGTCTTCACTTTCAAATTAACTGTAATACTGTGACTGATGTACTGGCAGCTGAACCTTGCTAAAACACATGATGTTAAATTGGAAGATCTGGATAATACCTAATCATCAGGGCCGGCGACAGGGGGGTACTACGGGTACAGCTGTACCGGGCCCCGGACTTCAGGGAGGCCCCCTGAAGTCCAGGGTTGGCCCGGTACACAGCTGTACCCGCTTGTCGCCGGGGCTGTGAGCAAAGCGCAGCTCTGGGCAGCCGCTGCAGCGCTCACCAGCCCTCCTCCCCCGGCACCCAGCAGCCTCCCCCCGCCTCCCTTTGCTTCTCCCGGCCGGCCACGCAGCCAAAGACCGGGGGGCCCCGCGGGCGGCAGAAGAATGGCCGGGGGGGGGGCCCGTGGGCGGCGGGAGAATGGCTGGGGGGGGCCCCCCGCGGGCAGCGGGAGACCGGGGGCCCCGCGGGCGGCGGGAGACCGGGGGGCCCCGCGGGTGGCGGGAGACAGCCGGGGGGGGGCACGCGGGCGGCGGGAGAATGGCCGGGGGGGGGGCCGCGGGCGGCGGGAGATGGCCGGGGGCGGCTGCGGGCGGCGGGAGACCGGGAGCCCCGCGGGCGGCGGGAGACCGGGAGCCCCGCGGGTGGCGGGAGACCGGGGGCCCCGCGGGTGGCGGGAGAATGGGGGGGGGCCGTGGGCGGTGGGAGACCGGGGGGCCCCGCGGGCGGCGGGAGACAGCCGCGGGGAGCACGCGGGCGGCGGGAGAATGGCCGGGGGGGGCCGCGGAGGGCGGGAGACCGGCCGGGGGGGGGGGGCGGGGGAGACCGGGGGAGGGCCCTGCACGATCTGGGTACAGGGCCCCAAAATTCCTGTCGCTGGCCCTGCTAATCATTAGATCAAGGAACACAGTTTCTTCCACAAAATTGAAATGTTTCATGCCAGTTGAGACTTCTTGTCATTTTATATTTTTGTTATACAAAATTAAGAACATGAAATGAAAAAAATCTTGCTGGAACAGAAAATAAAAATGTTCTATTCTGAAACAATCAAAATTGAATGTTTCAATGTTATCAAAATTTTCTTTTCAATTTTCATTTGTGAATGACTTTTTGACAAAGACTTTTAGCTTCCTCAAAATGTTTCCCTTGACAAAAAACTGTTCTGTTGAAAGAAATGTTGATGGCTTTAATTGGAACTCCCAATGTCTTTCCTCCGATTTAGCACACCCCTATTGGCTACCCATAATTTGACCATATATACTTTCACACAACACACACTATCTACTGTAAGAAAGGGGAGAGGGGTTGGTAATATTCAGATATGAACAGCCTTGTGTCTGTTTTGAAAGATCTCGATTGGTGACAAATCATCACAAAAGCATTTTACAAGAGGCAGACATAAGTAGGTGTAGCGCAGCAAATGGTATCTCTGAATTAGCAGGAAGGTAAGAGATACAGAATGTATAAATAACTGATATAGAGGGACCAATGTAAAGTACAGAAGCCAAAAAAAACCTCCTTAGTATAGCTGAACTTGAAGCATGAATGTGGTGCTGGAGCACAGTGCTGGGTATGAAAGGAAATTAAATTTTACTTTTAAATTTTAACCATGAATCTTTTAGAAAAAGATTTACTGATACAGATGGTTATTAACATACATAAAACATGGTAGAAGATAACCTTTTAAATTATAGACTTTTACAGACCTGTATTTTAGGGTATGTCCTGGAATTATAAACAGTATCAGGGATTCTCAAATGTTCATAGTACGTATCAGCTCTTCATAGGGAGGTCATTTCGAGACCAACCTTCCCTCCAAATCACACTCCAATTTGTGATGGCGCAATCTCTCTCCAATAATCAATGTCATTTTTTGCAAATAAGGTGGTCGATAATTTGTATGTGCGCATGCAAAAAAATGGTAAGAACCATACACCAAAGGAATTTAATTATCCCTCTTCCATTTCATTGTAAACCCTGGCTCCATTCCTCAAATCCAAAATCAATTTAATCTCTCTCTTTCTCTCACACACACATGCTACACTTCATTGCCCTATTAGTACTACTGGATTCTTCCTGCCCACTACAGTGATTATTAAGTTTTAGTTCTTTCCCATCCCACACCAATCACATCCACAACCTTTCTCCCCTCTTCTCACAGCAGATCCCATATTGCTTCCTGTCCTGGGTAAATGCTCCCACATCCCACCAGCTCCCTATATCCTTTATCCAGGTCTGTTCTCTTCTCGCCTGATTCATTGAGACTTGTCCTAGCCTTATTTCCCAATCCTAGCCCTGTGTTCCTTCCCTCTATTTCATGGTCCTTCCTTCAAGTAAGATTCCTGGCAGCTGACTTGTCTGCGTTTCAAGTTCATACCTCTTTCCAGGGTCAAGCTCTCTTCCATCCAACCCTGCTGTCTTCTAGCCTTCTGGTTCTCCTTTTACCTATCTACACCCCAAACAACCTTTTGGCTGGCGCAAAGATTGGACTCCATCCTGTCTCCCTTTTACACATGATGACTTGTTGACAAGTGAAGACATGCAAAATGGAACAAGAAGTTAATGCAAGTTCTAGGCTAGATCCTGCACCCAAATAAGATTTAATAGGTGCAAGAAAAGACTATGGATATGGATGTACTCGCTGGTGATCACAGATGGTATTTCAACAAACATTGATATAATTTTCCTTAAAATACACACAGGGCACTTGTTTTGATTTAAACATGGTTCCTCTCATGAAATATTGAATTACTCATTCCAGAATTATTGATTCCAGCATGGGGCACTCAAAATTACTTGAGGGTTTTCAGCAAGTTCTTTATGAAAGTAATTATTATTAGTTTAAAAGTTAGTAAAAATTGTATGTTACACTAATTAATCCTTGCCTACACAATAGACACTGAGTAATTTTATAGTAGTACATTGTAACAATTGTATAATTAATAATTGTCATTCTTATAAGAGATCATCTTACTGCAGAAAAAGTTAACAAAAATTGTACATATTTGAGAGTTTACTAACTAAAAAAGCATGCACAAAGTGTTGGGGCCATTTCCCTTTCCTTCCAATACATACATGTAATATTGAAATTAAAATCTTTTTAGATACCTGATTTTTTGGTTTGCTGGCCCAACCAAAAATAAACAAATACATTTTTAAAAATGGAGGTCAAATAAAAACAATGTTTATTTTTTGGCTTTAATGGGATATTTTAAAAAAATTAAACGGAAATAATATTTAAAACAAATAAGCAATTTGAGTAGAAAAAAAATCAAACTTTCACTGACAAAATGTCAAATGAAACATTTTTTAAAAAAGTTTTGGATGAAACAATTTAGTGAATTCAACATGGCTTTGACAAATGTGTCCATCAGGATGCATCTGGATTTTTCACCAAAAAAAGATTTGTCTGAAAATTTTCACCTAGTTACAATCATGATACACTTTTAGAGCTCTACGATGTTCTGTTTCACAGTGACTTTCACATTGCCAGTTCTATTATACACTGCCAGATATTACTAGAGGTAATCAATCCTTTTTCTTCTGGTTTTGTTATCAAATAGCATTTTTGCATAATGCTGAAGCCTTTTGATAAAATAGAACAAAAGCACATCAAAGAGAAAACACACAATATAGTAACAAAATACATAAAAAGATCAAAAGCTCAGGCTTTGACTCGACAATGTACACAGTTTCATCTTGTACAAGTAAAATAGACAAAATTCAGCAATTATTTAAAATCCCTACAGTGTTACAGTGAATTAGGAAATAGAGTCTGTTTCTATGAGAAACAGAATTTTTATTTTGTGTCACAGGCAAAATTTCATTGGCAATCTTTCTTCTAGTTGTATATCTGTAGTAACTCCTGGATGTATCAATACTGGCTAATATTTTACTAGTTCCTATTTCTTCTATAAACACTGATGTTCATGTACAGAAAACATGTAGCAATATTGTCCATTTCTGCTAACAAATATTTGGATGTAATTGAATCTTACATAAAACTGCAAGCTTAGAAATTTAAAAATTTGGCAGAGAAGTTCTTGGGCATAATAGTTTCTATTCATATTTCATACTGGAACACAAAAAAATGCTATCCATTCAGCTAGTTAAATATCTTATGGGTTTTACTTAGAAAATGTATCTTCAAACTATGGGCCAAATCACTGAATCAACAAACTTTGATGTAAGTAGATGTTCTGCTTTGGAATTCTGTTGAAGTAAGAGGGAGAAAGCAACAGGAAATTGAATTCATCCTACAGGCAAAGTGCTCCATGGTTGCTTGTGCAGAGTCAGAGCTCCTGTACATGAAGGTGCTGACCAGGTGGAACCACTGGTTCTGTCCCTGCTACATTTGGAAACCTTCCCACACGTAAAAAATACCTTCAAACATCCTGACCCATAGAAAGCAGAAGGACACAGAATCCCCTGCATTTTGGACATTCTGGACCTGCACAGCTGGGAAGGAATTAGGATTTGCCCCTAGAATATTATCCTGTCAGTGGGAAAACACAAAGGGTTGGATTCACCAGCTTTCATTCTATTTGATGCAAAGGATCTGTAAACTTGCCTGAACCACGCTATTAAGATAACTTTATGACTACTGTGCATCACCCAAGTGGCACAAAGCATCTGGAATGTACCAGGAAAGACTCCAAGCCATATTTAAGTGTTACTTCCCTCAAAATACTGTTTCTGTACCATGGAATATTATGGGCATGACTGGAACACACATCAATCCCCGCTTTTCCTGAAAGTGATGTTTTCAAGTAGTGCTGGTCAAAATGATACTGGCTGTGAAGTGAGCTCTTTTTATCTGATTACAAATCATTCTCAAACAGACTTTGCTTTTCACTGATCTGCTTGCTACTCTTAATTATCAGCTTATGCAAACAACTCTCAGGCTTTGGTTGATCTGTGAACTCTTTAAGCTGACTGTTCACTGTTTATTGTTCATTGTTTATTGGCAGACTTAGTTGGGAAAGGTTTTGCTCCTGCAGATCTTTTTTGACAAAGCTTATGGTAATATTTTTCTTCAGATTTTTTGGGGGGTCTTTGAAGAGGTTTTTTTTAAAAAATGTGAAATCTGAAATTGTCAAAACTGGCACTTTTCACTGAAATTTCCAATTTGACAAAAATCATTTTTTGCTGAAAAATGTTTTGAACTAAAACTTTCTGCCAGATCTAGTTTCTAGTTCATGGTTATATGCCATTGTTTTTGCTCTCTAGCTGGTGTACCAATTCAGGAAAACTAAGACTATATCCATGATACCGTATACATACTTGCGGTAGTTTGATGAGAGCTAATGCCAGTATAAATAGTAGTGTATCCATGGTAGCAGGGGCAGGGGTGGCAGGGGAGCCAGGCGTTTGCTTAACCTTAACTACTCGCTTAAGTTATCTGCTAAACTGGGGATCTGAATGACCACAACATTTATAGATGGCAGAATAAAACATGAATTACAAATGTTTAAAAGATGGATGAGGTACATATAGCCTTGTCTCTCACCCAATATCCTGTGACCAACATGGCTATAACTACATTTCATACAATCTTGTTCACACACAGCTAGCTTTATTTGGGTTCATGTTGGGTATCTGAGGGAAAAGTAGCCATTCCCCAAATAATAAACTAATCACTTTAATAGTTGCAGTACCACAATGATTAAAAACTAGAGTATTTTGAAAATAGAGCATTCATATAGAATATGAATACATATATTCTACTCTATTTATATACATATGGATACATATATGAATAGAGTAGTATCTCTTTTAATAATTTGTGAGGCCACTAGTGGGACTCACTGCATTCTATGCTTTAGAAACGACCAGAAATCAGTCAGAGCAGCAGTGTGTTTGTAGCTAGGTCTCACGGTCATATTTAGTAAACATGGTTATTTGAGCCCAACTGTGCCAGCGTGATTTCTTCATATAGTTATTGTGTAAAAAGTAAATGATAACACAATGGTCATATCCCTTGCACAGATAAGGACCTTACTAATTCAGATGGGAGATACAACTATTGCAGTACTGCAGGGATGAAATATTGCAGGGATGAAAATTCTCCGCACCTTTTTAAACTGAAAAGTTTTGCAATGCATGTTTTCAAAAGGTATGATATCAACAGCAAGGGGCTGTAAATGTTATAGTCTCCTCCAAATAGGCAACTTTACCTCTGAAATGATTAAACCTACAATAAAATGTATTAGACCTATAATAAAATGTATTAGACCTACAAAACAGGACTTAATGTAGAGGTTTCAATTCAGTTCTTAGATCTTCCCTGACCATAAACCTATTCAGAAAGTTGAATTGCTAAAGTGCACAATATGCTCCTCCTCTCTCCAAGACTAACAAAACTTCAGTTTCCCGAGCAAGTTTTTTTTAAGATATTCCAATCCTCAGCTTTAACAAGTTTCATCAGCCTAACCTACTTCCAACTATGGAAAAATTTTCATTTATTTCATCAGGGTAGGATCAGTTCACTAGGGAGGCATGATAAAAGTAAGGCTGTGATCATCTTTTTGGAGGGGGAGCCTAGAGAGAGAACAGGAAGTCATACTTGTGGCTTGTCAGTTTACAGAGTAACTAGCATGCTTTTATTTAAGCTATCATTATTTCTTTTGAAAATGGGTCACATTTGTTTTTTGCTCTTTGAACTGCAGTCCTATTGTTTTTGATTTTTGCAAAATATTACGTAATATTTGGCAAAAGCAGAGTGAATTTATGGAAGGGAATTTATGGAAGGGACTCATTTCTAATTAGTATTTTTTTTTCTCCCATTCATATATTGTGGGAATAATAAATCTCTTTTTAATGAAGTTTTAAAATCCAAGCAACCCCCTCATGGCATTTTTATCACCTATTCATTTGAGATTAAAAACCTTACCTGTACTGGATTCTGAAAATTATGCAAACTAACAAGTGCAATATTAAAACTATATTTTTATTCTAAACTAAAGGTTGAACTGTAATTCATTTTAGTACAATTATAGGAACAATAATATGTACACATGATGTAACACTATATTTCAACATGTGTTACAGCACCATGATGTTATTATAGTGATTATACTGTGGCTTGAATAAATATCACTATATTTGAGTCAGATTTATTAGGGTTTTTAACTTCACTCTGTACTTCCCAGGAAACAGGATTTATATTGGTAACTCCTATTAACGTTAATGAGAATTAATTGCATAGCTCCCCTGTGTATAACAAAGGGTTTGTACTCCTGTAGTTGTCTTATATGTTAACACCTGTAAAGTTTTCATTTAGGGTTAGACTGTGCTTTTAGGTCTAGCTCTGTGTAAATGGTAGGATGACCAGATGTTCCGATTTTATAGGGACTGCCCCGATTTTGGGGTCTTTTTCTTATATAGGCTCCTGTTACCCCCAACCCATGTCCCAATTTTTCACGCTTACTGTTTGGTCACCCTAGTAAGGGAGAGTATTTAACTGCCCCAGTGCAGTACTGCAGTATTGTGACAATTACTTTCCTACTTCTCCTCCCTCTTGGCAAATTGTCTGCTACTGGCCCCAGACCAGTAGCAGGTTACTATCATCAGCAGGCTGGTGTACTAGGGCGAGGACAAAGGACCAATATAAAGGCCCAACCCCTTTATGCCCACCCATGCAAAAGAGTATTGTATGTATGGTGGGGGACTGACCTACTCTCCTTATTTTGCTGCATGGCTGCATAGGCCCAGGCTGTGATCTGGCCCCTAGTAAACTTGCTTTTACTAGTTCTGCTACAAGGTCGTTTTAATCCCATAGCTCTGTGGTTAGGGATGGATGTTTCAAATGAAGTCAGAATGCCCTTGATCAGTCATCCAGTTTTAGAAACAAATTCAAAGCAGACCATTTTTGAGGTTCTGAACTGCAAAGCTTACTTGTAAGTGTCCTATTTAAATGTTGCTGAACTCTGTTCTGTGACTAGGGCAGGAAGTGCTGAAGTACTGAGAGAAAAACTGTGCTTGTGTTTCCAGCTGGGTCCTAAAAAAGAAATAGCACAAATCTCACAAGCAAACGCATTCTGCTTAGATTCAAAGCCCAGATTTTACAGATTTATGTGGTTCAGGTAAGTTAGGAAAGCTTTTGATAAGCATTTCAACTCTTGGTTTGCTCATTATAGTAAACAATAAAGACCACAGACTAAATTCTACTTTCTATCATACTGGTGTATCCTCATTAAACTTCAGTGAGGTTACACTGATATAAATTAGGAGAATTTGAATCACTGTTTACATTTACCGCTCTTCATGTATTTTTCCATAGTACATCACATTGCACTCAATGGGATATTTAACTCCGTTAGCAGACAGTATGCCTTCGCCACTTAACAAGTATAATTGAAGGCACAAGTCATTATTTGAGCATTATCTGCCAACCTTGCTCATGCTGAGTAGCCCCGTAACTCCTTGAGTAGCCCCACTAATTCCAGTGAGACTATTCAAAGATTAAGGGAAAGGGACTATTCATCATGAGTCATGTCTGCAACAGCTGACCCTACAAATAGTTGCCTTCTTATTATAAAATAAAGGTGCGTTGTTAGTTTTTGCTGAGATCTTTTACACTTTATAGGCATCTAAAAAATCCATTAATTTCCCCCCTTATTTTACATAGAGTTCACTACAACCCTGATGTACATTTAGCCAAACTCCTTCCTTCTCTTTCATACTGTTGAAATCTGTTAGCACAGGGAGTTGCTAAAAAAGTTGAGTAGAACTTGGACTGTGTTTCATCATGATGAGTTAAATATTCCAGTATTTCATAGTGGCTTTTGGGAGTAGGGGAGTGGAATTGTTTCAGTCTTTCAACCTGGAACTGGCTTTGAATATTTCTGTAATTTTGAGTCATGTTCTAAAGGCACAGGTAATTGATCATAAGAAAAAAAATTGGCATTAATAAATTTAATTGACAAAAGCCAGTCTAGCTGTCAAAGAAGAGAAACCTTGAAAAGAAACGGCAGGCTTTTGAAGGTCAAGGCTCAGTGTGGTGTAATCCCGACCATCTGTGTTCAGGCTGGTGTGATTCTCAGACTGTCATATGCACTCTCTCCTTTGAAAATAATAGACAGGAAAAAAGCTTACCCAACAGGGAGCCTAAATGTAGTTAGCTTTATAGAAAATGAAGGAGCACCACTGTATAAACTTAAGATGACCCTTAATTTTCCTTCCCCTTGACCTACACATGTCCACAGTCAGTTTCAGAAGTGCAGTGGCACTGGGAATGAAAATAATTCAGTGACCAATAAAATGTAGTGGTATAATGGGAAGCTGCAATAGTAGGTGAAAATACCCAAAACAGTCAACCAAAATGGTATTAGCCCTCCACATGCAATAAGGTGATCAAGGAACTGTACTTTTTCTTTTGAAAGGAAATTGACTTAGTTGCTTTAGTTTAGTCATAATAGAATTAAGGTTCTGAAAGTTGTATTAGTACCTAAGATGGAGCTAGGCTTTTCTCAGTGGTGGCAGATGACAGAACAAGGAGCAATGATCTCAAGTTGCAGTGGGGGAGGTCTAGGTTGTATATTAGGAAAAACTATTTCACTAGAAGGGTGGTGAAGCATTGAAATGGGTTCCTAGGGAGGTGTTGGAATCTCCATCTCTAGAGGTTTTTAAGGCCTGTCTTGAAAAGCTCTGGCTGGGATGATTCAGTTGGTATTGGTTCTGCTTTGACAGGGGGTTGGATTAGATGACCTCCAGAGAGCTCTTCCAACCCTAATCTTCTATGAGTCTATGAAATGGAGTAAGTGTTTGAAATCTGTAAGATGTCACTATCATGAAGCTTGTTTCTTTTAGGAGGTTTGATGGTTTTCATACAAAAAGTTTACTCATTACAACTAATTATAAGGCAATTTTGATAGAGGTCTTCACTCCAGTGTTAGGGCTATGAAACTACAGTGCATAACGAATGGTGCATAACCATAACAATAACCAGTGATGCATATATGCCATGTGTGAAATAGTATGTGTAAAAACCTCATTATTTTAGCACCACAGTTGATAAAAATTAGGACGTTGATGTCCAAAAACTAGGTATGGAGAATATATTTTTACCTCCATTTTGGAAAAATTACATTAATACTTACGCTTTCAGATATGACATAAAAACACATTGTGTAAAACTTACCAATGTAAATGCTGATTCACAGGAAAACAAGTTCCATAAAACCAAGGCATAAAAAAATAATATCACTCCACAAATGCCTAATTGAAAAGGTACTCCACCTCTTTGGAAGAAACACATTTGATTTGCCCTCATTAGGGTGACCTAACAACTGACCTGTGTGTGTCACTCTGCCATTCCTGAACGATGTAATCAGCCTAACTCATGAAAATAAAACTTGAAAATAAAACATGAAGAACTGAATTGTGTTTTATCTTGCTCTCCAAACTACCTGCATGGGTACCTAAATAAGTAAACATGCACACATAGAAAGAGAGACAATCTTGTCAAGACAGGCTCAATATATGAACCAAGTTCAGCACCCCAGATATGAACAGCCCTTAACTTTGGAGAATTTCAGATCTAGAGCTGAACTGTGTATTTCCAGCCGATCTCCACTAATAATTGTTTGCTGTTATTCAACAGTGCCGCACTATGGCTACTTGAGAAATCTGGGGCAACCCACAGCTTAGGAGCTGTCCACATGTAGTGACAAATGTGAAACATTGTGCAACATTACTTCAGTATACAGTCTTAAAGAATATCTCAAAGATGTTGCATGCCATCCTTCCTCTGAAATGGTGTGGCAGCCAATGCACAGAACCATGATGAGCATCAGCGTTTTCAAGGTGCCATTTGCTCTGTCGCAGTAAGAAATTATGGTTCCTACTGCAGTTTTGAGATAGGCAAAAAGGAAAGTAGTATCTCAGCACTGGAGCCGGTCTGAATTTTTTTGTTCAGAATGTTTGGTTAAAAAAAATGACAAACAATTAAAGCTTGCACAAAAATTCAATATTTTAAAATATTTTTGTTGAAATCAGAATTTTGGGACTATATATTATCTTTCCCTCTGTAAAATTTAAAAAAGTTAGAGAGGCAAAAGAAAAACTGAAGTAAAACACCACAACCAACCCCTCCTTCTCTGGCCTCCCTCCAATAGACATCATTCAGTCTATTGCATTCAGTGGGAAAGTGGAATACATGCATATCAAAACACCAAATCAAAATAATGTAGGTTATCAATTGTTAACTTTCAGATACTGTTCCATTTCAAAATGCAGAATGAGAGGGACTTTGAAATTTCAAAGGTGTTTTTTTGTTGTTGTTTTTTGCAAATTATATATTTAAACCAACTCCTCTAAGCAACCCAAAAAATAAGAGAAAGTGATTTACAAGGGGGGTGAGCAGAAAGCAGGAGTTACTGAGACACTGAAAATTTTTGTCTGAACTAAAGAGATCCTTTAAATAGAAGATATGACATTAAGTGGGGACATCCACCCTCAGTGCGCGATGCTGAACATTTTATTTCACCAAGTCATTTTCATCCCTCAATCCAAAGGGAAATATATTTTTTCACAATAACTGTCAACTCCAGTCAATATACAGTGGATGCATCATTTTTTCATTACAGGATTAGCAATGTGTGGCTAATGCTATTATTTTCTTCATTAACTTTGAATGGTACATATTTCTTTTTCTTACCAAAAGAAGTTCACCAAATGAACTTCAATCCCAAGGGCCAAGATCATGGTCTACTATGTGTGCATTGGTGGGAAGTGTCCTGAAGTATCATTCCTATATTTCAATTTGTCACTATTGCTTTTGGCTTGCTAGCCCACTTTTTTAAAAAAAATCACAGAATAGCAGGCAGGAGTCATGACACAAAAGCACTTTCTTCTAGGAAGGCACAGACCCATGTACTGGCTGACAAGCTGGCAGTAGGTATCTTTCATCCAGTACATCTCTATACATTAGACAAAAAATGCCTGGGGTGCTCCAATAATGAATACATCTCCTTTTCCCTTACTCTGTAAAAGGAACTATAATGATTACTGTGCTACAGAGGCTAAAAAGGAACAGGCAAAATTTGCCAGGGGAAAAAAAATGTGCTGCTCAAATCACAAAGATTATGAGGAAAGATAAAGTACTTAATTTCAGCTGTGTTATCAGACTTTGAACATTCTATACCTGTCCTTCCCTAAACAAGGGGGAAAAACACAAGTGCCAATATCCAATCTCTACTTTTCTAAAGTAGACCCCACTCCTTTGAAGGGAAAAGTATTTGTCAACACAGATTTCTTCACATTTTTTGGTTTTGTTTCTTAGGGCTGGTCTCCACTACGGGGGAGGGAGGGTGGCGGAGGGATCGACTGCAGATACGCAACTTCAGCTACGTGAATCACGTAGCTGAAGTTTGCATATCTGCAGCCGACTTACTGTCCGTCCTCATGGTGGCGGCAGTCGGCGGTGTTCTCCCCCGTCGATTCCAGCTTGCGCCTCCCGGCAAGCTGGAGTTCCGGAGTCGATGGGGGCGCCGCGAGCGATCGATTTCTCGCGTCTTCATAAGACGCAAGAAATCGATCGCCAGAAGATCGATGGCTACCCGCCGATTCAGCAGATAAAGAAAGAAAGGAAGGTCATGAGAACAGGATACATCAATATCATGGGGGATACAAAGCTTATTTACAAAAATGTAGCTTACAGGGGGAACTTGCTCTGAAGCTGGTCCTTTAATTGTGATCTGGAAATAGGTCAAGAAAGGCAATTTGGATCCAAAATAATATCTGAATGGAAACTGCCCCAAGTATGGGGGAATAAATGCTCAGGGCTCTATTGTGAACATGCTAATGTAGTTGCAGAGGAGACTAAGCACTGTAAGGCACTTCCTTCCTTCCCTGCATGCACTACCCACACATCGGTTGCTAGTGCATGGGGAAAGCAGCAGACAGGCTGTGGAGTGAGAAGAGCCTTGACTCTGCCCCTCACAAAGGCTGTCCAGCACAACTAATCAGTATGGAGGGGGCAAGAAGGCTCCAGGACCAGCATTGGCACAGTTTACTTCCCCCATAGAGCAAAGAGAAGCAAGGGCCTAATTGTGACTAAGCCTGAACTTGCTTGTAGGACAACACAAATGTACATTGCCTCTTACTCAGGGCAATTTGCGAAGAGTGATGTTCAGTGATCACTTCAGGGGCTTGCAAGAGCTCAGCTGTATTTTGTGTCCAGTTCCAAGAGGCTTTCATAACAAAAGCTTTACAGCATCCCACCCAGACTCTGCCCAGGGCTGACAATACAACACGGGGTGCCAACTGAGTCCACAGGATTCTGGTTTGTCACCTTATTGAGCCAGGTCACTGCCCGATCTACCCACAAACTGCCTCAAAATTTGGCAACTGGGGTTAGATCTCATGAGACTTTTGTGAATCCATCACTACTTGAATTTGCCACATTTGACACCTTATTACTATTACTTCACCTATTCATAACCAGTTTTGTCTTTGCTGTATCTAACACCCAATGACAAAGGAATGATAATACCCACAGAGCACTTTCTTTGCCTCTTTCTGAATTGATCTCAACAATTAATCTTAACTCAAGTCAAAACGTGCAATAACCAGCAATCATATCTGCAGATAGGATATTGTGTATCCCATACACTCAGCTGGATGGGTTGTTCCATTGTATATATTTATGGGCTGAGTGAAACCCTTAGGGTAAGAGTGAACAAAGAATAGACTGTATTTTTGTCTAAAGCATCTGGGTGTAAGCCTTATTTTGCCAGCAACCATGGTGTTTATGGGCATGTTTTACTGGAAACCTGCTGCTTCTCACAATGTTTCCTGAGTGACTGTCTTAGTAAAACTGCATCTGGAAATGACAAGCACACAGCTGTAAATCTGAAAAGCAGTGTGCAGCCCTAATAGCTAGCAGCCACAGCATGGCTACCCTGCAGAATGTTGAAAAGATTTACAAAGACAAAGCCATCACAATGAATACATGACTGAGCATTTCACAATCATGTTACACTCCTTCCTTTGAAAGGTTCCTTGTAGCCTTACAACTGGATATCATTGCTATTTTAGTACAAAGCTAACGCTGTGGGAAGATAAGCAATAAACAGGTAGGATGTGCAAAATTTGCACAAGCACAGACTTGCTCAAAGGTGCAGTTTTGATCAGCCTAAAATAGGATTTGCAACAGAAGTGAGATCATGCCATGAGCTAATGCAAATTGGCTGACATTGCTCCAGGACTCACCATTTTGTACAATATAGGTCGTGTTTCTAAAATGGTGCTACTCGAGAGAAGGTGGAAAGAATGCGACTGCAGGTACGTCAGATTTTTCATAAGATTCCAAATAAGGTTCTGCTGGAGGGTGAGTGGATATTTTGCATCTTAGGCCCCGACAAGAACTAAAGTAGACGTGCAGCAGCAAGATCAGGTGGAGTCCTTTGGGTATCTAATAAATAAATAAAGAGAGTAAGCAAACTGTGCCCAATGTGGGCTATGGGATATAACACAGGGAGAAGATGGCCTAGTTTGTCAACACTATTCAAAAGAAGTATAGGGAAGTGTACTGGCTACACTGTGCACTGGCGACTTCAGAGGGATGTGTTGTGTGCAGTAGTGCCAACCCCAAATGTTCAAAAATCATGAGTCAGGCTTACCAAAAATCATGAGATTGGCTTTAAAATCATGAGATTACATAAAAATAAGAGATCTGGTGTTCTTTTTAGTTGCCTTCTGCTTTTTGAGCCTTTATGGCATGCCAGAGTCACATTTTGAAGATTTCTCCACAGCCACAAGGGTTAGAAACTTACTTTTTTCTTTCAAAATGATTATGGGACTCATGACAAAATCATCTCTCTCTCTCTCTCTCTCTCTCTCTCTCTCTCTCTCTCTCTCTCTCTCTCCAAGTTATTGAGACTCGCAGATGGGAGTATGTGGTCCCAAGTCTTATTCCAATAGTTTGTCTAGGTGACAGGGAATGGTAAATGCTAGGAATCTTCTCCCTCACCTCACTAAAATAAGGATGAAAAAAATGTCAATTTTTATTGTTTTGCATAGGTCCAAACCAAAGCTAACCGACACATTTTTATCTAAATTTTGCTTTTATATGAAAACTCTAACCTGAAGCTAAACTTAGAGGCAGTTGAACTCAGAATCCCTCTCGGAGCCAAAACCTCAGTGTTTCACATAGTTTCAGTCAAAGGAACACGTCAAAATGTTTGACTAATTCAGACAAACATCCAGTTTAAGAGCTGCACTATGAATATTTGAGGTGAATTTATTGCTCCTTTAGAGCTGGCCTGAACTCTCTGCCCTTTGTCCCCACCTATATATCTTTCTCTTTTTTTCCTGACTATTTTTTCCCCATTTTATAGTGACCCAAACCTCCTAATCTAGCAAGCAGCAATGGGAAAAAGGAAAAAAAAGAGAGCTTCCATGCTCCCAAGATGAAGCCATTGGTTCAGTTCATATGTGATGTTCTGTTGGCAAGTTGGGTCAGAATTTATGTGTACACCTCTCATGGCTGGGTATGGCATAGCAGGCTCTTTCCACATCTGGCACTCCTTGCCAACAGCTAGTCTGGTTCTGCAGCGGTCTGTCTTCCCATAACTCAGCCCTCTGGCTAGGTAGAAATTGAGTCCCACCACTTCCAGGGTAACAAAATAAACAAATAAGTCAAAAATTCTCTGAAGTAGGTCTCCGCCCATGGTCCTTGCACCTTTTTGTCTTAGGCTTTCCACTGTCCTCACTCCCTTATTTCAGGGAAGGGGAAACAGGGAGCTTCTCACCACGTTCTCAGGTGGCTGGGAGGGTAATTCAGGAACATTCTTCAATTTGTGTCATAGCCCAATCCTGTAGCGAGCAGTCGAGATCGGTCTATTCAGATCCTGGGCTTCTTCCCATCACACAGCCTTTTTCCAGGCCATATCTTCGCAAACTCACCTATCCATTCAAGGCAAGGACTCTCGGGGCTCTCCCCAGAAATCTCAAACCAAAACTACAACTTAACAGAAGTTCTGCCTTCCTCAGACTTGACCTGTCATCACATTTTAATTACCCTTATATAGTTCCTCAATTAAATGACTCCCAGGGCTCATCTGCTCTACCACAGAGGCTGTTTTGTATCACTCATGGCCTCTTTCCAGACCCGTTTCAGACACGATCCCACGACTCAACTCCCCCTCTGGGATTCCTTCTTGGCCCACCTGGTCATCCCACTCTAAACCTAGAGAGTGATAGTAGAGTTCCTCCCCATAGCTCCCTTCTGCTCCAAAATTTCTTCTCTTTAAATACCACCCAGCCAGCTCTTTTTGCATCTGGGACTCATCTTTAATGCCAGCGATCTCACCCTCCAGATGCAGTCAGCAAAATTGGCCCCTCAGACTCACTTTAACGCTTTCAGAGACTGTGTGGGGTACATACCCCATCACAAAGCATAAAAGTGGGAGACCTGTGCGAAAAATCAATGGACTAAAACTGAATCAGGTGCCAGCACCATCATATCTAGATTTGTGGGTGTGGAGAGAGGAAGCAGCAGTGGTGGTGTGATTAAAAACAATGGAGAGAGAGAGAGAGGAAGTGTCAAACAGCCACAGGGCAGCCTAAGGAATGGCTGGATTTCCTCACTTGGAAAGAAGTTTAAGCAGCGGGAAGAGGAGAAAGACAGGCATCACTTTGGGGGAAGGGCCAGTGGAGAGAGAAACTTGAATAGAGGCAACTATGATTTTGGTGGATCTGGGTCCCATTTTGCTTTAATACACCAGTGAGAGCAAACAAAGAAGTGATGTCACAGCCACAGCTACTAATAGTTCAGCGGCTGAAATAAGGCCCTAGAGCTTCCTCATTACTCACTGGTGCAGGTTCCAGCATTGCACTTACTGTTCCAGTTGTGGCAATCCAAAGCACTATTGTGACATGCTGGCAAAAGGAGGTGTGATTTTCCTGTGCTTTTTCCTCAGAGATTCTTCAGGAAGTGGAGGAGAAATGAAGGGAAGACAAAACTAGGACAGCAGGGATCCCAAAGGGAACCTTTGCAACACGGTGCTGCAGATGGGCTGGCCTCAGTTACAAAGTATATAGGGTAAAATTTGGCTCCTGAGAACTGCTGTGAGGTAAGAGAGTGAAGTCTGGGTCTGCACTGCTTTGTATATTCATCTTTTATAAAGCCATCCTGGAGGCACCTGATCTCTAGGCCCCAAAGGAAACCAAGTTTGGTTCTAGAGATGCACTCTAGACAAGGTAGAAGGAGAGCATCCTCAAATCTTACTAGCACATTTGTGTTTAACTGCATACTTCATTTTGCTTTCAAAAAGTTACTCTAATCTGTCTGTCACATTTTATTTTAGAATGACCTGCTAATCTTTCAAATGGGAATCTTCAGATTCAACTTTCAGTTACAGTATTTTAAATTTGGAGGAATTCCACCAAAGTTTCTGGCTGATACTCTAGATGGAAATCATTTTGCTGGAGAGCAAGATTTGGCCTGAATCATTTTAATTGCCCTCAAGTGGTAGTTCCAATTATACTATTTACTCACCTAGTAAATTGCTTCATTACTGGACTACATTACTTGGAATCTTTAACAGGAAGTTAGTTGCATCTATATTTGGAAGGGGAAAAAAGCATAAAGGAACTGTTCAAAGCATCATCTCTGTCTTATTGAGATAAATAAATTATAGTAAATTCCACATTTGTGCATTGTGTGTACTCACATGTTTAAACATTTCTTCACAATTAGCACTAGTTACGACACTTGGTGGCAAAGAACAGTCAGGAGGACTATACACCAAAGAGACTGGCCACTCAACTGGTTGAATTGGCATAGCTTCTCTGAAGTAAATTGACCTAGCTTCATAGGCATTAGCTGAAGGGCAAACCTAGCTCTCTTACTGCTAGTGTCATCTCTACAACTCAGGATTGAGGCATGTTGGTGGATTGCTATGGAAAAAACTGCCAATGCATGTGTTATACCAGCTATATGGATAATCAGAGTACTTCATTCTCCAGAGCTCTAAATCCAATACCTTTACCAAACATTAATTTCCTGTTAAAGATACATTTTTTTCAGATTTTCTTCCTTCCTTTATTCTTTTTCAAAATAAATACTCAAATGGTGCAATCTATACCTAAAATAGGAAATAATACTCAAATGATCCAACAATGTGATTGCTACAGTATAAGAAAAAACTAGACAATAAAATGAGTAAAACCAATGGAATTTTGAGAGACCAAAAACAGTGGAAGCTTTGTGCCAGAGGAAATAATGTAAAAATAAACAGCTTCAGATTAAAACTTCAGTCTTTAAAAAAAAGCCTTATTCCTGCTAGTCAACTATCAGATTCCAGCCAGTCCTCTTCACTGAGAGCCCTTAGGAGATTATGAATTGTAAAAATGAAACTGGTGAAGAGGACATCCCTATAGTCTGCCAAACAACTGTCCATTCTCCTGAGTGACCCATAGATTAAAAGGTCTTTTACTCTTACATTTTCCATGGTCAGTTTTTCAGAAATGATGCTAACAATTAGATGCCCTTGTCGTGTCTGAAATGCCTGGCACATTATTCTGAAGGTTTCAGTGTTTCTCAAGAGCATTTCTGCAAGGGAAAGGAATTACTCAAAATGTTCTGAGTGTGTTTTCAGTCCTTGATCTTATGCACAGAGTGTGTTTGGAGTGCTTACCTGAATAGAAGGTGCTTGTCATAAGTATCTATTTTAAACACAAAGTCTTGAGAGCATAACACAAATTATAATAGACATTCAAGAGACACTTTTGCAGAGGCAAACTCATATTAGATAAGATAACACCTTATTATTGAATAAAACATATTGTACTGTGCATAATCATCTTCAGAATAAAGGCTGGTCAAACAGATCATTTCCAAATAGGATTGGATTCTCTAGATTGAGCTCCTCAAGGGAAGGATTGTACCTCTTCCACATTTGTTGCACCTAAACAGCAATAGCAATATCCTTGTCCCATTGGAAAAGGTGGTTATAAGAGGCAAACATGACATTTGCCTTCCAAATGTGTGACAACGAGGAGTCATCAGGAGAAGCAGAACCAAAAACAACACTGAAGGAAGTATAAAAGGGTCTAATAATCTGAATTTCTACAACCTGCCTAACATTTTCTAAGACCTCTGTTTAACAATAGGTGTTTGTGATGGGTACAATGAAGAAGAGTGGACTAACAGAGGATTTGTGTTCAACTGAAGTAAGTTTTGGTTTAAGATAAGTAAAATATGGAGACAGACTCTGTATGTCACCACTGCTTTGCTTTGAAAATATTCCTGTGAGAGCATTTAAAAATAATCCTTTGGAGAAGGAATGACCAGCTGATGACATACGGAACACTTTCAATCAAAGACCCTATTTGAAATGCATACACGGTAGGACAGAGTTAAATTTCCTGACTCATATGTGACTTAAGTCTTGATGTTAAATTTTCCCCTATTGCACAACATGTATTGTGAAGCAGTATGATGCATGGGTTAATTACAACACCAGACGGCGTCAGGTTATATCCTGGATCTTCGGTTGCTTTCCAGTGTGCTTCTGGGCAAGTCACTTACCTCCTCTGAACCTGAGTTTCCTCAACCTTATCATGGGAACAATAATATTATCCTACCTTTGAGTTTAATGAATGAAAAGTTCCAAATATATTTGATTCATAAAACACTACACCAAACACTAAACTCTAAATAGAAAAAAGTGACAAAGAGACAGGTCCACTAGGGACTTTGATTGCCGTTGCTGTTGATTTTATGTGGAAGGGCTTCAGATATTAGTGATAGTTTGCAGTCTAAAAACTTCAGGTGTTCGTAAAGCTCAGACAAAGTTCTCTTAAGCTTGAAATGAGCAAATCATTTCTAAATATGAGATACTGAGCAACTCCTGTGAAATGCTGACCATGTTAAATTCCCAACATACCTGATGAGTAACTTGGCAATATGGAAAAACTCATGCAGCGATAAGCCCTGGGTAGAAGATCATTTAAGAATACGTTTGTTTTTTAAAAGAAGTGTTCAGATTATTAAGGAAATCAGAGCTTTGTAAGCTTTATAAATATTTATTTGAGATGGACAAAACTAGAGTAATTGATGGTTGAGATTTTGCAAAGACTCAATGAGGGTGTGTTTTGCTTTCAGATAATTGGACCACCTTTAGCCCATGTCCACTTTATATTTCTACACAAAAAATATGGTGATCAACTGCTACAAATGTATTCAGTTTTATTAATTTGCCTGCTGCATTCTTGCAAACAGACCTGGGAAACCCTGAGTTTGTTACATCGAAGGATTCTTCAGCTTTCACTGTTCTATTCATGGTCCTTTAGCCCGTCTTAATTGAATAGTAGTGCTGCCATTTGAGCATCTGTCCGCTGTTGCACCGAATCACCAGAAAACAGCTCCTCTCTCCTTCATGTGTGACAGTTTCAAGCTTAGAAGAAGTGCACATTGTGGAAACACTGATTCAAAATGGCAGGGGACAAGAGGTCTGGCAGAAGTGGTAATGCTCATTTTAAAACTGAAAAGAATAAAAAGAACGTGGATGAGGCTAGCAAGAAATAGAGAGATGGAAGAGAATGAAAGGGAGACATGCAGAAAACAATTACTTGACCAAAATGGCAAATAACCTGCCTTAGCTAAAAATGGTGTTTAACATCTACTAACCAAAATACAGATCCCAATTCACATTTTAAAATAGGCTAGACATTTCCTTCAAAAAAATATGAAATTCTGGCCAGGGCCAAGTCTAGGTTTTTTGGCACACCAAGCAAAAAAATTTTTTTTTGGCTGCTCCCCCTTTTTATTTTGGCTTTTACACGTTTGGACTTTGCAATGTATTTTTTTTTGTTTAGTTTTTTTTAGTGTTTAAAATTTAAAAAAATGAAAACAGAATTTTTAGTTAGAACAAGTAAATAAATAAATGCTTTACTCAGCTTTACCAAGGTTTGATTACTTTGAAAGTCGAAACAATTTAAAACAAGTTCAAACACAAGCAAAATATTCAATATCACACTTAACATCACTGGCACCGACGCGACATGGAAATTGGCACGAATGGTGCTGATAGGGTGGCACAGTACACACAAGTAATCATGATTCCTGATTTAATTAATCAATAACCGTTATCACATTTATGCACGTTCACATTATGAGTGACATGTCATAACGTGACACAATATTTTTCATGTCGCAATCCTATCAGACTACTGGGGATTTTTTTGATCTTCATGTATTATTTCTTTTTTGTACATTGGTGGATGTTTTCTGAAAAAGGGATGGCTGGCCCCAAGCATGTGCTTGCTTTGCTGGTGCCTAGAGCTGGCCCTGATTCTAGCTTCTGCAGAAGTTGATGTGATTGGCCACACTTGTCCTGGAAATCCTCCTACTTAGTGAGGCCTGTGAACAAGTGGGATATTTACATAATGCTATAAATACACACAGCAACATACAGTAGAACCCCGCAATATTGCGCCCCGCTATAGCGCGAATCCGCTTATAGCGCGGGGCACGCACGGCTCCTGATGGCGGCAGGAGGTGGCACTTTGATGTGCCACGACCCCGAAATAGTGCGTATTTTTGGATCCCGATCATCACGGTATTGCAGGGTTCGACTGTACACACACTGTAGATTTGGATGTTTTTTTCCTTTGCTTACAATAGGGAGTTCTACTAAAACTAGTAATAGTTAACCCAATAGTAAAAAGGTCAAAAGAAAACTTTTAACTGGCCCACTTTTGTGGGTGAAAACATACCTATGGTAGTGCACCGCATGTCTGCATTTGCTATACACAGAATTCAAGTTTTTATTCACTTAAAAAAGACAGATCATCTATTATGTAATAATTTCCAGTCTAACTACAAAATCTGTACAAATGTACAATATATTTTTCCATGTAACAGTTTTATTACTATATTAGTTAATGTCAGTTTGCATCATATTTCCATAACAGGAACGACAGATAAAAGATTTGTTGCATGTCAAGAAAATATAATGTTGGAAAATAGTCAAGCATTCATACTGGTTTATTTGTTTTATCTCCCCAAACCATGCATACAGCCTGGGCTGAGTCCTCATCAACTCTCCTAAACCAAATACAAATAGATCTAAGTTATTACTTGGAGAAACCAGTTTCTGAACTAAGCGGTGACAGCGAGTCAACTGGTGGTGCTCTCTCATATAGGTCTTGCTGAACCCATGGATTAATAGGGGCTGTACTGTTTGAAACGTCTGTCTTTTACAAGACCAAGGTTTTCTGCTATTCTTCACTTCCTACCCTAAACTATTATATAGTTATGTACAGTGTTAAACAGATACCCAGTGCCACACAGATACGGCTACACTCCAGGTAAGTGACCCCCTCCACCACATATGTATTGTTTAGGATCCTTTGAGGTGACGAGTTTAGAAACCCTTCTGGATAAAACCCTTCTGGACTCTTAATAAATGTAAAATATTGTATTAGTATTGGTGTCAATATGAGTGTTATTAGAGCTGCCCAGGAAAAAAACAGGGGATGAGGGAATGAGAATGGACGCTTTCTCTTCATTAACCCTTCCCCCTCCCCCCCCCACACCTTTTTAAAAAATTGGGAAAAAAATGACAAGTTTTATAAGTGGTCAAAAATCTTGGGGTATTGAGGGTAAGGTGGTGAAAAATACAAATCACAAAATTTTCTCAAAGTGTTCCCTGTTTTTTTTCTAATTTGAAAATCTCACCATTGACAAAATTTGACCAGCTCTAATTACAATAGTACATTTTAGCCATGTAATCTTAAGCATAGTAAAAGATAACCACTACAATTTAAATGCAAGCAAATCTTTTATCTGTCTTTCCTATTTTGTAAATGACACAAACTTAATAGCTAATACAGCAATAAAAATGTTACAAAAAGAAATTTATTGTACATTAATATCTAGATTATGTATTTGGACTGAAAATGATTACATGATAATAGAGTAAATGCTTTGCTAAGTGTATAAAAACTTAAAATGTTGTGTATATCAAATGCAGACATGCTAAGGAATAAATCTGCAGCACAGTAATTTATCTGATTACAGAATGAACTGTCTTAAATGAAATCTTCTGAAATAAACTTGGCATAGTGAACAGGTCAATATTAGGGGGTCTAGAGTATCTTGGACAAGCTCAATGAGAGCTTGGTAAAGGCTCAAGAGAAACCCAAATTTTCTCTCCACCATGTCTGACACCAGGCCTCCCAACATAGGTGGGAGAGAGGAAAAGGGCAATTGGCCAGGGATCTAGGTGATTTAAAAGGGCCACAGGTCCTTTTAAATTACCCAGGTAGGCCGCAGGGCTCCTAGGCATGCACTGGGTGGTACCGGTGGTGATGAAGGCAGAGGGGTGAGTATGTGGAAGACCTGGCCATGCCAGAAGAGCACCCATTTACTGTTCTGCCCTGGGGCTGCTGGGGGGGCCTGTCGGAGACATTCTGGGAGCTTAAAGGGTTTCCAGGTTGGTACACAAAAAATTGCCAATCATCATGATATTTGAATGCTGGAGATAGAAGGTGCTTTAGAAACACCTCATAGATTGTTTTCATTAGAAGATATATATAACTGGACATATCGAGCAAGTCTTCTGGGGACACAGCCTGAGTAACCAAGCTGCACACCCAGGAGAGCAGCCACTAGGCTTCAGGGCAGCAAGAGTGTCTTTCCATCATCACTACTATAGCTTCAGACCTGTGGTAGCCCTCAGAGCCATTTGGGGGTGGGGTAGCTAGTGAATCCACTTGCAAGTTTCTGGCCATCTCCCTAACCCACCAGCAAAATACCCATCTGTGCTATGTCAAGTTGGTTGAAAAATGGGAACATTATTCACAAAAATGGCAACAACAAAAAATGTGTGTGTTTTTTCAAATGTAAATTCTGAGGGTGGGAAGGAAACCCCATGAACACAACTGAAATGTGTTAGTTTCAATAGTCACATGGATGGATCCCTGTAGAACAAGAGCTGTATATTGGGATACAGATATAGCACCACAGACTCTCTGTATCCTTCCCATGTGCCATGGAGTGGCATGGGTGACTACTTTCATTGGGTCACTGTGCACCATGAATTGGCCCCCAATAGTTACTGAAGATTCAGAATTTTTGTCTACAACAGTCATAGCAAGCATTACTATCTGTACTGTTTGAAAATGTTGATTTGCTATGCTTGGGATTGAAGGCGGTGGATATGCAGAACCATCTTCTCAAGTGCTAAAGTTAATTTTAATTACAAAGCCAGAAGGCATATTAACTGGTAAAGTGACATATAAACCCTGTTAGGGAATTTCACACTCTTTCCCTTGAGTAAGGCCATATCTACACTAGCAAGCTTACAGCGGCACTGCTGTAACGATGCAGCTGAGCCACTGAAAGATCACTTGTGTAGCCACTCTATCTTGGCCGAAGAGAGCTCTCCCTTCGACATAATAAAACCACCTCCATGAGTGGCGCTTCTGTTGATGTAACTTATTTCACTCGGGTGGTGCCTAAAAATGTGATCAACCTAGCTACAACACTTAGGTATGTGCTGTGTGGCATAGTTAGGTCAGTGTAACTCCCACTGTAGCTGCAGCTAGGTTGATGGAAAAATTCTTCCATCAGTGTAGTTGACCCCTTTCAGAGAGGTGGGTTCACTACATCGACAGAAAAAACAACATTTCTGTGCAACTGTACCATCCTAGCCTAGGTGTAACCCCAAGTCTCCTTTTTTTTAAAAAAGGACAAGCAGCAATTTCTAGGCCTGATACATCACTTCCTTGCACCATGTGGCATCATTTAAACTTGTGCAAAAATGGTGTCAAGTGCAGCTGTTCAGACTTTGCATGGTTGGAAATGACTATACAAGGCAGTGGAGAAACTAAGGAGACCAGATGTCCTGATTTTATAGGGACAGTCCCAGTTTTGGGGTCTTTTTCATATATAGGCTCCTATTGCCCTCCACCCCATCCCGATTTTGTTGTTGATTTATAGAAGCACTTATATCCAGCAGTCGCTACAACTTATTACAGTGCAGTATTAGAGGGTTAGGCCCAAATTTATTTTATTTTTTGAAGAATTTAAGTGTTGCTATGCCTGGGGTGACGGGCAAAGAGAGATGCTTAGTGTTGCAAGGCCAAGGTGGCTAAGTCTTCATTTTGAAAAGCAATCTAGGCTTTACGCTGCTGGAGCAACATCCAAGTACCTTTAAAAATCTGAGCCTGAGCAACTACAGAAATAGAATGTTAACTTTAAAAGGCATCAGTATGGAACCGATAAGCTATTACTGCAGAAGAGATTTGTACTGGTTACAGTTCAATATTTTTTTTTGGCAAGTAAAGCAGTGTTTCTTAATTTGAGAGATGAGTCCAGCTGGGGAAAATGATTTTCAAACAAGTTCATGAAGTGAGAGATACAGAAGAGGAGCAAGTTGGAAGATAAAGGTTTCATAACAAATGTAATTCCACTGAAATCAATTGAGATAAACCTGGTTTACACTGATGTGTACGTCAGAATAAAAACAAGCCCAAACTGCTTTAAAATGGTGTTCCAGGAGTACTTTCACAATACCTGTAGAGAAGCATTTTGGTGCTCTTCAATCGAGAAAACCGTGTTAAAATCCCTATTATAATCTCAAAAGAAAGCTAAACACAGAAAATAGACGTCTCCCCTGGTTTCCATATCTAATATGATCCCCCGAGAAGAAATGGAATTGTCTAAATTAGCACCCCTCCCCCAATTACCTCATTTTCTTGTTTTGTTTTGCCACTTTTGAAGAAAAACAGTATGAAAAAAAATCTAGCATTGCATTTTTAGCTTGGTTCTTCTATCACTCCATAACCTAAAGAGGACTGCAATTTAAAAAAGGATGATTCAGATTAACATGCAATACACCACTTAGGGATCACATCTTAATTTCAGATACCTTCAGATCAGCCTGGTAAGTAAAATTAAGTAGGTAAGTTAAGCAAATCACCTCGGAATTTAAGTCCACAGTTGATTGTGTGGTTTTTATATTGAGTGAGACTAAAAGAGAACCTTTCTTATTCATAATTTTCCTCCCAGTAATGTTTCCTTTTGCTATTATCTTCAGCTCAGTCTGTTTGCAGAAGCAGAATATTCTGGGAATGGTTCCCAATAAATTAAATGGCTAAGATTTCATGATATGGGCTCATGTGTGGAGGTGCAAATCATCTCTGTTATCTTCCTGGGCTTCTTCCCATCACACAGCCTTTTGCCATATCATCACAGACTCACCCCTCCATTCAATGCAAGGATGCTCGGGGCTCTCCCCTGGAATCTCCCAAGAAATCTCAAACCAAAACTACAACTTAACCCAAAATTCTGCCTTCCTCAGGACTGACCTGTCATCACACTTAAATTACTCTCAGGGCTCTTCTGCTCTACCTCAGAGGCTGTTGTGTATCACTCGTGGCCTCTTTCCAGACTTCCCTGTTCCAGAAAGGATCCCAGGACCCAACTCTCCCTCTGGGATTCCTCTTTGGCCCTTCTTGTCATCCCACTCTAATCCTAGAGAGTGACAGGAAAGTTCCTCCCCATTACTCCCTTCTGCTCCAAAACTTCTTCTCTTTAAATACCACCAGCCAGCTCTTCTTGCAGCTGGGACTCATCTTTAATGGCAGGAAACTTACCCTCCAGATACAGTCAGGTAGCAAAAATGGCCCCTCAGGCTCACTTTAACCCTTTCAGAGACTGTGTGGAGTACATACCCCCATCGCAAAGCATAACAGTGGGAAAACTATGTGAAGATCAAAAAGCGTGGCGGTGCAGGGAGAAAAGATAATAAGGGTCTTCAGGGCTCCTAGATATCTTGAGCACGTAAAAAAAAGCAGGGCCAGTGCAAGCTGAATCAAACACCCAAATCCAAATCAGGTTACAGATTTTTCTGAATTAAGGGTCTGGTCCTGTGCCCATCCAAGTTTTTCATAAACTCCCATTGACTTCACCCATGCAGGATCAAGTCCTATCATAATAATCTGGATTCCAAAGATCTGTCAGACATATAACCAGAACATGACAGCAACACTTAATTCCCTGAGTGGATTTGGGAGTTTACCTGAAATTAATTACACGTATACCTTGTCACAGGGCTTTTTCTAATAATCCTTCCAAAAACATATCCACTCCTTTCCCTCTGTTTTACTATGGAATGCTGACACTTTCCTTTCCTTCTCCAACTCTGAATTGCATTTCACATGCTGAGGTAGAGAACAGTTTTCCAGAATTATCTGTAAGAAATGTAAGAGGAAGCATTATAGGGTAAGAGATGGAATGACCTAAAGACCAAGCCATGGGGCCTCCACTGGGGCTGGAGAGCCCAGCTGAGCATGGTAGGTGGGGGGGGGGTTAGGTGGTGGGGTCCCAGGGGTGGTGGTTAGGGTGGGTGGGTCTCGGGAGGGGGCAGTCAGGGAACAAAGAGCAGGGGGGCTTAGATAGGGAGTGGGATCTGGGGGGGGCTGGTTAGAGTGGGGGGGTCTCTGGAGTGGGCAATCATGGGACAAGGAGCAGGGGGGTTGGATGGGTTGGGAGTTCTCAGTGGGGCAGTCAGGGGATGGGAAGTGGATCAGGATCAGATAGAGGGCAGGGCCAGGCTGTTTAGGGAGGCACAGCCTTCCCTACTGGCCCTCCACACAATTTTGAACCTCAATGTGGCCTTCGGGCCAAAAAGTTTGTCCACCCCTGAGGTAGACCGTTACCAACAATATTTATCCCCATTCTATAAAGTATGTGCTGTAAAATCCTTGCTCCCCCCAATAATGGTCCTCACCACCCCTTCACTTCCTCCCCCCCACGCCCCACAATTATTCTAGCTTCATCCCTGGGTGTCTGTCACCAAACCAGGCATAATAGCATTTACTTCTTCAGTTAGTTAGGCTAATTAAAGCAGTGTCTTCAGTCCCCTTATGAGCTCAAAATAGTAGCTTCCTTGCCTGAAGGAGTTATGTGCAAAGAACAAACTGAATCAGTTCATTGACACTACTGACATGAACTCTGATCTTAAATGGCTCATCTTTAAGGTTTTTGTGAGTTACCTATGTGGCAACTTCTATTCTATGCCCTGAGGATTTTAAAAGATACAGTTACCAAAAGACACAGCTTTGGGGGTATAGGCTGGATAACTTGTATTTGGATTAAAGATGGATTAACCTAAAAATGCTATTTTGGTGGTAGATTCAGTTTGGCTTTGGTTCTAACTACAGTCAGTTTTTTTAGAATCCTACTCTTTTGGATCCTTTCCAAGAATAGCAAAGCTTTCCAATTGCCTAATATAAAAGATTCAAAATAAAACAGTGGTATGTCATAATTGTATAACTTTTTGTTGCTTGTAAAACCAGTCATAATGCAGCTGGCTAACATCTTTGGGAAACATACTACTAAGGTTTCCTTTCTGTAACACACTGCTCAATGTTGTAAAAATAAAAATGAATTACATAAAGTGGTCCTGAAATAATGTAAATATAACTATTAATTCTAGAATAGTCCACTGATCTGCTGCCATGGATTAAGAATAGGAGATTTGCTATGTCCCAGAGAACAGATTTGTTCCAAAAGCAGATTCCATAGATGACATTCCCCTTAATTACTTCCTTGTGTAAAGGCTTGTCTACACCAAGACTTAGTAAACAGCAAGTCTGGGTATAAATCTACGGTGCTGCACTAAATCTAGCCTGCTGCACACTAAATGGCCATGTGGACCATGCTAATTCACACTAAAAGTTCTGTAGCATGATTTGATGTACTACTGTTTCAAAACAGAGTGCCAGAGCATTTCCATAGAGAAATGGAAGAGTAAACAAATGGATTGGATCAAAACAACCAAAGGTTCATGTTCATGACTTCATTAGTTTTAAATGCCTCTTAGGGGTAGTAGCAGTTCTGGTTCAAATTAAGGTTGCGTCTAAAATACAAAATTTAGATTAGATGTGACCTTCTCTACAGTTCATGGACATTAGGCTCCAGAGTTGATTCAATCCATAATAACAGTAGAGACCAGGTGCAAAATTCCAATCCCTAAGAATCCAAGTGTTTGGCTTTGGGGGGGTTGATTGGGTCTAGTTCACATATGAACATTTGATCACCTCAGTATCTATGGATGTTCAGAGATAAAGGGGACTGGGTTGCATATCCAAAGACTCTCAATTCCTATAGACCTTAAGTTTTAAATACATAAGGCTTAGGGTAGCACCAAATATTTTCCAGTGATGAAAGGCTATTGGCTTGCTCCAGGTCCCACAGAAATACATGCACTAACAACTCCAGAATTTGGAAATTCTAAACTATTGCTGAACCTGTTTAGACCATCTCCCATAGTTTTTTATGTTTGAATCTGGGTCTGCCATTGAAATCAATGGTAAGCTCTTGTAGAAAGACTTTAAGGGTTGGTGAGGAATATCCTATATAAATACAACAAAGATTTGTTAGAATCATTGCAGTCTTTCAGATCTTTTTCACAGCCAGGAAATAGATATATTTGCTGTATTAGTTTAGTTAGAAATAAATCTAAATGTTGGTAAGACTAAAGTTATAGTAAGTCAACAGTGGAGATGAGCAAATCATTCACAAATAATTTATTCTAGAAATTTAGCCTTATGGAATACCTGCAAGCAGGTTGTAAGTTATTCTGAATATTTGTTATTTACATTCATTCATTAAATGTCAAGTGTTTCTTTTAACTGTATTGATCAGAAATATTTTTTAAAGCTAGTTCTCGGTAAGTTAGGTTTGGTCAGATAAGTCACATGGTATTGTTTCTTCCACAATTTAATAAGCATGAAAGCACCTCTATAATGAGTGTTTCCATGTGGAAATTTAATATTTTAGTTTCTGAAAATTCTACCATATGTGACTTTGAAAATTAATTAGTCTACCTACCTCCATGTTTCTCCATGTTTAGCATAAATATTTCTACAAACATTTATGCTAAAACTCAGTCAGATAATCATAGGAAGTGAACACAAGAGGCAGCCAGCAAGATGGATGAAGCAGATTTATATTTGAACTTCAGCAGTTTACATTAATAATTATCTTCTATTTCTGAGCTCTGATCAATAAGATCCTATGTAAATCCCAGTGATCTTCATATTACTTACATACTCATCCTGCGAAGGGAAAGGGCCTTGAGACTTTTAACAAACAGTTAAAATAAACCCATCTAAGAAATTTATGTTATAAAATAAACTTCTTGTACATGCTGAAGTTGAATAAAACTACCAGAGGTCAGAATTTGACCTTGTGTTTTACTTATAGTGATCAGTAAAAGGCTCATGCCTTCTTTGCAATGCAGCTGTATTTTTTGGAATTGCTATATAATGAGGTCCGATGTGTGTGGGATTTGCTATTAATTTCGCCATATTAATGTGTACTGTGTCAAATATGTGACTTTTAAAGAGGATTGTAATGTGCTATAAAGTATTATAGAAAGGTAAAACACAGAAACATACTGAGCTGGGATTTAGAGATGTATTTGTTAAGTACAATAAATCTGTATTGAGAACAAACGGTTTCCATGCAGCCCACCCCAATAAAGAAACCAGTCCTGTATAGTTACCACTTTTAAGATTCATGACCAGATGTCTTGATAATTTAATTGGGGCTACACTTAGTTTTCATTGCATCTTTTGCTGAAAACATTTGAAATGAGGTGCCTATGTGAAATCCAAGGCACAGAGGTAGATAGACTAGAAATTAACATCTATAGAATACTGAAAGTGCAGTGAATGGACTACAATCCTCTAAATGTGCCAACTATAATGATTTGGTCCTGTTCCTAGAAAGATGGTGTTCTTACTGCCTACATGTATTCTATATGTAAGAGTACATGAGACAGAGGCCATGGACATACAAGGAAAGAGGTAAAACATAGTATATAAAATCATCCAGGCAACTCAACATGCTCAAATGCTGGCTCAAAACAGAAGAGGATCTGCTTATAACCTTGGCCCTACCCAGTCTTGACATTGGGAAAAGGAGATACAGAAAGGAGGAGGATACACCTAGATGGAAGATCAGTGCCTCGTTTAGTTTAGGATACTGAAAGGTTGTTTGTTTTTACAAAGCCCAGTGCAATAATTTAAATGCTGAATGTCATTTGGAAATTGACACATTCAACACTAACATCACATCATATGAATGTGATTCTGAATTATAGCAGTGCCAGTAAAACAGTGATATGATCGACAGACAGGAGATAAACCTGAACAGTTAGAGTAGGGTTTAAAAATTCTGAGTGCTGGACCAACTCTGCTCCCACTGATGTCAAGGGAGCTTTGTCATTAACTTCAATGGGTGCAGATTTAAACCAATGATGGGTATTTCTTTAAAAATTTCACCTTTAACTCCTATGATACAAAAGAAGAGAAAAACCTGCTCTACTATTTACCCCAATTACCGAGTAAGATAGTCTACGGTACTTGGGTTTGACATTTTTCTTAAAGAATGGAGCTGTAAAGCCCTTCATTCTAATTCAGTTGCACAGCCATGAGGAGCTCTAACTGAGTTCAGGGCCTTGAACTCAGAATCTTCAAACTCAGCAATGATGTTGCACAAATCCTTAATAAGCACTTGTTTATGCATTTAAATTGGAGTCTTGCTGATAATAGTTTTATTGATGTCAGGCATAACTATTTCTTTTATTAAGCAGCCTCTCTGAAAATATCCCCCCAATACACAAGAGTACACAGATTATTCATACAATAAAATGCATGCAATTTACTGTATGAATTGGATCTTCATACACAGGGAGGAGGTAGTGCACTTTTTGCTCTGATGGTTCCTCTAGTTGGAACATAGGTGTTCTTTTTTTTTTCCCTTCCACAACACGAAAACCCTCTTAACAACAAGGATTGTGTTCTGGACCAACTTCGCCTCCTGATTTCCCATTTACGATTGTGAAGAACACTGTCTACCATGTATGGTCATCTAACTTTCCGATGAGGGCTTACATACAAAAATATTAGGAAAGTGATTCATTTAAATACCCTTTAATGCATTTTATTAACTAAAAGTGAGTACAGACAGCTTCATGTGGTCAGTCAGTTTTCCATGGATCACCAGTGCATGGTCAGAGGTCTGTGAACCACAGTTTGAGCAATACTGCTGTGGGGAAACATGAGCAAGACCAGGGAGATTTAAGACACAATAACTTGCAACAGATGTCTAGCACCAACCTCATCTTTTCCCATCAATAAGTTGAAATCCCAAATATTAAAACTGTCTGAGCCTTTCTTCTTCCACTCAGACCTTTATTACCAAACCTCTATATGTTTATTTGCATGTTTATTTAATAAAGTGTCATGTCATTATTAAATAATTATAATAATAGTACAAAGGCTGGATGCCCTATGACTACATCACTGGGATAGACCTCAGGAGAGCTGGATTCATTTCCTAGCTTTGCCACCGACTTCCTGCACCACCTTAGATAAGTCCCTTAGGACCTGATCGAAAGCTCATTGAAGTAAATTGAAATATTCTAATAGGCTGTGGGTCAAGCCTTAAATCTTTGTACCTCGTCTCATTAAAAAAAAACACAACAATATTCTTTTTATCCCATCCTTTGTCTTGTCTGTTTGGATTGTACACACTTGGAGTAGGAATTCTCTCTCACTATGTGTTTGTACAGTACCAGTTGGAACCCCAAAGCTCTGTCATAATACAGACAACAATAACTCCATCAAAACTGCAGTATGCTCCAACTTATCCCTTCAAAAAGAGTTTTTAAGTGGATCTGGTTGGGAATCTTCCAATGGAATGATTTCTTGACAGAAAATGCAAATTTCTGTAAAATCACAGCTTTTCATGGGAAAATATTTCTCTCATGAAAAAATAAAATATTTATAGATTCATAGAAATAAGAACAAATAATCTGAAATTACCAACATAGTTGAAATATTTAGTCAGTGTTGGTATTGTTCGGAATAGCCACCACTAAGTGGATTAACTTTCTTAAATTCACTACGCTTAAAGGTTTGTATACTTCATGTTTTAATTAAAAGAGATTCTGGAACCTTGCGAATATTAATAAAACATCAGAAGGGGCCTTCTGAATCCTTTCTGCACAGGAAAAAGATTAAAATGCTATTGAAACAGAGTATCTTCACTATTCACAATTAGACACACAAGGATGGTCTTAGACAATTGACTCAACTATGGTATCATTGATAAGAGATTGGAAAAGGTCATCCTAAATGCTTCCCTTTAGGCACTTTCGGCTTGAGTGGTCCTGTCCTCAGCTTATTTTCTATGGTCCATGGCTTTTAGGAGGATATGAAAAGAGCTTTGTGCAAAGCAAGTATTTAGACATGTCTGCATGACCTTACCCTGTTTTTTAAAGATGCTAGACAGGCCTCGTCTTTGTGGCTAAGGTCAAATATGATACATCTTGAAAAGAATATAATAGCTGCTGAAAAAGCAAGAGAATGTGAAGATTTCTACTCTTTGAAGCTTTCAGTCATGAACCTACTGTACCTTTCTGTGCTAAGAATAAGATCTTGGGATCCTGTTCTTTTGAGGCTATTTGGGTGGGAGGAGATAAAGTGCACTTCTAAAGAATTTATTTTCAGCATTTTGATCTGTCTAACTTGAAAAAAAATACATTCTTATCTCTACACATTTTTGCACCTTCACTAGTCTCAGTCTGGAAAGACACACATTCACAAAAGATGGAAAGTAGAAACAAATCACATAGAATATAGTAGTATTTGAGAATGACATAAGAGTTGCATTGAAAAATGTCTTCTTTCAAAATCATTTTTATACTGTTTTGGAGGCTGGGATAGGAGTGGGGAGGTTGAATAATATGTGAAGTGTATAACAGCATGTCTATTACCTTTTCTTCTTTAGTATCCTAATGTGGCAGCTTCTATTTATAACACTGAAGTCTTTGCATACTTTAAACATCTATACTTTTGATACCCTATTATTTAAATTGCTTTCTAAAAGGATCAGCTGGAGTTCCCTGACATTCCTGGTCTCAAAATTAAATAAGAAAATAGTCCAAACCAGGTTGAAGGGGGGGGAATCACGTCAAACCAATTAGAGCAATGGCATTTATAGGAAACATGTTGTGAGTGGGAGAAGCTTCAAAAAGGCAGGAAAGGAGAAGTGAGAAGATAGTGATTTTCCCTCATATTTTGGTTGAAATACTGCACTTAAGGCATGTGCTCATGAAGTTACAAGTGCAGGAAAGTGGAGAGCAGTGCTAATCACATCATGCATAGCACTATAAATGCCCTACTGATGTAGGGTAGGAGGGCTAAGTTTGCTGTTTAAAATAGGTTCAATTTGTGCCACTAACTAGTCCACACTGCAATGTCCTGCTTGTAATAGCCAGCTGATGGCCTAGTCCTGCCCAAACTGTGTCCCCCTTGTGGCCATTAAGCACTGGTGTGGATGTTAGCTGAAGCCCACTTTCTACTGCTATCCTAAATACTAGCTAATATTACTCATTGTGCTAGGCATTGTACAGTATTTCTATATTAGGGACCATTTGGAATGGTCTTAGGTCTCTTTTGAAATCATATGCTCATCCAACTAAGAAAAGCTTGGGTACCATGCCAAGAAAAATGGGACCAGTGTTCCAATAAATAAGTGGCATTCCTTTTTGGTAGTATATCTGCTATTAAACTTCAGTCAATATCAGTAGTTATGGTTTGAATTTTATAACATGCAGAGGACACTGATTTGTGCTGTTGGTGGGATCATATGTATTAGATTGCGATATTAAGTTCCATTTTTCTATAAATATTTGGGATAGATTCACCCCTCCCAAGTATTAATCTGAAACACTATGCCCCTCTGGCTTTCATGGGAGCCTCCAGGACCCTCAAGCTTAACTTCTTTTCTCAATTTAAAAACAAACAAAACAAATATGTATGTTAATACTAAACATGACCATCTTAATTCCATGCACTTCTAGGGGACAACATAAGAGATTAGTCTTCTGATCTCTGTTTGGCTGTACTACTGTTTTCTTCTTGTCACTCTGTACTGAACATGGTACATATAAGAACATACATACACACTAGAATAACTACTCCAGCCAATGTTAACAATAACTCTGAGATTTTCAGAGCCACCCAAAGGAGACACATGCTCAGTTCTTGTTGGTAACTAGGCAGACAAGTTCTTTGGGTGGCACTGAAAAATCTCAGCCTAAACTAGAGCTGGCTGAAAGTTTTCCATCAACATTTTGTTCCCCAAAATGAAAATTTTCACAGAAAATTGTTTTTTTTTTTCAAAAACATTCAATGAAAAACCAACTTCTTCGCAAAAAAAACATCCCATTCTCTTTCCCTCCCCTTTAGATACTTTCAGGGTTTGTTTGTTGTTAGGGTTTTTTTTTTTTGGGGGGGGGGGTGAAAACCAAAACTTTAGATGCCATGTTTTTCTTCCATTTCCCCACGCCACTTTTGCCTTCGGAAAAAAGGACTTGGGGAAAGGAAACAGGAGTGAGGATTTTGCTTTGTTTTAGTCTCCATTTTTCTTTGAAAACTAAAAAAAAAACCATAGGAAATTTTGAGGGGAAAAAATAACTTCTATTCAAGATTTCCCATGTATAACAATTGGTATTTTTGGCCATTTCCATCCTATATATTTTGTATCCATTCTTCTTCCCATTCAAATCAATTTGAAAACTTATTTTGTCTTCTATGGAAACAGGATCCAAGGCCTTCATTGATAGGTAGCATGAGTAAAGGGAGACCACTAAACAACAAAATAGAGAAGAGGTAAGAAGAGCATCCACATCATACATTTTAGGTACTGGGAAGGAGAAGAAGGTTTGAATAGTTAGATGTTTGGGATAGTTAATATGTCTTTTAAAGCATTGCTTTAAGCAGAAAGGAACACAACAGTTTCATGTGGGCCCGAGATGTACCTACTGATATGTCATTAGCCCCACCAACAATCCTAAAATAGTCTCTCTCTCTCTCTCTCTCTCTCTCTCTCTCTCTCTCTCTCTCTCTCTCTCTCTCTCGTTTTTGGTAACTAAGGGAGGATTCCTGGAATTCTGCTCCACAGAAAAGGCATTAATTATTGTAATCCTGTTATAATTTATGGTGGTAGCTTTTCAGTGTCTGTGTGCAACAGCAAAGCCAGTTGGATAGCAATTTTATAGCAAAATTAATAAAAGAAAGATTGAAAATCCAGGTATTGACTACAACATCATCTTCTTTGATGTAGCAACTAAAAATAAGCAGGTGATGAAAGGGCACTTCTGTCTACTGTTAGGATAACACTGCCTTATTCCTGAATGGCAATCAGTCACTTTAACAGAGTTCCAGCTGATATGCTAACTTTTATCCCCAAATTTTACGGTTCATTTAATTTTTAATAAATTAAAACTATCAAGGCACGTTAAAGCTGGTCAGGAATGAGCTTCCAAAAATGACCAGAACACGGTACTGACTGAAAATAGCTCTACAGTTACATCTCCAAGTGCTTCAATGAGACAACTGAATATGCAAGAGTGATTAGAAGGACCAGGAACAGAGCACAAAAATAAATAGTTCTACATCATTTTAAGTGACTGAGTTAAAAGAACATGAGACTTAATACATGTAGTTAGCAAGTTATTATTTAACTTTTTATCATCTGTATTACAATAGCACTTATCTTTTTTATTTTATCATCTGTATCATCTGTATTACAATAGCACTTAGAGGTAGAGCTGGTTACCTACTTTTGAATTTCTTTGGGGGAAAAAATATGATTTTAGAGAAAATGTTCACAAAACAATTTTTGCCTCTCTTTTTTTGGCCATTATTTTTCTACAGGCCTCAGCAGAGACCAGGGACCCTTTGTACTAGGTACAAATGCCTAATGAGAAACAGTCCCTGCTCTGAAGAGCTTACAGTGTAAACAGACAAGATAGGCAAAGGGTGAAAAGAGAAATCATTAGGAAACTGAGGCACAGAGACAATAAGCATTTTGCCCATTGTCACAGATGTCTGTGGCAGAGCTGGGACTCAAATCCACATTTCCTGCATCTCAGCTTAATGCTTTAACCATAACTTTGATCCATTACACAGGTAGTAGGAAAGTAGGATGTGTAACTCAGAATCCACCCACCTCCAAAATACAGAATTATTATTCTAATATTGGTCTTCTACTGAACTGGTGTGCATAGTGAATATAGTGTTTACAGAGTGGAAAAATGGGCCAATGAGAACAATATAATGGTGAGGTTTGGATTATTTTTTTAAACACCATAGTTTAAATATACTCTACTGTCTTCCATAGTGTTGGAGCAGGTGAAAGTAACTCAATATTGCCAGATATGCCGTGTTCTTATAGTGTTATTAAGTAGGTTTTATGGAGCACGAGTATGAAAGAAATTCTAAATTAATGTAAAAATAGATAAAATAGAGACCAAATAGTAGAGAAAACATTTTTTTCAACATAGATTGCATTGTTAATGAACAAAATTGGTCCTAAAGTTAATTCTGGAAGGTATATCTTGCAAACTTCTCACCTTCAACTATACACTGTCACATAGCCTATCCAGATAAAGAAAGTCACGGATGCATTTTGCGACTGACTTATTGATACAGTGCAACCCAGCTATAAGAACATTATGTGATTCATGCTGTTGGATATTACATTTCAATTGCTTTTCTGAAGTACTACAAAATGCTATTCAAAACTATAGCATTTTTATGGGCTTTGTACAGTATTGCCCATATTAAAATTCTTACTGAAGACGTGACAAGCAGAGATTTTGAAGACAAATTCTATGGAGAAAAGATGAGCAACCTTTAAAAAACAAAACAAAAAATGCCATACTAAAATTCTCCTGTTTTTTAGAGTTGGAACACACATAAGGTTGCAATGCATTAATCATACTGGAATATTTTTTTTAAAAAAATCACTGAAATGCTTTGCCAAAACAACAGTTTCTTTCTTGAGCAATTTCTTAATTTACACAGGATCAGGAGGTTCTTTGGATAATTAGAACACACGGAAGACCAGAATAATTGCTAGAGTGAGGTAAGCAATGAATACTGCGGTGGTCTACTATAGTCAGAGACTACCCATTCCCCTTGTTAGAAGTAGAAATGTGAAAAGATAGTGCTCTAATAATTACAATGTTGAACTGAAAGTCAAATTCCTGGGATCATTTCCCAACTCTAACACGGATTCTTTACATGACCTTGGACAAGTCAGTTAAACTGAGACACAGACACTGTAAAATGATTTGGATAATAAACTTATTCAGATGAGAGTTGTCAGAGGCAACCCCACACTCAAAATCCACAGGCAGAGAAAATCCCTGGGATGTGAGGTGAGAGGTAGGGAGGGCAGAACCAGGATGGTTCTACTGTGCAAGGGAGACCATGGATTTGGGAGGCCACATAAGGGGAGATGCACCCACCAGACAATGTAAAGTCCAGCATTCCAGGTCTCCATATGCAACAGTGCTTGGAGATTTGATGGGACCATAGCAAGGGAATGCCAGAACTACAGGATCTATAACTGCATGGATTCCACCCCCCAACTGCCAGTGGAGATATGTTGGGGCTATTAGACTGATGTAGTCTCTGTGGAAGGAATCCAAAGCCACAGCATGATTTGGAGGTAAGAGGACTGTTACCTTATGGCTTCACGCTGAGATACACATCAAACAATTTGCTACTTGGGCTGGTGCTGTGTCCTTGGATGAAGGGCATCATGTAAGAGCAAAGTTTTATCATCATCATCAATCAAAAAAATCACATACAGGGAATATTAAATAACTGGGTGTAATTAAATATTAAATATTCAAATTACTTCATTTCATTACTGCACAGGAAGACTACATTACAGTAATTTGTTAATACAGTGCTGCAAGTATAAAAAGAAAGAATACCTACACAAAGACAGGGGGCTAAAGGGTGAATAGAAACCAGATACACAGATCTCTGAAGGGAGTAGGGAGTTGATTTTTTGTCACCATACAGTTACCCTCTGCAATCTCAACTCTTTCTTACCTCACTTTGTAGCTGTACTACCAATCACACAGGCCCGCTCAGGGGTCCAGAGAGGTCTGGGCCACTTCCAACTTTTGAGGCCATAATAAAAATAAAAAATGATGATGCACGGTCTAATTTTTTGTCATCAGAACTGATACATATATATTTTAATATTTATGAACATTTTAACACTTTAATATGACAAAAATATATAAGTTAACAAATTACATTGTTTTTCAAATCACATCTCTTATCCACTCACAGTTGAAGCTTTAAGCTGAGAGGGTGTGTCACATTTTGGTCCAATAGGGATGCACATAAAAACCAAGTTGTGAAACTTATCAAATGCCAAAAAAAAAATTAACCAGTTCGAGGCCCCCTTTGAGCTTGAGGCCCAGGCCAAATGGCTCTCCTGTCCCCGCTCTGATTGGCCCTACCATCACATGCTATCAAAAAGGAATACTCGCAGTGTTCTTGATTTTAACAAAGCATAGATGGGTAATGGCTCTTTGCAACTGAAATAGCCGTAATCATAGCTTACCAGAAGAAATAGACTCATCCCATACATATTGTCATTCCTGGTTACATTATGTATAATGTAAATAATTATACAGGGGCAGGGGATTGCATTTTTTTAATTGTTTGTTGGGCATATCTGACACTGTAAAACTAATAATATCTCAAGTGACCACATTAACCTTTGCACAGCTGGGTCAGAAACAAAGCAGGGTTCAAAGAATCTTCCACATTCTTCTCCCTACTCCTATGTGTCCCACATGAGGGCTAGATATACCTGCAGTCTCTGTACATTGTTCCAGTGTAGACCAGTGGCAGCATGCCACACTCCAGCCTGGCGACAACAAGGTTTTGGTTTGGAAACACAATTTCTACATATACTTTTAGAAGTATTGTTCATATTCACTTAATGTTACATTAACAAAAATGTCTACTTATCCTCATGCATTCAAACCCTCAATGACACTTCCTTTGTTACACAAATGCACAGCAACACAAGAACAAAAGGGGGGGCAGTCATAGAACCTCAGAGCTGGAAGGGACCTCAGGAGATCATCTAGTCCAGCCCCGTGCTCAAAGCAAGACCAATCCCATTTTTGCCCCAGATCCCTAAACGGCCCCCTCAAGGATTGAATTTACAACCCTCGGTTTAGCAGGTCAATGCTCAAACCACTGAGCTATCCCTCTCCCCATTGTCACATATTGTCACCTTCTGTTAGCACTTGGCTGGGAGAAGGAAAGCCCAAGACCTCTGTGAAATTATTTTTGGCAATTTTAGCAGAACTCTTCACACAGGATCAGTGACTGAAGGGGTCCAGAGGAGGTATCCATTAATCATTGCTGCATGAAGCCCTTAACAAATGGCAAGACCACCAAAGCATTATCCAGTGAAGGAAAGGAGCCAGAGAGTTGGTCTGGTGGCTCAGACTCAGAAAACAATTAACAAGCAGGTTGAGAAAAGATGACATCTCTGTTCAATTGAGTACTATTTCTATCTGCCCTGACATTTACACCTTCCAGAAGGTAGGCACAGATTTTCTCCAGCCACTGGATACAGCCTACCTCCTAGCAATTGACTTCAAGATTAATTGCAGCAGCTAGTATGGTGTTGGAGAGAAAATGCCATAATATTTAGTGAGGTATTGGAGAATCCACATTCTCTCTCTGAGTCCCAGAGCAAATCTTTGATTATCACGGTCCTCTCTTTTCATAAGAAATTATTAAGAAATGTGGCACATCCTGATATCATTTGCCCTCTGAAGGTAACAGTAATATAGAAAGCAAACCACTAAAATGGTGAAACTTCTCATGAATCCCCAAATCCTCAACTGGTGGACTTAGCATACTAGTTAACTATTGAGTCTAACTGAACTAAAATGATAGTACTTGTGGCACCTTGGAGACTAACCAATTTATTTGGGCATAAGCTATCATGAGCTAAAACCCACTTCATCAGATGCATAGAATGGAACATGCAGTTGGAAGATATATAGAGAGAACATGAAAAGATGGGGGGTTTCTATATCACCTCTAAGAGACTAATAAATTAAGGTGAGTTATTATCAACATGAACTCCGCCATTGCTTGGTCCCAAGCCCAAGATGAAAAAGGAGGAGGGTTTTGCGTTGGGCTAGCAACCCACCATGTAAAAAACAAATGCTACAGAAACGTCAACAAAATCTTCAGCGAATGGAGAAGAATGGTTGGCGCCTTATGCTCCACCAGGAGCGAAGAGGATAAGAAGAAGAAGAATTATCAACATGAGAAAAAAAACTTTTGTAGTGATAATCAGGATTCACAATTTCAAACAGTTGACAAGAAGTGTGAGTAACTATAGGGAAAAACTTAGCATGGGGAAATAGTTCTCAGTTTGTGTAATGACCCAGACACTCCTAATCTTTATTCAAGCCTAATTTAATGGTATCCAGTTCACAAATTAATTCCAGTTCTGCAGTTTCTGCATCTCCAAGTTCATTGTTAGCTTAAGTGTTTCTTGATTGGGCACCTACTGAGAATAGTCTTTTCTCAGGAAGTTGATCAATTGCTTCACTGAAGCAACTGTAAATTAAACAAGTACATAGCCAATGTTCATAACTTCGAATACAAAAATGAATATATTCAGTAGATCATAACCTTTACAGAGATATGTTATACGGCCTATATAGCATAAAATATATTCCAGTTATTGTCATATATACATTCAAAAGCATATTCCCATAAAGCATTATGGGCTGCAATGTCACAGTTGTACCTTAATTTGTTTCTGCAGTACAGCATAACTATTTAGGATTGGTCTTGATGCCTTCTATTCCACATTCACTTATTTTCATGTGGTAAATTGGTATAACAGCATAGGAAAATTTACAAAGAAATTTCCGTATTGGATCAGATTTGTGATCTATCTAGTGTGGTATCCTGAGAGTGGCTAGCCTAGAGATATTTCAGAGAAAGGTACAAGAAACCCTATAGTAAGCAGATCTAGTATAATCCACCCCCAAGTAAAATCTCCTCTGAACCCCTAATAGTTAGGCTTTGTCTTGAATCTTGGTACATGTCTTTATATCCATTCAAGGTATTATTATTCTAGATAATCCATATTCTTATATAGATAAATGTAAAATCCCTCTTTGAATCTTACTAAATTCTTGGCCTCATTGACATGCTGTGGCTACAAGTTAGCTAGCCTAATTATATGTGTGAAATTATTATTATTATTTTTAATTTATCACTTTTCAGTTACAGTGACTGTTCCCTTGTGCTCTTACATTATGAGACAGGGAAAATAAGAGTTCCCAATCTATCAGCCCAGCCTAAACCATTACATTATTTTCCATACTTTAATCGCGTCCTCTCTGATTTCTCTACTCACTAAAATAAACAGTCAAATATTTTTCTCTCTCTCTTCCTGAGTTTTTGTATGCTGAGTGTCAATCCCTAAACCTATGCTGATAGGTCCTTTTGCAATTCTTGACAGTCCTGTCTGGATTTGACCAATTTATGTAATGGAATATAATCTGCAAATTTAGCCAGCTCTTTGCTCATCTCCTTTGCCACATCTTGCAAAATATATTGATCACTACCCATTGAGCCTGACAATCTAGCCAGTTTTCTATCTTCCTTTCTATCCATTCATTCAAGCCATACTTTTTAAACTTGCTGGCAAGAATATGGTGAGAGACCATATCAAAAGTTTTGCTAAAGTTAAAAATTTAATGCTGGATGAAGTGATTTTGAGTATTCTTAAAACAATTTATAGTGTTCCTTTATGTATATACGTTCTGCCAAGATTCCTCTTGGAATATAAGAAATGATTAAAGGCAAAGATGTACTGGCAGACTACCCATAAATTGGTCCATTTTTTAAAACCAATATCATAAACTACAGTTTATTTTCTGCCAGAAGAAAGGCAAGCTACAGTTGGCAATTGTTGCTAATGCTTATTACAGGAAGGCCCAATGTCCTGGGATGCAAAGACTTTCTCCTGCCCTTTGATGTACAAACTATACTATTTTAAAATTTGCATACTTTTCCCTGTATTAAATATTAGAATTGAAGTATGTACTGTGTGATAGAGAGCTGGACTCCATAGTAAAAAAAAGTGCATTATTAATCAAATTATTATTTGTGGAAGAATAAGCATTTTGCTTTATGGCATCTGGTAGTCATTTATAATATCAAGGACTCTTCATTTACAAGAATACACGTCTGATTTGATTTCACTATTTTTGGTTTAAATGTTACCCCGTTGCTTTTGTTGGCAAAAAAAAATTGTCATCAGGGTGGGGTTAGATCTCAACTGGTAGATTTACAGTGCACCGTACGCTAAATGAGCTCCATAAGAACTATCTAATGTGTGAAATCTGTTGTTTATATAGATCTGTGGCTGGCTGGGCCCCAGTTGCTAGAGAGTGATAGCTAAACATAAAATAATCTCTGCGTAAACTGTGGGTTTGTAAAAATGTAAGCGCTGTACGTTTGTGCAATCTGAAGGAAGGTAGTCCCTCCAAATTGGTTGTTCAAATTGGAGACAGGCCTGGGCTACAGAGAGCCGATGTCTGTCCAAATTTGCATCCACAGGTTTGGGGTGTTCAAATGAAGGGCACCAATGTGCTCAAATCTGTGTGTAACATAATAGGCATTTCCCCATTTACTCCAACTTGACTTTGTTTCCACAGAACATGACTTTTAAATTATCATAATCAGTGTAAGATTCAAAACCACAAGATTGCACCCATAGTCATTAGAGCTGCAATCAATAACAATGCTTCTGGACTTGTTGCCCTATAAACAACACTGATGCAGAAACGATTAACCTCAGTTGAAGGGTAAGGCAACTGAAGGTTACAAGACTGTTTCCAAAAGCATGCGCAATAACCATTAGTGACTGTCTGAGCATCATAACTTATCATAGCAAAGGTCTTGTTTTCACATCAAAAGAGAGGTATGTTAGTTTGCCCCATCCCATTTTTTCAAACACTTTGGAGTAACAAATGCACATGAGTTAACCTGAAGTAAAACTAGGTGTCAGGGATCAAGATACAGGCCCTCCGAAGCCTTTGGGCTTCGACTTTGGTCCCTCTCCCACCCACCCAGGGCAGTGGGGCTCGGGCTTCATTCCCCACAATGGGGTTATGTAGTAGTTCCTGATTGTCAGAAGGGGGTCGTGGTGCAATGAAGTTTGAGAACCCTGGCCACACAGCAACTATCTAAGCCATATAGGGCTCTCGTCTCATTGATTACTCTTGCAGCTGAGGTCACCTCGGGGCCCTAAAAATCCATCTTTTCCTATCCCTCCAAAAGCATTGCTAAGGGAGCTACTGATTCCAGCATGCACTTCACAAACCGGCCCACCAAAGTCAGGATGTGTTCTGGGAATGATAAGGGCACATCTTGTTTTCTGTGATTCCCCCTTAGTGAGGCAGAATCAGATAGGCACATCAATCGCTGAAGAGATTATTGGCTGAAGTAAGCAATATATTCTTTCACCCTTAACTCTAGTGAAGCAAAGCTTTTTGCCAGGGAATAATAGATCAAACCATGCTTCCTGCTTCAAGGTTCTGGTTGAATAATCTTTTTTCAGGATCCTATGCAATCAGGTGATGGCTGATAATTCTTCTTTCCTCATCAGTGAATGGGTTGAACTATTTCAAATATGAGCAACACTCTTCCCGTCAAAAATAAAGTTTGAGCATGATTAGAACACAGCCTATTGTCTTCTCGAACATGCAGTAAATCTAGAACACAGATGCAAGATCTGCACCCTGGAGAGAGGAAAACCCTGGGCATAGCTAAGAACTTTAAAACAATCTTGTTAAAAAGCCTACACATACAATATAATCATTCAAAAGGAAAAGCGGTAAGAGATTGTATGCAGAATAAGTAAAAGTCATCTTTAAAAGAGTAAAAGTTGACTGCCATTTTAAGCTTGATGGCATCCCACGCTGTTATGTCAAATAATACAAGGTTCTACATAAAGGGATGCCTGAATCAAAGTAATCCATGCATACAAGTAGTGCAGAGCCCAGCATGGGATGGATAAAGTCCTAAACTACAGTATATTTATTTTAATTCTTTCAACATAAACAGCAGTCAGGTTCAGCGAACTGTGATGCAAACCTTTTCTAATGCATAAATTATACTGATATACATTTGTTTCCTTACTAAGCACATCACACAGTAACATAGTGGGGTTTTGTTTAAGATTTTCCCTTTCAATACCATGAGAAGCTCATCCAGGCTAGCCTTTTAGTTGCAATGTGCACCTGCTGAAGATTTTCAGAGGGATAGTCAATCAATGGGTGCAGACTGAAGAGTCAATTACTGTGGATGGTCTGGGGGGGCAGAGGGCTGGGAGAATTACCATGGAGAGAAGGTATATTAGTTGTAGATTTCTACCAGTGCTGACTACACAGACAAAGGAGTAGCAGGTGTAGGAACCATTGGTTTATTCATATAAAGAAATGCTGGTAGAGATTTCCCTCTTTGTTTGCAGTCCTAGCTCCCCCATTATTTGAGCTGCTTCTTGTCCTACTAAAGTCAGGGACAGAACTCCCACCGATTTGAATGAGAACAAGAGCTAATCCGGTTTTCAAGATTTCAAACTATCCTCAAAGGTGTATCTGTACATAAGGGCAGGCGCAATCAATAGTAGGTGAAATGCAAATTGTGCTTGACTGCATTATAACTTCTATTTAGGTAGCAAGCAGAAGTTAGCATTACTGATTGGCTATGAGTTATGAACACAGCTGCTATACCCAAAAACAGCCCATTATTATTATTTTTTTGTTACTGATGTTTCTCCCCTCCAACATCCACACATTGTTTCCCTCGGTACAGTCTAGTCTGTTTGGATAAGACCCTAAGCCCACTGAATTAAATGGCTTGATTAAAGTATGTGACCCCAATTCTATGAACACTTCCATGTGTGAGTAAATCTACACATCTGAGTAGTTCCATTGAATTCACTAGGATTGTGCATGCATTGAAAGTTACTCAAGTGCTTAAGTGTTTGCAGAATTTGGGTCTTTTTAAGCACAAAGGAACTATCATGATTGGAGGCACCTAGATATTTCTGTGATATACAAGAAAAGTGCCAGATGGCTGGGTGAGGCCTAACACTACCTGAACTTATACTTGCCAAATTCTCTGGTATTCAAATATATTAAATACTTTATTACGTATTCAACCATGTGTACATCTGGTTAAATAATATGTGACAAATATATTAGTCAGTGGATACAGGTAAAATAATCAGCTCTGTTCAATAAATATTTTTATTGTAATCTTTGATCAGCTGTACTAAATTGTCATTTCAGGCTGTATTTTTAGGCCCACAGTCATGTTTGTGAACTTAAAATTATAGTCTATTTTTAAAAAAAACCAACCTTGCAAATTCAAACTTCAATTGAGAGTTTTTAAATTTAAACTTAAGGGGCCTGATCTAGTCAAAAAAATCAGTGAATCAGAATATAGTTGCACCATATAGTTATGCCACTGCAAAATATTTATAAAGGGAGGAGAGTCAGATCTTATTCTTTTCACTTATCCATACTGAAGCACATTTCTTCCTCAGTAAGGATCAATGCCATAAACCAAAAAGAACAGAAAAGAATCCGGTTGTTACAAATGTCATGCTAATCAAATAGAGTAGAAGTTCTAAAGAAAATGGACTTTGGAAGAATTTATGACGTCCTAAAACACTCTATTTTAGTCCATTGTGAATTACATTTACCTCTCATGCATGTTTTCATATCCGGTTCTACAAAAATAGAAGCAGAAAAGGAAGTTACAGATCCCCTTAGGGAGAAAAGAGAAGAGAAAATGAAACTGCAGGACTACTAATGGATTTATTTATTTATTTCTGACCTGTCTTTACATTAAAGATCATTCCAAACCAGGACAAAGAAAAGAGATAAATTAGACTAGCAGATTCCTGCATAATTAGTGACATGCAAGGGGAAACAGCAGCTTCAAAGTATGCCTTACTAACTTACTAATGTGATACTCACAGAAACAGAACAAGCATTTATGTACAGGGCCGGCGACAGGGGGGTACTACGGGTAGAGCTGTACCGGGCCCCGGACTTTAGGGGGGCCCCCTTAAGTCCGGGGCCTGGTACACAGCAGTACCCGTAGTCATCGCCCCTTGTCGCCGGGCCTGGAGAGCGGGGAAGGGACGGGGAGGCGGCGCGGCTCTCCTCCGGAGCGGACAAGCGCGCATGTCCCCGGCAGGAGCAGTGAGCCTGGCCGGCAGCAGCGGTGCACCACCGCCTGCAAAGAGGGCGAGGGCGGGGAGGCTCCGCAGCACGGTAGGGCTTCCTCCGCCGGGTCCGGGGGAGAAAGGGCGCACGGGCAGGGGGGAGAGCAGCAAGGGCGACTCGCGCCACTCCCGGGCTCGCGCTCCCGCAGGACCCCGCACTGCCACCAGCCGCTGTCAGCTGGGGGGGGGGAGCGCCGGCTGGGCTGGGGGGGCCCCGGCTGGGCTGGGGGGGGGGGCGGCTGGGCTTCCCCCCCAGCCGCTGTCAGCTGGGGGGGGGGGAGTGCCAGCTGGGCTGGGGGGGGGGCCCAAACGATCAGAGTAGGAGGGCCCCAAATTTCTGTCGCCGGCCCTGTTTATGTAATAACCCTAATTAAAGTAACAGGAAAAGTCAGTTTTCTCTCAGCCCTGATGTTCAGATACAATATGATCCAGCAAGAGAACAAACTGACTTGTTAAAAAATCAAGATAGTTTTTTAAATCTCCAGGATAGTTTTTTAATACAAGTGGTGAGCACAGAACTGTTGTTCTAGGAGGTAGGACATAACAGTGCAGCTTCCTTGTCCAGAGAGGTGACAATTTTGAGTTTAAGAGTATTTACTTGAGAGAGTAATGATTAAACCCAAATGTAGAAAGAATGTACCACTTGTTCTCATAAATGGCATAAGGTGAGGGACTCATCAAGATCTCATGCCAAAAGATTTGATGCAAACACTATAGTCTAGTCAAAGGTAGTGAGAGAGGGGATTACAGAAGCTGCAGATATGATCTGGACTCATTTGCTAAATTGTGTGTTTTTTTGTTATTTTTAAACACATCACAAGAGAAAGCCCCTGCTGCAAAAGAGTTTATAATCAAAATAAACAAGACCGTGAATAGATGGGGATAAAGTTGCATCAACACAGAGGAGGTATGAAAGAGAGTAAGTGATTTATGCAAAGTAATGCAGGTTGTACATGGGAGAGCTCTGAACTTAATCCAGAATCTCAGTCCAATGATAACCAAAAGAAAAAAATCCTCTTCAGTTTTCAGTCAGTCAATCACAAGGGGGGGAAATCAAATCAGCTGGAAGTTACAAATTGGTAACCTTCCTGATGGTAGGGGAAAACATTGTGAAACGTGCGTGTCTAACTATAAACTCTGAATAGTAGTGGTAATAGAAATAGGAAATCTCTCTTAAGAAAATGTATACAGTCAGAAAGGGATCCAGTTTTTTAAAAGGCAGCTTTCTTAGCTCCTGTGCAGCAGACTGCATGCTATCACTTGCATGGGCAGGAATGAGGACATTTCAGACAAAATGAATAGACCCAGGGCGTTCTATGGCTGGGGAGGGGAGGGAAGGCAGCTGAGCCACTGAGAGGCAATGCCTGGAGATGCCTCTTTCAAGGACTTAATGCCTCTAGAAGTTGCTGGGCTGGAGGTTGAGCAGAGGAACTTCTGTTACCGCTTTTCAAAAGGCAAAGCTAGTGCAGCAATGCAAATAGATAGGGGAGCCCATCTCCCCACCCAAAAGCTTCCCCTATGGGGCCATGAACAGGTCCAAGAGCCCTCACTGTAAGTCTCCCGCATCCCTCATGCTTTCCAGTGTTGGGAAGCAGATTATGCCTGGCCTATGTACAGCTATGCCATGGATGTTACTGTTCTCTCGCATCTAGTGCAGCTTTTGACAGGGAGGCATAACATTTGTACTAATGAAAAACAGGCCATATAAGATGACATCTGCTGATGCTAATACAATTATGGGGGAAATACCTCTTATTTGGGCCATCTGAGCAAATCCCTAGGCTTTTTTTAAAAAAAAAATCCATCTTCTTACTTCAGGGGTAAACAATGTAATATTTCAGCCATAAACCAAGGAAGTTTCATGTGGTTATAGCTTTGAATTTAGCAATTTGGCAAAAACACTTGTTAGGTGAATTTGTGTGAAAGGCCAGTTGAGAAAGATAGTAGTCTTGGCAGAGATGGATATGAAGGCAGAGGCAAGGTGAGAAAATCAAATATGCACACAGAGAGCCTTAGTTCGCAGCTGGTTACATGAAGTCAGTGCCCACACTTTTATAGAGCAGCTTCGAGGACCACGGCCATAATACAGTTTCTTTCATGGGTTTTACATTTAGTCCATGGTTAGATTAATATTTGCTCCAATAGATTTGAGGTATTTTAAAGTTACATTAGATTAAATATTTATGAAATCATGTGAAACACTCTTTGCGTTAAACAGTTATTATTCTTTGCCACTTTGGTATTGAACTTATTATATGGTGCACATGTAAAGCAACACATCCAGGTTGCAATATACTTCCTTGGGCTCATGTTATATACAAAACAGACTTCACTCTGCATCTATATTTGCCATTAACTCACTACAGTTTTGTCCCATTATGAAAAGGCCCTATCCCAAACTAAAAATGGAAGTAATTGGAAAGGCAAGTTTTCACTACACTAAGCATTCTCACTATTATCATGTATTTCCTCACTGTAGTTATTGTATTAAATATTTATATTGATGTGTATTTGGTAAATAAAGAAACCAAATTAGGATAACGTGTTAGGTTTATGACCAGTTTTTAATATCTGAGTGAGTTTGTTTTTTGGTACGGGTTTTTATTATTCATTCAAGGAAACATGTTAAATAATACATAACATTTTTAAAAATGCATCTAAATATTTGTTTGCTGGAGCTGCATTTTTAAATAAAAAACACCCATGCCAGTACTTTTAAGTACATACTAGAGAGAATATCCATTCCTTTACAATTTCATATGTAATAAAGATAACAAATATACCAAATACATCCATGGCTTCCATGGAGACACCATGATTGTACCATGCCTTTTGGAACTTCACCATGGTGACTTCATGCAAGAGGACTCGGATCCTTCTGTTTCAAGATGAGACTTGAATTAAGATTTGCCATTAGCAATATAGGGGCTCTGACGCATAGTGAGCATCATTAATAAATTATCAGTAGAAGACAGTGATTCACACTAACCAGTTGATGAAAGTGTAGGCATTATATTATGGTTCAAGCTGTATTTCAAAGAGGATACATTTCCAATGGTATAGCTCTAACACATCCTTCATAAGGACTCCACTTGTCTTTGGACAAGGTGCCATCTTCTAGCCAGCAGCCCTCAGGCTTTATGCAGGAGACACTAGTCTAATGAAACCTTATTCTGCTACAGAGTCCACGTTAAAGAGCATAAGTTCTGATGCTTAGGGAAAGCTGCAAGCACACGGTCTCTGCCAGACAGCTTTACAGGGACACTAGAGTAATCCACTTGCAAACATTGTTCCCCGTAGTGTAATCTATGGCTCGAATTGTACTTTAGTGAATTCTATTACAATTCCAGAACTGATCTTCAGAGTCAGAAGCCAATTTCTAAATACACATGGAACATAGGCTACATTACAAACATTGGTGGTATTCATTGGTGGTGTAGGGAATATTATACAAACAGAATTTATTTTGGAGTCTGTTAAATGAACAAACATTTAAAAACTGGACTCCTAGATAGCACAAAAAACTTAATATCTAGGTCTTGCTGCAAGCTTTGGGCCTATAACTCTGTGGTACTCAGTTTGCCCTGCATCAGAAGATGCTCAGAACCTTTCAAATGTGGCCCTTATTATTGCATTGCTTAGTGCAAATTACTTTTCTTGTTTTTTTAGAGTCAAATCCTGGAGTGCTTCCAGAAACACCAAACCTTCAAGCATTTGGCCCAGCAAGAGTCCAATCCAATCACTGGTTTAAGCCCCATGTGTGGCTGAGGAGAGGAGCAGGGTTTAGAGCCCCTGAAGATGAAAGTTAGCATTTTCAATAAACATAATGTGCACAGGTGTGCAAGATTCTTCAGAGCTTTGAGACCACATTGAAGTATCTAGTGCCACAAGCAAGATTAAGTTACCATGATGATCCAGTTTGGGGCATGGTGGGGGAAGCTTTTAGCAGGTCTGAAGTGCTGTCTTTCTGGTAAAGTGAAATCATAGCTCAGGATTCTTGTTGATTTGTAATGCGAGAACAAAAAGGCATGAAGTGGCATGCACAGCACCTCAGCATGGAATACATACATGGCCTAGTCTCTGGTCCATACATTAAAGTGGTACTGGTATAGCTGTGTCAGTTAGCATTGTGATTTTTTAAAGTGAAATAGTTATACCAGTAAAGGCCAGTCTGGATGCAGTTATACAGATAAGAGAGGCACCTGACATCAGCACAATTATTTCCTTTCTGATATGGGCATAGCTATAAATAGCATAGCATACCTTTATACCAGAGTAACTGCTTCTACATTTAACCAGTGTCGTTAAAGCAGCACAACTTTCTCATGTGGTCAAGGCCCTACACGTTGTGTCTGCTTCTTAATATATGGTTCTCAAGATGAATCACATCAGAAAGGCAACATAAGATTGCAGGAGTTGACATCTTGGCACAACTTGCATAGTAGTCTTTTTCTTAATTGTTTTGGGGTATTAGTCAAAAGACAAATAAAACTAAATAATAGTAAGAACAAAATGAGGAATTGAAGCCTTTATTATTCTTTGGATAAGGTCAGTAAAGATAATCCAGGCATCCACTGCTATCACAAAAAGGTGCTTGTGTTTTCCTGTCTAGTTAAAGCTGTCAGTGTCCATGACATAATGCACATTCCATAAGCTCAGTTATCAACACAGCTCAGAAAGACTTGTATATTTTTATGTCTTGCTTCAGCCTGATAATGGTCTCGTTACACATTCTTTAGATTTTACCCACTTACATTGGAAATGTTAAATGTTCGTTTGCTGGTCCTAGATTTTTCATCTGGGACTTAAAGAAACTGCAGTGATTTATACTCTGCAAGTTCCCTCCAAAGAGAAAATTAAAGTTCACTGATGCAGCCTGGCTTCTAAACTAAATTCACTGATAATAGAATTATTATGGTCATATTTTTCAAGGGCCAAACAAAGGAGGAATTGTGCAAAGTCACCTGTCAGGGATAATATAGATAATACTTAATCCTGCCATGAGTGCAGGGGACTGGACTAGCTGATCTCTCGAGGTCCCTTCCTAGCCTATGATTTCTATGTAAATGCATGTTCACCTATTGTACACACATTGCATATAGAAAAAGGAATGGATAATTTTTGTATTCACTTGGCTGATGGGAGGTCTTGAAAGAGGGGTTTTGTGAATACAACAGTTGCATACAATTTTTCTAAGACCTGTTCCATGGGTTAGCCGTGCAACTTCTTATAACTGCTCTATCAGTAGAGAATTTGAGTATTAAGTAATTGACAAAGGGAGATGTTCCTGTGAAGGACGGGCTTCAGTAAAATATAACCTGGCATCTGTATTATTAGCAGAGATATGATACAATATGTTCACATTTCACCTGCTGTGTGGTTTTAACAAAGTCATAACAAATTCTCCCCAACTGGAAGAGATTATTCTGTTTAGATTCCGCCAACTGTGAGTTGATGACAGTTGGATCATCTTGTTCCATGTTCTATGTTGGCTTCCAAAGTAAAGCCCCAGTTATACAATCACAGGATATGATATAAGCACATCCCAACTCTTTCACTGGGATTGATTTGTACCCTGCAGTGAGAAACAAGAGTGTGTGTATGGGGGGGTATCAATCTAAATTAAGTATAATATTGGTTCTCTCTCTCTAGAAGGGTAACTGATTATGTTTCCTGTTAGTCTTTTAGAAGCTTTTAAGCTTATAGAAGCTATAATGTACCCACCAGTGAATTCTGCATTTGAGGGCTATGGGAATAGTTAATTTCAAGATAATGGGCCAATTTCTCAGGATGGTGAGCTGTCCAAACAGAAGATTTTAGGACTGGTGGGTGGAGAGTTGGATGCAAGGTGGTGGCAGAGAAAATGACAGGAATATGCTGCCCTCCAGCACCCAGGAAAAGGCAATCCAGCTAACTTTAATTTGAACAGTAGTGGAACCAGTCCCTGGCTGTTCTCCCAAAATCAGTGAGGCATAAAGTGACCAATGCCCTTCTTTCCCCAGCAGAGGATCTGCCCCACTGTGTTTAAACTTCCTGGAATGGGCTCTTAAAAAAAATTAAAAAGTGCTAAGTGTTTACAGGAAAACAATTTCCCCAACTGAATTAGTCACAAACTAATTGAGATCTTTCAGTTCCACTTGTTATTCTTAAAGTAGGTGTGGCCACTCACCTGAAGAGAAGTTGCCTCTAAATGCTCCAAACTAGTCAATCCCATCAGAGAATCGTGAGCCTGGGCACGCCTGTGTTCACACCCTATACCTTACTGCAACAATAATTGTAAAAAATATGCCTTGTGATGTGTCATATAAAAACTAACAACACATGGGTGTTAATATTATAGTGAAACAAATGTGTTAACATTACATGTGAAGTTGTGAAGGCTCTCTGTATGATGTTATTAATACATGTTTAAAACCAGTCAGCATAGTCAACACGTCTGCCCTAGACAAAGGAACATGGTTTTATCTCAGTATACATATTAGCAGTAAATAAAGCTATCCAGCAACATCAGGTAGGTGATCCTGATCCTGAACTTGAGACAGAGAGGGAATTCATATGGATCATACATGCCAAAGAATCCCAGAAGACTAAATCCTCAGAAGGCCTTCCTGACTTGCAAAACAAAGAAATTCCTTGGGAATATAAGGCACAGGGAGAGACTCCATCTTGATCCTTCACCTTACGGAGACAAAGAAACCAAGTAATTAAGTTTCAGACTGTTACACGTGTATTTTCACTTTTATTTGCTTGTAACCATTTCTACTTGTATCACTTTTAATTTGTATCTCTTAATCCATGTACTTTTGTTGAGAAACGTGTTGGGCTTTTATTGTAAATAGGTGCTGTGTACATTCAGTGAAGTGTCGTGTTTCTAGAAAGCTAACAAGCTGGAGTGTTTTACTGTCTCTGTAAAGGCAGTGAACTGAACACTTTCTCTGTGAGGTTTCAGTGAGAGGGACTGGTGCCTGAAGTGGGCGGATTTTGGGGCAAATTTAGGGCTAGTAAGGTACTAAGTTCAGACTGCAAGGATTGGGCAAAGCCAGGGTGAAGTTGTGGGTTACTGGGATCAGAGCTCTGAACCAAAGCTGCACAACCAAAACACACCCAGGGTTATAAGGCAGACCGTGTCCCCAATAGGTTGTGGGAAGGAAAAAAATTGTTCAGTTTCCCCAAAAGAACAAGAGGTATATTGATCACCGGACCATCAGTTATTTCTTTCAACAACTTTTTAGTTAGATCTTTCTTCCTCTTTGAAAGTTTTTACTTATTATCTAGGGCTAACACCAGATTTATGTGGTAATATGAAATACCTTAAATGCAGTCAGCTACTCTAGGCAGTCTTGGAATATGTTCTTATCAGTTCATGAGACAGTCTCAGGAAATTTCTGTACTCTGTTCTCTTGCAGCAAGAGTTCTCCATTGTCTCACTTTAAAATTTGTTTGCACACAGTTCACAAGATTCTGCTTTGTAATAAGAAGCTTCTAAACCAAGTTCCTTAAGAAGAGTGGATCCTTTTCCCCATTAAAGAAATGATAGGAAGCAAACTTGACTCATGCTATTTGTCTGAAAAGGTTTGCACAGGAGCTAATTAAAAAGTGAATGGGGAAGAATCGGCAATTTCCCCCACAGTTAGAGAGGACTATGCTACCTTTAGTCAAGTTTAGTAGTACCTCACTCCATAGCTAGTCCTATTGAAATGAGAGACTTCATAGAATGAAGGTACTGCTTAACATGAGTTAATATGACAATCTGACCAAGGGAAAGTAGCAGGACAAAGCATTCCTGCAGCCAAATAAGAGGCACTAAAAATCAAAGGTCCTGGACAATTTAATCAATTTGGACTGTGAACAGTTGAAACAAAACAAGCCTAAAAAGACTCTGCCCAAATAGTAGTCCTTTGTGTTGACTTTACACTGAGGCTTACACTTTTCGAAATGGGATGTTTGTCTGGCATGATCTGCAGTGGTCAGAGTCATAAGGTCACAGATATTGGCTGCACATGTGAACAAACATTCATCAAAACCAAAAGCCGAGGAGTTCATCAGGTTCCAGACTGAACTTCCATGCTGGACTCCAGTGCTTATTTTCTATGATCTTTGTTTAACTAAGATAACTAGAAGTAATCCTCTCATCCCATGTACTTCATCCAACCAGAACAACTGGAAGGAACTCAGCAGTGTTCTCGCCTTATAGGATTTAGTGACAGCATGAAAGAATGGTGCGACTCATCAGGAAATCTGCTGATAAGACAGACAAGGCTCTGAGCTACAAACTTCAGATCCTGATCCAAGTTTAAAGAGGTTCACATGAAGGGTTTTGGTTCAACTTGGGAAAAGCCAGGAAGTTTTCCAGAGTTTGGATCAGGCCAACATCTACCAAACAGTAGATATCCTGTGTCAGTAAGTGGGATGGTACAGGCTGCAAAGACACTACTTATTGTAATGGCAAAATAGCAGAGAATAGCCTGCGACTGGTCAAAGACATTTTTATGCTGAAATATGAATTTATCTAATTCTGTTTGTGATGGAATTTATACATGGAGATCCTAATCTCCATGTATAAATTCCATCACAAACAGAATTTTGTAACATTTGCCATCTATGTAAAAAAGCAGATTCCTACAATAGCCTTTCTATCCACCTTTTGGAATATTTACATAGGTTTGGAATAGGAATAAAATAAAATCCAGGATTTCTGCCAATCTGACTCAGGGGAAATTTTTTCCTGACCCCAAATATGGCGATCAATTAGACCCGGAGCATATGGGCAAGAGCCAGCAGACAGACACCTGGGAAAGAATTCTCTGTAGTTACTTAAAGCCCTCTGATGTATTTATAGAAAGCAATCAGATCTCCCCTCAGTCTTCTTTTGGTTAGGCTAAACAAGCCAAGCTTTCCTCTCATAAATTAGATTTTCTATTCTTCTGATCATCCTAGATAGTCCTTCTCTGCACCTGTTCCAGTTTGAATCCATCCTTTTTAAACATAAGAGACCAGAACGGCACATAGTATTCCAGAAGAGATCTCACCAGTGCCTTGTATAACAGTACTAACACTTCCCTGTTTCTACTGGAAATACCTCACCTGATGCATCCTAGGATCCCATTAGCTTTTTCATGGCCACAACATTGACAGCTCATAGTCATCTTGTGATAGACCGGGTGTACTGGGTATTCTCCTCCTCTATCACTTCCCACTGATATGTCCCCAGCTCGAAGTAAATTTTTGTTGTTAGTCCCTAGGGGTATGTCTTCACTACAGCAGTAGGTCGATTTCCTTGCAGTCGATTTTTGAAAGCAGACTGTAAAGAGTCGATTTTGTGCTTCCCCACTAAGCATGGAAAGTCGGCAGCGTCTGTCCACACAACTGTGGCAAGCATCGACATAGCGAGTGGTGCACTGTGGGTAGCTATCCCACAGTTCCCGGAGTTTCCAGCAGGCACCATTTCGAGTGCTGCACTGTGGGTAGGCATTTCATTATTTCACACCCTTTTTTCATGCCGCCGATGCCATTTCAAGCAGTGCACTGTGGGTAGGCATCCCATTATTCATGCCCTTTCTCCGGGCTGCGCTAACGCCATAGCACTGCAAGCATGGACCCTGCTCAGGCCACCGCTGGGACAGGGACAGGGACAGGGACACTCACGTTTTTGGAAGTAGGGTGACCGACAATCTGGCAAATTTGGTGGCAATGGGGCAGGCTCATGCCATGCAACGCTGATTCTGGGCCAGGGAAACAAGCACTGACTGGTGGGATCGCATAGTGCTGCGGGTCTGGGATGACTCCCACTGGCTCAGAAACTTTCACATGCGTAAGGGCACGTTCATGGAACTTTGTAACTTGCTTTCCCCGGCCCTCCAGTGCAAGAATACCAGAATGAGAGCGGCCCTCACAGTTCAGAAGCGAGTGGCGATAGCCCTCTAGAAGCTTGCAACACCAGACAGCTACCGGTCAGTCGCGAATCAGTTTGGGGTGGGTAAATCTACGGTGGGGTCTGCTGTGATGCAAGTAAGCAGGGCAATCGTCAAGCTGCTGCTACTCAGGGTTATATACCTTGGAAACCTGCAAGCTACAGTAGATGGCTTTGCTGCCATGGGATTCCCTAACTGTGGTGGGGCTATAGATGGGACTCAGATCCCTATCTTGGCACCGGACAATGAGGCCGCAGAGTACAGAAACGGGAAGGGCTATTATTCTATGGTCATGCAAGCACTGGTTGACCACAAGGAACATTTCACCGACCTGTATGTGGGATGGCCGGGAAAGGTTCATGACGCTTGTGTTTTCAGGAACTCTAGGATATTTAGAGAGCTGGAGCAAGGGATTTTCTTCCCAGACCAGAAAATTACTGTGGGAGGTGTACAAATGCTGATAGTTATCCCTGGGGACCCAGCCTACCCCTTAATGCCCTGGCTTATGAAGCCCTACACAGGATCCCTGGACAGGGTTCAGGAGCTGTTCAACTATGGACTAAGCAAGTGCAGAATGGCAGTTGAGTGTGCATTTGGCCACCTCAAAGGGCAATGGCATTCATTACTCATTCGCTCAGACGTCAGCGACAGAAATGTGCCCATTGTTATTGCTGCTTGCTCTGTGCTCCACAATCTCTGTGAGAGCAAGGGGGAGATGTTTATGGATGGGGTGGGAGGCAGAGGCAAATATCCTGTCTGCTGCTTACCAGCAGCCAGATAGCAGGGAAAGTAGAAGAGCGCACCAGGAGGCACTGTGCCTCAGAGACGCCTTAAAAACCAGTTTTATGAGTGCCCAAGATGGGGTTTGAAAACCCTCTCCCTTGCTCTACTCAGCCTGCCGTCCTTGCACCCTCTTTCCCTCCCTGCTCCCAACGCTTGCACAGGAAATAAATTCACTGTTTTAAAAATCGTGCATTCTTTATTGCTTCTTCACAAACACAGGGGATCACTGGAAAGGTATCCCAGAAGGGGTGGGTGAGGAGGGAAACCAGCAGTTGGAGTGGTGGAGGAGGGGGCAGAGGAGGGGGCAGAGGAGGGGGGCCAAGACACAGCACCTTTTAAAACTTTTTAGATAAACTTAGCCTGCTGCTGCTTGTGGGGTAGAGTGGGTCGGTCCCTGGAGCTTCCCCCCCCCCCCGGGTTCTCACCCCGCATCTGGGTGGGGAAGCTATGGGACTTAGGGGGGGGGGAGGTGGTTAGACAGAGGCTGTATAGGCGATCTTCGTTCCTGCTGAAGCTCCACCAGACATGGGAGCATGTCGCTTTGGTCCTCCATTATCCACAGCATCGCATCAATCCACTTTTCTTCACGCTCATGCCGCTATTCTTTGCACTCCATTCACCTCTCTGATGCATCCCTGGACTGCTGCCTTGACTCTAACAATTTTTCTCTCCATCCACTCTGCTGAGTGGCCTCAGCATGAGAATTCTGCATTAGTTCGTTAAACATGTCATCACGCATCTTCTTTTTACGTTTCCATATCTGCGATAGACAGCGTGAGGGGCAAGACAGGGGATTCTGAAATAAATGTGCAGCTGCTGTGGGCAAAGAAAGGGACAAGGTTATAAGAGAAATACATTTTGCAGAACAATGGGAGTACTATTTAACGGTGAACCACAGTATTCACAGGTCTGATATGCTTTCTGTACAAGGTCACATTCCGCACCTAAAAGTGACTGGATGGCTTTCATGTTCACACAAACATTCACAGAAGCATCTCACACACATGAGACAGCCTCAACATGGCTTTTGAAATCACTATGCAGCCGGCCATGGTAAGCGAAGCCATATTCTTTACAGCAGCACTCCGATGTTCCAGACTAACGCCCCCCCCCACACACACACCACATGGCTCCCAGTGAACCACGAACAGCAAAGCAAAACAAAAAATCCCTGCTTTGGGTTCCGGGCTGGCTAGCTGGGGGGCGCGTTGGGTCTGCTTCGGAAGCAGCCATGAGAAGCAAAACAAAAATTCCCTGCTTGGACTACGGGCTGGGGAAGATTAGTTTACAGCCAGGAATATCTGTCCCCCTTCTAATTACAGTGCCGTATTTCAAACAGGCAACCGTGAATGACATCACTCTCCTTAGAATTTCTCAGAGAGATAGAGAATGCATGTTACTTGAGTCTCTTCAAAATCCTGGTCCATATTCTGCAATGCTGTGTTACTCAATGATACCAGACTATTTACTAATTTCATGGTGTGGAATGGTGTCCTATCACGGAGGACCAAATAAGGCAGCTCTCCCCAGAAACCTGTTGCATAAAGTTCATCACTACCTGCTTGAAAGTTTCATGGAAATGTCCATAGAGGGTTTCCACTTCATCCCGGAGTACATTAACAGACTGTTTCAGTAAAAGGACCAACAATGAATGCATGCCAAGTCCTTAGGGCAAGTTAAATCATTAATAAATGCTTCCTTTTAAAATCATGAGTCACCTAATCCCTAAAGGCACACTCACCAGAGGTTCCTTTGCCGGCTGGGGTAGCAGCAGCTTGGGATGGTTGGGAGGGTAATGGATCCAGGGTGATAAACAGCTCCTGGCTGTCTGCTAACAGGGTTTCTTGGCTTGCCTCCTGCTGCTCTGTAATATTTCCATCCTCATCACCTTGGTCGTCATCTGAATCCTCCTCAGGCCTGACTATTATCCCATGGGTGGAGTCCACGGAGACCGGTGCGACGGTGGTGGGGGCACCCCTCATTATCTGAGTCAGTTCATTGTAGAACCGGCATGTCCACAACAGTCCCCCAGAGCATCCGTTTGCCTCTTTGGTTTTCTGGAACACTTGCCTCAGCTCCTTAATTTTCACGCAGCACTGTTGGGCATCCCTGTTGTGGCCCCTTTCCAGCATGGCCTTGGAGACTCTGGCAAACGTGTTGGCATTCCGTTTGTTGTTGCGGAGTTCCAACATCATGGATTCCTCTCCCCAGATAGCGATCAGATCCAACACCTCATGTGTGGACCATGCTGGAGCTCTTTTCCTTTGGTTGGTCTCCTGTGCTGCTGAGCTGTGCATGGTGTCTTGTGATGCTGAGCTCTGCATGGCGGCTTGTGCTGCTGAGCTCTGCATGGCGACTGAGCTGTGCAGGTGAGCTCGCCACGCTGGCCAAACAGGAAATGCAATTCAAATGTTCCCGGGGCTTTTCCTGGCTACCTGGCCAGAGCAGTGAGTTGAGAGTGCTGTCCAGAGCGGTCACAGTGGAGCAGTGAGGCTGTCCAGAGCGGTCACAGTGGAGCAGTGAGGGACAGCCACTGGAGGCCAATAACATCCCATGCATCCTCACTACTCCACAATCGACCCAGGGAGGTTGATTTCACCGCTAGTCCTCTTGTTAGGGAGGAGTACTGAAATCAATTTTGAGGGCGTTTTAAATCAACGCAAATGGTGTCCCTGTGAGGACTGGTACAGTTTTATTCCAACTTAATGATGCTAAAGTCACCATTAAGCTGTAGTGGGGACCAGGCCTAAGTGCATGACCTTGCACTATTAAATTGCATCCTATTATTTCAGTTTATAAGGTTATCCAGATATTTTTGTGTGAGATATTCCAGTCCTCCTCTGTATTGACTATATCTCCCGACTATGTGTCATCCCCGAATTTTATTAGCACACTCCCACTATGTGCACCAAGGTCATTAAAAAAAGACTGGCCAATGACCAATCCCTGAGAAACTTCAATAGTAACTTCCCTTCAGTCTGACAATTCACTTTTCAGTATGACCTGTTGCAATCTCCTCTTTAACCAGTTCCTTATACACCTTTCAAGTCTCATATTAATCCCCATCTTCTCCAATTTAACTATTAATTTCCCATGTATCCAATGCCTTCCTGAAATCCACATAGATTAGATCTACTGCATTTCCTTTGTTTAAACAAAAAAATCAATCATCTTTACAAAGAAGGAATTCAAATTGGTCTTAGATGACCTGCCTTTTGTAATTTTATCCAGATTACCATTTGTCTCTAAATCCTTGACTACTTTCAAAATTTGTTCCTTGCCTATAATTAAGATCAAATGATCCCTTTCTTAAAAATAAGCACTGTGTTAGGAATTCTCCATTCATAGGGTACAGCCCCCGAGTTTACAGATTCATTCCTTTACTATCGCACTTGCAATTTCATGTGCCAGTTCCTTTAATATTCTTGGATGGAGATTATCCAGCCCCCCATCTGCCCCTCAATTTACTCCCATTAAAATTTTTGAGTTTCCTTCCATCTACGATGTGGTAATTTCTACTTCCATATCCTCATTTCCATTAGCCACCCTGGTACTGCCTCAAATCTCCTCATTAACCTTATTAAAGATTAAGGCAAAGTATTCATAAGTAGAGGTATTCACAACAGCTGGTGAGTAGCAGGGCTGGCGACAGGGGATACTACGGGTACACAGCTGTACCCATTGTCATCCCCCCTTGTCACCGGACCTGGAGAGCGGGGAAGGGGCGGGGAAGCGGCGCGGCTCTCCTCCGGACAAGCGCGCCTGGCCCCGGCAGGAGCTGTGAGCCCGGCCGGCGGCAGCAGCGCTGTCCGGGGGGGGGGGGAGAAGGGGCAGCTCACGCCGCTCTCGCTCCCGCTGCCGCCAGCTATCAACTGGCAGGGGGAGGGGGGAGCGTCGGCTGGGCTGGGCTGGGGGGGCCCCCATCCGCTGTCGGCTGGGCTGGGGGGGCCCCCATCCGCTGTCGGCTGGGGGGGGCAGCTGGGCTGCGGGGGCCCCCAAACTATCAGAATAGGGGGGCCCAAAATTTCTGTCGCCAGCCCTGGTGAGTAGAGGAGCCATAAAGAATTTTGATGTCAGTGTAGATTTAGGGAAGTCTCAGGTCTGCTCTGTGCTACACTCAGGTGGTGGTAATCCCAGGGGATTTGTGCTGCCGCTGTGGACTGCTGTGTTAGAAGACTTTCTATGACTCCTCATTTTGCCTGCAATCCTCTCACAGTGCAGGGCAGGAGCTAGACAGCCAATTTTGCAGATTCTATACTTCCTGCTAATTCCCATATGGGTAATACAGATACCTGGAGAGTTCAGTCAGCTTTCTAGACCCCTTCATGTTGCCAAAGTGGTGCTTAGGCTGAGAGTGCTCAGTTCAGGCTGCATTTTAGGGAGAACAGTTTTCACAAAAATCAGGATGAAGTGCATTGTTGCTTCAGGGCCATTATAAAAATCAAAAAAATGATGTCAATACAGAATGTGGGGAGAAGAAAGTCAATAAAAATACTGGCAATAAAGTTCAACAAAAATTTGGATAGATTAGGAACATAGGCAGATAAGTGATATTGCAATTTAAGACAGAAAATATAAAAAGTAATGAATCCTAAAGAAAAAAATAAGCAGATTGACAGGTCTTTGCTAGAAGATACTAAGAATGAGAAAATGTTGGCATATTGGTAAATAAAACTAGTCTTCAGTTTGGTACTTAGTGGCAAAAAAATAAAATCACTCTAGAACTCATCTGGACACACAATACGATATGGGGAAGTGATTATGGCACTGTAAAATAGGCTAAGGAGGGTACAACTGGAATAAAGTGATAGCCCCATTTACCAAAATTATGTCACATATTTCTATGGACAGCAATAGGAACTTATATATGTTTTAAAGGAGGTCAGGAATGTATCTGGGTGAAAATACTATGCAATACAAATTATAACTTGTGAGGGAAGTGGGATCCAAATTTAGAGAGTTTGTAGCTTGGCCCTATCATTAAATACTCCCCTCCCCTTCCATTCTGATGCTTTCAACAGCTGCTTACTTTAAAGATGCATGTCTGGATACACAAATCTGGAAACATAGAATGAAACTTCCCATACAGGGCAATGTATTTATAAGCATAGTAGTAGTCCCAAAAGTATTTTAAATCTAGAACAGAATAAAAGGTAGCCTTAGATAACATATTCGGGGACTGTGGAAGGATTAAGCGTCTTGTTCTGAAAGATTATTAGTAGTCACTTTTCTAAGGTTCTCCTCCACCATCCCAGTAGACTGGACATTTATCCTTGTCCTCCTGCTGTTAAATTAATATTAATTTTGTTCACACTTGGGTTTTATTTTTGTGGGTACAATAGGAGATTCAGCGATCTCAGTCCTCCCTCCCTGAAAATGATGGGCCATGGTTAATTTGCCCCTGAGTGTAAATAAGAACTGGAAACTTGAACACTATTGACTACAGTAGGGTTATTCGTGGCTTATAGCAACGTGATATCAAAGTGGACTCCAAGGCTCTAAGTGACCTACTGCCAAGCATAATGGTCATGTTTGCAAATAAGCTTTCAGTCACTGCAGTATCAACAAACTAAGAAGATCTGCATTTCCGGTTCATGCACACCTTAAAAATAAAGACAGTTCCTATTTTAGCCTATGTACTTTTTAGCAGAACTGTGAGCACAACCTTATTCTTTGTCTGAAAGCTTGACATGATCTTGACAATGCTGAAGATCGGCAATTTAGGTGGTGAAGTACAGAGGCCCTGCCTAACCACCTACATGCCACTTAAATCTCACACTCTATTCTTTATCCTTAGGTGCCACTTTAAAATGGTAAGTACCTGGAAAATTCACTTGCTTCTGCTGTCAGAAGCTGGCATAGTTGTCAATTCTTCAGCACTTACTGTAAAACACAAAGTTAACTGCTTGAGTGTGGTCATTAAAAGAATTTATTACTTAACGTTTAATTAGTATTGTTAAGCAACTCTCTAGTTTCACTGCACTGGACTATTTTCATTAACCATGATTTTTCACTGACAACAAATTAAGCCAGTAGAAAATGGGAAACATAGGTATTTAAACCATTTTTATTAACCAGTGTACCAAAGCTTTGGCCTTCTCCATGTGGGTACTGCACTTCCAGGTGGTTTGTGCTAGCCTCAGAGGCTCACTGTGATTAGTTAGGGGAGATAGGGGAGCCCGGGCCCACCCTCTACTCCGGGCTCCAGCCCAGGGACCCTAATAGTATCAGCTAAGATGGCTGACCTTTTAGGCACCAAGACAATACAATTCCCTGGGCTACTTCCCCACAGTAGTCCCCGCTTCTTCACACTCTGCTTCACCCTTACTGCAGGGCCTCCTTCCAAACTTCCTCTGCTCCAATGCCTCCAAACTGCTCTCTGCTCCAACGCCTCCCAAATTCCTGACACCCACACCCACCTGACTAAATGGGAGGGTTTTAAGTGATTTCAGCCAGCCCCTGATTGGCTCCAGGTGTCCCAATCAGGCTAGCTGTTTCTGCTCCTTTCTAGAACCTTCTCTGTTTGGCTAGCCAGGGAACAGGGACCTGCTCATCCTGAGGCTGATATACTTCCCTTCCAGCACTCTCCTATACCCTTCTGGTCTGACTCTGTCACACCAGTTACTAACCCTATTGCAGATGTCCATGGGAAATGTTCTGAATATCAAAAAAGTTATTCCAACACTTACCTATCCAGTCCAATTATTTACACAGTGTCTATCATCTCATGTTACAGAATGGTAGGACGGGTATATGGTGTATTTAAAGAGCTGACTCAATAAAGGGTGTAATTAGAACCAAGAATTGCAAGGAAAAGCCAGGGCTGTGGCTGACAGACCTCACTCAATTACGTTCTTTTCTGAGATTCATGCACACTCCCCCCCTCCCCCAAGAATATGTTGTGACATGTCATGCTTGCTGCAACATCAAAAAAGGTACATAAGATACAAGGGGTCACCCTATTTTTGAAATGCAGGCCTTCAGCAGCTTAAAGAGATTATACACACATTGCATATACAGATGTAGGGTATTAAATGTATGGGTAGACTTCAAAATTTTAGTTTACGGTTAAAGGAATGTTTAAACATCTGTTCTTTCTTTTGGGTTGGAAATTCCACATTTCCCTTGTAAATGTTTCAGACACCTGGCACAGATCAGGAAGCTTACAGCTCAAATTCTTAGTTCACTGCCCAACTTAAACTGGGTTGCTTGGGCAGTGACCCGGCTGGGGTAATGAACGAAAGGATTCTTTACGCAGTAGATTGTGGAGGTGGCCAGACAGCCACAAGGCTATCATTGCCCTAACTCAGGGGTCGGCAACTTTTCAGAAATGGTGTGCTGAGTCTTCATTTATTCACTCTAATTTAAGGTTTCACGTGCCAGTAATACATTTTAACAGGTCTCTTTCCATAAAAGTCTATAATATATAACTAAACTATTGTTGTATATAAATTAAATAAGGTTTTTAAAATGTTTAAGAAGCTTCATTTAAAATTAAATTAAAATGCAGAGCCCCTCCCCCCCTCCCCCCCGGACTGGTGGCCAGGACCTGGACAGTATGAGTGCCACTGAAAATCAGCTAGCATGCGGCCTTCAGCACACGTGCCATAGGTTGCCTACCCCTGCCCTAAGTGTTGTATCCTGTGTTGCCATCAAGGAGGGGGTCTACACAATCATGAAGTACTATCCCTGCTATACCACGCCCCCCCCCCCAGCCCATTTGCGCATTCATGGCCAGAGAACACCTGTTGATTGTATTGCTCTATAAAGTGTTCAACTTGCTAAGCACCTCATCTGGAATACTACAGACAGAAAGTCTCCTTTATTTCACAGCATTTTTGGTGGAGCAGAGTGTCATGAAAGCTATGTGGCCAGGTGAGGTGAATGTAACCTTATTTGGAGTACCTGTGAGGTAGTGTTCTTTCACTCATGTGTACAAGCAAGTGATATAATGCATAAGCAAAACAGTGTTTGTGTAATCACATGCTCACATGAGGTTTTGTGCACCTACATTGTTATATTTGTGTGCATGAATGCTAGTGTATACTTCTTGTGTACTCACATCTGGAAAAATATAGCCAAGGAGACCAGAATTCTTACAAGGTCGGTCAAGGTTCTATTTCCCCACTCTGAACTCTAGGGTAAAGATGTGGGGACCCCGCATGAAAGACAAATCACTGCCCCCAAGCTTATCTTACCAGCTTAGGTTAAATCTTTTCCCCCAAAACCCAAACTTCTCCAGTTGGGGCTTGGAAAATGCTGCCACCACCAATCTGAGCCCCAAAACCATGGGTTACGGCAAATTGGAACCCTAATAGTAACACACACACACCTTTTTACCTGGGAGAGATTCGAGAACACAAACCCTCACTAGCTGTGAGACATCCCTGATCCAAACCAGGATCACTCCAATGGAAACAACAGACAGTTCTTACAGGAAAGATTTTAATAAAAGGAAAAGAGAAAAGCATAAACTCCTTATACAGAAATCAATAGATACTAAGCTTCCTAGCATAACCCAGCCCTCATTGAGCCCCCTCCCTTGGAATTTCTCTCTCTGCTAAACTTAACAGTCTAAGGACACCGTGGATCAATTACCAAGTGATGCAATTCAAGAATACACTTACTGCTAGACTTTTGGCTTTCTTAGAAGATTATTGAAATGATGAATAGAAACATAGATGTGATTCCTCCCCATAGCCAGGGAATGTAGACAGACTCTGAGCAGCCGCGAAGAGAGTGAAAAAAAACCCGGGAACAAATTGAAAGTAACCCCTTTGTCTGCCAGGTATTAGCAACTCTGATAAGTCATCCCCTCTCCTGTTTCAGGTTAACCCTTCACAGGTAAAACAGTCATTCTAAGGCACTTCATACTTATGACAAGCTCCTTCTTAGCTTTCTCCCTGCCGTCCCCCAAAAATGCAGAGTATGTTCATCACAATAGATGCCTGTATCACAGGAACAGACTCAGATCACCTAAATGGGGCTGTAAAATAACTAAGCTAACATCAGAGCAATAAATTCACTAGTGGCCATGTTCACAACTGGAGCTGGGCCATGATATTTTCGTCAGGTTCATGCAGTTCAGTGTCTTTAATCATTCAAAGTTTCCATTGGAAGATTAACCATCATCATCTTCCCATCATCCTCAGAAATATAACACCCCCCCACACACACTATTGGTACTTCCAAAGAATTAAAAACAACAAGCAACCCTGACTGGTTGGTTTATGTCACCTTCCAGGAAGGAGGGCACGTTGGACAGTGACTTTTTTTGTTTGTTTGTTTGTTTGTTTGAAAGACAAGCCTCCATACATATTGTGCGGCCCATACTGTTTAGATAAGCAAAGACTGAAATACAGCTTTTCTATACTATAGAAGCCAAATGTTCAAATTATTTCTTTGTTGCATCTTTTTACTAACTCTAATTAATATATACACATTGCTATAAACTTCCACGTCACTTAGCTTTTTAACTCCTTTCTTCAAAACATGTCCTGTCACATCATCCAAAAGCACTATATGAGGTTTAAAAATTCAAAGAGCAATTCTCTTCCAAATTGTGAGGGACAAACTACAGGTTTATTCGTGGATGCACCTGAAGCTCCCCTTCTCTTTCCCATGCCCAAATTCTAGTTTCCATGACACTGTGTAAATTAGTAATGACTCAAATAAAATAAAGTTACACAGACTTTATTTGTGAGAGATCAGAATCAGGCCCAATTAGTCTAAAACTGTTGCTGCAACACATCTGGCTCTGTTTGGTCCATATGCATCGGCTTCTAAAGAGGAGCTATCCCTGTAAGGTCAGGTCCAAGTATCAGGTCCTAGAAGGCAAGGAGATGAGACAGGCAGGATGGGTATCATAGCTTGACTGTGCCTATATACCCCAGCTAAGAATTTGGCAGGAGATAGATAGGTAGATTAATTCTTCCTTCCCCTATAGACAGAGTCTACCTACAATCTTTGAAGAGGATAATCCCAAACCTTCAATAAAGTTGATTGATAAGGATTTCCAATCTTGTTGCAAACTTCATTACAATATGCTGTAGATTACAGTCTTAATCTGATCATTTTAGTATTAACATTTGGCATCTCTATTAGAAAGACTACTGTTGTAGGTCTGCTGTGACAACAGTACAAAGTAGGTAGATGATATGGTGTCTGTTTTAATCCTTGATGCCTGATCCCAGAGAGTGTATTAATACTGATATTCCTGGATCCCTGACATGTTAATTTTATATTTTCAACATTGACTAGTGATGTTTAGTAGAGTAGATGCAGGTTAAAGATTCTCTGACAGAATGTTTTTCCATCACATAATTCTGGTATATCAAAATGAGTCACAGAGATAATTTATTTAATGTTGATGCAGTTGCAACAGAACACAGATAAGTAGGGTGCAGCTGGAAACCTTCCTGGTTTCCTGCCATCTTGCCCATCCAGGCCCTTGACCGCCTCTTCTCAGACTGCTGGAGAATAGAGCTCCGAGGCTTTTGGATCAGTCATGCATCTAGGCTCACAGCTCCCCAGCAGCCTGGGCGTTCAGGGTCTGCCAGGTGAATGGCCTCAGAGCTAGGGACCTCAGGGCTTCCAGACTCTGACTCCAGGTCAACCTGCCACATGAACAGGCCTTAAGCCTGGGCTCCATCCCCTTCTGAAGGATTTTGAAATTTGGGAGTTTGTTCCAAACCAGAATAAAAACAAATTTTGAAATCCTCCATGAAATAGAATTCCCCTTTTCTGTACAACTCTAATATGGGCCCCTGAAGAGTTGAGGTACTCAAAACTTCAGACATCTTAAGTATGCCCTTAAATGATCCTGCCCAGAGAAGGCCCTCCTCCCCACACACACTGCAGGGATGCTCTCCAGGGTGGTGTTTCAGAGGGGAATTTCTCCCCTTCTCTCCCCCCCATACTCCACAACCATGCTAATGCTCTAAATTTAAAAGCATCATCGGATTGTTCTTTTATGTTTTAATTCCACCACTACCAGCTACTCAACCTGAGAGATTTGATATGTCACTTAATCCCTCTGACTGGGTTTCCTCATTTTGCAAAATGAGGAAATTACTACTCCTGTGAAGACCCTCACTCTGGGAAGCACTAAATTAATATCTGCTTGTGTGGATCTACACAAGAAATATACTCAGACAACTAGTTACTTGCTGTAACTCCATTGGGCTTCTTTAAGAGACAGAGGGAATGATTTGTTGGGAATCAGATTCCGCCATCTTTACTTGCTTTGCATAGAACCTTGCTTCTCAAATGGTCTTGTTGAACATTAATGGCACATTTATAATACTAAACATTCATGTAGCCCTCTATGTCAATAAATCAATTTTGCCTTATTTTCAAAGCAAAAATTTTAATAGGAAATAAAAAGGCTTAAAGATAAGAGATATCTGAAGATTTTAATTAGAAGCTAGTTAGACTGGGATTCCTTGGATTTTATTCTTATCCATACATTATCAATCTCTATATCAGATATCTGTGTGCAAAGAATAACAAATGTGAGTGTCAGCTGTGGGAAACACTTCGACCTGTTGTCTGTTACCAGGGCTATTTGCTGCTATAGAAACTCTGATATTCTAGTAAAAGCTGACCCTGACCAATTCGCCTTAAAACAGTCTCTCCACAATTCGGTTTGCTAAACCCAAACTGGTCCTTGAATGAACAGCAACTAATCTTATTGCCCAGACCTCTCATTAGCCCAATTCCATATTAGCAGAATGCTTCAGTGTCAAAATGTTTCTTCTCAGTGCCAAACTGTGCCCCCTCCCCACTCCCACCCTCCGGGTCTTAGAAACAAGAGAGAGTCCTTTCTGGATAGAGAATAAGGAACTGTATATTTCCATTCTACTAGAGATTTCAGAGTTCAAGCACAACATGGTATTTTAGTCACACTAACATGCACAGACTTATTTTTTTAAAGCTAAAAAATACTTTACAGCAACCAAGTCAAAGTGACAAACATGCTTTGAATCTAATTCAATGTATTCCTTATTTGTTTCTGATTTTCCTCTTTTTTATTATTATTATTAGAAGGCATAAATTTCCAGGAGGGCTTATGCTTGACAAGGCTCCATTATTTGCACATGACAAGGTTTATCAAAAACAGTTGGATTTTTATGAGGAGTCTTTTATGTTTCCTCCATAAAATATAAATAAATGAAAAGGATTAGACTGAGGAAGTAGAGTATAATTCATCACCAATGTGAAGCAGAGGGAACAGATTGCAGATGGATGAACTGAAGAAGAACTTGGCGACTGGTCTGGGGAGGAAACTGCCTACTCACTCAAACACTATGTGGACTTAGAGCTGTATCATTGGAGATCTGGCCCTCCTTGCCCTTTCCGGGTACTATTATAACAACTCAGCATATTAACCCCACTAATACAAGGTTATGATAACTTACAGGGTCACTGAAAGCACAAATTGAAGTGCCATAATAGATAAAATATGAAAACACATTCAACTCAAAATAATTCAGGTGCATTTTCTAGGGTTTTATTATTATTTTTTGATGGGTTAATTGGGATATTTGGGAAGGTGAAGGGATAAATGGCAAAAACCAGAAATTTAAAACCAAATGAAATCACCTCTCTGCAAACAGTTAGGGAGCCTAAAAGGGAAAACCGAGTGGAGAATTTCACACCAGTGTCATTATGGAGCAAATGTATTGAAGTTACTTTACAGTTACATTGATAGAAGTGGTGGCAGAATGTCATCCATTGGAATGAGGGATTTTCCAAGTCAAACTGAGGGCCAGTCCTGCAGTCCTGAGTGAAGTTAATGGGAATAGTTGTCTGGTGTACATACACCAATAGAGGACTTCCGGAATGAGTCTGCAACTGTGTACCTAGCCTGTGCATGCACTTACCACAAATTCATACACAAATCGAGTAAGTGTTAGTTATGGTCATTTGTTTAGTAGTTACCCAGTTAGCCACATGACTGTTGTGATTGCACGTGGGCACACAGTTTTAGGCATTAAACTTATCCAGAATAAGTCTTCCTCTTTAGTGCTGGTCAGAAAACCAGATTTCCATCCTGAAGAAAATTCTAACATTTCCAATGTTTGGTCCTGATTCAGAATGAAAACAAAGTTCAAAATTTCCTGCAGAACAAAAAGTCCAGAAAATTTAATCTTCATACATTAATGCCAAAATGAAAAGATTCAATTTTACTGAGACAAAATGAGAAAGTCAAAGCTATTCATTTTGACATTTCCTCCATCTATTTTGACTAAATTTGATATGATCACATGAAATGTTTCAGTCTCAGCAAAGCTGCATTTTCCAATGGAAAATCGTCTCATCAAATTTTTCAACCAGCTATTCTACTTTCCTTATGTGAAAAGCTCCAGGGAGTTACCTGCAAAGAAAGCAGATTGTCAAGGGAGAAATTCAGGATGTGAAGTGCTAAGATCACTGTCATAAGTGCAGTATAAATACCTAGATAGATTAAAATATGAAAATAGAATCTTCCCTTAAGATGTTGCATAACTATCTGCATTTTCAAAATAAGGAGGATCAGTTATCTCACACCACCACCCTTATTTGCTGAACTCTTACTATTTCATAGTGGCATTAATATGTTCTGTGTTTATAGGAAGCATGTTTTCTTCCTACACCTACACAAGACTGTGCAAGTCGGTCCAGAGTCTGTTTTCAACACTGACAACACAGGAGAGAGTGTCCTTAAAAAAAAATGGATGCAGTTTTCCAAAATTCCGATAAAAGCTTAAGTTAAAGAAAAGCTTATGGAATGACACGTGCGAGGTGGAAATATATGGTTTGAAGGAGATAAATTCTGTTAGCAATTTTCACAGTGAACGAGGCTTATGTTATATTCAGCTGATCTTTCTGACTACAAGTAGGTGAGCCACGGGGACCCAGGAGAGTAAATTTCAGACATCCTCCTCCTCTGTGCATACTTCTCATCACCCCCTAGTGCTTAATCCAAAAATCCTAAATAGTAAAGCAAGAAACTGAAATAGTCAGTTAATATATTATATATTTAGTTAGCATAAAGTGTCTACATGAGGAGTGGGCAAACTACAGTCTGGGGGCTGCATCTGGCCATTTAGACATTTTAATCCGGCCCTCAAGCTCCTTCCAGGGAGCAGGGTCTGGGCCTTGACCCACTCCGATGCTCCAGCTGGGAAGCAATGTTGAGGGCTTGCCCCGCTCTGTGTGGGTCCTGCAAGAATCAGCATGTCCACCCTCCAGTCCCTATGCAAAGGGGCATCCAGGGGGCTCCACATGCTGCCCCCGCCCCAAGCACCGCCCCTGCAGCTCCCATTGGCCAGGAATAGAGGCCAATGGGAGCTGCAGGGGTGGCACCTGCAGATGGGGCAGCACACAGAGCGACCTGGCCATGCCTCCATGTAGAAGCCTGAGGGGGGTGGGGGGATATATAGCTGCTTCCGAGAGATGCTTGAGATATGTGCAGCCCGGTGCCTGCACCCCTGATGCCCCTCTATGCCCCAACTCCCAGCCCTGATACCCTTCCTACCCTCCGAACCCCTCAGTCCCAGCCTGGAGCACCCTCCTGAATCCCCGGCCCCACCTCAGAGCCAACACCCCCACCCATAGCCCAATAGCCGTGAGCATCCCTGGATTGCTAACAGTTTCCATACCCAGATGTGACCCTCAGGCCAAACAGTTGCCCACCCCGATCTACATCATCCCATTCTCCATTTGTAGATTGCCCCTACAGCCTCCCCACACCATAGGCTTTGCTTTACTCATGCAAGTACGAAGAAGCACACGCATAGGTGTTTGTAAGCTCTTCAGGGGAAGGACCTAATTTTTATACATGCCTGTAAGATGCAGAGTATACTGCTGGTGCTATACAAACAAATAATCAATAAAAAAAAAGCTAACTTTAGGGGCAGCAAGAGAAATTCAGATGATGATCTCAGAGTCTTCCCCAGAAACTTTTTGATGCAGGCTGTTGAACCATGGATTTGACTGACTAGTTCTTCCTGGGTTCCTCCATTACCTAATGAACTCTATATTCCAGGGATCTCAACCCACATGTTCTCAACCCACATTAAATGAATCATTAACTCAGTTTTTCTCCATCAGGTTAGGTGGTATTTAAACAAGTTAAATATGCCCATTGTGGGTCAAAATGGGGAAAGATACACACAAATTATGTGTCAGCCTATGAAAGAAAGTCTCTGACTCAGATTTGGAGGCAGTGATAGCAATGAATATACAGCCAAAGAAACAAATCCAACTTAAGGAAGTCTGGCTAAGCTTCCTGTACTTCTGTAAGAGGGATCAGTCTCATTTTCTCTTTGCTGCTTCTGATTGTTCTGTAAGCAGAGTTGCTACAGGCTTTTTCCTGTGCATGGATATAGAACAGTGATTTCTTCCAAATCAAAATGAATGAATGCACAGGAAAACGCTAAAGCAGAGAGCACTGTGTTACAATGAAATATGGAGCTGCTAACTGTTATGGCATGGGATTCTGTCTCCCAGCTCTGGTTCAAAAGAAACAAGTGATTGATTAAGCAGAGAGGTAAGCAAGCAGAGACAAGCAATAATTGTTGTTCTACAGGCCACCAGAACTGTCCTTGAGAATCTCTGATAAGAGAGGAAGCTCAATCTCAAATCAGCCTTTATCAGCAGGCTCAGTCCCCACTGACCTTTCTGGAAGTCAGCAGAGTGCCATGTGTGACATAGAGGGATGGATGGAATTTTTGGGGCAGGGTGTGAAGTGCAGATGAAGTGACAGGTGAAAGTAGACTTAGGCACCCTCACTCTCTCCTGTGTGATAGAGATCAACAGAATATGCCAGCTCCTTTTGCACCAGAGACAAACACCAGGCCACTGACCTGTCAGAGGGGGTTGGGGGTGTCATTAACAACCTTGTATGCTAAGCAGATGCCCCATGTTTCCTTTTGGAAATGACTGCTGATCAAATGTTGCTACCGTATGAAACATGTATGTCCTCTCCCTTTAGGTCCACTAGGCCTCCAAAGCCCTGGACAGTTGTATATTGCAACCAGGGCCAGCTCTACCTTTTATGCCACCCAAGCAGCTCTGCCACTCCTCTTTGGTGGAGCTGCTGCAGGCATGCCACTGAAGATGCCTGTGACGACTCTGGCGGAGAACAGAGCCACCCTCACAGCACCCAGGATGCCACCCCCTCCCGTTTGCTGCCCCAAGCACCAGTTTACCAGTTCGGTGACTGAAGCTGGCCCTGAATGCAACCAGAAGAGGGACTAGCCGTGTAAGTAAGTTGCTATGTGATTCCTGGATTCATTGCTTAACTGAGATCAGATGTGCAAGAATATCACAGCTGTTGTACATATTCCTTCATATCCATATCATATCCACAGTGCTTACAAATTTGGCATCTTGGATTGATACAATATCTATACATCAATCAGTTTAGACTATGTTCCACTCTGTCCTCTTTGCAAGACTATGATAACAGGAGAAGGATGGAAATCTGATTTAGCCAGTTTAGCCCTTTGGGTGAGAGAAATCTCGGAGTCAAAGCTGACATAACTGGCTCTCTACACCTGTTCCCATGGTTGACCGCAGCTATTTTTGAGACTATCTTCTTTTTTTTAAAACTATGCCCTACCATGACTATGTTTCTTGATAATTATTTCAACTAGAGTAGCACCAAGGTCTGAAAATGCTAGACCCAGTACAAGCACAGAGAGAGTCTCTGGTCTGAGGAGCTTACAGTTGGTTATAGACAAGACAAAGGGTGAGAGGGGAAAGAGGCACAGAGGAGTGGAGTTACTTGCCAGAGATCACCCAGAAAATCAGTAACAGAACCAGGAGTAGAGCTCAGTTCTCCCGATTCCCAGTCCGAAGCCCTATTCATTAGGCTAGGGTGTCTCACTAATGAAACAACTAACTGAAGTAAATTTCAATGCAGAAAACAGGATATTGCAGGCACATGACAGACTATGAAGCCACAGCAGGAAGAGTAATGATTGTTAGCATCACCTGTTTAAGCAGGGCCGGCGACAGGGGGGGTACAACGGGTACAGCTGTACCGGGCCCCGGACTTAAGGCGGGGCCCCCTTAAATCCGGAGCAGGCCCGGTACGCTGCTGTACCCCCTTGTCGCCAGCCGGGGGGGGAGGCCCGCGGGTGGCGGGAGACCAGCTGGGGGGGGGGGGCCCTGCGGGCGGCAGGAGACGGGGGGCCCCCGCGGGCGACAGGAGACCAGCAGGGGGGGAGGGGTGGCCCGCACGATCTGCGTACAGGGCCCCCAAATTCCTGTCGCCGGCCCTGGTTTAAGAAGAAGAATTTTGTAACCTAGGTCTCCAATAGCAGTCTTTACTTTGTTCAAGATTTTACTCCCACTTTCTGGGGAAGGAAGCATTAAGAAGAAATTTTTGGAGGTGTTCAGATACTTCATTGATAGACTAGAGGAAACAAGCAAGAGAAAGAGCTAAATTCATCCAATACCCTGATCAATACAAGTGTTTTGCACACTCCTATTCTTGCCACTAGCATCTGTTTGCACGAGACCACTCATGTTGCTGCTTTTAGTCCCAGAAGCAGCAAGCAGAGATGCTAACTCTGTCTGTGGCTGTGCCTGCATCGATTAGGGGCTGTGCCTGCATGGATTAGGGTTTCCCTGTGAAGCAGGTAGCACTGGGAAAGGAGCACAGAGGCAGAGGCCTCTATGGTACATCTTGTCTGCAGGTGTAGATGGCAAGTGGTTCCCCCAGCATCTGGGGAGCGCACTTGCTATAGACCTGTGCTTAGTTACACTCCGGTGAAGACTTCAGTAGATTTTAGCAATAACGCAGGCACATTGTGTCTACATAGGAAGAACACGTTCCTTCAGGCGGAGCTGCTCCATACACCCTACATTTCACGGGGGCTCAGGCATAATATGGATCCTACTTTTCAGCAATGTTGCACTACAGCAAACTGATAAAATGCTAATCAGCCAGATAGATCTGCTTGAAGACTTTTAAAGGACAGGACAGAAAAAGAAGATTCAAAGGCTCCTTAAACTATGCAGCCTGATTCACTAACTCATGGCTTAGGGCTGAGCTGAATTCAAATACAGCGAGAGGAGAAAGGCCCAATAGGTACACAACTGAGAACTCCCTAATCAAAACAGCTTTTAAATACAAAACCTTTGCCAAAATAACCTTTCAACAAGAGGTTAATATTATATTTTGTAGGCCAGATTCATCCACCTTACTCCTCAAGTAGTCTCACTCATTTCCGTGGGATTACTCACAGTAAGGTACTACTAATGCTGACAAAAGTCTGACCCAAATTTTCAGTGCTTGTTATTGCACACCAGTCTATATTCTTTCTTAATAATAGGAGCTAAGTTTTAGTTGTCGTCCCCCCCTCCCCCGCATAATATTTTTTGCTATTCCCTTGATAATAAGGAAGATGCCATTATATTCCCATTACTTAGAAACACCAAAGCCACCAAACCAAGAAGAATGAGAAAGCTAGCAAGACTGGTTAACAAAAGCATGGCAAAGTTAACTGCCTAGAACATAGATATTTCTCTTGCAGACGGTGTAAGTATAAACACAAAACATTTGTGTTTTAGATGGCTTGTTGTCCTAAAGGAGTCAACAAGCATTTTGCAAACTTTGCATAGCTCTGTATGCAAAGAATGAGAAACTATTTCTACAAGTTATTTGATTTTTTTCCCCATATTTGAGTGGACTGATAATTTTTCATTAGTAGCTTAGTAAAGTTACTTAACTGACAGAAACACAGAAAAAAGTTTTAAGACAATATTTGGTTAAAGCCAAAGCAGTTACATTAAGAATAGCCATCCTGGATCAGACCAATGGTCCATTTAGTCTTTCAACAGTGGCTAAAGCCAAATGTTTCAGAAGGAATGAACAGAACAGACAATCAAGTGATTCATCACATGTTGTCCACTCCCAGCTTCTGACCATCAGAGGCTAGGGATACCCAGATAAAATGGGATTGCATCCCTGACCATCAGCTAATAGGTTCAAGGAGGTTAGGTCCAATAATGGTTCTCTCCATTTTTTAGACTCCTTTTGGGGTTTGGCCTTCACAACATCCCCAGCAATGTATTCCACAGGTTAACTGGGCATTGTGTGAAAACAGAAGTACTTCCTTTTTTTCTGGGTTTTAAACTTGCTGCCTATCGAGGTCATTGGGTAATCCCTGGTTCTCGTATTATATGAAGGAGTAAATAACACTTCTTTATTCACTTTCTCCATACCATTTGTGATTTAATAGACCTTTTTAGTCATCTCTTCTCCAATATGAAAAGTCCCAGTCTTCTTAATCTCTCCTCTTATAGAAGCTGTTTCATGCCCTTAATCATTTTTGTTGCCCTTCTCTGTAACTTTTCCAGGTCTTATATGACTGAGATGGTGTGACCACAACCTCAAGCAGAATTCTAGGTACAGGCATACTATGGATTTATATTTTCTGCCTTATTATCTCTCTCTTTCCTAATTAGAACCATGATTCTTAAGAATGCACTCATCCAACCATGGATGATAAGCCAGGTGACCCAAGTGTCCAATCAAAATAGACATTATTCAAATCTTCAATTCCAGCTACTTTTGCAAAACAACGCCTTAACATTGAAATTGAGCTTTTCATGTTTCTTTTTTCTTGGATGATTACAAATCCAAAAAGTTTTTTAGAGTCCAAAGATATTTAGGGTTGTGTTTATTTTTTGACAAAACCAAAAAATTACTGTAATGAAAGATATTCAGTAGAACCAAACTAGCTTTTGAAAAGCTGTAATGCAGCCATTTCATGAAGGCTTAGGAGAGTGGCAAGCAGCTTGTGATCTCACTCCTGGCAGACTTCTTCTCACTGAGAGACTGCTGTGTGGGTTCAATGGGGGGAAGTGAGTCTGGCCCAATATCCATTACAGTTTGTCTTGCCATTTAAAAATTAGATCTTTGTTTTAAGTTCAGGAAAATCTTGATGTAATGAAAGAAGCAATCTGTTCTCTGCCTATTGAATCACAGCAGCTATGAACTAACGTAGCCCACATTTAACCACAACATTGGCCTAGTCACGGTTTTCACAAGTTTGTATAATTTTAATGGAAAGTGCATGTTCCAAGTCTGGAAATTTGACTTAAGACGACAGATATACTCAATGGCATGTGTCTCTCTTCCCCTCCCTGCACCTCCCAAAACCTCTGGCAGGAGGGAAGTCAAATGGGTTTGAAATTTCCTTATAAAACATAGAAAGCAATACCTGATTCAACAGTGGGAATATGTAGATTTGAACTATTCAAGTAGTAAACTCTAGTGGCTCAGTTTATTTGAGCTTGAATGCAGTTGGGGGTGAGGGGATTAAAGTGAGTTATAGAAGAAGACTTATGATACCAGTGGGGAAGCCATTCCAGATCCTTGTTTTTCTCTAATAAGGAATTCTTCTGGAATACTTTGGAAATGGTTCCTAAACATCTGCAAAATTTAGGCTAATGTTGTGGATGAAGAATACTGTACTGTTTTAGTTTACAGGCATTGTGGTTACCTGCCAAATTATTTTGTGTTTCACAAGGGAGGCGCAACAATATTTCTCATCTTGCCTTCTGGTATAGTTATTTTATTCCAGTTTCCATCAATTAAGACCTGGGATTGCATACTCAAGGCTCAGATGGCTTACGTTGGTACAGTTGGGTTGATTTTAATTGATCTATTGACCCACCGACACAAGATTCCTTGTACCGCAATTAGCTTGCTTTGCTTCAGTTATTCATTGTGTTCATGTTCAGAGATGTTACAGGTTAATACAATGAATTTGTATCACTAGAATAGTGACATTTGGCCCACCAAACTAGTGACCCATTCAAACTTGGGTTCACCGTAACAGAATTTTGCTAACAGAATTTTTTTTGTTCAAACAAAAAGTGAAAGTCAGTTAAAAGGCACCAGTTTCACCTAGTTGTGTTCAAATCATGAACAGCAAGTTACAGGGGGCTCTAACTAGCAATGCACCAGAGCAACAAGCTCAGATCTAAATGCACCTGAACTTTGGGAAAGTTTGATTCTAGATGTCAAATATTCTAGCTCAGACCAATCTTTAGTGAGAAATAAATCAGCCCAAATTTGTTCAAAACTGGGACCAGGTCTCAAAAAAAATAAAAATTGTGAACCACAGCAAATCATTTTATTAAACCTTCAGGTCGAGTTTTAATGAAACCCCAAACTAGATGATTTTGCATGGCTTCCAATTTCATCCCTAACTAGCTTCATGCAATTCTACTACAGAATTAGTTTCAAATTCACGTAGTTGGGTCACATTGGGAATGGTGTTAGCATTCTGCTCGAGACCATTGCCTATCATACTGTCCAATATCATCTCACTATTTCCTTTTGCTCCCTTATTTGTCTATAGCTTCTTGTTTCTTGTCTTCACTACAAGCTCTATGGAGCTGGGACTGTCTTTTTGTTGTGAATGTGTACAGCGACTTGCACAATGGGGTGCAGATCGATGACAAAAGCTCTCCAATGCTGCTGCAGCCCCAATAAGTGATCGCCCCTACTTGAAGATTTCTCCATCTTTCACTCTTTGGTACAAATGACAGCCTCCATTTGAGAGAGGACTGGCACTGAAGTTGCATGTGCTGACGATAGGTAGAATTGAGGGTGGCAGTATGCAGTACAGCTGCTAGCAATCCCTCACCAGGTTGGTATGTTAAAGAAGCTGATCTGACAAATCAGCTAAGACAGCTTTAACGCACAGGTCCTAGAGAGGAACAGCTGCTCCTGTTATGCCAGAGGGATTGCTCAGAGAAACATTTTGTTAAAATGGTTATTTGGAAATATTTCAGAGGTATCTTCCTCTTCAATAGATACTTGATCTCAACAAGTATTTCTGCAGCATGAAACTGTGTCTGTTTAATAAGTTCTTCCAATGCTCTGCTCAGGATGGGATGATGAAATTGCACACAGATGTGCTTTGAGCACTAAAAACACATCTGCCTTCTAACCAAGGCTCACTTTGGGCTTCACAAATAATGTTCTGTTACAACATGCTTGTGACTGTCAATAAGTATCACTAAGGCACTGGAGAGTGTGATTTACCCAGAGAAACAATCTATAGAATCCAACCCTAGTTTTGCCCTTTTGCCACAAGATCTCTTCCCCCTGCCATCCAGAAAATACTTAGATGAAATCATCATATACCCTGGTAATGACCCTAGTGAGGATAAATTGGTAGCTCTCTGATACTGCATTCATGTCGGAGATGGTAGCCCATAGCACTGGTCCCAGCCCCATTGACTTCAGTTTGTTGGGGGGGCTTGATGAGACTGTGTATATCTGGCTGTGGACTCAGGACTATAAATGATACCATCAGCTTTAGTGCAGAATGCCATTTCTGCTCTGTTTGCATCAATAGCCAATGCCAAATACATTTCCAAAACAAAATCACATTAAAACCACCTAGAAAAAACTGTGTATTTGTCATAATTAATATTTGTAAGTCTAAGGCAAAATGTTAGAAGAATCAGCCAGTGATTGGTTGGTGTTGCTTGAATTTTTCTAGCCTTTATCTCCAGCTTATGAATATTAGACTATAAAAGACTGAAAACTGTGCAAAACATAAAATAAATATCAGGCCCCTGACTGCCAACGTGTTTTTTACAATGGAGAGCATAATAATAGAAAGGAGGTGAGTGGAGATTCTGGGTGAATTTGTTTATTCATGGAAGTGAGTCCAGACAGTCTAGGTGCCAAAGATCCCTGCAATGTGATCAAGCTGGATTTCATAGAGAGTTCAGCAGTCACAGAGCTGCTGGTGAGCAGATTTCTCAAAAGCAAGAAATAAACAGAAGTATCAGCAGTTCTGGATAAGAAATTCCACTAAAAGGAAGAAAATGGGGTGTCTAGATATCTTCCATGGCTTTGGAGAGAAACTCAGATGGACACCTAAGAAACATTATTTTCAAAAATCTGTCTTTTTAATTGTTCATAAGTCCTTAGAAAAGCAGCAATAAAATGGACACAAAAAGAGATACGTCTTCAGGAGCTATTTTGGGATGCTCACTCTTTTTTGATTTAGAGTAATGAATGTGAAAAGTTTTGGTTTTCTCGTCTAATTTAAAAGTTCATGTGCTTCTCTGAATTAGTCCACAACTCTTTAATCTAGAAATCTCCTGTGAGGGATGCCCTGGCTTCATCTGGGACAGATCCTCAATTGTCTATACTGTTTACGCCACATGAGGCTCTGAGCCTTTGGGTACAAACTGTTGTGATAACTTGGAAGTAAGCTTTCCAGCCAATATTTTTTTGAACCTCAAAAGTTTCTAGTTTGGTTCAACTTTAGAGCCAAGATTGTGGTTCCTCTTTTAGATCAACTGGTTCTTCCAACTGAAAACAGGAGGAGGATAGAGCTGTATGACTTTTTGGCAAATAAATTCTTTGAAAAATAGTTTCAATGTCCTGAAAAAAGTGTATTTGTGAACTTGGGTCCAGTTCAGAAAAAAAATTCATCTGAAAACAAAAAAACCCCAAAATGTTAGTGTCAAAATTCAATTCAAACAAACATTCAAAATGTTTCATTCAACCTGATTTTTTTTTTTTTGCCTAAACAAAAAGATTTTTTTAAAATTTAAGTTCAGCCACCAAATGGAAAGAGTAATTAGTTGCTACTGGAGGAAATGATCTCGGAGTTTAGGCAGCTCTATTGTTCCAGAGAGTCTTTGATCTTGTTCCTTACCCTGTCTCTACAGGGTGGGGAAAAGGCTATAGGTGAGCAGATTCATTACACAGAGGTGTCACCCCTGGCAACAGTGCTGCCCCATCAGTGAGCTACTTTTGACACTCCTGCTTAGTATTTGTATTGTGGGTAAGTGGACATTTGCCACTCCCATGAGTATGGGAGTGACAGTCTGGCCTTGGCTATTTCAAGGATAAGTGTATAATATATAATAATATATATAATAATATATATAAGCCTTGTGTGAGGAACAGGGTGCAGGTGCATTGCCGCAGGAGCAAACCAGAGACCAAATGGATGCAGAGATGCAATTAACTCTTCACCTTTCCCTTGCTCTGGAGAGGAAGTCAATGACTTCACTCCTTTCCTGAGCAACTTGTCCCCCCACACACACCTGTGCGCACCCAGCCAGCGTGCCGGTTGGGCGAGGTCTGAGTCAGCACACATTGTGTTCCCTTGTCCCTTGATCGCTGTGAGAAGTATCCCCAAGTGGCCCATGCTCTACACTATGCTGCAGCAGTAAGTGGAGTAGCCCATACTCAGATGACAAGGAAAGTAAAGGGGGGCAATTACTGTCCCTTACTTCCCACCCCATATAGGGAAGCATGAAATGTGATAGAGTAGCCTAACTGTTCTTCAAACTCTTCTCTAATACAGACCATCATCCTTTGCCCTTATCCCCCCTGAACTGAGTTTTAGGAAGAATTTCCCAAACAAGAATGTAGGCAAGTTTGATGCCATTATAAAGCATGTACTCTGAGACCTCTTAGATATGCTATAATCTCCCCTTAGAGATAGTAATTACAGAAGAGTTAATGAAAACCCATTAATCACAGCCTTAACCACCACAACATTTTTCAGCACAGGAGGTTGGGCGTAACTCTCAGCAGCAAGACAGTTTAGATTAACCAGTCTCAAGAATGTGCATGTATGACCTTTTCTGAGACTGCAGTGTCATTTGGCACATTTGCTTATTGCACGTAAGGTGGAGGTGACTGGAGATGGGAGAAATGAGTATCCTAGAGAGAACATCTGCAAACTTGGAAACGGCACGGTTCAGGGGGTCTCCATGAGTCCAAGCCTATCGCTCACCACCACCACCACTACCCAGTAATAAACAACTTGTTTGACACAAAAGCAAAGTTGCTCTCCACTAGCTGTGAAGTAACTCATCTTGGGAATTCCATGCTAGCAACTTCTGTTACTAGTGCAGAACACCCCATGAAAATCCTCAGAAATGACTGGAAAACTGCCCCCATGCTGGCATACAGCTTGCTGAGAGTAAGAGTTACCATTTTACACCACTTGGGACAGGTGAAAGGACATTGGAATGCTTTCTACACCTTTGTATATCAGAACTACAGTCTCTACAAGAGGATTTTTCTTCAAAAATTCTTAAGAACATTTACAGAACATGAGTCAGAGGAACAGATATAACACTGAAAAATCACTGTTGTAGACCTGAGCCTGCGAAGGATCTTTTGATGTAAAGTTTCACCTTTAGGGTCTGATTACAAAAAAATTTGTGTGCAGAACTTTGTATATATGCACTTACTCAACTTGTCCATGTAATGTTATTTGTACTCCTTACCCATTTTGAATGTACAGATATACAATTGCATGTGTTATTTACAAGCAGTGTATCTATTTGGTAAGTGTAACTTGATTTAAGCTCAGGAACTATGACTACTTGTAGTTTTCCTAGACTTTAATGCAGAAAGGAGAACAAATGGAGAAACACAGTAATGTGAATAGAGAGCCTGATGCCAACAGCTAGGAAAATAGTTTTCTTTATTTGATATCTCTATTCCTGTCACATCTGTCCTGGACAATTAGTTATCCTAGACCATTCACTTGCGCCCCCCCCCCCCCCATGAGATCTGGCACCTGATAAGGTTACACCATTTACTCTGGACCATGTTCTGTTCAGTGACCTCAGTGTTAATTTGTAGTAATGCTACTGAAGCCAGTGGAGATACTTCAGATCTACACCAGCATAGTTAACCAAGAGTACATCTTGATCCTCTGTCACTGCTCTGCACACCTCGTTATCCTGGAGAAATCTGGTATCTTTGGAGTTGGTCTGACACCAGAAGGGAAGATTTTTTTTTACTGTCCTCCTTTGTCAAGTAGAGTGCTTTGGAACCCACTCACATGTGTGGACTCAGTCTAATAAAATGCCCATTGGTCCCAGATTTTCCCCCATGAACACAAGCAGATGTTCCTGAACCACATTTAAATACAAAGCTTTCTAGCATTGCAAAGATACTGTCTGAGGACTGTAATGAGGGTCAGTAGGCCCACTGAGCCACTGGTGTGGTGGGGAGCTACTACCCCTTTGGGACAGCCTTGGTCACACCTCCCTGTTACTGGGGAATTAGGGTCGAGAGGTGCACTGGCCAAGGGTCCGTGGCGCGCCCCACAGGCAGGAGAGCGCCGGCCAAGGGTCCGTGGCGCGCCCCGCAGGCAGGAGAGCGCCGGCAGAAGTCTGGGGGTGTAACTCACAGGCGAGGGGGCACCAGCAGGACTCCGGGTCATCTGCCGCGGGGAGCTCCAGATCTCCTTCGGCGTCCGCTTCTGTCGGCCCCGGGGTGCTGCTGGGCTCTGGCAGTTTCCCGGGGTACTCTACCCCCGGCAGCTCCGGTTCTCCCTCCGTGGTCACCTCTGGCAGTCCCTCGGGGTACTCCGCCGCAGGTAGCTCGGGAAACCCCAGTCCTTCCTGCAGAGGAGGGTTCCCTGGGTCCCAGGCCTCCCCTGGTTCAGCAGCAAGGTATGGAGGGAGCAGCCTGCGGCCTGCGTCAGTCTCCCTCCCTAGCACAGCCCTGACTGAGCTAGGGGCCCCGCCCTTTATACTTCCTGTTCCGCCCCTCCTCTTCCTGGGGGCGGGGCCAGCTTGGTCTGGACCCGCCCACTCTGGCTGAGAGAGTGTTTCTTTACCCTCCAGCTTGGAGGGAGGCCACAGTGCCTCCCTACAGGGCCAATTTAGCAGCTGCAGCTGGGATGTCACACCCCTGACTGATCACAGCCATAAAGAGACTAGATTTGTTTGTTTCTGTTACGACCTCAGTAAGTAAATCACATTTTTCTATCTAAATGTTTGACAGATTAGATAGATTGTTTTTTGGCACTGCCCATACTGTTAGTCCCATAGAAACCATATTCTGTACTGTATACAAAGCAATGTATAGACAGGCACATTTTCTCTCGTGTATATTTATAAGGCCAAAAAAATGAATATAGTAATATATGTTACTTGTAATATATTTCCCTTGTTGGGCAAGTTTCTGTAAACACTTTTCTAAATCTTTTGGGGGGGGGGGTAAGAAGGGCCACTATTCAGTAATTGCTGAATGTATTTAGATTTATTGTGGCATAATTTAATTTTGTTGGCAGGGCCGAGATTAGAACTGTGTTGTATATACTTTCATCTTATCCAAAAAAATACTTTGAAACAAAACCAAGACTGTTTTCATTGAACACACACATGAATTCAATATGTAGTAAGATACAAAGTAACAGACAGGGACCTGTAAACAGTGAGATAAAAAACAACAGAAGAGGAATAGCTTTATACAACCAGATTTGATTGTAAATAAAGTGCCTGGGCAGGATGTTTGAGTAATAAATTACCTGTTTGGCTCTTTGCTGACATCTTTTTAGCTTTATTGACTTTTCAGTTTTATATAAGGAACTTTATTGCAAGGGGGGGGGGGGGAAATCTTTCCCTAGTCAAGATTTTTTTTTATAAAAGCAAACCAGTCTATTGCACAAGCCACATTGTGGAACTGGGGTCTAGATGCTAAGTATAAAGTGATTTAGCTTGTGGCATATGGCAAAATCATGAGAGACAGGAGGTGAAATGTGCATTCATTTAACCACATTTTAACAGGATCAGCATTTTGTTAATCTTATTTTACTAGTTGTTAGTAATGTAATAAGGAAAAAAAGAAGGATCTTAGTATTGTGTTATTGGAATACAAGTAGCCAGTGAAACCAGAGGATTAGACTTCAATGTCAGTTGGAGATGACATTCCTTTCATCCTACCCTAGCATTTACTGCTAAAATGAACAACAGTTCTGCTCTCAAGTTCTAAGACTGAAGCAATACCCCAGCCTGGGTTTGGAATGAACATAGATGTTACACAAAAATATTAAATTTCTTTTCCAGTTGTACAATTCAAATCTCAGGTTTTAAAAATCCCTTTGGTGTTTTCACATTGTTCAAGTTGCTCAAACTATTGAATCTAACCTTTTAGGTTTAATTTAATGATGCTTGAGAACCTGCTCCAATGGCCACTGACATCAGGGAGATGGAGGTAGAGATTTTTTCATTGACTTTAATTGTCATTCAGTGAGGCCCTAGATAGGTAAAGGTGGTTCAGAATTGACACATTTCATTTGAGTTCAAATATATTTTTGTCTGAGTAAGGATTAAATAAGGTATGTGGAATTTCAACATCAGATACAAGGCACATGAATATATATGAATACATACCTTTCTCCAGCAGGTTTTGGCCTTGGCTGACTGCAAATCCCATCAAGATCTGCTCTCTGCTAAATGAACAGAATTGCCGCCCTCCCCATCCCCAAGACTTTAAATAATTACTTACATCAGACGTGACTTTTTTGAAGGCCATGACATTTTTGATGGTAAGCATAAAAAGCGAATGGAAAGAAAGTTACAATATACCAAACACACAAAGGAGGGTACTTGTCCAACACAGGTCTCGTGAATAGCTTTGCAATGCTTCAATAAGCCATGTCATGTCACTCAGTGTCTCAAGACCTGAACTAAAACAGTACTTCATTAAGAGCCTGAAATGTGAATACCATTTCAAGAGTGTGTTGGTTACATTAGAAATATTTATCCGGGGAGGTAGGCGGAGGACAAGTCATCAATAGTACCTCCCCCACAAAGTCCCCAACTATCTACACACTATTTGCAAGGAGAACTGGAAATGTAGCTCTTGCTTGCTATAAGCCAATGAAGTACATGTGTTTTTAATGTGCAAATTCTATACTGAGGAGGAGGGATAGCTCAATGGTTTGAGCATTGGCCTGCTAAACTAAACTTAGGGTTGTGACTTCAATCCTTGAGGGGGCCATTTAGGGATCTGGGGTAGAAATCTGTGGGTGAGATTGTGGCCTGCATTGTGCGGGAGGTCAGACTTAGATGATCATAAAGGTCCCTTCTGACCTTAATATCTATGAGTCTATGCATAAAATAACCACTAATGAGCCAACAGACTGATAAATGAAGCTGAAATGGCAAGATGACAGATTGTTTAGGGGAATAAATTCTTAATTTTGTTGTAGAAACAATCCCTTCTCAGCAGAGAGGAGGACAATGTTGATGGTGGGCTTGATCCTCCACTCTTGGAATCAACTGGAGTTTTGCCATTATCCCTTGATAATTCCCCACTCCAGAAATGGACAAAGTTTGACTACGAAAGGTAACATCTCAATGAATGCAAAAGAAAAATCACAACAATGTTCAGCACAGGATTTGGATCAGACCTATGTTGCATTTATTGTACAATTTCTCTTAATCCAGAGCAGGCCACATGGTATAAAGTGCAATACTGGAACCATATTCCACACCAACGCCTAATCACATTAGGAAATGAATAGAGTGCCTAGAAAGTATTCTATAATTTACTCAAAATAGTTATTCAGTTGCTGCAGCCAACATTCCCTTTTAAGGAGTCAACTGCTGCTACTTAAGTCATATAAAATATCACCAAAATCCTTACTTGTTAGTAGACAGAGTGGGTTAGTTTATATCTTTTATTGGGCAAACTTCAGTTGGTAAGAGAGAGAAGCCTTTGAGCCACAGAGAGCTCTTCTTCACGTTTGGGAAAGGAACTCTTAGGCTGAACCCCTCCTCCCCACTGTAGCCCAGTCCTAAAATGTGCAACTTGAGCTACGCCAATAGTGTAGCTGAAGTCAAAATATCTTAGGTCAACTTACTAGACTGTCCCCACAGCAGCAAGTTGACTGTGGCCACTCCCCCGCTGACTCTGCTTACTCCTCTTGCTGACATGGAGTTACAGAGTCGATGGGGAGCGATAAATTGATCCCAGAACACGCATCTAGCTGAGACGTGATAAATCAATCCCCAATACATTGAGCACTACCAGCCGATCCAATGGGTAGTATAGCCATACCCTTAGTGTCACACCAAAATGCTAGGTGGAACAGATTGATATGACCTCACCTACCTTGACTCTCTAATACCTTGGGACCAACACAGCTAAAACTACACTGCATAGAACAATTGATAGTAGACAGACATCCCTCCTCCAATGTTAGTATTATGTTCACAGGTAGCAGGCAGCAGGTGAGCAAGATATTTTAGGATTATACTAACAGTTGTCATAGATTTTGCAAGAAGCTGTAGAAAAACCTTAGACCAACATTCTCCTGCTTGGTTTGAGTCTTCTGTTCATGAAACACACCAGTTAAAAAGCAAGAAACTGCTGTATGTCCCATTGTTGATGTTCCCCACTCAGATCATGGTAATGACTCTGCAATAGTATGCTGGGAGTATGTCTACATGCAAGAGACCACAGGCTAGAAAGATGGGACATCCCTACCCCAGAAAAGGAATGAAGAAATGTTCTAGAATTGGGCAAGGAATTTAGTTAACACATTTTGTCTGCTCTGTTTATAAAGAGATTGCAAAAGTCTCAAATGCACTCACTATTTCAAGTTATTCACTAGTATTTTCAGAAAATAAGAGACCTGGTCTGCAGATCATTCAAGTTATAAAAATTGGAAGTCTCACAATTTGCACTACTTTGGATAGAGAAATTATTTGCATAAATTGCATAACATAGGGTGGGAAAAATTGGGCCCTTACTCACAATGCAATATTGGGATCTTAATCACAATGCACAATATCATGCAAGAAGTCCCCCTGAAGTCAGTAAGTGTTAGTCGGCATAAGAAACGGAGACAGAATCTAGCCCTTAATTTACAGTTTGCACTTGGACTGTGTATGAAACCAACCAAAACACAGAACAATCAGAGAATAGCAATAATAGACCAGATTGTTTAACCAGCCAACTCAGCACCAGTTTCATAACTGCAGCTCCTGGAACTGCATATTCAATTAGAAGTTTAATTCAATATGAGAGAAAACTGTGGGCTTCTCATGAATATTCATGCACACAAACCTCAAGCCCCCAGGTGTTTGAAGACTAACAAAAGGTTCCACCGACAGTAGAATGCAAATTAACTTATGAATTTGAACAATTTAAGGGAAAAATCTACTATTTGTCCAGCTCTGCAACATGGAACAGAAAGTAGTGGAACAACCTTCCCGTAATTTTCTTTGTTCTTACAAGACCCAGGCCTCAGATAGCTTCACCTTCAACTGAAAGATTCTCCTGCTTGTTTGATTACAAATAAAATGGGAGACAAACATATCCAAACCAACCTAGCAATGGAGCCAAAGACCCAACGGATTTACTGTTACCACCACTCTAATATTGAACTGTTCAGTGGTCATGTAGGGGAGATTTACAGGAAATCTCATTAAATTACAGCGTGGAATAGTACTAAAAGAAAAATTGCAAATACTTTCTAATTTGCAGTGTTCTGTGCATCGACTATCACCTCCATAAGGAAGGCTGGAAGAGAGGATGAATTCAGCATGCAAGATTGCTTAGTAAACTTTATAAAATAGGCAAACAATTCAGTTAATTTTATAATCACTCTGTCAGGTTACACATAAATAGAGCCCTACCAAATTCACAGTCCATTTTAGTCAATTTCATGATCATAGGTTTTTAAAAAATAATAAATTTCCTGATTTCAGCTATTTAAATCTGAAATTTCACAGTGTTGTAATTGTAGGGGTCCTGCAGGAGTTGTGGAGGAGGTTGCAAGGTTATTGTGGGAAGGGGCAGGTTGCGGTACTGTTACTCCTACTTCTGCACTACTGCTGCCTTCAGAGCTGGGCAGCTGAAGAGTGGCAGCTGTTGGCCAGAAGCCCAGGTCTGAAGGCAGAGCCACCGCCAGCAGCAGCACAGTAGCAATGATGGCATGGTATGGTATTGCCACTCTTACTTCTGCGCCGCTGCTGGCAGGGTGCTACCGTCAGAGCTGGGCGCCTGGCCAACAGGTGCTACCGTCAGAGCTGGGCGCCTGGCCAACAGCCACCACTCTCCAGCCACCCAGCTCTGAAGGCAGCTCAGAAGTGAGTGTGGCAATACCGTAAAATCCCCCCTCCCCCAAAAAAACAACCTTGTGACCTCCTCCTGCAACTCCCTTTTGGGTCAGGACCCCCAATTTGAGAAATGCGGTTCTCTCCTGTGAAATCTATATAGTATAGGGTAAAAGCACACAAAAGACCAGATCTCACAGGTGGAGAGCAGATTTCATGGTCTGTGACGCATTTTTCATGGCCATGAATTTGGTAGGGCCCTATACATAAAGCTATAAGCCTAAACTGAGAAGACAGATTGTCTGCAGTCTAATCCAAAATTAGCCATCAAAGAGACATGTCACTTCAAAAATCCCCCTACTGTCTCTGCTCTCTGGCCAACATTGTCTGAATGTTTGCATACACCTGCCACTTCATTCAGGTGGCAGAGAGTGATACTCATGGAAATCAACTCACTTCAGTGTATTTATTCCAGTTTATACTAGGGTCATAGCAGAATTTTGCCCAAGGTCTACAATGTAGTTTTTGGTATACTACTGAGACAGGCCTGCTTGCCTTCTCCTCACTTCTTTTATCCTCATCCAAGCTGTTCATGCAACACCACAATTATAAAAGAAGACATGGACCCATGTCCGTGATACATACTACACAGCAGGCACCTTCACGGTTATCCAATGCTCATTCTTTTTCAAATAAAACTTCTAAACCTTTCAAGACTGAGACCAACACCTCCAAATCTGGGTCTTTAGCCAAGGCTCATACAAACATATCTAATGTTTTACTCCCTTTTCCTCCTTTCCCTTTCTGATAGTACAGTCTCTCAAACTTGGCAAGCATTGCTGGGCTCAGGCCAACTGCTACTTTACACTGAGATTGTGCTTTTAAGGCATCACCCTCTGGGGGAAGGTGTGTCGACTCCCACATTAAACCACGAATCTCTGCCAAAATTTCTCTGTGGTTTCCAGGGTGCACACTCCACAGGTGTTACTGCAGATGGGAAAGCAGAAATAGTACCCCTGCTTTTCTTCTCCTTCCAGTGCCCACTGAGATCAATAGGAGCCTTTCCATCATCAGCTGCAATGGACATTGGATCAGGCTCTCAGCACAGTGACCAAAGCCACCAAGTCACACTGTGATGGGTTCTGAATTAGAACAATACTTCAGTAAGGTCCCCGAAGCAAAATCTTTTCCAAGATCCCATGAGTCAGATGCCCCAAAACACCCTGTAGCTCTGAATTCAGGAGGCCTAGAATGCAAGAAATGGAAAAGCAGCACCACAGAGAGCAGTCTGCCAGACCTGCTGAGCCACTACGATTGCTTTTTCAGTACAGCATGAATAGCAGAAACACCTTGGATCAAGTGAAGCACTCATGTGAGCCAGTCTAGTGCTCAACTTTATTAAAAAACAACAAAACAAAAACAAAAAACCCATAACCTGGGTTGAGATTCAGACTACTCCCTTGTTTTTCGCAGTTCACACCTTAATCTTGCTGAGCCAGATCCAACTGCCTTTGACTTCAGCGGACAGAATCTGGCCCTTAAATTCTGAGAGGAAGGCCCAAATTTGCCAACTAAGAATCTTATCACTGCAAGCTATTTGCTGTTGTAAATACATTTGTTTCAAGAGCACCATGCCTGCATACACTGAAAGAATATAAAGATTCCCATTGTTCTTAAACATACTCACTTTGGAAGTTCCCCATTCACAGCCATTCAGGCTGAAGTGATAAAATTGCACATTATCAATTACATAAAAATATAGCATGTGTGATTTCAGCCATACCACAAACAGTGGTGCTCTTAGTCACTGTAATCTGAAGTGACAAGACCCAGAACTGCAGGAAATCTAAGAGGAGCCATAGGCAAATATTCCAAGAGAAGTTGGGAAAAAATTGGAGCCCAACATTTTTTGGTGAAAGAGTCAGATGTGGTGACATTGAAACATTTTGCAAATTCATGTCAATGTTGCTAACTTGTTTGGGGGGGAAATGAAGTGCTTTGATCTGAGAATATCAACTAAAACTAAGCAAAGATTTTTCAACAGTAATGAGTTTACTGGAAAAAGCATTTTTCAAAGCACTAAAACTATTTATGAATTTGGGACACATTCAAATAGTTTTGGCCAAAAAAATGAAAACAGATGTCAAAAGTGTCAATAGTCAAAATGGTTTATATGAGCCAAATGAAATTGAGTTTTTCATTTTGTTGATGAGGGAAAAAATTCAACTTGGGTTTGAAATTAAATTTCCCCCCAGTTCAGCCACAGAACAAACAGATTATTTGCTTGGCTCTAGTCAAAACCAAGGTGGTTGATTTTTTTTTTTGGTTTATAACTTTTAAAATGAAATGGAAGGAAAAATTTAAAAAGTCAAAAATATTTTAAAATAGTTAGACTCTAAAAGAAATGTTTCATTCAATCAAAATGAGTTTTTCAGAGTTCTTCCAGAATTGTGGGAAATTTCATTATAAGCTCAGCTCAAATTCTAAGTGCTTTGCTGCTGGTTCACCCCCCTGCAAAAAAACTTGAACATTGCCAGCAATTTGCAGTGCTTCTTCTTCTCTTTCCTTAGTGTCTGTCTGCAGTATGACCAGCTGAGGCTCTGAATGTTTTGTACTTACAAGCTTTGAGGTTTAGGTGCACAACTGAGCCTGAAAGGAAGAAAGGGATGCCCTCCAAAATGCCCTTGTACTTTAACTGTAAGCTCTGTACACAGTGCAGTAGGTTTGCAAACAAGATTGTTACACTGAAAAAACCCATCCATTAACACTAGTCAAATATTAAAAAATGTCCTGGATTTTAATAGATTTATAGAATAATTTATTCAACAAGTACTTTCCTCCTCTATGCCTACAAGGGTGGGGGGGGGGAGTTTGTGATTATGTTTGCAAAAATATCATGAAATGTGTATTGGTGATTTTTTTCCATTTTGCAGAGCTGTACTGTCCCTCAATATTAAATTCAGAAGGATATTAAAATATTTCAGACCATATTCCTCCCTCAGTATGGCAGCAGATAGCTTTATGTACTTTGAATGAGGCAGTGATATAAAAAGGTTTTCGTTTCCAAAGGTAAACACTCAGTAGTCTCTCCTCTGTGCATTACCAGCAAATCTCAAGCTCTCTTACATCTTTCAAATGGGATGGAACAGATCATTGAAAGGATGGAATTTGAGAGGAAAGGATGCGTGGCTGGCTCAAAGGGAAAAAGAAAGTCAGACTGCTTGTGAACCTTTCCACATATATCCTCTTCAGTGCTGGGCAGCACACTATTGTGCTTCCCATATTTAAAACAAGAAATCCATTTATTTGTAGGTGTATGAAGTTCAACCAGAACAAATCTTTCAAGCCGAAGTTAAAATATTTTTAGTATGATGAATGTTACATTACAGCCTGCTTGTAAATTAAAGGAATAGAATATGATGTACTGCAAGCAAGATGTATATTTTCCCCGTTAAGTTCTACCACCTATAAATCACTGCCATTGCACTTCATTTTAAAATTTTTGAATTCATAAGTGGTGGTGCATTTCTTTGTGTTTTTAAATAAAAATGATTAAAGGATGTAAATGTTTATTTAGGAAGAGGTATGATGGTCTGAGACTTCATGAATTAAAATGAAAGAGAAAATATATTAAAAGAAAGGAGAACAAATCAGTTTAGATTTCTAGTTAACCGCAATATTAGTAGCGTCCAACTATTGAAGATTAGTTTTGTATTATAGATAGTAGCTAAATTCTGCCTCAGGCCAAGCGGCCACTGCCCCACCATATGTGGCCAAGTGTTGGTGGTAGTACATGAGGAGGGGGCTGAATTCTGGATCAAAAATGCTCTCCTTCCTTTACTACCTGGAGTAGCTGGGATTCGGAACTTTGATGTTAGTCAGTTGAAAAATGGCCAACACGTGGTATAGTAGACTGGGTGCTTTATTGGTGGTCATTTGTCCTGGGTTCTATTCTCAATTTTGCCATAAACCTACCTCCAGCGAGTCATTTAATTTCTCTGTGCTTCTGTCCTTTCCCACTTAGGGTGACCAGATGTCGCATTTTTAAAGGGACAGTCCCGTTTTTGGGACTCTCTCTTATATAAGCACCTATTACCCTCCTTCCCATTTCTTTCACAGTTATCTGGTCATCCTACTCCCACCCTTTGTTTTGTAAATTCTTCGGGGCCCAAACTATCTGACAATGTGTTTACAGAACCTAGCACAAAAGGGTTCTTAGTTCATTCGGGGCTGCTAGATGCAACTGCAACACAACTATAACCATGCTTCCCACCAACTCCCCAGAACAGGTCTAACAGGAAGAAGAGAAATAAATCACTGCTTGACTTCCTTGGCCACACGAAAGGGGGAATGTGGGAGGAGAAAAAAAGTGAGTTACTGCTGGTTTCCCCCTCCCCCCCACCCCCCACCCAGGAAGATTAGGAGAGAAATATCCAAAGCTTTGCTATCTAACCAATCTCATGGAGAGTGAGCGGTGGGCAGCAGTTGCTTCATCTAGTTCCCCTACCACTCACTTCCCCATTCAGTACCATCAGAGAAGCCGAGAGGGATGCTGGAAAAGAGGCACAGGGCAAAACTAAGGCTGGGTTATAAAAGAGGTTTTATTGCTGACCTGGGCGGAAGAGGGGAAAGGATCTGGTGATGCAGCTCCTACCCCAAGCTGAATGTGCAATGTCTGTGGAGAGGAAGAAGAAAACCCTGCAGAAGACTATCTTAGTAACAACTAGGAGTTCACTGAATTTCATCCCCCACCACCCACTCCCCCACCACCACCCGCCACCCACAAGATGGATTCAGATCAACTTCACTCCTCTTGGAGCTCTTAGGCTGCAAAATTAGGTTAAAAGCTTTCCATCACTGCTGCCCACGTTGCTCCTATTCCAGCCTAGATTGTATTTCCTTCACCCACCTCTTTCCAAGCCTCCTATTCTCCCAGCTTTGTAGTTTTGTGAGTATTACCTAACCATCTGAAGATGTTAGCATGGGATCTCTGAGGTCAGTTGTCATCAGTGCTCACATGTGAGTGGCTATAGCAGCATACGGGGTCATACAGCAGCCTAAGTAAGGCCTTGTCTACAGTATGGGGGGGGGAGATTGATCTAAATTACGCAACTTCAGCTACGTGAATAATATAACTGAAGTTGATTTGCTTAGATCTACTTATCGCGGGGTCCATACTACGGTATGTCAAAGATGTTCTCCTGTTGACTCCCCTTGTTCAGGTGGAGTACAGGAGTTGACGAGAGAGTGACCTGTGGTCGATTTCGTGGATTTTCACTCCCTCAGTAAGTGTAGATACGCCCAGTGTTTAGTCAGGACTGACTCTTCCATAGATCTAAATTTATATAGGCCAAAATCCCATACCCTAGAACCTAGCTGGGATGGCTTACATCTTGAGTTAGTGCATGTTCAGTAGCTTCACAGCCAAACCCATGCTTCCCTCAGCCTAGGAAATGGAAGCTTGAAGGTAAATACTAAAGACTACCCCTGTGGAGAGTTAATACTAATGATGGGTCTTACTCTGGGTCAGATCCTTCTCCCATTGAATGGCCGCTGCCTATACACAAACTGAAGCGGCACTAACATCTATAATATAATGTCCAGCGTGGTAGAGACATTTAAATCACTTGATTTAAAAGTCAGGTTGAGGCTTTGTAAAGCAATTTGAAAGTTTGTGCTATTGCATCTTTAATCTTATAATAAGCTAAATTATAAATGGGTATTTTTAGTGCTACTATGGCTAAAATCCTTTTTGTCAATTGCAGTTTTGTAACATTCAAACAATATATCATGAGCTAAGGCTCTGATCCTGCCAATGATTAAGCAGATATATAAAACTTTGTACACATCTATTGACTTCAATAGAACTATTGAGGTACTTAAAGTTAAGCATGGGCATAATTTATTTTTATTAAAATATTAGTCATTATATTTTTACTAAGTACTTACTGTCAAATTCTTTGTCAGTTCCAAACAAAGTTGTTTTAGAGTTAACAAGGACAAGATTAAACTTTAGATACATTAACAAAAACAATTTATTAAAACCATGGTCCCTTGCAAAGTTTTTGAAAATAGGAGCCTAAAAGGTAGTCTCCTAAGCCCATATATAGACACCAATATATGAATGAAAATATATTTGTTTAGAGCATTTCACATTTCTTCACCTGGTGAACATTCAATATAACAGAAAGTGGAGTTGATTGAAAATATAGCACAGGTGCTTTACTTATCAGTTTTGAGTTTGAGTTGGTGTGTACGGACAGTAACGATATTAGTGAGGCTCTGAACTGGTCTCTCCAACAGAGGCGCCAATGAAATGGAAAAATTAAGCAGAAGACAATATATAAAATATCACATATAAAAAATATTAAAAAAAAAATTCTACTAATTAGGAAACTGAAAACAAGCATAAAACATCCACTTTAATTGCTGATGTCTCTAAACAGGAATAAAATGAATGTATATTTTAAAAGACAGTAGTTTTATTTTTAAATAATGACTTTCATCTACCCTAATGTCCAGGAATTTTTGTGGGATATTCCCCAGACATGGATGTTGATCCAGCTGAAGCAGAGTGCTCTCAACCCCCCAAAGATCCATCCCATGTTTTACACTGAATCCAGTGCCTGGTGGCACAGAACATGAAGGGTTTAATCTACACTGGATCAGAATCTATTCAGCACAGCTATAACCAATGACACATGCATTTGTGCACTTTTATACTCAGCATTAATGCTTCATTTTAGGGAGCCTTAAACCAAAAGGCCGCAAGAGGCTGCTTAGAGAATTATATTTATATCCATAAACCTAAAGAGGGTTGTTTTGTTTGGCATTTCCTATCTGACTGGCTCTCGCCAACAATGGAGCTTTTGTTTATTTGCATTTGAAGTGTTTACTTTTGCTGCAATTGTAATAAAAGCCATCCTGGCAACAGGCAATTTGTAGAAAACAATGGAAGGCTGGAAAGCAACTTGTAACACCGTCCATCAAACTGAGCTTGTAACATTTCTCTTGAGGCACCGGGCAAAGTAACATCCTAAAAGAGCAACCTCCTATTTTTTACGTAATTAACATTTACGGTATTTAAATGAATACAATACCTTATATGGTGCTCAGTTGACCCCCCCCCCCCCTTGCGAGTGAATTCCTTTCTCGAGGAACAATTCAGCACAACCAGCAACCATGCAATTTTCTCAAACACTGCTCACTCAATTGCCTTTTCCCCCAGTATGCAAAATGAATGCTCTAAGTTTTTTCAAAGCTCTACCTTTTTCTCCACAAATGCATTCTGCTATGGACTGAGGTCCAATCCTGAATTCCTTGCAAATTCAAAACTCCCTTGGAAGTCAGTGCACATTTAAAGCACTTAAAATTGAAGAGAAATTCAGGACCAAGCCCCAAAATGACAATCAGAAAAAAGTGATGCAGTTTTACAATAGACTTCATTTGTAATAGCGTTTATTCACTTAACATAAAAGAACATCGCTTTGTAAATAAGGTGCCTTCTATAGTTCAGGAGTGGGTTTTTTTGTCATTTTCAAAAAAGGGATTAAAACACAAAATGGAATAGCTGCCAGCAAGAAGAGATTGTATACAATATTCTGGATCTTTTAGAAAGGATTAGACATGTTCTAAAATGTTACAAAAAGAAAGTGTTTCTCAAAGGAACATCTCCTACAGTGTACACTAATGTCTTTGTAGATTGATGCTATTTGTTTATTTTTCCACTGTTATGATAGATGTTATAAATATGCCCAGGCATGTTTAGAACTCTGTTTCATTTCTCACAGTCAAATGTATCATTTTTAAAGTCCACAATTTAACCAGAGAAGGAAGACTGTGAATACATAAGTACATACATAAGAATCCAGCTTTTAAAGTTTCATTTACTTCCAGTTTTAGATCTATACATCTTTAGTACCATTACAACAAGAGGTGAGAACATTCCTAGCCTCCCACATTTGTGATTAAAAACTCTTCTATAGAGAACTAAACACAAAAGCAATACTAGACTCCAACACCACCAGAGTGTGTGTGGGTCTCACAATGGGAGGGAGGCATATAGCTTTGTTTAAATACAGTTTACCAGCCAATGTGGTATTACTCACTTGGCTACAAAGCCTATTTTTAAACTCCATTTAAAGACAGTGAGTTTGTCAGTTAATTGTGTGAGTTGATTTACTACCTCACTAAGCCATTTAGAATTTTCCAAAAAGCTTTGGAAAGCTTTAGTACCAGAATTTCTCTCCAAGGTCTGCTTTGGTACCAATGTTTGATTAAATTAAAACCTAATTAGAGTCCATCTAAAGACAGTGAATTTGTCAGTTAATTGTGTGAGTCGGTTAATTGTGTATTTAAACTCTAGTGAGTTTGTCAGTTAATTGTAAACTTTTTTTAGACCTGTGTCAATGACCTTCAGTCTAGAGCAGAATAAGCTTGAAGGAACAGTTTTTACAGGTGAAGCTGGAAGTAGTTACACTGCTCACCAATGATAAAGCCATGTTTTCTCCATACTCCAAGCATACAAGAACCAGTATCTCAGGACTCAATCCAAGCCCACTGAAATTATCACAAATCTTCCCATTGACTTCATTAGGCCTTGGATCAAGCCCTAAGTCACAGTTACCTTATGGTGGTATCTAAGTGTTGACTTTTACCATATGTAGCTTCTGACAAGTAAGAGAGAGAGACAGAGACAGAGTTTGGATGGGGATATTGGGGGCAGAAGATATACAATTCCCATGGGGTACTGCTTAGTGTCAAACCAAGCCAAAATTAAACATTCTGAGTCTGTTCCAACCAACAGTTCTAAAACATTTCAATTCAGAACTCTGTTCAGTGAGAAGTTTTGATATTTCAAGTTTTTGGCTAAATTTGGAAGGTAAAAAAAGTTTTGAAATATTGGGATTTAACGCAGGCTGGAAATTCAAACCATCAACAAGCTCTGCTGTCAGTCTACCTTCCTAAGAAGCAAGACATTTCCTCTTTACCAAGCCTCCTTAACCCTCCAGCAACTGTTTCCAATTAGACTCAGAGTCCAGATTTGCACCTACTCTAATGTGTCACTTAGGTTTGCACCTACTCTAATTTGCACTTTAGGTACAGACAAACAAGCTTAGGTGAAAAAGTAAAATCAAAACAAGTCCACATTTCTGATGTGAAAGTCTCAGCTTTATTTAAGGTTCATTACTCTTTCTTCCCAACCTGGTTCCTCACGGATGTGCCACTAGTACCCTTGCCTCTGGGAGCTGATCCTCTGGTGAAGAAAGAGGGGAAAGCAGACTGCTCCACATCCTTCCCAGAGGCAGGAACTTATGAAGTAAATTGAAGGACAGCCAGGTAATATATTCTTCCACAGCTGAACAGCCTTCATAGAATCATCGAATCATCGAATAATAGGGTTGGAAGGAACCTCTGGAGGTCATCTAGTCCAACCCCGTGCTCAAAGCAGGACCAATCCCCAACTAAATCATTCCAGCCAGGGCTTTGTCAAGCCTGATTTTAAAAACCTCTAAGGAAGGTGATTCTACCACCTCCCTAGGTCACCCATTCCAATGCTTCACCACCCTCCTAGTGAAAAAGTTTTTCCTAATATCCAATCTAAACCTTCAACCCTTCCCTCACCCCAGCTAAGAGGAAAAGATCCTGTGGCCTCTCCATTGGTCCCTACTATAGAATACACAGCTTAACATCATTCATGGAGTTTCTCCAAGGCCTTTTGGAACAAGAGTCAGAAACTCCAAAGCTCACAAGCACTTTTACTCTATTTCCATGAGTTTAGCTGTTCTTGAAGGCAAGGGACAATGTTAAAACCAACCCTGTCCCATCCTCTTGACCAATCGGAGCCCTAGGAACCAAGTGTTCTGACAACATTCCCAGAAAACCTGCACCAGCCATGGTCCATCCTGAAATCATACTCCTCATTCAATCAGTCTGCCCATTTTAAACACTTTCACAGACTTCAAGCAGATACAAGGAAAATCTATTAAGTTGCAAATTACATTAATGCTGTGGCCATTTTTGGAGCAAGAACTCACATACAAGCAGAAGCTTAACATCTATGTATTGTTATTACTGAAACAGAGGCCATAGAACACACGTACTTCATATAAACCACATTTTCTATATATATATATTTGTCAAGTGTGCTTCTTTTGTCTAATCTAATTCATATTCTAGAAACAACAGTCAGATGCATAAATAATGGGTCTCTCTCTGTCGGAGGGGAGAAATCTGCTATGTCCCATAAAAAGAATTAAATTAACCTCTGCACAGAGGCCCACCACTTAGTGTTTAAAATGAAGCTTAAGGAGTGTCTTGGGCTCATGTTGGCCTTACAGGGCTGAATGTCATCCTATACTACTACCCCATATGCTCCTGAACCAAAAATATATCAACAGGGTTTCCTCCTTTTCCAAATTCAGTCAGAGTGCAACCTAGAGCTCAGACAGCAAGAGCAGTTTTGCATTAGACTGGATAGTTCTTTAGCTGGTCCCCAAAGCACTACTAGCTGGATCTATTGTTAATTAGGGTATTATGTCCCCAGTGAGATGTAAAGTCACTTACCAATAACCCACACACAAATATGGATAATCATTTCACGCAATCCCTGACAATACCTGCTCATTCTCACTCCTGTCCTTGGATTTTAAAGTTCAAAAGGAACTACCACAGTTCCCAGAGATCAAAAGTGCGATTCACAGAATGACTTTTTTCTTATTTCTTTTTTAGAAGGGCTGCATTATATTGGGTCCTTTCTTCCAGGATTGAATTTTATAATAGACTCTATTGCAACTATGACAGAGCTAAGACAATTTGTATAGCCAATGCTTAGTGCATTGATTTACTACCTCACTAAGCCATTTAGAATTTTCCAAAAAAGCTTTGGAAAGCTTTAGTACCAGAATTTCTCTCCAAGGTCTGCTTTGGTACCAGTGTTTGATTAAATTAAAACCTAATTAGAGTATAAAATGAATGATGCACATCTTTTCTGCAATGGACAGACAGACCTATTTGCATTCCATAAAAGATCATTCAGATGGCAGTGTGCCATTCTATTAAATTTAATTCAGGAAGGTCCCAATGAAATTTGTCTCTTTCCCTTGCCCCACATAGACTCTATTTGTCTAGTGCATCAGGTGCCCACATTCTAAAGGATGAGACAGATTCCATTACCTGAGGGAGATAATGCACACAATGTAATGAGAAGTAGCCAGTCCAGTGAACCATTCATTTTCCCTGCTTTGTCCCCAAATCCACTGACATTGATTACAAGGCTTTTTGGCTCTGGGCCTTTGCTTCTAGATGTTAGGGGCATCATTCAGTGCCCAGAAATCCATCATTACCCATCTTTCCCCTCAGGTGTTCTTTATTTGTTTCCAGGTATTTTGTTCACAGGAAACTCACTAAAGCATGGCAGGTTTTGTAACAACCAGTGAATTTTAATTAATTATCCCTGTCCAAAGAAAGCTAACTCAAAGGTCTCATTGTAACCAAAGCAATTATTGCATTTTATCTGAAAACAGTGGGATGTCATTCTTCTATTGGGAGTGCATTTCAGATGGGCTGCTGCTGCCCTGTTTTCAGTCAGTGACCCTTGTTGTCTCATGGTATTGATATAGAGAAGGAAAGATCACCTGTGATAGAAACAACAAGATTGTTGCCTGCCGTACATTTTTAAGGGAGGCAATTCTAGCTTAGAAGAGGGAATTGACTTGGCAATTACAATCTGCTGGTATCAAACGAGCAAAGACAGGCAAGGCCTCCTTGACTCTTTATCAGTCCCTAAAGGAATCATATGCAGAAAACTAAGCACTGTTCAGTTATTTTAAGATAGTGTCAGAACTTGAAAGTGAGTGAAAGTTCACACAATTATGTTTTCCATTTAAAAAGGAAATGCATTTGCCTAACGTTGCCTCAAAACATAATTGTAGTAGGATCACTTACTCAGTCTGGTGTCAGGTAATTTCTGCCTCAGTTTCCCCTCACAGGTAGACACCATCTCCTGACCAGTAGAGTGATCGGAGACCTTGGCAATTTGACCCCTTCTAGAGAAACCAAGGGTCCAAAACAAAACATGTCCCTGGTCTTTCCTAGCCCACAGAAATAGTCATTTGTCCTCCATGGTCTTCTTTCCTTCACACTTGATGCAGAGTGAAACGGTTCCTCCTCTTTGTTATTGGGGGGTCTCTCCCCATCACTGCATGACATTATGGAGTTAAACTTCTTCAGGCTCTGGCCTGCAGACCCTAAAATGTGGCAAGAGTCTGTCCTATACCCAAGACTACTTCCTATTACTGCCTTCTCTATTTCTCTGAATTTTCATCCTTCTTCAAGAATCGCCAAGCAGTCTTATACCAAAAGCACTGTGTACCCCTCTCTAGAGCTCCTCCCTTATCACCCACCTCTAGGCTCCTTCACACACCCATTTTTACCACAGAGCTGCTGGCTTCCCAGTTCTCTTAATTAAAAGCCCCCTTCAAGCCATATCTTAGCTGATCACCAAAACCTGGCCAATGAATTTGATTTATATAGCCTGTTGCCACATCACGTGATCCTGAACTAGACTTCCCATCTAGGGTGACCAGACAGCAAGTGTGAAAAATCAGGGGATGGGGGTGGGGGAATAGGCACCTACATAAGACAAATCCCCAAATATCAGGACCTCCCTATACAATTGAGACATCTGGTCACCATGCTCCTATCTGTTCCTCCAGACTGCATCTCCCAGAATGCCTCTGTAACATGCTGACGAGCTCTGGCAGTGCTTAATTTGTAACGAAAGTGGTGCAAGGGCTTAAGCAATTAGGTGTCGGGGCTCAACCAATTTTTTTTACATTCATAACTGATGCAGCAAGCTCAGAGATGCCAAGGCTATGAACTGCCAAGCCTAGTGGTACTGGGGCCCAGCCCTGTCAAGCCCTGGCATAAATTAAGCACTGAGCTCAGCCCATGCTTGATTTACAGCCTCTTTTACAGGTCCCCCTTGTACTAATATACTGTATACTACATCTAATCATGATGATTTGGTGTGGCAATACAGTTATGGTGGCAAGAACTTAGGATAGAGTCTCTGAAATGTACAGTCCCCCATAGGATAGACACATATTCTAGTCCATCCTAAATTCATTAACAAACAAATGTATACAACACACCATTTTGTATTCCATGTCTTATGTGATAGCTAGATAGGATAAATACACTGAGATCTATCATCCAAACTACATATTTGAATAGGGAATGTGTGTGTGTGTGTGTGTGTGTGTGTGTGTGTGTGTGTGTGTGTGTGTGTGTGTGTGTGTGTGTGTGTGTGTGTGTGTGTGTGTAAATTAGGACAAAGTCCATTGACATCAAAAGTTACATTGGTGTAGTATCAGGTGTAAGAGGAGAATCAGGCATTTAACCTGAACAATGCACATATCTAAATATTTTCCCATTCAGCCTTTCTACAGCTTGTGTGTCACTAATAGAAATGTGCCCAATATTGTGGCAGGATATTCTAAATAAGTATTGAAAGATCAACCAGATCCCCAGCTCATGTGAGTGGCCTGGCTCTAATGAAGTCTACAGAGATATGTTGAATTTCACCAGCTCAGACTGTGACAGGAAAGAGGCAACTGTGGGTTTGTAAAAGCAAAACCATGGGTGGTTCAGCCCTTGGTTCCACCTGGTCCATACCAACCCAAAAACGTGCAGGTTTGGAGACAGAGGGGGCTGGATAAAAGTTTTTGGCTTAGAACTGCTGTAATTAAACACACCCTGGGACAAATAGGTCCTGGGTTCCCTTTGCACCTTCCCTCCTTTCCTACAAGTGCAACTGTGGGGCAGTTGCTGGAAGCAGATTCCCAAGAATGCACACCTATGTGGGGCCTGCAGTTGGCTGCCCAGGCATGTCACTCAGGCTCTTTGCCTGGGCCACACAGGCACCTTCATATGTCTGATACGGATACTAGGCAGGCTTTTGGGACCCTTCTTCCCAAAGACTCCAGAACAGCAGGGATTCCATATAAGTGACATTAATAGAGTTACACTGCCCTAGAAACCTCTGAATCAAGCCCGAAGGAATTATTCCTGATTTACAATGGTGCAAGTGGTAGGAGAATCAGCCCTGAATGCCTACCTCCTACCTCCCATGATTAAACAGCAGCTGAAAAACAAAAGGCCGGTGCTGGTATTAATATAAATACATACATCCTTGAGAAACTGGCAAATAATTTTCCTCTGGCATGGTTAATATAGAGGGAATAGATGTATTTTTGAACAGTTTTAATCATTGATATATGAAGTGAAGGAATTATATTAATCTCATTAAAAATAATTTGACAGGAAACACAGAGGATTTGCTGCCACAAAACTGAGCTACAAGTGAATAATTGAGCTGTCTTTCCTTTTGCCGTTCAGTATAATCCCTGGCATACTACACAGGCATTTACAATACTGTAAATACTAGTCTGCTCAGTGTTTGGTAGTGGCAGAGGGAATGGAGAAGAGGTTATCCTTCGGTCATCACTCAGGTATATTCCCCACTGTAATCAATGGGATTTTTGCTTGATTAAGAACTAGAGGGTCTTCCTTTTAAATGTAGGTGTTCATTGAATTAAGAATTAGCAAGAGAATAATTAAATGTACAAGTACATTCTAAGGATGCAGTTCAGGCACCCAGGATTGATGCAGGTGAAGCGTGCAGGGATTTGAGGTGGAAAGGAGGGGGAAGCAGCACTCTCAAAATAGGACCAGGGTTTCAATGCGGCTATTGTGCCCACCCAACCCTCTGCATTATTTGCATAGAATGTTAAAACTATGTAATCCCCATGGTGGAAAAATGTTGGCTGCATAATCCCCGCAGATAACAAATGTGGGCCTTTGGTGGTGTAATTCACATAAGGGACTATGTAAAACCTGCAAAGGAGATCACCGCTATTACTGTGGATAGTTATTTATTAAAACGTTATCTACTCAGGATGATCAGCTGGTATTTACTTCACATAGAGGAACTTTCATATTAAAGCTAAAGAATTTGCTTTAACAGGATATTTATTGTCTAAGAGTCCCTCTGACATTATTTGGAGTTCAGTTGATATTCAGTATATCAGGGTATATCTTGTTAAATCTAAATTAACTGAGCATTTGGAAACTTTAATTAATATTTAATTATGTTACCTGAATCACATTTCTGTAGGGATTTTTTGGTATTAAATGGCAGTTTGCAGCTGGCTTTTTTTATAATTGAATTTTAGTATGTCCTGCACTTTGCAAATCAAGAACAGTTTTGAAAATGTTCAGTGTAAAGTGAAGAGCCAAATTATGCTCTTATAACTATGCAAAAAATATGGAATAATTTAAATTAGATCACCTTTGATTTATACCAGTGTTGGGGAGGGCAGAATTTGACCTAGAGTTTGCCTCTCTCCTCTTAAATGCAAGGTTATAGACAGACCTGTCTAGGTACATCTGTACTTCAAACAGTAAGTGTAATTTCCAATTTGAGACATACCCACACTGGATCTGATTGAACTAAAGCACTAAAATAGAAGTGTAGGTTTAGTGGTACAAACAGCATGAGCAGCTAGCCACCCACATACATACTTAGCAGGTTGGAAAGAATTGTACTTGAGGTGTCTAGTTGCTCGTACCACCACGGTTACATTTCTAGGTTTAGCATGCTAACTCAGGCAGCACTAGCACGGATGTATCTTCTCAAATTGGAAGTTACATTCCAGAGGAAATGTAGCTGTATCCTTATCTTGTAAGGAAGAAGAGTGCATTCATACAAACTAAACTGCACTTTTTACTGGACACAGTTGCAGTGATGTGTGTGGTAAAGTTGCCAGAAATCCAACAGAAAATCTCAGGATTTACGTCAATTAGCAGTACAACTGCTCAGCCACCGCTGGCCCTCTCTCACTGGGCTGGCTTCTAACGTCACTTGCACCAGTTTGACACCAGTGTACTGCTACTGATTTCAGTGGAGTTACTCCTGATTTGCACAGGTTTAAGTGACATTTGAATCAGTCCTGATGACCACTGGGAAAATGGGGGGGCATCTTATTGTTGAGAAGAATCAGCCAAAGCAATTGAAAACCTGATGGAGCTGGAACCTTTGGCATAGGGAAATGTTGCTAGTGGGAGAAGGATATGACCAGGGCCTCCCCTTAGGGTCACTGGCAGCCAGGCATAAAGCTGCTCTAATTTAAATTGGGGTTTGGAGCAGTGGAAACACAAAAGGTGGAATAAAGCTACCTTGTACCCAGCCCTATCCTACCCTGAGCACAGCTTAGCTGGACTAAAGAATCTGAGTTTAAGTGTTCCTTCCACCCCACCCAATTTGGGGAAAAAACAATTGGATGGCAGAGCACCTGCAGTGTGTAAACCCTGTGTCTCATTAGTGATGCACTTGCTGGCAGGTCTGGAAAGTTGCTTGTTCTATATATGAGCCTTGCTATTTGTTTTCTTCTATTTTCCAAGTTCTCTTAACACTATCAGGGTGTCTTTAAAGACCATGAATAAGTGCCCTCACATTCATACTTCGTATTTACTCTGAGACTCATATGGGTTTCTAAAGAAATCCTATATAATAATCGGCTACAGACGGTGTGTGAAGCCGTCATGCGCAGTAGAGACGGCCCTGACGAACGGCATGCTGGGGGTTGTAGTTCGGAGGCACAAAATGGCCACCGCGCATGCCCGCCTGAGGGATCCTCACTCACACAGAGCTACAGCACCAAGAAGCAGTTAGACATATAAAGTTAGCTGGGCTCAGGGCCGGCGACAGGAATTTTGGGGCCCGTACGGCAGACCGTACGGGCCCCCCCCCGGTCTCCCGCCACCAGCAGCCCCCCCGTCTCCCGCCGCCCGCGGGGCCCCCCCACCAGTCTCCCACCGCCCGCGGGGGCCCCCCCCACCAGTCTCCCACCGCCCACGGGGCCCCCCCCGCCAGTCTCCCGCCGCCCGCGCTCCCCCTCCTGTCTTCTGCCTCCCACGGCCCCCCCCGCCGATCTCCCGTGGCCCCCCCGCCCGGTCTCCTGCCTCCCGCGGGCCCCCCCTGACGATCTCCTGCGCCCCCGCCCGCCGGTCTCCCGCCCCCCGCGCCCCCCCCCGCCGGTCTCCCGCCCCCCGCGCCCCCCCCGCTGATCTCCCGCCCCCCGCGCCCCCCCCCCGCCGGTCTCCCACCATCCGTGCTCCCCCCGTATCCTGCCTCCCGCGGCCCCCCCCCCGCCGATCTCCCGCACCCCCCCCCCGCCGGTCTCCTGCCTCCCGCGGCCCCCCCCAGCCGACCTCCCGCCGCCCCCCCCGGCTGCTCTCCTGCCTCCCGCGCCCCCCCCCCCCGCCGATCTCCCGCGGCCCCCCCCCCGCCGGTCTCCTGCCTCCTGCGGCCCCCCCCCGGCTGATCTCCCGCCGCCCCCCCCGGCCGCTGTCCTGCCTCCCGCGCCCCCCCCCCGGCCGATCTACCGTCGCCCCCCGCGCCGCTGTCCTGCCTCCCGCCGCTCCCCCGCTGATCTGCCGCCACCCGAGGCCCCCCCCCCACCAGTCTCCTGCCTCCCGCGGCCCCCCCCGGCTGATCTCCCGCGGCCCCCCCACCCGGCCACTCTCCTGCCTCCCGCGGGGCCCCCCCGTCTGAGGGCCCCCTCCTCCCCCGCCGGTCTCCTACCTGCCGAGGGCCCCAACCCTCGCATGTGCTGCGGCCGCGTGGCCCGGCCAGAAGCAAAGGGGGGCGGGGGAGGCTGCTGGGTGCCGGGGGAGGGGGCTGGTGAGCGCTGCAGCGGCTGCCCGAGCCACGCCTCGCTCACAGCCCCGGCAACAACGGGTACAGCTGAGTACCCGCCCCGGACTTCAGTGGGGCCCCTGGATGACAGAGATACAAAAGGAGCACTTAAAGATGACAGAGTCATTGCAGAGAAACTAAATGAATTCTTTGCTTCAGTCTTCACGGCTGAGGACGTTAGGGAGATTCCTAAACCTGAGCTGTCTTTTGTAGGTGACGAATCTGAGGTATTGTCACAAATTGAAGTATCAGTAGAGGAGGTTCTGGAACTCATTGATAAACTTAACTGTAACAAGTCACCGGGACCAGATGGCATTCACCCAAGAGTTCTGAAAGAACTCAAATGTGAAATTGCGGCACTATTAACGAGGGTTTGTAACCTATCCTTTAAATCGGCTACTGTGCCCAGTGACTGGAAGATAGCTAATGTAACGCCAATATTTAAAAAGGGCTCTAGAGGTGATCCTGGCAATTACAGACCAGTCAGTCTAACGTCCGTACCGGGAAAATTAGTTGAAACAATAGTAAAGAATAAAATTGTCAGACACATAGAAGAGCATAAATTGTTGGGCAAAAGTCAACATGGTTTCTGCAAAGGGAAATCGTGTCTTACTAATCTATTAGAGTTCTTTGAAGGGGTCAGCAAACATGTGGACAAGGGGGATCCGGTGGACATAGTGTACTTAGATTTCCAGAAAGCCTTTGACAAGGTCCCTCACCAAAGGCTCTTACGTAAATTAAGCTGCCATGGGATAAGAGGGAAGATCCTCTCATGGATTGAAAACTGGTTAAAAGACAGGGAACAAAGGGTAGGGATAAATGGAACTTTTTCAGAATGGAGAGGGGTAACTAGTGGTGTTCCCCAAGGGTCAGTCCTGGGGCCGATCCTATTCAACTTATTTATAAATGATTTGGAGGAAGGGGTAAACAGTGATGTGGCAAAGTTTGCAGATGATACTAAACTGCTCAAAGTAGTAAGGACCAAAGCAGACTGTGAAGAACTTCAAAAAGATCTCACTAAACTAAGTGATTGGGCAACAAAATGGCAAATGAAATTTAATGTGGATAAATGTAAAGTAATGCACATTGGAAAAAATAACCCCAACTATACATACAATATGATGGGGGCTAATTTAGCTACAACCAATCAGGAAAAAGACCTGGGAGTCATTGTGGATAGTTCTCTGAAGGCATCCACGCAGTGTGCAGCGGCAGTCAAAAAAGCAAACAGGATGTTAGGAATCATTAAAAAGGGGATAGAGAATAAGTCGGAGAATATCTTATTGCCCTTATACAAATCCATGGTGCGCCCACATCTTGAATACTGCGTACAAATGTGGTCTCCTCATCTCAAAAAGGATATAGTGGCACTAGAAAAGGTTCAGAGAAGGGCAACTAAAATGATTAGGGGTTTGAAACGGGTCCCATCTGAAGAGAGATTAAGGAGGCTAGGACTTTTTAGCTTGGAAAAGAGGAGACTAAGGGGGGATATGATAGAGGTATATAAAATTATGAGTGGTGTGAAGGAAGTAAATAAGGAAAAGTTATTTACTTGTTCCCAAAATAGAAGAACTAGGGGCCACTCAATGAAATTGGCGTGCAGCAGGTTTAAAACAAATAAAAGGAAGTTCTTCTTCACACAGCGCACAGTCAACCTGTGGAACTCCTTACCTGAGGAGGCTGTGAAGGCTAGGACTATAACAGGGTTTAAAAGAGAGCTGGATAAATTCATGGAGGCTAAGTCCATAAATGGCTATTAGCCGAGATGGGTAATGAATGGTGTCCCTAGCCTCTGTCTGTCAGAGGGGGGTGATGGATGGCAGGAGAGAGATCGCTCGATCATACCTGTTAGGTTCACTCACTCCGGGGCACCTGGCATTGGCCACTTTCGGTAGACAGGATGCTGGGCTAGATGGACCTTTGGTCTGACCCAGTATGGCCGTTCTTATGTTCTTATGTACAGCTGTACCTGTTGTACCCCCCCTGTCGCCGGCCCTGGCTGGGCTGTCGGGCGCATGACGAGGGGTTGAGGGGGGAAGGAGGGAGCTGAGCAGGGGGGGTCATTGCAGGGGGAGGGGGCTGAGCGAGGGGGGGCTGTTGGGGGGGAGGGAGCTGAGCGAGCGGGGGCGTTGGGGGGAGGGAGGGAGCTGAGTGAGGGGGGGCGTTGGGGGGGAGGGAGCTGAGCGAGCGGGGGCATTGGGGGGGAGGGAGGGAGCTGAGCGAGCGGGGGGTGTTGGGGGGAGGGAGGGAGCTGAGCGAGCGGGGCTGTGGGGGGGGAGGGAGGGAGCTGAGCGAGTGGGCCGTTGGGGCGGAGGGAGCTGAGCGAGTGGGGGCGTTGGGGGGAGGGAGGGAGCTGAGCGAGTGGGGGGCGTGGGGGGGGGAGGGAGGGAGCTGAGCGAGCGGGGGGCCGTTGGGGAGGGGGGGAGCTGAGCGAGCGGGGGGCCATTGGGGAGGGGGGAGGGAGCTGAGTGAGCGGGGGGCCGTTGGGGAGGGAGGGAGGGAGCTGAGCGAGCGGGGGGCGTGGGGGGGGGAGGGAGCTGAGCGAGCGGGGGGCCGTTGGGGGGAAGGGAGGGAGCTGGGTGTGGGTTGGGGAGGGGGGGAGCTGGGTGAGGGGGAGGCGTTGGGGGGGGGAGCTGGGCAAGCGGGGGGGGGGCGTTGGAGTGGGGGGGAGCGGGGAGAGAGCTTAGTGAGTGGGGGGGGGCGCAAGCCGTTTCCATTGGCCCATGTCCACAGGCTTTTACACTAGTTACAATAATAAATAAATATCAAAAACACTGTACAAGAGATAGTAATAAAGAGTAAAGAAAGGAAGGAGCCAGAACTGATGAAGAAAAATAATAGTGGAAGAAAAATGCAAATGGCTAAATATTGATCTCGCTGGAGTTTCTCTAGATTTACACTGGCATAACAGCAGCAAAATTTGACCCACAATGTATCATGCATTTTTGGATGTTTCTGAAAAATGTGATCAATGCTTTCTGATTTCAACACCAAAGATTCTGGTATTGAGATTTGTTGTCTTTTTCTCCTGCTTTTTCCTTTCATTCATATTTATTGTTTGTAGGGTGGACGTCACTGAAGGTATTTTCTGGCACAGCCCCATGTGAACCCACTCACCCACCCTACCACTGATAAAAAATTAACATACTTCAGGACTATTGAACACTCTGGCCCAGATGACCTCAGTTGGTGTGACCTAGAATATCTTCATTTGCCTCAATAGAGTTAAGCTGATTTTCAGCAGCTGAGAACCTACTCATTAATTTTCAGACCATCAAACACTTATTTAGCATAGGTGTATCTGTGGTGTTTCTGCACAGGGAAGCTGCATGTTCAAAAAACTCTACGTCTACAGTTGCCCCTGCATGTTGGTCTACTGTTAGAATATTGGCCTGAAATATAAAGCAGCCAAGTAACTGAATTACCAGCCAGTTTATGGTCCACTTAGGCTTTCTTCCTTTCCTTTTAACTGGTTGTGTTTAAGTTAAGTGTCTAAGTTAAGTTATTTCTACATGTTATAAACACAAAAAACACATTTGGGGAAAACAGCCTTAGAACATAAAGTGTCACATGCTAAAACTCCAGAACTGGGGAGGTATTTCATATTTACCAAGACTGAATTAGTCATCATATTACAGATGGGGAAATTAAGGAATGAAAAAGCTGTTAGTGAGTTAGCTTCAGACAAGTCTCCTGTCATCCATTCCCGTACTTGGGGTACCAAAACTTTAAACAATTGTATTTTCTTAGAAGTAAAGTTATAGGCAGCCAAGTAATAACAAACAGGAATCCTGATCCAAGTAGCAGAACCAGGTGTCTGCCTCTCAGACCTGATACCCATCGTGTATCAATTAGTTGCAGATAATATCAGTAATGGGTTTGGCCCTGAGTCTACCATTAAGGACTGTTCTGTTTTGGTAGAGAAGGCAAAAGGGGCCTGAATTCTATAGTTCAATGTAATAAAACACACATACGACAGCAAGGTAAATGCAATTAAGCCACTCTTATGGTACAATCCTTAGTAGCACTTAGAGTGCAAAAACAAAGCAATGATTTGCAAAAAATATAGCAAATATTTGGCGCCAACAATGATAACTCTGCTTACGTGTCAGTGCAGGATGGGGTGAAGGGCTGGTGTATATTTTGAATGGTACAGAAATAATCCACAGAGCCTGGATTATTATACAGGGCCCTGCAAAGTTTTCAGAGCTTAGCAGCTACCAAGCTCAAGTTCTGCAAACTGACACCTGATGATGAATTTTTTTTAAAACAGCAACTTTCCATCAATAAATGTCAAAGCACTTACAGTGGATGTAAATCATACAGGTTAGTCAGCTTTTCCACGGGAGAAACAGAATACTCAGAACCTCAGGAGACAAGGGGGTGGGCATGCAACTTAAAGCCCAAAACATAGTATGTAGTGCACAATATGCCCTTTTATTAGACACCAAAAGCAAATCTAGTCACAGGGAGCAATATAAACGTGCTTCTAACACAAGCACTTTCTTTTGAATGAAAAACAATAATAATATAAAACACACTTTCCTCTAATAAAATTCCTAGTAAAAATGATCATTAATGGCAAGTTTTATAACAAATTCTCCTGCCCTCCTGCTGTCTTCTGCACCTGCTGACTGTCTGGCACTGCTCTCCTCCTGGCCTGACCAGCTGTTTAAAATGAGTCTTCACTTTGCAATACTTTTTAACCAGGAGAGTTTAGGAAGGTTCATTCCCCTGAAGAATGCTCAGTAAGAACTCCCTCCCTATATACCACTGTACATATGGTAATCAGATTCTTCTCTCACACCAGCTTTACTCTGGGGTCATTCCACTGGTCCAGCCTCTCAATACATGAGGGCTGCTTTGCATAAATCAGCCCTCAATCCCGTGGATTCAGCCACTAGAGGATTCCATATGCACAAAAGAAACTTTGGTTTGCATAAAGTAACCTTTGTGCTTCCTGCATTAGCCCCACTTCCCGGCCACCAATATAGCGGGGTTGGTTGAAGAAAGAGAGGCACAATGAGGTCTCTTGATCCCTGGATGTCAGAATAGCTGATTTATACTTTAGTCCAAAATTGCACCCACAGCCCCAGGATCAGAAGGTGCAAAGATGATTTTACATCTTCCCACTCGGGATTTTTGCCGAGACTCCTCATGAACTGGAGAATGGATGGGGGTCATTTATTTACCTACTCTATTTATGCCCATGTCAAAGCACAATCAGACTCGTACGTGAGAGCAGACATGAACCAGGTAGAGCAAGAGATTATGTGCCAAATGCAGCCTGGTAGAAGTGTGTGCTCCTCCCATTGTAGAGGTAACAAAGAGTCCTGTGGCACCTTAAAGACTAACTAAAGTATTGGAGCATAAGCTTTCATGGGCTAATACCCACTTCGTCGGATGCAAGCAGTGGAAGTGTCCAGGGGCAGGTATAGAAAAGTAGGCAAGAACCAGGTAGGAGGTAACAAGGTTAGTCCACACAGGAAGTCCACTTCCTAGACACCACGGTGCAAATTAATGACGGCCACATCGACACCACCCTATACCGAAAACCTACCGACAGCTATGCCTACCTTCATGCCACCAGCTTCCATCCCGGACATACCACACGATCCATTGTCTACAGCCAAGCACTGAGGTACAATCGGATTTGCTCCAACCCCTCAGACAGAGACCAACACCTACGAGATCTTCACCAAGCTTTCTCAAAACTACAATACCCGCACAAGGAAATAAGGACACAGATCAACAGAGCCAGACATGTACCCAGAAGCCTGCTGCTGCAAGACAAGCCCAAGAAAGAAAACAACAGAACACCACTGGCCATCACCTACAGTCCTCAGTTAAAACCTCTGCAACGCATCATCAGAGACCTACAACCCATCCTGGACAATAATCCCTCACTTTCACAGGCCTTGGGAGGAAGGCCAGTCCTGGCACACAGACAACCTGCCAACCTTAAGCAGATTCTCACCAGCAACAGCACACTGCACCACAATAACTCCAACTCAGGAACCAATCCATGCAACAAACCTCGATGCCAACTCTGCCCACATATCTACACCAGCAACACCATCACAGGACCTAACCAGATCAACCATACCATCGCTGGTTCATTCACCTGCACATCAACCAATGTCATATATGCCATTATATGCCACCAATGTCCCTCTGCTATGTACATCGGCCAAACTGGACAGTCCCTACGAAAAAGGATAAATGCACACAAATCAGGTATTAGGAATGGCAATATTCAAAAACCTGTAGGAGAACACTTCAACCTGCCTGGACACACAATTACAGATTTAAAAGTCACCATACTGCAGCAAAAAAACTTCAAGTCCAGACTGCAAAGAGAAACTGCAGAGCTGCAATTCATTTGCAAATTTAACACAATCAATCTGGGACTGAACAAAGACCTTGAGTGGCTTGCTAATTACAAAAATAGCTTCTCCTCTCTCCGAGTTCACACCCCCTATTCAACTGCTAGAAGAATAACCCACCCTCCCTGATTTGAGATAACAAGCTGGTTCAGCCTAATTGGACTAACCTTGTTACCTCCTACCTTGTTCTTGCCTACTTTTCTATACCTGCCCCTGGACACTTCCACTGCTTACATCCGACGAAGTGGGTATTAGCCCACGAAAGCTTATGCTCCAATACTTTAGTTAGTCTTTAAGGTGCCACAGGACTCTTTGTTACCTCTGCTATTCCAGACTAACACGGCTACCTCTCTGATTCCTCCCATTGTAATTCCCTACATGTGCTATATGCTGGAATATCGTGTTTCTTAATTCATTGGAGAAATTGACTCTCTTGTGTGTGAGGCTATCTTGTGTTTCAGCCAAGGTTAATGAGACACTGGGCTGCCTGCCACCTAAGAATCAGAAAGATAAATTACAGCTGCAAATTGACAGCTTTAGCACAATCAACTTTTCCAAACTCCTTTGGACTTTAGTTTTCATTAATCCATTCTTGGCCTCTCTTTGGATGATCCCACCAGCATACGCTGCTATACAATAACTTATGTGAAAACAAAGGACAACATGAAAAGGATATGAAAACTAGGGCTGAACAAGCAGCTTATTATTGGTGTCTCATCTCTTCTTTCAAGTATCTGCCACAAGCATCTCTTTGTTTTTCCATTACATAAATAAGGCCTGAGCCCAAACTCATTTTAGTCAATAGGAGTCTTTCCATTGACTTCAATAGGTTTTGGATCAGGTTGTTAGGGAAGAAAGGAAATCACCATTATAGGTTCACTTTTTTTTAGTCTTCAGTCAGGATTCTGTTTGAAAATCAGTTAGACCCAACTAACCCTCATCCTACAGCTGGTCTCGTGGTGATGAACCAGCTATGCTATTCAGCTCTAATTTCCTAGGGTTAGTTCTTCATTTTCTAGAGCTCTTAAACCAGGAGTTCTCAAATGTTTGTACTGGTGACCCCTTTCACATAGCAAGCCTCTGAATGCGACCCCCCCTTATCAATTAAAAACACTTTTTAATGTATTTAACACCATTATAAATGCTGATGGCAAAGCGGGGTTTGGGGTGTAGGCTGATAGTTCGTTATCCCCCTGTAATAACCTCGCAACCCCCTAGGGGTCCTGACCCCCAATCTTAAACTGTGAAATCTATGTTCTTGTTCAAGATGGGTGTCTAACTAGGAAATATATAACCTATGGGGTAGGAGAGAGGCCAGTGGAATAGGAAGTGTACATACAAATTTCAAATTGCTAGCTTATTTCCTGGCTGGAATTGTCTCCTCTTAATTCAATTTTCAGAGTGGATCACTAGATTCGCCCCACCCCAAGACTCCTACTGACATGAAGTGGGAATCAATCTAAAACCAATACTCTACAGCTAAGGTAAGTGACACCCTGGTGGATTATTGGCAGATGTGTTGAGCACTTGGTTCCAGATTCTGCAATTTAGAGTGGCTTCAAAATGAGCAGAAAAGTGCCATGGAACTTCCAGGGTCTGGAATTCAGGAAGGGTCCATTCAGCGTCCAACCTGACTCTTCTCCAGGGTTTCGGTGGTGTTAGGCTGTATTGCTTTAGCATTGAACCATTTTAAAGTCTGGAAGACCAGACTTCTTATGGTCTTCCTTGTTGTCTGTGGGTTCTGAGCCTATTTCATGATTATGCCTCAGCTGCTCGAGGGTCAACGTAGGGTACTTTTATTTATGTGGAGTAGCACCAGGGAATCAAAGGGTCTCTTTGTAGAGCAAGGTACTGTTCACTGTAAGAATATTTGAATCTGACACTAGGCGAATAAAGAGGAAAAGGTAGAAACCCCACCACTGAGTTAATCATTTAGGTGGAAGTTAATCTTTCTTTTTTCTTTTCTTTTTTTCAAGTTTCAGTGGAAGTATTTATTACAAAGACAAATCAAGGCAGAAAATTCATACCTGGATCCATATTTTGAATACTCCAAAATTAGAAAGTGTTGGCCTCTAGAGTTTTATTTTAGCCTATTATATAGCCAGGGCTTATTTGCAAACTGCATTCCCAAATCCAGATTTTAAACCACCCCAGAAGTTTGAATCTGGGATTTTAGTTGGAGCCCATCATTAAATTTGTGTGACAGCACAAATGCCTTATTTGATTCAGGTTTCATTTGTAAGCATTTGTAATTCATCTCCTTCATTTTCAGACATTATCCCCAAATAAAATGTACTGCCTGAATGTTCTCAAGTAAAACATACCAAAGGGTATAAACATGGCAAATTGAAATTCTGTTTCTAATTCACCAAAACATTTTCCCCCAACTCTTGCTACTTATGTGCTGTATTAGTGTCCATTTGTCACATTAATGTGCACCAGTTTGTTCCAGAAGTAATTAAGTTTGCATAAATTTACTTACAGTAAGAATTCTGTTTGTTTACATTTTCCCCAGAAATGTAACCATAAAAAAAAATAATATCTTCTTGAACCACTCTCTTTTATACACAGGACAAGTATTGAAAAGCATACCAACATGGATATCTGTCATTCTAGCCAAAATCACCTCATATCTTTGGCTGACTAAAACTCCTCTCTAATCAGAAAGGATAATGGATTTGTTTTGTTGGGCGTGCAAGGTGATTGTGCAAGTGACAGATGTCCAAAACAGCATTTTTATCATCCTCTCTCAGCACTCTTTACCCCTGGGATTACACAAAATGGGTTAATTACAGATGGTGCCTTGAGTTCTTATAGTCATTCATTAGTTTCTTTGGAATGAAAATGGCAAGATTTTAAACACTCATTCTTCATTCCGGCGGGCTGACATGTGACCACTGACAGTCAGAGACTACATCCAGTGGAGCTCCATTTTCCATCTTATTTCATGGGAGATTTAAAAAAATGTTAATATAACTAGCAGTTTTTACACACTGATTATATTAATGGCAGGAACATTACCATGGACCTAATGGGGTAAGGCTCTCAAGGCTCACAGCCTCTCTGAAGCACATATATGTATTCTCTGAGATTGAGTGTGAAGGTTCAAACTGTCCTTCCTCAGGTAGGGGTAATAACCTGCCAACTATCCAGCTCTGCCCGTTTCCCTCCTTCACGGATGGGATCCCAGAGAATGAATTATTTCTGCTGTTTGCACACAGCAGGCACACAGGCTGCAGGGGAACGAAAGTGAAACAATAGTTAAGGGCCATACAAAGTGATTTTCAAAGCAGCAATAGCAGACAAGAGGAGATCAATTCAATGACTTTGATCTTAGCTGCAATGCTACAAGGTGCCTAGGCAATCCCATTGACAGCCCAGTCACACAGATAGTCACATGCAGGTACACTGGCACAAATGAGATGTTAACCGTTTGTGGGTAACATTCAGCCACAGGGTCTAGCCATCCTATAAAGTGGCATTTTACAGTACACAAATTTCCTGAAGGGCTCTCTTGCTCTTTTAGAGTGGAGAAAATACTGGCAGTTTGATTGTATTTTACATACCATATAAAAAAGTGCCCCATTCTGAAGTCAAGCACGGGTAAGTGGATTTTCTCTCACAGTCTCTCTTGGTCAGTGATTGGTAAGAAAATTGAGCAGCACACCCAGATTTCAAAGAGAAACAAAAGAAAAGCCAAGAAGAACCCTTGTCCTTTGAATGAACATTAGATCTTGAATCATTAAGTTGAAAAAAATAACACCGAGGGGGGGTAGAGAGAAATGAGTAGAATGTAAATCGTCTAGCTCAAAATCCATACCACTCAATGCCTTCAAGGTCTGAATAGAATACACATACCTGGAAGTGGGTGAGGGGAGAGGTATGTGTGAAAAAATCTGCACATCAGAACAAAACGCCATTGACTTGATCATCAAGCACTTACTAGACTTGGTAGCCAAATCTGCTTAATTATTATTATTTTAATTAGTAGATGAGTTCATCCTGAACCAATGGAATAACATGACCGCTGCTTTCCTGCTGGGAGGTGGGGAGAAGGGTTGGTATGACAGAAGGATAACTATAGAAAACTGGCAGAGAACCTTTTTATCAATAAAGCTGTGCTTAGAAGAGTTACTAGCTGAAAATCTTTCCCTTTCATGTTTTTGAGTTCTCATGCATACAATTGTTTTCTCCGGGGGATTATACCTGATCCCATGAAGCTTTCCCTGCCAAGACAGCCCAGCCTCATTGTGGAATAAGAGCCGACAATGATAGGCAGAGACCACAAGGGAGACTGTGGCGGCTCCAGGCCCCTCTCTCCCAGCAGGATTTTGCTGCTCAGCCTGTAAGGGTCACCTGAGCTAGGCTTAAGGGCTCTGGGAAGGAGAGGATATTAGGGTGGCAAATATTTAAAAAACGCAAGCCCTTTGACATTTCATTATGAGCTTCGTCAATGAAATAAAATAGATTCATGTGTGTATTTTCAAATGTGCTGGAAACAAAAATAACCACAGTTATTGAACCAGCGGGGAGACACGATGGATATTTCAGCTGCTAAGAGGTGAGAAGTCCCATTCAAAGATTCCTTCTCAATTCTTCATAATGGACAAATCCTGAAAAGAAAACATATTTTCTGCACTGTTATTTGAATATATATCTTGCTCCAGCCAAACAGCCCACTTACACAGCAGTTGTTAACTGGTTCACTGATTGGGGAGCTGGCGTTTAACAGCTGAAGCTTGTCTGGAAGGGGATATGAACAAAGGTGCCATACATATCATCATTCATACTGTATCCCCTCTCCCCTGCCAGCATAGCTAGGCTGACCATACGTCCCGTTTTGAACGGGACAGTCCCGTTTTTTTAATGTTTTTTAACCGTCCCGTCTTTTTGTCCAAAATATCAATTTTGTCCCGTTTTGGGGGCAGGACTCATAAAACGTGGACTCATAAAACAGGACCCATAAAACATGGAGTCATAAAACGTCCTCCCCGCCCCCGCCGCCGGCGCGCTCGGCCCCCGGCTGCAGCTCCGGACAGCTCCGATCTGCCGCCTCCTCCAGCCCGCTGCCCGCTGCCGCCTCCTCCTCTCTATTCCTCCTTCCCTCCTTCTCTCCATCCCTCCCTTCTCTCCATCCCCCTTCTCCATCCCTCCCTTCCTCCCTGCTCTCTCCCTCCGTCCACTGCCTCCTCTCACTCCCTCCATCCCTTCTCTCTTCATAAAACCTGGCCGGCAGCCCCCCCCGCCGGCTCGCTCGGCCCCCAGCTGCAGCTCCGGACAGCTCCGATCTGCCGCCTCCTCCAGCCCGCCGCCCGCTGCCGCCTCCTCCTCTCTATTTCTCCTTCCCTCCATCCCTCTCTTCTCTCCACCCCCCTTCTCCATCCCTCCCTTCCTCCCTGCTCTCTCCCTCCGTCCATTCTTTGTATTCTTTTGATTGTATTCTAGTGCTAGCCACGATTCTACAAAATACAACGTTCTAAATGAAAAGTCACTTAAAAACCAAACAGAAGTGGTTTGACTTTGTCAGAAATCTCCTCCCCCCCCCGCCCCGCCCCTTCCTCTGAAGTGACATTGACCCACTTTCAGGAAGTGTTTCCATTTTGATGGATCCATACATCCTGAAGTGGTTCCAGAGAGCCAGGTGCTGAGCCCAGTCATCCTGACTCGTGGCAGCCTGGCAGAACTCCAGTAAAGCTACTCTGGGTTCACACAGTTGCAGGATGCCTCCTCTCGCTCCCTCCATCCCTTCTCTCTATCCCCTTCTCCATCCCTCCATCCCTTCCTTCCTCCCTTCTCTCTATCCCTCCATCCCTCTCTTCCTTCTCTCCATCCCCCTTCTCCATCCCTCCATCCACTGCCTCCTCTTCCATCTCCCTTCTCTCCATCCCTCCTTCTCGCTGTCCCTTGCCTCCTCCATTCCCCCTGCTCCCTACCCCCATCTCTTCTCTCATCCATCCATCCTCTCCCTTCTCACCTTCGTGCCTTCTCTCCCTCCGTCCCCTCCATCCTCTTCATCCCTCATCCCCCCTTCTCTCTCTCCCTCCATCCTCTTCATCCCCCATCCCTGTTCTGCTTATTCCTCCATCCATCCCCCCAACCCCCCTCTTCCTCCCCCCGCCCAGCGCTGGGGGGCCCAGGTGGGGCCATGCCCCCCCGTCACGTTTTTGCCATCCCAATATCCCGTTTTTGTCTAAAGGAAATATGGTCAGCCTAAGCATAGCCAAACCTCTTTGAAGCACCAAAGGATGCGGCATGAGAGCAACTGGGAGTAGGGTGACCAGACAGCAAGTGTGAAAAATCAGGACGGGGGTGGGAAGTAATAGGAGCCTATAGAAGAAAAAGACCCAAAAATTGGGACCGTCCCTATAAAATCAGGACATCTGGTTATGCTAACTGGGACGCTACTAAAAGGAATCTCCTTCAGCCTGTATGTTCATCGTGCAGCCCAGAAGGACCTCTAATGATCCCAAATATTTCAATGGGGGAGGGGGGAGCGGTGTCCATGGACTTTTTTTCTTCAAGAAGTCATTTATGAGGCAGAAACAACATGAGATAAACAGCATCCAGGATGTGAAATGTGATGCAAAGGCCTGACTTCATACTATTTTGTTCTTCTGAACGCCTCCCTGAGGTGTTAAAAATGCCTATGAAAAACAAAGAGGACCAAATTTTCCAAAGTACTCAGCACCTAACACCGAAGGAAAATTTTCAACAGAGTTCAGCCCCTGTTGTCTGGCTAATTCATTTAGGTACCTAGCTGGGAGCTATTGTGTGCTGAGCTCTTTTGAAAATCTGGCTGCTCTAACACAGTTGTTTGAACTGCCAGCACTTGCCTCTGAGCTGATGCTGTAAACAGCACAGGTATTAGAAAGCATTGAATACAATATATTTAACAGTTGCATGTTATTTTAGTTCTGTTTGATGTAATAGTCAAATTTACTTTGAATAATTTAAAATAAAAAATAATTGAAATAATTATATGCATTTAGCCAGTAGAAAAGTCTTTTTATCAAGGCCATAATTTTCATGATTTCTATGGCAACTTGCTATATAATAAACACAGACAAAACCAATAAGGGAAATTGAGAGTGTTACGTAGGTGAGGGAAAAAAGTTCAACATATCACTGAAATAGCTTGCCAAGAGGTCAATGAAGCAACTGGATTAGATGAAACATTTAGGAGGCTAGTTGCACAGCATGACCCTGCACATGGGGCAAAATTCTGCTCCCATCTTTGGGAAAGGCCCAAAATTCAGTTCAACCAGTTCAGGGGACTCTTTTCATACAGCACAGAAGGTTGCTCTTCTCTGGGTATCAGGGGGAGAACAGGTTAAGTCCCAGCTCCTAACTACGTGGCTCCACTAGTGAAAAACCATGTATAAAAGTCACAGCCCCTGTCTGTGACAGTGGATGTGTTGGTTTCCAGCACCCTATCACTAGGTTGGGGTAGAAAATCCCATCCTCTTTAGTCATTCACTTGAGCCTTGTCCAGAGAACCACCATTTGGAGCAAGGACAAGGTTGAACTCAGATGACCCGGAAGGCTCTGGTAACCCTATCTCTTATGATTTTCTGGCATACAGTGTGATGATAATATCAGAGTTGGTGCTGTTACATTAGAGTAAGATCAGACGTCAGCTTATTCTCAGCAAAGCCCCAGAATCTGGCTTTATTTTCCAGATCCTTAATACATGACTATCGAGCCACTGAGAATTACATTTTAACATGGGTCTAAAGTTGCATGCACTGAACTGTGCTTAGCATTTAGTGTATATAGCACTTTAAGTCTTAGCAGCTATATGAACCTGAAGGGCCAAAATCAGCTCTTGGCTCTGCACATGTAGCTCCAGTTTTAAACAGAGTGCACCCTGGGCGCACATACATTTCTAACTAGTTCACAAAATACACATGCAAAACAAATAAGTGCAGATACAGTTTGGCATTTCCCGGGGTTTTATTTAGAATTCCGTATAAAATCAGTTTGGTGGATACACTATATTTTGGGGCAAATTCAATCATTTACACTGAAGTCAATGGAGTCACACCAGTATAATACCAATGAGGAGACTCAGGCCTAGTGTGTTCAATATATATGCTCATGGCCAAATTCTGCCCTTAGAACCAGTGTAAACCCCAAATAACTCCACTGACTTAAAAGGAATTATTCTGCAGCTAGGGCCAGAGCCTCAGCCGGTGCAAATCACCATAGGTCCATTGCACTCAGAGCCACACTGGCTAACACCAGCTGAGGATCTAGCTCCTACTGAGGCCAGAATTTGGGCCCCATTTCTGAAAATGAAGCCCTCAATATCTGCTCTGTGTTTGCTTGGGCTGCTGCTCTGCCAGTGAATCCCAGACTCTAGGGCAGCTCTATGAGAATTTCAGCACATTCTCTGGGTGTAAGTGATGGAACAGGATGGATTCCTGCAGAAACCCAGCCATCTGCAGGCACCAAAACGTTAGCCAACACTCACTGAGAAACCAACTTGGAAATGCCTCAGCCGAGTTGTAAATGCGGTCACTGTGTGCGCTACATGTAAAAGTGAAGACAATCGTCACATTCCAGACCCTCAGAGGAACAAGTGTGTAATTATTAAGTATAGACATGGGAGTTAAACAATCCCTGCGACATACTTATTTAACTCCCATTGAAATAAATAGGAGTCATGTGCATGTATTAAGGGGAATGTAGACCCCACAGTCACTATAATAGTAATAAAAGGTCATTATAAGTCCATGTAGTCTCATAATATTAAAATGCAGAAGCTTACATTTGTTAAGTAGAAGAGTCTCAATACAGCTATTCAGTGAGAAGCATTTCCAATCCCTATTCTCCCTCAAAATTCCTGGTGTATACGATCTACTCATTTATTCCTGCATTCACTTATAAAAGATTGGCCTCTTCTGGTAAGCTAATGCCTTTATTGTATGTATTTATATTTATTTTACACAGACACACACACAGTTATTTTATTCATTTTCACCATTCCCCTTTCTTTTAACCCCCAAACCTTTTCCTGTAGGCTCATCATCCTCACTGCAGTGGGTCCTGTCTGTAGTCCAGGCAGGTGACACCTGATGGTAATGGCAGGATGGCACTCTAGCTGCAAACAATCCAAATAGCACAGGCTTCTCAGTGCCAACGTTGGCTATTATGTCAGCACAATTTGGCAGGGGCTAATTTAATCCTTTCCATCTGGGTTTATTTTTTATTCTCCCTGAATTGAGATGAAGGATTAGGGGGAGGGAGAAAAGCCACAGTCCCTTAGCCTCACTCATTGAGTTTTAGAAATGCATGCTGCTTATAACTGCAGTTCTAATTCCTGACTCAGTCAATAGCACTGAGACTCAAACCACAATACAAAGATATATGGACTGGCTCCAAAAAGCCATTAAGCCACCAAGCCAACTTCATGCCAATACCCAGCACTTTTCTTGGAGGAGGAAAGAGTGTTGGAACTCACCCTTACACAGAAATGATACACTGGAGCTTACGTTTATACTATTAGAACGAGTCTAAAGAAAAAATGTGCTGATATTTTACCATTCCACTAAAATCAGTGTTTGTAATAAATCCTCTGCTAGACTAGACTCTTTATTGCTGATGTCCATAAACTATTTGCTTTCTTTTCCCAAGCTATCTGATGTTTTAAAAGATCCCCTCACCCGCCCCAAAATCCTGATATGAATCATATGGACAAAATAAACAAAGTGCTCTGTTAGAGTTTCCCTTTTTACAAATGAGCCATAAAATTCTCCATTAATCAGCCCTGCCTCCCAGGGGCCAGTCTTCATTGTTGAGGTTTCCTTTTCCATTTCTGATCCCTGTTTTGTTGAGGAGATTACAAAAAAGTCACAATGCAGTAAACCAAAAAGAATAAGCTTTTGAGAGCCGCCCTCCTCTGCACAGGCCTCAGGCTGAGGGGAGTTTTGAGCAACGCAGTAGCAAGCTATAAAATTAAATGCTCTCTATTTTTTATCCTTTCCCTTCTAGTTAAATGACAGCCCCATCCCACCTCTCTCCCCCATCCAGAGAACATGGTGTTCCCACCTATTTAAATAAATAGAAGTTCCTTAGAACAATAAAAAGGCCCTTCAGGGTCTCCTGGGGTAAGTATTCACAACCACAGAAATAATGAAACAGAATTTACTACGAGTCTGGCATCTCAGAGCATTTGCCTCTTGTTAATTCCTGAGGAAGGTGTCAGTTCTGACACAGCTTGTATTTAACTGGAGGGCATATTCCTTTAAAACACAGTTTGAGGAAATATATGTCTACTGTACCTGTCTTTCTCTCTCTCTCCTGTATCTGTCTCGACTCCATGTACTAGCATAAGGACAGCCAGCAAATCTCCAGTATGTCCCTTATCAGAGATGTGACTCTTTAGACACCCTGACACGGGGTACCCAACTGTGCACTCAATTCTGAAGGTATCAATAGAAAAGGAGTCTAAGAAAATGACATACTTCCAGAAAGTGTGCCATTTAGAGAGAGTGGCAGAGTGGAACATTTTCTTCCCAGTGCAGTCCCATTTTCTAGCTGGCATTTCTATGTTCATTAGTACTCACAGAAGAACACATATCTGTACAACCTCCTGAAGTGTGGAAGCATTCAGAATCCACACTTGGACAAGAGTCCACAGCTGGCCTGTATAAACAGGGCCAGATCCTCAGCTGCTGTAAATTAGTGCAGCTCCACTGAAGTCGATGGAGCTATGTAGATTTATGCCATCCGAGGCTCTGGCTTACATCTTCAAGGAGACTAATCAGAACCTTCCAGCCAGATGCCCTTGAACTTCAGGATGTTAGAAATGTGGCTCCAAACTTTGCAGCTCAGGCCCATTTCTAATTAAAACTCAGACTGTTACCTTGCCTCTCCCCCTTCTCTCTGTTTTCCACCATCCTCCACACATTTGGGAGGAAATGACATAAGCTACGTCAGGGATACACTATTAGCCACACTACTTATTTAACATGCAAAACAAATACTCAAAGATTTTTTTTCGGCTCATGGTTGACTTGAAAGCCAAACAGTTTTATCTCACCAAAGTCCCAGCTAAATGCTGCATATAGAGCCCCACATGTAAGGCAAGCTTGCTCCTTCCAGTGAGGCCCTGTTGATCTATGATCTAATCTAGCCTCTTTAAATAAGCTTTAGAGTGTGTAACTAAGAAACCCTTTATCTGTTATTAATGTCTCGTTTTGTTATGGCCCCAAGTAATTTAAATGTACTGGTCATATTTGATTAATTCTACTATAAATCTCCCTTCCTCCAAAAATGTGAAGCTTCATAAGAATGTTTTTTCGTGGGGAGAGATTGGGAGTGAGAGGGGTCATATGAGCTCAGCAGCACTCTAAGAACATGAGCTTTGTGCACATAAAACACTTAAATGTCTGGACATGCATGTGATGTGACTCACTCACACCTAGCAAACAATTTATCTCATTCAAAGACGACAGAAGTGTAAATTTCTTAAATCACAGATTTTATTAGTAAAAACATGTTCAACTTTACTCACATACCTTTTGACTTTATTAGCATATCTCATTTTATATGTCCTGCAGGCTTTGGCAGTTTTTTCCATATTTTATTGACTCAGGCTAACAAGCAGAAAAATGACTATCAAATCAAAAAGGAATTTCTCATAATGTCTCTAAAACTAACACTGCTTGACATAAGACGGTACCTGCCACATACCTGCCTCTTTCTCATGGCGGTTTATTTGTTCTGATTTAACAGAAGATCACCCCAGAGATCTGATCCCAGTTCAAACTGAGCTGTCTAAAACGTCTTGGGTTTTCACAAGCAGTGTCCTGCCTGAAAACAAAAGAAATGCTCATTATGCATATTTTCATTGGCTCCTGTGTCACCCAGGAAAACTGTTCCTGAAAGGAAGCAAAATAAAGAAAAGCTACTGAGAAACAATAAGCTGCCTTGGGAAAAGTACCTGCCAACCCAGCTCTTAATTCACATACCCAGTTGCCACAGAATTCCTAAGCAAATTGAATCTGATTTATCCTGATTTACCCAAGACATGTAGAGACTTTGTTTTCAGGACAAAGAGAGAGAGATCACACAAGTCACATCTCTCCTTTCTATACCTTTCTGAGAAGAGCTGTGATAGAAATATTCACCTTTAATAATCTTTGAAATGCCAGATACTTTTGTTGTGCTGCAAATGAATTAAGATACAGGGTTAAAGCAAGGAACACCACCTTCTTCTAGCTCTAAAACAAAAGTGCTTGTGCAAGAGCTTTACTCTCTGCTGTGGTTGTTTGAATGTGTTATAGACAGTACAACAAATCTTTTGCAGGCATTAAGGTTGATTTGCAGTGAACACAAGCTATAGAACTGAGCCTTCTATTCTATATTTGCTGTTAGGAAGGCTGAAGTTTTAAGTAACTCTTAACAAGGAAGTGTCCGCTCACTAAATATTTTCTCAAACCAGGATCCCAGAAACCCATTATAAATCTGGGCCTCAATCTGGCTCAACTGGTATAGTCCAGCTGCAATGTCCCAGTGCAATGATCAATCACAGTTGTATACTGTAGCGGGGTGCTCCCCGCTCCCTGCCGGCCAGGGCTGGAATAGCCCTGGAAAGAGGGTTTGTAGCTGGCTGAGCCTGCTAGCAGGCTTAAGTGGAAAGCAGGCTCAGCTGTGTGGCCACGCCCCAAACATTCCAGGCTGTATAAAAGCCTGGGAGGCAGGAGTTAGGAAGAGAAAGGGAGAGTGAGTGGACTCAGAGGTCAGTCTACTCTGTAGGCAGCAGGAGACAGGGCCTGGCTGCAAAGTACCCGGACTGGGACAGGGCGTGGGTGAGGCAGCTGGGAGCCAGGGAGCCTGAGCTCTAGGGAGAGGGCCCCAGCTTGCTGAGCCTAGGGAAGGCCCGACCCACGGGGTACTGGGGGTTGCAAGGGGGCGGCCCCTGGGCTGATAAGAGCAGCAGGCCAACCCCTTCTTGCCGGTGATGAGTAGCCATGAGACTCTCAGTCAGCCTCCGAGAGACTGAGGCAGTGGTGACTGGCAGCGGCTGTATCTGAGGCAAGTTGGGGATAGTGGGTGTTGGGTTCCCCAGGGAGGGGAGACCCTGAGACAAGGAGGGTACTGCAAGGGTGCGGCACCCTCAGCAAGGGGTTCCGGGGTCCAGGAGGGACACGGGGCCGGCGTGGAGAAGCGGAGGTCGGCCGGCAGAGGGCGCTCCTGGGTCAACAAGAGCTAATTCCCAGACGACCAGACGGGGGCGCCGCCGGGTGAGTGACCGAAGCCGTTACATATACCTAGTTAAATCAGTGTTAAAGATGCAAAACAGGAAGAGGACCTGTGAATCTGATATGCAGATCCGAGGTTTGAAATTAGGGCCAATCTCTTCCACAGTAGAATAGCTCTTACTGGACTTGACTCTCTGGATTTTTTAAATGAATGTGTCTGGAAAAATATCCATCCACCATAACTCAAGATTGCCAACCCTTCCATCACTTGTGAAACTGAGACCTGAAAAGTCACTGCCTTTGCCTCCTGCACACCAAAAGAGTAGTTGCTATGGAAACCAACAAAACTTAGTTCCAAACAGTGCATAGATTTGATATCACTAAAGCATAGACCTTTGGACTTTGAAATCATTTAAGCCACAGTAATGGAATGTTCTGAGCCCCTGAGTGAATACAACTATGGAGATATATATTTTTTAAGGAGGCAAAACACATTCTTGGGCATTATTTCAAACTATTGAGTGCATTTAATGGCAACAAAGACTCCATTCATAATTTAATGCCACATCAAGTTGTGATGCATGGAAAACCAGACAAGACACCAAAGACCAAAATTCCTCTGATGAAAGTCACTAAGCCCAGTGTTTCAAAATGACATTCCATTTAATTCCAGTCTAATGCATAAGCTCTAGCTAGTAGACAGTATAATGTGGGTCAGGGCAAGTGCTTCTGATGCACTTGTAAAAGGTCCAGGAATATAGCCTATTCCCCATGGGAGGGGTGGTGAAGTAGTGAATTCTGGACTAACATGTCCTCGCCACTCCTTGTAACAATCCCTTTTATATGTCTAATCATGTTTTCACTCATGCACTCTCCTTCCTCTTCCAGTAATGCCTTGATCTTGTGCTGGTCCATGTTCCTTTAACAGCATGCACAAACTTTGTAACACAGAGAGCCTGGCTGAAAGATTTGCCTGGAGCCTTCATATACTTTGCATATTACTTTAAATACATTTACATAAGATTTTAATCAAGAAAAAGCAGGTGGGTTTATTATTATTTTTAGAGTTCCCATACAACATAAAATATGACCTAAGGGCTGCTAGGGAAGAATTATCAAGAATGGCATCAGCTCTCTCAAATACAATTGCTTGATGTCCTGCTTCACATAAGAGGAAATCACACACTTTGTTTTAGGCTGCAAGGGCCCCACAGTGTTTTGATTTATTCCATTTTATTATACCAAAGGTCTGCATGTGTTTGTATGGTCTGTTTACAAGTCTGTTCTTAAGCACTTCCAAAGTGGTCTGCACAAATAGGAGCTCTCTTGCACAATTCAAGATATCTGTCATTTGACAGGCATTTATAGACATTCCGAGAGCTCTGTTTGGAATGAACGGAGGCATAGTAAGCCAATTTAGTCCACAGCCTCCGGTTTCTTGTGTTCAATTGAAAATGAATCTACAAACAACTTGACCATGTTTTTGTCCCTTCTGAACCACTGACCTTGAAGCTCCATGAGCAGTTCAGCATAAGTATTACTCATGCTTCTTGAAAATGTGCTGCTGAGGGAGAAAGGCACCTTCAGAAGAATGATCTATGAAAAAGCTTGTTCTACTCCACTCCACCCCATTCTTCTGTCAGCTGCAAGCAAGCCTTCCACCCCGTTCCCTTCCACTGTCCGGGCAGCTGCAGAAAGAAGGCTTTTGCTCCCCTGACACCTGAAAATAATATTTTGTTAGCTGTTGAGCTTCAATGTGCCTGCAGACTTGCGGAGTGGCGAGTTTTGCTGACAGTGGAATCGTCGCAAAGCCTTGCAGAGCAGCGCACTATGTGGCATTAGACGGAGAATTAGATTTCCAAAAGCTGCGGAAGCTCCCACATAGGATCACAAACAAACAAAAAATAACAGCTTAGGAAATCTACAGTTCGTAAAGGCAAGCACTCAAGGTAGGAAATGCCAGAATTAAGGTTGCCTGTGCACTCTTAATTCAGCCCTTCTGAACATACACATTATGATTGTGTTACCCAACCTCACACGGGAAATCTATGGCAGAGGCCAAATTAAGTATGCAAGGTCAACCTTAATCTACCATTTCCTAATTTTGACTTTTGAGTATAACATAACTGCAGCCAGCTGACAGGGCGTTGAGAGACTTAATTAGTACCTGTTTGTAAAATGCTTTGTGAGCCCTAGATAAAAAGCACTATTGAAACACAAAGAATTATTATTATTTAAGGAAGCAGGGCTATTACAAAAGATGAATATTTCATCTCCTTAAAACCACAGACAGAATTTTAGGTAGGAAGTATGAAATCACCTGAATTTCAATTTACTCAGGCTACCACCACTACTTGTGCAATTTTTTTTAATGATTGCTAGTGACTGGGATCTCAGACATACCTCATAAGACAAACAACGCCATCCTATAATCAATATTTCTTTCTGTATTGTGTCCGTGGAAATCAGTTAACATGTCAGCATAGTAAATAATAATGTAAATGTACTAATTACAGTATGTGAACAAGAAAGTCATAGGCTGGATTGTGTCCAGTCCTGCATTGGTGTGAAGGTAACGAGAAAGCACAATGAATGTTCTCCTCTTTCACCATCGCATAGGAGCTTCACATAGTTTTTTTCCCTTTATGCTCCCTGAAGCAGCAATGCTAGCCTGCACCCACAGTGTGCGTTCCTCTCTCCCAGCAGGTATCTTTGCAAAGGATAGTTCACCAGCCATATTCTCTTATTCTCCCCAATGCTCTTGGGAGGCTCTGTGCTTGAGTCAAAACACAATACATCCATGACCTCCCACATCAAAGTGATGAACCTCTGCACTGACAGGATCCTACCTACACAAGGCTGTGCCCAGGAATTAAAGAGGGTATGGGCTGGTAAAAGGTAGTCTTCAGTACAGCCCCATACTGCTAACTTTAAAACACCGCCATGACAGCACTTTAACGTTGCCACCCCTTTTGCGCCCCCGATTGGCGGCCCTACCAGGTCCCTACCAGCAGGGTCCCGGATCGGGGGTGAAAAAGAGGTAGCAACGTTAAAGCCACAGCAGTGCTTTAATGTCGCTACCCCTTCTCCCCCCCCCAGCTGTCGATGGGAAAGGAGGGCAGAAGTAGTTGCCCGGGGCCGTGATTTAAAAGGGCCCAGGACTCCGGCCAGGCTAGCAGCCACTAGAGCCTTTTAAATCTCCGCTGGAACTCCAATTTTTCCAGGTAGCATAGATGGACTGGCTGGGGGATGCTGACCCCTAACCCCACACCTTCCACCTGAGGCCCCACCCCTTCCGGGGGTAGAGTAGGCCCCATACCAGTAAAAACTGTATTTTACTTTCACCCCTGGATGTGCCCTAAAGGTAAAATGTAGCCCACAGACTTCGAGCTACAGACCAGATTCTGTGCTGCATTTCCTGAAAGATACAACACAGAAGATTTGGTCAAGACGAAGAGAGGGAGCAAAGGTGGTTGTATGTCTACTTACGGGCTTCTGAAGAGGCCCAAAATCCTCTAGTATAAGTTAGAGCAGCCCAGAGGCTTCTCTAGTTTAAAGAAGCCTAACTACAGATGTCTTTTTGATGTGGGAGCTCATGGATGTACTGTATATGTTTTGACTCAAGCACAGAGCCTCCCAAGAGCATTGGGGAGTATAAGAGAATATGGCTGGTGAACTATCCTTTGCAAAGATACCTGCTGGGAGAGAGGGCAGCACTGCTGCACCTGTTCACCCTCCTGTCTCCTGCCCTGTGAGGGTGACCAAGTAGGATGTGGAGAGGCCAGAATTGTTCCCTCTATATTTGTGTGTGTGTGTGTGTGTGTGTGAGTGTGTGTGTGTGTGTACGTGTACACAGAAGAGGAGCCTATTACCAACTGAAAATAAAGCTCTTGGAACTGAAAAGTTGTGAATTATACCTCATTTCTTGGCTTCCCATGTAGGCACCACATTATCCGCCTGATCTCCTTTTTCCTCACGGACCTGTTCAGCTATAAACATGTTCAGAGTTCTTGTGTAATTGAGGATCACTGGAATGTCACACTGCCCAAACATCTTATTTGCAGCTATTAGGACTTCTTTATTCTTGTCACAGCTCTGTTATTTGTTTCTAGTGAGTAAAATGAGTAACCTCAGAGCACAGGTGTAGGGAGTTCCTGAGCATACCTTGGGGAAATCCTTCATCTAGGCAGAAGCTGACAGAAAGTGATGAATACAACCATGACAAGGAAAATGTATCAATATTTTCTTTAATTACCCCATAGCTTTTACGAGTACTTTCAGGTTATAAAAATCTCTAAGAACTGCAAGTATTTCATTACAAGAAATGAAACAGTGTCATTCTCTTTTTGGGAGGAAGAGCGGTTAAACACAAAATCATGCCCCTGACTCAGTGAAATAGTCTGCAGAAAGAAAATAAAAATTGCTCCATATACAGCAGAATAGGAGGAAAATTCATATGCCGGATTGGGTGGTTCAGGTGAGCTCTAAATCACTGCAGCCTAAGCCTGAATGTCTACATTACAATTAAATATTTGACTCAGACAGCTGACTCAGGCTTGGGGGGCTCAGGCTAAGGGACTGTTTAATTGCTATGTAGGTGTACAGGCTCAGGCTACAACTCAAGCTCTGGGACCCTCCCATCTTGCAGGGTTCTGTAGCCCAGACTCCAGTCCAAGCTCGAACGTCTAAACCACAATTAAACACCCAAGCCCATGAGCCCGAGTCAGCTGGCACAGGCCAGCCATGTGTTTCTAATTTCAATGTAGACATCCCCTATGCTGGTAAGGGTTAGAGTTGTCACAGATCTTTGGTATATCCTACAAAATGACTGGATGGCCTCATTCAATTTCATTAATGGGTCAAGAAAGCAAGAAATACTTGTAGCACCTTAGAGACTAACTAGTTTATTTCAGCAGAAGCTTTCGTGAGCTATAGCTCACTTCATCGGATGCATAGAATGGAACAGAAGTAAAATGCATTTATACACACAGAAAGAAAAAGAAAATTAAAAACATTTAAAAAATGTACATTAGCATACCAATTCTAAGAGGGCTGTTAAATGTAGATGGCCCATTATCACTAGGAGGAAGATTCAAAAGATCTCCTTTTGAAATGGAGATCTGTTGTCAGTAACTCAAGAAATGCAATTAATTACTGTAATGAGAGAACCAATCTGAACTTCTGTTAAGCCCTTGGTTTATTGTGTCCAATTTGAAAATTAATTCCAGTTCCTCAGTTTCTCGTTGGAGTCTGTTTTGGAAGTTTTTCTGTTTCAAAACTGAAACCATCAAATCTTTAATGGAATGGCCAGGAAGATTGAAGTGTTCTCCTACTGGTTTTTGAATGTTAGGATTCCTGATGTCAGATCAGGCTGCTAACACGGCTGCTATTCTTGAACCTGTCATTAATGGGCCAGTATATCAGTGTTTTAGAGGCTAACACTGGTAAATAGTGCTATGATGCAGGTTGCCTCAGCAAGGAATTCGAAGCGGCACCAAGACTGACCTTCTCATTCATAACAACATCGCCAACTCTTGCAACTGCAAGTTTCATATTTGGTGCTTTTCTGAAGGTCTCAGTCCCTGCAGTCATGTGATTACATGAGACTCTCAGAGTTCATTAAAAGGCAAGTTTCTAGCTCCCCAGTTAAGCAGAACATTTTGAAAATGTGACTCAGACATACCTAAAGAAAAGATTGAGAATTCAGAAGATTAATCCGTGTCACACTGTCTGATATGGCTTACAAGTGAGAGTGCCCATGTCCAATCGGACTGTCAGAAAACAGAGCAACACTACAAATTTAAGTGGTATATTCTGTAATTAGATTTCACCAAGCCAATAACAAATGTGTGCTCTTGGATTACTATATTTCTCTCACCATCATGCCACAGACAGTCCCTTTATGCTCTCCAGCCCTTCTTTACCACCCAGACAAACTGGACTTTGTGATGAAAGGTTATTCAAAGAAAAAATCACCTCACAGTAAATTAGTCCCAATCCCAAAGGGTCGGTCACTTACCCCGGGTCAATGGATACTCTGGATATCACACCAAAGACAAAGCTGACAGCCAATTTTTCTAGTAAACTAAGGTTTATTAGTTTAAAAAAATATTTCAGAGTTATTGAGAGGTTAAAGAAGGTAAAATACATTCACAGATGAGTCAGTTTGTAAGTACAAAATGATAGCAAAGATGTTGCGATCTGATAGATTTCCATAAATTTCTCGAGTTACCCAAAATAACTTTAAGGATCTTTGTCCACTTCTCAGTATTAGGCTCCAAAATGGTTCAGAGATACAGGATCACACCCTGGATCCAATATTATAGTCGTCTTCCCCAGAAAGGAATATGGCAATTTTGTCCATCATAGCATGGACTTTTCCTCTGTTGATGAAACGCAAACTGGGTCTGTGGATTTCCCATTGTCAAACAAGATGACCCATGCTTTGAAGTTAGAATGCTGCTTCATTTACAGTTCCAAGGCTCCAGTCCTGTTTGATGGGCAATCCAATTACAGATACTTGCATAAAGCATTTAGTTACAGCAATCCAAACAATCTTTCATTAGCTTTCATGAAGTTTACACACCAAGTTTACATGTATGGTTAATATGCCTAGAGTTAATTAAATACAGGTATATACATAATCAAAATGTTTTCAACAGGTTAGAGAAGTGAAAACTATCATTCACATTTCCTTTTAACTAAATTAACACTTGAGTGAACTAAGACACTTAACATTCCTTTGAGATGCACACACACAAGTTAACTGGCCTATTGCTCTCACCTGACATGGTCTATCAGTTCACAATCCAAAGTGTATTATTATTATTTTAAATCTCATTATTTTTAAGCCTGACTCATTGTTTTTGAATATGTGGAGTTGTCAATACTGTGTGGTCCCCCAGATCAAAGATAAAGACACAATGGTGATATAGAGTGGAGACGTTAATACAAGTCCTTTTGTATTCTGTAGATATGGTAGTATGGCACATTTGACAAGCAAGTGGCTGGGGTTCTTTCTGGGGTGATACCCATAGCTTTATTCTATACAAATCCAATGTTAAGAATCTGCAAATCTTTGCTTGATTAATATGGAAGCAAGAATTGAAATAATAACCAATCTGCCACATATAACATGTTTCGATTGGGGGGGGGGGGGAGAACAACAAAACAAGCTTGTTGTATTACCACTTGCTAAACAACATGAAATCCTAAGTATTGTTATAGAAATTTGTATCTAAGCTAAATGCATTCAGATTATTTGATCAAAACTAAAAAAAAATAAAACAAAAAAAAACAAAAAAACCCTTAGTTCCCTAAGACTTATAATAAAATGTGGCATTTTATGAACCTTGAAGAAAGTAGATGTTAATATTGACATAAATGTATATGGTTTGCAGTAAAAATGGATTAACTCCATAGAATCCCAAATTTATCATGTGTTTTATTTATTTACTAGCATAAGTGCCCGGCGCTGCTCGGGTCAGTCGGAGGTGGGGAGGTGGCAGACAGCTGACACCCCCTGACCAACCCCAACACCCACCCCGATACCTTCCCACCCCCCCAAGCAAACCCAACACCCCCACCTCACCCCCCGACCAAACCCGACACCCCCACCTCACTTACCATCCCACCAAACCCAACTCAGATCCGTCGCAGGCGGGGAGGGGGCCCAGAGCCGAGGGATTCCGGGGACCTTCGCAGGTGGGGGGCGGCACAGAGCTGATGGATTCTGGGGTTCCGTTTGGAGGGGGGAGGGGCAGAGAACTGAGGGATTTCCGGGGTTCCGTTGGGAGGGGGGAGGGGCAGTGAGCTGAGTGATCTCCGGGGTTCTGTTGGGAGGGGGAGGGGCAGTGAGCTGAGTGATCTCCGGGGTTCCGTTGGAGGAGGGAGGGGCGGTGAGCTGAGTGATCTCCGGGGTTCCGTTGGGAGGGCGGAGGGGCAGTGAGCTGAGTGATCTCCGGGGTTCCGTTGGAGGAGGGAGGGGTGAGCTGAGCGAGTGAGGTGTCTGTTGGAGGGGGGTATTATGACATCATCACCACCTAACCGCCCAGCCGATGTGATTGGCCCTGAAAGACTTTCACCCCTGGGGGGCGTCAGAGGTGAGATCCGAAAATTTTTCGACCCTTACCAGCATCTAGACCCCAAGACCCCTCACTGTACCAAATTTCAAGTCTCTGGCTCAAACGGTGAGGGAGGACTTCGCAGTCATACGTACATACATACATACATACATACACACATACATACATACACCACTTGACTTTTATATATATAGATTTAAGGGCTTGAAAGATATTCTAGAGGAAAACACACTCCCCATTCTGGAAGTGAAGAAACAAGCAAACAAAAGAAGCACAGTTGTCTTTGGCAGTGCTGTGATAACATGAGGAAGTTTATATTTGTCAGCAATCTTAGATTTTTCCCTTCCTCTTCCAGTGGACAACAGATATGCCATGGAGATGATCTGGAGAAGCGTTAATACTTTTATTGATAGATGATCTTTCTGAGGGGGGGGACCTAATTCCATGATAGGAAGTGGCAAAGTCAAAAACAAGATGGATGTAAGTATGGAATAGGAGTCCAAATAAATCCACCAACAGTCAATGAAGAAACAGCCAGATCCTTCTGCACCACTCAAGTCATGCAAAGTAGTCCATAAATCTAGCAGATCTGGCCACCAAGGGAGGTGCATCACACCGTTTGATGCGGTGATAAGTGCACATTGCGGATATTTTTGCTAAGACCGTTTTAATTGACAGTGTTGACACTGAACAGCACCAGAAGTCATTGGAACCTTGTCTATACCAGGGTGCCTACCAATACTAGCATCTGTAACTAGTGGAAGTTTTTAGGTAAGAAAACCCTCCCAAAATATCTGCATACAGCTTTTGGCCCCAACAGTCCTGCCCGAGTTTCAAGGTTTGCTCTGCACACCTGCTTACCTAATCCTAGGATGGAGCTTCTATTGCATAGATGAAAATCAGATTTTGTATATTATAAACAAGGCTTTGACATTTTTGCTGGAAATAAGGACAGAATAAAAATATTAGTATTACATTAATTTCTCTTAATTATGCTGTGCTATATGAGGTCACATCAATGCTAATATCACTTAAGATTTGAGGCAAATGTTTCAAAAAGTCATCTCTCAAATGAATGCCAACCTCTGTAAAAGTACTTTCTGAACTCAGCTTGAATACACAGAGAGCTAGAATTGATACATGCAAAACTCATTTGTCCAAGTGGGCTTGCACATGGACGTTCCATCACTGGAACGCACACACGTTGTAATCTATCACCTCCATGAATTTGCATACACAAATTTTGTGAACAGAAGAGGTGGCTAGGTGGTGCTCCTTTGAAAATATGTCCCATTGAATCTAAGGAAATTAAACAAACAAAAAAATCACTGTGTATACATATATTGAATGAATTCTGAACTCTCAATAACGTCAAGTAAGGAGTATGAAACAGGGCCTATACCTGTCCGTCACCTGTCTGTCCATTTAGTGTATTGATTTGTGAAATTACGTTCTTTAAAGAATCTTATTTTCTTTCACAATTTATTCTGCATTTCAGAATTTGAGAGCTTGCATTTTTCCTGACATTTTGCTTGTTTTGGTATTCTTTGCTGCACTCAGCATTTTAATTTTGGTGCTGTGTTTTTCACTCTTTAATCTTCAGACCTCTAACAACTTTTTTCTAAAGTAATATTTGTCTCCACTTAGGGCAGTGTGTAGAGTATCTATGATGCATGCCCATCCAGCACAGGTATAAATAGCAATGTAGATTGTAAGGCGCTGCTTAGGCAAGTGCTTTAGTACAGAGTGCCCCACATGCCTGACCCTAAGGCACATACCCTACACTACACCCTGTATATGCCCAAACAATGCCTCCCATGTCTGCTATTTTTAGTAGTTTAGTGTCCTGCTGCCAGAGTCTTTCCCCACTTCCTCCCCCTTTCACTGACAAGTATAGCTACATATCACAGTGAGTGTGAACACAGCCTGCCTTTCACTGCATTGTGTAGCTACATGTACCTAACATGCCACCACAAGTGTAGGCAAGGTCTAGAAACCTCCAAAGACAGATGTTATATAAATTACCTGTCTCTCTTTCCAACACAGTCCAGTCTTTTAGTTTCAAGTTCTCCAAAGCTTGATATTGGGATCTAAAGGAGCTTAGACTTTGATCAAGTCAACTATTTGATAATGAAACCAATATGAAGTGAAGTACATTTAATCAGCCGGCAGCTTTAAAGTATTGAAATCTGTTTTCTTCATCTAGACATTTTGAGTCAAATTCACAATTATATTCCAGCATGGTAATTGTGAAATTTTTCTTTAAAATACCTGGATAAGGAATATTATACTATTCACAATACGGAATACTAGTATTGAATGCAAGAAGTACATGCCAAGGGACATCAGGAAATATATATAATGTCACTTTAAAAACGAAACACTCAACTGCAAAAAAAAATAAAAAAAATAACCCCAAGTATGTCTAAATCCCATTTTCAATTATTTTTGGCCTTCATATATTCTTCCTGAGTTATGTGAAGAAAGAGAGAATGTATCGCCAATAATATTTTAAAGCTATCACTTAATGCTCCATCATACATCACCACAAATTTCAGCTTCCAAGTCTTTCAGCAGTTATACAGTGGTAATTTATGGTGCTAGCTACTAGTTTTATAGGCTGATTATCAGAAGGGGAATAGTAGCTGGCTTTTTCTGGCTCTCTCTTCCAAAATGAAAGCAGAACAAGACTGCTATAAGGTGAGAATTTCCCCACTTTTATTTGTTTTTCGTTTTTCCTTTCAAGTCCTCTTCTCTGGACTCCTACTGTATGTGTCTCTGGGGCACATCTATCAAGCCTAAACTGACAAAATGGCTGTGGCCTTTTACTTCCTGTTTTTAACCATCCTAATTCTTCTATTATGTCACAAACCATAATATTCCTTCAATATTTATAAATTTATGTCAGGTTTGATAAAGCTACAGCAACCTGAAGTGCAACTCGATTATCTCATACTTAACAGCTCTCAAATATGATGGGATTTAATACCTACAACATATGAAAACACATCCCCCAGAGCTCATTAAGTGAATTTTGATAGTAAATAAAAAATTGCAAATCCCCTTCTCTCTCTACTTGTCAGACAAAAATGTGTTACATCTATTATTAAAAACACTTTAAATAATTATTCCAATTTAACAAAATATGTACTCTACTGTTCAACACAATGAGACAATCTGTAGAGTATAATTGGAGTTGTCATCTGCAAAAGGAAAATAGAGGAAGTAGGTTACAAGAAGGCCTATTAAGATAAACAGAAGTTTGGTTCTATTTATGACAAAGATCAAGTTATGGAGCATATAAGTAGGAGCATTAAGGAAGGAAAATGGATGCGCTTGGTAATAATTAAATATTGAAACAATCACATAATAAATATTCATGATAAAGAGATACCTTCACTTATTAGAAAACATTGCCAGCTTGCAAATTCATACTTGGTATTCCCTTCCCCCGCCGTCGCCACCTCCACTACTCTTGTTATCAAGGAAGAAAGACCATGGCAACTGTTGTACTACACAACTGGCCTGTTCATAACACTGAAAAGTTAGGCGCTAAAAGGTGAAAAGCACACAAAGAGCTTTTCTCTCATTACTTACTTCTACAGGTCTGTAAAACTAAGGGGATTAAGAATGTAGGTCCATTGATTACAAGCCTCGGAAATGCCTTGAATGGTGCATTTGATACTTGTACTCCTTTATAAAAAAAGAAAGTCACAATGATTTATTCAACATACAAAAAAAGTAAATATAAGAGGAGCTTGTATGAGTCCCAAAGATCTTCAAATGTAGAGTGCAACCTTAACAAACACCAGTGAACTTTTGGAGGTTTTCTATCCCCTCAGTGAAGCAAAGAGGAGAGGTGTTAATTGTGAATTGCATTTCAATATAAAGGCTCCATGGAGCACTCAGTACTCAGTTATTTGAATTTTCAGAAGAAAAAAAATGGGCCTTTCATGAGAAAACATTCTCAAACGATTCTATCGCACTCAGAATTCATAGTTATGCTTAATCTGCTGTTTCTCTGGCTCATTTACAGGGACTGTTGGCAGGTAGTGAATGCAAAATCATTTTAATAGGGGATCCCCTGGGAATGGGAGCAAAAGTTTTGAGCATTTACAATTTCACAATGAAGTGTGGCCAGCTGTTAGGAAACCAGCACTTCCCCGCTTACTAGAATGAAATCATTTGCAAGGATATGTTCAAGTCAGCAGTCTGTAAAGGAAGAAACTAGACTATCCAATGAGTCCGGAGGCAGACAGGGCTTGTCAAACCCACTGCTGATCACGTTTAGAACTCTGACCCTAAATTAAAGACCACAACCAAACTAATAGATCCAGAAAGAGATGAGATGGAAGTGCAAGTAAGGTTGTTTGGGGGAGACAGGAGGCAGAAGGGGGACTGGAGTTGATGGGATTGGGGCTACAAATAGGCCATTGGCTTATATTAAGTTCTTGTGCAAGATTCCCTACAAAGTGATCCAAATTTTCAGCTTTCCCAACCCCTGTTATCTTTTGAGCAGTGACTCCTAGTCATGGCAAATGGTGCCAGGAAAAAAAAAGAAAAGAAAAACAGAAGAATTGGGCCCCGTCCAACTCCCACAGAAGTCAAGAGCCTTTCTATTGTCTTCAGTGAGAATTGGGTCAGGCCACTTATTGGCAAGTGTGTCCGCTAGTGACGTGCTTGTTTACAACATCGTTATCATTGATCGGCAGAGAAGACAAGGATGGACCAGATCTGCTCTAATTTACACAGGTGTAATGCAGAGGAAGTAATCATAATCTTCCCCTTAGAGAACATGGAAAGAAAAAGGAGAAAAAGAAAAGAGAAAAGAAATTGACTTGAGCATGGTCATTCTCGAAATGAGAAAGAATTAGTAAAGATGTCCCTTGCCTTATTGCATTGCTTCCTGCTCACTGCATTCATTCAATAATGCCAGCCTCTCTTCACCCTTTGTCTGCTTCTCTTACGGTCACCTTCATGCCTTTTTCCACCTGATGCTTCCAGGCATGGAATGTCCTCCAGGAACCGTTTCACCTACCCACTACCCTGTCCTCAATTATATCCCTCCTTATACACCCGCAAGAAACAGGGTCAAACAAAACCTTTTGTTTTGTAAGCCATTCATTCATTTAGATGGTGTTTTCAAGGGAGTCCAAGGGATCTGGGAGTCTAACATCATGGGTTCCTTTGAAAATCCCAGTCCCAGGAGATGGAAGGATGGTTCTGTGGTGAAGGCTCTAGATTGGGATTTAGGAGACCTGCTTACTTTCTGCTTCGACCACAGAATCCCTGTGTGAATTGTGCCAAGTCACTTATCTGCCTTTTGTCTCTTCTATGAAATGGGGACATTGATGCTTTCTGGCCTCACAGGGGTGGGGTGAGGACAACATTCATAATGATCATGAGGTGCTGAGATACTAACGGGAGGGCAAGAGAGTGTAGAAATACTAAAACATCTATTTTAAGACAGCAAGCCCATGCAAAGATCACGTATGCAAATAGGCTATTCAGTTCTTGATATGCGTAGGAACAAACAGGACTATGAGCACACTAACCCTCTTCCTGGAGCAGATGGGTGGAGAGCAGGGAAAGTGGAACAAGCCAAGTTTCAGCCAGCACAGCTGAGCTGGCACAGGGGAATGCGGTAATTTGTTGCTGGTAAAGGCCAACAGTAAATTAGTACTTCCAGGATTAGAGGGGTAGCAGGAAAGGAATTGTAAATCAAAGGGTAGTACTTCTGGGGTGATGCAGCTTTTGTATCACCCCTTGCTCACAGCTGTGCCAAATGTAACAATCTAGGCCTAAGTATTAATGTGAATCAGTATCAGCTTAACAGTGGCATACACAGTGCAAGGTGCCATAACCTAGTGTGTTAGCGATCATAAAGGGCTAACAGGACAGTGTGAGAAATCACAGTGCCCTGAACTCATAAATCCTCCCATCTCCCCCAAACAACCTTGGATTTAGGAGTATAAGGCACTGTGCAAGCACTCGGATAGCTATGCTTGGTCCTTTCCAATTGCATGCATCAGGCAGCTTGTGATGTCAGCAATATATAGTAGTTTTAACGTCTTTCTAATATTCTTCTTGTTGTACGCTTGATTCCGGAAATGTTCAGTTTTATGGTTTAATTACACACTCAGATAATGCAAATACAATACTTTGGCTGCTGTAAAAAAAATCCAATTTTGTCTCTTGGCATCATGTCTAAGTGTGAAGCAATTTGCAGTGAGGAAAATTTTGCCTTCTTCCGAATGGAGCCAGAAATCTTGATAATGTTCAGTTTTGACTGCTTCTAGTCTTGTGGTGCTGCCAAACAGTTCAGTCTCCTTTCTAATCTTATTATCTTCCTGTGATGACAATGCCAGAATCAAGGGCAAAGCCAGAATTCTTTACACGTGGATTTAAAAAACCTGTGAAAATTATTCTTTATCAGGGATTAACAGATTATATTAAAATGCCTAGTACTAGTTTAAATCAGGCATAAGACTCAGATCATTTGGAATAGAGATTGAGTGGACAATTGAAAATCACTCGTAGTTCAGGTTCCACATAGATTCAGTTGACCATGGTAACTGGTTAGCATCAGAGTTTACAACAAAAGAAATCATTGGCCTGATTCACCACTACATTATTCCCATTATAAACTCCATCAATTGCAACACAGTTACACTAGCCTCAAACTGGAGTACAGCAATGGGGAGTTAGGTCCCATATACACCGGTATTCAAAGAAGTGGTTTTTGTTGTTGTTGTTTTAGTGATAAAATATATTTAAAAAATAGCTAAATTATAGTACAAATTTCAAATGACTAGCTTATAGACTCATAAAATTGTAGGACAGGTAAGGACCTTGAGAGGTCATCTAGTCCAGTCCCCTGCACTCCTGGTGGGACTAAATATTATCTAAACCATCCTTGACAGGTATTTGTCTAACCTACTCTTAAAAATCTCCACTGACAGAGATTCCACAACCTCCCTGGGCATTTTTTTCCAGTACTTAGTCACTTGACAGTTAGGAAGTTTTTCCTAATGTCCAAACTAAACCACCCTTGATGCAATTTAAGCCAATTGCTTCTTGTCCCATCCTCAGAGGTTAAGGAGAATAATTTTTCTCCCTCCCTCTTGTAACAACCTTTTATATACTTGAAAACTGTTACGTCCCCTCTCAGTCTTCTCCTCTCCAGACTAAACAAAGCCAATTTGTTCAGTCTTCCCTCATAGGTCATGTTTTCTAGACCGTCAATCATTTCTATTGTGCTGCTCTGGATTTTTGTCCACATCTTTCCTGAAATGTGACACCCGGAGTTGGACACAATACTCTGGTTCGGGCCTTATCAGCTCAGAGTAGTGGAAGAATTACTTTTTGTGTCTTGCTTACAACTCTCCTGCTTATACATCCCAGAATGATATTTGCTTTTTTTTTCTTGCAAGGGTGTTCCACTGTTGAGACTCATATTTAGCTTGTGATCCACTATGACCCCCAGATCCCTTTCCACAGTTGTGATAAATGTGGGGCAGAGGGTTATGTTCCCTTTATGGACACCCAGTCAGTTAGCTACAAAATCCCTTTTAGTAGCTGTTCTCTACTTGCTCTTTTTATATCTAGCAATAGCCTAAGTTCCAGATGTATTTTCTTTCTTTTTTGTTTATAATAAAATTTATCTTTTTTAACAACAAGATTTGGATTTTTGTGTCCTAAGAGGTTTGTGCATGTTGTTTAATTAGCTGGTGGCAACAGCTGATTTCTTTTGTTTTCTTTCTCAGCTCTTTCTCCCTCCTGCCCCTCCGGTGAAAAGACTTCAGGGTACCCTACAGGGAGGAATTCCCAAGTGCACCTTCCTGGGTTTAAAGGGGTTATCTTTTTGCATTTGGGTGGTGGCAAGGTCAAAGAGAAGCTATATCCTTGGGAGTTTAATACTGGCCACTCCAGGCTTGTATTAATTTTTGGAATCCTTATGGGCTCCCACCATCAACACTCAAAGTACCAGAGTGAGGAATCAGCTTCGACAACAGTACTCCTTCCTAGGCAATCATTTCCCTTTTGTATGTGTGCAATTGATTGTTCCTTCCTAAGTGGAGTACAGTAAAACCTCAATTTAACGGACTAATTCGGGCGAGGGGTTGTCTAATCAAAAAGTCTGTTATTTAATAATTTAAAAAAATGAGCTGTCGGAGCAGCAGCCCGGCTGCCACAGGGTCGGGGCGGCAGCTCCGCAGCCCGCCCGCTGCCAGGACCCGGGCGGCAGCTGGGAGCCGGGAGCCGGCAGCCCACCCGCTGGCGGGACTCGGGCAGGAGCCAGCAGCCAGCAGGCGGGACCCATCAGCCAGCCCGCCCGCCCGCCCGCAGGCGGGAGCCGTCAGCCAGCCTGCCCGTGGCTGGGACCCCGGCGGCAGCCGGGAGCCGGCAGCCAGTCCGCCCGCTGATGTGACCTGGGCGGCAGCCGGGAGCCGGCAGCCAGCCCGCCCGCTGATGTGACTTGGGCGGCAGCTGGGAGCCGGCAGCCAGCCCGCCAGAAATGGATCAGGAATGCATCAGACTTGCTCAGAAATTTTGTCCGTTGCATCCGAAGTCCGTTAAATCGAGGTCCGTTAAATCGAGGGTTTACTGTACTTTGCATTTGTCCTTCTTGAATTTCATCATATTTATTTCAGACCATTTCTTCAGTTTGTCCAGATTATAATACTGGTAGACGTAGTGCTCTCACACATTGTGGTAATCTTGTGATCTTCCAACACAGATAAGCCCTTTGAAATATGCACAAAATTATATCCATCCCTGTAGAGAGCCGGAGTGATCTCCCTCCTGCAGAGAGGGTGAGGGAGACCCCCCCTCCTTGGTGGGTGGAGCCAAGACCGCCCCGCCCCCCTCACTGGAAGTGCAGGGGTGGGACCAGAACTATAAGAGGCCAGCCCTGCAGCCCAGAAGGGGGAGAGCCAGAGAGGGAGGAGGACGCGCCACCAGACTGGCTGCTGCCCACGGAGGGCCCCAGACCGAGTGGGGCCCCTGACCCTGAGGACGACTGGCCCGGAGTACCTGCGGCTGTGTACCCAGAGGAACTGGGGATGGACTGGACAACCGAGGGACACACCCCGTGAGTCAGTCTCCACTGCAAAGACTGTTTGTTTACTGCTGGCTGCCTGTGCCATACCCAGGCTAGAGCCAGCACCCTATATAGACTGTGTACTGCTGAGGCTTAGGCCCAGCTTACCGCAAAAGACTGTTTGCTTGCTGCTGTCTGCCTGGGCTGAGGAGCCCAGGCCGGAACCCGCCCTCATCGGAAGAGTGGCGGCACACTAGCGGCCGGAACACTAACGGGGCCAGGATAGACGCGGAACACCACCCGGCAGAGGGCACCCTAGGGGCTGGCGAGCTGATTCCCCCGACGACCAGCCGGAGGCGCAGCCGGCGTGAGTGCACACCCGCTTACAATCCCACAGTGTGCTGGAGGGGCAGACAAAGGCAGCCTTTGCAGGGAGAAGCAATGATTAGGATACAAGCACTGTGGTGCAGAAGAGTAGAGAAGATGCCAGCCCCGGTGTCAGTAATGTCTGCAGGAGACATTTCTGAGTTGACTGTACTAGGGTATTAAAGGGTATAACATGCTCCCCCAGCAACCAGGAAACATGTCTTATAAAAGGTATAATGCCCCAAGACACCAAGACTCCCTTTCCCCTGTTTTACTCAGCTTATAAAAAGGCATAAATTTCCCCTTCATGATAACTAAGTAGGTGGGGTTACAGGAATTAGGCAGTGGAAACCAAGTCTGATCTCACTTACTCCAACGTGCTTCCAAAAGAAGTTCTCTTGATCAACACCATTGTAAGAAAAGCATCAGGGTCAGTGAGAATAAAATTCCCAATGATGAACCAATTACACATATTGGCTGGAGTGCCAACAACATATTGCCCCCAGAAGGTTAACTACTGAGGTGCACCATGGCTTACTGTACATGGAATAGGTCTGGCCACAATCCATGCATAATACCATAATCGCCCGAACAAACATGAGCGTCCCCCGTCACACATTTCACTAGATATTACTCAAAGATGAGAAATGACATCTATATTACAAATACATATATATGGTAATCCTCCTTTCAGGTCAGCTTTTCAAAGGATTTTCAAGGATTGGGACAATTTGGGGAACTCCCAGATAGTTAAACCCCAGTATCACAGAATCATAAAAGTCAATAACTGGTTCTTAACTATAGAGATCAAAGCCAAATCCCATTTCTTCTTAGATGTCATCATGCTATCATCATTTTGTTCATTAGCTTTGCATTCCACATCATGTTTTTTATTATCCATTCTATTCAGTAAGCACAATTCTGCAATTAATTTTGCAGTGTTTTTGCTCATGTTTTTTTCCTGTCCCCTAATCATATACAGTGCATCTTTCTGTAAGAAAGAACAAGCTTAACATGGTTGACAGATGCCAGTAATATGCAACACAGTCATGGAATCTGAGTGCCTAACAGATTGTTATATGATTACTAAAAAAAAGTATTTTCCCTGCCTATGATCTTATTACAAGATGGAATAAATATGAAAAGATGCAAGATGAATTCTGATCAGTAATAGATACGCTCACTCTCGAATATATTTATGCATACCGGTAACAGCCCTGGAGTTAGGAAATCAAAGCATATTTATAGGGAGAAACTCAACTCTGAAGCTCAGGTATCTTCTTATAAAAGGCCAGATTCTCGGGAGGGGTCAATAGGCATAGCACCATTATTTTTAAAGGAGTGTTGCCTATTTACATCAACTGAGGACCTGACAATTTACATAAGATGTAGAAAAAACAACTGGAATAAAATTGGAATAAATATGAAAAGATGCAAGATGAATTCTGATCAGTAATAGACATGCTCACTATGCACTGGCCTAGGCCTCAGTTCCTAGCTCTGCCACAGTTCTCCTATGTGAGCTTGGTCAGGTCACTTATTTCTCTATCCTTCATTTTCTGGTTGACAATACTACTTTTCTGCCTTGTCTACTTAAATTATAAATTGTTTGGGCAGTAAGGGCAGTCAGTCCCACTCTGCAGATACCGCGGCTAGCATGATTGGGGTCTCTTCGTGGTATTTTATACAATTTGCAGGAATCTAAATGATTCACTAAAAAGATCATCTCCTTCAAAATTCTGTTGAAACAATTTGATGCTATGGCCATGGCCAGCTCTCCAAATGCTCCTTTGCTGCCTCCCTTACTCCCTTCCATATCAAAATCAAACTCCTTGTCCCCGGCTTCAACTTAGCTCCTTCCTTCTTCCCATGCTCTCTGCTCCCTCCAAGCTGCTTGCCTGACTTCCCCTTCTTCTACCATGCACTCTCTCTCCCCTTCTCCTCTCTCTCCTTCTCAGGTCTGAGATTTCACCCCACAAAAGGATGGGGGCTAACTGCTTAAAAACAGACACACAATTTTCAAAGTCATTTCAAAACTCATTCAATCCAAGAGGTTCATAGCAGATCAAACAATGTTTTAATGAGCACACTCATACCAACTTGACCATCTGACATCCCTACTCCCTGCTTCTGTCTCCTCTTGTTGTTGTTCTTGACATGAGTGGCCCACCCTCATTCAGTGAAGGAAACAGCTCTCACATGAGTAAATAACTGTGCTGTGGCGGCAGATACTATACGGACTATGAGAACCACAGTAAAGCCTAAACATAGAGAGGCCAGTGGATTCACTTCATGTAGCTGGGGAAGAACTATGAAAACAACATTGTATACCTCATGGAATAGGGAGGAGGCACTTAACTACATGGCAATTCCCCAGAACATGACAAAAATGAGTCTATTGGTGTTGATCCCATGCAGGGCAGCATTGTGAAATAGCATGTAAAGGGGACGATGAAGTAACAGAAGCTCTCCAAACCTTTTCTCCAAATTCCCGGCACTCAGGTATTTCAAATATGCCAGACAAGGAAGTAGGACCATGTGCATCGAGGCGAAATCATGTGCTGCGAATGAGACAACTAAACACTCCGTCAGAAAATAAAAATTCAGTTTTAATATGGGGTTCTAGATCCCACACACACTCAAATATAGTGCTTTTCCTCAGGCATGAGAGAAAGGAAAATTGTCAAAATTCTCCAGATTTGCTTATCTCTTATTTTTCTCTCTCTCTTCCCTCCTAGATTTCTCCCTCACCCACATAGAATCAAACTTCAATTTAAAAGCATTCCTCCTGGTAACAATGTTGAAATAACCCAATTAGAAAGGAGGATTCCCCAATAGACAATTCCTAAGAGATGTTGGTCATGTAGGCATGCCTGGGTTGGTATGAATGAACTATCAAGAACTGTCAACATATGTCTAGAATTACCTTGAAGACACCAGGGAACACCAATGATCAGATGTGCGACTTAGGTAACCAACCACAGAGCACCAATAGTGAAGAAGTGCATGTTGCAGTTTGTTAACAGTCAATTGGCCTAAATTTGTTCACACGTGATTAAATAGGCAATTCTAAATGTGGACTATTCATTAAAAAATGACCTGTCTGCAAAGTATTTAAAATAGCCAAAGGGGTCACAGTTGTTGTTGAATTATTTGCTGTGAATTGTTCCTCTGCCTCTAACTGGGATTCTGTAGCTTCACATTGTATCATTCCATAATCTAAAATAATTAGACGATCACAAAAATTCATATACAGTAGTTACCTCAGCAACCTTCTACTAATCTGCAGGGTTTTAAAATCAAGATGAGATCTCGCTACAGGCCCAATACAAATAGTGGTTGTAGGGTGCGTGAAGATTTTTGTAACGGTATGCACATAGGGACGCTCTCACGCTAGACACCAGGGAAAGGGTACTCTCGGTCAAGGCAACATTCCTGCATACCAGAGCTATCTGGTCCTAACCGCCAGCTAGGATAGTGCAATACTAACGAAGAAAAACAAGTTATTAGCTATTCATGAGGTATGCATGAGATGTAAATGTGCCTGTGTATTTCTATGCCTACGTCCCCCTGCATTGCTCTGGTGCAGCGGACCCACCCCCCCACCCCCACCCCCCGTCTCAGTGGCAGCAACGAAGGGAGCCCCCGTTGCGAGTGTGTCACTTTCTGCCTTCAATAAACTCACCACTTTTATTCAGCAGCTGTGTGTGCCTCGTTTCTATGGGATTCCGACTACCCTGCAACATTGGTATTATTTAAAGAATATAATGATCAAATACAACACTGGGAAGAATTGTTCAGCAGAATTTTGAACCTATTTCACACTGTAAAATAACCTCTGTGACTTATCACAGGTTTACAGGATAGAGGCAAACATGAGCTCTTCTAATTCCATTTAATGGCATAAATTCAAGATGAAAGCTATTTCTAGGATGTAAAATAATGTCATGGTAATATTGTTGTATTATCCGCAAAGAATGAGTACAGTTCAAAAGGGTACCTCAAGATTTTGAACAGAAGGTGAAATTGGATCAGCAAAGACATAGATGAAGGGTAAAGGCTTTTGACTTGATTCATCACTGCATCATTTAAATCTTATACCAGTGAAACTTCTTTGAGTTACAACTTTGTAAGACATAATAAGATGATAAATCGGATCCACTGATTTTAATATATGAGGGGGTCCAATACAAAACATTTCAGTGTTCGGTTTTATTTTAAAAATCATATACCGTTAAAGCTAGTTAATTGACTACAGCATTAAGCCAATCTGACATGGATTTAGAGAGAAGAAATACAGTATAATTGCTAAAGCTTAGGAATTAGCAGATCTGTATTCTATTCCTGGTCAAGCCACAAACTTGCGAGTTATCTTCACCTCTCTGTGTCTATGGCCCTGTCTTCACTACCACTTTAATTCGATGTTAACGACGTTAGGTCGAATTAAACGTGTACCTGTCTTCACATACATGCTCTTAAGGTCGATGTAAAGGGCCCTCAAGATCGAAATTGGAACTCCTGCCTGACGAGAGAAGTAAGGCTAATTTCAACATTCCAAGCTCGACTGTGGGCTAGTGAAGATGGAACCCGACATTAATAGCCTCCAGAGGCTGTCCCACAATGCTCCATTCTGACCGCTCTGGACTGCCTCACTGCTCCACTCTGACCGCTCTGCACTGCACTCTGAACTCGCTGCTCTGGCCAGGTAGATAAGACCCGGGAACATTTGAATACCATTTCCTGTTTGGTCAGCGTGGCCAGCTCACCTGAGCTGCTCAGTCGCCATTCAGAGCAATCAGCAGCACTAGCCGCCATGCAGAGCTCAGCATCACAAGACTCCATGCAGAGCTCATCTACCCTGGAGACCAGCCAGAGGAGAAGAGCTCCAGCATGGTCCACTCGTGAGGTGCTGGATCTCATCGCTATCTGGGGAGAGGACTCCGTGATGTTGGAACTACGAAACAACAAACGGAATGCCAACACCTATGGAAGAGTCTCCAAGGCCATGCTAGAAAGGGGCCACAACAGGGACACCACACAGTGCCGCGTGAAAATTAAGGAGCTGAGGCAATCGTTCCAGAAAGCTAAGGAGGCAAACGGACGATCCGGGGGCGCGCCACGGACATGCAGGTTCTACAATGAACTAAATGCGATAATGGGGGGCGCCCCCACCACCATCGCGCCGGTCTGCGTGGACTCCACCGATGGGATAATCGTCAGGGAGGAGACTGATTCCGAGGAGGACGACCATGAAGAAGAGGAAAATCTCACGGAGCAGCAGGAGCCCAGCGGAGAACCCGTGTTCCCAGAGAGCCAGGAGCTGTTTGTCACCCTGGAGCCAGTACCCTCCCAAGCCTCCCAGGGGGGTAAGTGTTTCTTTTTTAAGTGATTACATGACGCATGATTTTGTAAAGGAAGCATTTATTAATGAGTAACTTGCCCTAAGGACTTAGCGTGCTTTCACTGCTGGTCAATTTCTACTCAAAGAGTTTGTCAATATACTCCGGGATTGACCGGAAGTCCTCCGCAGACATTTCAATGAAGCTATCCAGGAGGTAGCGATGAATCCTCCGCAGCAGATTTCTGGGGAGAGCCGCCTTATGTGGTCCCCCGTGATAGGAGACCATCCCACGCCACGAAAGTAGTAAGTAGTCTGGTATCATTGTGCAGGCTAGCATTGCGGCGTATGGACCAGGACTTTGCATGGAGTCAAGGAGCATGCGCTCTCTCTCTCTCTCTCTGAGAAATTCTCAGCAAAGTGATGTCATTCATGGTTGCCTGTTTGAAATAGGGACTGCAATTACTAGGGAGATAAAGATTCCCAGCTGCAAAGAACTGTTTTCTGCTGAGGACCGACCAACCGCCCCCCCCCCCACGAACGCTGACCGCCCCTCCCCCCCCCCCGCCCGTAGCGGTAGCTAGCAGGGAACCAGAGCAGTGTGCAAGCGGTTGCTTCCGCTTCAGATCCAACGCGAACCAACCCCCCTCCACCCAAGCCCGTAGTGGTAGTAGCTAGTAGGGAATCTGAGCAGTCTGCAAGCGGTCTGAGGAGCCCCAAAAAGACCTTAGCCCTTAGCGAGAGATTTTTTGGCATTTGCTTTACAGTTTCAGTGGGAGCCAGCCACGCGGTGGGGGGAAGGGGGCGGGGTTACTCTACAGTATGCAAGCGCCACTTTTAACTTACCATGGCCGGCTGCACGGTGATTTCAGACGCCGTCTTGGGCTGAGGCACGCATATGTGTCTGAGATGCTCTGACTTTTCTGTGAGCTAGTCAGTCACTTTTAGGTGTAGAACAGGACCTTGTACAGAAATCATATCAGGCCTCTGAATACTGAGGTTGCAAATGGCATAGTACTCCCAAAGTTATCTGTCTCATAACTTTCAAACTTTCTTTGCCCACATTCGCACACAGATGAACAATTATCTCAGAATCCCCCGGCCTGCTCCTCCCGCCATGCACCGCAGATAAGAAAGCATAAAAAGAAAACGCGAACGCGCGATGAGATGTTCAGTGAACTCGTGGAGAACTCGCGCGCTGAGGCAGCCCGCCAGACGGACTGGAGGGAAAGAATGATACAGGCAAGGGATCGAGAGAGAGAGGCAAGGGATCGAGAGAGGCAGGAATGGAGAGCTGCTGCAGAAAAGAGGAAAGAGCGTGAGGAAAGATGCATGGATGCTTTCCTCCGCATAATGGAGGACCAGAGCGACATGCTGCGATCTCTGGTGGAGCTGCAGCATGCCCAAAGACAACCTCTGCAGCCCCTGTGTAACTACCTCCCCCCCCTTCCCAACTCCCATAGCTTCCCCACCCAGACGCGGGGTGAGAACACGGGGGGGCAAGCTCCGTGGGCCGCTCCACTCTACCCCACAAGCCAGCAGAAGCAGCAGCAGCAGCAGCAGCAGCAGGCTGACGTTCTAGGAAAACTTTTAAAAGCTGCTGTGTCTTGCCCACCCCTCCTCTCCCCCCTTTCCGCCCCCCCTCCTCTGTCCGCTCCTCCCCCACTGCGACTGCCGGTTTCCCTCCAGGATACCAGGACAGTGATCCCCTGTATTTCCGATTAACCAATAAAGGAACCATGATTTTTCAAACAGTGATTTTATTTCCTCTGCAAGCATGGGGAGGGGGGAGGGAAAGCATGGGAAGGGGGGAGGGGGGAGGGAAAGCATGGGGAGGGGGGAGGGAAAGAGGGTTCAAGGGCAGCAGGCTTAGAGCACAGCAAGGGAGCAGATTCTCAAACGCCATCTCGGGCACTCATAAAACTGTCTTTCAAGGCGTCCCTGAGGCGCAGGGCCTCACGGTGTGCTCTTCTACTTTCCCTGCTGTGTGGCTGCTCATAAGTAGCAGAAAGTAAATTTGCCTCAGCCTCCCAGCCCGCCATAAACGTTTCCCCCTTGCTCTCACAGATATTGTGGAGCACAGAGCAAGCAGCAATAACAATGGGGATATTTCTCTCGCTGATGTCTGAGCGAATCAGTAAGGAACGCCATCTCCCCTTCAGATGGCCAAATGCACACTCTACGGCCATTCTGCACTTGCTCAGCCTGTAGTTGAACAGCTCCTGACCCCTGTCCAGGGCTCCTGTGTAGGGCTTCATAAGCCAGGGCATTAGGGGGTAGGCTGGGTCCCCAATGATCACGATCGGCATTTCGACACCCCCCCCCCACGGAAATTTTCTGGTCGGGGAAGAAAGTGCCTTGCTGCAGCTGTCTAAAAACCCTAGAGTTCCTGAACACTCGAGCGTCATTAAGCTTTCCCGGCCACCCCACGTACAGGTCGGTGAAACGTCCCTTGTGGTCAACCACTGCTTGCATGACCATTGAGTAATATCCCTTCCGGTTTCTGTACTCGGCGGCCTCGTGTTCCGGTGCCAGGATAGGGATATGAGTCCCATCTATAGCCCCACCACAGTTAGGGAATCCCATGGCGGCAAAGCCATCTATTGTGGCTTGCAGGTTTCCGCGGTTTATAACCCGGTGTAGCAGCCGCTCGACGATTGCCCTGCTTACTTGCATCACAGCAAAGCCCACTGTAGACCTAGCCACCCCAAACTGATTCGCCACTGACCGGTAGCTGTCTGGCGTTGCAAGCTTCCAGAGGGCTATCGCCACTCGCTTCTCAACTGTAAGGGCCGCTCTCATTTTGGTATTCCTGCGCCGGAGGGCCGGGGACAGCAAGTCACAAAGTTCCATGAACGTGCCCTTTCGCATGCGGAAGTTTCTGAGCCACTGGGAGTCATCCCAGACCCGCAGCACTATGCGGTCCCACCAGTCCGTGCTTGTTTCCCTGGCCCAGAATCGGCGTTCAATGGCATGAGCCTGCCCCATTGCCACCAAATTTGACAGATTGGCAGTCGCCCTACTTCCAAAACCGTCAGTGTCCCTGTCGTCCCCGCTGTGCATGTCCTTGTCCATCTCCTCCTCACTGTCGTCGGGTTCCAGAAAGCGCAGTTCTCCCCGGATTGCATTCCTCCTCTGCAGACGGTGCAGCATGAACTCCGCAACCGTGATCGAGGTCCTCACAACGGCCATTACTGTTTCTGTGGTGTCAGTGGGCTCCATGCTTGCAGTGCTATGGTGGTAGCACAGCGCGGAGAAAGGGCGCGAATTATGGGATGCCTACCCACAGTGCACCGCTCGTAATGGGGGTCGGCGGCGCGGAAAAAGGGTGCGAAACTTGGAAATGCCTACCCATAGTGCAGCACTCGAAATGGTGCCTGCTGGGGGATCAGGGAACTGTGGGATAGGTACCCACAGTGCAACGCTCGCTATGTCGACGCTTGCAAAAGTTGTGCGGACAGACACTGTCGACTTGCTGTGCTTTGCTGTGCCTAGTGAAGACACACAATATCGACTGCATACAGTCGCGTTGACAACATCGAAATAAAGGAAATCAAACTACTGCTGTAGTGAAGGCATACCCTTTGTTTCCATATTTTTAAGGTATGGAGGTATCATGATTCCTACATCACAAGGTTATTGCAAAGTTCAAGTTGTTAATGTCAGAGTTCTTTGAGATTCTGAGATGGAAGATATTAAAGATAAGGAAATAATATTAAAGGCTAGTCCATTTAAAAGCAATAGAAGGGAGTTTTGCTGTTGAGTGTAAGAGGGGGGAAAAAATCAAACGTATAATTCCAGGAGGGTAACACCAGAAAATAGAAACCAAGGAAACCTAGGGTACACCAAAGAGAAACACAATGTTGTTGATTATAATGAATGTCCATGAGTTCAATGATGAAAATTTTGCCACTGTCCAAAATCATGATTCTAACTCCCCATTTAGGAATTTTAAAATGACATACCAATGATGTTTTACGGGCTGATGACAAGAAGCTGCACTCACACTTTAAATTGTTCTGAATCAGTGTTTAATTAGAAAATTCTATACAATTTAAATGCCAAGTTATGATTATAAAAGATATTTAATGAGGCTTCAACCAGCAATCCTACCACCTGTGCATGCTAAAACTGACCCGCTATCATGTGAAATGTGTGCGCTTATCAGTAACAAATAATACTTTCTACAAATGCTACCTCTTGGTCTTTTTGTGAATCACCACAATCAGATTGCATTTGTCTTAGATGCAATCATTATTCAAAGATATCTGCAGATTTCTATGGGGCTAGATTGTTCCCTGAACTGAGCAGCCAGGAAGGGCATTAAAGAATAATCGGAACCCCGCTTCACACCTCTGCACAAACTCTCCAGCCTTTGTGTTCAGCACACTGGCATAAACAGAAGCATGTGCCTGCTATTCAGTGCCCTCAGAGTTGACAGTAAGGGAGAGGGTAGGTATGAGCGGGGCTACCCCACCACCAGAAAGTCAGCTAAGGTCCTAATTTGCTGTTGATGTAGGCTAGGAGAAAAATGATTAACCCCTGCTACATTTTCACAGCAAGGGGGAACCAGGGAAGGAAATAACCGAATATGCCCCAGAGTGGCATATTCGGTTATCTCTGGTGCTCCTGGATACAGCTATGCACAATTGCCATGTGCAGTGCTAGGGAAAAGTCACAATATAACTCTCAAGGAAAGGGAATACTGGGAACAGGAGGGCACATTTTCATCCTATTTCCTTACAAAACCAATGGAAAGGATGGTCCCAAATATGGGCAGCAACAGCATTTTTGCCTCACAAAGGCCTATTGACAGTGGGATCTTCTGTTTATTCCCAATTCAGAGAAGGGGGGAGACATCAAGATCTCCAATACCTTTCTCTATGTGAAGGAAAATTCCAGTCTCCATCCTCACGGGCTTAGGAAGTGGCAGAGGGAGCACAAACACTTGAGATCTTCACGCTGCCTTCTAACAGACCCGGGGAGGGAGGGACCATAAGTGAGCTTCACTGCTGGTCTTCACCCATCTAGGCAAGGTAGAGACAACAGGAGCAAGAGGCCAGGAGCTCACATTCAGTCCTACTGTTCACAAATTTAAGGGAGGCTCAGTTTCCGCTTGCCACATACACTGAATGACAAATCCTGCAGCTTTCTCTAAACATATTCAAAACTCCTATGAAGTCCAAGATAGTTAAAATTTAAATGGGAAAAATTAAGGACTGTAAAATTTGGCCCCATGTGCTGATTTGACAGTTCAAAGTTGCTGCTCAACAACTGCATTAGCATCTTCAATAGAGAAACTGCCAATGGGAATACCAGGCCTCAGTTTGGAGTCTAGAGCTCGGGATAATTTTCAGAAGAGCTATTGGCCAATGTGCAAATGAGGATTTCACTACGTGGAGACAAGTTGGTGTGGACTTGTCCTTCTCACTCAGTGATTGTGGGCGTGCCTGCACTATGCTGCCCAGGGTAAAACCGTTGAGCATCCATGAGCTTAACACTGAAAGAAGGAGCCTCACTCAGCACTGAGGAGCAGTACAGAGAATCTACAGACACTGCTTCAGTCTTAGGGATAAAGCAATCCACTCAGCTGGCGCAGCCCCTCTGCTCAAGTGATAGCAGCCAGTGTAACTGCATGACTGTGCAGCCAGTAGTCTCACTCACACTTCTCCCTCACCCATTGCCTATGTCCTGCTTCCTAACCTTGCCCCTCCTTTCTGCAAGAAGACTAACTTTTTTTCTGGATCAGGAGACTGTATCTCCACAGGAAGGAGAAGAATTTTAACTTATGAAACCACGTAAGTTAGTAAATAAATCGTCCAAGCATTATAGACACTAGTTCTCCCTTTAACGATCTACTGTTAAATATTGAAATGTGTTCTTTATTAAGTGGCTGTTTAATTCTAAATGCAAGACTCAGCCCTGCTTGTAACATACAAGGTGCATGATGTGAAAAGCCATCTGCATTTGCAGTCACTGGTTTTACTAGTGCATATATGCATATGACAAAACAGGGTCAAGCCTGAGAAATGTAGTTGAATTTAGTTAGGACATGTGTTACTCAACATCAAAACCCATTGGGCTTTTGTGGGCCTGTCAGGTGAACAGCTACATCAGCACAGGTGTTTATTCTGGGACTAAATGATCATCTTTAAAAAATAAATATTTCTCATAGAAAGAAATATTTCTGAATTACATAAGCATGTATCTGTTTATTCAACTAACAACATTTATAACCTCATACTTGCTGCAAATTAGGAAAGAACATAGTGATATTTTAAAGGTTTTCTAAAGCCTAAATTCCCTACCAACTTTTTTTGTGTCTTTCCAACCAATACTCTCCGACAAAAATTGGGTTATGTATAATTTAACTTTAATATTTCATTCCCCAAATCCATTCCACTCTTAAAAACCTTTTTCATTATTATATCTAATCTCCAAGGGGTTAATTACTGGAAGATCAACACATTATATTAAGCAAGGCTGTCATTAACAAAACAAAAAAAACCACTATACCCTCAAAAGTCTTGCTTTTGTTACATTAATAAAGTTATCACCATCATTATGAGACTCAAATTGTGTGCGATGAAGAGACCAGGTCCAGGGAGAGGGGGAAGACAAACATCAGAGCACCGTGCAGTGGGCTCATGATGATGCAGGATAAAACAATCCAGCATCAGAATTGCAGCCAGCAGCTACTGCCAGCATGTAGAAATTCACACCAAAACATACAGAGAGAGTGGAAGGCTCTCTCTGTTCCCCTTATGGTTACCATACATCGGCATAATTTCCAGCTCAAGAACATATATCCATGCTGGCTCTGATCAAGCTAGCACAAAAAATAAAATAGTAGCATAGCCCTGGTGGTGCAAGCAACAGGAATGGTCAGCCACCCATATACATGCCTAGGGTGTCCAACAGGTTAGTACTCAGATAGGTAACCTGTCGTGCCATCGGGGTTATATTACTATTTTTAATGCACTCGTCTAATCAAGCTAGTCTGGGCATATCTATCTGGGCTAGAAATTATACCTCCAGATCAAAGTATAAACTTAACCTATATATTTATTTCAGGTCATATCCGGAAACTGATATTTGGGCTGGGGAGAAAGAGCCATCCTACCCCAGGAGGAGCTTTATGCAGGAGAACACACAGTCCCATTGATAGAGCTCAAAATTCAATGATGCAGCGACATCTCAACATTTGAAAACCAGGGACATCAGATGAAAGTGTTTCAATCCCCTCCACGTCCCCATTTTGCAATCAACTATATGGCTGATCAAAAGGTTTTAAACATCAGAATTCCGAATTTTTGGTGGGAGGGGAAAAAAAAGCAGGGAAAATTGTTCCCAGAAAAAAAAAACACACATATTTTGCTCCTGTGACCAGCTCTACTGATCAAGGTCCTGATTTGGGAAAGCATACCTGAACCGGATGGATGTTTAAGCACATGAATAAATCCCATTGAAGGCAATGGGGCTTAACTGCATGTTTAACATTCAGCATGCCCTTACATATCTTTCTATATCTAGGCCTAACGCCTGTAGGATTTTCCCAAGAATACGGAGTGAAATTTACCCGTGCAGAGGACCAACACAAGTGTTTAAGTCTCACTTTAGTGGTGCTGTCCTGTTGCATAGGTTTGTATTTCACCCAAGGTGAAAAGATACAGATTACCAGATGCATTGTCCCAGACACCCTATTACAGGGACACAGTGTTGCCAGATCTCACCATTTTATCATGAGTCCCACAATATATGGTATTTTGTCTGTGCCTAATACAGTAAGAAAACTGATACAGATAAAACCTCACCCTCAGAGGTGTTCCAGTAAGCTTCTTTTTAGAGCTTGGTCTCCTTCTAGTCTGGGTCCAGCAGTCACTCACACCCCTTCATCCCCGCTGTAGTTACTGTTCCAGTTTCTATCAGGTATCCTTGGGGATAAGAGGCTATCTCTTGAGCCAGTGAAAGAAACTGGAGCAGTTTCCCAGGGTTTTAATAGACTTTCTCTTGTGGGTGAACACCCCTCCTGTCCCCGGTGTAGAATCCAGCTACAAAATGGAGATTTGGAGTCACATGGGCAAGTCACATGTTCATGGATGACTCAGAACTTACAGGTAGCAGCCACTGTTCACATGCTACCTTGAACTATCCTCAGGTAGACTTCTTATGTGGATTGGAGCCTCCCAAGATCCATTGTTTGTTATGTGCTTCTTGACTGGGCAATTAACTTGCACGTTCCTTTCTCAAGAAGTTGACCAAATGCTTTATTAAGGCTACTTAGAAATCAATCAAGTATACAGCCAATATTCATAACTTCAAACACAAAAATGATACATGCAGACAAATAGGAGGAATAGATTCAGTAGATTATAACCTTTACAGGGATATGTTAACATGGCTGATGCAGCATAAAACATATTCCAGTTATGTCATATATACATTTATAAGCATATTTCCATAAAGCCTTATGAGGTGCACCATCACACTCTCCTTCGACATGAAGTGTACCAAAAAAAAAAAAAAAAAAGCAGCTCTTGGAAAGGACTAAGCTGCTGGTCTGCTGAAATCACAACCTATTGTGCTGATCAATGCTGTCTCATTGTTCCCTTATATTCTTCTGTCTATATCCACATGTTCTCACTTGTTTTATGCTTCCACTGTAAGCTCTCAGGGGAAAGAACTGTTCTTTTGTTCTGTAAGTACTGTGCCTAGCACAATGAAGTCCCGGTCCATGACTGGAGTTCCTACAGGCTACAATACAACCAAAAAATAAATACTAAACACAATCAGTTTAAACATCTGTAGGGTGACATGCAGGGGCCTGAAGTAGGAAAGGCACTACCCATGCTTTTGGAACATGGCTTTTTCAGAATTTCAGGAACTACAGTTTAACAACACATTTTCTTAGAAAACTTATTTTTGACTTATGTATAGTCCAATACATTCTAGGGCCAAGGAAATTTTAAAGTCCTTTGTGTTGCTTTATACTGCACCAGAATCCTTCCCAGTAATTTCTAGCCCACCAGCTATTCATTTTGTACCACCTTATGTGTTACCTCTGTCACACCTGGAGAGGATCTCAATATAATTATTTTAGATTCTTAAATAAATATTTGAAAGTGGAGTCTGGAAATATTGCTTTGGATTGAACAGGACTGAGGTTCCAATTTTATGAATTGCAATGCTTGTCTGACAGCCATTGTACTTAGGTGTGACACTCCAAGTACAATTCCCAGACTTGAAGAAGAGCGCTGAAAGCTTGTCTCTTTCACCAATCAAAGTTAGTGCAATAAAGATATTACCTCACACACCTTGGCCCTGGACCTGATATATTTATTTTACAGAACCCGTACATCACAGGCAGCGGCAGCAGTTCAAGCTTCCCCCAAACTGCTCTGCCAATGTGCTACCACTCTGACCTACAGAAACTATCACTGGATGACAGACAGTAGTTAAGTCTCTGTACTCACTCAATCTGTGTGGTCTTTACTGCACCTGTCAACAAGAGTCTTAAATACAGCAGAGGTTTTCTAATGTGACACTTGTCAACTAGAGAACAGGTTGATGAATGGATTGAGACCATCAACTTCTTTCACACCGGGCAACATCCATCCATCAGATGATAATAAAATTCAGGCACTGCCACCCTAGATTGGATTTGAATTGGCATCCTACAGGTAACGAGTAGAGCTGTGCAGGAACGGAATATTCTTTTTCACAGGAAATTCTATCTTAAATTCTTTTCCATTCTGACGCAGAACAACAACAACAAAAATCAGTTTCCTGTGAAACAAAATGCTGGGGGACAAGTGATTCTGGTCAATGAAAATATTTCCTTTACATTAAATTTAAGTATTTCATTCCAGATTGAATTTTTCTTCATTTTATAACATATAAGAAACCACTTAAAAATTGGATGAAGTGTTCCATTCCAAAAAGATTCCATTTCAAGTGTATCTTACCACTTCTTTCCATTTTTCTTTCAGAATCAAGTGTTGATGAAAATGACATGTTTGTGTCAGGGAGACCTGAAGAAGAGCTCTTTGGAGCTCAAATACTATCTCTTTCACCAACAGAAATTGTCTCACCCACCTTATTGCTTTCATAGCCCAGGAACCAACACTGCAAACACCACATTTCCATGAAACATTTAGATTTCAACTAATCACCATTTTTCAACAACAACAAAAATCTGATGGAACATTTTCAACCAGCTCTAGTAAAAAGCTAAAAAAAATCTGCAAGTTAAGGTTGCATATAAAGAGGGCTTTTTCATCCACAGATTATGAGCATGTTGGCTAGGGTACCCAGAACACTATGAAAGATATTTTCACATTTCAATTCCATGATACTCTCTTTATGAAATAACAGTCTGTAGATGTATCCACATGATGCATTAAGTGTACCCTCTCACATGATGCATTAAGTGACTCCTAAAAACCACACTGAGGTTTATTTTAATGTCATTCCATTTCTATCATTGGTAAGTAAAGTTAGATATTGATTACTGACTGGATCATCACTCCATTGCACCTGCATTTTATGTTATTGGCTGTGGTAGATAAATGGAGGACAAGGTCAGTTTGACTGTAATCGGATTGGAATCATATCTCTCAGTGTGAGAAGGCAAACGTTTTTAAAAAACACATTTTGGTGAAACTTTAATAGCTATGAGGAATTTTGAAGGGTGGGAAGCAGGCATTGAAAATCAGATTGCCAAAATTAGTTATGGCACCACTAAACAAGACAGACTAGAGTCAATATGAGTTGCCTTTCCATAACCTTCACTATCATCTTAATTCAAATTTAAGATTAAATGCAGCCAGCTCATCAGTGTGAAAGTAGTTTTTCCTTGTGCAAAGGGTCTCCGGTACTTGTGATTTCTTAAGCTCATGGCACGTTGCCCTCATAGAAATTAATGATTCAGCCAAAGATGTAAAGAAACACTGTACAGACTATGGACCTCTCAAACCTACCTTTTAAAATCATTTTACTGTTTTTTTACTTGTTATACCGCATTTAACTGCAACAGTACTGGACAATGTGCTGGCTCCTGTTTGACTTGACATGGGTCAAGCTGAAATAAACTGGGAATTCCCAGGTCCTGCTTGAGTGAATAATATTCACTTGTGCTTTATGTTCAGCAGAATGTAAAATACAGCTATATACAACTTTTACTTCTTTCTGAACTCTGACAAGTGCGCCATGGTTTAAAAACGGAGGGAACAACATTGTTTGTATGCTAATAAATAGAAATCCAGGGAACTGTTGAAGCTAATTCAGAAATGAATAACCACTTGTTTGCTAAACCCTGAACTCTATAGCGCGATGCAATTATAAAGCAGACGTAGTGAATTCTAATCTTTCAAACTACAAGCTAGATATACTCACTCCAAGTGGTAAATTATACCATGTGGTGCCTTATGGTTTTTTATGGAACCACTAAGTGGGCAAACTTTAGCCCATAATTTGTTACTCTGATATGGATCTCTTTGGGCATTTATTTTAATGCTAACCATTGTAAACATGACTTTTTTCAGGAACCCGTAGATAGACATTTAGTCCCTGGAAATATTAACTGTTAACTATAAAGCTTTACACTTCAAGTATTTGTTTAAACTCACATTTTAACAGCTGTTTTGCACAGGGTAAGCTACAGATGAATGTGAACCAATACCCCAAATCCAAATGCTTAGGGGAAGTTGAGATCTGCATCTGAACTCTGTGATTTGGGCCTGTCTTTAGTGGCAGTAGCTTGGTTGCTGAAGATCCATATCTAGGGTCTGAACCTTCATCCACTGAAGTCAATGGGAATAGGACCAACCCCCTATAATACATTGTCACACAGGCATTTTTAAGGAAAGATTGTGTTCGCAGGGACTGAAACTTTAGCTGTGGCAGCATGCTTCTCATGTCTGAGCTCTGAGATTGCTTCGTTATTCCTCCCTTGAGAGTTCAATGGATTTGGTTCAAGCACCATTGAATGTGATGCTGTATTAATTGCCCTGGAGGGTAGCAAGGCCTTTGAACTGTGGCTGTGAGTGATATTTTGCTGTAAGACATGTGTCAGCACTTGGCTGGTTAACTCTGGAGCTGCGTTGTACAGCATGCTGGGACCAAGTATCTGGAAAACTACTTTACATCCTAATCTTACATCTGTTTTCAATCATACTGTGAGATTGACTGGCCATTCTATCAGAGAAGCATCACTCTGAATAGTCAGAGTTTAAGTAAAAATATTGTACTGTCAAAGAATATTAAAGACTTGCCATCATCCCTTATAGTTTCCAAAACCAGCTGGCACACGTAGGCACTGGGGTGATGTAATTATTATGACTATTAATATTAAGGAACACTGTTGCTAATCTTCATAATCATTGTCTGGATGAAATCTGGAAGTTGTACATTGCGGTGGGTGGCATAAAAAGGCAACTATGGAGTCACATAATTAGCATAAGACATGTTATTCCCAATGCTACAAATAAATCTAGGCCCATACATATCTATAACTAATGGGAGATGGTGCACAAAATGGAATGGTCACGGTGTATAGTAATTATTGAGTTAGATATCTTGGGGAAGTAAAGGTCTTCCCCTAGACCCTTATTTTGAATTCTAAAATATCAAAACAAAGTAAAAAACATTACCTACCCTTGCTAGAAGTAAAACTCCAGGTTTACTTTTTCATTTACTAATTACATGACTACTTGAAATATTCAGGACATACTTGACAGTTGAAAAGGTTGACAGGGGTGGCATTTTAACCTGAAAGGAAGTGGTCTTTTTGTGTCTGTTGTAATATTTCAGACACTGGTGTCTGACAGAGGAGTGCACTGTGATAGAAAATGCCCACAGTGTATTCATAGTCATTTGATCTAGGACATAGAAATAGCCTATATGTTCATGGTAATGTGGACTAAATAATAGATGTGTCCTTACTGAAATACCTGAAGCTTTGGGCAATAGAAAAATATAGATAACTTCTTCTAATGACTTTCCTTATCCAGAAAGATGGGCCCAATTCTGCTTCCACTAAAAGTGTATTCCCTCCACTCAAAGGCATGATCATGCTTATTGGAATTAATGGAAAATTTCATATGAAGGTCGATGGACATTGAAATGCAGCCCAGAGTAGTCTCCTTAATGAGCAGCAGAGTATATGTGCCACAGTGTTTCCCGCCTTGTCATCAGCCCAGCTTAGTTATTGATATAGTACTGCGGGATATAACAATTCAGGTAAACTTGAGCTGTTGACTGTCAGAATCCATCTGTTAGCCTGAAGGTTGTCTTTACATGTCCTAAAATGTTACCACGTATTGAGCTCGGAAGGAAAAACTGCTAGCTAGTAGTTTTAAATCTAAAGTGTCAAACAAGAAAGTTTCTGCAGTAAGTAGCTGTGTAGTTTACTGGCACTTATCAAGACAGTCCATCAGGCTGAGAGTTCACATGTAAATTGTAAAGTAAATCTGACAGTTAAAATATTAATACATCCACCTGGTTCTATCTTCTGCACTGCAATAGGTTTTTAGAAAGCATCCTTGATATCCATTTCAAATCTGGCTGATTTTTCAGGTTGACATCACCTAATCCTAAATCTAATTTGAACTAGCTATTCAGAAATTATTCTATGTCTGTATTTTAAATTTATTTTAGGGAGTGTCATTTGCTTTGCTTGGTAACTAGTTTTCTATTCATTATTTTCCATATCACACTTACTTCAGTGTGATACATGACTCAACACCACAAATATGCTATACCTTTATAACCGGGGTGGGCAAACTTTTCGGCACAAGGACCACATCCAGGTTGCAAAACTGTATAATGAGCCGAGTAGGGAAGGCTGTGCCTCCCCAGACAGCCTGGCCCCCACTCTTTATCCACTCCCTCCCACTTCTTGCCCCCACCCCCCGACTGTCCCCCTCAGAACTCCCAATCCATCCAACCCCTCTCCCCCACTCCTTGTCCCCTGAAAAATCTCACTTTGGTTTCAACATCAGCATTTCTAAATGCTGACCTGTGTTATGTTACACCCTTCCATATGGTCAAACAATGACCAAGGACACAATTGCTAATCTATTGAACAAGAATGTCTTCTGTCTTTATTAAGATTAGCATTTTTATTTACCCTCAGATTGGAGGAAAAAATAACTACCCCTTTCTATATCCATAATATATCTTGAGCACTGTTTTTAAAAATGTGTTCAATGCCGACACAGGATTCATTCTCCTGTTTGTGAACATAGATATACAAAGATTGTAACCCAGCAGTAATTTGAGAGATGAAATGACAAATTAAAATAGCATCCTCCAATCATTTATTTCAGTAATTGTATGTGACCTTTATTTTCAAGTTTACTTTTAGTTCATTAGAAAACTCTGCTTCACCTCATATCCCAATCAGACTGCATTATAAAAATAATTATCTCCCTCGATTTTAGAAATAAGCTCCTGCCTCAATCTTCTATGTTATTTATCAAACCACTCCACCTGCTCTTTAGTAAACCTTTAAAAAAGTTACATGCACAGTATAAAGAGGCAAAAGAAGAGTTTTGTCTTTTTTGCCAACCTTGTTTGATCTTGCACTAAAAACTAGATTATGTAAAGAAGAAATGCACATCTAATATTTGTTAAATATTCATACTACAATACTTCTGGGCAGTATTGTGTCTAAAAGAACCTGATTCAATGATGAGACTCTGATTGACATCAATAAGAGCAGGATTAAACCCTTGGAGAATATTGTAATACACATACTTGACTGGGGCCCAAGTTCTCAGATCTGAAGAAGTTACAGAGACTACCAGATATATCCTCCCATAGGGGACTATAACCTGCATTTGCAAAAGTTTTTTCATTAGATTCTAATCTGGCATTAGGATAATGATGCTTCGCAGTAAATGTTGCATATAAAACATGCAGCACCATTGTACCATGACCATGTAACATGCAGCACCATTGTACCATGACCATGATGAAGATTGGATAAACCAATATAGTAAAAGGAAAGACATTTTTAGTGCATTTGCAGTGTCTGATTTTTAAGGCTGTGATTTAAATAACTTTTGTTAGGTTACCAGAGAAAATACCATTTCTCAGTGTTCTAAATGCGGAATTAATATTTCTTGGTAATAGGCTTGATCCTAAACACACTGAAGTAAATGACAAAGCTCCCATTGAATTTCCTGGTGCAGGACCGGAGCTAATGCTGTTAAGTTACCTTCTAATATATAAGCAAGAGCATTCATTTTATAAGAATATTACCCCTCTCTACGTGATCCCACATAACTGGTTGGTTGTTCTGCCCCTAAATTCCTGGATTACCCCGAGATATTTTGAGGCCTATCCCTGGGTTTCCTCATCATTGCTCAGCTTTCACTGGCCTTCCCCACTCCACGACACGGTCCTCTTAGGCAGCACAACTCCTATAGGGTTCCATGAAGGGGTAGTGGGTAATTTAATGCTGACTGGGTCCCATGGATTTTCAAGGAATTCAATTTCACTGTAAGTCCTCGGAGAGCACTGGCTAAGTTCAGCTCTTCCCCTCCTCACTGAGACCACAGCAGGGACATTGGTACCGCTATTTGAAATTCACTCCTCACTATTTAGAACAGGAGAAAGGAACTGCTGCTGCCACCAAAAGCTCTTCACTCCCTTCCTTATTAAGACCGTGGGAAGATGTGATTATTTTCTTCTTTCTCTCCACTGAGCTGATTGGAGTGGGCAACATTTCCCTCCTTCCTCATGCCATATGACTGGGAGGATGGGGAAGTAACTGCTAGAGACAGAGAAGAGCAAGCTGTGCCTGGAAGGGAGTGAGCAGGACTGATCAGCAGAAAACTCAAATATCAGACAAGAAAACAAAGTGTAGCCATATTTGTATTGCTAAAAATGGCAAACATTATCAAGGACCCGGGGATAATACATATTTGCTCACTCTCTCTCTCATTGTAATTATCTCTAATTCTCTGCAATTGCTAAAATAGGTAGTATATACCATTATAAGAACTTAGGTTGTAATAAAATCTCTTCCAGCAAGAATGACATAATACACCCTAAATTACTGTCACAAGATTATCAGATTTCAATAGTATTGCTGCCTACACTAGTCATTCCTCTATTCTTTCTCCGACATGGTAAATTTTGAAGACAATGGCCTAATCCCTGAAAAATCTACCTTTGGTTTCAGCATCAGCATTTCTAAATGCTGACCTGTGTTATGTTACACCATTCCATATGGTCAAACAATGACCAAGGACACATTTTTATCTCTAATGCAAATGTCAAGTTATTCGACTTTCCTAAGGGGAAAAAAAGACTCTCTGTGGCTTCTCTCTTATTCCAATTTCAGTTATCCTGTTATTGAGGTCTGTGTGAAAGAACTTGGCTTGGACTCTCTATTAAAATCCACAGGCACCTTTAGATCTGGAACTGAAGGATTCCCACCAGCCTTCATAAAGTGCCCTGATGAGAACATTTGAAGCTTGCACCGTCCTGGATCCCCACCACCACTACCGTATTTTTCGCCATATAGGACGCTCCGGCGTATAAGACGCCCCCGAGTTTTTAAATAAAAAAGCCGGACACCAAAAAAAAAAAAAAAACCCACCACCACACACAAAAAGCGCCTCGCTCTCCCGTCCCCGCCGCGCAGGCGGGCTGCTGGGAGCACGCCGCTCTCCCGTCCCCGCCGCGCGGGCGGGCGCTCCCAGGGACCCCGGGGCCCGAGCTGCTCCCGTTCCCCGCCGGCCCCAACACATGCGGGTGGGCTCGGGGGGGAAGCGCCGCCCCGCCCCGCCCCGCCCGCCGGGCCACCTGCAGCCGCCCCAGCTCCAGCTGCCCGGTGAGTTTAATATATTCGGCGTATAAGACGCCCCCCCTAATTTTGAGGCTATTTTGGGGGGATAAAAAGGCGTCTTATACGCCGAAATATACGGTACTTGTTACAGGCAACTCACCCCATACTAATTGACTGTCTTTTGAAATAGAGTACATTAGACCATTCGGACATTACAGTAAATCTTACTAATAACACGTTTCTTGATTCTTCTGATTCCACTGTGCCTCTGACTCACCAAGTTGCTAATAGACATTTTTTTCTGCTCAGTATAATAACATATTTCTTATGAGACATGATATACAAAAATATCATGAAGCACTTCACAGCCAGTTATATTCTTTCCAATTCAACTTGAGCTCATCAATGTGGGGAGACAGACTTCCTCCCCTCCTCACCCGGCCAAAGTGCTCAGCACCTTGCAGTGGAGAGCATACTTAGCACTTTCCCATCTCAACATTTATGAGAATGTTATTTAACCTTCACCTTTACCTCGGTCAGTAAGGATGGTAAGTATTTGTATCCCCAATGACAAATAGGGCAATTAATGCAGGGAGAAAGAGAGCTGAAGCAACTTGTCCAAGCAATCCAATGTTAAACCAAGATATAGAATGCAGGAGTACCTATTTCTAAGAATACAGAACAGCCTACAGAGATCACAGACCACAACTCTCTCCATGAAAAATCTAATCAAACATATCTGATAACAGTCTAGATAGATGAAATGAGAGATGAGACTTCACCCTTCATTGTCTCTACATGCAGAACTGGCCACCATTTCTTTTAAAATACCTGAAGAAAAGGTCCAAGGGAAAACTGTGAAGGTTGCTAGATGTCTGTGAAGGTGGATTTACAAGTCAAAGCAGAAACATAAACTGGCCAAGCAACCTCAGGTGTTCACCTCATAGCCTGAGATCTCGCTACAGGTTTCTGCCTCAGTTTTCCTCTTCTTCAGCTCAGGACCCCTTAAATCAAACTACTAAACAGCTCTTCTCTGGTTCAGCCACACCCTGCCTTGGGACTGGATGTATTAAAATAACAAAAAAACATCAATCCCAAAAATCAAGTTGTCAAATCTTCATCAAGGCCATACGCCCATTGTCAATCCCACCCAGGTCTCCCAGGCCTTCCCTGCCCAGAGCATTTTCCTTGAAGACACAAGGTTCCCTGCTGGAGCTTACTCACTCTCTAGAAGTCTTTGTGACTGTCTCTCTCCCAGAGTATCCCCCTTCTCTGCAGCTTCCTGCTGCTCTTTATAGGAGAACTGGCTCTTCCATACCCAGTTGGTTCTACTAATTAAATCCCACATCTCATTCCAGGTGTGGCAGGCAATGTTAATTTCATGGGGCCAGATGGATCCAGGCCCTTAAAGGTGCAGGCCACCACATTACAAGGAGTATTTTAAAAGTTTAAGACTATTTTGTTTAAAAAGGAAAAGAGCAAGAGGAAGTGATTGAAAATTGGATAAACAATCACCTGTAAAATTTAAAAATATTGACTATTTTCTATTTTACAAGGGATACAATTTTATTTCTTGCAAAATATTTTATCAAGGGCTGTTAATTCTCCTTTTTCTACAGGGTGCCATACAATTCATAATATCCTTCCTATCACACACACTTTCCTTTTTTTTCCCCCTGTGTCTTTTGTCACTCTGTAATTTTTCCAAAATTAAGGCAGTTTGAAAAGTTACAGCATCATGGCAAAAGGATAAATTAAATTAAATTAAAAAAGGAAAATGTGAAAAAACTCTAGACATTATTAAGGCCACTGAATAGAGTAGAATAAATAAAGTGTTTTCAATATAACTCCACTATTTGGCAAGAAAAAAAATGTGGTCAAAATTTTTTGACCCACCCTAGGTAAAGTATATATGATAAAGAATAGTTTGATTTAACCCAGTTGTGTGATCCTATTTACCTTGGCCCATAATACAGCACAAATCAAAATTTGGACCCTGATCTTACAAAGACTTTTACAAGTGATTAAATTTATTCATGTGAGAAGGCCCACTGAAGTTAATAGTACTACTCACATGTGTAAAGATAAGTACTCACATTTTTTGTGGAATCATGGCCTTGACTGAGTTTTGCCTAGGGTTTTTGGTTCATAACCTGAAATTCAGCTAGGAATAAAGTATGTTTTAATCCATGTAAGCTGAAAAGAGGTCATATGAGCCTCTGAGATCATGGCTTTACTGAAAAATGAATGGAAATTATTCTGGAGAGTCACTCTAAAGCATCACATCAGCAGCTGACCTTTTCCAAGGCAGAAAAGATGTGGCATCTTAATACAAGAGGCGTACACAATGCAATATGTATCTTTCTTTTCTCTTACTACAGAACAAAAGTCATTCTAGCTGAAACTATGCATTTGCTCCTTGTGCTTAGAAAACCTAACAGCTTCCCTATTTTCATTTCTGCTCCTCACATACAAGTAAACAAGGTCACAGAGGAACAAAATGCTGAGCTCCCATGTTAAATCTGAGAAGTGTGTGTATGCTTTTTTTAAAGCAACAAAAAAATATAAATCAGATTTTTGTTGAAAAAAATAGACAATACCCCCTCTGTTACTGAACCTCCAGGAGAAAAGGCAGGTCACTAAAGATAATTTGAAGGCAGGTTGTCATCCAAATATTTTTATTGATATATGGGAAAGAGGAGGAATCACTTTTGGGTTTTTTGTTTGTTTGTTTGAAGTCTTCTAAAATATTTTCTTGTAGTATCCATTGTACTGAAAATCAGCCTCAAGATTCTTCATGCTGTATTTGCTTTCTCAGTCATCCCTATCTCTTGCATCTAGTCTCAACGGATATCAGAGGAAAACTAGGTTTGATCCTGCGTGGTAACAGTGCATGGTACCCACAGACCCAAACAGGAGAAATGGTCATGAAAAGCTATAAAATCTTGTAGCTAGAGATGTGAGGATGTTTCAAATGACTTGTTCATGCTCCAAATAGCAATTTTCTTCCTATGAGAACGGTCTTGTTTCTAAAGGAAATTTGCAATGCCACTGAACCACCAGACCATGTGAGGTCTAATATCTAGTATTCATCTTGATTAAATTTGCCTTCTAAGCCACTATGCACGATATAAGGTAATAATTACAATAGAATTGAATAAATGTAATTTTACAGGATGGGTAAATTGTTCTGTATAAATAAATAATAAAATATTGCACCTTAATTATGACAAATTTAAACAAACCCCATTTGACATTTGAAATGAGACAATGATTCTTCTACCTCTCACACCCCTGTGTTAACTTTTTCACCCTTTGGGGTTCCAGCATTGATTCTTCTGCTCAAATTATCAGAAGAGAGCTTGTTCTCCCCAATCAGAAACTGGAAGCGCCATCAATCTCACAAGGGAACCTATTTCTCCAGTCCTCCCATTTAACATTGGGACATTTGAGTGCTTCTCCAAAACAAGTTGCTAAATTTCTTGAGGTTTGGCCAGTGCTAGGAATTGCAATGGCTAGCCAGAAAGTTGCCGTCAAAACAAACATTTTAACAAAAATCAGAACATACTTCACAAAAATTGTTCATGAACAATATTTTCCAACCAGCTCCAATAATCTGTAGAAACATGTAAATGTTAAGTATGTATGCATGCATGCTCGAAAAATAAATACTTGTTCAGTATGTTTGCATGCACTACCCATAAACTCTAGTAACTTGTATTTAAAGAGCAGGGAATTGGTATTCATGCTTTCTGACTAATCAAGTGTTCCTCTAGAACTCACAAGGATGCAAGAAATCACACTGAGGTCAAAACTCAAGATATGGCAGTAACCTAAAAGCTTAATGCCTTAGCCTAGGGTAGGGGTGTGTGGGTGGGTCGGTGGGGTGTTGCTGCCAATGTAATGAACCAATGTTGAATCCCTTATGTCCATGTTTGGGACACAAACCTCTGAAAGGTGGTACAGCCATGCACCTGAACTGGAAACAATAGTTCTCTGGTGATGTTCAAATCTTTATAGACAAATAGTCCTTTGAAAGAATTAAAATTACAGCACATCAAGCAAACATTAATCTTTTTGTATATGATGGTATCTTGGTCCGGATTGAAGCCTTACTGTGCTAGACCCAAAGAATTTACAATCTAAGGTCCTGCTGATCCTAAAAGCACAGTCCCATGAGTACAAGAGTCCTCCAATGAGGATCAAATATCAAGATCAGGGTCTGAGACAGGAATATCAAGTAGTAAATAGATTTTATCTTTCTGAGAGTGGAATACTTGTATGAAAATTGTGTCCTTCAGTTTGACTTTCTCTCCCTATCAAGAGTGCTGTATTTATGATCAAATGTCAGATTGACATGACTAAATTGTACTGGATTTGCCAATACTATTAGCTTTTCTGATCTGATAAAAGTGATAGCTTCAGAAATATTTTACTTTCCAAAGAAAAAGGAAGATCTAACTGTCCTTCTATCATTATTATTTAACATTGATCATACCCATGAATTCTTCAGTAGTGTTTCACTTGAAGGATTGCATTAGTGATTCACAAAGTACTGAGATGGGACTGAGATGCCATGCCAATAGACAGGGAAATGCAATTTATTTGGTGAAATTCAAACAATGCCAGTAATTGTATTTATTATTACTCTCATAATTCTAGTCTATTTTACCCTCGTTTCCCCCCCCCCCCAAAACAGGAATCACTATCACACTAAGATCTCTAAGAGCGGGGCCAGTCCACAACATTTTGGCACCTGAGGGAGCTCAAATGATGCCCCCATGTCTCCTCACTTGGGTCAAAACTTGGAAAGGTCTCAATCTGCATTCTTCCTGTTCCACTCCTCTCATGGTACTGCTCTCTACCTACCCCAATAAAGGAGAACTAACTTAAAATGCCTTGTTCAAAAATGTTAAGTAACACTTAACTTTCAAATGCCTGAACAGCAAATGTAACTTTTCTTCTCTGCACGGTCAGTTCCAGGCACCAGCCCACCAAGCACGTGCTTGGGGCGGCAATCTCGGGTCGGTGGGGTGGCACTCGGGTTTTTTGGATTTTGTTGTAGGTTTTTTTGCTCCACCAGGATGGCGCTCAGGGTTTGGGTTTTTGTTTTTTTTTTTTTGCTTGGGGCAGCAAAAAACTTAGAGCTGGCCCTGCTTGTCTGCATAGTAAACACTGGAATTTGTATCTGTTTGAATAATGAAAATGGTGCTTTCTGTACCTTCTTGGTTGCAAATATTTGAACAGCTTCCTGAAGATCCACAATCTCTATATCATGCTCTATTGAGATGTTCATGGGTGCAAGACCGACCAGCCTCTCCTGTGTCATTGTGGAGCATAGATGTGTTTTTATTAACTTCAGCTTGGAGAAGCTGCATTCTCCACTGGCAACTGTTACAAGAAGTGTTAGAAGTATGCACTGAGCAACAAAAGCATTTGGAATGAGGGTGGTCATCTTATTTGTGCATATATATTCCAGAAGAGACTTTGTAGGTGATCCTGCTAAAATGCATCTTGAAAGGGCTTTCAGTTCATCATGTAAATTACTCACATCAATATTGCACATGTCATCATGTGTCAACACGGTCTCTGGTGCCCTGCATTGCTAGTGTAGGTCTTCTTCAAGTATAGTGAGGAGTATTGGAATACCATACAACTTCCCAAATATACTGTTGTGTTCCTTGAGTTGCATGAAATGTTCTTCAACTGACTGTATTGCACAATCTAGCACCCAGTTAAAGAATTCAACTTTGAATTGTTGTTTGTGATCTCTTATGAGATTATCCTGTGCCTCGTAATCAAAATACCTTCTTCTTCTGTGGCTCTTGTATTCTTGAATGGGTGGGAAAATAGCTGCAATGTGAAGTCCTCTGCCAACTTCTGTGCACTCTTCAGAATGTTTTGAAATCCCTCATCTGACCGGTAAGACTGTAGGTATGACTTTGCTTTGACCAGTTGTTCCATTGCTCCAGATATATCAAGGTCAACACTCTTGCTTACAACATTTATTTCAAAAACAGTATGTCATGCCACAACACTAAGCCACACAGAAATTTGAATGTGTATGTTTCTGGTGGTTCCATTTCCCTCTGCCACTGTTCTCCCATGAACAGTTCCTATCATAGCATTATCCTCCATAATGGCAACTGTGGCATCATTTATCTTCCCAATTTGGTGTTTGATAGACAGTATCGCCTCCACTCTACTTTCCCATTGTATGGCACTCAGTGGTTTCAGTGTCAGAGAGGATGTTCCCAGATGTTGCTTTGAAATTTGCCATTGAGGAGTTGATTCAGAGAAAAATACATAGATGCTTTGAATTACATTAATAAATTCAGCAGCCTCACTAGAAGCTGAAGCTGCATCACTGACCACCAAGGTCAGTGATGAGAATTGCATGGGACAAAAAAAGCTCAAGGTTTTAACTCTCGGATCTGTGTCTGCACCCCTCTGTTCATTCTTCTCATGTTGGCAAAATTTTCACAGCTCTGACCTTTCATGTCAGCTATTGCAATTCCCGTATCTTCCAGCTTTTTAAGAAGCACATTTGTCATACTAGCTCCTGTAGTATCATCAGTGCCAATAAATTCTAGAAAATGCTCTCTGACAGTCACCATTGCAGGGACATTTTAACTCGGTTCGGTTGTTATTACAAAACGCCCCATTAAAGTCATTTGTTCCGTAGGATGTCAGGTGTGCAGTCCAGAATAACTGAGTATTATCTTGCTGACATCAGATCTGCCACAATCTTCTGTTTGACTTTTGTTGCCAGTAACTATGATCTGATTTTGAATTATCTTTCCAAGCTAGTGGTGTGTGTACATTTATTGGGTGGTGACTCTTCAAAGATGCTCCTGGAGTACAGCATCAAACTCCGCCATCAGCTCCACAATTTTAAGGAAGTTTCCATTGTTTGACACATACAGTTGACCTGAAGTGCCACGCAGTGCTAGGTTTTGGGTAGCAAGCATTCTCACAATGATTTTCAGAATATTTTGCCAGTAAAGAGAGTCTGATGCAATCTTCTCTTGATGCTGATCATCTATTGTGGCCTTTAAACCTTAGTCTCATCTCAAGCTCTTTCCACCTATGGAATGCTCTCTGGTGATTTGCTGCCTTCTCATGTGTGGCAGACCCAGGGCAGACAGCTGCCAGTAAGGCCTGTAATTAGAAGGGTTACCACAAGGGAACTGGGTCCAGCTGAGCAGGGCTGCCACAGCCAGAAGCAGGGCCAGCTGAGGCCAATTAAGGAGGCTGCCAGAGCCCTTGAAAAGGGACTCCTCCCCAGAGAGGTTTGTGGGAGTTGAGGAGTGGGTTTGGAGGCAGTAGGTGTTAGAGGAGTGAATTTGGTGGAAGCAGAGGAGTGTGAGGAGCGAGTTGGAAGAAGCAGGGACGGAGAGGCTGCTGGCAAGCAGGAGGAGAGAACTAAGGGTCCCTTCCAGGGGGAACCTAGCTTCCCTAGCCTGCAGGAGCCTGACCCGGAGCGAGAAAGAGAGGGAGCAAGCTGCTAAGGAGCAGCAGGAAAAACCGGGTCTGGTGCAGTCTGGTCAGGGCACCAGGGCCGCACCAGCACCCCAGAGGACTTGAACCAGGGGGAGCAGATGGGCCACCTTGCCACACATGGCATGCCAGATTTCTAGCCACATTTTTCCAGTCCTTTGTTCCTGTAAAACCTAATGTGTCTGGAACGTTAGACTGGAAGAGTTTGTAACAAAAACAGTATGCAGCATTCTGGGTTTTTGAGTACATAAGCTATGGCCTCTCCACTTTGTCATCATTGAGGATTTCAGACCAGTAATGTGTTGGATGGAAACTTCTATTTTCATTGTCTTTGGGGAATATGAAATTTTTCATTTGATGTGGCCCATGCAGTACAAGTAAGTCCCTCAGGCTACTGTTTAAATCGGTCCACAGTCCTGGATCATCTAGACTTGAGGAACTAAACTCAGCAGCAGCTGTTTCTTGTGCCTCCACCACACTCTTCTCTGATCTACACTTTTCTTCAGGAATACATGGCTACATCCATTTGAGATGGCGATATGGATGTGGCAGTAGCTGCCAGTCACCTGCACTCTAACTGGAAGATCAGGCATCTCCTCACCACTCACATCCTCACTGGTGCCAGAAGGCTCACTGTGAACACTTGTGTCTATGTATCTCAGGAGAGCTGCTTCCTGCTTAGATAGAAAAGCTTCCTTTGCTTTCTTTCTTTTTCTGAATGTTGCCCCAGAAGGATGGTTTTCTTCTTTCACTCATGACTGCTGTTCTGTGCCAGCTATAGTGGCTCTCACCACTCAACTGAAGGGGACAAATAAACAGGCTGGTAGCAGGGCCTGAGGGACGATATCAGTGTCTTAAGGGCCTAACTGGCTCCTATTACTTCAGTTGACTGCCTGTTCTCCTCAAGTGGGTTCAGGGAAGCAGCAGAAAACAGGACACTTCCTGAGAAGCTGGTGTTAATCAGTCCAGACTCCTGGGAGTGCTAGGGAGGTACATAAGAGGCTCCTCCTCTTTCTCCCTGCAGCTCCTGCTGCTTCTTGTTATTCCCTCTCACCTTTTCTCCTGCCTGCCATGTCTCTTGTGCCCCCCTTCCTCCAGCACAGCACTCCACCATCTCTGTGCATTTAGAGCAGAAAGAATACATATACATCAGCAGCAGACACAATTTTCTATACTCTGGGTCCTAGTTCGCCACAGCCACCCCACACACACAGTCTGGCACCTGAGGCAACCGCCTCAGTTTGCCTCACGGCAAGGCCAGCCCTGTCTAAGAGTATATCTACCCTCCAATTGGGGAGTGACACTGCAACTTGTGTAGATATATTGTTATCCTGAGAAACAACAGCGGTGAAACCAAGACAGAGAAGGTGGCAGCAGCTCAAGTATGCACCCAAGGGTCCTGGTAACTAGTTACTTGTGCTCATTTTTATCTAGCAAAAATGGAACCTAGATCAGGTATATCCACACGTGCTGCAGTCACACCTCCACCTTGCTGTGTAGAAATATCCTAACTTTCTGCTGCTCCTCCATAATGCACTATGGACACACATACACACACGGACACACACACGGACACACATACCATGATGTACTTATGGTAGGTTTTTAAATGGTATTTAGTACTGTCAGAGAACCATGAAATACTGGATTATCCGACCAGCCTGTTGACACTTAAGGAACAGGTTTCTATTTGTTTTAAAGTCATGGAAAATCATGTATGCTTAGCCCTGGCAGGGGTGGGCAGAATTTAAAGCATATCACCCATGCAGCTGCTATTCACTTCCTTCCTCTTCTCCTAGAACGGGTATATTCAGGGAGCAGAATAAAGGACTTCAAAGGAAAGGACACAAGACACAATAATGTGGTGCTATTAGGGGAGAGAATTCAATGAAAATCTTTGCTGGTTTAAAAAAAAAACTTCACAAGAAAGTACTGGGACCTTCTGGAACACTTGTAAAAGCAGAAGAGTTGGATACTAGTCTGGGTGCTTACAGAAGTATGATTTGGTTGTTCATAACCCAAAAGTCACACAGACAGAAACAATGAAAGAATCATAATTGGGGTTAGAAAGACATTACATGCTAGGGCAGATTCTCAGCCGGTATAAATTGGTATTGCTACACAGAAGTCAATTGCCCCAGTTTACATCTAGTCCTTAGTGTTCAACAGAGCTGGGATATTAGTGGGAAGCAGCATTCAAAAAAATCTGAGAATTCTGAAAATCAGCTGGATTTGTCTTTAGCACTCTCCCCACTTCCTTTCCACCCTCTCTCCTTTTGCATAGTTCACGTGACTGTTCATGTGAAATGAATTTCAGACCTTTGGTTCAGATTCATTTAAACAAATGACAAAAATGCACTAAAAACATAAAATGAAAGTTTCTGGGTGCAAGTTGCAGTAGTTTATGAGAGTTTGGTCACCTGATATTGTTCTGTTTACCCTTTGTTTAGCCCTATCACACAGCTTGCATGGTGAATTCCAAATACAGTATCTAATATTCACTACAGACAAATGATGAACAAACCGCACGCTGAAATCTGATCATATAACTTATTCCTTACACAGCTCTGAATAATGAACAGATTCTTGAACAAATGCCTGGACAATTTCTAAAATAACAATGGACTCAGTTCACTGAATCAGCTATTCTCTATGAATGATTTCATCAGTTCTAGAACCTACACTGGTATCATAGCTGCACTCTTAAAGGAGTGCAATAGACAATCAGAGAAAGGAACTGAAAAGTTACAAAGATAGTCACCATTTGGAATTTTAATCATAGCTTTAATGCTAACTTCTAATTTGTTTTGATTGTCTATTCTGATTGCAACCTTCTAAAGGTGAATGCTGTCTTGTAAACAGCTGATCATGCTGTTGGCATCTAACAAACATTAATATATTTAAAATATATGCAGTTTAAGAACACATCTAAACACATCCATCTTTTTAACAAAAAGATATATTTATACAGCTGCTTGAAAATTTTCCAAAGTAACACGTTTTTCTTTCAGATTTTGTCAAAACCAATACTTTATGCATGAATGTAGCAATTTTGTTTCAACCTTATTGGGACAGACCATTTTGAATTTTCATTTCAAAACAACTTTTCATTTCAAAGTTCATTTTATATGATTATAAATAATAATACGAAATGTAAAAGTATTTTTATTTTACCAACCAGGAATGTTCCAACTGACTCAGAACAATTTTTTCTTCAAACATTTTATTTTGTGGAAAATCTTGCTTTTTTTTTTTGTTTGTTTGTTTTGTTTTGATTCAGAATGAAAATAAATCATAAAATATCAGAATTTTATAGAAGTTTATAGAAAAATGTGAAGCTACTGCTAAATGGAAAACTTGGAAAAGTAAAACCAGCACCACATTTTATATTATGAAGAAAGACTGGGATTATTGCTTGTTGTGAAACTGCCATTATTTCTCAAGTTTCTGTTTACCAAGAATGTTTTTTTATGAAAGACTCTTCTATAATGAAAACCTTCAGGGCAGGGCTGACAAAAAATGAGGCCACCTTATTTTTGTATAGATGAAGATTTGTATGTATGAGTTCTGTTTACCATGAAAACAACAGTATCACAAGCATGTAATTCTAACAATATTTACTGGTATGTCTATGATGATCAGCAATTAATTATCACTAGAATCCATTTCTCAAACCCAACAGATAAATAGTAACTTGAAATGGCATTTATCTGGAAACATCTGAAAAATGGAAATTTTCTCTCGTGAACTGAGTGGCATTGAAATTGCTTGCTATGCCCATCTGATTGTAGCAGTGACTCTGGTATTCCTTATACGAGATAAACTACTTAATGAGATAAAATACATGAAGATGCAGTGTGCTTAATATATCCCTTTCCCACGATCCCCCACAACCCACCTCCAACTAAGACTAAGAAAGGGCATTTCAGATAAGCAGTTTTGAGAGAATGTCAGTATTCAGGACCCCCTCTGTGTCAGGAAATTATGAGTTTGCTTTTGAGAAATATCTACCACAGTGAACTGTGAAGATAATGACATCAAAAAATGATCAGCACCTCAAAAATAAAGATAATTATTCAAGATGAATTTTTGATGACATCTCCACTCGCCAATTAGTTTGCTAGTCACCAAAGAGCATATTTGGCAAGGGCATTTGAGCAGAGCATTGAAAAAAATAACAGGAGAAAAGGAGATAAAAGGGGGGCCCAATCCTCTACTCATTTACCCCAGCTTAGGTTGGGGTTATTCCAGAAGAGTTACATTGACTTTACACCAGTGTAACAGAGAGGAGAATCAGGCCTTTGGTCTTTATAGCTGCTGTTGTTATTTTATTGCTTACTAAAACAGTAAAGTCATATCCTCAGCTGTTATAAATTGGTGTAGCACCATTAAAGTGAATCTGAGCAGGCACTAGTGCCAGACCAGGCACTAGTGTCCCTTAGAATGTCCTCTTACATTGGCTGTCCATGGCCCACTCTGGCAGCCAGGAATCAACTAGACATGGGTATATCCCAGTCTTGCCTTATTTTACCCGGCCATGCCCCCTATACCATAAAGTGGTGTGGCATAGGAACTAGTTAATCTCAACTGGCTGGAATTTGAGCATGCTGAGTATTGTCCAACTGGTGCAATGTAGCCCCAATGCTCTGGAGATTTGAACTATATTTCCGAACAGTTCATGTTTGTCTGAGGAGAGGGAGGGAAGTAAATTGAGATTCATTTGTCCTGATCTTTCCCTCTCCCTCTTACATGATAGGGTCTTTGAATTTTTCAGTTATGCAAGCTGGCTAAGAGAGGCTTGGTCTTTTGACTCAGAGCCAGGTTAAAATATCTTTTTAATGAGCGCCAGCATTTACTATAGTAGAAAAAATACACAGCAGAACCTTGTATCTTGTCATTCTCAAAAATCCTACTAAACCTCCTAGGATTATCTTTTCCTGTGCCATACATTTGTTTGCACCCAGTAACCAATCACCCTCTGATCCTGCGTTGTTTTCTAAGATTGTAGATAGATAGATTTGGTTGCAATTTTTTTTACATAAAGCTAGTACTCTGTGCCATGGAGTGAGCTGTTTTCCCATAGCTGCATAAAGCACAGCTCCTTCTGTCTGAGAAGCTATTGGGACAGCTGGTATCTAACTGAGAGATGTTTATTTTAGACTTTGCTTTCAAGCAGATAAGCAGTGCACCAAAGGGAGCTAATAAAGATATATGGCAAAGACCTCTCTTAAAGAAGTCTAAAGAAAGTCTAAGATTTAACCCATATATCAGTGCTGAAAAACATAAACAAATCAGTTGAGTTGGATTTATCCTAATCTGACTTAAAATGTTTTTTGCAATACCATCAAACATTAATATTGACATTTCATGGCATTTAAGCTGCTATGTACACTCAATATGTTAGACATATACCAGACAATTTGCCATCAATGCAAGCAGCTGGCTCCTCATTTGTGAGGTTGAGCTGGGATGGAGTGGTCATTAGCATCTTATGGCCCCATAAAGATTACTGAGAAAGGATTTTAATGCTAAGACAGGCTAGGGTACACCTTGTACATTCTGGATTTGCTGCATCAGCCATCTATGGATAGAATGAATCAATACTGCTTTAAATTATATCTTCATATTAACCACAGAAGTATCTGTGCTCGGTCTTATGACTTGGGTCGCACTGGCCCCGAAAAATGCTTACGAGTCTTCCTAGTGATAAGGCCCTATGAAGAAAAGTGACTTCAGTGGAGTTACTCTGAATTTTCCACAGGTGTAACTGAGCAGGATTAGAGCACACTTGTAGACAGTCTATGCTAAATGTCTACTAACGCAGCTATGCTTGTGCTAAAACACACATTTATCTCTAATGTAGATGCATCCTAAGATGGTCTTATGGTTAGAGCAGAAGTGGACAAACTACAGCCTGCAGGACCATCCTGCCCGGCCCCTGAGCTTCTGGACGGGGAGGCTCACCCCAGACCCTCCCTGCTGTTCTCCCTCCCCTGCAGTCATGCCCCCTGCATGGGCAGCACTCTGGACAGCGGGGCTGTGAGCTCCTGTGGGGCAGAGCGACAGCGTTTCTGTCTCCGGCCAGGCCTCATGGCTGCCAGACATGTTACTCTGAGTGGCACATACGAGGACTGGGGCCAAGACTTGGGGGGTGGGGCAAATAAGGGGCAGAGAGTCCCAAGGGGCAGTTTGGAGAGAGGGGGCAATGTGGGGAGCAGTCAGGGAACGGGGGGGGAGAGGGTGGGGTGGATAGGCAAGGGAGTCCCGGCGGGGCCTGTCAGGAGGCAGGAGTGTGAATAGGGGTCGGGGCATTCAGGACAGGGAGCAGGGTGGGTTGGATGGGGTAGGGTCCCGGAGGGATGGTTAGGAGTGGGGGATCTCAGGAAGGGGCAGTCAGGGGACAAGGAGCAAGGGGGTGTTAGATGGGTCAGGAGTTCTGATGGGGACAGTCTGAGGTCGGGAAGTGGGAGGAGTGGATGTGGGCGGAGCCAGGCTGTTTGGGGAGGCACAGCCTTCCCTACCCGGCCCTCCATACAGTTTTGCAACCTGGATATGGCCCTCCGGCCAAAACATTTGCCCACCCCTGGGACTGTCATTTCACCATCCAGGCCCAGCAGTTCAGCAATAAAGCCAGGGTTTCCCAGATTTAGAAATGTGGGGGTGTATTACATTCCCTTAAGGAAAAACATGATATTGTTGATGTGTTAATTATCCGACTTCCTGCCCAAGAGGAAAAGCAAATTAACAATTTCAAAGAGCAGTCATTGGAGACAACTTGCCTTGGTTATGTTTATTTCCAGAGAGGAGCTGGGACAAAGAGTGATCTAAAGCAGTGACATGTCCTGCTCGCTGCTGGGTAGCTAAACCAGACTAAAGTAACAAACTCTTTTGGTTTGTAATCAGGTTATAAAAATAAAGTGCAGCAAACAGAAACAAACATCTTTCTTTTTTTGTAAGTAATTCATGTGCTCTGTCAGGCCTTAATTAGACCACATGGTAAGAGACATTTAGAGATGGCTTCTTATAGACACTTTGCCAGACGTGCTGGGCCCTTAAAATCCCCATTTCCCTACACCTTGCTCAATAAGCCTTATAGCAATAATTACATAGGCAGGTGACATTAAAGGGAAATTCAGTAAGAACCTTATCAAAAGACATAGTTGGGAAATGGCATCCTTACTATAATATCTTCAGCCCAGATCCTCCCATGTACTTAGGTCAAATACATCAAATCAATTTTTGAGGATCTGGATGTTCCTGCCTTTCTAATTTGACCTCAGTGAAAAGGGCTGCTTTAAGATCTGAATGATGCAGGGATCGGCAACCTCGGCACCCGGCACCACGCTGCTTCCCACAGCCCCTATTGGACCAGAGCAGTGAACCATGGCCAGTGGGAGCCGTGATCAGCAAACTGGCCAGTAAGCAAACTGGCGGGGCCCATTAAGGGTGCTTACCCTGTGGTGCCACCTGTCAAGGTTGCAGACCCCTGCTTTATGTCTAGTGTTATCTAAAGGCAGGGTAAACTTGCCATTATTGAAAAGTGCAATGGAATTGAACATGGCTCTATAGAAATTACACTAAAATCTATGTCAAGAATCAGAGAGGTACCTCTGCTATTCCAGACTAACACAGCTAACAAAGAGTCCTGTGGCACCTTAAAGACTAACTAAAGTATTGAAGCATAAGCTTTCGTGGGCTAATACCCACTTCGTCAGATGCAGCATCCGACAAAGTGGGTATTAGCCCATGAAAGCTTATGCTTCAATACTTTAGTTAGTCTTTAAGGTGCCACAGGACTCTTTGTTACCACTAAAATCTATAGAATTAAACAGAGAATTGGACCCTTTTTATATGATTAATTGACCTGCTATGTAGGACTCTGTTGCAGGATCAGTTCCGAAAATGCCTGTTCCCACTGACGTCATTATCAATGCTCACATTGAGATCAGGATTGTGGCCATAATTCTCTATGATAGTTTAGAAACCCTACCAAAAGCTTATCATTCTCTACTCAGTTCTGAAGGAGCTTTTCATAAGAGGTTGGCAAGTCCTCTAGTCATTTCCATTTGCACCCTGCTCTAGTGATCCTTTTCACACGCAGTCCTGCCCTTGAAAACATGCAGCCAAATATGAAATCTGACTGAACATTTCTCCTCCTTTAACTGGATGTTCATAGAAGGACATTAGAAGGACAATAGACAATTGCTGCAGAGGCTAATTCTTGCTGCTATTCTCAATATGGAATGTTATGTCAGAGAACATTGGTACTGGGAAAGCCATTTCAGTAATTTGTCTCTATTTAGCAAGAGATTGCTGCACTTCTGATAACCAAATGGGTTTCTTGCACTAACTATAGAAGAAATAGCTATAAAGGTAAGGTGCCAATTTTTTTCTTAATGACACGTGCAGCCTCACTACCTGTAAAAGAGCCATGGAGCATCTAAAGAGATTCTTTACAGTTTCCTATGGTGCTTCTATAAAAATGTTCTTTAAAATTATATCTCAAGGCTTGGAACTCTTCATCACAGTAAGAATTTTTCCTGGGTTAACTTCATAAAATCACTGTTATAGCACAAGGTGAACCAGACTGGGATAAATAAGACTTTGCCACCCATACCTATACCCATTTTTGAAGAGTACCTTTGAGATTCTGACACACTCAGAACTCTTTGGGGTTTTTTTGGTCTTGTCTCTTGTCTAATAAAACTGGAATTGTATTTGATCAAAATGTATGGTTTTCTGAATGTGACTGGATGATGAATTGTATTCTGGAGCATTAAGCTTTTATTTTAAAAGAAGAGAAAGGTCCAATAGAAACTACATCACTCAAGCTACCCATGAGTGGATTAGAAGGAGAAAGTAGAACTGCCTTTTTGGTCCATCACTGGAAATTTAACCTGGGATCTCCAGAACAGCCTGAGAACCTGCCCCTTAGTCCAGCTGTAATGGGGAAGAGGCATTTAGGTAACTATTTGGAAAGACAGATGAGTCATCTTGCCTGACTAACTGGATTAGAGGGAATAGTCCCCTAGATTATACCTTGAAGATATTGCAGAGGGTAGCAGACCACTCGGCTACCCCCACAATAAAGCAATGTCAAGTGGGAAGGGACCAGCTAGGAAAGCAGTGTATAAGGGAAGTGGGACTGTATCCCCTCAAGGACTGGGCAGCTCAGTTAAACTTGGGGGGGGGGACAAAATATTGCAAACTATCAGATTTGTATCTGAACCAAATTCTAAATCACTGGAGATTCAACCATAATATTTTAATCTGGTCACCTCAAAATCTCCTCTTTTTCAAGGAAAATAAAACACTAAAATCAATGCACTTAAGGTTGGGATGGATTCAGCCCTGTAGCGGGGTACTCCCCGCTCCCTGCTGGCCAGGGCTGGGATAGCCCTACGAAAGGGGTCTGTGGGTCAAACTCCCAGACTGATTGGGAGCCAGGCTCAGCTGTGTGGCCACGCCCCAAACACTCAGGATGGTATAAAAGCCTGGGAGGCAGTAGAAGCAGGAGGTCTCCTCTGTAACCAGAGGGAGACAGGGCCTGGCTGCAGGGAGCCCTCAATAGAGTATCCAGACTGGGACAGGGCGTGGGTGAGGCAGCTGGGAGCCAGGGAGCCTAAGCTCTAGTGAGAGGGCCCCAGCTTGCTGAGCCTAGGGAAGGCCCGACCCATGGGGTACTGGGGGTTGCAAGGGGGCGGCCCCTGGGCTGGTTAGAGCAGCAGGCCAACTCCTTCTTGCCGGTGATGAGTAGCCATGAGACTGCACTCAGCCTCGGGTAAACTGAGGCAGTGGTGACTGGCAGTGGCCGTATCTGAGGCCAGTTGGGCATAGTGGGTGTTGGGTCTCCCAGGGAGGGGAGACCCTAAGACAAGGGGGGTACTGCAGGGGTGCAGCACCCTCAGCAAGGGAGTCCGGGGTCCGGGAGGGGCACGGGGCCAGTGTGGAGAAGTGGACGTCGGCCCGACGGAGGGCGCTCCGGGGTCAAAAGAGCTAATTCCCGTGATGACCAGACGGGGGCGCCGCCGGGTGAGTGACCGACGCCTCATAAGCCCATTAAATATAACTTCTTCAAACCTCCTCCTAACCATTCTGCCTTCCATTCAATTGTTCTGCACCTATCTAGGTATCCATACACACACAGAACCATCACCACAGTATGTGAGCATCTCACAAACAATAATGGATTCTGCTTCACAACACTTCTGAGACAGGAAAGTCAGATTACTTTACTGACAGTGAACTGAGGCAGAGAGAGATTGTGGCAGAGCCAGAAAATGAACCTAGATCTCCCAAGTACCAGGGTCCTCATCACAAGACTACCTTTATCTTCTTCAGTCTGCTCATATCCACCCCATATAACGTTTGATATTCCAGGGGGGATGTAATCAATACTCCAAGCAAAATATTCTTTGATTCACATTTATTTCCCATTCCTTATGCAAACTATTGCCTAGGTCCTTTGTCTCCCCCACAACTATACAGCTAAAAGTTTCAAAGACTTTGAGGCAATAAGCCAACCTGTAGGATTTATTGCTGTGGAAGGGCAGAACAATAGTAAGGTCTTGATAGTTTTATGGCCACTATTAACATCTGTAGCTACACAAGCTAAGAAAAGGATAATGGTAATCAAATCGAATACTTCGGGGCATAAAATTATTATTCAGGGGGCCAGGAAGAAATCCCCCCTCCCTGCTCTTATTTCACATACAGTGCTGTATAATACTAGGCGTATTATGCTTGGTTTTTTCTTTTGTTCTGAAGCATCTGGTACTAGTCACTGCCAAAGGCAGGGTATATTAGGCCAGTGGTCTGATCCCATAGTCAAATCCTGTGTTTCTTTATTACCAGTCAATGCATTGCTTAGGTCCAAGAAGTAATGCAGTAGTGAATACATACATGTGTTCTAAAACAGTTTAAGACCAAAGCTTTCCAATTTAGGTGGCTAGAGTTGGGCACCTAAATCCAGGGGGTCTGGGTATCTCAGTAAAAGAGAGACTAATTTTCACAGGTACTAGTACTTCTTAGCATTGCAGATTCCATTGACATCAGTTGCAAAATGAGTGTTTAGCACCTCTCCCTGTTACTGGAGCATCTAAATATAGATTTAGATGACAAACGTTACATACCTTAAACTTAAAACTTTCAGTGCCTTACACACAAGAGCATCCTTCCTCTCTAGACATCAAACGCCAGCTCTACATAGTACGGATATTCTCTGAGAAAGCTCCTGATGACGAGAAGTGTCTCAACAGACAAACACCTATGGGCAAGCCACACCACCTGAACAACAAGTATGTCTATTTCCACCCAATTGATAGAGAACCAACAGTCCTTTTAGTCATTATTATTTATCTCCTTTGATCTTCTCTCCTTGAACTTCATGTCACTTCCTTTTACAAGTTCTCCAGCTCTTCGGTAATGCTATATATATCACCACCACCTGGCAGCATGCAAGAAAATATTACTACATGCTTCCCCGAAGACAAGTCTTAAGTGCTATCCATGATCCACTGATATTATTTCCACCACAGTAATTGTGAAGATTTTTACTTAGACTCCATTGCTTGTATTTCCTCTCTGTAGCAGAGAAATAACTCTCTCCAGTTGATTTCTAAGGTCAGGAAATGTACATCTCATTTTTTAAGAATGCAAATACTCGAAGCTCAAGTTACATCTTACTGCTAGCTGCTCAATATGCCAAGCCACCATTCTGCTTCCAATAAGTATGTTGCAACATAATACAAGCCTAAAATACTGTTCTCTATAAAATGTTTTTAAGTACTGCATTTTGTACATGAAAATCACTGTGGGTGATGTTTTGCATCTTATCGGGAAGGATTTTGTCAGATGTATGAACTCTACATACTAATTTGGGGTAAAATATTTAACAAACTGCTTTATAATACCCCTCATTTACTATACCCACAAGTGGTGGGTGATTCCTGTGTTCCAATTGTACACTTAAGGGCCCTCACATATTATGAGTAGGAACATTTATACATACTTTTGATATCACATGCAAGTCTCTCACAACAGATTAAAATGAATGTAAAATCTCTGTATCACCTAATCCTTGGTACTGAAAGAATATTAACACCACAATCCAAACTATAATGGGAATCTTAGCTACTTTAGTTCTGTGTAGTCACTTATCTGGTTTCATTTAGGTATAAAGTTGATTCCAACATACCTTGTCTATAGTAATCTGCATTGACTAATTAATGAAACTCAGCATTACATTAGTTAAGACATCACAAATGGTGCCGGTCAAAACTCAGACTTGTCAGTTTGAGGTGAAATGTGACATTTGAAATGTCTTTGCATTCTCGTTCAGAATAAAACCAAACATTTTGGAAATTTCTCATGAAGCAGAAATTCCAAAATATGTTTTGACAAAATCTTTCCAGACAGCTCTAGTCGTGACTATTCATGTGAAGAAATCCTGGTCCTACCTACTTATATTCCCAACAGAACCTTATGTAAAACTATCTAGAACTCAGTGTGATAGCCAGTACTTGGTTCAGATGCAGACTTCCAACTCATAACACATCCGATATACTTACAGTGCAATAAAAAACCTGCAGCACTGTGTCTCAGAGCCCAGGTCAGTTGAATGGGACTTGCCTGACTCAGATAGCAGGGCTATAAAATTGCAGTGTAAACATTTGGACTCAGGCTCAGATGCCCCCCACACACACACCCCATGTGAGGTGTCAGAGCCCAGGCTCCAGCCCACGCGTCTACCCACCAATGTAATGGCCTCACAGAGTCCGATGAGACTGAGTCAGCTGTCCCAGGCAAGCCACAGGGCCTTTTATTGCAATGCAGGCAGACCCACAGAGCTCAACTGTGGGCTGCGTGTTCTTAATGAGCCCTTGGAGCTGCAATAGGCTTGTTTCTGTGATGTGCAAAAGTTCAAGTTTGTTGATATTCTGGGCATGGCACAAAGCACAGCATTTTATTTAAGCCTTAGCCTGAAAGCATGAATGATATCTTTGACCGATGTCATTGATCGAACCATTACCGTATTGGGAGACTGTTTGTGGGGGGAACACTGTGAGAGTGCCAATGTGTGACTAATGTTTGTGTTTTAACTGTTCAGAGACTTGCAACATCTCTCTCTCAGACGTAAAATAATAAATATACTCTGTGTGCCAAGCAGTCCATGACTAGAAGTGGGCTGCACATACTCTGCATCTTAACTGATCTGCCTCACACCAGTCATCAGAAATAGCAGATCAGTGTTCAGCACAAGAGACACAGGGCCAAATCCCACTCCTCTGACTTCAAAAATAACTCCGGGTATGTCTATACTACCCGCCAGATCAGTGGGCAGCGATCGATCCAGCGGGGGTAGATTTAGCGTGTCTAGTCTACACATGATAATCTACCTCTGAGCGCTCTCCTGTCGACTCCTATACTCCACCGCCGGGAGAGGCACAGGCAGAGTTGACGGGGGAGTGGCAGCAGTCTACTCACCACAATGAATACACCGTGGTCAGTAGATATAAGTATATCAACTTCAGCTATGTGAATAACTATGTGAATAACTAAGCATAACTTAGATCGATTTCCCAGCCCTCCCCACAGTGTATTAGTAGTGAAACTGCTCTAGCCAGCTGCTCAATTACATACCCAGGGCTCCCCCTCCATCCCCACCAGGCAGACTTGCACAACCCATGCTGCAGTCCATTCTCAGGTATGCTCACCCCGATTGCAGAGTAGACCCATTCGGAAATGGGACTTAGGTCCTTTTGAAAAGTTTTACCAGAAGTCTTAGTATTCATGTGAATATAATATTACACGGCATTCCAAAGGAATTCCAGAGTAGCTTTTAATTTGATTTTTTATATTGCAAGGAATAAAACCTTAGGTATTATATACTCAACATGAAAGAAAGTATAAAAACTGTTCTTTATATTGGAGTTTTCTTTTTAACAAATTTATATTTAAAACAGTGATTTCTTGCAACATGGAACTGTTTAGAGGCTAAACAGAAAAGTCTCTGGTGACTAAACAAAGTGAACACAACTTTGAAAAACAGATCAGTGTTTTACTATTAATAATACTCTGTACAATTAACACAGCATAATCCACAACCATCCTGAAAACTCACCTGGTTTCACATTTTGTTACAGAATCAATATCAGACAAGCTATATGTCGTAAATCTGGACTCAGCTTCAGATGAATATTTCAAAGGAATTTGCACGTGCTTTCAAGCAAATAGAGTCCAGTTTGTGATTTTGTGTCAAAAATATGAGGTCTGCAATTTTGTTTGCTTTGATTAGCAAACCTAGAAATTATCTCAGATCAGGATTTCCAGATCCAAATACCTCCAAACATTGGGGAATTTCAGATTTTGATCTGGATTTGAATTTTAAAGCTCCATCAAATCTGTCTACTTTCAGTGCAGACTCAGGAGAAATTTGGCATTTCTGACAATTTCAGTTTGAGATTTGGGGTATGTTTGAGCCCAATGTCAGCCTGTTAAATCCTAAAGGGGCAGAGTCCACCAGGAACAAAAGGCTTGCTCCTCAGAGGGGAAAGGGGCCATAGGAGCAAGACTCAACTAGTTGCTTGGGACAACCAATAAAAATAAAAGCAAACAAAAATAATACAGGTGAGTCAAAGGTACAAAAAGAGGGAACTAGATGAGGACACCTAACAAGAGAACAAAAAAGTCAGAATTAAAGTGTAGGATATGACCTTACAAAGAATCATTTTGAAACATGTGTCTAATGATATTCTCACTTCACCAGCATTGTTGCCTCAGTTTCCCCTCCAGTCCACACTCCTTTTGTGATAGTATGGTTCTTTGTGGCCTCTAGTGAAAGCAAAAGTCCACACCCATTTCAGGGACAAACAGAACAATCCAGACGAGCCACTCTCTGATTCTTTCCAGGCCCAACACTCTATAAATCACTCCCCTAAGATTATGAAGCACAGGTTTTCCCCTCAGCACACAGGTTTCCACACCACTCCTCTAAGTAGAGCCCTATGTGGGTTCCTGTGCCCTTAATGTTGCCATCTTTCAAAATTGTATGGCGAGCATCATAATATTTGGCATTTCATGCAAAGCCCCAGCTCCTGGAGGCATGTGATTAGGTGAGAATTTGAAGGGAGGAGGAGTTTTTTAAAGTAAGTTTCTATTCCTCTTGGCTGAGGAGAAAAGCTTGAAAATACAAACCAAATGCAACCTAAGATGCAAAAAACAGAAAGTGGGAGGGTAACAACCTTTTTTTTAAAAAAAAAAAGCATCTCATGCTTTCTTGGGTTCTGTCTCAAGATTTTTGAGATATTGGGTTTGGTAATACTGTTTCCCTCTACTACAGGCCCTGCTGCCTCAAACTGAGAATAGGGGTTCCTTAAATGCAACACAGCCACTGCTCCTCTCAGGCCACTTCCTCTAGTTTCTGTTCAGCCAGTTTCCTTTTGCTCCTCATACATAGACTGCTCCCAAACACCTTTATAGACACACCTCTAGGTCTTCTCATTGTTTTACATCCCTACCTTTACTGTCCTAGTGCCCTGCACCAAGTGGAAGTTGGCTCAACCCAAGAATCCAGCCTTTTGGGAGGCTGTGTGGTACAGCAAATATGAGCCTAGACTGGGGGCCAGTTTCTATTTCCAGGTGAGCTGGGTTCTATTACTGACTTGCTATGTGATCTTGGGGCAAATTACTTAAACTCCTAGTGCCCCCTTTCCCCTACTCTCTTTGCTCTGGCTTGTCTTGGAGGAATTATCTTACACTGTGTTTTTACATTGCCTAGTACAGTGGCACCATAATCCTACTTGGGATTGCTGTAATATAAGAATATATAATTTAGTAAGTAAAAACAGGACTGAAATTGAAAGCGAGATAGGCTCAGTTCATTTCCATAATCTTTACACAGAGTATGAAAACAAAATATTGACCCTCGGTTCTTTAAAGCATAAGAATCGCCAATGTCAGATGCTCCAGAGGAGATGAACAGAACAAGACAATTAGTGACCACCCAGGTTCTGGAGGCCAGAGGTTTAGGGACAGCCAGAGCACAGGGTTGTGTCCCTGATCATCTTGGCTAAAGACATTGAAGGACTTATCCTCATAAACATATCTAATTTGCTTGTGAACTCAGTTATATTATTGGCCTTCACAGTGTCCCCCAGCAACAAGTTCTGCAGATTGATTGTGCTGTGTGAAGTACTTCCTTATGTTTTTTTTAAACCTGCTGTCTATTAAAAATACTTCCTACTTTATGGACAGTGAAATCAATGACCAAACTCCCATTAACTCCAACCCATCAGAATTGACTAAGAATTCGTCCTCTGATGTCCTGAACAGTGTATTTTAAAATATCTCCTGTCTGAGGACCTACTAATGATGAGCAACACTTGCTCGGTTCTTACTTTTCTCTTCACTAAACCTAGGGTGAGCCCCAAAAGTTCATAAGACTTTTGCATAAGTCTTTTATTGATAACGTGAACCAAAAAGGATCTGTACGGTTGCTTTTTCGGCTTTGTCCTCTTTCTTTATCTACTTGTGAAGGCAAATATTTCACAATTAGCAACCATGCAAGTTAGCTTTTTTTTCTCCCATCTGACAATGCCTGGATAAGGATAGAATATTAAACATATTTATTTAAGATTTTCCTCTCAATTTAACTATCTACCGACTACTCACATATTCTGCCATCCTCAAATGTTTGTCCCCTGCATTTAGTTCCTTACTACGGATGAACTACATATTACTTTGATACTGAGCTGAGGGTCATACTGATATAATGTTCGGGATGAATTTATACTGCTTCTAACTCTTGAATATGAATGAGTAGTATTATTAGTCTACGTAAGTATCATTGATAGCAAGGCTGAGATTCACTCCCTGTTCAAAGGCAAGATTCTTTCATATCAATAAATATACTTATTAGCTTATGGATATTATGTACAGCAAAAAGTTATTATGTAAATTACTTTTCTCACTTCAGTACTGATATCAACCTACCTATACCATAATCCTCACTGTAGTATTGGTATGTCACATCCTATTTTGCTCTCAATTAAACCAGTATAACTTGCTTCTATTTCTGCAGTGGCAGATGTTACCACATTCCTAATTCAAATAATCAGTTCCTGTTAAATCAGCAAGAAAAACTGCAGAGTTTATCCTTTATTTATACCATCAGTGACAATGTTAAGATGTTTTTAGTTTTTGAAACCAGTTAGCTGTCTTTTGTTCTTGCTGCAGGGAAACAGTGTGCTTGAATCTCTAAAGCTTTCCTAATTTCATGTTTAGTTCTTTTTTGAACTTTTCAGTACTTACAACAGGATGATGCAAGTAGGAAACCGGGCAAGAGTCTCCTAGTAGGGAGGCAAGGGCTATAGTCACAAAGAGACTTAGGTGTTGTGATGCCCAGCATTGCCATTGCTTATCTTTTAAACACCGGGAAAACACTGGAATTCATAAAGCCTGAGTTAGGCTTCCTAGACCATTAATGGGGAGACATAGGTGCTGCATAATGGGATTCACAAACACAAACACACTTGGTGGCTCCCCACCTAAGCTAGCTAATGGGTGATGCCAGGGAAATGAGGGTGTCTAAGCTCCACCACTCTCAGGGAGTTTCTCCAGCCCAGATGTAGGTGCCAGAGGCACCTACCTGTGCTTAGGATTCTCAATAGCAAACTTTCTTAAAGTTAGGTACCTATGCTATTTTTGCAAGAAACTGGGGAAGAAGGGAGGCAGATTTTCCCAATAACTTTTAGCCAAGCAGTTGGAATGCTTACCTTGGATGTGGGAAACACCTGGTTCAATCCCCCTTCCCCTGACCAGGGAGGAGTATAAAACTATTGCTCAGGAATACAGGAGTGAAATTAGGAAGGAGTTACAGCTAGTAGGAGATATTAAGAGTAAAAAAGAAGGGTTTCTTCAGGTATGTTAGCAACAAGAAGAAAGTCAAGAAAAGTGTGGGCTCCTTGCTGAATGAGGGAGGCAACCTAGTGATAGAGGATGTGGAGAAAGCTAATGTAGTCAATGCTTTTTTTGCCTCTGTCTTCTCAGACAAGGTCAGTTTCCAGACTAATGCACTGCACAGCACGGTATGGGGAGGAGGTGACCAGCCCTCTGTGAAGAAAGAAGTAGTTCAGGACTATTTAGAAAAGCTGGATGAGCACAAGTCCATGGGGCCAGATGCACTGCATCTGAGGGTGCTAAACGAGTTGGCAGATGTGAAAGCAAAGCCCTTGGCCATTATCTTTTAAAACTCACGGCGATCGGGGGCGGTCCCAGATGACTGCAAAAAAGCTAATGTAGTGCCTATCTTTTAAAAAAGGGAAGGAAGATCCAGGGAACTACAGGCCAGTCAGCCTCACCTCAGTGCCTGGAAAAATCATGGAGCAGATCCTCAAGGAATCAATTCTGAAGCACTTAGAGGAGAGGAAAGTGATCAGGAAGAGTCAGCATGGACTCACCAAGGGCAAGTCATGCCTGACTAACCTAATTGCCTTCTATGACGAGATAACTGGCTCTGTGGATGAGGGGAAAGCACTGGACATGTTATTCCTTGACTTTAGCAAAGCTTTTGATATGATCTCTCACAGTATTCTTGCCAGGAAGTTAAAGAAGTAATGTGGATAGAAAGCTGGCTAGATGTCGAGCTCAATGGGTAGTGATCAATGGCTCCATGTCTAGTTGGCAGCCGATGTCAAGTGGAGTGCCCCAAAAGGTCAGTCCTGGGGCCAGTTTTGTTCAATATCTTCATTAATGATCTGGAGTTTGGCGTGGAGTGCACCTTCAGCAACTTTGCAGATGACACTATACTGGGAGGAATGGTAGATACACCATAGGGTAGGGATAGGATACAGAGGAACCTAGACAAATTAGAGGATTGGTCCAAAAGAAATCTGATGAGGTTCAACAAGGACAAGTGCAGAGTCCTGCACTTAGGACGGAAGACTCCCATGCAATGCTACAGACTAGGGATCGAATGGCTAGGCAGCAGTTCTGCAGTAAAGGACCTAGGGGCTACAGTGGATAAGAAGCGGTATATGAGTCAACATTGTTCCCTTGTTGCCAAGAAGGCTAATGGCATTTTGGGTTGTATAAGTAGGGACATTTCCAGCAGGTCGAGGAACGTGATCATTCCCCTCTATTCAGCATTGGCGAGGTCTCATCTGGAGTACTATGTCCAGTTTTGGGCCCCATGCTACAAGAAGGATGTAGAAAAATTGGAAAAAGAGTCCAGCAGAGGGCAACAAAAATGATTAGGGGGCTGGAGCATGAGTTACAAGGAGAGGCTGAAGGAACTGGGATTCTTTAGTCTGCAGAAAAGAATGACGTGGGATTTAATAGCTGCTTTCAACTACCTGAAAAGGGGTTCCAAAGAGGATGGATCTAGACTGTTCTCAGTGGTAGCAGATGACAGAATAAGGAGTAATGGTCTCAACTTGCAGAGGGAGAGGTTTAGGTTGGATTTTAGGAAAAACTTTTTCACTAGGAGGGTGGTGAAGCACCAGAATGGGTTACCTAGGAATGTGGTGGAATCTCTTTCCTTAGAGGTTTTTTTAAGGTCAGGGTTGACAAAGCCTTGGCTGGGATGATTTAGTTGGGGATTGGTCCTGCTTTGAGCAGGGGGTTGGCCTAAATGACCTCCTGAGGTCCCTTCCAACACTTATATTCTATAATAAGGGATTTGAACAGGGATCTGCCACCTTTCTCTTCGAGATGGGCCATTTTGTGTGAGCTCACATGTGGGGCCCATCCAGTGAACATGGATATGCTCTGAATATGCCTACTTGCTTGGGCTTCTCAGGCAAGTTAGAAGAATACCTATCTTCTGGGACACACATCGCACTGAGACTTAGGCATCCAGACGCCTACAGTGAGGCTGCCGTGTGCACATTCAGAGGCAGAAGGATTGGCATTTACGGAACTTTATTGCAAAAAGTGAGGCACCGAGTGAAATTAGGCATGTACAGTGTTCAGTGGGGTTGTGAATCCCTGCTGGACCAGATTCTGGAATTTAGGCACCTCAAGTGGTGGCTAAGCACCTAAGTCCCTTTGTGAATCTAGGTCTTAGTCACTTTTGACAATTTTACCTTAATTACTCTAACATTGCATATACAAATCTATGATTGTTTCCCTATTAATAGGCACATTTATAGCCAAAACCAGACATCTTTGTGTACTTTCTATATTTTGCTAAAGAACCAACACCCACCAAAAATACTTTAAATTTTCTATTTAAAAGAGGAGTAACTGATGAGTTGGTACTGCTTTTGTCAGAGATAATTCACAAAATGCTTGCCCTACCACAAATAGAATTCAGAGAGGCATCTACAGCAATATTTAGTTGTCAGCTAGCAGGATGTTATCAAAGCTTGAGTGGGGAAGAAGCTATTCAGGGAAGTATTAAGGTAGTCAATAGGAAGAAGCTACATGTATAAGGCCTAATCCAAAGCCAATGAAGTCAGTGGAAAGACTCCCATTGACTCCAGTCATGATTGGATTGCACCCATTGCCATGATACAAAAATGTGGAGACCTTGTGGCTTGGGCTGTCTTACTTGTTATATTCATGGAATGGTGTCCATCCAGACCACATTGCAGCAGGAAAATCTGCTTGCCCTGCCCATAGTGGCCCTGATCCAGCAAAGCACTTAAACATATCCTTAACTGTAAGCATGTAGTTAGTCCCATTAAAATTATGTGCTTAAGAGCTTTGCTGAATAAGGCAACTGGATGTAGTAGCTTCTAAAGTATCCAAGATTCTCTGTAATTATAACGTAAATAGAGAAGTTGTCTGTTTCTAGATGCAAGTGATAATGGCTTCCATTTTAAAATAAATCCCTGTTGAAGGCCACTGGAAATACATTTTAGTTCATTTTTCAAATTAATGTAAGTAAAATATTAATGAATTCTTGTATCCTTGACACTTTTCTAAAGCATTTAAATAAAATCTGATCCAAACATTCAATATTTCACATAGAAGACAAATATAGATTTGTAAGAACATGATATTTTTAAAAAAACAGCTACATCAGAATAGACTAACCCTTTAATAGCTTGAATTAAACATAACCCAATTGTAGGTTTTTCCCAATTTTCCCACTCCTACATTTTATTAAATTCTTTCATGTGTGGGATTATGACCCTTAATGGTCAATTAGTGCTAATTATTTATCTTGACCACTGTGGCTTTTTCGCTAGAAATAAAAATTAAAATTAATGTTATGTCTGGCTTAATTATTGTTACTAATTCAGCCTTTTTTGAAATGTAACATGTTTTAGATCAAATGCAATTTATCAACTGATACAATTGGGATTTGCAATCCAAATAGTAATACAGATACAGCTTTAACTACAATTTGTTTCTGCCCATGGTGAATAATGAAATTATCTTTAAAACAAATTCTATCTCCTTCTGAATGGTGGATATGCAAGGAATTTTCATCTGTTTCCTTTTAAAATTTATTTTTGTATATATCTAAAAAGAAGAAAAAGTACTGAAATACTGGTGGCAAATTTAGGACTGAATGATTGTGTTTGTGCAATCCCAGGGGAAAAAAATTATCTAGTCCACATGTTACAAACCATATGGACATTTCTGAGGCCACCTGGACTTCTTGAGATTTAAAGCATTATATTTCCTCCTTGAGAGAGTTTTACCTCATTCAAAAGCATACTCAAGATGGTATCTAAACATTTCTAGCACTGTAGGGATAGAAAATAAATGACGACTTAAAAAAATGTAGACACCCTGAGAAAGAGAAAAATAAAGGACAGTTTCAAGCAAGAATACCTTAGTAAGTTGCTGTAACACTGACTTGTAATCAAAGAGGACTTTATTCCGTACAAACCTTAGAGACAGGTACAAGGAAAAACAGTAGAAAATAGTATTGTTGATTTCTATCTTGAAGGGAAAAGGCCTAAGGTGAGGACTATTTGCAATGCTATGTGACTGAATAATCAAAACAATGAGCTAAATTTCTCTCTGCTGTTACTCAACTGAAGTCATTGGTGTTACAGCTAGAATATAATTATCCCATTATTTCTGAAGCTTTCCACTACCAATTAATTTTATAGAGGTGTCAGTCTGAATTAGAAAAACTGGGATTTTAAAATTTTACAGTAAATCAATGGAAGACCAACCAGGCTTCTGAAAAGTCTTTAAAAAAACAAGAAAGATGGGAGAAGATTTGCTAGAATCTTAAACTTTGTGCCATTGTATTTAATAATAGTAACTCATATCTATTGGCTCCCATGATCTGGCTGTTGGTCTATATTTTATAGATCTCCACACTGTAATATCTGAGTACTCTCAAGTAATAATAAAAAAAATTGTAGAAATCAGAAAATTTACCAAAAAACTCACCCACATCACCCTTTCCAGCTTGTAGGAGCAAAACTTTGAATACAAAGGAAAATTTGTATATATGTTTAAGTGGGTGACCATCATAACTTACATACATTCAACAACTAAGGGGGGCAGCACATAGCTCAGTGGTTTGAGCATTGGCCTGCTAAACCCAGGGTTAAGAATTTAATCCTTGAGGGGGGCATTCAGGGATCTGGGGCAAAAGATTTGTCAGGGGACAGTACTTGGTCTTGCTAGTGTAGGCAAGGGACTGGACTTGATGGTCTTTCCAGTTCTATGAGATAGATAGATAGATAGATAGATAGATAGATAGATAGATAGATAGATAGATAGATAGATAGATAGATAGATAGATAGATAGATACCTCGAGAGAGAGAGAGAGAGAGAGAGAGAGAGAGAGAGAGAGAATTGTAGGAACATTTAGTCAAAGCAGTGCATTTTTCATTTAGTTCTGAACACCACAAGATTGGTGTTAATGTTATTTCTGTGGGTGAGAGTTCCACAGCCTAAGCCTGCACCCTCCCCCCATGAAAGTTTTGTCTTCAGCACTCAGAGCATTATTGTTCCACTCCTCATATGTCCAGTGGAGCTTAGCTATCAAGGGAGGTCAAGGTCATAGAGGGAGAGATACTTTCGCAGGTAGCTAGGGCTAATCCAATAGAAAGTTTTAAATATTAGGGTAAATAATTTGAATTGAACATTGTACTTAACAGGGAACCAGTGCGTGCAGTGGAACATGAGAGTGATGTGGCTGCAGATACCCATATTGCTAAACTTCATTCTCTAGTAGTTGGAGCTATTTGGAATCATATATATTTGTTTCATTTGCTTGTGTGTTTTGTTTTTTTTAATTATAAAATTTCTATGAATTTGGTGTTCATGAAAATTAATGACCTAATAGTACGGACTAGAGCCCATAGTTCTTTGGGCAAACTTCCTTTCACCGCCATCCTTCTCTGCAAATGAACTGCTATTGTGTTGTTGTGCCTTTCTTACATTCTTGCCACAGGTATAAGTTTATGGAATAATTTGTGGCATGGACTGAAGAAAATGGCTACTCCCAGAGAAGACTGCCTAATGTTCATGCATATTTTGATTTAGAAGGAACATGAGTCAGGTGAAACTGTCATTCCACATGAATGCTTGTTTTATTAACCAACTACCTGCCCATAAAGTATGTTACAGTCTTGATGAAATCTGATTGGTGGGTGTTATCCATAGTATAGTCTACCGGTAGGTGAATTCATTTCTTCTCATCTTAATTTTGTAGTCTTTTTAAATGAAAGAATTAGATTTCTGTGGTGGTTAGCTAGGGCAATCATTGGTGGGTGACTTAAAAAGAAACTGAACTCTAACCTCGGGAGAAGCAGAGCCAGGATTATTAGGTGTTAAGTACAAAGTCAGAGTCACAAAGGGAGTTGAGATTTCCCTTGCCAAATAAAAGCTCAATTGCCTAATGAATAAGAAAGCTTTCAAAATGGATTTAGCGGGGTAATATATTTACATTGTTATTTTGGTTCATCCACTTCAACATTGTATTCTGAAAATTAGGAAGGAACTTCCCATAAAGGGAAATAATCACTTTTTTTTTCCAGGAACCCCTTTTAAAGAATTGTTGATGCCTGAGAGAAAAAAACTAAGCATATTCTTTATAGAAGCAGTTCTGCATATGTGATGTATTTTCAGTGTATATTGTCCCACAGTATTTTTATAATTAGAACATTTGCATGAAAATAGGATTTGTACTTTTAAGGGTTCATCTTCTCTTGCTGCTTTTTTTCCTGTGCTTGAAGTTATCATCTTTTTATATCATAAGTCTCAGGAGACTTTTTCTATTGTTTTTCATGCAGCCAGGAAGTTTTCCTTCCTCTTCACAACTAATATTTGTCTGTGCCTTTAAAAGTAAATCAACACTGGACAAAAAGCAGGCCTGGACACTACTCACTCAGGTCTAGGGATAGAGAGTTCTTTTGTGAAACCACTTAGTACATCTTCACTCATTTATCCCACCTGATAAATGTAAGGGGCATATTTCTGAAATCACTGCAATTAAACAGTATAAGAAAACCATCTAATCAAATTCTCGGAATGTCACACTAATTCAGTGTCACAGAAAACTGGGACATACAGTGGAACCTAACAAATTCTCAATCCACTGATCCCATGCATCTTGGGGGTAAAAAATGATGATTTACTTTTGCCTCTAGCAAAAAATGTAATAGTTCCAGTGATTAAGTTTAAAATTTTAATAATTTAATAGAGTTTCGCAGTAAGATGCCATGCTACGAAGAATGTATTACTTTTCCTATTACATTTACTAAAAGTACACTATGAATTATTTAAACTGATACTTGTCAGAATAAATGAACTACATGTTGTGATACAGTATCCTTGTTTTAATTTTGTATTTTGCTCACCCAGTACAGCAATTCAAACAAGTTCAGTGAGCTAGTTTCCCAGCCATCAGAACCAACTAGAATTGGAATGCTATAGTAATGTTGCTACTATGAGATTATTATTAAAGCAATCATCTAACTTTATATTAAGTAAAACAAATACTGGTGGTTTCAGGTGTTTCTTGTTTACCTGTTGAAATTAACTCTGTGCAGTAGGAACTGGAAATTACTGAGCGTTAATCCAATGGTCCCAATATGTTCAGTTCCTTTCACTTCAGGGACCTGTACCAGCAAGATGATTAAAGTGACTTAAAAACAGATTCAAAACCAAGAAAGAGCACTGCAGTTAGGAAAATAAGTTACCCCAACAAAGAGTCCTACAGGCATATGTCCTTACCTAGTTTAACCTCTTATCCATCACTCAGGTAAATTCAGCATATTCCCATCTCTTAGCTAGGAGGGCCAGCCTGCTTGTGGCAGCCCTCTGCTGACAACCCATTTACCTTCTTCCTTCCTTCTTGAGGCCAGCATCTCTAAGGTTTAGGATCATGGGTGTAGTTTGGGAGGGGATGCTGCTAAGGGAAAAATCTTCTGGCTGGTGTGCATGCAGTATGCACACACCTGGTTGGAATGGACATGAACAACCACTCGAAGAAGAATGGACTTTTCTGGGTCCCTTTGACTTTAATGGAAGGTGCAGGTGCTCTGTACCTCTGGAAATCAGAGTATGTCTACTTTTCCTTTAGTACAGGAACATAAAGACTGTATTGAGTTTTCTGGGAAGCATGAGTAGGAGAAAGCCACCTCTTGTTATGAAACAGGAAGGTCAATTTAGGAAGCAGTAATGCAATCGTTTGGTAGGATCCAATTTGAATGAGTGGCAATATGGGGAAGTTGGATCCATTTCAAATTCTAAACAAGCTGAAATATCTTTGGATACCCTCAAAACAGAATTTTTCCTGAGATCTAGGACAACTCTAGATTGCCACTTTCAGCATTTAAATTCTTAATATAAGATACAAAATACCACTCTTTACAGTAAGAATGGCGTAAAATACTGTATGACATTAAATGGAAAAGCACTAAACATCATGAAGCATGGACATCTTTTGTTTACTTACAGGGTTTTGTCACAGGGTTCAGGAAAGTGGCTCTAAATCTTGGTATAAATAGCAACATCTTGAACACTTCTCTGGAAAACACAGTCTAAGTATTTGAAATTTGAATACAATCTTTCTAGATATTAGAAGGTGAATGGGAAGATGTTAGAACCAGGCACCCTGTTCTCCCAAATTATCTTCATATCACACCAGCTTTACAACCTGTTTTCCTTTTATTTGTTGTCCAAATGAAGGAGTCATTCCAGGTTCATTGAACATGAGGCAGACAGAGAGTAATATGTTTGATTGTGGGTCTGTGTGCGCATTGCCCAAATCCATGTGCTACAGGCAGCCAACATCATAGTCTACCACAAGACTCTCCAAAAACCTCTACCACCCGATCTACAGATGAATGTTTTAGGTGGGCCAGCCTATAGACAGTGACATGACTGAACACACTTTTAAGCTAGACATACAAATATATATGAATAGAGACAGTAATTTGGAGGGATACTGTCCATGTCCCTTGCTCTAGCTCTGTTTGATGTTATTCTTACCTTCCTATTCACTTTCTTTAGCCAGACAACTTTAACTGTTTCTTGATGAATATCTACTATTCCCATTCCTAAGGTACTTTATCTATTGGCCACCTTTCCTGCTTAAGGCACCAGCCCAATCCGGACTGCCACAAAAAACATTGTTTGATCTCTCAGTTCTCCTCACATTTCTCAGACTCATCAAGAGGCCATTGACCAGGTTAAAGTGTGTCCTCAGACATCTGAGTTTTAAAACAGATCAAGATTTTTTGGTCAATAGTAGAAATCTATATACTACTATATAATAGAAATGGAGGGAGGGATGAATATCCTCCACACATACACATCAGGTAATTCAAGTTAAAGTAGGAGATTATTATAACAAGTTCATAACTCTAGTTGCTGGGGAATGGGAAAATATCTGAACCACAAGTTCCCTTCTTGTCAGATGTCATAAAAAGACAGGGAAGCTTTCCCCCCCCCCCCCTTTGAACTTCTGACCTTTTCACACAGTTAGCTACATATACTGCTTCTCCTTCAAACCTTCCTTTAAGAAAGGGTTTCTGTGCCCCTGCTCAAGATGATTTCTTCTTACTTATTATTTTAGATTGAAAAGGATAATCAGAACTCTTAAAAAACTCATCAGAAACAGATAAACAACTGTTGGACTGAATACGTGCATGCCACTCAGAACAGATCAATTTCTCTATATTGCAGAGAAGATTTGGTGTGAGCTCTGATGTAATTATGCAGATATGAGAACTGTGTCTCTTGGGGAGGGTTGAGTTGGCCTCAGCCTTTTCTGACTGAATATTAATTGCTTTATAACAACAGCAACAATATATTATATTTATATGACATCTTTCATCCCAAAGAATCACAGAAAAACCACCACACACTAGTTTATGACAGGAAACTGAGAAGAGAATACTGTATCCAATTGATACTATAGGGAGATTTGAAGGAGAAAGAATGTGCATTTGGAATCAGGCCAGGACAGTGGGGTTAACCCCTTACTCTTTCAAAAAGCGCCATGGGATGTTAACAACCATAAGTGTTCAGGATCTCAGTTTTATGTCTTATCTGAAAGATTGTATTACATCTTCAGTTAATTCACATCTACCTTTACATTTTCTTAACTTTTATTATTTATGTTTTTCAGGCAGCATGCAAGTAATTAAATAATGGTATGTAGCAAGTCAAGATGTAGGCAAAAACCACTTGATAGGCATCTTTGTATTTTTTAAAAAACATATACTGCAGTTTGTGCTGGGGTGTTTGTATTTTTTATTTATCATGACTCAGCGTGATATAGTCACAATTTTTTATGCTAACTTGTATCTGATCATTGGAATAATTAAAAAAAAAAAATCACTGTCCTTGACAGCCATATAATGTGCTGTTTTTCTAAACACTCCCTACAATAGTTTCATAGCAGAATCAGTATTTTCAGTGCATATTATATGTTGTGGCTTACTGGATGTAAGTGGAATCTGAGTAAGTCTAGAGATGGGTTAATTAGTGCAATGACAGTTTTGAATGCTGATACAATGCTAGCTGTTATTAGGTCTGTTTCTGACTCAGGTATGAAATGACACAATTAGAGGTCAGTGAATAATGGATTCTTTTGGTTCAATGGGATGAACCAAAAAAAACTCCATTAAAAAAAAAAGTTAGATTCAAACTGAAAACCTTTTTTCAAAAAGTTTTGACAAATCAAAAAACTCAAAAAAAGTGTTTGGAATAAAGGAAAACATTTTGGGTTGACAAAAAAAAATCTTTTAGTTTGTTTTTATTTGATTCTGCTATTTTGAAGTATCTTTCAGTGTGTATATGCGCATGTGCCTGCTTAAACTGGCCAAATCTAAGAACAAAATGCCATTTCAAAACAAAAAGTACCAACCCAAACTTGCAAATTATTTTGAAGCCCCCCAAAATGCAATTTTTCAGCAAAAATTCTATTTAAAAATGTGTCCCGCTCTAACACTAGATTTCTAGATGTTGAAAGACATCACAATTTTTCCCCTGTATGAAAGCATCTTACTTTTCTGTTGTAAATCCATACTTTATTCAATTTCCCCAGCTCATTCATCTAACACTGTATTGACAAGATCAAAGGATAAATTCTGCATTGTCCGTGACCTAATAGTTCTTTCACATTTCTATGGGTTATATCATGCTACCAGTTTTTAAGATAAACTCACTGAAATAAAAGAACTCCTTTAAAAAGGAGTGGTATACTATGGCCCAGAGATTGTATTAAATGAGACTTTGAAAACTACTGTTTAGAGTAAGGGGAAGCTTATAAATCACAAAAACTAAAAGACTGAAAAGGACCATTTGGTCCTTCCAGGTCATGACACTGATCAAGCCTTTCTAGTTTACTATATTCTCTAGGCTTCCCAGTTAGATCAAATCAGCGTATTATCATTAAGATCTCCCATCCGGAAATACAGCCCTTTCATCCCTAGTAAAATTAATTTTTAAGTGGCCAGCACTTTAAAAAGGAGCTATTTAAATAGCTGATGCTATTTTGGTTCATTAAACTAAACACAAGGAGTAAAAATTTTCAAAAGCTGGAAAACAACAATTCCATTCTGTGACAACTTTCAAGGTTTTGTTTTTCTTTGGAAGGACATAAAAACTTCTGAATGATTTTGCAAAATGGAATAGGGCCAAAAAAGTCAGGTTCTCTATTCAAGTTTTCCTCCCTCTCCTGAAGTGATGTCACAATCCACTCTGGATCACCTACTGAAGAAGAGAGGAAGGCCTTCCTATCAAAAACTCTTCACTGAAATGGACACATCTTCAAAAAACTGCTCAGCTTCAATTAAATTGTTTTTTTAAAACAATTATTCAAAAAAATGTTTCAATCAGTTTTACTTGCAACCTTACATCCCATTTGATTTTCAATGAGACTCAGACTCCTAAATGCCTAATAGCAAGTTTTCCTTTAGTGACTCGTGGATTTTGGTGCCTAAATTTGTTCAGCTTCCATTTTGAGACACCTTGGAAAGGCCTAATTTTCAGATAGTGTGTGCTCAGAACTCTCTGAATATCAAATATCTTCAAGATGTCTCAAGTCAGCCTCCTGAAAACTGGGGAACACACAAATCACTAGCTTTTGAAAATAAGTTACCTGGCCTAAGTTACTTCTGAAAATAATAGGACTTGGCCTCCTAAGTCCTTTAGGTGCTTTTGAAAAGGTTATTGTAGGCTCCTTTAACACATTTAAAAGAAGCTCCTTGGATTAAGGAAAAGAAGAATTTAGTCTTTGCTTCATGCATGCCTGCCAGCCAAGCTTGCATACCACAGTGCATTCCTAGTGCCATGGCTGGGTTATCAGAGTTCTGTTCTTCTCTTCATTCCACTTCCCGTGTTAGCTTTATTATCAGGATTATCCATGCATATAATGGGTGAGACTAGGACACTGACTGGTTTTATCTGAAGAGCTTAATTAGAAACAATAAGAGAGACAGAATTAGGGTTTCTGGATTTAAGAAAAAAACAGTGAATGAGTAAAGTTCAAGGGAGGTGAAAGCAAACATTGCAGAGTTAAAATGCTATTTTGATATTTTATTTATAGATATTGTGAATGATGCTCACAAGTCACACTTATTAAAGTCAATCAGTCACTCAGACTTATCAGATCAATGATGGTATGGCTCAATGTCAGAAAGATATCAGGCTAATCTTAAATTTACTCCCACTTGGTAGGACTTAAACAAAACAAAAAAAACATACATACATCAGCCAGAGGACTGTCTCAAACTACACAAGTGGGAGTTTATTCAGGAGACATTTCCTGTGCAGAAGTGGGGTGTAGAAAGCCTACCTCCTTCTAGGACTCTACAGAGGGCACCGCGTAGAATCAGGAACCATGTAGGGTGAGGTGACTGAGTAACGTTCTATTGCTTGGGGCCAATGACACACATAGTCCCCTTTCTAGTCCTGTGAAGTGTACCTTGGAAAGTAAATACAAGAAAAGACTCTACTATTTGCCATGTGGAGGACTTCTTTACTGTATGGTGTCACCCCAAGAAAGCCACAGCTGGGGGAAATCCCTGGTAGAATTAAAGGAATCCCTGTACAGATTGGTTTCCTCTTAGCCCCTTCTTCAAAGTTTTTGCTTTGGGTCCAGTCATGAAGCCTGTATTCAAGCAAAACTTCCAATTAAAATCAATGGGAGGATTAGCCTGAGTAAAGTAGGCATGAGTCTAGACTGCAGGATTACTCCCAAATATGTACATGTACCTCCTGCACATGTATATTATTTCAAGTAAGGGGAACTACAATGTATATCCAAAACAATTGCATTCCTGCTATATAACTGCTGTAACAAAAACTTTCTGATTGCATCTGTGTAAGCAGGCAAGCATTGCAAATTATTTGAAGCAACAACTTCATTTTCGTTATCAACATTCTGAGCTATTTATACTTAGACTGATTGTTATCCTGTATTTCTTGCCAACAAGTGTTTTGAGAGCCCTTTAGTCATCTTTGCTCAGCTCTTCAAGATTGTTATGCCAGCCTAGGTCAGATGCTGAAATATATAAACAGTCCTTTTGTGCTTGAACTTGAAAGAGAATAATCAGTCATCTGTATATGATCTGTGTTACAGCAAAATGTAATTTTTCCCTCTGACAATGTTTATGGTTGTTAAGTTATCTTGATTGCCAAGAGAAATCTGTTTTTTGCGGCGGGTTTCTCTAGCTTAAAATGTCAGCTGCTTTTTTTTTTTTCCTTCCCATTTTAGTTTCTGCCTCCCCTTTCAACTAATTCACAAATTGAGTTGACTCTTAGCTGGGTTAAAAAAAAAAACCACAACAATTTCCTGAAAATTAAAAGTCTGGCACAATACTACACTAAGAGTCCATTTATCTTGTCTCTCTCTCTCTTTTTTTTTTTAAAAAAATAAAGCTATTATGCAATTTCTGGCAAAGTTCCCACTTCCAGTAAGGAAGGTCCCCAAGGACATTTGGCACCTGAGCCCATCTCTTCCTGAATCCTGACTCAGTTAAAGTGTGTTTAATCACACACAATTAAATTGCCTGTTAGTAGAGAGCTTATTATTATTTCTATTTATTATTGCAAAAGGGAAAGAGCACAAAAACCATCTGTATATAAATGATATCATGAAACTTAGCCCAGTGACTTTGTAAGCTATGGCATGAGTTCAAAAGAACTTATTCACCATACATATTAATTTTGTTACTCCCCTCCGAGAGGAGCGCCATATTTTTCTCACATATATTGTATGCTTCACTAGACTGACAAGTAATGGAATAAGGTCATCTATATAGATATTTCAAGCAGAAAATTGATTCAATGTGACTAGGCCCTGCCTCAGATATAATCATCTCACTATGTAAACTACCTGAAACTTTAAACTGGTCTGTAACAAATCATGACAAGACTATAACCTTATCTTGTTTAATCTGTCACCTAAAGTCAATACATTCTGCTCCTTGCCTTCCTTCTTCACATCCAGGTGGCAGCCAACACCACTGCATGTGGTGCAGCTCTTCCAATGCATGACTTGACTGGGCTTTCCAGTTGATCTAAATGTTGCATATTCCAAATGTAAAGACCGTTTACTTTCTTGAGGCTCCAAGCAGCACTAACAAAATGACAACACCAAATTGGCTCACCTTTCATCGCAGTTGGGAGAAATAACATGAGAAGAATTGTGCACTTGCAATGGTTTATAAAGTACTGAGCAGTTTTACAGATGGAGCTAGTGGACCATTCAAAGGCTTATTGTGACATTTCCTTTCCTTTAACCACAAGTCTACTCACTAAAGCAATGTAATATTCCCTTTACTACCAGATGTGCCAATATAAAGCCATTTTGTCAGACAGGTGGTGACACTACAATTGAAGTTCATTCTAGTTCAATCATTCACAAAACAATGTATCTATTCCACATGAGTTATAATGTCATTTCATAATATGTACTCTATTTTGCAGTTATTGATAGCATATTCCAACATGATTAGAGAATTACATTTTGAATATTGTAGAGTTTTCCCCCTTTATTAAATTATATTGCATTAGAAGAATCTGAAAATCCTTTGATGCATGATGAAGGACTCAGTACCAGCTGTTTTGTTTTTCTCATTCATGACATGTACTTTTTAAAATAAAATCATCTATGTATTTCACTTTATGTCTGTCAGGATACGTCATTTGTGATGGGTGGACACTTCACTGCAAAGCTTTGGAAAAATATTTACATCAATAAAACCAGCTTTTGCATAGCTCAGGTTTTAGAAATAGGATACAAGTCTTCAAATTACCAGTTTAAAAATCTAACACGTGTCAGATAGCCATATCAAATCACAGAAATGTAGGGCTGGAAGGGACCTTGAGAAGTCATCAAGTCCAGCTACCTGTGCTGATGTAATGCCAACAGATCCTGGTCTACGGCGAGTGGGATTGAACTGGGACCTCTAGAGCTTAGTGCATGAATGTCTACTGCATGAGCTAAAAGCCAATAGCAGACTCATTTAACTCTCTCTCTTTCTAAGTGGTTTCAGTGCCATTAGGTGGAACAGAACACCACACCCAGGAGGTGTAAATAGAGAATAGTAAATTTATGAGGAGAAGATGAGGGAACTGGGACTACAGTAAAACCTCAATTTAATGGACTAATTCGGGTGAGGGGGTGTCCGTTAAATCAAAAAGTCTGTTATTTAATTTAAAAAAAAAAAAAAAAAGAGCTGTCGGAGCAGCAGCCTGCCCGTAACAGGGTCGGGGCGGCAGCTCCGCAGCCCGCCCGCTGCTGGGACCCGGGCGGCAGCCGGGAGCCGGCAGCCAGCCCGCCCGCTGCTGGGACCCGGGCGGGAGCCGGGAGCCGGCAGCCAGCCCGCCCGCTGGCGGTGCCCGGGCGGGAGCCGGGAGCCGGCAGCCAGCCCGCCCGCTGGTGGTGCCCGGGCGGGAGCCGGGAGCCGGCAGCCAGCCCGCCCGCTGGTGGTGCCCGGGCGGGAGCCGGGAGCCGGCAGCCAGCCCGCCCGCTGGTGGTGCCCGGGCGGGAGCCGGGAGCCGGCAGCCAGCCCGCCCGCTGGCGGTGCCCGGGCGGGAGCCGGGAGCCGGCAGCCAGCCCGCCCGCTGGTGGGACCCGGGCGGGAGCCGGCAGCCAGCCCGCCCGCTGGCGGGACCCGGGCGGGAGCCGGCCCGCCCGCTGGCAGGACCTGGGCGGCAGCCGGGAGCCAGCAGATGGCCGCCAGCAAAGGGGACCGGGGCCGCAGCAGGAAGGGGTCGCGGTCTGATATGGATCAGAAATTTTGTCCGTTGCATCCGAAGTCCGTTAAATCGAGGTTTTACTGTATTAATCTGCAGAAGGGAAAAATGAGGGCGGGATTTGATAGCTGCTTTCAACTACCTGAAAGGGGTTCCAAAGAGGATGGATCTACACTGTTCTCAGTTGTAGCAGATGACAGAACAAGGAGTAATGGTCTCAAGTTGCAGAGGGGAAGGTTTAGGTTGGATATTAGGAAAACCTTTTTCACTAAGAAGGTGGTGAAGCACTGGAATGGGTTACCTAGGAAGGTGATGGATTCTCCTTCCTTAGATGTTTTAAGGTCAGGCTTGACAAAACCCTGGCTGAGATTATTTTGTTAGGGATTGGTCCTGCTTTGAGCAGGGGGTTCGACTAGATGACCTCCTAAGGTCCCTGCCAACCCTAATATTCTATGATCCAAAAGTTGTGGGGGTTACACTAAAGCAGGACCAAGTAAACCCAGACCATTCCTGACATATAGCAGAACCATAGTGGCTAAAAGTCATTGCCATTTGAAAGCTATTTGGTGGTCTGTATGAAATGAATGGATTTCCTAATGGTTTCCTGTTCAGGCAGGTGTTCACATAACAAAATTGACCACCATAATTGACCAATTATAGTGACCAATACTTTCTGTATTTAATAAAATCACTTTTTACTTATTAATTAACCTAAAGTACGTATTACTACCTGGGGCTGAGGCAAACAGCTGTGCATATTTCTCTATCAGCGTTATAGAGGGCAAACAATCTATGAGTTTACCCTGTATAAGCTTTATATGGGGTAAAACAGATTTATTTAGGATTTGGACTCCATCTTCGTGCTAAAGGCAGGAACACTTCTCAACCTGTTTCCAGATAAGCCTACAGCTGTTAGGGAATGTGGTTCAGATCTGGCTCTGGGTTTGGAGCAGGCTAGCAAGTCTGACTCAAACCAGGCAGGATGCTGGAGTCCCAGGCTGGTTAAGGGCAAGGGAGCAGGGGCAGAAGTAGTCTTGGCACATTAGTTGGCAGCCCCATTGGGGCTTTCTGTGATCCAACCCGCCACACATGCAAGACAAAGATAAGGCTGGCATAGCCTGGAGGAGAGTGGCATTAAGGAGCTAACACCCAATTACCTCAGGCAAGACTTCTTCTTACTGGAAGAAGAGCATAACAAGGTGATTCAATCCTGGTTACCCCAAGAACCACCACATTACTGTATTCATATCATTTGAACTTAAAATCTCAACAAGGATGCAAGTTGTGAAAAAAGCTGGTTCATGTGCCACCACCTGACAGATGTGCTGCTGTCTGAGGAGGCTGGTGATGGTACTGTCTCACCTAATCTCTACAATAATATTTAGGTTAAGAAGTAAGCAGACACGGTGCAGGTGATAACATGGAGGACCAGGAGGACTTATTTGAAACATGGAGCAACTAAAAAAAGTTATTGTCCAAGGGGAAAAGACTGAACCATTGTTCATGGTGGCACTTGGCCTCCTTAATTACAGTCCATTTGCAATTGAAGAAGTGGAGAAGTGAAATAGGGAATGGAAAGAGCCCATTACTCTGAAAATAATTCTGTGAGCCATTAAGTCAACCAAGGTGCTCAGATCTTATGGTGATGGGTGCCACATACATCAGAAAACAGACTTTGCTGGACTGCCATAAAAATGTGGTGTGGGGGAAAATGGGATAACTGTCTCTGAAGGCATCAGGAGGGAAAGGGAGTAGTTTTTCCTTGGCCCCCTCTCCCCCCCATCACAGAAGAAGCTGACTTTGCTCACAGTGTGTGGTTCAAACCATGCAAAGCTCAGCATCCAGTTAAATTGTTGCTATGCTTTTAAAGGTTTTTGTTTAACCTGAAACTCAAAGAAAACTCAAAGACACAAACCCACATAGAGGAAAAGTGAAGAAAAAACTCTCTGCATAGGAATCCCTGTAAGAAAAAGTCCTAGTGTCAAGGTTTAAAAGTGCAACCTAACAGAGAAAAGGGATCCCACTTTTCCCAATGCACATATTGGGAGCTCTTGGGCACTAATGCAGACCTCAATAAATCATTTCCTCTTGCAAAATTAACTTGGGAGTTAAACAGCTGTGGGATTCTCTCATTTCAGTTCAGGTAAATGCTTATATACTCCAAGCACTTAGAGGAATTCCCTTTCACCTTCAGAAATGTGCTATTTGTAATGCTGCAACATGTGTGTGCACATGCATGTTAGTGTGTATGTGCAACCTATCTTTTATTATACCAGCAGGTAGACCGTGATATACCCATTTTCCTTGCCCCCTGGAGCAAGGATATTAACTGGCAAGGTGCATTTGCACCTCTTAAAGGAAGATGATTTGCTAGCTGAACATCAATAAGGATATTCCAGACAAAAGTGGAAAAAGAAAAAGACTAGATTACCAGGCAGACCTCTGTTCTTGAGTGAGCCTAGATTTAGATCTCATTGCCCTTTCCTCCCCACCCGCAATTTAAATTCCATTATATCAAGCCATTGAAGAGAAGTCAGGATTTCTTAACTGGACAGCAACAAAAATTAAATGGATCTATGTCCCCCCATTCCCTCACTGCTTCACTTAGCCATTTTGCACTACTGAATGGAGCTGAAATTGAAAGCTAGAACAGAGCACTTCTTTAAACTGGGAGTTCAGTTCAATGGTGCCTGGTAAGGATCAGGTATTCTGATTATCTGAAATCACAGAAAATATAGAGCTATGTCCAGAGATCTTGATGCTTTACAACTTTTCATACTTTTGGAGAGGGAGGCTGAAGAAGAATAAAATAGACTGGGCCAAAATCTGCTCTCAGATGCACAAATGCAAATCCAGAGTGATTCCACTGAAGTCACTATTTTCCCACCAGTTTAAGAGAATGAAATTTGTCCCATTGTTCCCAGTAGGAGGGTGTCACATACAAGTATTTGCTCAGACACCGCCTTTGCCTCCTGATCTCATTTTGATTTGTTCCCTTAATGTCATCACAGGTCGCTAATGCTGAAATACAGAGTAAAAGCAGTGGAAAGCACATAGCTTTGAAGGCAGCTTTCTGTTTTTAACTGAAGTAGTCGTCTGTTTTTAAATTAAGCAGAATTTTCCTTTTTAGGTTTGGTATTCTGAGAGTCTCTCCTTTTTAATGGCTTCAACCTCGCACATGCGTAAGCAACATAAAAGCAGCATGGGGGTTATTACCTAGGAGAGACAGGTGGGCTGCTTTCCTGTAGCAAATACCATTTCCCAATCCATTATGCCTTCCTGTAACTCCATCAATAATTAAGAGAATATGCCTGTTTCACAGAACGTACTCTTATCAACTGCCAGCTAGCAAAAGCTTCCACTGCAAAGGTACTTACCATGGCATGTGCTAATAAACCAGGTTGCTTTGATCTGTCTGTCTGTGGGGCCGTATGTGTAGAAGTGTTTGGCTCATACATAAAAATATACCATGGTATGCACTAAACCATAAGTCAAATGCTTTAACTTGTAAACTGGTTTAACAGTCATAAATTAAAGGGTTTTGTGCAGATGCTAATAAAGTCCATTAAAAAAAAAAACCTTCCCCCTCCCCCCCATTCACAAATTTCACTGTGAGCCCTTCACATCATACACCTGTTCTCATTATGGGAAACATACATTTGTTCTGTGATAAAGCATTCTTTAGTGATAGAATAATTAAATATCATGTTTCTTTCATTCCTCTTTTGATCATTATGTAATCCCTTGTGGCAATAAAAACATATGCAGTAAATGAGTCGTATATGGCAAGATGCATTTCAATATGCTGAAAAATATCTGATCCAGCAAATACATTTTACAGAACTCTGTTATTGTAGCAATACATTTATAAATATCTAAGAAAAGTAGTACATACAGCTAAGTTTCTCTGCAAAAAACTATGTCTGACTGACTATGCATAACTACTGTACCATAACATTTAACATATGGCTACCAAAGAGGGAATGTAGCATTTAGATACATTGCTTGGATTGGTTATTAAACATGATCGGTAATTAGGGCATGGCATAAGAAAACTAACAGACAAAAACCTCTATCAATTAAAAATATTTGCCTTTGCTAATTTATAGAAGGCTAAAACAGCCACATGTATTCACATACGAATAAGTGTCAAGTTTATGAAAATGAGTGACAAAATAAGTGTTTTGGTTTTTAAAACAATAGTCCCCAATTCTGCACTATGCTCTGGCTATTTTGCCCTGCTCAGGCAGCAGAAACCACCCAAAAAGCCAGACAAATCAGCTCCAGGGAATTTCTCCTAATTCTCAGATGGTGTACAGCCAGAGTAGAGGCTGTGGTGGGGTAGGAGGAGGGGAATACGATTAGAACTCTGCTATACTATGATCCATGACTTCTGGACTGGGTAATCACACTGGTTAGCTAAAGCTACCTTCACTGGCCCAACTAGTGCCACTCTGAGCATCTTTAATCCAGATAATCAGAACCAACCAATTTAATTATTTTCAAGTAAGAAATAAGGGTCAAATCTTGCCCTGACTAGCACAGTGAGTACGAGTAGTGATACTGCTCACTGTATGCTTTTATTTATGAATTCTGCCAATTCAGAATGAATTCCATATGGTTGGGTAGGTGGATGCCAAGTGGGGGAGACAGTACTGCTCCTCTGACCAGGAGCTTGTTGTCTCCATGTTCCCTGACTCCAGTTACCAAGTGCTCCTGAATACAGCACATGCTCTAGAAGAGATGGATTTCCCCTTGTTGCTGACCACATCTCCTTAGCCAAATGGGTACAGATTCTGTCATCTGCGCACACAGGATTTAGTGCTCAAGAAAGGGCACATCCAAGTGAGTCCATGCATAAAGTGGAGTCCACCTTCAAAAAAATCAGACCCCATTAAATAAAAGAGATTAGACAAAAAGTTGTAAGAATTGATTTTTTTTAAATCCAATGGGGTAGTCATTCACCCCATTTACCTAGTTCGAGGGCTTATATGAGATTTAAGTAGCATCATCCTGCACAGGGAGGAGTTTCAGTTGAAAGGGATTTAGACCTATAATCCCAAAAGCATCTCCTAATTTCTGGGTATCCTATTTTAGATATTTATTTGTTTCTTTATTTTCCGAAGTCCAGAGCACTCTGCAATCAATGGAGTTACTCGGCATTAACATTGGCATAACTGAGATTGAAACCCGGTCTAAGGACAGGATTTTTCAGGCATCTCAGTGAAAGAGGCTGAATTCCAAGGGCAGAAGATAACCTTTCCCAAAGAGGCAAGTGAAAAAGGGAAGAAATTGGTGGAATTTAAAATATGCCATTACAAATGTTACCATCCACACATTAACTTTATATACAGCTAAATGGTGTGTGTTACACATTAATAGATCTACATTTTCCGAAATGGGAAATCAGTGAAACAACTTTTACCAGTCATTGCATCTGCTGGTGCCCCAAGACATACAGAGGAGATCTGATGTGTGACAAAATTTGGGCAAATTATATTTTTCTGATTGATTTATTTTATTTAAATTGTGTTAAGTATATAAATAAATAGCTTCCACACATTCCAGCCAAATGAATGTAAAAATACTCTTAAATGAAGAAAAAAAATGTCTTTTATTTACTCTCTTGACTGTGTCTGGTAGCTGTACCTACATAGAACCTCACATGTTGGACTATTATAACACTGCCAGTTCCATGTTAGTCATCATTTCTCTGTAACTCAGATATTGAAGTCTGAGTACTAAATTGAGTACTATCGTATATTGAAAATGCTGAGAATAACCATAATTGCTTTAGGAAATCACCCCTAATCCTTAAAGTTATCATCGTTATAACTAAGTGTGGTTTTGGAGAGCAGATAGCTCAAGAGATTGGCAATAGGCTACTGGTTTAAATCTAGTCCCAGTCAATCATTGCAAAGTTGTCTCCATTTCATGACTTGTCAGTAATCTTGCAGGCCTTCTTTGCAACATAGCAGGCCAACACTAACTGGAATCAGCAGTGAAAATAAGGCCCTGATTTTGGCCCATGACCTGGTTCCTTTATGTTTCTTCAGTAGTGGGGAGTGACCAGAACCTAGCTAGATCCCTTGTAGAAATTCCCCTGGTGCAGGGGCAGTCTAGGCAGCCCAACATCACCTCCTATACAGCACCCAACCTTGAGGCTGGTGAGGGAGGGTCAGTGGGGAAGGAGTGTGCCCCAAGCACTCTGCTCTCTAACTGGTCTAGCAGCTGCAAGTTAGAACAGGCCTTGCAGCTGTTCTGACTTAGGCCAGGTCTACATCTGACCTTGAACCTGCCCAAAACCTGGGAGGCACAAATTGGCACACAGCCACTATTATCCTCTGTGGAACTAGGCTCTGTGGAACTAGGCTGTATCCACTTAGTACACTGCTAAGGAGGGGACTTCTGAGAAACAGATCCCAAGGATCAATGTGGAGAGTGAATAACGGTCTTACTTTTAAAGGTGGTCCCTTAACCATTAATTCTTGCACACTTTGTCTATGAAGAATCATGTACTGCTGTTATATTTCTTCTTTAGGTGAGCAAGAGATTTCACACCCTGGAAATTAGTACAAAAATATTTACCTTATAAAGATGGACTGGTTTAAAGTGAAATCTGCTATTAGATAATGATTATTCCAATTAGTTCCCCCAATTATTTGCCCATGTCACAAAATCAGCACACAATTAGATACAGTTTATCTTAGAACAATTGTCAATGCCTGTGTAACAAGCAAACATCAAGCCACTGAGTATTTCATAAACACTGATATTATATAATCCTTTTCTCAACCTCCTAGATGTTTTCATCCCCTGATACATTGAAAAGAAGTCTAGAAGAGGCATTCTCCTATCCCCCTGGTAACTGGGCTTGAAACATTCAGAAATTAACTATACAAGGGAATATGTACTTTCCAGCATTTGTTTACAGATTTTGCCAGATGAATGTGTAACCTATGAACTATAATTAGGGATTTCCAGCTGTTACTAGAAATCCTGGAATGCACACAGCTTGCAAGCTTGGAAAATATTTAAGAATGAACTATTGGTAATCCTAAAATAATATTACTGGTAGGGATGGAGTAACAGATTTGAAAGCTTATTAACCCTTTAGGGACAACAATTACAGGATTTGTGTATTAGGGAGTCACCTTTGGGAGACAATTTGTAAGCCGGGTTGTGGCACTTAATCATTGCCCAGACATTGCAGTGTCTAGGTGTCCCACCCCATCAGGAGCGCTGCGTAGAATTGGGACTCTCTGAAGTTATTTTGCACTGGGAGGAAAGAACTTTACTGAAGTCTTGAAGGGTGTAGTGAGCTTAGCAAGCTCTGCCAGCCAGTGCATAAGAGGGTGCAGCGACTTGGTTCCACTCAGTCCCTATCTGCTCTCTGCCGCTTTCTTGTGGTGGGAAGCAGCAGCCATACAACCCCTGCACACTGCACTGGTTTGAGTACAAAATCCCTGTAATCCTAATGCAACTTGCTTCTCTCCTCCCCCAACAACCATATAATAGAAACTGTCAAGACTTACCCCTATTAAGTCCAATTTTGTCACTCCCTCTAACTGTCTGGGGGGAGAAATCCTTGCAGCATACAATTTCCTAATATGCAGTTTCTGCTCAGGAGAGATTTTCAAGTTAGACATTAATCAGGACAAGCCATTTCTGAGTTATAAAACTTTGAAAAAGTGGTGGGCTTTCACCTTTGGAAATTTGTTCTAACATTTTTTGTCCCCTCATAACTCAAAAAACTAGTTGATGTAAAAACTTCAGACATAGTTTATACACTAATCCTCACAAAGAGCCAGAGCAAAAAAGACACTGACTGCAAATTATAAATTACAAGGGTTGAATTTTTGACGCCATAGAGTCAGTTAAAGGTTTTCTGTGTGTTACCACTTCTGAGAGAGGTCAGGTAGATGTTCAAAGCTTGTGCCAGCTAATCTAACATTTCATTAAGGGGAGATAACAGTCTCCAGAATAGATGAAACAAAAATCGGAACTTTTCCTGCAAATAGGTATTTCTGAACTGGTTCTGTTGTGGAATCAAGACACCATGACCCCATTTTAAGGTCATGACGAAAATGTCATGAAAATGTCTTTTACAGAGACAGACAGACAGACACACACACACACTTTCAAGTGTCAGGAATGATAAGGCTTTTTGTTGCTGTATTTTTAATTCCAATTTTTTTTAAGAGCACAAAACAAAACCAAAAAAAAAAAAAAAAAAAAGCAAAAGCACCTTTAAAAAATACAGACATGCATAAGGTTCTATAAATTATTTTTTCTCAAGTTACTAAGTATAGTAATTCAAGCTTTGGCTGCCTGCCTAGAACTACAGTTTCCTGAAGTTTTAATTCAAACTTTCATCTATAAAATTGATTGTGCCATTAAAATAAAAGTGACATAGTTACCAACTGCTCACTATAATTAGATACTGTTAGGTCCTTCCTCTTACTTGAAAAACATTCCCCCATTTAATAGAGAGAGAGTTAGTGTTGACTAATGATCTACTTCATTACTAACTTTTACCAGTTAGTATTTTAATACTATAATAGTATCTTATTGGTTTGCTGAAAGCTTTTTTTTTTTTTAAACCAAACAACTAGCTCTGTATTAACAGCAACAGAAAATAGTGGTAAGGGTGGAAGGGAGTGATCACAGGACAAAGGAAAGCTGCACTGGAAAGACCAAAATTTGGCTCACAAACTCCAGCCTATGCTGTGGGAGTGTAGAGGGTCTCACTGTTTGTTCTCAGCCACCCTTCTACCCAAGGGATCCTGAACAGAGCATGCTGCAGTAGAATAGGGTGACCAGATATCCTGCTTATAGAAGGACAGCCCAGTATTTGGGATTTTTCTGACATAGGTGCCTATTAGCCCCCTTCCCCTGTCCCAATTTTTCACACTTGCTATCTAATCACCCTACAGCAGAACATTTCTCACACATACAGAAGGTTCAATGTGCCTCCCATTCTATATTGGACCAGTTCTTCTGGGTCATGGCTCCTTCCCCTTTTGAGAAGCTAGTGCCCATGAGGTCCACTAAAGGGGATTATGCTCTTCAATGGGATTGTGGAGTCACAACTGTGGGAAAGGTCATGGGGAGAGGTTACACTTTCTGCCTCCCATCACACACGTGTGTGAAGCTGGGTGTAGTGATAGATGCAATGTATTACTTTAGATACCTCTCTGAAGTTAGAGAGAGATTTTGAGGTTTAGTAGAGGAGTTTATAGTTTAGTTCCTTCTGCTATTCCCTACTTACACATTAAACTAATTTCTATTATATCATTCAATACATAATCTCAATGTCTCTCTCCAAATTGTCAAAAGATTTCGATGGACAACTGGAAGAAAAAGAAGTCTACCAAAGTTTTATCTTGCATATCAGGTCTTTGCTTTTATGATTTCTAATTATGAGGATTATCACAATCAAATGGATGGTCAATTAAACCGCAGTAAATCAGTCTAATCACTTTATCTCTTCTTAACCTAGACCAGGGAGTGGCAACCTTTGGCACGCGGCCCGTCAGGGAAATCTGCTGATGGGCCAGGATGGTTTGTTTATCTGCAGCATCCGCAGATTCAGCTCCCACTGGCCGCAGTTCATCATTCCAGGCCAATGGGAGTTGTGGGAAGCAGCGTGGGCCAAAGGATGTGCTAGCCACTGCTTCCCTGGATCCATTCTATATGGCAAAAATGTGCTTATGGAACAGGAAACTCCACAAAAGTTTCCTATCACTCTTCCCTCCCCCCCAAACTGAGAACAAACAAGGGGGTTTATTTGTCTATCTAAGGTACTTATATACTCCCTTCCCATCACTGCATTATCTGAGTACCTCACAATCTTGAAGGCATTTATCTTGAGACTACCTTTTGTGAGGCATTTAGAAATGGGCTACTGAGGCAGAGAGAGGCTAAGGCCCAGATTCTGAAAGGTATTTAGATTCTTAATTGCCATTGAACTCTATAGGAATTAAGCACCAACACACCTGCGAATATCTGGGCCTAAGTGACTTGTCCAAGCTCTCACAAGAAGTCTGTGGTACAGCCAGGACTTGAACCAAGGTCTCCTGGATCACAGGCTAGTACTCTAGCCACTGGTTCAGCTTTCCTCAAACTTATGGATGTCAACCCTGCCCAGAAACTGGAGGAGTTGCTAGAGGCTAGCAACAGCTGCCTTTACATCCTGCATCTCTACACTCCCTGCTGACTCCTCTTGCACCTCCTCTTTGTTTAGTAATGATGCTCTTGCCTCTAGGGATTCTACAGAATGGACACAACCATAAAAACATCTCATTGGGGTGAAGGGCGAGGGAGGTAGAAAGGGTTCTGGAAACAGACTCTACACATCTATGACTTTTATCAGTTCCAGTGGTGCCCATCCTACTCCCCAGATGATTCTTGCCCAAGCACAGCTGTCCAGCTCATGGAAGGGCAGAGTATGAGGGAAGAAGAGGATAAGGCTGTAGCAGCTTCTACCAGCATACTTTAGATTTTCATCCCCTCTATTCCAGGAGGCATATGCTCTGGGATCTTTATAAATGTATGTGGAGTTAAATCTAATTCTGCAAGATCTTTCCTGAGACATGCTTCTGTGGAAAACATTTGTCAGCCATAAAACATTGATGATGTCATGTCATTTTTATGGAAAGCAGGGGCTCTAATATTTTGCTTACCACCCTTAAATGTAATTACGGAAACTTTCCTTTACAAATGTTAAAGGTGCTCTATAACAACAGAGATGTAGATCACAAAGCATTTCGCTGCACAGACTTTGTTGTATAGTTCCATTTGTTCATATCAACAGCTCCCACAAGAACTTTTTACACTTGCAAGCAGGGCCGGTGACAGGGGGGTACTACGGGTACAGCTGTACCGGGCCCCGGACTCAAAGGGGGCTCCCTTAAGTCCGGGGCCCAGTACAACCCGTAGTGATCGTCCCCCTTGTCGCGGGGCCTGAATGATGCCCAGGCGGCAACTTCCCCGCGCTGTCCCGAGCTGCACCCTACCCTGGCGGCTAAGGGAAAAGGGGCCCGCGGGACGTTACTTAGCAGCGAAGTGCCAGGGCGGTGCGAGCCAAGCCCACGGAGGAAATGCGATTTCCAATGCGAGAGGCGGCAGCGGCTGCTCCTCTTTCCCACCCCTGCCACGCCAGGCCTTTGCGGAGGGAAGAGGCGCGCCCTGCCCGCCGCTGCCTCCTCCTCCCTGTGGAGTGCCCCGGGTTGGAACAGCCACGAGCCCCACTAAACCACATTGGAAACTGGGTGGCACCCACAACTACCTTGGTCAAACACTCCTAACTACAATGCTGTGTATGAGGATTCCTGCTCAAGCCATTCCCTCACATGCCTGACCCAAATGTCAGCCCCACATATGACAAATGTATTCCATTGTCCTGGGGGGAAAAAAAATCAGATCACTTATAATGAATGTCCCTATGTGGGACCACAGAACCACTCCCTCCCCCATCTTCAGGAATATCCTGCCAACCTCATGGTTCACCTTCTTCCAAGTCTTATCTACATGGACTAGTTCTCCAGTTCCCCACAAAACCCACCTTGCAAGCATTTCTGACCAGACCAACCAAATGTTCAGCCACAGTTGTTTAATCAATCCAGCGTCTCACTGAATTCTATCCTTCCAACTAATTTCCATGCAGGCCCAACATCACACTATCCGAGGTGAATAACCAGGACTTAAGGTGGGTGTATATTGCTCAGTGAGTGCAGGAGAAGCATTAGCAGATCCCATCGTATGCCTCTCCTGCCGAACCACTCAGTGTATAGGTTTGGCCTTGAAGACCAACTGTGATCCACCTGCCAACCTGGCCACCTTCTTTGCAAGCCCAAAGCTCTTTAGAGTACCCACAAATCCAAGCATCAGCTTTGCTTTGGATATCCCCTGGAATCCAAAACAGATAGGGTTATGTCTAGTCAAAACCAAAAGCCGGAAAGGACTTCTGTGACCGAGCTGCTATACTCAGTGATCTAAAAGACAGCACAGATCCCAAAATGGATTATCCACAAATACTATGGGTTAGTTACACTTATTGCCAGGGGAAAGGTTATTGGAAATGGAGCAGACCTACCGTATTTTTCGTCTTATAGGACGCTCCGTCCTATAAGACGCACCCTCATTTTTAAATACAAAATCCGGAAAAAAAAAAAAAAAAAGCGCCTCGCTCTCCCGTCCCCGCCGCGCGGGCGGGCTGCCGGGAGCGTCCCGGTTCCCCCCTCCCCGCCGCGGGCAGGCTGCTGGGAGCGCGCCCGTGGCGGGGAGGGGGGAACCGGGACGCTCCCGGCAGCCCGCCCGCGCGGCGGGGACGGGAGAGCGAGGCGCTTTTTTTTTTTTTTTTTTGGTCCGGCGGGGAGGGGGGAACCCCGGCAACCCGCCCGCGGCGGGGACGGGAGAGCGAGGCGCTTTTTTTTTTTTTTTTTTTTTTTTTTTTTTGCATTCGCCCTATAAGACGCACCAACTTTTCCCCCCCCGTTTTGGGGAAGAAAAAGTGCGTCTTATAGGGCGAAAAATACGGTAAGTCCTGTTGCAATTAGATTTCCAGTGCCTTAACCCTTTGATGCTGCCAATGTTGCTGCTCCAATCCTGAAAGAATGCATAGCAAAAATAGCTGGTTGGAGACTGCAAAGCACTTTTTATTATTGTAGAAAACTCATGTCTTGTCAGAAAGCTGCCATCCCCATGAATAACCAGTAGGCCAGGGGTGGGCAAACATTTTGGACTGAGGTCCACATCAGGGCTGCAAAACTGTATGGGGGGCCAGGTAGGGAAGGCTATTTCTCCCTTAACAGCCTGGCTTCTGCTCCCTCCCACTTCCTGCTCCCTGACTGTCCCTCTCAGAACCCCCAACCCATCCAATCCTCCCTACTCCTTATCCACTGACCACCCCCTCCCAGGACCCTTTGCCCCTAAACACCCCACCAGAACCCCACCCAACTACCCCTGCTCCCTGTCCCAACTGCCCCCCTTAGAATTCCCGACCCTTCAAACCCCGCCCTCTTCAAACCAATCCAATCCTCCCTACTCCTTGTCCGCTGACCTCCCCCTCCCGAGACCTCCCATGATCCTAATCACCCCCCAGGATCCCACCCCCTATCCAATCCCCCCTGCTCCCTGTACCCTGACAGCCCACCCCCCGAGATCCTCTGCCCCTTATCCAGCCTCCCAGGCCCCTTACCATGCCACTCAGAGCAGTGTGTCTGGCTCTGGCCAGACACTCTGCTGTACTGATCCGCAGGAGGAGGAGAGGGGAGGGGCTATCCTCCCCAGCCGGGAGCTCAGGGGTGGGGCAAGATGGTCCCACGGGCTGAATGTTGCCTGCGGGCTGTAGTTTGCCCACCCCTGCAGTAGGCCCAGGCCCTTGTTCCATATGGCTAGGAAAATTTATGTTCACCCATACATAGCCATAACACCACGAAGGCCCTTTTCCCGTTAAGGTACTCTGAAACAAACCAGAACTGTAGCAACACTGCTCCAGGTGACAACGGGTAAGGTAACCAGAGGTCCCAATTTTATAGGGACAATCCCAATTTTTGGGTGTTTTTCTTATATAGGCTCCTATGACCCTCCACCCCTGTCCTGATTTTTCACACTTGCTGTCTGGTCACCTTATTTGTGGCTCCCTGAGGCAACATCTCATTTACCTTAAAAGTACCAAAGAAAGCCAAGACAAATGCGATCTTAAATAAGATGACCTCCATCCCAGAATCGCATACCCTGCACAGAGCATTTAATAACCCTGTGGAAAGGGCTAAGAGAGTCTCCTGTACCTCTCCCCTCTGCCCCATCCCTCTAACTGCTTCTGCACTATAAAATCTCTGTGCGAGTCTGGAAAATCTGCTAGCCTGCACCAGAAGGACAGGCCAAATAGCTGACATGATACAGTGCACCCGTGATACCACATATTTCATTGCCTGATGCCTAGGAATTGGTCCACAAACACCAGAGCCCTTTCTGATCTCAAAATTGCATGAACTCAGTAAGTTTGGCCCATTCTTGGGGAAGCTGCATCTTTAACTAATCCCAAGGCTGTCAGAAGTCAAGCTTCCACCCATGGCGGGGGGAGGGGGGGGGGAGGAGCAGTACCCATGCCGTTCCTTTCTGCTCTCCCCAACTCCCCTCCCTCCCCATTGGCAGCCCTGCCAGTACGGACCTGGCAGGGCCACAGATGGGGGGGGGGGGCGCAAAAAGAACAGCAATGTTAAAGAGTGCTGTGACAGCGCTTTAAGCCGGATCCTTTAAAGCGCTAGCGCTGCCGCAGAAGCACTTTAAGATAAGGCAGTAGGGGCCAGACAGGCTTTTTACCAGTACGTCCTCGTACTGGCCTGTACCGCCTTACTTTCACCCCTGTCTGCCTTGGATACCTGCCGCCCACGCAGGCTACAAAAGTGCCATGTGAACCCCTGTTCTCACTTTCAAGTGACATTGTAAATAAGAAGAGGGCAGCATTATCTCCTGCAAATGTAAACAAACTTGTTTGTCTTAGTAATTGGCTGAACAAGAAGTAGGATGGAATGAACGTGTAGGCTCTAAAGTTTTACATTGTTTTGTTTTTGAGTGCAGTCATGTAACAAAAAAACCCTCTACATTTTAAAGTTATATTTTCATGATAAAAAGATTGCACTACAGAACTTGCATTAGGTCAATTGAAAAATACTATTTCTTTAGCATTTTTACAATGCAAATATTTGTAATCAAAAATAAAATGAACAATGTACACTTTGTATTCTATGTTGTAATAGAAATCAATATATTTGAAAATATAGAAAAACATCCAAAAATATTTAATACATTTCAATTGGTATTTTATTGTTTAACAGTGCGATTAATTAATTTTTTGAGTTGTAGTGTGGAAGCATTGCAGCTTTGGTCCTTACACTGGTGCTATTCCTCCTGCTCGTGAAGACATAAGCATATGGGGCAAAAGTCTGCTCTTAGCTGCATCTGAAAATCTTAGCCATAGTTCCATAGCTGCACCAATTACATTAGTAACATCTGAGTTTAAAATGTGCAGGCAAAAGCCAAAATAATCCATTTTTAAGCAGAGAAAGAATTTGGAGAAATAATTCAAGAGTTAAAAAACAGAAACAAATGGAAGAGCAGGAGACCTTTGATTCTGTTTGTCCAATCTGACCAGCAAGAAATGGAGAAGCACTAGAGCACAGATATATTTGCAATGAATAGGACCCAAGAGTAGTGCCACCAGGAATTTCATAGGTCTCATTCTAGAAACCTAGCAAGGAAGGAACAGCAGTGGGAGGGAAAGTGTGAGAGAAGGACTGGGAGTATATTTGGATGAAATAAACAGCTGTCTGAACCAATCCAGAGCTGGAAAAGAATTTAGTGTTTTACTTTTGGGAGTGGGAGTTGAGGCCAGGACTGGAAGAGGCTTGGGCTGGTTCTTATTCCTTTTTTTTTTCCTCTTTCTTTTTCTTCCCCATCTTTTGTTTGCAAGCGGTGCCTAGACAAATGTCACTTCCAGAACTTGCCTTTCCAGTGTAAGAGGGAAAGGAACCTTAACATCAGAGTGGCTTTTTAAAACTATCTTCTATAATTAAACTTGCTCCGTCTTGTAACCCCAGTGAACATGGAAGAGTTTAGAAAATGTCAGTTGACTCACTGTATGAGATCACTCTCTTCAAACTAGAACTTTATCACTGTAACCACACATTCCTGGAGACAGTTACCTCTCCACCTAATCCATAGGTATTAGTGTCCCAAAAGAGACGTTCTGCTGCCTGATAGAATGCTAATCTTCAATAATCAGGTTCCCTGTTAATGCCCAGAAACTGTCTCCGTTTAGCGTTTTTAATGTCTTCTTCCTCACTGGGAAAATGTAATGTTTTGTGTCTGAGAAAGGGACCTTGCATTCTATTTGCTGTTATGAATTATATTGACCCATGTATATTGTTGTATATTGTACATCTTACAAGCTAAGAGGATCAACATCATTGGCAACAGAATCTGGCACCCCTGGAAAAAGAACAATTGGGTAGGAATAAATGCTCTTCCCTAAATTAACCTAGCAGCAAACAGAGGGTCTTGAAATGCAGGAGGGGTAGGGGGAGCAGAATCATATATGCAGTGAAACAAAAATCCCTTAAAGTGCTAATTGCCTAAGTGCTTTGTGGAAGATGCAGGGCAAAATGAGAAGAATTACAGAGTTTTGAGGCTCTAATGTAGCTCCTTTTGTCACCACTACAGATGGCAAGCTGTAATGAGCCCAAGTTAATGCCTTTGGTAGACATCCTATACGCAGATATGTATCGCAGCTCTCTGAAGTGTCTGCAGTAAAACAAAAAACCAAGCGCCATTGGCCTGGTTTCAGGTTTTGTTGCAAATGTGACATTCAGAGCTGGTTTGTTGAAAGATTTACAAGAGATTCACACATTTTTAAGTGATTCTGGAACACACATAAGATTCTGGAAGAGACATAGGTCAAATTATGGTTTAGTGCTGAATCCATACAAACTTCATGTTCTCATGATTACAGGTGAAACCTACAGGATTTGACTGAATTGCCGTAACTAATTTTGGGTCTGATCAGGTTAAGTGGGAGAGAGAAATTTGGGGTAAAATTGTGACTCAAAGCCATATCTTAATAGTGTATTATGAAGGATCTTCACTCCAGCGAAAGCTGCTAAAGGCATCGTGCTTTTCTAGCATATACACTAGAATCCAATTGAAAGTCAGTCCTAGACAGTGTGTCTAAATACTGCTTTATAATGCTACATAAATAAGCCACACACACACACACACACACACACACACACACAAAAGAGAGACAGAGAAATTGCTTGTAAGTTTCTCTACTCCTGGGAAAGAGTGGAGTACAGAAAGAGGGGATATGTTCGTACACTGTATGAAGAGTAAAAGGTTACTCAGAATTCTCTCCTACTTTTTGTGTCAGTGAAGTGCTGGAAGGGGTTTTCAGAGCTTTGCAAAGTCCCTTGGGGAAAAAAGTGTCTTCCAGAAATGGCAGCTATTGCTTGGAATCTGGGCAGGGAGGAGGGGAAAATACATGCTATGGAAAATTAGTACACACAGATAAACAGGCAATTGATACATAAAAATAGGTTGAAGTCAAGTTGATTATTTAAATGTAGAGGGGCAGGAGTTTTTTTTTTTTAAGTCTCTTCCCCTCCCCCCACTCTCTTCAAATTCCACAAACTGACATCTGTGCTACAAAAGCATTATACTCAGTGGGTGAAATACGGATCTCATCTACAGCATCTTTACACCAGTGTAATTCTATTGACTTCTGTGGAAACACTCCTAATTCACACTCGTTAAACCGAGAGAAGAATCAGACCCAGGAAGAAATTCTAAACACTTCCACCATGTGAGAATGATAATGAAGGAAGCAAGCTTATGCTTAAATGGGTAAACAAATAAATAGATCTTTCTCTCTTCCCTCTGGGAAGACATGCACAGCCATACAAAGACTGATCACAAGCTAATGGGGAACATTTTTGTGGGGGTTCCTTGTTAAAATACTTGTTGCACATCTCTATCCAAAGAGAACATTTCCCTTCTCCTGCCACATAAAGACCCAATAATTTAACCTAAGTGTAATTCCTGATGTGACAAAAATTGCAAGGAATCAATTTGTAGACTATCCAGTGCAGTAGATTTCCCATATCAGGCCCCATGTTATATCGAACAACTACACTAAATTCTTGGGGGGGGGGGGCGTATCTTTAAAAAATAGTAACATTTCCTTGGCTAATAACTACCTGTTAATGTGTTCCTACAATGCTCTTTTAAATTACTAGTTAAAAAACATACATACACACAGTGCTGATTTCAACACTGCATTAATTATCTATAAATGTATCTGAGATTTCCTAGCTCAGATTTTGACAATCTCAGTATTCCTGTAAAGACAATTTAAACACACCGTAGCCATTCCAAGTTCATCATCCCTATAATTTACACAAACCTGGTAATGGATATTGAGAAGTACAGCAAATCTGGAAGTGAACAGAAATGTTAGATGGTCTGGTTTAAGTTCACAGACCTTTAATTTGAGCATATGTGTTGAGAATTTGGGATTTGCATAGAAACGGGCTCGCTCTCTCCATTGTGCTCTGGAATGTGTACCTAGAGCCATAGATCCTCCTCCTTTTTCCCCTCCAGAGAGTGGATTATTTCTCACTGCTCATTCATTCTCTGGTGATACTTTAACACAGGCCTGATTGTAAGTAAAAAGTGAGCAAACCGGTTTGTAAAAATGTATCCCCAGGAATGAGCACTTGCCTGGCTGTGCTGTGGAAATTATTTTTGGATCTTTACAATTGCCCATAAGGGAATGTGAGTACCAGGTAAACAGTAAAGTAAGTGCATCTCCTTGGCCCAAATCAAGATGACATCTGTTTCGTGAGGTGAATTACCTGAAAAGGCTGAATATTTTATCTATTTGATAAGAAAAACAGAAAAATGCTCCAACAGCCGGTCTTGCATATCCAGCCCTGTGCAGATCATTTCTACTGTAGTGACGCAGTGTGGCCTCCCGAGGACCCCGGAGTGGGAGGGCCCCTGCACCTAGCCACTACACTACTCAGAGTAGGGCTAACTGGTGGTATGCAAGTGTGCCAGTGGAGGCAAAATTTGGGTCTTCCATAACAAAGCATGTTTACAGTTGTCGTCACCTACTCATCCCCATCAAAGTCCAGCTCCCAAGACCAAACTAAAGTAATAGCAGTCTAGGACTCACCTGTCTCAGACACCACTTCAGCCTTATGCTTGGACACGACAGTCAGTTATCAGAGAGGCAGCCGTGTTAGTCTGGAATAGCAGAGGTAACAAAGTCCTGTGGCACCTTAAAGACTAACTATAAAGTTTTGAAGCATAAGCTTTCATGGGCTAATACCCACTTCGTCGGATGCAAGCATAGCCCACGAAAGCTTATGCTTCAAAACTTTATAGTTAGTCTTTAAGGTGCCACAGGACTTTGTTACCTCTACAGTCAGTTGGAACCCTTTAATTTTTACTACCCAGGACTTGAGTAGTGTAGGATGTGGATAGGGAAGAATTCTCATTGATAGCAACAGTTGGTGGGCACTGGGTTTTGACCCCACTAGAAATCGGTCAGAGCCTACATCTTACCACTTCCAAGGAATAATGCAAGATACATCTTTGTTCAAATGTTTCTCTCATTATGTTAGTTGAAATCCCCCATTATAATCTCTGGGGTGGTTATTCCCCCATGATTGGTCTTTAAGAAGCTGTATTGCTGGTGCAAAGAGACACAAATAATGATTCCTTACTGCATTTCCATAACTCATTTATATAAATGGAGTCAGAAAACAATGTGTAACACCACAGTAACACAAGCAAACACCAAACAAGGACCTAGTGACTAAAAGAAAACTTTCTAATTTGGGGAGCCACTGAAGCTGCTGTGCCATTCATGTTTTGCCTGGCTACCCCTCTGTCATGATGGAGGAGTATCCAGGCCAAGATGTGACCTACCAGCCCACTCATTCTTCATAGCAAAATGTCTTCTTACAACAATATAACTGAAATTCCAACAATATGGATTAGTATATTGGTACTTTGCTGTGTGTGTGTTCTCTGTAGAGGATTATTGTTTATTGGGAAAATTTTCTGTCCCAAAATGATGTGTAAGCAATGAGTGTGACAAACACTGCCATTAGTGATTGTGCATATATTTCAAGTGTATGATTCCTGTGGGACTAGCCAAGCATATTTTCTTCTTCATATATATCAACCAGTTTTACTAACTTAAAGTCTCAGTGATAAAGTCCTATTAAAGATATCTTACCCTCTTGACTGTTTAGTTAAATCTTTGTTAATGTAATGCAAGCAGCTCTGATGCAATGTGAATGTCCTTGGATTGATTTAATTGGGCAGAAATCTGTGAAATATGTTCCAGGCTAATTCACTTTGGGGGTTAAAACAATGAATCCCTGTAGAAAATAATATATTAGCAGGTGAAATGATGAATTAATGGCAGTACTCAAATAGCATTTCTGCAGTAACCAGGACGGCTGAATTAATAACATACTAGAGTTTTATTATTTCCTGAGAATTACAGCTATGGTGACATTATAGGCAGACCAATCTTCCCCTTTAGTGGACCTTGCTAGACATGGCAATACTCATTTTTTTTCCCTCTTGTGATCATCAAACAAGGTTACTCATTTACAGTAGCATCTCCTCTCTTAGCCCTCTCTCTCTCTCATTCCTCTAAGTTCATACACTGGCCACGCACCTAAGTATGTATATGTTAAACCTGGCATCAGGCAAAACAGTAGTGTGAAATTTGATTGGTATACCTTCAAATCGGACTTATTTGGTGGGAACTGTTTTTCAAATGAGCTGTCATTCTTCTTACAAAAATGCTTTATGCAATAAATATACAATCAACTACAACAATCTTAGCAGCACACATAGTAGTGGGCCAAATTCTGCTGTCAATTACCCTGCAGTCAAGCTGGAGTAGTGCCACTGCAGTCAATGGAGTTATTCCAGTATGAATTCTATCCTCTTATTCTGGATTTAGCATATGGTCTTGTTTTTTTTAATTTAAAACATATAGGCCAGTGAAGACAGAAAACTGGGTGTATTTGAAATGGAAATATTTAGCCCAAAGTACTTTTTCTAGAGAATGAATTTTGGGCAAATCCACCAGACACAGTTATGTCTACACATGACTAAGTGGTTTAGAGACCAGTACTGCACCACTGAAGTCAACAGAAGTTCTCCCCTTCCCTCTGGTGAGCGCAGAATCAGGCTATTAGATTAAGGATGCATTAAACTCTGCTCATTTTAGGGCTCTCTCTTTTGTTGGCCAAGAGTTTTAAATTTGTGTGTGAAGTGGAACCAAAAGAAAAAAATAATCTTCTTATGGGGATTTAAACAAAAGCAAAGGAAGAAGGGGATAAAATGTAGCTACCCCACATTTCCATCTTGCTGCTTGAGCCTGGCAGATAAAAAGGCCTTTGGTAAAACTGAGAAGACATGAAATTGTTGGTTGAGTTTTTGAATTAGGAAAGGAAATTGGTTTAGTGGATTTGGGAATTTGTGTAGCAAATGCTTATTCAGCAAGCTCCAAATAATAATGAGCCTTTACATAACTGTAGGAAAAACCAGCCTCCAGTTCATGGTCACCCAAGAGAAGGGGCGGGGAAAGATTTGAAGTGGTAGCAAAAAATATAGATAGCGTAAGGAATTCAGAGTTATATCTTTACCTTAGAGCCCATAACCACCTTCTACCGTCACACTTAAAGCCTCTTCAAAGGGAGTTATTTGGATATTTTTATTTTATTTCTTATCTAGGTAGTGTCTTCTATACACTTTTAATGAGACTAGAGATTAGAAAAACTAAATCGTTACCCACTCCTGCAATCTTCACTAAGCAATAGTTGGGACAAAGTTCAGTCTTATTGTCTCCCAAAACTCAAACCAAAAAGGCAGACAGTGTGGTTTAGTGACTAGGGCATACAAATGCAGCAGACTGAGTTCTGTTCCTAGCTGTTCCATTGTCCAGCTGTGGGACAGCATATCAAATCATTTCACCTCTCTGCCCCTCCCACCCTTTGTCGGTCTATCTTATTTAGAATGTAAACTCTTCAGAGAAGGAACTGTGTCTGTTTTTTATAGTGCCGAAAAACCAGAGGCCTCCAACTAAGCCTGGGGCTCCAGGCTTCATTTTAAAATATATACATAATTATAGGAAAAGAAGTCAACTGACCTTTTTAAAAAATTCATAGTTCTTTATTCATTCATGCCTTATAGGGAGAGGCTTAAGAAGCTCAATTTATTTAGTTTATCTCAAGAGAAAGTTCAGAGTGGATTTGATCATGGTCTAACAAGTACCTAGACTTGTAGAAAGAGATTTTTGGTAGTACTGTAGATGGGTCTTTAATATAGCAGAAAAAGGCATAATGAGATCCAGGGGTTGGAAGCTGAACCTAGACAAATTCAGCCTAGAATTAAGGTACGCATTTTTAATAGTGAGGGTAATTAACCATAAAAGGAACAAATTTATCTAGTGATGTGGTAGATCCTTCATTTGAGGACTTTAAATCAAGCCTGGGTTTTTCTGAAAGATGTGCTATACCTCAAACAGTAGTTATGAAATTCAGGCAGAAATTACTGGGCACAGTTCTATGGTCTGTGCTATGCAAACAGTCAGATTAAGTTACCACCATGTTTCCTTCTGGTTTAAAATCTAGGACTTTCTAAGCATTAGCTGGATCTGGGAGCAGAAGCACCTGTAAGGAAAAGTTAAAAATATAGGAAAATGTCTTACTGAAGCTGTGTAACTAACTCTGGGTTGCTGTAAGTTTTTATCTTGTGTTATGCATTCTTGGAGGCGCCACTGGGCCTCACTCATCCTTGTCCTGTATATTTTTTTGTTTGTTTTACCCCATATGTACCATTTCAAGGCAAGGACTTTATGTTTAGATGTTCTGTTCTTTCCTGACAAATAAGTAAATAGATAGGAAACAACGTCATGTTAATTTGCATGAGGCCCTTCTTGCCTCCTCCTCCATGTAAAGAACCATATAAAAAGTCTTGTAATGATGTATGAGGGGAAGCCATAATTTGAGAGCTATCTCTGTGGCTTCACTTCGCTAGTGAATAAACTTTTGTATTTAAGCTTCTCCAAGGCCTGCCTGTTCTTTGAAGGTAAATTGGGACACCTCCAAAGGAAACAGAGCCATTTGTGCAACACACCGGAAATCATGCAGGAAAGCTTGTCCACATTAAATTTCCAGACCAGTGTTGTAAACCCAACAGGTTCTGGGAGGTTTGGACAAATATCTGAACTTTTGGGTGTTTATCTGAGTGCTGAACACCGTGGGGTCCACTCATTGCTAACCCGCATCTGTGCCGTGACAAGAACCGTGAGGAATTACCCTTGAAGCTGAAATGGATGTGTGTGAATGGAACTGCAAACTGATTTTACACTTAAGTACTGTGATGATGGTGACAAGTGAAACAGGTATAGACAGAGAATAGATGAGTTGTCACTCATTTGCAATATTGTGAAATTTACAATTTCTACCAGAAACAAGATGTCAAAGTGATGAAGTTCCATCCTCTGAACAAAAATCTGAATTGTTATGAATTTGCCCAAGGCAAATAGGTTATGAACAGCACGTTGTGGGTTTGTGAGTGTAGTAGGAGCCGGTAATCCTCAGAGATTACAGGCTAAGGGACAAGTTTGCCATTTTACACTAACAAAATACTGTTTTGTTAGACCTACAGATCTCAACAAACACTACCCTACATTCATTCTGAAGCCATCATAAATTGCCCCCTCAAAAATCAAATGGTTTCTTTGAGGTTTGGAGGTTGAGTTATTTGCGCTCCCTTGGGGAACTGGGTTACTAAACTCAGAATCAGAGTTATCTGGAGTATTTCGCATGCCTGTTTTCAGATCGTCAGCTAGTTTGTCTAATCATGAATATGATGTTAAATGAGTTCCTGAACTCAGGAGAAAGTGGGAGGAGGATTCTTTGGCCTCTCTGGAACTCATTGTCCTCATGTGCTATTGAATGTCAGAGCCTAGAAAACACCTAGACAAACCAATCTATCACTAAGATTTCTGCAAAGCATTAAAAACCCGGGGCAGAGTAGTTAATTTGTGAATTCTAATAGTTTTTAGAAAATGCACTTTTGGCCAAGTCTACACTAGACACTTTTGTCATTACAGCACTATCTATTAGAGGCAGGATTTTTTGCAGCCTCTCTGTCAGGAAAAACCTTTGTACAGTTACAGAAATGACAAAGAGTCCTGTGGCACCGTAAAGACTAATTAACATAACTGTATAGTTACAGTTATGCAATAGGGTGACCAGATGTCCCAATTTTATAGGGACAGTTCTAATTTTGGGGTCTTTTTCTTATGTAGGCTCCTGTTAACCCCCACCCTCATTCCGAATTTTCACATTTGTTGTCTGGTCACCCTATTATGCAAGTATAGAATTGCTTTTGCTGGTATAGCTTATTTTGCTCACCTAATTGGTATGATTTATACAGGCAAAAAGTACTTCTATGCTGGCATAACTGCATCTGCACCAGGAGAATTTGCTCGTATAACTATACCAGCAAACATTTTCTAGTTTAGATAAGGCCTTTCTTTGAAGGCATTTAAAACAAGTTGCAGGTATCAGAGTCTTAATATTGGTCATTGCTAGACCATTGAATGAAGTAAACTTTAAGGGCCAATTTATTGAAAAAAGTTTCTAAATTCAGTTTGTACAACTGCACATTTTGCCTCCAACACCTTCTGGTTGCACCCACTCATACATATTTTGCACACTCCACATAGACATTTAGCCCTAAGTTTTTGAACTCAGGTGACTCATTGAGACTATTCTGTAGGTTACTTATTTCAGTACATTAATGTAGACCAGAGCATCTGGTGCTACCATAATAATAAATTATAATATCAATGATTTCTATATTGTGTACTCAACATTTTTTCAAAGTTCTAGCCCTGCAAACTCAACCCTGAATCTGACAGTCAAGCTGGGTTCTTTCCATCTCATCTTCATAATGCAGAGTTGGGTGTGATGAGAGTCTGAACAGAGAAGAAGCCACAATAATAAAGGCTCTCCGGGCGAAATTAGGTCCCAAATACACCTGCAAGACCCCACTGTTTTCAAATTATGCCTTTAGTGACACCTGTGCAACCCCCTTTGCCTTCTGTGGGTTTGCAAAGATTATTAAATGCTTTTCAGTTACAAAACTACTCCGCCATTGAGACACAAGGTGGAATAGAATCTCTCTCTCTTTGGTCTCTTAACTGTGTTACCTCTATAGGGCTAACAAGGCTAGAGTGCAAGGGAGTCTATGACAGAGCTAATGAAGAGTCACCTGCTTTGGGAAAACACTCCCCTTCTCTCTCCTACTATAGCACCAAGAAGGAATCAGACCTCCAGACAATCAGATCCACAAGTGGTGACTAAAGTATTGGGGGGAGGGCTTACACCTCCTTCTAGCCCCTGCCTAGTGCTCCCTCTGCTACTGTGTGTTTCTATAGTTTCCAAATATGGCACTCAGGTGTGTAAGACTTCACAGCCCAGGTGAAACCTACATATTGGACAGTACTAAAACGAGACTGGTTCCTCCTGTTAATTTGGATTTTTAGGAAGTGTATGTAACAGTCCACAGCAGATCTCTTAAAAGAAACATTCCTCATAGCTCAAACATGAACTCAGGTCCTAGACCCAGAGATCACAGTGGTTGGTGCTTTAGAAATGCATAAACACAGTAATAGTTGGTGTGATAAGGTTTTCTAATGGCTCGTGATCATTCAAGATTCAGATTAAAGATTATTCTGTGGTTAAGGTCATTTTAAAACTTAGTGGGCTGCTTTTTGCATGCGGAATGGAAAAAATATCCAGTTGTGATATCTGTTTGTGAGTTAGACACCAAATCCCAATTCTTTTGAGGTTTGCCCTTCCCTTGAATTCAGTCAGCACATAATTCAGTAAATAGCTGCTGTTATTAAAGTCACTGTGAAGCAGTTCTCCTATTTGTCATTTGCACCTCATAGATATAAGGGAGCATAGATTAAAATCTATTAGTACAGTATGACACCCGGGGAATGTTTCAGTGGCAGTAATTAAATCCTGATGTAAAACTGCTACAAATATTTCTCAAAAATGGAAACAGATGTTTCTGCAATCAAGTAATGAAGAAAACCTGAAGAGTTCCACAAACCACACAAGGGGGCACTTCTGAGGGAAATCCACTGCACAACTTTGCTACCATGCTGTCTCAATTTGCCAGCAATGTTACATAGATACAAGACAGGCCATTTTTTTGTATTATTATCCTGCTCTCCAGTAGCACGCCAGAAGTAGCACAATAATATGTGTCAGGGGACTTTGGAATAAAAAATAATGGTAATAATGAGACACAAGGCTTGTAAATTTACATTTCAGTTTCCAAAACTATAATAAATTAGCACAATTGCTCAGACTCAGTTATGACTCACAAATCATATCCTTGTGTGGCTTTTATGGGCTAGAATTATCTAATTAATAACCAGTAGTGTTTTATATGTAAAAGTATTAATTATCATTATTGTATTCATTCAACTGGTGCGGAGTTAAAACACATGGTGTATTTTAATTTAAGTTGTGCCAAGCTGTGAGAGAGCAAAATGCAGGACTCTCTGTCCTTTATACATTTAACTGTTTGCTTGGGGGAGGTTGTCTCATAGAAAGAGGCATCTCAGCCTTTCCTTCAAAACACACCACTTAGCTACCTTGAAGAATGGTTTTACTATGAATCAAGTCTCTACTCTAGTATCAAAGTGTGTATTCGCCATGGAGTTGTCAGTGGAATGAGATGGAGAACTATTTGATCCACAGGGACATAAATTGGTAGCAGAGATACAGTTGCTACTGTGACTCCTGAGTTTGAACATGGTAAGCACGATTCTCAGTTGAGCCAGTTTTAATCCACTGCAGTGCAGCTTTAACAGACAGAAAGACGATATCAGGCCAGATGTTCAAAAGCAGGCAGCACCAACAACCAGGGCAAGATTATATATCATCTATATCTATCTATATTTTTTAAAGTGCTTAGCTCTCAACTGGTCACATATGGAACAATGTTAGCTCCCAGATCTTGAGCACTTCTGAAACTCTGCCCACTTCATTTCAGTAGTTAAATGGAAGCTGAGCTTTTCAGAAAACCCTACCAATAACATTACCCAGATCCTGATTATCACAACAAAACAGTTTATTTTTATTAGCTCACCTTAATTAATTAGCCTCTTAGAGTTGATATGGCAACCCCCATCTTTTCATGTTCTCTGTGTATATATATCTCTGTGTTCTCTGTGTATATATATATATGTATACATATATACATATACACACACACACACAATCTTCCTACTGTATGTTCCACTCTATACATCTGATGAAGGGGGTTTTAGCCAATGAAAGCTTATGCCCAAATACATTTTTTAGTCTCTAAGGTGTCACAAGTACTCTTCGTTCTTATTACCCAGAGGATATAATGCCTACACCAATTCCGTACTGGAAAGCAAAATGACAGCAGCTACCACTTGTTTAAAACTAGTGCATTTCATTATGTCAGGGCAATTGCTGTCCTGATACTGTAGCTTATTAGTTCTAATTTATTATCAGTGTTAAAGTGGTTAACTGCACTGTTATTTCCTCTGCTTCTGGGCTTTATTGCATGTCTGCCAGTGTTCAGGCAGCAAAGGAAACAACAAAGGCCACAGTTTAACAATAAATATCCTCTGAAGGAACATGGCCACCAGGTAGGGGAAACAAAGCACTATGCTACTATGAAAAATCAGGAGAGCAAAACTATCGAAGCTCTTATGGATGTATGGCGAATAACTCCGTAATTTATCCAATGAATTTAGTCTCTTCTTCTGCTTGAAAGATAGCTGTGCAGATTGTGATTTCCACTAGTTTGGTAAATTTTCATAGATTATTCATCAAAGAATGAAATCTGTGAATTGATCCCTATCCATTGCTGAGAGCAGTCAATGCTTACTATACACACTGTATTAATTAGGCCAGGAAATGAAAAAAGAACACTGTACTATTGCTGTTCCCTCATTGGCTGAGCTCCCAAGCACTTCCAGTGCCAATACTTGTAGTCAATGGAACTACTGATATGCTTAAAAGTTCAGCATGTGAATAAGTGTTGGCAGGATCAAGGCCAGGAAGTTTCCTTCCACCCCCCAAAATCTTTACAAACACGATCTTGACATAGATTAGTGCCAGTAAAACTCAACCACTGGAAAAAAGCAAACACAAACAAAGGTGCATGAATGGGGCCAAGCACATTAATTTAACATTAGTGGAAATATTTTTACATCATTCACGCAGCTGTGTATCAGCTACCAAAGCCAAAAAATAAAATTGCTTTGACTGCACAACACTGAAAGTTAACTAAAAGAGAAACAGAGAGTGTGGAACCAATAAAAACAGTTACCAAATTACACCAGTAAACCAGCACATCTATAAGTATATGTATTTTATATACACACACTCATGGATTAGCATGTTACATTCTAAATTAAATTATATACTGTTTAATCATTACACTCAATCACATAATTACAAAAAAGTACCACTCTGGAAATACACTGAGCAGTCATTTCACAGGTGAAGCGAGGCTTTCCTTGATTGCTACTCTGAAAGTAATGCTTCCCTACTTTCCATTTAAGCAAATTTCAATAAACAAGCCTCATTTAAATAAACCAACAATGAGCCCATTTCTTAAGTCAATGGAGTTCTCTTGATGTATTTGAGACCAGAATCACACCCCATGTCTCTCAAATGACTATCTCTATGTCCCAACATCAAAAGATTTCCTGCATCTCCAACAATAGACACTGAGGACTATTGAGTGGCCTGCAATCTATAAATGAGCATAAATAGAGATAGACAGTTAACTAACTATCTATTAGCTGTTTCATACAGTTTCTAGTTTTATAAACACACATACCTTTCCAATGGAATTGGCTAAGCAAGAACATAGGACTATGAAGTAAGCAACTGTGACCCCTGAAATCTAAAGTGCATGTTAACCAGCAGCTGGCATGCATTGCTGACCACTTTAAATACTGACTTTCCCCAACATAAAATTTGGGAAATGTATGTTGAATTTAATGCTATAAACTCCACAGTTGCCTCCAATCCTGACTCAACCCATGGAGCTGCCTTTGTAATTGAGACATTAGCTGGGCTCCTTCCAAGGACTATTTACTGATTTCCAGCTTATAAAACAATGCTGAGCAGTACACACTTTGAGTGCTGTCTTTTATTCAGGCTTGTGAGAAATATAACAAGAGTTAATACTTACCAGCTTGACTAAAGGAACATGTAGCACCATGAAGGTATTTCTCCCTTGGCTCTGCAAAATATAAATGGCCATCTGCAGAAAGGCATGCTGGGAAATACCATTCACATATGCTTAGATCCCATTAACTTCACTGGGACGGACTGCTTAAGTGTTTTGCTAAGCTAGGTTAGTCTTTTGTGTGTTGTATGTCACCACTAAATAATTAGGGTGCTCTTTCAAAGAATCAGTCCACTTTCCATGGCATTGGTGCAAGATCAAAAATCCCCATTATTTATGAAAAAACAGTGTCTACAGTTTCCATTGATGTTTCTGGTGCCATATATCTGTCTGAAAATGGTGTTTTGTACAAGGAACATTAGAGTGCAACCCCTCTTTCCTTGGTACTTTGCATCTATCAGCTAGTGGCAGGTAAGTTTGAAAAATTTCACACAGACGGTCTGCAGAGGAAAACTGGGGTTTTGACTCTACACAAAATGTTCAGTAAGTGTCCACTTTCTGCAGAAAATGTTTGACTTTTCATCATAAAACAAAACTCAAAAATTGAAAAGGTTTTGGCCAAAAATAGAAAAACATTGATTTGGAAATGCCACCACAATACCTCATGTAGTTCAGATATGGGCTGGGTTCTACAGCTAGACAGTAACACCCAGGGTGCATCATGGTCAGGGATTTCCATGAAGCACCATGATAACTCATGAAAAAAGGAGATGATGGTGCATCATGGGAGATGTAGTATGACCAGGAAGCCTGGTCTATGCAAAAGAATGGGAGTATGACTAAGAATTCAAAATATAATTCCCATGAAGCAATAGGGAGGAATTTTCCCCCAATAGAAATTTTCATTTTTCAGCCAGATTTCTCTTCCTTCTCCTGCCTCTCTTTTCTATCACTGCTCTCTTCCTTTATTCTGGCTCTTTTCCATTTTGTACCTTCTCTCATTTATGTGCTCTACTAAAAAAATCCCCTTTTCACTATCCCTCACACCCCCTCAATTCCTTTTCTCTTCTCCTTTTCCCATTTGATCTCTGAAGGACTGGCAGCAGTAATGCTTTACAGATGGCAAATCTGATGGCTGCACAGGGAAGCTAACTAGCATTCTAGCTGTTTTTCCTCTGCAGCCCTTTCCATGTGTAAATCATAGAGGGCAGAGATGAAAAGGGGGCAGCTAGGCAATCCCTCTGGCCTGGTTAAGATTGTTCCTTATTGTAGATCTGATTTATTAATGCCAAAGGATCAAGTTTTAAGTGTCCCCCTGGGTAAGTCTCGCACAGCTTCCCCTGGGAGATTATTCTATAACCTAAGAGATCAGTCATGGAGATTTCCCAGCTATTCCACTGACATTTCCCCTTTCTTGCTTTCATCCTATTGCACCGAGTTGTATTGTATCTTCTATAATTTGTCTTGCTCCTTATTATTTTACATCATTTAAATATCCCCCTTAGTTGTTATTTAGCTAAGCTCTTTATATTTCCCAGAACCCTTTCCATCTATTCCTGTGCATCAGTCTCTCTAGCCCCCACTCATTGTTATTTATCTTCTATTAAGGCCTTCCAATTTATACATTTCTTTCTAGTAGTATGGAGCCTGGATATAATGCAGTGTCCCAGGTGTGTCCAGGGGCAAAGGGAGCACAGTACCAGAAAGACCACCCGGAGAGTGTTTGTGGCAGTGTAGGGGACCAACAACCCAACACAGGCACATATGGGTGTTAATGGTTCCCCTGTACCAGTATGTTTGACTTAATCCCAGCAACTATAATTACTCCCTCTGTGCATGCTACCCAAACCTATGTTGTCCTTTCTTGCTATTAGATCACATTGCAATCTCATGGTTAATTTCCTGCATACCATCAACCCTAAGTTTTTTTCAGCTTCACTCCCTTTCACATTTCTTCCTCCCATTGAGTATCTGTGCTCTGAATATTTTTTCTTCATATATTAACTTATGTTTTTCAAAAAATTCATGTGGTTTTATTCTCTGCCTATGCTTCTGCATAATTAATTAATTAACTTTCATTGGGTGAATCCGAATGAGTGAAAAGCATGGGTGAATAATGTAAAGATCTCCCGCGAACACTCATTCAACTTTACTTACGAAGATGCTGCCGTTGTTAGCATTCCAGTTGTGCTCAATTTCTGCAAATATTCTTGTAATTGAATTTTATTACATTTACTGTGAATGCAGGTGGAACCCAAATCTTAAATGTGCTTTGTGTGAGCATTCACCTCAGAAACCTGAGGATTATGCTCATCCAATCAGGAAGTAGAAATAATACCATACAACAAGTGGTGCCACTTCAGCAACAAGATCTGAGAAGCAAACTTATGAAGAGCCTTCAAGTCAGTGCATCTAGCTGCAGGATCAAAAGCTAGGTGAAACAAACACACCTTGACATTGTTGAATACTGAATACCAAAATAAAGGGTCTAACAAAATTCATGAACCATTTAAACAAATAATTTTAAATGAATGAATGCAACAGGAGACAGATCCTGGTCTGCTCTCAGGTCTGTGAAAACAGAAAAAGAGAACTTGTTCTGGACAGGTTACTTGCTATATTCTGTAAGTGACCTCCATCAGTTAGGCTATGTATTGAGAGATTGGGATCAGTAATCAAGTGAGGAGAAAAGGATGAGATATGGGGGGGAAATAATCAAGTTGTATTGGAAGAGGAGCGAGTGGGCAAACAAACCCTCAAGAGGTTCAGATAAGCAGCCAAACATGAAGCTTGTCTAACCCAAGGGATAGATTCTCATCTGTGGACAGGGAATGCTCAGTGCCACTAGGCAGAGGGGTGCAGTAGTGCTCTTGGCACAATCCAAATCCTGGAGTTACTCTGCAATCACCCCGTTCTAATCTGCACAAGCTGCCAGCAGCCCCAAAGGCCATTGTAACAGCTATCTTCCGAGTCATACTCCACTCCCTTGACTACACTTCCTATACTGGTTGCAGGGGAGAAAATTGCACTGATGCATGAGAGCAGTGGTGATCCCTTGAAGGGAAGATCTGCTAAATTTAGGGCCTCTTTGCACCAGAGGAGTGACACAAAAGTCCTACAGTTTGCCCAGAATCAGGGCCCAGATTTCCAAGCCATTTCTCATAAGTTGACTATGGCTCATTGCAATCCTCATTACTTGGCTTGCTCCACAAGCCAATAGGTTTATGGTTTATTGACAACTGCCCTGTGGTATTTAGCAATCTACATAGATCATTTTTCTGAAAGTACCCCTTTCTGACAGCAATGTGAATTTGAGGTAACAGAGCAGGAAAATAAATCAGGAAATAAGTTGTATGATGGTCTTTTTTTTTCCAATAGAGTTTGACTAACTGTACCCTGGGTCTGTTTGTATACAGAAGCATACATGTGCTACCACTGCTCTTCTCCCCTGCTTAAAATGAGCATTGCTACACTCTGTATTGCTACCCATCGATCTGCCCAGTATGGGTACATGCTGTAACAGAATACCAACACAATATCATCTCAATGGCACCTAGGATATTACTTTCATGCCACTCTTAAGCGATCATTCCTAAATGATTTATAGGCATATGAGCTGTTGTAGAGAACAGGACAAACAGTTGTCGATGGTTTTAAACTTTACCTCAGTAAAGTTCTCAAAAGAGCTGAGACACTACCCAGATGTTCTCAGAAAATGCTGTTTGAATGCCTTATGCCAGCAGACTGAGTAATAGAATGCACCCATCTCTTTTTCAAAAAGGCTGAGCCAGATTGTAAGCTGGTATAATATTGATTTCAGTCGAGTGATGCCCGTGAATACCAGCTGAGGATCTGGCCCATCGTTTTTGCCTAGCTTGCTGATCTACTAAGAGTGCTCCGCACTGCTACGTAGGAGACCCCAGGGTTGATTTCCATTAACACTCCCTTGTTTCCCAGTGAGGGCTCCCATACTACTGAAAGTGACACTACCTAACTCCTCCATATTATACTCAACTCACATTTTCCCATTGCAGCCCTAAGGGGCCATTATACCCCATTACAAGACAGAACTGGCACTGACTTTAGAGGCGGTCTGGCAGGAGAAGAAGCACCATACCATAATTGTCTTGAAGGAGAGGGAGTTACAGTAGCAATAAGATGACTAGAAAAGTGAGGAGATTCTAAGGTCTCCGAGACTTCCATTTGTTCAACACTAGGCACAACTAAGGAACTTAGCATGGAACAGACTTGTGGCAATATAAGAGAATAAGTAGGTGTACAAATTCTAAGGCTACATTATGCATTTCCCGATGTAGATTTCCTTCACTTTAATGCTGATAAGCTGTTGATTTTTATTTTTAATTATGAACTGCAATCAGGTTTTGCTGTCAATTATAAATATAGCAGACTGCTGTTTAACTTCAGATTCCCTATCACGCATGTAAGGTGTAAGTATAGTCAGTTCAGTATCTTTAAAATAAAATATTTGCTGGTGGGAAAGGGAAATTTTATCTCATATTAAATAAATATAGAACAATGTGATTATTAGTGAAAAGCTGGCCAGATGACTATTATTAATATTGCAAGGGTGTTAAACAAATCCACATTTAGGAGAGATTTTCAGCCCAGTTTAAATATCAGAAATAAAGCAGGAAAGATGGCCTTGTGGCTAGGGCACTCAATTATTACCCAGAAGATCTGGATTTAATTTCTGGCTTTGCCACCGGTTTACTGGATGACCGAGAGTAAAACACTTCACCTGTTTGTGCCACAGTTCCTGGTTTGTAAAATGGGGAGCAAAGATCCTTTCTTTGTCTATTTAGACAGTAAGGTCCCTGGGGCAAGGGCTGTGTCTTACTAGGAATTTAAACAGTGCCCAACACAAGGAAGCCCCAATATTGGCTGAGCTCTTTTAGCACTACCATAATACACTAAATAAAATAACAATGATACAACACAAACCAATTGTTGTTCCCTTACATTCATTTTCAGCAAGGTCAAGCTAGCAAGCTCCTAAATGATTATGTTAATTGAGGCAGCCTTGAATATCGCTTTGAGTGGCCTTCTTAAAAAACCAAACAGACCTTTCACTGACTAAACAGACATCCTAAACAAAAGATTTCCCCAAGAAGTAAGCTTTGTTAACAGGCAGTATAACACCTTGCAGTTATGTTAGTAGTGGTTGTCACAGCCCAGTGTTCTGGGTACAGGAAAGCAGGCTTGCCATGAATTCAAGAACTGGCAAACTGGTTCTTATAATAGGTAGCAATGAATCATAAGCTTCGCACATCTTCAGAGCTCATTATGCATTATTACCTGCTATTCAGCTCTTCTATTCTTGTCTCTCATATCTTTCAGGAGAAATAGAAGACATTTCTCGGCTCCTTTGGAAACTATACATCATATTTTATTTCTTTTTCTCTATCTTTGGCCATCGTCTCCCTCAGTGGCCAAAACAATATTCTTATAATTTAGAATTAAATTAACCGTTGTCTACTTGTCATTTTGGAGAGGTAACGAATGGTGGAGGTTTAGTATCAGATACTTTTCCCATGTTTATTATTATGTTCTCTTCTGTCTTGCTCCATTCTGACTTTTTTCTGGTAGTAGGATGAATTTATAGTATTCCTGTAGCCTTGAAAGGTTCAAGAAAATATTTTACCAAGCACACCTACCGTATTTTTCGCCCTATAAGACGCACTTTTTCTTCCCCAAAACGGGGGGGGGGGGGAAAGTTGGTGCGTCTTATATGGCGAATGTGCGCCCCAGTTCCCCCCTCCCCGCCGGAGCGTCCTATAGGACGAAAAATACGGTATATAGTCTTTTCACAGGAATACATTAGATTAAGAATCAAGTCCCTTCTACACTTCTAGAAAATCTGTGTCAGGTGTGCTCATTACAACTTGGTTGTCATTCTCCACAGTTAAAATTAAGTTTCAGCAAAGAAAGGAACTAAAATGGCTTTATGTTTATCAGTCTTACTCATGATACAACTTGGAAATATCTGTAGCATCTTTCCGGGAAACAATTAAAACACAGAGTACTAAGCAAACAGCTAGATAGGAAATCCTCTTGGATAGCTGAGGGTTGTTTCATATGCCACTCAAAAGGTAATTTCCATTAGATCAGAACTAAGATTTTACCTGAATACTGGCCAACAAATAAAATAAATTGGTGGATATACTGAAAGTTATTCAGTTGAAAGTGTAAACTTAATTATTAGCACAGTGTCACAGTGTTTTAATTGAATATAGCTGTCCCTCAAACAGGTAACTCCATTGCTATGATACAAATAAAATAAGTTGGTAGATATACTAGATAGTTATTCAGTTTAACACTCAGTGTCCAAACCATTACTTGTTTGAACTGAATATAGCTGTAAGATAATTCTGTTAAAACAGAGAGGAAATTAATCTAGCTTAGTCCATTATATTTGTGTTTTCCAGCTGTATCAGTTCACAGCCTTGCCCACCTGTGCCAATGCTCCTGTAATTGATTCCTACAAGCCCACATATGCCATGGTATCCAGTTCCATTTAAATGCAGATGTGGACTAATGGCAGGGCTGTGCATTTTGAACAGAAAACTAAGGAACATATTACTCGCTTGTTCTGTGAGCTGAATGTGTTTTGTCTTTTCCTTAACCACATTTATTTTGTTTTTTTAAAAAATAAATAGTGATTTTTTTTCCATGCTCCATTCAGAGGGAAGGGGGGGAGAGAGCTAATTATATCTGAACTGAAGTGTAACAGTGGCCCTATTAAATAGGTAGCAGTTATGCGCTATTGATTGCAGTTCACAGGAAAAGCTTGTCATGTAGTGTCAGGAGGTTAATGTAATTACAAGAGCGGGCAGCAGGATCAGCTGTAGCCTCGAATAGGCGAATAACTAAAAGCTGCTTTAGAGACACATAATGTTGTCAAAGCATAAATAATTCATCCCAACATACGAGAAGAAATTACTGCTCCGTTCCAGCGTATTATTCAGCCATTAAAATCCTGCCCTTGTAAAGACTTTTGATGTAGTCATATTTTCAGTTCTAAGAGCAGTTTTGGAGCATTCAGCTTTTATTAAGCTTTATATTGTGCCGTTTTCAAAGTATTAAAAAGGATATGAAATAGACTTACAATTTGTTTAATAACTGCATTGCAGTTCAGATAAGAGAGAGAACTGTATGGATTTATGAAGCAGCTATGTATGTGAAGTGAGAAGGAAGCTGTGGTATAATGGGATGGAATTCTTGAACTCTCTTAAGCTGGTCAGAATTAAGTTGACTTCAGTTATTTACTGGATCCAGTGTTGCTGTAGCCGTATCAGTCCTAGGATGTTAGAGAGATGAGGTGGGTGAGCTAATAGCTTTAATTGGACCAACTTCTGTTGGTGAGAGAGCTTGCACAGAGCAGTTCTTCAGCTGTTCACTGGCACTTATAGCAGCAACAATCTTTGCAGCATTTGGTGAGCCATTTCTTGGAACCAGATAAGTAGGAGAACCATGAGCAATATAAACATGCCCAGCTGCCCTCCATAACAGCTTCTTGATTCCAACTATTTGCTAGTTCTTATTAAAGTCTATAGCAATTGGGCATTGAATGGACTCCACTCTTCACAAGCATCTTGGCAGTTTAAACTAGGTGTTTCTGTCAGTTGTCTTCTATTAAAACATCTAAGATTAGTTGTGTTTACAATCCCCAGGATCTCTATTTTATAGGAGATCACAACAAAGTAAACCTAAGTTGTGACCATGCATATGTACCTAGAGCCAGAATGTGCCTAATCCTTGTGGACAAGTGGGAAGGGGAGAAGGGAGGGTGGACATGAGAAAGGGAGATGGTACACGGCATCTATCTATCTCCTGAACTTCCTTCCCCACATGAGGCTAACACTGGTTGCAGCTCTTGTGCTAGCCCCGGCACAGAAAATTCTCTCTGCTAGCAACTCGTGGGGTACAATCCACTTCAAAATAGGGGAAGTCGTGGCCCCACCTACTTTCCCCCGTCCGCTCCACGACCTAATGGAGATAGCTGACTGCAGAGGGAAGTGCACACAGTGCTCTCTTGAGATTCCTCCACATTTATGGCTCTCCACAATGCTTCCTGATGCAATAATACAGTTCCACGATGCATCCAGCAAAAGCTAGGGAATAACAGCGAAGATCTTGCCAATATTATTTCATTTTCTTTTCTCAGAGATTTGACCTTAACTCAAACCCTCCTTGTGAAACAACCAAAATCTCATCATTTCACCTGGTTTTGACTTGAAAACATACAAACCTAAACATTTTGCATTAATTCAATGGAAGACAATAAATTGCTGGAAGTTAGTTTGGGTTTACTTAAAAGTTCTGTGAGTTTTTCCAAGTCAAGCTGTTTCATGTTTCCAGTTAACAAAGTAACCTGAAGCCAGTCTAAATTGGCAATAGCTGTGCTGTGTTCTTTTAAAATGAAGGATCATTTACCATCTGGGACCTCCTATTTGTGTCATAAGAACTACAGGCTGAGGGTATAATCCAGCCCTCATTGTATACAAAGACAAAACTCCCCTTGACTTCAGTAGGGCCAGGATTTCACTTGATGTAAATCAGCATAGCTCTATTGAGTCCACCAGAGCTATGTTGATTTACACCAGCTGACGATCTGGCCCATTAAGAGCAATATACAAGATTGGTTTCCCCTCACTAAGGATTCTATATTTTTTTTGTGCCTTTTCCCAATCTGCACTCCTCATCCTAGGATACCATGCCCTACCATTCCCATGCTCCCAGGTATAGCCTTGGGTTAACTCTAGATCTGATTGAATCCTTAAACCTACTTGGTCACTGAAAAATAATGATGCAAAATCCAAACATTTATACTTTTGTGAGGAACATATGTTTGATTTATGTCCATTTAAAAAAAATAATCTCCTCATCTTCTATAAGGAAGGATTATGGGTTTTTTTATACAAATCAAAAGAAACAATACTACAGATTGCCGATGCAAAATCAGATGTGGATGGGAGGAAGCATGTAATATATTACAAACATCCGCACTTCATCTTTGTTCAAATCTAGAGACTGTATCATATAAATTGTTTGCACGGTGGACTCTCTAACCAGCAACAGATTTTCCATTCTTATGTATTTTTAAATTATATGTAGTTAATATAGATAATATGTGGTATCTTTTTCATTGAGCAGCTAAATAAGGATTAAACACTATTAATTTGACTATTGTTATGACTACAAGGTTAAGTAAAAACTCCTCTTTCAAAACTTTGGAACTTACTTTTTCCCATATTTTGGTGTTTAATAATCACTTTGCATTACATCTCTCATCTGTTTCCCCTCTTCCTTAATCTTCCTGTTGCTACTAAAACTTTGGTTAGTTCTATTTGCAGGCACTGATCTTTAGGTTGAACCAAACTTTGTATAGCCCAAGGCTAAAAGCCTAGAGAAAGAGGAGAGCAAAGGTAGCTTTATAATACTTCAAGGCTGCTCTGACTTATATCCACTTGTAATGCCCTTACCCACATGTTCCCTATGTCAGAGACTATAATAAAATGGTATAGAACTGGCTGCTCTAGCTTTGTGCCACCCTATGCCAAGGAAATCTCCAGCTGGCTTCTTAGGCTAGCTTTAAAGTTGCTTTGCACCACCAGGCTAGCACAAGGCAGGCATTTTGGGGAAGAAAAATGATTCAGAGTAAGAACTGGATTTGTTTTTACTATAATCTCTTGTTGAGAAAGTTTCAGTCATCCAGTCAGGCAGCAGAAAAATACCTGTGATTCAGTTGACCAGTCACACACAATCAATAGCAAACCACAAATAATTAAAGTGAACTGTTTATGAACAGACTGAAAATTGTCCTTCCAGTCTATTCAGTAAAGGGTTGCTAATAAGGAATACCTTTGTAATAATCTGGATTGGTTTCCAAATTATACATAAACAGGAAAAGGGGCAACATTTGCAATGAATATTATTTGAAAGCATATAAGCAACTCAGTTATTTCAGCCGAGTTTTACTTGAATCCAAATCTAGAAGCAAAATTCAGGGATGCAAACCCACTTGGTCTGAAAATGCAGGAAACATTTGCAGAAACCCCAGCAAAATTAAGCCAGTGAACAGGGCCGGCGACAGGGGGGGTACTATGGGAACAGCTGTACCGGGCCCCCCGACTTTAGGGGGGCCCCGGTACACAGCTGTACCCGTTGTCGTCCCCCCTTGTCGCCGGACCTAGAGAGCGGGGAAGGGGCGGGGAGGCGGCGCGGCTCTCCTCCAGACGAGTGTGCGTGCCCCTGGCAGGAGCAGTGAGCCCGGCCGGCGGCAGCAGCGCAGTCCGGGGGAGAAAAGGCAGGGGGGAGGGAGGGAACAGCAAGGGCGGCTCACGCCGATCCCGGTCTCTCGCTCCCGCTGCCGCCAGCTGTCAGTTGGGGGTGGAGCGCCGGCTGGGCTGGGGGGGGGGGAGGCCGGCTGGGCTTCCTCCCCCAGCCGCTGTCAGCTGGGGGGGGAGCGCCGGCTGGGCTGGGGGCCCCCCAGCCACTGTCGGCTGGGCTGGGGGGGGGCCCCAGCTGGGCTGGGGGGGCCCCAGCCGCTGTCGGTTGGGCTGGGGGGGGGGCCCGGCCGCTTTTGGCTGGGCTGGGGGGGCCCCAAACTATCAGAGTAGGGGGGCCCCAAATTTCTGTCACCAGCCCTGCTTACAGACAATTCTTATTAACTAAAATAAGATGTATATATGGTTAATATATATGGAACAGCCATATTGCATAATGTTTCCATAAAATGTGCATGAAATTGAACCTGATGATGGATACAAATCAATCATGAATAGGCCCTCCAGTTCCTCCGATGTACATTTCCATACCTAAATCTGCTATATTTACTGAGATTACTATGGATTCTGAGATAAAATACCCTATATCTGTGATTCAAAAGGTAAGTCTATAAATCCATGGAATCCCCTTTTTAATAGAAGCAGAAAAAGTTTCATTATTCACTTTAACATAAATTTGGGCATTAGCACAAAGAAACTGGAATAATTAGGAAAAAGGTGGACTAGTTAAAATATTGATTTTTCACCCAGAAAACGAGGTTCAATATCACACACTCTCTTCTCATAATGTGCTCTGAAGGAGCCTTGATTGCATGCACTGTCTTGAACGCTCTACAGCAGTGAAGCTTTACCCAGGTCTCAGAAGATACACATATCTCTTAACACTCTTGCAGACTTTTTCTAGGTGCCATACAGTGGGCCAAATTCATCCTCACTGTAACTTCTCTGCAATCTATGTGCACCAAGGATCTACTTGCAGTACTGTCCTGGAGATGATGTAGTAATTGCATCAAGAAATAATGGGAATTTAAAGCATGGACATAGACATTCTTCCAGAGACAAGCAATTTGTACTTGCACTGATACCCAGAGTGTGGTGATGCGTGCGTAAGGCCTAATAGGTAGTCCAGTATCCGATCTGTGACACAGGCAAGAACCAGATGCTTCAGAGGAACATAAAAGAAACTCCACAGTAGGCTGCTGTGGAATTGTCTGAGTCCCAGGAGGGATTCATGCTAAACCTTAATAGTTTGAGATTAGTTTAACCCTAAAGCTTTCATATCCTTATCAAAAATGTTGATAGCAATGTTGACATTAGCAATACAAGATGGGGAAGCCATTGATTGTGGATACTTAACATCCCAATCTATCTACCCATCCCCATAGCATTGGAACAGGTATGTGCAAGAGTGGATTCACAGGTGGCACGCCTCTTCATGGCAGGGTGTGGTATAATGACTCTTTCTCCTTCGGTCGCCCCTGCCAATGTAACACCAACAGATCTCACTCAACAGTGGGATCTCTGGAGCTAAATGCACAAGCCTCTACGCATAGGCTGACCATACGTCCTGTTTTGAACGGGACAGTCCTGTATTTTACATATTTTCCGACCGTCCCGTCTTTTAAGTATAAATATCACATTTGTCCCGTTTTTGCTTTTTGCTAAAAAAAACTGAACGCGGCTTATTTCAGGGACCCATGGCTGGGTCCCGCCTCCTCCCACCCCCTCCCGCACCTTTTGGTTTACCCAGGAGGTGGGCGGTCCTAAGCCCGTCCATTACTGAAGTCCCTCCTCCAGCCTGGCCGGAGGGACACTGGACCCGGGGCCAATTAATTACGATAATTATGATAAGGTATTGAAAGACCGAAATTTGCTGCGTAAGATTACTTCATCGGAGAAATATTCATGGTACGATCGTGGTGAAATACAACTAATGAAAAAAGGTCAAGGGAGTGCGTGAGGGTTACAGGTTCAAAACAAGGGTACAGGATGGGGACACCGAGCAGAGAACCCCGCACAGCGCCCACTGCTCCGCGAAGCTCTCGAGGGAGCCAGTGGACGCTGCCCAGTGGAACTCTGCCCGGATGCGTGACTGAATGAGTGACCTGAAGTAGGCCCCACAGTCGCACTGTACCCCCTCGTCTAGCATCCTCCTCCTGGTGTTATAGATCAGGGGTCTCCAAACTACGGCCCGCGGGCCGGATGCGGCCCGCGAGGCCCTCTCATCCGGCCCGCGGAGATCTTTTTGGCTATTTAGGGAATTTTTGGCTCTCTCGCTGGGACGGCTCCTCGCTGGGGCCTGGAAGCGCCGCGCGGGCCGCCAGCCGCGGGGCCGGGACGCGCCGCGTGCTCGGCTGCCGCCGCGGGGCCGGGACCCGCCGCGTGCTCGGCTGCCGCCCCGGGGCCGGGACCCGCCGCGTGCTCGGCTGCCGCCCCGGGGCCGGGACCCGCCGCGTGCTCGGCTGCAGCCCCGGGGCCGGGACCCGCCGCGTGCTCGGCTGCCGCCGCCGGCCAGGGACGGCTCAGAGCTGGGGCCGGGACGCGCCGCACCGCCACCCAGTTACAGGGGGCGAAACAAGGAGCCACCCACTGCCAGGCGGCGAACCGGTATGTGGGGAGAGACCGGGTTGAGCGGGTCAGTTGGGGGGTGGGTGGGAGGGAAGGAGGTTTTGGGGGGAGAGACCTGGCTGGGTGGGTCATTTGGGGGGGGGGGTTGGAGGAAAGGAGGTTTTGGGGTGAGAGACCTGGCTGGGTGGGTCAGTTGGGGGGGGGGTTGGAGGAAAGGAGGTTTTGGGGTGAGAGACCGGGCTGGGTGGGTCAGTTGGGGGGTGGGTGGGAGGGAAGGAGGTTTTGGGGTGAGAGACCTGGCTGGGTGGGTCATTTGGGGGGGGGGGTTGGAGGAAAGGAGGTTTTGGGGTGAGAGACCGGGCTGGGTGGGTCAGTTGGGGGGTGGGTGGGAGGAAAGGAGGTTTTGGGGTGAGAGACCTGGCTGGGTGGGTCATTTTGGGGGGGGGTTGGAGGAAAGGAGGTTTTGGGGTGAGAGACCTGGCTGGGTGGGTCAGTTGGGGGTTGGAGGAAAGGAGGTTTGGGGGTGAGAGACCGGGCTGGGTGGGTCATTTGGGGGTTGGAGGAAAGGAGGTTTGGGGGTGAGAGACCGGGCTGGGTGGGTCAGTTGGGGGTTGGAGGAAAGGAGGTTTGGGGGTGAGAGACCGGGCTGGGTGGGTCATTTGGGGGGGGGGGGTTGGAGGAAAGGAGGTTTGGGGGGGAGAGACCTGGCTGGGTGGGTCATTGGGGGAGGGGTTGGAGGAAAGGAGGTTTTGGGGGGAGAGACCTGGCTGGGTGGGTCATTTTGGGGGGGGCGGGTTGGAGGAAAGGAGGTTTTGGGGTGAGAGACCTGGCTGGGTGGGTCAGTTGGGGGTTGGAGGAAAGGAGGTTTGGGGATGAGAGACCGGGCTGGGTGGGTCATTTGGGGGTTGGAGGAAAGGAGGTTTTGGGGGGAGAGACCTGGCTGGGTGGGTCATTTGGGGGTTGGAGGAAAGGAGGTTTTGGGGGGAGAGACCTGGCTGGGTGGGTCAGTTGGGGGGTTGATGTGTAGTGTTCATGTGTAGTGAACAGGTGTTCATGTGTAGTGTTCATGTGTAGTGAATAGGTGTTCATGTGTAGTGTTCATGTGTAGTGAACAGGTGTTCATGTGTAGTGTTCAGGTGTTCATGTGTAGTGTTCAGGTGTTCATGTGTAGTGTTCATGTGTAGTGTTCAGGTGTTCATGTGTAGTGTTCATGTGTAGTGAACAGGTGTTCATGTGTAGTGAACAGGTGTTCATGTGTAGTGTTCATGTGTAGTGTTCATGTGTAGTGTTCATGTGTAGTGCACAGGTGTTCATGTGTAGTGAACAGGTGTTCATGTGTAGTGTATCAATGTGTTATTAAATAACTGAATAAAATAATATTAAATAAATAATTAAAAACAACATCCATGTTTTGATTCTTTTTTATTTGGACCTCGAGTGTGTTGTCGGCCCCCGAACTGCTATTTGATAGTTAATGCGGCCCTCGGGCTGAAAAGTTTGGAGACCCCTGTTATAGATGGTGGTTTTGGCAAGCGCCAGGAGGAGGTTGACGAGGAGGTCTCGCGACTTTGTGGGGCCACGGATTTGGTGTCCAAAAAGAAAAAGGTGTGGGGAAAAGTGCAGCCAGAACCTCAATAGGAGGTTCTGGAGGAGCCGGAATAGGGGCTGCAGCCTGGCGCACTCGAGGTAGGCATGCGCCAGGTCCTCCCTCACTCCGCAGAAGGGGCAGGTGTCGGGCATGGGGAGGAACCGCGCCAAGTACACACCCGTGCTCACGGCTCCATGAAGGAGCCGCCAACTAATATCCCCGGCAGTCCGTGGAATCAGCGTGGAATAGAAGGTAGCCCACCGGGGCCGCTCACCCTCGTTCGGTGGTAGGTAGTCCCGCCCCCTCACGGCCTCGGGCCCCCCTCCCCGGCCTGCTCCCCCCTCCCCTCCACCGCCGCAGAGCCCACGCGGAGTGATTGGCTAGGCCACCTCCACGTGGGGCGGAGTGGAGCTGCTGGCAGGGCAGGGGCTGCCTGGCGCCTCGCTCCCCCCACCCCCACCCATGTGGAGGAAACGCGACGTGTGGCCCAATGAGGGGGCGGTGCGGGAGGCGCGGGCGCGGGGATTGCCGAGCTCAGGGATCCAGGGGGTGAGGCCGGCAGCGGGGGCGGGTGCCAAGTGGAGCCGGAGGCAGCGCGAGCCGGGAGGGGAGGAGGCCCTGGGCCCCATGGAGCTGGAGAACATCGTTGCCAACACCGTGCTGCTCAAGGCGTGAGAAGGGGGGGGGGACCGGGTGGGGGGGTATGGGGTGGAGGGGGAGGCAGTATGGGGTGGGGGGGCCATGGCTGCGTGTTAGGGGGGCATGGGGAAAGAGGGGTGCGTAGGGGCTGTGTGTGAAAGTGGGTGGAAGTGGGGGGCACAGGGTTGTGTGTGAAGGGAGGTACTGGGGCTGCATGTGAAGAGGGGCACAGGGGAAGCGGGGGGGGGGCATGGCTGCTTGTGAAGGGGGCGGTAGGTGGTGGGCATGAGGCTGTGTGTGAAGAGGGTACTGGGGGAGTGGGGGGCATGGAATGGGGGGCACAGGGTTGTGTGTAAAGGAGGGTACTGGGGGGGTCCAGGGCTGTGAGTGAAGGGGGTGAGGGGAAGTGGGGGGCACAGGGTTGTCTATGAAGGGAGGTACTGGGGAGTCCAGGGCTGGATGTGAAGAGGGGTAGGGGGTGGGTAGGAGAGATGGCAGGTGGGTAGGGGTACCATGGTTAACCCCCTCCCTGAACACATGGATGCGGGGGTTGGGCCAAGCCTCAGAGCCCATTCGGGGTGTCAGTCTTCAAGGCACAGCTAAGGCCTGGGCAGGTGGCTGTGGCATGCGTGAGCGATGCGGTGGGGTTGGTGAGAAGCTGTGTTTCTGCTGCAGGAGATGTAGGGAGAGGACTTGGTCAGTCAGAAGGGTTACTGATAGTGGATGCGGTTGGGGGCCTGCCTGGAGGAGGAAGGCAGAGTGGCTGGCCTGGGGGAAGCTCTTGTTGCACAAGCTTCTGCCTGTGAGATGCTACGCAGGAAACTGAGCCATAGCCACAAGCTGATGTGGTTGGGGGAGGGAAATAGGGGGTCATTGGAGGTGTCTGAAGAGAATCATGGAGTGTGAGAAGTTTTATGATAAGGTATTGAAAGACCGAAATTTGCTGCGTAAGATTACTTCATCGGAGAAATATTCATGGTACGATCGTGGTGAAATACAGCCCCCCTTTACATTTACCTAAATTTTTGTATGAGTTCTGTCACTGAAGAATAATTGTTAGCTCAAGTCAATATGTTCATGTAATAAAACTTTTTTTATCGTCTTACTTTTTCATGAATACAGAATATTACATAACCCTGTCCCGGTTTTGCTATCCCAATGTCCCGTTTTTGTCTCAAGGAAATATGGTCAGCCTATCTACGCATGAACTAAAAGCCATGTAGCTCTTAGCTAAGGCTGTAGCAGATTCACTAATCACTAAGTGGTCCTGGTGCCACTAGTGTGGACAGAGAACCACACCCCGGAGGTGTGTGGGTTATACCAACAGCTGCTTTGATCCTCTGTTGGTCCACCTCTTCCCATGACAGCCTGTGAGACAGATCACTATTTAAATCCACCCCTTCCGGGGCATTAAAGTCCAAAAATAAAAGAATACTGTGAACTCAAAAACCAGGTTATCCAAGAAGTCTTCAGCAGGACCCCACTCTTCTACTCAGGAATTTTCTTCTTGAAGCCCACCCTTTTAGTCAGTCTTCCTGCATCTTCCCATCCACTGGGAAGTTCATCAAGGCAGCAAGTTGTCTCAAACTCTTAGATGAAACCAGACTTTCCTCAGTGACAAAAGGGCAGAACTCTGCTCTCCTTCCTGGTCGGCCCTGGATCTCTGCCTTTTAACTTTCCTCTCCACCTTGATATCTGCTACAGATAGAGATGGGCATGGCCAATTGGGACCTCAGGCCCTCATTAACCCCTCCTTGCCAGTGTGGTGCCTGTATTCCTCATTGCATGCTGATATCCATGCTGGTCATACTCCAGAACCATGATCCAAGATCTCTTTACCAGGTATCATGACATCTTTATCATATATTATTAGGAGCACATATACACACTCCCTGGCACATAAGTTCGATACACAGCATGTAGCACAGACATGGCACTGTGCACAATTATATTATGTTCAACTGCTTTCTTTTTCTACAGCTTGGGGAAGCATTCTAGGACCCACCAGAGCGTTGTCTTTGTTTCATCTTTCTTTTATATGGTCTTGTAATTTAAACAGTGCACTGTTTTTCATTTATTTTTGAAATACATTTGCATCTGCATTGCATGCAGTTGTTACCCTCTGTGTCTCTCATTATGACAGGCACAAGCCACTCTAGACCTATAACCAGTTCAGGATTGGTAAGTAAATCATTATGCATTCTGGATTTGTGCAAATGGAAAATCCCAGCCCTGTACAATTTTAGGATGAAGGAGGAGAGGAATTTAATGATGCATTAGGAAGAAACTGACATAAATGGGGGCTGGAGAGTAGGAACCATGAATTATTTTGAGCTGAGCATAGGGAAGAAGCAGTGAAAAAAATATAAAACAGTCCTTGATCAGTCAAGCCCTGATCTGAGTAAATGGAGCCTTCTCTAAATCAGGAATTTGCCTCAGTTCCAGCAACTGAGGGCTGCAGTAATTGCAACCCCAATCACAGGTAAGAGAAGCCACCATTTGTACTGATGATGAAGCTTACTGTGTAGCTAATTAACCATGGGTATATTGCTGTCAGTTAAATGTGGGGGATCTTTAGCGAAAAAAAAGTTAAGTAATATGAATTCCTTGCGAAATCTCAAATAATTTTCTATTTATTTCATTCACAGTCCAAGCAAGGACTCACTAGCAAACAAATTACACCACTCTGTCTTGGGCACTATGATCAGCATAATATGCATCAACACAAAAGTCCCCGCAATGACCTTATGTATTTCAGGAATACAAATGGGTTCCTATTGGGATTTCCTTCCTCCATTATGAAGAGCCAGAGATTGTTCCAGAGTAACAAAGAACTTTAGGAAAAGAGGTAATGGAGCCCATATCATCATTTTGTAAACTGAAAAACTGCAACCCAGAAATATTTCCTCACTTTCAATTAAAACACTATATTTTATATATAACATTATTTATATTTTAAAAGCAGCAGGATTTTGCAAATGTTTCTCATGCAGCGGAGATGATAGGTCCCATCTTCTCCTCTCAGCTTCCTGCCCTGGTGGCTGCCCCACAGGGAATTTAGGGGAGTGGGGACCTGATGGGGGGGGCTGCTGGTCCTCCCTGGCTCCAAGCTCCCCACCAGCTCGCTGCAATGGGATGCTCTTCCTGCAAGCAGTGGACAAACCAAGTGGCTGCCAAACAACGTTATAAGGGAGCGTTGCACAACTTTAAACGAGCATGTTCCCTAATTGATTAACAATGTAACAACAAAACAACATTAATCAGGATGATTTTAAGTGAGGAGTTACTACAAGTATTTATATAGATATACTCAGTAAAAATTGAATTGTGGGGTTGTGTTTTTATTGTTTCTCAAAGAGTAGAGATCAAATGTGTTCAGTTTGCAAGTAAAACAATTCCCTCCCCACCATTCTAACTACCAGTCCGGGCTCTCAGATTCAAGCTAGGCTCTTCCCTTATTTAATCACACTAGCTTGGACCTACAAGTCTAGGAAGCCCAGGAGTTCAACAACCCACCATCCACCTATATTAAACCATACAAAATACCTTACTGGAGACAGAAGTAGCCTGACTCTCTGTTAGAGCTCTATTGGATGAATGCTCTAAGCAATACACAAAGAAACAATTGCCCTTATTGAGGCAGTATCCTAAAAATCCTTCTCAAAAATCCACATAAGTAGTTCTGTGACTCAGCTCATATTGAACAAGAATAGGAAATGCCTGTTTCCAAACTAGCATAATTGAGGAGCTCACCACCTCTATACCAGCTCAAACTCTAATTCAATACAATATTTACAGTGCAATTCAAACAATGGTTTACTATGTCACTTACATGTGATTCCCAAAATTAAGCAGTGTAGGGTTCCTTAATACAAAAATAGCTCCTCCATAAACTTCCCAAAGACAATCAACTAATTAAGCGAAAGGTATTCAGTCAACCAGTGCTGATTGGATTTAGCAATTGGCAATTAATTTTTTTTTATTTTTATTTTTTACTACTTCAACTCCACCCACTTTCCCAACCAATTTTTTTAAAAGTTGCTGAGATTTTCTACGGGCTCAGGATGATAAGTGGGCTCCAAAACTAATCAACTCTAAAACTTAGGACCAGGGGAAACTCTTTAAGGGGACTCGTAAAACACAGCAAGAGTTATGGGTACCAACCTGAAGAGCAAAAACAAATGAAGAACAAAGCAGCAACTACATTATAAAAGAAGAAATGTTTGAAATCAATATTGCAACAGTCATGGCTGTTTGAGGATAAAGTGATATACCCAGGTGCAGGGAGAGATGCTGACTTCAGGTATCTAGTAATTGCTACCAAATAGTCTCACCTACCAACATGAAACCCATGCAGAAGAAAAGCTATAACAACAGGACACAATGCATGAGGAGGGAAACAGTGTCATCATGGATAAATCATTTTTAAAATTGCCATTGATACTTCTGAAAAATAATAGTTGGCTTATTAGGTGCTTTCTCCTCTGCGGATGAATTGTGGCTCAACAATAGACTCTGTCTTCTGCCTCTACCATTCACTTTGCCTCTTCAGGCATAACTGAACAGTCTGCTGCATGTTTGGATTGTTGGATAATTGGGCACACTTCTTGTTCATGTACACCTGGTGTTGTGCCTATGCCCGAAACTCAGTTAATGGAAAGAGGGTAACTTTCCCGCTTCATCTCTAGTATACTGGAGATCAAAAGTTGACAAATGAAACATAGGTGCCCTGTTTCTTTAATAATCACAGCAGAACATCCTAAAAGAGTGAGCAGAAATGATACAAGTCTCTAAGGATCAAATACCACAGTCCTAGCCCAGTTAGCTACAAAAAAAAAAAAATCCATCTGCAGTCATACTATGAACTTGAAAACAAATCTGATTTGAACAATCAGGATATTTGTATTATTTCTCAAAAACCTCTCTCTATTTGTGTGACTTCCCCCTCCCCCACTTTTAATGGTTTCAATAGGGAAAATGATAATTAAAGTTTATGATTAGGTTCTATGTTTTATTGTTAATGGGCAAGATCTTCAGCTGATGTTAATTAGTGTAGCTACATTTAAGTCAATTTGCACTAAGAACAATTTTTCATTTATTTTACTGGTATGTTCTTGTCATGTCAGTTTCACTTCTTGTAGGTGTGCATATTTTTATGTGATATTTTATTTATTTTAAAACAACCTTTTTTAATTAGGAAAAAATAAAAAAACAAATCAGTAAAATGAATCAGTTGTAATGGTCACCTTTTAACCTGGTGCATCACTGAAGTGTAGCCACTTCCAAGGTGAAAAGGGGGTAGTTGTTTAATACTTGTTGTTCCTTGCAACTCTATGCAACATTCTAGCACGAAGGAAATAAATTTTTCAGTGAATTCCCAGTGTGATTTTACACAGGAAGAAGTTGATTTTTTTAAAAGTAAATTTTCTAGAAAATACATTTTTGGGTACCCAAAATATTTGGGAATTTAGATCAAATTCAGTAAATTGATTCAGCCAAAAAAACGAAACAAAAAAATTGAAAACATTTTTGGAAATATCAAAATATGTAGTTTGTTTTGAAAATGTCAAAATGAACTGTTTTGACATTTGTTTCAAATGGGCTTTATTTTATATGAAATATTAATTAAGTAAAATTTTCTAAACAGACAATTTATCTCCTTAATGTCAATTTTGAACCCAAAAACTACCTCATTAAAAGTGTTGTCAAAATCAAACCATTTCATGAAATATTTCAGTTTTGACATAACAGCAGTTTTTCACAAAAATGTCTTGTTGAAAAATTTTCAACCTGTTTATTGTCCTGCTCAAAAAGCAAAAATATATTAGCCCAAATTCTACTATTAACTAAATCCTGGCAACCCAATTGACTTTAAGACATCCATGAGAAATGAAAATGGTAGTGGAGCTAACTTTCAGGTGGCGATATGTCCTTGTAACATAGTGTGCATAATGCAGAAGAATCCTTTGGCACATAAGGCAATTAGCTCATCAAGTGGTTTCAAAGATGCAACAATCTAACAGGCAAAATCTTGATTAGTTTATGACATGAAAAGCCTGAAATAGATGTATAGCCTTGTAATTGCCACTTAATTTTTAATACCTCAGTGCTTCTCCATCACTGAAGAACAATCATTTTCTATTCTAACGAGTAGCTTCATCACTAATCTGTTTTCTGAGGATCCGATTTTTGAATGTCTTTATGAATCTAGAAATTCAGATAGGTACCCAGGGGTATTTCAAACATACCTAGCAGCCTAGCTTCCATTGATTCTCCATTGACAGTGCCTGGCTGGCCACTGACTTAAATGGAGTTGAGTTAGGCTGGTGGAAGTGATTTCTGAATTAGATTCCCAATGTTGTTTTTATTTTGCTAGTCAACTTTTGACAGAAAACGATCTTCACAAGTTGAAGGAAGAACTTTGGCTTTGAAGTGTCTGGTGTAGTTTAAAGCGTTTTATGGTGCATTTTATGGAACAGAATTCTAAATAAGTAACTAAATACTATGAAAAACATGGAGTTCATTACTTTGTTGATCTGGTTTCAAGATAGTAAACCACAGCAGATTACTTGGATATAATTGGCCCTTATCTGTTATGTATATAAATACTTTCTTTATTTATATATATTAAAACAAGCTAGTGAGTAGTCCTGTGGCTGCTTTCTCCATCTGTGCATGTAAAATATATCCTTTAGTAAACTGATTGGAATGGAATGCTTTAGATTTCAATTTTATTTTTTAGGCAAACTTGTACATATTCATAAAACTTTCTGTGAGGCTGCTGTAAACAAAGAATTATGTTCAGGGCCACTGCCAGAAATAAGATACATCAGAGGTCTATTACCATTCAATAGAGAATCAGTCAATGGCCCAAGGGTACTTCCTTAAAAGGGAAAGGGTAAAATAACTAAGGTCAAGGCCTCAAATGCATATAGTTTTAATCATATTGTTGATTTAAAAGTATCATGAGCATTTTTTGTAATTCTAAAAAAATAAAGGCAAAATGGATTTTGACATGACTAGAATGGTCCCAGCATCTGAAAATAAGTCATGCTTTTTCTCACACTACTCAAAACAGTCCTCATGAACCAAGCTGCATTCTCTGCAAGTAAGGGACATAAAAACATGCTTTAGGTATACTAGCAGCTCATGCCCTTTCATCTCTCTTATTGTCCTCCTACTACAATATTGCTTTTTAGGAGAAAGAGAGAGAGGGTCAGAAAATTTTTGATTTTTTTTTTAATGAAATGGAAACATTTTGTTAAAACAAGAAACTGTGCCACCAAAACGCTTGGTAGCACGGTTTCTTAGGTGCAAGGTGGACTGTCTGGAGAGAGTGAAAGCCTAACCAGATAGATGGAAATTGATGTTTTGACACAATTCTGGTTCACAAAAACCTTTTGTTTTCTTTTTCAATGTAGAATAAATACAAATACAAAACCTCTAAAGTTTTCCCAATAAGGAATTGTCATCTTCCATCAAGCGGGCATGCTCTCTATGTATAAATGGTAGAAGCATCCCGTTGCTTGATATTTCTTCCCAAGTACAAATGATACAAACCTCAACGGTTTACTGCATCTAAAGCATAATGCATAGGGGCTAATTCATCCATGGTGTGCAATTCCACTGACAGCAACAGAGTTTCCAGTCAGAAGTCAGAAGCTAAATAAATCTTGAAGAGTAAATTTTCAGAAGGGTCGCCTCCCTTTTCATGGTGCGTATGAATTGCATATAGTATTTAATTTCCCTATCCAGGATAATTAAGTGAACACTGATGCGATTGTAATGTGTGGTTCCAGAAAGTCTGTGTATTCCAAACATGATACTTGGACTACACAGCTGTACCCTTCAGCAATGTTTGGTTGCATTTGCTGAACATGGGAGACTTTATTCTCACAAAGTTAATAGAATTCCAAAGAGTTAACTATATGGTCCTTTTCAGTCTATACTCATTCTTAAATAATGGAAAAATGAGACAATGCCACTCAAATCTATTTCCAGAAGAGTGCAATAGTAGTCTTAGCACACCTGAATGAATGTATTGTAGCCCTACAAGATTCTCCTCATACAATTTGTGTGGGTTGGAGACCTTCTGTAGCAGAAGCCTTCATTATTACACGTGCCTTACTACTTCTTAAATACAGTTAAAATTCTTTAAATTATACTTTGAGCTACTTCAGTGTTTCCTTTGTTAGTGATAGGGGCTTATAGATGATTTAGTGGCACTCGTCTTTGACTACTCAAAAATCTGCTCACACAACAGGTGATAAAGGAGTTTGGTCATCTCAAAGTAGTTCCTAGTATGTTTTTCCACATCTCTCAACCACCCAATGCAGTTTGCCAGAAGTACCCTCTGCATATGAGATGCCAGAATTGGCAAGTGGTAGGGGAGCCATACCCAGGTAATCCTGGGAAGTGACCTGCACACACATGCTGCAGAAGAAGGCAAACAACCCCGCCCCCCAAACACACACATACATTGGTGACTGCCAGTCTTACCAACTGGGAAAATTCCTTCCTGACCCCACGAAGGGTGATCAGTTAGAACCTGAGCATGCAATAATAACCAGCCAGACAAGTACCTGAGAGAAAAAATTCTAGGTGTCACATCAGAGCCCTGAGCCCTTCTTATGTCCCATCTCCACTTGTGGCCATCTTTAATGGCCTTTGAGCGGTGGTTCTCAAACTTCCCCCACCGCGACCCATTTTTGCTTTCGTTCACTGCTCCGCTGACCCTTGTATGTCCGCCAAAAAGCCGCCAAATTACTTACTTCTGCATTCAGCGGCTATTTTCAGCGGACAAGCCGAGTACTCCCAAAATAGCTTGGTATGTCCACCGAAAAGTCACAAATGTGGAAGTAATTAATTCGGCGGCTTTTCAGTGGCGCCAGGAGCTTGCGACCCCTCGGGAGGCGGCCAGCGACCCCTCGAGGGGTCGCAACCCCGGGGGGTTTGAGAACCCCTGCCTTAGAGGAAGGAGATTAAGAAAACCTTAATAATACATGGGGGAAGGGAGACTTCCCTTCCTGACCCTTGCAGGTAGTTAGCTGAAAGCCTGAAGCTTTTAGAAAGATAAGACATAAACCAGAAGTGAGCTCCAAGGCTTTTGATCACTGCTCCCTGCCTTCACAAGCAACCCCCTCAGACAATTGCACTAATAGATTGGTCCAGCTCTCTCTCAAAACAGATTGTTTGCCCCAGACAGTTCCTATTGGGAGGTTTTTCCAGAACCTCATCGCCCTCATAGTTAAGAGACATTCTAATTTCCATCACTACCACTTTGCTTTGCCAATACATTCTGCATCCACCATTCCTGTTCCCTCTTCTTTACCTGTTTCCCCATCCTTTTCTTCACTGTCTTTCTTTCCATTTTCTGCTCTCTCACCATTCTTGCTGTGCCTCTGTTCTGTCCCCTATTCCACAGCCCCTAACTCTCCATCTCCTCTTTCTCTCTTCTTGCCATGTGTCTCCAAGCGCATACCATTGGATCCACTCCTTATCCTGCAAATGTAACAATAGCAGAGCAGCAGTGTCCATCACCTGGTGATGGACTGAAAGACAGAGTTGCATGGTCAGTGTTCCTACATCGTGTGTGAAATCCTGGCCCAACTGAAGTAAACTAAAAAACTCCCATTGACTTCAATCAAGCAAGCAATTTCACCTCATGAGACTATAAAAGGCAGCATGGCAACATAGCAAGGAGCAGTCAAGGGAACAGTTGAAAAAAGGGGCTGCTCTCATTGTGCAGTGGAAACTGAAGTCTTAATCAACCTTAATAAGACCCCAAAATGAAAACTGTAATGACTGTTCCACCTGCCCCTACATAAACATCACCTGGTCTCTGTTTAAGGCGGAAGGTGTGGGGGGATGGGGAACGGTGTGAGCAAATGATCAATCATAAACAGTAGCAATAATTAGCAATAGCCACATTTGAGGTTTGTACAGCAACTACTTTATTGTTTTCAAATGCAGACTTTTGCATTGTTTGCTATTTTACAATTTTACAAACTAGGTATAAAAGACCATAAATAAATGACATAAGTTATGTGTACCTAAAATTCATTGGGGGGGGTTACAAATTAAAATAGAAAATCTACGTCTAACCCAGAGACTGTTCAAATTCATGAACCAAAAAATGCTGTTAGAATCTTTTTCTCGGTATGAACTAAATTATAATATGCCTCATACATTCTACTTTTAACCATAGTCCTTGCATATTCCAACATACTTGCAGTGATACAAAAAAATAAATGCACTCTCTCTTTATTTCTTTGATTAGTATTCAGGATTATTTTTCTGGTTATGAAAATGTCACATAAAAGAAAAATACTGCTTTTTAAGTCCTGTTTACTGGTTAAGTACCAGTTTATTTTTAATACATTTTTAAACACACGGATCCATCACAAAGTTAGTACAGCAAGAAACCTGGACGAACATCAACCGGTGGTGTGGTGAGCAGAACAATTTCTAGCAAACAAAGGTTTGCCATGCTAGAGAGACCTGTTGATGACATCTTCTGTAAGGGGGAAAACATGGAAGCAACGTCTGTAGTAACTTGTTTACTTTTTAACTCAAATGCTGTTTAGAACATTTAACTGCATTTGAATGTGCTGAGTTTGCAATGCACACTTCCACTCCCTGACTCCTTGATTGTGTTGTATGGTTTCTGCCTTTAGCACAACTACATGAGCTTTCCCCCCCATCTCAGATTATATTTATCTTTAATTTTTGGATCATGAGAGCACGTAACATTATTTTAATAATGAAAATAAAAGAGGCCAGGAGAAATAGGAAATAGAGGCCAGGAAATAGAAGTAAGTCTGAGACATTTCTTTATGGCTCCATTCAATGTGGCATGCTGTTAACATGGCAACATCCATATTTTATCTTGGCTTTTCCAATGCATGTTTGACTGATTGCTTGTCCTCTTATAGCTTGTTGTGCTGTACTCTGCTACCTCAGTAGACATCAGTCCTCTGCAACCAGAAAGGTTGAGCATATCTGTTGCTGAATTCAAAATGGTAGCACATTCCCCAGACTCTAGCATACAGCTATATTCCCAGGATAGTTTACAGAAAATAATCAGTGAACACTCCACACTCAGTAAACTTTTCTAGGTAGTACATCCGACGAAGTGGGTATTAGCCCACAAAAGCTTATGCTTCAAAACTTTATAGTTAGTCTTTAAGGTGCCACAGGACTTTGTTACCTCTGCTATTCCAGACTAACACGGCTACCTCTCTGATTACTGGTAGGTTGTTAGCACTGGTCTTTGGGCCACAGAAATTACCTTGTACATTAATTCACCTATTCTTTTCGCCATGGAGACCAGGAACATGACAAACTTTTCAACCCTTTTGTTAACAGCTATAATCGTAAATGTCTCTTGCAATTTAATTTCCTTAACTGTTGCTGGGAGAAAATGAAGTATTTGACTGTCAGCTACAGGACACACGGTTCTCACAGCTGTACACTGAGCAATGTGATTGGATAAGGAAGGATAAGAATTCTTCTGTGAATGGATAAGTATTGCATATATTTGTTTGCATTCAACAAGTCTTTAAAATCTTATTTTTGCAGATAAAAAACGCTACGTACGAGTTCAGTTCAGGGTTACCAGTGGATGGATACAGGCATCGTCGCCTGTCAACTTTTCATCAAGAAACTGGTGTTTTTGATCATGAACAGGTCTTGATAAGAATAAGTGATATTGATGGGAAGCTTTATCACCGTTATGGATCTTATTATCCATCACTCCACAAATTAAGTTGAAGTGCCCTTGTTCCAGGCTGCAGAACCAGTCGTTAAGGTTAGTGTGGCAGCTACAAAATACATTGACAGATATAGAAATTTAAACTTTTGTGTGTGTGTGTTTTCTTGCTACTGTTGCAGACATCATCTACCGGCCTGCTTTCATGTAACTCTTCAACTAGCAATGGCTGGAATCCAGAGCTCCCAGAGATACTTTCAGCACATTCACAGGCAGTTCTACACATGCAGTGATGCAGACACACGCAAACACACACACACATTTGGAAGAGATAAGTCCGTTACCCATTATAAGAAAAAATATATATATATTTATATCACTGCAATGGCACATTTTGTGTAAAATGTCACTTCAGCAATGTATATAGGCAGCTCACGTGAACTGGGTTCTGTGTCGCGGCATCTGACTTGGTGTCCATGGTAATACCTGTAGTGCTCTGTCACTTGCACTCAAACAAGATGCAGCAGTGACATGAGGAAGGTATGGTGTGTGGGGGGGATCAAAATATATAAATAAAACCATCAGAAGGAAGGGGGGGGGGAAATCGCAGAAGTCTGAAGGCTTTGATACAGTACATTCCTCAAATGACAACTGGAGAACATTATAGTCTTTTTGTTTTGTTTCAATGCAAAAAAGGAAGTTAAAAGTCCCCACTCTTCAGGGACTGATTCCACTTATTGAGAGTCTCTGTTCCCCAGAATCAGTGCTGGTGAAGCAGGGCTTGTGGAATCTGGAAGGCTTCATGTCTAGTCTTTTGTTCTCCCACGTTCAATATAATCAATAGGAAAGGCTGTGAGGCCAAGGAAGCAGAATCTATTATCCCTGTAAAAAGGAAACAGGAACACATTAGATCAAATACAAACTACTGGACAAATGAAGCTAAAACAGCACCTGGATAGCAGCCATTGGATTTCCTAACAAAGTTGCCACTGCATCTTACCCCTAGATAATGAGGATCCCTGCCCAGATAGGTGTGGAAATTGGTCAGTTTGCACAAGGGCACAACTGTCTTATTTTTTTTCCTTTTAAATTACACTTGTATGGTTATTATCTGTATTTAAGTGTGAAGACAATATTCTGGCTCCCTGAATAGTTTAAAGAAATAATATAAGAAGGAAAGGCTCATTAAAGTGCAGGATTTCCAACAGTGTTCTATGTGCTCTGCTCAGCAATGGTAGTACTAATGGAAGTCCAACCACTAACAGTGCCTTCTGTTACCCAAAAGTATGTCATTGTGTCTTCCAGGAGCAGCAGAGTTAATCCCCCACAAAGGTGTGAACAATGGAGGATCTCCAAATGCAAGGGAAGGAACAATTCCCACAGAAAGAGGTTTAGTAAATGGTTTATATTAGCAGGGGAACAGAGAATCACACCAAAGCCAATTGTGTATCTGCGCCTGTGTGTCAGCAGCAAGGATACAGTGGATCAACACTGCATTTCCTTGTAGCCCTGACCCACTATGCCATTCTTCCATTCCCACAGTGGCAAGCAAAGGTGTGTTCAGATGCTTATTATTGTGAAATGATGAATCCTAGACTTATTTGCAGGTAACATAACTGGGTAGGTCCAACAAAATTAAAAAACACTTCCAGGAGGTGGCGAAAATGACTTCCAAATGAGACAAAGGGAATTTTGTTTCAGAGTGGATGGAAAGTACAATTCACGTGTATATGTGAAGAATTCCCACTGGAATTCATGAACATCTTGTTGGCTAAGTTAATGGCAGTTTAGCCTCCCAATGACCAGTACACAGATAAGCGTGTGCTGTGTAGGCAATTTTCTACTAAAACAAAAAGACCCAATGCAAATTAAAAAAAAAAAAACAACTCATGGATTTATCAGGTCAATTTAGTGAAGTGAACTTCTTTTGTAACCCTTTTCTGCTAGGAAGCTTCCATATCCTTGTCAGCCTAATTGACAACCTGCCGTTTCCTAATGCAATGTCCTGAGTGGAAACATCATTCATTACAAAAAAAAAAAAAAGAAGGATCAATGGCTAGAGCAGTAAGCTATGTAGAATTGCCATTGTTCTCAATGCTTTGCATCATCAGGATAAAGATAACTGACACTATTTTTAGTGAAGAAAAAACACCTCTTTCCATTTACGTTCTGTTTTTACTACCCCTTCAGTAAATACGTATGTACATACACACACACACAAACACACTTTTCTCCAGTTAAAAACATGTTCATGTTCTTGCCCATGTACCACTCTCATCTGATTACTGTGAAGTTCAGTGCTGCCACTCACACTGTAAAATTTAGTTTCTGAACTGCCTTCACAATTTTCATATTACAAAGAAAATATTAAAATACTCTGACCTTATTGTTACTAGATGCCAACCACATAATTCTCCAAACTGTCCAGAGAATTGGGGACATTTTGTTTTTATTTAAAAGATAGCTTTGACTTTCTATAGCAGATTTACAGTAAGGGGAAGCTAAAATGTCTCTGAGCTGAACAAAGGATATTTGCTCACAAGTACAAATGTCAGATCTTTCAAATGAATCTCCAGGTCTTACATCCTCCAGCAAAATGATATTAAAACTTGATGGTCTAAGTAGTTTTTGAAACAAATCTCAAATTTCTCTCAAACAGAAAAGCTCTTATAAGTAATGTTGCAAAAAGTTTTTTACTAAATTGTGATGATTTTACAAGTCCGAATTTAGGATCCCACATTCTGAACCTGCTTAGAATAAGCTGGAGTATAGGGGTTGGGGAGAAAGCTAGTGGTTCAAATCAGCAAGTTATTGTTACAAGTGACAAAAAATGATGATAATGACTGTTGATATGACAAGTCTGACTTGTTCATTCAAGTCAGCTGTTTTGGATTCAGAATAAATACAGTGACTTTAAACTTCAACATACCAAGCTCAGTCAGTTTTGAAGCAGCTGTGACCTTGGAGGTGATCTCACCATTTTTGAAATGTGAAGTTCACCCTATAGTCTGTTATTCACAAAACTTTGCAAATCACTGTGCAGGGACATGAAAGTCCTCTTCTCTATACCTTCACATCAAAGCACAAATGGGTCTGATACTCAGGTACACCAAGGTCTGGCGAGATACTACTGCTCTGGCAGTGTAAGGGGGCCTTAAAGGGACCGTTCATGTAATTTATGCCCAATTTAAGGCCACTGTTTATAGAACAGTTTCAATGGATCTTAATACAAATAAAATTCAAGCCAAATGTATCTGGAGCTATCTTGATCTCACCAAACTGAATCCCCATTTGATCAAACAAAAATGCAGGGATCTCCTAGAGTAACATTTTTGTGTGATTCGTAGCCACCTATACACACTAGTTCACATGTGCAAAAAGAAGAAAAAAAAATGCATGTATACTTCCATTTTACTCCATTCTTGGTGACATAACACCACAGATGTGACAGCAGAGACTGAACTTCAGCCTAAAAGAAGGTCAGAGAGTTTGCTTTGATTGTTTTACCTAAGCGGCGTATATATTGTTTCCAACGACGGAGGGAAATGTTATATCAGTAGTTTCCCTCCAATGGTACATTTACCAGTACTGGTGCTTTTAGGCATTACTGCCTGTTTCTCTGTTTTCTCACCACTACTGTAGAGTCCAATCCTTCAACTACCAGTGAGAAATCAACAGGAACAGGGTCAGACTCTTCATGATGAACTGTGCACCAACATCATCTACTTCCCATTATCTGTACACATTTTAACCCACAAATGAGCTTGCAAGCGAGACTAAGGTTTGGAAGAGCCCAATTTCCATCCTCAGTGAAGAGTGCATGCAACTGAATGTGACTCAGTAGGAACAGTTGAACTTAGCCTGAGGCAAACTAGTACAGGTTTATCCAAAGTAATCGGGAACCACAATCCTACATGCATTTTCTTCCACACAGTGTTTACAGGTGACAGTTAAAAAAATAAAAACACCAGGAATAGAATGGAGGCTATACTTTTCACTGACCTTTTCAGTGTTGCAAGAGTGATTGCTCCTTCAAAGGGGAAAGGGATGTGAGTCTGGAAGTTTCACAGTCAAGATTGTCACAGCTGACTGTCAGTAAGATGTTTGCAAAAGGTTTACAGATTTACAACTCAGTATGGCACAACAACAGCCAATGACAAACCCCCCCAGAACTCCAGTTGTGTCCAGTAATTCTCAGGGTGGGTCACTCTTGAGCTCACCCCGTAAATGGGTAAATCACTAATTGAGAGGCACTGATCAGCCAAACAATATTCTCACTGAGGTTTCTGCGTGGTATCAATGACACGCTGAGTCTGCAGAAAATATCCTGGGGTAGATTCTCCATTCCAGTGAAAGATGCACAACCATGGTTTATCCCACAAATAAAAGTGTGGTTGTAATCCCCAGATCATCAGGGGAAGGAAAAATAATTATTTTTAAGCACAGTATCTGGCAGCAAACACAGCATCAAAACTTGAACGTGTTTATATTTATATAGATACATGTATTTTACATATCATTGATCAACAGACGCATATTCCAAGAAACAATTTGTTCCAGGTCTGGTTTAAAATGACGTCTTGTCATTTTGGTAGGGCCCCCTCCTCACGGTTTCAGCAATCTGTACATCAAGCAACGCTGCTTTATTTCAAAGGGCAAGGAGACGAAGTAAAAAAAGTGCAGTTCTTCAATTAAAGTGCATGGATGAGGTAAACTAATTTCAAGAGTTTGAGTTTATTCAGTACTGGCTCAGACGGGAACCATTCTGCCGTGCATCTGTTGCATTTGGGTCCGCATTGCCTGGACGCTGCTCAAAATCTTGTTCTGGTGCGCAACGGTGGTAATCCCAATTCTCGTCAGATCACTGATTAAAACAAGAAAAGAAGCAGAGGGCTGAGAACGTTGTGTTAAATGCTGACGCAAAGCAACATATGAGGGTGAGCCACATGAAATACTGCAAAAGCAAGGCAGATGTATAGAAATGTTTAATTAAATAACTGAAAGCATTGTGGAGGCATTTTAAAGTTCTACTTTATCCAAATGAAAGGCATTCCATTCTTTTAATGAGCGTAATGATATGCAGCACAAAGCAGAAGAAGCCGATTAAATCCAGATTTACCAGTGTTTGTTATACGCTGAGTACTTACTCCTGGTTCATATGTACCACAGCCTCTAAGGTTGTATAGCCAGCAGCTGTGAAGTTATCCTTATATCGATCCATTTTAATGGCCTGGAGCCAATCCCCAACAGAAACAACCGCTGAGAATTCCGGAGAACTCGGATCGAGCAGGGCAGTGTTTGGTCTAGGAACAGAAAGAACATGGGCAGACAACAGGTATTAGCTGATTAAGAGAACAAAGTTGAAACTCCACAATGATTATGCTGTGACTAATCAAAAAAGACCATCAGTTCACTGTAACTAGTAAAAATTGGGGCTCATGCACTATAAAATGTAACCAACAGCAAATTTAGCAACCATATAAGAACAGGCCAATTTGCCCCAAGAATGAATTTGATCCCTGGTATCTATTGTTGCCTTCAGTTGTAAATCAGATCTTTGTGGCCTTTATAATTTAAGCCCCAGATGTAACAACATTCATGAAAAACACATATTACAATGTGCTCAGCAAAGGATGAGGTCCTGAATGCTGTAACATGTTCAGGTTACTGTGTCTGCATCCTGCATACAGCAATTCAAGCACTTGCCAATCTTGTATAAGTCACGCCTCAGTTCAGCAACTATAGAAACACTACTTAGTTTCTATAGCGGAGGAACTGTGAGCTAAGAACCTGCCAGACTGGATTGGAGCTCAAACCTCAGGGAGAGTTCAGATCAGGCAGGTTTCTAGTCAGGTTTGCAAGCAGGTTTAGTGCATTCAAACAAACTCAGGACAGCAGGGAGTTAATCTCCTCTTTAATCAATCCATTTCTGATCAGCACGTGTGCAAAGAGTGGTGGGAATAATGGTAGCTTTGGACTTTTGTTTTTTCTGTGGAATGTGCTTCTTATTTTCCATTGTAGAGATTCTGGAATAATTATTTTAACAAATTCAGTGCCCATTTAATAGCTCATTTATTAATATATGTATTTTGAAAATTGCAATGTTTTTCTTTAAGACACTGTAAATTACAATCATATATCTAAACAAAGCAAATGCCATCTTGATCATTTATTTTAAAATGCACAGCATCAAAGACTAGGTATTCTGCAGTGCTGCTATATATTGTCCAGAGGGACTGGGTTCATGTTGATAGCACTTACACAACGCTGATCATACTTTCTTGCAGCCTGTTTAGTGCCCCTTTTCATATTATATATAATGAATACACAACAATTTACAGTCTATTATCAGTCTCAATATATAAAGACATACACATATATTTGTTTGAATTTCATGCTCTAAGAAGACTACAAACGGGATTTGGATGCAGGGAGAAGGGACACACAACAGGCTATAATAAACTATTTTAATAATAACTAAATGTAGTCAAAGACATGCTATCTGTGACTTGGAATCAAACCAAGTTGGAGGAGATTAAACAGTTGGTATTATGATTCTCTCCTCCTTAAATTATTTAAACCACAGAGGTGGATACACACGTCAGGCTACAGCTGCAATTAGGGCAATCTGGAGGAAGTGTGGTGATAGTGGCCTCAGAGGGCTAATAACCTGTCTTTGGTAATGTAAATGGTAAGCAATAGTCACCGAGGGATCCACTAGTTTAAAAGTGAAAAACAGCTTTTTCCATTATGCTGGCCTGCCAACGGCTGAATCAGGAACTGTCTGGCCTCTGTTATTGCTCCACTGATTCAGGGAGACTCATTCCAGGCAGCACAGAGAATGTATATCTTATTTCCTTTCTGTTCAGGGATCGGATCATGTTTAGGATTTTTTTTCCTCCACCCTCATTCTCTGTTCATTTTCTTCTCCCTCCAGACCCTTCCACTTATTCATTTCAAGCAGACTTAATTTTGCTTTAAAACCAGACCAAAACACTCTCAAATAAAGGTTCAGATCCTCAGCGGGTTTTAATTGGGGAAGTTCCACTGATTTTGAGAGTTCCATTGATATGCACCACCTGGATATCTGGCCCAAAATAAAGATCTCTTTAACACCTTTGAAATTTCTTTTGCAACATAACACAGGATCAGTAGAGACATGAAACTTTGTCTTGCCATAAAATCAAATTCAAATAATAATTAATCCACATCTTCACTGTGCCCACAAGGCTTTGGCTGTAATGCTATAAACCCTCATTTGCAAATCCTACTTACAGTTTATAAAACTTGATGATGTACTTTCCCCTTTAGCAAACCAAGTCATTCCTGCTAATTACATTGCACTGAAGCAGACCCCTTCAGGATCTTTTATTGAAAAAAAAAAAAAAAGACTCAGCATGTCTTGTTTTGTCAAGAAAACATTACTTGATTGCATCAGATCTTTTCAAAACCACCCTTAAATCTATGTTATAAAAATATTCAGAGACGGCAGGATAAAGCAATTGCTTTCCTTATGCAGCTTCTGCTTTAACAGAGCCAGGAGCATCTGGGCCCCACAGTGCGGTTGGATGGAAAGTCAGCGTAACCCCAATGGGAAACAACCTTCTGCTGGATAAAAAAGGCTATGCAGTCTAGCAAGCACTGTGAAGCATACCTTGACGTGAGCACAGAGGTTTAGGTGAGTTACAGCTTGCCTGTCACCTCTAATATATTCCCTCATAGATCACCATTAAGAAAGCACAGCTGACCTGGAGTTCTCAGTGCCTGTCCTCTTCAAGCTGTTGGGGTTGCGGATGAGTTTGTCCAGCATGTTGACAATCTGTCCAAATTTAGGCCTGTCGCTACGTTCCTTCTGCCAGCAGTCCAGCATCAGCTGATGGAGAGCGATGGGGCAGTCCATTGGGGGTGGCAGGCGATACCCTTCCTCAATGGCTTTAATAACCTACCCACAGAACCATTAAAGAACAGTTAAAGAACTTCACAGGCTGTAGCTGTTTATAAACCATTTTAGGTTGACCCTAAGCATGGAAACAAACCCACAACAAAATCAAACATGGAAAATAAAATTCAAACGCAAGCCATCGTTGAGGCCAACCTACTCTCACCATTTCCTTTTGCAAATTCAGAAATTAATTCAGGTTTAAAGCTAGTGAAAATAAGCGCATTTAGGGAACATCTATGGTGCAGGGAAGACAATCGCATGCAATTCAAACTCATGAATGGGAATAAATATTACAAACATTTGCGGCATTAGGTATGGCTTCTGAGCACACGGGTCTTCAAAGATGCTGCCCATTGATGAGCCACACACCAAAATAACCTAGACGATTATCGCTGTATTTCAGCAAAACTGTGAGGCCAAAGTTAAGATGCTGATCTTCTGGGATAGGGGTGAGAAGGAGCAATGCCACAGCAGGAATCCTGCAGAAATTTCAGCCAGTTTTGAGGATTGCACCTCAGAGCTAGAGCTCCCCCCACCCTTTCTCAGGGTGCAGCCTGTGCTCCCCCCCCCCACCCTTGAGCTAGCTCAGCTCCACTAGCAGTGCAATCTAGCACAGGGCCTGTTCTCTTTCCCCTGTTGTGGCTGGTTGATGTGCAAAAGAGAGGGGAAGCTTCCTTCCATCCTCTTCCTCGTCTTGCACATCCCCACCTGGACAGTCACAATCTGGCCTATTGTGTCAGTTAAAGTGTGCAGTTTACCTGTAACTATTAACAGCATGCAACCTGATCCAAAGCCTGACTTAATGCAACTACCTCACACCCTCTGTACATATGGCTCATTGCCAAACTGCCCTCAGATAATAATCTATGTGGTCATTCCAAGATCCTGTTCCTACTAGATGGTACTCACATCACAACCCTTTCCCCCCACCACAGCTGGAACTAATGGACACCTTTGTTGGCAGACTTATCAGAGAACAAAGATCGATGGTTCATGAATCAATGCTCCAGTAGACTGAATTATGCTGTTATCCGTAGAGCTGGTCTCATGAACTGTGGCTAATACACGCTGCCGGACAGTCTGGAGATGCGTGCATTGCCTCTGATCATTCTGAGAATAAGGAGAACTAGTGTTGTCTGGCCAGTCAATCCAGCACTTTTCACAAACCACCCACCCCTACTGCATGGCCTTTCCTTGTCTATGTAATTCTCTGTGTATGATAGGAGCTGCACAACACTTCTTCCTTTAGGATCTACAGACAACACCATAGCTACCTCACCAGTTTTTGGATCTATCTTGACCCTTCAGACAGGGAAGGCATCTGCAAAGGCACTCCTGTATTGCTGTGAATTACCTATCATTGCTAATGAAAATATATTGTGTTGCCAAGGTGCATCTGGTGCTTTGTTTCTTGTAAAGCCTTGATGGCTTCCTGTTGATACAGGAGAGCAAGGCAGGGTGCCAGAGGAGACATCCACATCAGAAAGAAATGTAATTAAATTCCTCTTTTTTAGATTAAATACCATCCACAGGTAAATGCTCTTTGAAAACGTTTAGCTCCACATAAGAAAGTGGATGACTTGTAAAATGTTATTTGACTCCATGACCATATATTCCAGTTAACTTTTTCCCCACTCCTTTATTTGTTTATAAAGCCTTTGGAAAAGGGATTATGGCCAGCCCATGGCTCATTTTCACAGGAAATATTTGTTTTATTTAGTAAAAATTCTATTAGTGCAGACCCTTATTAGTATTAAAGAACTCTTCTGAAATAGCAGTCATTTGTATACACCCCCTTGGAATAGGATGAAGTAGTCCAGATGGTACTGTTAAAAGGGACTTGCATAATTTAAGAACAGTCATTTAGTGAAGCTGCTTTTTAATGTCCTCTTGGGGCAACTATTCCATGGTCAAGCGATGCTTTGAGTGATAATCACAGTTATACCTTGTATGTGTTGTTCTAAATATTGTAAAAGAAATAAGATTATCTGAAAAACAAATAATAATTTCAGGTATACTAGGGTTTGAGAAATTAACTCTTAATGGGAAACCCCATAATTTCAAGTTTTTCCCCCCAATAGCCCTCAGCGAAGTTGAAGTTTAATATCAATATTCACATTGTCCTTTTCTTTTTAACATAATTATTTCTGCAAGGTTTTAAATGATAATTTATGAACATTTCAACTCTACTCCTCACTCTATTGATTTCCTTTAAAACTGCTTATAATTTTTTTCTAGAAATTATAACACATTGCAGAAAGTATAGAAGAAGAGTGATATACAACATGTAGACTCTGATTCAAGAAAACGTGTAAGCACATACTTCACTTTAAACATGTGGCTAAGTCCTATTGACTTTTAATGGGACTTAAAAACTTGTTTACGTGCTTTTCTGGAAAGGGATACTTTTTTGGATCAGGGTCCAGGCGTCTCTGGAAGTCACCTAATCACAGGTTCAGAAGAGTGCCTCATCTATGTCTACAATCCAATATAGCTTAACTTCATACAAAACTTACAATAGATGAACAAATAGATCAATTACAGGTCCCTTTTGGATGCAGGATACCAGACTTGATGAAGCAAGCATCTGAAGCAAAATGGAAAATTTTATTTAAGGACCTGATCTTACAACGGGACACATGTGGATAGAAGAGTTCATCCATGCTACTCCTGTTGCAAAATTTGGGCCTAACACATCACCACTACACTGAGAAGGGGAGGAAAGAATTAAAAATTAAAACAAAGAGGAAGAAAACATAAAACAACATCAGAAAGGAACTCACATCTTGATTGGACATATCCCAGTAAGGTCTCTCTCCATAAGACATCACTTCCCACATTACAATGCCATAGCTCCACACATCACTAGCTGACGTAAATTTACGATAGGCAATTGCTTCTGGTGCAGTCCATCTGATAGGAATTTTGCCACCCTATTAAAAACAGAAGACGACCAAGGCTGGTAAGCTGCTGGACTGATGCTTCATGTGGATGTCAGTGTGCTATGTCACTGGCTTCAAAACTGCAAGACAGATGCCATCCATCTGGTTTCTTTAGTCACAGGGATGCAAATAAGTAAATTGTTAAATGTATTTTTATCAGCCCACTGCCAGATTTCTGCTTAGGGCTACACTGAGCATGGGAAAAAAAACAGGAGTTTATAAGGCATATATTAGAGGATTAGTATACAAAACAAATAAGTACACACTGTTAGTGCAAGGCCTTGACTATTTTATTACTTGCCCATCTGACCTACTTGTCCCAGCTCCAACAAACTGGGCTTAAGAGACTTTTTTCCCCCAGAATAGTGAAAGAAAGAGAAGATTAGCTGAGAAGCTGTATGAAATACTGTGCTTTTCCCTATGGACATAGTCCATCCATAGGGATATTGTCACATAACTCAGAAGTAGAGTAAATCAGCCTTCTGGCTGCTACAGCCAGCAGAGGAACAGTTAAGGTATAGTATCATGTAACAGGACCACTTCTGATACCAGCTAACATTGGGGAGAGCTTTTTTTATTGCATTTTTTGAAGTGCGCACAAATAAAAAGGCTCAGGCACCTGAATTGGGCCACTGGGGTTAGGTAATGGTTTAAAAAGAACTCCATCCCCTTTATCTGATTTTGCCTTGAGTGATGCTGTGCCAGAGATTTCTCCTTTTGTTTATGCTAATGCACAAGGTGTTTTTAATTGAGCTTTAGGTTTCCTGTAGTCCCATCTGGGAACATTACTGAAAGCTGAACAAAGATGTTTTTTCTTCTTTATTATAATTTATGTTGTTCGGTTTCTTTTTCTTTGCAGTTTCTGGAGACACTTTTTGGTCCCAACTGCTTGTCCTTTGTCTCTGTTTACTTGGCTGATAATTTATTGTCCTTTGTCTGTCTGTCAAGTGTTTAGTGTGGGGCTGTTCTAGACCCCTTGGAAAGCAATGGAAGTCTTTCCACTGACTTCAAAGGGCTTTAGATAAGGCACTATGGGAAAGCATATATGCATTAGGATGTCTTTTTTGTTTGTGCCTACATGCTTTAGGATGCTTTCACTTCAATGAGTTAGAATCCTGATGGGGAATACAACAGACAATTATGTTAAGATAGGACAAGTCCTTTAAAAAAAATTAAAAGAAAGCACTTCACTGTATTATCTATGACCATGAAGCAAACTCCCTTCTTCTGTCAAACACAGATGTATGGACATGGCTTATGTGAGCTTGTTATTTTAAAAATTGTCAGCAAGCTCAACATTTTTTTAAACTGCTCAAGTACAGTGGAGCTCATCCAAATGTTCCCGGCACTTCATTACTGATACTAAAAGAAGACAATGTACTGTAATGCAAATTACACCAATTCACTGCCGTTTACTCTGAGAAAACAGAGTACTATATTTGCACTCACTAAATTCAAAAGGGAGGCTTTTCAATAGTGTGTGTCTTGCCATGGTATATTTGTCTATACTTTTATTTGCTTGAATACAGCTTTCCAGATCTCTGTTTCAGCCCCCCGCTCTCTCACCACCCTTATTAATGGGAAATACCAGGGTTAGCCAGCATTTAATACTACAATACTATGTGAGTCTATCTTTCCCCATAATGAACTGTGAATTCATTAAAGGATGAGTATAAGGATTAATCTACAAAAAACTGAGTACTGCTGACAATCTATGCATTCAGGAGAACAGATGGAGAATGGCAGATATTTAAAAATGAAACAACTAGCAATTAAAGAAAGACTTTATAAAAATCTCTTACTTTTTTCCTGGTGCATGTTAATTTCAAAGGTGTTGGTAATGGTCGGAATATTGTTGGTGAGTAGCAGTTTTGGTATCATTACATGCAGAATACTAAAACTAGGGATAGCAAAATTAGTAGCACTATGCTGTAAAAATTCAAATCTACTCCCTACTTTTTCATATTTAAATATTAATTTGCATATTATTAGTAATGAACAGAAAATCTTCATCGTGTAAATCAGGGGTGGGCAAACTATGGCCCGTGGGCCACATGTGGCCCGTCGGCTATTTTCATCCGGTCTGCGGGCTCAGGCCGGAGGTGTGGGGCAGGCCCGGCCGGGAGCACAGGGAGCCGTGGGGCCCCGTTGTCTCAGGCCCTGGGCCGAGCTAAGCAGAGGGAGCCATGGGCCCCCCCCCCCCCAGCCAAGCCCAGCAGCACATGCCGCTTGGCCCCATGCTCCCTGGCCGGAGGCCGGGTGGAGTGCAGAGAGCCACGGGTCCCCACACTCCTGGGGTGGGGGCCGGGCTGAGCGTGGGGAGTCACGGGGCCCTGAACTCCCTGACTGGGGGCCGGGTCAAGGAGCACCTGGCTGTTTAAGGTAAGCAGGGGGTGGGGTGGAGGGTTAGGTGGTGAAGTCCCGGTGGGTGGTGGTTAGGGTGGGGGGATATCGGGAGGGGGCAGTCAGGCAACAAAGCAGGGGGGCTTAGATGGGAGGTAGGGTCCGGTGGGTGGTGGTTAGTGTGGGGGTGGGGATCTCAGAAGGGGGCAGTCAGGGAACAAAGAACGGGGGGCTTAGATAAGGGGTGGGGTTCTGGGGCAGCAATTGTGGGGGGGGGGTTCTCCGGAGGGGGCAATCAGGGGACAAGGAGCGGGGTGGCGTTGGATGTGTTGGGCATTCTGAGGGGGGCAGTCAGGGGGCGGGAAGTGGGTGGGGGTTGGATAAGGGGCGGGGTCAGGCTTCCCTACCTGGCCCTCCCCACAATTTTTAACCCCAATGTGGCCCTCAGGCCAAAAAATTTGCCCACCCCTGGTGTAAATGGTCTTTGTAATTTATCAGCCATAAACTGCTTATCGTATAAACTGCTTAGGGGTTAGACATCTTAAGAAGTTCTTTAATCACAATTAGAACAGAATCCATTTTAGGGGCAAGAAAAGGCCGTTCAGATCATCAAGGCCCAAATTCTGCAAACACTTAAGCACACACTTATATATGCACACATGCGTAGTACCACTAAATTCAATGGGACTATCCACATGCACAAAATTAAGCACTTGCAGAAACATTTGCATGCGTAGGACCCAAAACCCTAATTCCAGGTCTCAAGCTAATGTGACCAACTCTGAGCACACTGAAGTCACTTAATGAAGACAATGGGCTGGAACCTAACAGAGGTATATCGATGACATTGCATTGAAATCAATGGATCTATACCGATTTATACTGGCTGAGATCATGGCCCATTGTACACTTTTATGTAATGAAACAGGTTTTTATGTGTGCCTGAGATTATTTAAAAACAAAAAAAACAAAAAACAAAAAAACAAAAAAAACTGTTTTGTAAGGAAGAAAAGGCCTTTTCCTGCCTTACCCTGGTAGTATAGGCTGCTTCAGGATCATCTTCCAGTACACGAGACATGCCAAAGTCAGACACCTTGCAGACCAAGTTGCTGTTGACTAATATATTTCGGGCAGCTAGATCCCGATGCACATAGCTCATGTCGGACAGATACTTCATTCCAGAACCAATGCCACGGAGCATTCCCACCAACTGGATTACTGTAAATCTGCCATCATTTTTCTGCACATAGGGAAGTGGGGGAAAAAATCACATAGCATTAAGTTAAAAGCTACATTACTGCCACAGCTGAATCTGGCAAAGAGCACACCTCTAGATCTTCATCTTGTTTGAAATGAAATGCAATGTTATTTCCTCACCCTCCTGACTAGTGTCTATAATTCACCAGTAAAGTACAAACCCAGAGGTTTTGTCATTGCTTCCTGTGATGTATGGAATATATCCAGTTTTAATGAATCTACAGCATTGCAATGCTTTCAAAAATGGAATAAATCAAAAGTGCTCCCTATTAAACATGGATTATTTAAGAGCCTACATTTCAAATGTTACATCTACTCTATATCCCTACACCAGCTAATGGCAGCAGTAGAAAAAGATATTAAAAAGCATTTCCCAAGTATAAACATTCTTATGTTTATATTCTCTGTATCCTTCCACCACCTAGATCAAGAATAAGGAATCAGAGAGTGTTTCCCTATGTAAAATCTCTTTGAGTTTATTATAAAGCAATCACCTACCCTGAGGAAGGCATCCAAGGAACCATTCTCCATGTACTCAGTTATGATCATTACTGGTTTACCTAGAGTTTGCAAAAAGGAAAACACAATTCCTTGATGAACACTGATGTTAATGAGATAAAAATGGGTTGCATATGATTTTACTGCCAAGACACCTGTCTTGAACAATCTAATTTAATTTAAAAAGCACCAAGCTTATGCCTCAGATGTAGGGATTTGGAAAAGAAATATTATGGGACAAGAACATTTAAGGGTTCCATCTGGAAGGTTAACCCTTTGGGTGACTTGTTGACAAGGTTTTTAACTAAAGTGGCCTCGAGTCTCGGGGGAACCCATGAATGGATAATTGGTCGCTAAAGAAGAAGGGAGGGGGAAACCAGATAGAGCTGTTTAAAACTGAAAGATCATTAGGATAATTAAATTATTTGCTAGAATATGCATTTTCTTTTAGAGGCAGACTCAGTGAGCACTTGGATCCCTTTTCTTCTTTTGAAAAATCAAAGCTTCAGGGGAGTGGAAAGCTGTCAGCAGCTAAAAGATATTCAGATGCAGCTTGAGATTTGAGCATGCAAAATATGAACTCCTTCCCCCGACTTTCTCGGTCCAGAATCCTGTGTGTCTCACTATTTCTAAATGAGCCTTCTCCATTTCCCTCAGGAAATAAACGATTCAATGAATTGTGTCAAATATGGGGTCAGATGCAGTAGCAGCACTCATCTTTCCATAGTCCAATAGAGAAAAGCTAACTTTAAGAAATGTAAAAAGAAATATTGTGTTACGGACATAGAATGGTGACTAGAAAAATGAACTATCTCATAATAATAATTAATTAATTAATATGTACATGCAGAATGCTTGACGTACAAAGTTACATGGTCCTGATCCTGCAAGTGAGAAACCCCAATGATTTCAATGGACTAAGCATGCATCATATTCAGACTCTGTGTTTGAAGGACTGAGGCCAATCTAATTACTTCTGTTTTAAAGATGCCCAATGAGAGGCATAAAGAGATTAAGTGACTGCCAAGCGCAGTCCCGAGAGAGGCTATGATGTGAATTTTACAAGGATATCAGTTCCCTCAACCCCAACTGAAGTCAGAGACTTGGGAGTGCTCAGCTCCATGGTGAATCAGGCTCCACATAGTGGCAGTCAGAAACAGATACCAGGATTCCTGCCTCTCTGCTCTCATTGTTAGACAACACTGCTTCTTCCTTCAAAAAAAGAGAAATTCCTGTCCCTGAGAACATTTGCTTTTGTATTTATACTGACAGGAACTGCTTCGAACAAGGGAATTTTATAGGGGAGAGAGGGTTCAACCAACCTGTGACCTAAACAGCAGATGCCTTCAATATAAAGATAGAGCTGAGTTAGCAAAAACGCTCAACTTTTCCTTGCTCCATTCACCAGCAGTATCTGCTCAGAACAATCAACTATTAAAATTGGCCATCTGTAAAATATTTTGGCGCTGAAAAGCTCCCATAATTATTTCTACATCAGTGCATTTTTCACTCCACAGAATGCCTCCCCCTTGTAATTCTGCCAGAGGTGTGAAAAATCCACACCCCCTGAGCACTGTAGCTAGGCTGACCTCCCGCTTCCACGCCCCATGTAAACTCTGATATACGATGGAAGAATGCTTCCATCAATCTAGCTAATGGTGTTCCTACAGCATGGAGAAATCCCCTTCCTTTGATGTGTCTGCACTGTAGGGTTATGCCAGCATAACTTCAGTGCCATAATTATGCCATGAAAGTCCCTGTTAATGTAGATGCAGCCTACCATTTCAGCCAATGCCAAAAACTCATTGTCATGATCACGTCACCTTTGCTTATGCAGACGAATATGTGTTTGAAATTGTAATCAGGCAGCTGGATACCTACTCATCTGATTTGCATGAACAAAGGTAAGCCCTGAGCAAAACAATTATGTGTGTGTGATCTTAAAAGCCTTGGCTGAATATTTGCATTCTTACAGAAAAAGGCTGGGGTAAGCTATCACTCCCCCTCTTTCTCCATACAGGAAAATCCACCTATCTGAGCATTCATCAGTAAGAATGGAAACCACTCTAATCCAATCTGCATATTTCCCCATTTCATTTACCCTTTGCAACTGTGACCGGTCATTCCACAGAACAAATACATCTAAATGAGTTTTAATTAACCTCCCTCAATCAAAATACACTTTGTCAATTTCAACGAAAGGGAGACTCTCTTTCAGTGCATTAACACATAATTCCATTACTCAGGCCCTGCTTGAGTAGTGGTGAAGTGGGAGAGGGTGAGAGAGGCTGGGGAGGGAGCAAGTTACCATCATCTAGTCAATTATGAAAGTACTTGACTAGCAGCCAATAATGCATTTGTACTTTCCTGCTTCCTCTCTTCCAGCAGCCCCATCCACTCCACCTCCACAATTCATCTTGCATTTTAGTTTTCAGTTTATTAAATGCATTCATTTATCACAATGTTCAGGAAACCTACAAGAGGAATTGAGATGAATGTCTTCTTAAGTAGCCCTGTTTACCAAACAGCAACAGCTCTGAGATGCCCGAGCTGGCTTGTAGCAGAAGCGCTGCTTCCTGGGAGCCATATGACAGGACGCACTGGGGTCAGCCTACCACCTCCTCAGTGAAAATGTTAAATCATTTTAATTCGGTGAGAACTGCATTATGCAAATGCCTCCAGTCATTTATAACTGTACCAGCTGTACTAGCTAAGGGGTTTTAGAGCCTCAGTGGGATTCCCATACAAAGATCCCCCTGTTGCTTCTCTCTTTTCCAGAAATGCTATGAAAATCAGAGTCTGTAGCAAACACACCACCACCTACTCAGAAATCCCCCCTCCCTTTTTAAAGGGAACAGACCTGCATAGGTATTTAATTATAATATTATCTTTTAATTAAAGTACCCAGAGCCTTAGCAAGGCCTGGTAAGCCACAGGCAATAGTAGTCAATGACTTTTTTTCCTTGTGGAATTTGTATTTAAAAGAAAACAATGATATTCTATACTAATTACATTTCTAATCACAGCAAAAATCATGCACAATAGAAGGGGGGAATTCAAGGATATAAAAGAGAAACTTTCAAAGGCACAAATGGGAGAGAGTTAGGAATCCAACTCCCATTTGACATTCCAGAGGGTCCAACTGAGATCTTCCCTAAATAAAATATTCTTATTGTCACTGATTTTTTTCCACACTTTAGCTCATTTCTAATGTTAGGTCATTAAAAATTATGGGCTCTCCACTCTCACTTTAATCAGCCACTTTATTTCATTATCCAGAGATCTTTTTAATTAAATGCCATGCATTCTCACTGCTGTGTTAAGGGTTGAATGCACAAATCCCATCCACTCATAACAATGGATGCAGAGGGTTTGTTTTGCTACTACACTGCACTGAAAATGAACCCCTAAATCTAAAGAATTCTCTACTTTAAGCACTCTGTAGCATGTTCTGCAGCTATGCATTGTATCTGGAGCACAGCCATCTTAAACAGTAACCACCTCCAGTACAGTCTCAGTGGTGCTTTATGAAGTCAGACCCACACGGGTCTCGCAGGTGTATTTCAGTTCTGGCTTAAAAACAGCATCTGCTTTGCTTTGTCATATTCTTATTGAGACAGAATTCAAGGACTAAGTGAATGCTAACAGGCTTTAAACAAAATGATCGACCAGGTGTTACAGTAAATGGAAGCACAGCTATCACAGTCATAAATCAGAGACAACATATATGCAATTCTCATACTAAAATAAAGACTACTTTATTTCAAAGACCTGCTTCTCTCAGGTACGCCTCGTGCTTCAAAGCACACCAACACTGTAGTTTTGTTTTGATTTTTTTTTAAGTATTTAAAATGCTTTGCTTACCATCTGCCTTCACCTATCTTGTAACAAGCAGCTTATTCTAGCAAAGGTTTGAAAGATGCCTGCCTGGCATACCAAAAAAACCTGCAGTATTAATTCCCCCTAAAAAAATCTTGCACAAGCTGCCTCCAGATAGGGAATCAGTTGAAACTATAAACCCATTTATAGCTGACAACAAGATTAATGACTTGTCCTGCACTGATTTCCTCCTATTAGCTATCAGTGAATCTGCTCCATCTGTCACTTAACAGGAGGAAAAATATGCAGATTTAAGTTCCCAATGACTTCCAAAAATTGGCCTTGTCACAGAAATGACCTACTTACATTTGGTAACTACGCCTTCCAAATGGATGATGTTGGGATGGTCAAATTGTCCCATGATGCTGGCTTCACTTAAAAAGTCCCTCCTCTGTTTGTCAGTGTACCCAGCTTTCAGAGTCTTGATAGCAACACAGATCTCTCTCTTTCCTGGTACTTTGAGCCGTCCACTGCACACTTCACCAAATTCACCTGCAGGAGAAAGACCAAACAATCAACCATGAACATGAAACACATGTGATCCTCTGTAGCCAAAATGAAATTGTCAATGGACTTCTGAAAAGTCCTGTTCATTTTAGGGAGTTGTTATAGTAACAACAGTTAGATCTCAAGGTACCTAAACACCAATGAAAGCTATGCATTACAAAAACAGATTTACTGCACAAACACAGACGTCTTGAAACTTACCCACACCTATGACTTTTTCAATTTTTATACAGGAGGCATCAATTTCCTTGGCAAATTCCCGCACAGCTTGGTTTGGATCCTCATATGTAAAAGGATCCACATATGTTCTCACACCTGCATGACAAAAATGCTTTATTTGATGTCACTGATCAAATGCTGCTGAGCAGAGAACATACAAGGAGTGAATTCTTAATGGTATGCAACAGTGAAGAAAGTGTCCAGTAAAGATTCACCCTGACAGTACTGACTGAATAAAGAAGAAAGGACTTAAGGAGATTATTCTACCGTGTGATTTATTTTTAAATGCAAACATTTAATTTCCCATCTATTGAAACACAGCATCAGGCTTTTAGCAGTGAATGAACGCCATAAATCACTGATATCGGTAGCCGGCCAACTAGCTGGCTGCACTTGGCAAGGCAACTCCCATCTTTTCATATGCTGTGTATTTATACCTCCCTACTGTATATTCCAATTCATGCATCTGATGAAGTGGGTTTTAGCCCATGAAAGCTTAGACCCAAATAAATTTGTTAGTCTCTAAGGTGCCACAAGGACTCCTTGTCATTTTTGCTGATACAGACTAACATGACTACCCCTCTGAAACCTATTTAGATACTGTTCATTACATTGGTTGTTGGCTGTCTTGTCATGGCTTCATGCTCCAGCTACAGCCTAGCTTCCCTTGGCTCCCTGTTCCCAGCTGGGTTGTGTTTGCCCAGCTCCCCACTCAGGGAGCTGAGAAGCATGGGTGGCTGCCGCTCACTCCCCACTCCTGGCAGAGTATGGGGAGCCAAGAAGCCCGGGCTTCTGTCCGGTGGGAATCTGGGCTCCCCATGGAGAGCTGTATGGAACTGAGATCCCTGACTCTCAACCCATCCTACCCCTCCACTCTGCCCCTCTTCAGTGGGTGGAAGCGTTCCTAGTAAGGAGCTTCCCCGTCGATAGAGGGAGGGTAATGTGGACATCAACCACTGCAGTAGTTACTATGATGGCTGTAGGTCAACTTAAATCTATAGTGTGAACATGCCCTCAGAGAATAAAGTATGCATAACTCCCATTTTTGGACCAGGGGAGTTCTGAGCTCAGACCCTCAGCTTGAATAAAGCTAGAAACAACAGCATGTTCAGTCACTGAGACTGTATCTACACTACAGAACCGTACTGCTTGTGGTGGAGATGCTCTAAGACGACGGGAGAGAGCTCTCCCATGAGGTTAATAGCTCCTACCTCTGCGAGAGGGGGAAGATATGTCAACAGAGCAGCTCTCCTGCCAACACAGCGCTGTCTAAACTGGCGCTAAGGTTGGTATAACGTATGTTGCTCAGGGGTGTTGATTATTCACACCTCTGAGTGACGTAAGTTATAATGAGGTGTAGACAAGGTCTGAGGAAGGAATGCATGCCTCACATTTCCTCTTAAGCACCTGCTCTGGACCAACCTGAAGCATCTTTGACATATACTGGGCAGAAAAGCATGCCCATCATCTTCAGCCAGAAGCAGTCACCCAAACCTTTGAGTGAGAGGGAATAAAAAAAATCTCCCCAAAAATCCCAAAGGTTTTTTTAATAAAGCCTGCCATTCAAAGTTTCCTTGCTACTAGATGCTTCATTTTGGCAGAGGAGGGTTTCAACAAGGAAAACAGTGAAATATTCATCTCTAGAGGAATGTCATTCTTTATTTTCTAAGCGTAAGAACACAGACATGCTTTGTGAAGCAGATCAAAAAAACCCAAGCACCAGTGCCTTTTACCTTGATTCAAATGTTTCTCCTCATCTGCCTCTTGCTTAGCTTTACTGTACTTACTGCGTCTGTTGGGATGAAAAAAGAACATTACAATTTAAAATAAATCTCTTAATTTAGGAGATGAACTCAGCATCTTCTTGACCTGCCAAGACTTGAATTGCTGTACCTGCCAAGACCCACCTATGTTCTGGGTTTGTCCTACAACAGTTGATGACCTAATTTATAACCACAGCAATGCAAGAAGCGGCATTCGTTACACAGCTCTAGGTGTTACTGTCATCAACAAACACAAAAACTTGAATTTAAATCCTTCCATTCAAGAAAAAGAAGGAGGTTTGTTTTGCAGCTACTTTTCTTTAAAAACACAGATCTTTGTAATTCTGAAGTGAAGTTTTGAAAGGGGACCCAATTAGGCCTCCAGATTGTTTTTTTTTTAGCATAATTAAGTGTGGATGCAAATGCTAACATTTAGATGTCTAACTGATTGATTTGCAAGCACAATCAGGCGGACATCTAAATACTAGCCTTTGTACCCACTTCTAATTGCACAAAATTAAGGGTGGAATTTAAAAAGTAAGCCCTTTCAGTCTACACATCTGTGAATATTAATATGATAGGTGGTATAGCATATTAAGTTTACCCATTATTTCTACACATAAACCAGTTATGATAGAATATCAGAGTTGGAAGGAATCTCAGGAGATCATCTAGTCCAACCCCCTGCTCAAATCCCCAATTAAATCATCCAACAGATTTTTGCCCCATATCCCTAAATGGCCCCCTCAAGGATTGAACACTCAACCTTAGGTTTAGCAAGCCAATGCTCAAACCACTGAGCTATCCCTATATTATTTAGGACTTTAATTTTTTTAAAAAAAAATCTAGTTTAGCTTTAAGCAAAGTCTGTGTGTATTTGAGAGAAGTTAATACCAGCAACATCTCTGTAGTGAGGATTTATACCAAAAGCTGCCAAGTCTGGATCTATGGTTACATTTGGCCCATTATAAAGTGGGGATGGGACAGTTGAAAAATACAGAGCCAGATCAAAAGTCAAAGGTATGCAAAGCTGGGAGTGGTTGTTGCCTACTACTCCACTTGCTTGCTTCTGTTTCGGCCTCCCAGTCTCTGACCTCATGACACTGACCTCCTTTGTAAAACACTCTGAGACCTACTACATCAGAACTTAAGAATGGCCATACTGGATCAGACCAAAGGTCTATCTAGCCCAGTATCCGGTCTTCAGACAGTGCCAGATGCCCCAGGGGGAATGAACAGAACAGGTAATCATCAATTGATCTATTCCTGTCACCCATTCCTAGCTTCTGGCAAACAGAGGCTAAGGACACCATCCCTACCCATCCTGGCTAATAGTCATTGATGGATCTATCCTCCATGAATTTATCTAGTCGTTGGTTTTTTTTAACCATGTTATAGTCTTGGCTCCACATCATCCTCTGGCAAGGAGCTCCACTGGTTGACTGTGCACTGTATGAAAAAAATACTTTCTTTTGTTTTAAATGTGTTGACTATTAATTTCATTTAGTGACCCCCTTCTTGTGTTATGAGAAGGAGTAAATAACACTTCCTTATTTACTTTCTCCACACCTGTCATGATTTTACAGATCTCAATCATATCCCCTCTTCATCGTCTCTTTTCCAAGCTGAAAAGTCCCAGTCTTATTAATCTCTCCTCATATGGAAGTTGTTTCCCTATCACTAATCATTTTTGTTGCCCTTTTCTGAACCTTTTCCAATTCCAATATATCTTGTTTGAGGTGGGGCAATCACATCTGCATGAAGTATTCAAGATGTGAGCATACCACAGATTTATATAGGGGCAATATATATTTATCTTTCTTTCTTAATGATTCCCAACATTCTGTTTGCTTGTTTGAGTGCTGCTGCACTTTGAGTGGATGTTTTAGGAGAACTAGCCACAATGACTCCAAGATTTCTTCCTTGAGTGGTAACAGCTACCGATGAAAAGTACTACACATCAGAGCTAGGTATTGTTATATAGTATTGCATGGGATCAAATGCTGCTCCTACTGACATCAATGATGAAACTTCCAACAGTCCAGACTGGGTCTGGCTGGGCAAGGAGACTGGGGCTGGAAGTCAGGGTGACTAAAATCAGATTAAGAAACCTGTGGGGAGACTGGGACTGGCTAAGTAAGGAGACTGGGACTAGGAGCCTGGGGGTTGGGGGAGTGAGGAAATGAGTGAAATGGACCCCAGGACTAGGAGCCTGGGGAAGAAGACTGGAGTGGCCAGAGAAATAGAATGATAAGGAATTGAAGGGTGGGGGGAAACCGGAACTTGGACATGAAGTGGACTAGGACTAGGTAGGAGAAGAGAATGGGACTGGGTTGAGGAGACTGGGGTGGAAAAAGACAGGACAGGAGCAGGTTGAAGGAGATAGTGTGGTAGGGGGTCACGTTTGGGGAAGAACAGAAAGAAGGATCTGTGATTACCACAACACTTTCCCCTCCAGAGCCTGGAATGAACTCAGAATTCCTAAAGGCTGTCAGCAAATACCTGTGTTATGCATTGACAAAGTACATCACATCTCCTTTCTGTGTTTCTCCATAGAGAAGATGAAAACCTATGTCTGCTTATCTGTTTCTCCAGTAGCTAAAGTGGCACTTCCTAACTTCGGAGTGCTTGCTTTTGCAATCATAATGGTCTTCTAACACAGTTTGTTGCGTGCAATATGCTAAATAATTTGCCAACAACATTGAGATGAAAAAACACCAAAAAAGTCTCACACTGCCCTTGATCCAAGACTCACAGTTCCCTATAATGTCCTGAGAATTGTAGTCAGCCACCAAGAATCACACATGCCACAATGCCTGTGAAGTTCTTGCTTTGCTAAGTCAATTAAAAACCCAATACAAGGAAACCATTAAAAAGAACCTCTAAATCCAAATGCAGAGTTAAGCCGTTTTCATTGGGGACTGACTGCTGCAGTGAATCAAGGGACCAAATTCTGCTCTCATTTACAGGGAGTGAAGAGGGTTGCATAGGGTGAAAGTCAGTACAAAATGTAACCTAATGTCTATAAGTGTATAATAGGAATGGACCTTCAGCAGAGAGGAACATGTCAGCACTGCTATTGCTGGGCATGCATAGAATGGTTTCAGTTAATTAAATGATCACCTGCCTAACTTAGGAAAAGTGTTATTCTGAATCTTAGGTCTGACCCCTGCAACATAACACAATTAATATTGACATGCAGAAGTGAGAAATGAAATGCAAATGTATGTTACATGAAAGTGACTTAAGTATTAAAATATCCTTTTTATCTTGTTTAAAAACTTCCCTCTAAACCCTACACAAAAACTAGCCCAAAACACCCTAGGACACATAACAAGCAAAAGGAAACACAGGAATTACTGTTCAAGCAATATAATTGTAGCATATTAGCTTTTAATAATACCTTCCAAACTAACTACCAGCTTCTGCTTCTATCTTTGTCACCTGTTGACCTTTTCTCCTTGGCTTGGGGCGGGACACTGCTGTCTACAATTGTCCCTGGGTTAAAAAAAAAAAAAAAAAAACTCTGGAAGCTCATTATTCAGTCATTGAGCCATAGGGAGGAAATCTGGACATGAACTGACATCCACAGAGAGCTCACCTGAATGACAGAAGGAAACCTTTGTCCCACCAGGTTTGAATTCCATAATTATAGGGATTTAAGGGGTGGTGATTAACTAGGGGCAGTGTTCAGGAAGAGAATACAGAAGCTTTCACAAACTACAGGGGTCAGAGATGCAGGCAAGTCTACAGGTGGGACTTGGGAGATAAAGAAGGGGTGGGTTTTCCCCCTATAGGCCTGCCTCACAAACAACAAAGGGGAGGGGGGATTAGCATGTATTGTGGTGAAGCAGCATGCACTCTGGGCTGCTCTCTCAGCCTCTGCATGGCTGCTGGCACCTTTACCATTTACAAACAAAAGAGGAGCTGAGGGTTAGAGCTGCTCTGATTAAAATACTGCCAGGAGAGCACAAGGCTATGACTGAGGTAGACTGGTGTTCCCAGGCTCATTAGCAAAAGGTGGGCAACTCATTCAGCTAAATACCCACCACCTGCCTCAGTGAGTGGTGGAATTTGATGGGGGCCAAGAGTGAAGGGGGACAGCCACTGAGGGACATCAGGTAGCTCCTGCCCCAGGAGTCCCTGGCACCCACTGGCTAGCTTGGGGGGCAGCATTCCCCAGCTCTCAGGATTTAACCTGGGGTGGGGGCCATGTGGAGCCTTTTTCAGCTCCATTCCAGCAGTCCCACCCTACCTATCCTAAACTAGGAATGGGCACCTGGCCTGACAGATGCTACTAGTTTGGCTAATCACCCATTTGAGGGGTCAGGAAGGATTTTTTTCTCCCATAGGCCAAGTGACAGAGGACATGGGAGTTTTTTGCTTTCCTTGCTGTACCGATACTAGAACCAATTAAAGGCCTGGTGTAGGAAAGTGTGGGTGATGGGCACGTAGCACTCCTTGCTTAGTAGTGCTAAAGTTTAATAAAAGCTCCAGCCTGCCACAAAATTCCTTGCCTGAGTCTGTCTTCATTTTGTCGCTGTGTCTGCAGCAAATTCAGAGAGCGGAAGGTAAACCAATCTACTAGCCAAGAGACCTCTTTACGGGACACATTTGTTAAAAAAATAATCATTTCATTAGATAACCAAAAAAGGATTAGTAAAAGCCATCTTTCTCCACTCAACTCCACTCTGAAAATAAAGCCTCATCCTCCTGCTCCAAATGTTCTCCAAAAGCTACATTTGAAACAGTCTGAATATAGCGGTGTGCTTGTAGGAAGCTTTGTAGAAATGCTCAAGCTGCCATCAGTCCTTTGCTGTATGAATTTACATGACTTAATCTATGCAAGTTTAAACGAACACTTACGTGGATTAATTCTAATGTTAACCCTCCCAATGACAGAAGAGAACAACATATTCTCGGGCTGCCGGAGATAAGAGATGGCAGGGTCCTTAGGAAAGTTTCTGACGTGAAGATGATTTTTGGTTTTTTTAACCACTGATTTAATGCTAAATGACAATATTAATCCCAATTTCAAATGTGGACACCCTACACAGATATCCTGATCCCACATCTGGATACTGATATCAGTACAACTACCCAGAATGGAGGTTTGTATACTTAAGTGCAGACCTGTTGGCACGACTATGAGATTTAGACCAGGTGTACACTAGAAAAGTTTTGCTGATGTAGCTAACACCTGCAAAGCCTTCTGGTGCAGGAGACTGGGTGAGCAAAATAAGATGTGCTGGCAAAAGTCCTTTTATGCTGGTATAACAATGTTTACTCTTGGCCTTCTGTTAGTATAGAAATGTCGCAAAAAATCACCTCTCCTACCAATATGGACATACTGGTAAAAGTTTCTAGTGCAGATCTGGCCTCAGGTGCCCCATTAAGGCACCCACTTTGGAAAACTGGGATCTGTTTATCAATAGCTACTTTCAACTACTGGAGCGAAATGTATGAAGGCAGGTAGAACTATGATAAACATCCTAAATGTACTGATATTCACAGAACATCCCATGAAAGAGCTTCATGGTTTTTTACTGCCTTAGCATTTCATTTACTTTGTTATGTCTTTTCTCTTTCACAGCCTCTTTAAAACCTACTGAGGCAGATCTGTGGGACATCTATGAACCCACTGTCACTTGACTAACTTATCTGCATTCCCACCAGCACTTAGGTCAGCCTTTGGTCCTGGCTACCAGCCTGCTCTTTATCTGTGTTTTGTCCAATTTAAACACTTCTAGGCAGAGATAACTAAACAGACAGCCTGAGTGGGGAGGAGAATTGGCTGAGTACGCATCAGCATCAGCAAGTCTGTCAGCTACCAGGCTCCAGGCAGCCTTTCCTTTGACAGGTTTATGGCCGATACTAAAGAGAATCAATACTAGGGCAAGGGGTTGACATTTCATTTTCTAAAAAGTGATCCATTGAGGGCCAATCACCAAGCTGTGTTTATCAGCCTTGAGAAGTGACTTTTTTTTTTATTGGGGGGAGGTGGGAAAGGAATCATCTCAGAACAACTCAACAGGCTCAATTCTCCAAGGTGCCAACTCATAATTAGAAATCCAATGTATCCCGCTATCAATCTGGCCTTATATAATAAAGTGATCAATAAAAGCAGTGAGGAGATTAAGTCATCAAGCCCTGGTGATGCTATTTTCTGTTGCAATGGCTTTTAATAAACCTGTCTCCCTGCATTACATTTTCATATGTTCTTTTCCTCTTTTTTTCCTGCCAGCACGGATGCTTTGAGCTGAACACCCACGGAAAGCCATTACAATGCATGACTACTTACCAGATATTATAATCACACTGATTTAACTGCCTTTTTTAAGATGATTTGAAGTGAAAGAGTAAATCAGAAGGAAGCTGTCCCCATTTATAGCTAATATGATCAGACCATATATGGAGAGTGGGCCAACTTGTATTCTCTCCTCTCTGATATGAGATGTTGAGGGGTTTTTTTGAGGGATAAACCTTGTTTTGAGGGCAGCAGTGCATGCTTGATGGGAGATTATGGTTCTGCCTGACAATGTAAACCATGGATCCAGTCTGGTGTATTACTGTATACAAAGTATTGAGTGCCTATGGCTTCTCTTTAGTGCCTTTCTTCTGCACAATGGAAGAACTACCCCCAATGGCTGATGCAGACATGTACAGACAACCGGGGGTATTAAAACCAAAAACACCCAAGCAAGACTGTTTGAGGTTCTCCACGCACGTTACTTCACTGCAGTATTGCTTTCCTTCCCCATATAACAAGCCAAAGAAAGAAGATCCCCTGTACTCAGACTCATTAAACTCAACATCAAATTACAATATCCGCAGCTCTCCAGTTGGCTTGATTCTCAATCCCAGTTACAGAAATCAGCTTTGCATTTGAAGGGCAAATAGCGCTGGAACTATTACCATTACATTACATACTACTGTGGTACTGATGCTAAGAAGATCAAAGCTACATGGGAGAGGGCTTGTAATGCAAATGCACTGTTTATGATGCTAATCAAAGAATTCCGCTTTGTTTGGAGGAGACAAAAAGCTCCCTTATGAAAGAGAGAGGGAGGGAGAGAGGCTTAAGTTCTTACCTCCTGCTGATGACAAAAGCAGCAATGAGAATGACCAGGAGAACAACACTGCCAGCCACTGAGACAAGAAGCACTGTGGGATTGGTACCATCACCAATAATGGGGGAAGGAACTAGAGAGAGAGAGAAGATATCAGTTAATGTCACACACCTAGAACGCAGCCACCTACAGTACAAAATTGTCATGGGCAACTCTTACGGCTGTGTTCTGGTTTGAAGAAGCAGTTCAGGGTGTTACTCAAAGCCAGTCTCAGGCCTTCATTATGTATTCATTCAACATAATTTTCCAGGAGGGCCCTAATTAGTTAAAGACATTATACTTGATAATGGTTTGGGGGACTTCAACTCACTGAGAACAAGAACTTCCTCTCCTTCGCCCCTCCATTCTCAGTCAGAGGGTATAATGCCTATTTTATTGCTCACTGAATTGCTTCCCAGTTTACTTTATTTTTTTCTAATGGACCAGATGCTCATTCCTCTCTGACACAAACAGAGCAAGTTGCTTTAAAATGTCTTCCCTCTGCCTGGTGGACTGACTATTTTAAGTTTTCTCATGCCATGCCTGAGGGAAGTTAACACAGAGTGATGTGACCTGAAGTTATTTAAACAGACCTGCATAATAGAAATTAAAGAAACAGGTTTGGTCATATCCTCTTCCTTCCGCTGTCTTAGGAAGCGAACACTCCATTCACATTTTTGTGAACTATTACATGTTACCCTTGACTTAAACAAGTGAGAACCAACCCACAGATAGCACAATCTACAGATAGCACAATCTACAAATGCCTCCCTTTGCAAAACTGTCTAAGAGAAAACCCAAAAGGAGACACATACAACATACCTCACTGATTCATATGAAAAAAGGAGAGCAATTAGGGTTTATCCTTCTCTAAATGAGACACACTGGAAATTTATGAAAATAATTCATATTAGCATTAAAGGAAGTTCAGAATATAAATCTCCATGAATCAGTGAGAGAAAAGACTTCAGAGCATTTATAGTGTGTACTTCTACCATACCACATGCAGATTTCTTCATTAAGATTTGTAAGCATTTAGCATCCAGTATGCAGCATGTTCAAATAACTCTGCAATGTCACATCTACTAAGGCTGGATCATACAAACAACGGTGGAAATGGCAGTCAACAGCCACTTTTACAAATCATAGTGCCACACGGGAGTATGGCACATTCAAGTGAATAAATGAAGTCAAACTCCCAATGAGCAGCTCACTCAAATTCAGTATAATCTGCGTGGAGTCAAAAGAAAAGAAAAAGAAAAAAAGAAAACAGGTGGAGCAAGGAATGTATCTACTGCTAGCCCTCTGCCAATGATGCACATGTTCTTACCTGTGTTAGTCGTGAACTCAAATGGCCCACTGAAGTCCCCATATCCTGCTGCTGTCCTGGCTCGCACATGGAACACGTATGAAGTCAAAGGGTTCAGGCCTTTGATATCCGTGTTCCTGGAGGCTGTCTTCACAATGCGATAGCTGCGCTCATTTTGGTCCTAGGAGCAACAGAGCACAGGGGTAAAGCACACAAAAAAAGTCTCCCTGTACCGTGAACCCTGGATCTCCAGTTTGCTGCCAAACCTGTTCTGAGGCTATGATTAATAGTAAGTGACTTTTCAAAAGATCCCTAAAAAGGGTTTTCTTGTTACCCTTACTAGTACTGGATTTTAAAAGGGGTTCTTGGGAGTGGCCAGAAAGGATGATGGGGATGGTAGGTCTAATGTTCAGGTATCAATGACTGTTTCAGAAATTGAACGGGAAAATACTCTGGTAAGTAGCCAGGTTTTCAATCATGATCCTGCTGATGAACAAATAACATTTTATTCTCGCTCACACTTTCTTTTTCCCCTCTTCCAGCCAGGAGCTACATATCCAAGAAACCCTTGGGAAATGTCTGCCAGAAAGCCCATGTTTTAAAGTCTATTTCAGGCTGGGAAATGTGTCAGAAAATGTTGTAATCTAGTTTCAGTGAAAATCAGATGCCCTTTTCTGGCTTTATTAGGGAGGCAAATAAGCGATTACCTTTAAAAAAAGAAAGAGCGCGCACGCGAGAGAGAGAAGGTAATTGTTCATTTTCTAGGCAACCTTGAAAGCAAATAGCTCTTTTCCTAGTTCTGTACTTGAGTAGAGACAAATTATTTTGTAGAAATAATGTCTCCCTATAACTTGGAAAGGCTGAAGAATGTAATTTTCTTTTCCTTATTTTCTATTAAAAGCATCGAACCCACACCATCACTCTAAGCAGAAGCCATCGACTTAAACAGATCTTATTATTATTACTGTGTTACATACTTCATTATTACACTTCTATCTCTGACGCAAAGCTAATGTATCACTACTTCTCAGCTATATTGATTCTCATTATAAATATGCTCGCTGTAAAAACCTGGTTCTAAGGGAGAAAAAAGAAAAACCCAAATACACTGTTAGATCAGAGTGCAGTATATTATTCTCATTATTCAGTGAAACTGTTCAAGTGTATGAAATCCCTAATTGGATATGATTATGAAACCAAACCTATTTGGTCCTGATAATGAGATCCTATCTGAGAATGGCTGTAATGGAAACAAACCTCATCTGATCATTTTGAGTAATACCTTCTCATAATATTTGACTTCATATTCCAAGATGACTCCATTCGGCCTGTCAGGTTCCAGCCAGGCCAACGCAACGCTGTGCCTTGTTATTTCTTTAGCTTGGATCAAAGCAATTGGAGAAGGAGCTGACAAGAATAAAGAAAAACTGTATATTAGCAATATTTTATTTTTAAATGATGATCATGTATTTTTAATTGTAGCTTTCCTACTCAATGGGCTTTGTGAATCTATAGCACTGCCGGGAATTAAAATGTCTCTTGAAGAAAAGACTTTTGTTTGCACATAAGGCTGCTATTTTTGCTGCTATTACCTACAGCACAGCGAGCTTTTATTCTTACAGAAAGATTCTCTAACAAGCTCATTCTTGGATTCTGGTCCATACTAGAAAGTGAGTCTCCGAAGTAACACCATGGTGGTCCAAGAACTGTGATGTTACACCATGCCTGCAGCCAAAGTCTTGTAAGAGGCTAACATACTGGAAGATGTTGGCTCATTTCTGACCTTTACTAAACGTGCTGCATGAGGCCTCGGAATTGTTAGTTCTGGCTCCATAGCAATTCCACCCATTCACCTTCCAGAATTAACTGGTGTCATTTCACTAGCTATTAACTTTACAAGAAATGGGATATTGACCTTTGGATCAATCCTGGTCCCTCTGAAGTTAAGGAACTTTTGCTTCAGTAAGAGCAGAATTGGGCTGACTGTGTACAAATTCAGCTTCTACTGTGAACACTGGGATTCTTGCATCTCAAGTATATGGGCCAGTTTTTCTGCCACCCTAACTCATGCTGTAAAGTACCATAGTCTGTGAGTAGTCCAACTGAAGTCAATGGTCTTAATCCAGATGGTCAGATTCTGACTTTAATGGGACTACTTGGGGAGCCAGGTGCAACCCACCATGAAGAAGACATTAGAATCTGGTGTACTTTGTATAAGATTCCAATGGTAACTATCCCTATATAAAAATGATAGCTAGTTACAGCTGGAGTACAGTACCATACACTTCTAATTCAACTGACAGGGCAGGAAGGTAAACAGGATTTTGGAAAATTAGCCATATATCCAATAAAATTCCACTCAAATTTACACCCATGTTCAATAATAAGGGCTACAATTAAAAAGACAATGGAATATTTCTCAATGTGCACTCCAATTGGGCACTTAATAGTGCTGAAGTTCAGTTTTTGACTGGTTGGAGGACAAAGCATTTTCCCTGGGACTATGACAGTAACAGATTCACAGCTCTGCTGGGGGAATGGGTTTGCTGAAGATTTATGAACCAGGCTGCCTGGTTCTTGTTGTGTTGCTGTGTGGTCACGACTTTAGCCAGCTGTTATCAAGCCCTGCCACCGCTGACAATAGCGGATACAAATGGTGGGGTCTCTGGGGATGAAGAGGGACATTCATGAAATTTTTAATCTTATCTAACAAAGCCGTTCTGTATAACCAGAGATTAGAGGTCTTCCTAAATTGAATGTATTTCCTCTTTTGTCCCTGAAACCCCTAGAAAAGAACAAGTTTTTATTTTTATTTTTTTTAACTCTGGGATGAAGATCCACAATAGTAGTCAAAAGAGAAAGGAGGATGTAATGTGTATCCCTGAAAACTACAGAGAAAGACAGAGAAATAAAATAGTCACAATAAATGAAGGGAAAATTGAACGTGAAAGCTTCAAACCTACTTGACCGTATCAGACAGCTCTGATGGGAGTGAAAATAACCAGTAGGCACCACACAAAGTCACAAAAGGGAGTCTTCCTGTTGAAGTGAAGCCATCAGGGAGCCTCTTCCTGATTTATTATTTGACAACTTGGCATCTCTGTTAGAAATACCTCCAGACCCTTTCTCTCTGTCTGTCTGTCTCCGTGTCTCATGTGCACAGACAGATACTGGATGACAGAGGAGACTATAAACATAAACCAATAGGGAGGCTTCAGGTGTGTTCCATCAAGTTATATATGTGACGTGACTGGGATTGGTAATGCAACTCTCTTGCTTGATAACCCAGTGGCTTTTAAGCCAAGGGCACATTCTCCTCACCTTGCTCTAGAGTAACATCACTGCTTAGCTAATAAAATGGAAATCAGATTCATTTTCCGTGTGCGCACGCACACACACAGCAGATTAGCAATAACCAAACCAGAGAGAACCTGCTTAGTTAACCAGCGCCATGCAGAGAACAGACAGGCCATTCTTTCACAGGGAATCGGTCACTTATTCCTGGGGTCACAGCAATCTCAGATAGAAAATTCGTTCACTTTATGGTTTCCCTCCCTCATCATCTTTCTAACAGCCCCACTCTTCTATTTCATTTTTGCAGGCCCAAATATTGAAATATAAAGAGCTCTTTCCATGCAATGGTGATCTACAGATATACAAGACAATGTGGTTTAGCTCTGCAGTAAAATGGCTATTCACAGCACATGAATGAATATACACGTATCTCCTCTTTACTTAGAGCACTCAGTCCCTATGGGTTAGCAAATGTTTTTCTACCTGTGCACATTATATCTCATGCATTTCAACATACTGAAGAGAACAACCTGGCACTACATCAGGGACAGATGGGCTAGATGCCCTAATAGTTCATTTCTGTCTCTAATTTCCATCAATTAAGCAAAAAGATGCACCCTACTTTCTCCTTCTTGTTCCTTACTGGTCATATGTTGATCACAATACAGCTTAATTCTACTTAACCCTTCATCCAGCCTTCATTGTGTTAATACTATGAAATGAAATATTTCCAGTCCTATCAGTGCATAGAAAACCTAGCATCCCAGATTCAAGTGTTGGTCATCACGGTCTCCTTTATGAGGGAGGAGCTTTGCTTTTCCAATGTCACTCCAGAATCTCCCTTTGAGGGCATATCCTGCTCCTCTGCTCTCTATGTGGAAAGCCATGAACATGTGAAGTATTGGTGCTTCATGGTGTGCCAGAATACAGGGACCCCTTGCACACCGCCTTGTGTGTTGTAGAGCTGTGAATAAGTAAAGGGTGGTGTCTTTGGGGAGGATCCGGCGGATGTGTTGTTGTGTGGATCCACTGGCTGATCACCTTTGCTCCTGTGTAAGTGGTGGCTGCAACAGTCACAGTGATTACTATAGCCCACTGCTTGGGGAAGCTGGAATGTTCCTCCCCACACCAAACCACACCCAATTCTCCCAAACACAGCCATTTTCTTAGGCTTTGTGCAGAGCCCATCTTTTGGCCCATAAAGAGTTATGGCTAAGTGGGTGCCTTTTTTGAAAAAAATGGAGTGTGGGTCATCTAGGGATTGTCATCCATGTTACTAAATCAGATACAATGCTGGCCATGACCAAACAATTAAGGCAGGCCAGAACAAATGGTGGTCAGCAGCACATCAGCTAATCATGATTAGAACCCAGGGAACTAAGGATGCATTGTGTCAGCTAACTGTAGTAAACTTTGACAAAGGATCCTATGGAGATGTAGGATAGTCCAATGGTTTGGGGACTAGCCTAGGAGATCTGGGTTCCTTTCTCTGCTCCACCACTGACTTCCTGTGCAACTTTGGGCAACTCGATGTGCCTCAGCTCCCCATCTGTAAAATGGGAATAGCTCACTGCTGTGCGATGAGAATAAATAAAGTTTGTGAGGTGCTCAGACACCACAGTGACAGGGGGCATTATAAGTGTCTTAGAGAGACAGACTCTTCACAAGCATGTTTGAACAGGCTAAAATTTTGTAATATAGACACATTCTTACTCTACGCCTACTAAGAATAACTTGACCAAACAAGATAATGGAGATGTTTGGGGCATTTGATATAGTTTCACAGATGTGTGCAATGATGGGGGATATGAACGAGTCAGAAGAGTTTTGGAAATTCCTTCCCTACTACTTCTTTACCTCTATTCTGGCTAACCCTTCCACTCCCTCTTCTTAATTTAGATGCTATATCGACAATTTATTCCCACAGATTTATAAATAAGATACAAAGAGCAGTAATACAAGTGAAATAATTATCTGTGCAGAGGAATGGAATTCCAGTGCTGCTTCCCTCCACCCACTCTCCTTTAATTTTTTTAATGTTGTGCTACTTACCGCTTTTATTTATTTTGCTAATGCTGTTCAGTAGAACCCCATTTATTCAAATGGAATGGCATACATGGATTTCATTCAGATAACCGAAGATTCATATAAGTGTTGCGTATTGGAGACATAAACTCCATTATTCAGATTTAAGTTTTCAGATAACCATTCTGAATTTTAAACATTTAAACATCTTTGCTAGGACTACTCTCTTGTCAGTTAATGAAATACCCATGTGGGGTATCGACACACCATTACAACCCTTATAGAACAGGAACCCAATCCTGAAAGAAATTTTTCCTGAACCCCCTTTTCTAGCCTTCACACACATCCCACCCCCGCATCTCTCCAAGCTTACTATTAGAAGGAAGTTCCCCACAGACCAGGACACACAAATTCAAAGTGGTGCCAAACTCTGCCAAAACAACAGATGTAAAACCTGTAGCCCTATCCCCACTGCTATAATAATCAACAACCTCCACAACACACCTCTCAGGATCCATAGGTTCTGCACATGCCTATGCCAACCTGCAGTGCACCGCATCCAGCACACTAAATGTTCAATAACAACAATGTACTGTAGGTGAAACCAATCTCATACGAACTCACCGAAAAATTATAAAAACCAAAAACACTATCACCTGGGGACAAAGTGATCACTCTCTATCTGACCTCTCAGTCTGCATCCTCAAAGGAAACCTGCACAACACCTTGAAAAGATGAGCCTCGGAGATGAAATTCATAACTTTGCTAGACACTAAAAATCATGGACTGAACAGAGGCAATGGATCTACAACCAACCCCTTTCCGGCACTTCTCTTCCCTTCCTGCTCCCCATTACTGGAAAGATGTTAATGGGCTACTTCACCTTGAATAGTCCCTTGAAATATGTGTTAACTACTTATGCTGTACTAAACAATCTATCCCACCTTGTATTTTGCTGAGGGCTTGGTTAGACTGGCACTTTAAAGCGTTATAAAGCTTCCAGGAGCGCTATAAAGCTGCCCCCGAACACACTGGCAAGGCACATTTTGCGCTAAAAGTCTGATCTTATCGCGCTATTTGTAAACCACCTTTTCGAAAGGAATAAAAGCTTTTGCGTATTCCCTGCAGCGTGTTATGGCAAGTGTAATCAGTCATTACGCTATAAGGGATCTCTGGCACGCCTCCGAGCCATTTAAGGCAATTAAGAAGCCATTTAAGGCAATTGACGTCTTTGTGTTGTTTTGCAAAAGGAATTAGGAATGCGGAAGTTTCTTTACAGAACTCCGCTCTTAACTCAGCAATTAAAGCAGTGAAAATGCTTACCAATGGAGCTGCGTTGAGTGAAATTCAGAGCCTGATACTTTTCTGTAGATAAAAATCACTGACACCATGGAGTGCTCTCCCTCCGTACACGTTCCCCGCTCCCCCTCACCCCCATCCTTTGGAAAGCATGTTGCACCCAGCTGAATGCTGGGATATCTGCCCATAATGCACCACTCCCTGTGCCGCGGCAGTTGCAGCGAATGTGACCATGCCATCGCATCTTATAGCGCTATAGCTATTGCGGTATATGGGTACAGCTATAACCAAAAGCGCTATAATCATGTAAGTGTAACCTAACACTGAGACACTCTGGGTACATTTCCCACACCTGAAGAAGAGCTCTATGTAAGCTTGAAAGCTTGTCTCTCTCACCAACAGACATTGTTCCAATAAACTATATTACCTCACCCACCTTGTTTCTCTAATGAAAAAAAAAGTCTTATTTTTTAATTCAGTATCTGGACAAGCAATTGGTTGATCACAAATTATGTAACTGGAATGTTACTCTCCCCAAGACATTCAAGCAACACAGCTACTGTGGACCTCCATTTCTAAAAAAGTATTCCTCCAATAATACAGAAATCTCTATTATTGGAGGTGCTTAATAAAGAAAACTACATCAAGTAGTATAGAAGTGAAACAAAGTTAATACTCTTTGCAAAGTTATTGTTGCCATAATAATACCAAGTTACAACTCCCCACACCCAATAAACATGTCTGTAGGAAGATACATACATATTAGAATGTTCCATACTGTGTAGAAATTCTACCAAACCAGTATATTTCACAGTGAAGACAGACGAGATACTGTTGTGTGAAATAAAAGGAGATTCCCTTTGACAAAATGGCTAAGTATAACTTTCTTCAGTTCAAAGTTCAGCAGTTCATCTCCCTTAAAAACTTCACCCACCCTCCACTGATGCGAATGCAGCAATTTTCTTTTAATCTACTTCCTCAATAACCTGCCATTAAACACCTACTAGTAGTTTTATTACTGCAGTTCAGTGCTTGTGCCCTACAAACAGAGAGAGAGCAGATGCGCTACAAAAATTTCACCCAAGTGCCATAAAGCCATTTCCTAGGGCCAACAAGCCTTGAATTATAACAGTTTTGGGGCAATTTGAAAGGAGAGAAGAGGCAGCATGACAGTGTTTCATTACCAGTTCATATTAGTATCAGGAGGGAGACAACAACGGGAAATAAACAGTTGCAATTAGAGGTCTCTGGCCTGTAAGCAGACATGAGTGAAAACAGCCCTTTATGAAAGTACTTGAAACCTGAGCACTTGGATGTCAAAGGCACACAATGCTCAGTGTTTTAGTCAAGTTATCTTCTTAACCGCAGCGGGGTTTACTTTCAACTCCCCAGGATTTGAATTTAAATGTATCATGCTTACTCAAGAGGATTTCACTGATTGAAAAATATACCCACAGTTTATACATTACCTCAGCTACATTCAAATGACATATTTAAATTTAATTACTTGAAGTTTAGGGTTTTTCATGCTTCCCCCTCAATTAAACATAACAACACTTATTTGTTCTTATCAATGGCTATGCGCTTTAAAATGCTGTCAAGCATCAGAATTAAATGCTTGAATGCACTAATGATGTTACTGTGATTAAGGGTTCTACCTTCCAGGGTAGATGCTAAAAGCCTACTTCATTATTAATGACTTTAATGTATTATATATATATATATATGAGGGATTAAGCAGAAAAAAAATCTTCAGAAAGCAAGAGAGACATAAAATAAGATCTTCTATTTATTAAAATGAAAAGCTAATGCAACAAACATGATATGCACAGGATTTTTCTTTGAATCTACACCTTGTAATGTGTTTTTAAATCTGACTTTCAAAACTATATTAAGTAACCTCACAGCATGAACAGGATGTTTGAAGAGAAAGGATTGATGCATGCTTTAAAAAGGTTTCTGAAATCAAAAATATGCACCAGATTCTTGTAATTTACTCATGTTGGATAGCACCTTCATTTGCAAGACGTCCCTCTGACATGAAAGGAGTCAGAATTTGGCCCTATATTTTTACATGAATGAGATTGAATTAAAAAGGCATATGCTCTGTCCTGTTCTGTTCTGCTGCCCACCAATCTAGAAAGCCTCTTACCCACTCCAGTCTCTTTTCAAGAGTGCTTGGGAAAGTGCTTCCAAATGCTCGGATGAGCTTTACTGAGTGAGCCTTATTTTTGAATAACGGATACTGACACCTGACTGTGAGGACTTCGGGCTTTGAGCAATCACCTTCTAAAGGCGTGTGTTCACATTTTTCACCTGTAGGACCAAATTCTCTTCTCAGATAACTACCACAGAGACATATCAATGGGAACTATGGGCATGTCTTCACTAGGACTTAACGTTGACTTTAATGACGTTAAGTCGAACTAAACGTGTACCTGTCTTCACAGGCATGCCCTTAAAGTCGATTTAAAGGGCCCTCAAAATCGACTTTGTAACTCCTGCTTGACGAGAGAAGTAAGGCTAAAATCGACCTCTCTAGGTCCATTGTCATGTAGTGAGGAGGCATCTGACGTTAAGCCTCCGACCTCCGAGCAGCCCCGCGAACCCCCCCGCCCGCCCGAGCAGCCCCGCGCCGGACCCCCCCCGCTCGCCCAAGCAACCCCACAACCCCCCCGCCCGCCTGAGCAGCCCCGCGCCGGACCCCCCCGCCCGCCCAAGCAGCTCCGCAACCCCCACCACCTGCCCAAGCAGCCCCACGAACCCCCCCGCCCACCCGAGCAGCCCCGCGAACCCCCCCGCCCGCCCAAACAGCCCGGCGCCAGCTCCCCCCCCTCGGGCGGGTCCGGCGCGTGGCTGCTTGGGCGGATGGGGGGTCCGGCGTGGGGCTGCTTGGGCGGGCGTGGGGGTTCGCGGGGCTGCTTGGGCAGGCGGGGAGGTCCGGCGCGGGGCTGCTTGGGCGGGCGGGGAGGGGGTCTGGCGCGGGGCTGCTTGGGCGGGTGGGGGGGTCCTGTGCGGGGCTGCTCCAGCGGGCACGGGGATTCGCGGGGCTGCTTGGGCAGGCGGGGGGGGGAGGTGTGTCCAGCGCGGGGCTGCTCCTGCGGGCACGGGGGTCCGCGGGGCTGCTTGGGCAGGCGGGGGGGTGTGTGTCCGGCACTCCCGGCAATCTACCCACAGTGCAATGCGGGCTATGTCGACCCCTGCAAAAGTTTACGGACAGACAGTGTCGACCACTGTTGACCTGCTGTCCTGGTGGGGACACACTGATTCGATTTTCTAAAGTCGAGTTTAGAAAATCGAATTAAGGGAAATCGACCTAGTCCTGTAGTGAAGACATACCCTATGTGAGGCCAAGTTGTCGAATGTATGTGTGACGACATGCCTGTGTGAAACGCCCAATGCACACAAGCAAAGTTGTACACACGTGAATCCTAATTACAAGCTAGATGTGTGTGTCCTTTTGAAAAACTGGGCTAGAACTTTGAATAACCACCCCTACTGTATGTGTGCCTTGTGTCTCTCACTAACAGAAGTTGCTCCAATACAGATGTTACCTCACCCACCTTGTCTCTCTATTCTGGGACTGACATAACATTGCATACCCCTCCCTTCCCATGACTTTATCATTTTTTCCAGGGCCATTTTCCATGCAGTGATCTTTGAACAGTGCATGCAGCCTGGTAAATTTTTGGTTATTTTTACGTGCATCTTAATTATCAGAAAACAGTACCCTCCCGCTATGAATCCACTTCCTGTGCTACTGTAACAAAACTATGAACTAGTTAAAGAAGAACTAGTAAAATAAGTTTGGTTCCTTATTTGAGCCACCGAAGGCCTCACAAAACACTATAATCCTCTGTCTTCATGCAAACCTCCTTCTTCTTCAGTCTCCTGCTAGCTGTTGTTGTCTCCTGGCAGGAAAGATGATTGGTCTGCGGCTCTCCTCCATTTAGAAAGTGAGGCACACAGAGCTTTAAATCAGCATTTTCAAACATGATGATTAAAGTGACGCATCTAAATCTACATCTGTGGAATTAGATGCCTAACATTAGGCACCCAAATTTGAAAATGTTGGTTTTTGTGACCCAAATCAGTGTGAAAACTGGGATTAGTCTCTTGCTCTCAATCCTTTGCCTAGAGACCATGTTGCTTCTCATGCTATTCAGCTTCCCAGAACCTCCTTCTGGCCCAAGGACATGCTAGCTGTTCAGTAGAAAACTGACTCAGAGTTAGCTGACTTGTAGCAGGTTACGGCTGCTCTAGTGACATTAGCAATAGTCTAGGTGGTACTGCCACCTATACATGAGGTCATCCCCAAAACCAAGGGATGTATGGTTGTTTTTTCCAGACTCCAAAAGCCAATCACTGTGAATAACCTGTGATCTTTAGGGTAAAGGAGTGACAAGCTCTCGGGTCAAGTGATTGGTTCACAGTTATATTTCCCTTCAAAAGGAAAAGGGATAGAAATGCATGGTGTTTTTTTTAAAAAAAGTATACAAGAAAGGTGAAATTTTCCTTTCAATTTTCTTGCCTACTCCAAGTAAGAACACTTGCCTTCTTTGGGAGTGTTGCAGAACCACAAAAGCTGGCTCTCACTCCCATCAAGTTAAAAGCTTACCGCAAAACTTGGGTCATTAACAAAAAAGTCACTTTTGAAAGGAATCAAAGGCCTGGTCTACACTAGGGAAGGGGGTCGACCTAAAATATGCAATTTCAGCTACGTGAATAGTGTAGCTGGAATCGGTGTATCTTAGGTCGACTTACCTGGCCGTCCACTTGGCGGCGAGTCGACCGCGGCCACTCCCCCATCGACTTTCGCCAAAGTTGAGTACAGGGGTTGACGGGGAGTGCGTTCCCACAGAACAGTTATAATCCAAATGAACACCGAATCTACTGAGCATCACTTAGGGGAGCAGTGTTTAACAAGAATCCTGCATTACAACCAAGCATGGGCTCTGTTTAGTCTGAGCACCACTTGTTTTCTTTCTGCTAGCTTGCTAAGAAATCCTGTTGGCATGTTCTGACAAGGATAACTTAATACTTGCCAACAGAAACATGGCAGGATACTGTGTGTATTTTTCCTGTATGTATGAATGCCAGTTTAAAATAAACAGGAAAACAAGTCTTTCAGTTCAAGGGCAATTTATAAAAATCTGTCTGAACATTACAACTGCTGGGTGGAAAGGGGGGGGAATAGGCAAATAAATGTTCCTAAATGCCTATTAACACAAAAGGGGTGGATGTATTTAGCACTGCAAATTGCTTTAAAGAAATTCTACAGCCAAAAGCAATTTGTTAGATTTGGAATTACCTGCCAGCTCTCTAACCTGGGCAGGTATTGAGCCAATGGCCTAAGTGGAGTTCTCTCTACCTGAGATCAGAATTTGCCCCAACATAAAAGAGAAACAAATTCTGCAGTCGAAACAGGTCAATAATGTCCCTTTAATAGATTAGAGTGGATAAACAGAATATCAGAATGTTGGACAGGCAGCCATGATAAAGGGAGATAGCTGGGACATCCCTTAACATTGATTCTGGGTTTAAAACCTGTTCTGAGGGAGAGCATGAAAGGACCATACTGAAGTAGCATCCCATGGGCTGAAATCTGGCTAGGGGCATGTGGATACACACATGACTATATCATGTTAGAAGATGCACCAGCCCCTGTTCTCCACAAGCCACCAGTTCTACTTGTTGGTATAAAGGGCATCCCAATCTCACTCAGTCACTTCTCTCTTGGGAAAGCCAGTACCACCATCAGAGCTACGCAGTGGCAGTGCCTGTGCTCTCCAGACTCACTGCAGCTAGTTCCAAGGCATCAGGGTCTGAGGTGAAATCTCCTTGCATCCTCTCCTTTACCTTTATATCTATGTGCAGGACCAATCAAAATCCACTATGCAATTTTTAAAAACAAATTCCTTCACTAGCACCTCTCCTTTTTGCGTATGTTCAACCATCTTGTCTTCACTCTCAAGGCCCAACACGGCACTGTCACTGCCTAAACTTCAGCTCCTATTTCCAGCTACTCCCCTTCTCGTGTCACATCCCGTGCCAACTCCACAACGCTCCCTTTTTTTCTCCGTCCACTCAAAGTCACAAGAGTGCTCCATGGTATAAATGCATATAGATGTAAATAGTTACTGGGCAAGGTTCCAGTAGATGGCCTTCAAGAATGTGAAGCATTGTTTCTGGGTTTTGTAGGACCAATAAAACTTCCTGTTGTTGTGCTCTGCAAATAGCTTCTTGTATGCAGCTTTTAAACCACTTCTGTTGGATAGAGTGTATCAGGGATCAGTAAAACTATGTAAGATGTGCTAACAATAGTCTTTAAATACCAGAGTGACCACTTGTCCCTTATTAGAAGGGATAGCTCTGGCTTCATGCCTCATGTCTCAGATCTCGTGTGTGTCAATATGGAATTTTCCTCCTTTCTTCAGTCCTTATTCTGCCTTTACTACCAGGACATCTGAGCACTTTGGTATTTCAGCACTAATCACGAACGTTTAATCCACTGTGGCACAAATGAATAATTTTATTTCCAGGGCACCACACTTCATGATGATATTCCTTAATGCGGCACATTTTTTGCATTTCCCATACAGTTGTCTTTTATTTACTTGGAACGTAGATGTCCAGATGATCTGTATACCTGGTGAATAATTTTCTTTGACATTTACTTTCAGCATTAAGAATATTAGATTTTATAGAAAGAACTGTTTAAGAGTCTGCCTAGGAATCCAGATAAATACAAGCCTTTTGCACTGTTCACTTGTCAGCTTTTGAAGTTCTCCCACAAAGTACCTATTAGGCACACATACAATATGTTGATCATTCTTCTAAAGCATCTTTTCTTACTTGAGTAAACAGATTTGGTCAGGTGGTGTCATCCTGGCTTTGAATGTGCTATGGCTACCTCAAAAGAGTTAGGTGCACCATTTGTGCTTCTTGAATCAATCACACAACATCAAAAATGCCAAGAACCTCAGAGAAAGGAAGATAATAAAATGAAACATTTTTACCCTAACAGTGATACAACCAGGTCACAGGCTTCAACAGCAATGGAAGGCTTGATTTCAAATATGCACTTTTGAGCGTATGGTGTCTGCAAATATCAAAGCATAACATAAAGCTTTAGCTTCAGCCTGAGGGTGAAAAGGGGTTTTTAAAGCCATCAAAGTTCCTCGGGCACGCTCACATTTAAGTATTGACATTTAAAATGAACAATCTAAAGATTTAAATTTTATTAGCTCTCCTACCTAAGTGAGGCCACTGTCTTGCGCACAAAGGTTAATTGATATTTTTGCACATGGCATGATCTCCACAGCAGACTTTTGTGAACAGTTGAGAAACGCTCCAAACTGAATCAAGCTTGACGGTTTTCATAATCACAACTTTAAAAAAGGTAATGTAGTGCTTTGTGCAAGTGCCAGTGTGACAACACTAGAAGATGGGTCAGTTGGATTTCCGTGAATAGTTACAGTGTGGAAACCAGCAGTGCAAGCTTTACCACACTGCCCTGCCAATGTGCCTCATCTCTCTTCCTGAGGACCATCTCAAGGGATGAAAGGGGAGTCTGTGCTTTCAGAGAAACCAGTGCCACTAGTGAGAATCTAGTATGCCCAATTCACTTGGATTCGGTTACATCCCTCTTTTTACTCCCCTATATTTCTCTGGAATTGAACTAAGTCCACTTTTTTCCCTCTGAAACCTGTAGTTAACAAATTATCACACACACAAAAAGACTACATGAGGAAGACACCCTCATTCAGCACACTCCATAGTTTTGTAAAAACAAGAGCAATCTTCAGTCAATTCAGTTAAAAACAGAATGAGGGATAGAAATTTGAGGAGTCTTCATGTCTTAAAACATACAGCCTTAGAATTAAAATCTTGCTTTAGGGTGTCAGTAACAGATTAGATCACAGGTGCTGCATAATTTCAATTCATGTAAGCTTTTAGCTGTGTTGATTTTGGTTTTATGTGTAGTGCTGAAAACTGAATTATTCATTTTAATAAACCAACATTGTGTCAATTACAAACTCCCCAGATGGAGCAAGTGCTTAAAAAAAATCAAGACGGCTGCCTTAACAGAAATGGTCAGGAAGGTGAGATAATTGCTAGGAGTTTTTCCTTAAGAGTTAGCGCTATTTCAAACTCTAAATGATTTCAATGCTAAATTAACATCCCATAAAGACATGGAGGATTAAAACAGGAAACAGCAACTTTTTTTAAATTACTTTTTAAACTGGCTAGAGATGACATTGAAGAGAGCAGAGTCCAAATGGTTGTGCAAACAAAATTCAGTGACAATAATGATCCTCAGTTTGGCCCAGCAGTCTTGCGGGCTGCCAACCACAGATCAGTTTGTATTCTGATCCTTGCCTTTTATTTCTTGACCTAGCATGTTCATCAGCTGAGGGAAGAGGCCTCTGAATGATCCCCTCTGTCTGTTGATCAGAAGAGGACTGATCATTTTTGCTGAACTCCTTAAGGCTCGAAGCAGATCTCTTCTTCTCCAAGTGAAGGCCTCAGGTATTATTTTGAAGCTCATAAGGCAGAATTTGGGAAAAATAAGAAGGGTAGGGGGGAAAGTCACACCCCCTTCATAAAAAAAACTAAGATTCCAACATTGTTTCTTTTTCTAATAAATTGTGAACCACTTTTCATTTTTTAAGTCTCTACTTCTCTTACATCCCCTCCACTACATTTTTCAGCTGCATTTTGTTACAGAAGTTTCCACAAATGTTATTTATGCCCAGAAGAACCTGGTGACATCTGAAGGTGAATACACAAAATAAACAATTTACCGCAATAGGTAAAGATCATTCTGTATTTGACGCAAGACAATGCCTACCCTGCCGAGCCGCCACTGTTTGCGACATTTGCTATTCCTCAGTTTCTAAAAACGATCTCCAGTTGTAAAGAAATCGCACATCTGCCCCTAGTTCTGAAGCTGTCTCCCTTTGCACCTGGTCCACTCTCTTCAAATCACTTCTCTTGCTGCTTTCTTCCAAGCGTGAGCGTAATTGCAGCCTTTTTAACTTTCAGCACATGCAGCAGCGATAGCAACGGAGTGTGGCATACTCATGGAAATGCACTGCAGGGCCTGGCACATCATCTAGGATGTTTTATAGAAAACCCACAAAATCCTGCAGCACCCTACAAAATCCCACCAATCACCCTGGCCCCAAGATGAAAGAATATTTGTTAAGCCTGCAGCTACTTGCATATTCAATTCACCTAAAGTCTTATTTATGTGCATGCACCAAGTCTTGATGACTAGAAGGAAAGATGTGGCCCTTCAGTCCGCGTTCACTGTTATGCTAAGAAAGATAAATGGAGGCTGATTCAGAGGACAGATTTAAAGAATGTGGTATGTTATCTAGACAAACACAGTCTTCCCAGGGAGTCATTGTTCTGGGTTGTCTTCAGATCTTGCCTTTATTTGTTAGCTAAAATGAATGGATGTTACACAAAACTTGCTTCATATACTTGACAACAGTTATGTACAACCCCTCTCTTTTGCACACTACCCAGCCAAATCTGCTTTACTGGGTTATTTATTAATGTGCTCCTATAGCAGGATATAATAGATTTAAATTAACTTTATTATTTTTAAACATTCAGTGTTTTACCACTAATTTTCAGGAGTCTTTGAAAGGATACAGTTACAATTTAACTGTAGCACTTTTGCTGTCTGCAGTAATCCTTCATGGAAATGTTTTACAGAATTTAATACTGATTAAACCAATAGGGTTCTATCAAAATTAAACATGGTTTAATAGAAATCACTAAAATCTATTTAGTGACAGGTTTCAGAATAGCAGCCATGTTAGAAGTATTCCAGTTAAAAACCTATAGACTTTAATAGAAAATGATACTCTTCTTTCTCCCTCTGTGTGTGTGTAAACCTGCGTATAGTATTCTAAAAGGAGGAATATAATTGTAAATTAAATTCTATGGGATAGTTCAAAGAGCCTAGAGAACAGTTATAATTTTTTTCTGTTAAGTTCTATAGACTTTTCCAGAAGGGAATATTTGAAATGAAAAATAGAGAGATACACTCTGGTTTCCTTTTCTTCTCTCTAGAATTATTAAAAGAGAAATGTCTAAAAAACACTATCAATTTTTGTTACCTAGAGATTACAAAATATTACTCTCAGAGACCCTGAATCAAAGTGCTCTAACAGCCAAGTAGGTTACTAAATCAGAGTTTTGAGATGCCAGCTCTTGAATTTAGTAATAAAGGCAGATTACATTAATTTAAAGAGATGCCATGAAATCCTTCAAGTGTATGCAAAGAGCGGACATGCATTTACATGATTTGTTTGGGGAGGAGGAACCCACTGGAGTCCTGCCACAATAGAGGACTCTCTTCATCCCAGTTCACACATGGGACCAAATCAGCAGTGACAAATCTGAGGGAAAGAAATTTCACTGGAAAGCTCAGCATTATGATGTCCAGCAAAACATTACCACTTTGATTAGAGTCCAGTAGACATGCTACAGCTCTATTTGGCCCTCATGACTCAATAAATCTGTCTGCAAAACAAAAATGAAAAACAGAAGACACTGAAAAATGAAATCCTTGGAGGATTTTTCATGCATAAGGACAGATTTAAGACACTTTTTTCAACGACAGCTACAAACTAACCATTACATATATGAGTGGAACAGGACTACCCTGACCACAGCCAGGTCAATTTACTATCCTGCTCCTCAAATCAGGAGTCATTGCAGAAACTCTGGAATTCAGAGACAGGCTATGTTTATTTGTGCTATATTGCATGGCATTTTAATTAGTAACTGTGCGGATTTAAACCCTCTGAATGGACACACAGGGGCAGTTGTGCAGCCTAGCTTTTGTGTTTCCACTCTCTAAAAAAATCCTGTTTGAGGACATCAGCGGGGGGTTAATAGAAGCTTTGATAAAAGTTTTCTGAATCCCTTTTATTGTTGCTCAACTACAGACTGGATTCTGGTGTCTTTCTGGCTGCTCTCTATAGATAGTAATTAACTGAGTCAGTTGGGAAGACATTTAGAAAAATGACAAGCCCATCTGAACATTTGGTAGCCACAAACTGACTTGTATAAAGAATTGAAAACTCTTCCTTGCAGTGCTATTGGTGAATCATTTGGATTAGAATACAAATACAATGCTTGTTCATTGTAGAGTGAACAAGCATTGCCAAGAAGGAAAAAAGTGCAGCTAACTAATTTGTAGTAAATAAAAACCCATAGGGTCTGATTTCAGTTTAGTTATTCTGATTTTGCTTTGGCATAACAGAGATCAGAATGCTTATACACCTAGATTAATGTTAATAAATGTAAATAAAAATAAAGGTTGGTGCTGCTCAGTCTTAAAGATGAAAGTTTTTTTTTGCTGAGGGCATGTAAGAATCTTCCATTTCCCCTAGTGAACCATCAGATCTTTTAAAAAATGTGACCAACTTTTATTTAAATGCTGTAATTACTTCTTGGCACTATCTGACATGCAACTTGTCTAAGCTGTTCACTGAACCTTGAAGCTGGTTATTTACTAAGACTCTTTAGAAAGCTTTTCTTCCCCTCCGACCGGGACTTATATTCCCCACCTTGAATACAAATTCATGGAAATGGGTGGTGCGGATGGCTTTGCCAGAAAGTAGGCAGTTGTTATTTTTATTATTTCTTTGTGCAAAACTGCAGTTATCTTAAAATAATAATTTAATCCCTCCCAACAATAGTTTTCCTGGTTTTGCTTTTAAGATGGTAGCACATAGACTTATAATTACACCTTTCTTATACATCATCAGTAGAAGCAGCAATCTGTGTATGAACACAGTGAGTTGCTAACGAGAAAATTGCAGTTCCTTATTTCTACACACTCTTTTACACACATAATTAAATGTGCCTGGGAATGAATTTTCAACCACCCATCACTCTCTATCTCTGATGTACCGACAGATCTCACACGCAAGCATCTGAGACAGCCAAATGAAAAGTATTCCTTACCTAATCACTTATTTTTTCCTTCCACGTAATTTCTTCTTTTATGTGTTGGGGGTATTTCTTTGTGGATCTCTCCTACAACAGTCATTTGAAAGTTCTGTGGTTTCCTCAAATCCATTATTTGTGTTGCTTTAAAACTCTTTGTGGTACACAATGCGTTACAAGACTTCAAACATGCAAAATCAAAAGCAAAACTTTCTCGGAGACACAATATGGGGGAAAAAATGGGGCAGACTTTCAGTTGATGTCAATTATCATAGCTCTATTGATTTCAATAAAGCTAGGACACCCACTGAAGGTCTACCTCAGCATGTTCACTTTAAGAAAAAAGAGGTAGTTGCTTATGCCTAGCAGATGAATTCCAAGTGTTAAAAATTCACAAAAAGTTTAGATTTAAAAAAAAATACACACAATGTATTTGAATCTTTACCAAATCCTGCTGCAAAGCATTCAGCATCTGCCACTCTCACCATGTCACCCCTTCTCCAAATCTCCCCTTCACTAGCTTGGAATCTCCTTTCAACAGAGGTCAGGAGTCCGACTCTGCTGGGTAGACTGGGAGGGCTGCTCCACCTCCTGTAACATAACATAAAACACCTCACACTTCCAATCCCCTCTCTTCATGACTCTGGAATGGAACTTTGCCAGCTCTGCCACAACCCACAGCACAACAAGAGCACAACAGCCAGGGGGAAGCACATGCCCCCTGCACTGGGCCTCTGGTATGACCTGGGTGTTCTCCAACAGTCACTTTAACTCAGTCTTTTGGGGAGCAGAGCCATGCCAAAGGGACCATATTGTCTCAGTCCAAAGCAGGGGCTATGTAAGAAGATTCCTCCCTATTTTGTGTGGTCATGCAAAGGTCTCTGTTGCTGGTGCAATCCTCGTCAACATAACAGTACACTCTGATGTGCCCCAGAACAGCAGTTCCAAAACACAAAGAATTCGAAGCAAGACACACAGGTGGGTAGGTGGTCAATCAAAATGTGTAATAACCATGATCCACGTGAGTCATCAACAGCCTGAACAAAACATAACAACAGTCCAAATGGCAGGTCTGGAGCTGCAGGCCCTGAGTAACTGCACACACGCAACGCTATGTACACACATACAGGAAGAGAAACTGGAACACTGAGTTCAGCAAGGAAGAATCAGGAATCAAACAGGAACAAGGAGCAGGAAGCACTAAGCAGGAAGGTAACACACCCACACCCACGCCAGTCATCCTACTCTCCTACAGTAGATTGTTTGACCCTGATCCCTTTGACTCACTGGGAGCAACTAACTGAAAAGGGGTGGTGGAGAAAGGTGAGGTTGTGGTGATAGGATGATGGTAGGAGGTGGGACAATGCTGGTAAAATGAACTTAAAAAAAACATTTTCGCTAACTTCTCCCAGATGAGGGCATCTGATTATGACTAGTCAACTGCTCTGTCCTGGGTGTCCTTCTGATACCTCATTGCTACTGGATCTCCAGCCATGGAAACAAAAAATTACCCCACCGACTTCTATCTGCTTTTGGCCAGAATACTGCACATCAGACACAGGTCTAGCCTTTCTTTCTTTGTCTGTTGGTCTCTGGAAAATCCAGTTTGAACCAGTACATGTAAGCATCTCCAGGTGGAGGTTACTTCTCTGCGGGTGCTACAACCTGCCTAATCACTCCTGCTGTTCTTAGTTCCTGGAGGAGTTGTGGTCATCCATACCATGTCCCATGAATACATCATTCCATACACTGAGGAGTCCTACTCACATCCCTGTCCTATAGTGAAAGCTCTCCTTCCCTCCCTACTTGTGCAAACACTGCTCCCTCAAGGGACCATGACCTTCCAGAAAAATGACATTCTACTAAATGAACTGTCAGCCAACAGGTGGAGCTTGTGAGCACCGGAGAGGGAACTTTCACAAGAGCAGAAGCTCACTCCTGCAGCCTTGGCGCTCATCACTTTCAGAATGAAAAGTAAAACTCTTTCTTTGATTCAATTTCCTTCCAATAATGTTTTCAACACACTCATGCCCGTATGCCTGCCACCACTCACTCTCCCACATAAACAGGCATACAAACAAAAAACCCTGTAATTGGTCTTTTATTCTTCCTGGAATGGATAGTCATTGTGGTTTAGATTTTTAAAATAGTTAGGCTGTGCTCAAGTCCTACAGTGACGGAGATAGATAGATTAGTTAGATCAGGGTGGGCAAACTATGGCCCACAGGCTGGATCCGAACCCTCAGGGCCTTGGATCTGGCCCGTGGGATTGCCACCCCTGTGGTGTAGCAAGTCTTGCACCGTTCCTGGAAGCAGCCTGCACTATGTCCCTGCAGCCCATGAGGGTGGGTGGGGGGAGAAGGGAGAGGGCTACGCATGCTGCCCTCACCTGTGGGTTCCACACCCGAAGCTCCCATTGGATGAGAACAGGGAACCGTGGTCAATGGGAGCATCACGTGTGGAACCCACAGGCGAGGGCAGCGCGCGGAACCCTCCACCCCCTTCAGCCTCTCCCCAGGAGCTGCACGGATGTGGTGCCAGCCGCTTCTGGGAGCGGCGCAGGGCCAGGGCAGGCAGGGAGCCTGCCTTAGCAGCATGGCACCGCCGCCACCCCAGCGCCACTCCAGGTAAGTGGTGCTGGAGCCTGTACCCCTCACCCTTCCTGCACCCTGCACCCCAACCCCTTGCCCTGAGCCCCCTCAAACTCTGCACCCCTGCTCTGCCCCAACCCCTTGCCCTGAGCCCCTTCCTGCACACTGCACACCCTCCCACACCCCAACCCCCTGCCCCAGCCCTACATTCACGGCCCTGCAAGCAATTTCCCCACCAATATGTGGTCCTCAGGCCAAAAAGTTTGCTCACCCCTGAGTTAGACAGATAGTTCTGAAGAATCAGTTGATTTTCATATGGACACGAACTTTATATGAACACTTAAGAGTCTGTGGCAAGCAGGGATGTGAATCTACCTGGTACTATTCTGCCATACACTAACTACCCCCGGGGACTAACTATTTGCTTTGTAACAGAAGTGGATTAAAGTTCCCTAAGACATGTTAATGCTCATTGGCAGGGTCTGCATGGCAGGATATTGCAGGGTAGATTCACACCGAGGCTTGATGGAAACTAAATGTTTGTGTAGACAAGCCCTAAGTGTGCCCATGTGATTGCTGCTGCTTCTTTTAAGTCCTGCAAATTAACAACCTCTTTATATATCTCTGTATTTCAGTGTGGAGCAATTCTTTATGGATGAAGTATGAATACCTGGGGGGGGGGAGGGGATTCAAATGGAAACACTGACAGACCCTTAGTTTTAGTGGCATTAGTATTCAAACGGAAAACACTAACAAGCCCTTAGCTTAAGTGGCATTGGCAGGTTTTGCTCCAAGTATGGGAATCAAACTAAGGGCCATATCATGCTCTTGATCTCTGTGTGCAACTTCTATTGTTGTCAGGTATGCAGTGTACACTGTCGGAGAGCACAATATATCCATGGATCCTTATTTGCTTTTGCACAGGCTAAATCAGACTGGCAGAACATAGGACCCTATATGCATTTTCTGTGCTCCGTGGTGCAGTGTGTGCAAAATACTAATCAAGGTCTGAAAGGAAAGACTGGCTTTGAAAGAAGTTATTCCAAAAGATGGAATGAAAATTTGTTTCTCTATCATAAAATCCTGTCGAGATGGTGAGTCATTTGGAAGCAAACAAACCACCCTGACCTCTTTGATTTTGAAAGAATTCTAGTTGTTTAAATAAGACTCCTTCCAAAGGATCATTTAGATTTTTCTTTGTTTTAGTAATTGTGCCTCAATAAGGAAAGGGGGGGGGGGAGGAGGGAGTGTCAGCTTCTTCCTTCATCACACTGAGCTTGAATATCTAGAATGGATATGGACACCACAGTTTGATAAAATCATTCTCACTGAAATGAGGCCCCAAGGAATACTCAACTCATTCAAGTCCAAGCACTGATGACTCTATGGCCTAGATAGCTACTACATAAAATGGAAGGCAAATAACAGCAGGGTTCTGTATGATGCTGAGGGACCGGGGAGCATGTGAGGCAGGAAGGGGAAAAGATAGAAAGACTGGAGCATGATCTACCATAGTTCTCTGCCTCTGACACGAAGCATCTTTGAGACAGGCAAATAGACAGCTAGACAGATTGGGGGGAGAGAGAGGGGAAGGCGGAGATGGACAGAAAGTTTGAGATATTCATAAGACCTTTCTTGAGTCTGATCACCAGCAGTTTTTTAACACATTCACAGTCTGGTGTGATGAGGGAAAAGATCAGCTCTGTTTGTTTATACAGTATTTCTATCCTAATTGGCATATCCTGTATCCATCTAACTGCCATGGTCCACTTAAGGAGAAACTGAGCCGAAGGTAATCTAACAAGGTAACAAATCACCAGGCAACCTGTTTATGTCTATTCACAAACATCAGGCATGTAATTTCTTGGAGAAAAGGACAGAAAAGAGAGCCTTCTCCCCCATAAAATGAAACCGAAAAAGGAGGGAGGAAGGAAAACAGCATAATGATCTTCTAGTTTGAATCTATTCTGTTTGTTTGTTTGTTTCCTGTTGACCCCTATTCCATATGAACCGCTTCAGCATCAATCCAGAACACTGCCCTCACCGCACTATGCAGCCATACACACAGATCGAGGAATATTCCCAGTGAACTGGGCTGTCAAGTTTGAAACCTAAACAGCTTAGGCTGTATTCTAATAAAAATATAAACTGTACTGTGCCCCTCTCCATGAAACAAAGGCTTCGTGCTTGCCATGAAAGGTTTCTTTATTGAGAGATTTACTTTTAATTTTGAACAGCTTCGCAGCATTATCCTCTGGGAAAAAATAAGGCTCAGATTTGTTTGTCATTCAGTCAACCTCCTGGTAGAGTTTCCCAGTGAAACAGAACCTCTTTTGGCATGGTTTGAGAATGGTGTCCCTGCAGGTCCTCCACAGTGCTTTCACTTCACTTTTAGATGGACTAATTGTGATTTTATTTGGTCATGAACATAGACAACAGGTCAAATTTGCCAAGGGTTCTAGGAAACGCTGATACCAGTCATTTGTTGTGCTCATTGCAATAATGACACTGCCAGTAGGTTTTAACAACATCCAATTTTTGCTTCTTTAAAATATATCTATATTTCCAAGTTTAATAAGGAGAAGTGTCCTGTGTGTCAGTCTCCCAGGTACTAAAAGATTTTAAAAAGTATCATTTTATAACCAATATGCAGAAAGCTGAGCTGCATTCTGCTGCCAAAATTCTTAAATGTCACAACGTTGAAGTTGTATTTTTAACATTTTAAAGAGAAATTTTTAACATTTTAAAGAGAAATTGGTTTGAGACCTGAAATTTAATCTTTAAAAGACCCTGTTTCCTATTTATTTTTTTTAAAGAAGCAGAATCTAGGACTAGTACATTTTTCAATATATTTCTCTCCTCCCCTGCCCCTGCCAAAAAAGTCAATGACAAAAGTTGTGTTTATTTTCATATAAATATTTTCCTGCAGCACTGGAAATTGAGAAGGGCTGCTAATCTGTGGCCTTCATCCGTACCTCTTCTGTAGCTGCAGTACCTATCTTCAAGCTCGTATCACGTACAGTAATAAATATACTGATTTCCCAGTGCCTTCCATCTGCCCTCACATGCTCCCTCCTAAAGAGACTCACACATACAGATTATTTTTATATCAACATTTAAAAATCTACTCTGAGATTTCAGAAAATTGCACATTTTGTAGTTAGGAATGAAACATTTTCTGCGAATAGCACATCTGAATCCCTTAGGAAGTACTTGCACACTTAACACGCAGCCCCCTCCTAAGGGGATTCTGCTCACTCACTTAATAGACTCAGGGCCATATGCAGTCACAGAGTGTTTGCTTGAGTGAGGACCTTAGGATTTGACCGAAGAGGGCTGCTCATGCGAGTAAAGAATCATGTTCACGGAGTGCATCTATTTTTTCTTCTGTCAAGTGTCTTAGGATACATAGCAAAAAATGTATAAGGTGGTTTTAAATTCTTTCAGTTTTAACGGCTAAATCTTTATTAGCAAAACAGCTTTTTTAATGTAGGGGCTTGAGTCTAATCTAATTTATACTAGTGTAAATCGGGAGTAGCTCCAGTGAAATCAAGGCAGTTACACTGGTGTAAAAATGGTGTGAGAGCAAAAACATGTCCTGTGGATGGAGATAGATAGATATATATATGGTTATATATTTAACCACGGCAGTGTCTCTTTATAATGAAATATTACAAAAGAAAATTGGTGCCACAAGAATTTTAGTGCACTCCAGACTCCCATTTACAATGATTACATGAATAACGACTTGTAAAACCTAAGAGCTCAACCGTGCAAACCTTTACTCAACCAAGCAGTCCCACTGAAGTCAAGGGACTGTTTGCATATGTAAGGATTAACTCCTGGGAGGAAAGGTTTGTAGATTTACACCACAAATTCTTACTTTTCACATGGCTATCCTAGGACATTATATGTCTAATGTGATTCGAAATGCAGAGGGGGCAGTCTGGCACTTTTGAGTTCCCTTTCATTCACACTAGCATAGTTTTCCCTGGCCTCCTGAAGCATTTGATAGACTAACAGCAGAAAATATTGGCAAAAATACATACCTCCTGATGTGAAGAACTGTTACCCGTGGATAATAAACAAAATAAATTCTGGTTTGCATATTCTATCAGATTCCGGTCTGAATATTAAATCATAAGATGGCAGAATTTTTCACACAGTAGATGGATCCCACTTAATTATTCATGCATGCATGCATCCACTAACCCCACACATGCCAAAAAAATCAAACGTGGTTTCTTTGCTAGGCATTCACTGCATAAAACACAAATCCTGCTGCAGTCCTCATCCTTGGTGTTTCATATTCTAAACTGAATGTTCTCCCGAAGCTCCCTCCTAAGAGTCCCTGTGTTTTTTATTAGTCCTTTTTTCTGTTAGTCCTGGCCAAATTAATAGTTTGCATTTTGAAATCACAAACATTAAAAAGGAATATAATCAGTTAAAAGGTTCCACAATAAAACTTCCAGACCAAATTTTCAAAGGAACCACGACTCTAAAATGGTATTTGTAAGTTTGCCTGCATAAATAAGTGTATTTCCAACTGGTTAAATGTTTATACAACAGTGTGTACACGAAAGCATGATTCTGTACATAAATGGTAACTATTCCTAGAGGTGTTGGGTCCTTTTCACTCTAATGAGAGTTGACGCCATTTGCCACCTTGCTGGATCAGGTCATATATATGAGGGTCTGGTAGTAGGATGTCTAGAGATCTAAGTTGTACAAATGCAAGTGCATATGTAAATAATTTTGCACACATACTTCCAGTGTGGAGACTGTATTTGAAACTTTGGCTGTGTCTGAATAAAAACAGTTTTCATTAAATTAAAACTTAAAAAAAGGAAACTGAACTGAATACTGTAGTTCTGCTGCAGTATTGCAAAGTTACGCAAGAAGAACCAAAACACGGAATGGAGTATATAGTCTAAACAGAGATGAAACTTACAAATCAAGTTTCACTGTCTTGGTAGGATGACACACAAAAAAACAAACAAAATAGCATAAACGATGAAAGGTTCATTTGATAATAAAAAAACTATTTCAGTTTTGATAAATGGAAATGTTGTTAGTAACTTGGTTATGAAGATATTTAACAATGGGCCAGATTCTGCTTTCCATTTATAAGGGTGCATAGCGTAGGAGAAGCATGCAAAGAGTTACTACCCCTGATCCTTGAATAGCCCCTGTAAGTGCCAGGTAAAGCTTAGGGATTGCTCCCCCTGTAACTCCCATCCTAATCACTTACACTTTTAGGGTTTCTCCCACAGGATGCAGAGAGGAGGCAGTGCCATAGCTCCACCTCCTTAGCACTACCCAACAATCTGAGACCGGAGACAAACCTGTATCATGCACCAATAAAGTGCTGCAATGGGAGGGGGGCACTGCCACCGCAGAATGCCTCCCAGTGTGATGCAGATCTGCACTGTGGGGCTGTACCTAAAAGTCTCATTCAAACCCTTCTGTTTTGCTGCCCAGAGTTTACCTTTGAACATTAGCATTACTCCATGTAAATCATCCTGAAAATATGGATCCGGCTCAGCGCTGTATATTTTGGGGTCTCCTCATTAATTTGATTACGAAGACATGAACTGAAGTCAGGGCATTTGCAAAAAGCAGATGGCAGAGAAAGAGGTGGAGAGTGCATTTAGAGGCCTACCTGCTTGGTTAGTCGTCACAGTGACTGAGACAGCCTGGTCCTGGCTGGGGTTTTGCTTAGACACTCCATTCACTGCCCAGATTTCAAAGGTGTAGTTGGCGTGGGCCAGAAGATCAGTAATAGAGACCTTGGTGGTTTTCAAGCCGTTCTGCTGGGGGCTGAAGTGCACACCGCTGCCACATGACCGACAGCGGTTGAGGTCTCCAGCCCCACATCTTTTGCACACCACATTGTAGGAGATGTCGTCACGGCCACCATTGTTCTGAGGGGCACTCCACTCCAAGTTCACTGATGTCTCATTGACATTGGAAATCAGATTCAGGGGAGCCGACGGAGGGCCTAGAAAACAAAAATGCCTTATCTTAATAACATGTGAAAATATTCCTTCAGGGCATCTCAAAACTCTGTCTCCGGGAGGGGTAGAGTGCCCCAGCTCCCACTGTAGCCAATGATAGTGGAGACGGTGCAGTACATCTCACTGTACTGGTTCCTTAATGAAAGTAAAAAAGTAACTTGTTACTAAATAATAATCATACCATCTGAGGAGCGCAAAGCATTTTTTAGACATTAACCAAATTTAACTCTTGATGTTTTATAATAGATTTTATCACAGATTTTACAATATTATGGATTTTCTTATGATCTCCTGATGGTAGCCTCAAACTCATAATCTTTTGTACTTATTCAAAATCACCAGAACTCGTGGAAAGATGGCTACCACATCCCACTGTTATCAATTAGACTGAAGCCAGTGTGAGATCCCTGCCTAGTAGCCAATGGGCAAGCCTGCACTTTTATTTATCTATTTAAGGCAGGTGTCTTCCTCCACAGGCTCAAAAGTAATAGGAACATCCAAAAATTAAGTTTTAAATCACATGATTTTAAAGCTGACCTCATCATGTTTTGAGTTCAGCCTCATGATTTTGGAAAACTTAGATTTGGTAAGAATAACTCAGAACAAACCTGTGAGGTATGTAAAGGTGTTTATACCATAAGGAACACTTTACCAACCAGTGAAATGCAACCACTTCTAGGGCATGGAACACAGTAGCTACTTAACGATGCACACTGACATTACAAAAAAAACTGGGAACAGGAAATAAGGAAGAATACGGTCTCTGATGCAAATGTAACTTCAGGGGGAATAAGGTAGGCAGAAAGTAAGAAAAAAAGTTGGCAATTGACTAGGATATTGAAGGTCCTTCTCCGATCACATGCTTAACAGTCTCGAATCTACATTTTATGACCCCCAAAAGATATGGAGGAGCAACAGTTTTCTAGAAGGTCACAATCTAAAATAGGACTTTTCAAGCCAGTCAAAAAATGGGGAAAAAGTGACAAGTTTTCCTGAACAGTCTCTCTCTCAAACTAAATTAGTTTATCAACATTTTGACATGCAAAAAACGTCAACCGTCTCTACAGGGAAACGGAGGGAGACAGGGGGAAAAACCACAAAAATTCCATTCACAATTATCATGGTTTTTAAAAATTCGTCAATTGTTTTAGAAAAAACAAATTATTTTTGAAAATACTGAAACATTTCGGCCATTTTTGTGATGTGCAAAAATAAATTAAACATAATTTGACAGGTGGCAAAGGGGTAGAACACACGTCAGGCAATGGCCACAAACTGAATGAACAAAGCTGAAGTAGGATTACATTATTGACACTGCAAAGCAACTCAATTCTAGCTGAAGGTAACAGTTAAGGGATTACGCAGTTTAAAGGTTGGTAAAGGGACAGGTTTGATCAGCTTCCCCAGGTTTAACAAAGATAAGAAGGCCTCAGCTTTGGAACAGATTGTAGGGGAAGTATCCTATGTTAAGGATGGGGAGTTTGTGAGCAGGGCCGGCGACAGAAATTTGGGGGCCTCCTACTCTGATCGTTTGGGGGCCCCCCAACCCAGCTGGGGCCCCCCCAGCCCAGCCCGCGCTCCCCCCCCCCAGCTGACAACGGCTGGCGGCAGTGCGAGCTGCCCTTTCTCTCCCCCCCCCGCGCCCTTTCTTTCTCTCCCCCCCGTGCCCTTTCTTTCTCTCCCCCCCCGCGCCCTTTCTTTCTCTCCCCCCCCGCGCCCTTTCTTTCTCTCCCCCCCCCCGCGCCCTTTCTTTCTCTCCCCCCCCGCGCCCTTTCTTTCTCTCCCCCCCCGCGCCCTTTCTTTCTCTCCCCCCCCGCGCCCTTTCTTTCTCTCCCCCCCCCGCGCCCTTTCTTTCTCTCCCCCCCCCCGCGCCCTTTCTTTCTCCCCCCCCCGCGCCCTTTCTTTCTCTCCCCCCCCCGCGCCCTTTCTTTCTCTCCCCCCCCCGCGCCCTTTCTTTCTCTCCCCCCCCCGCGCCCTTTCTTTCTCTCCCCCCCCGCGCCCTTTCTTTCTCTCCCCCCCCGCGCCCTTTCTTTCTCTTCCCCCCCCCGCGCCCTTTCTTTCTCTTCCCCCCCCCCGCGCCCTTTCTTTCTCTTCCCCCCCCCCGCGCCCTTTCTTTCTCTTCCCCCCCCCCGCGCCCTTTCTTTCTCTTCCCCCCCCCGCGCCCTTTCTTTCTCTTCCCCCCCCCGCGCCCTTTCTTTCTCTTCCCCCCCCCGCGCCCTTTCTTTCTCTTCCCCCCCCGCGCCCTTTCTTTCTCTTCCCCCCCCGCGCCCTTTCTTTCTCTCCCCCCCCGCGCCCTTTCTTTCTCTCCCCCCGCGCCCTTTCTTTCTCTCCCCCCCCGCGCCCTTTCTTTCTCTTCCCACCCCCCGCGCCCTTTCTTTCTCTTCCCACCCCCCGCGCCCTTTCTTTCTCTCCCCCCCGCGCCCTTTCTTTCTCTCCCCCCCGCGCCCTTTCTTTCTCTCCCCCCCCGCGCCCTTTCTTTCTCTCCCCCCCCCACACCCTTTCTTTCTCTCCCCCCCCCACGCCCTTTCTTTCTCTCCCCCCCCGCGCCCTTTCTTTCTCTCCCCCCCCGCGCCCTTTCTTTCTCTCCCCCCCCGCGCCCTTTCTTTCTCTCCCCCCCCGCGCCCTTTCTTTCTCTTCCCCCCCCCCACGTGCCTTTCTCCCCCGGACCCGGCGGGGGAAGCCCTACAGTGCTGCGGAGCCTCCCCACCCTCGCCCTTTTTTGCAGGCGGTGGTGCGCCACTGCCGCCGGCCGGGCTCACTGCTCCTGCCGGGGACACGCGCGCTCGTCCGGAGGAGAGCTGCGCCGCCTCCCCGCCCCTTCCCCACTCTCCAGGCCCGGCGACAAGGGGGGATGACTACGGGTACTGCTGTGTACTGGGCCCCGGACTTAAGGGCCCCCCCTAAAGTCCGGGGGCCGGTACAGCTGTACCCGTAGTACCCCCCTGTCGCCGGCCCTAATTGTGAGGGCCATTTCATGCCCTCAGTCTACACTTGAAATGTCTCATGAAGCCAGTATGAATTTTACATACAAAAAGGGGCCATCCAGTCCTGGGTCTTTAGCATGTGAGGCAGGTGGGTGAAGGAAAAAGATCACAGATACAGAAACAAGATCAATCTATTTATCTATCTAAGATACTGAGGTATGTCATCCCCCTCGTATCTGAACACCTCACACTGTAATAATTAAAGAGTAACCCTTGAGATCCAGCCCAGCTTATGAAACATTGCTTCTCTCTCAGAGCTAAACCTTTTACTTCTGGGCCTGAAAGGCAGTGGAATTGGTGGGGTCCTATGAGTAAGGTAGTCAGGCCACAGGAAGCCTCTGTAGGGGGTAGTCTACACTGTTCACCACAGAGCAGTGCTCCACACAGGCTTTTATTTATCATTTCTTATTTGTACCATGGTAGCACCTAGAGCCCCATTTGAGATGAAGGCTTCAGTGCTTTTAGATCTGGACTGTACATATATGCAGTAAGTGACAGCCCCTGCCATGAGAAAGGGTAGAGATATAAGTATTATCTCCATTTTACAGTGGGGAAACTGAGGCATAGCCAATCAAGTGAGGTGCCCTAGGTCACACAGGAAGTGTGCTGCAGAGTCATAGACAGATTGATCCCAGACATCCTGGGTCCCAGTCCAATGCCTTAACCACAAAGCCATCCTTCCATAAAAGTTGATGTAAAACTCCATGAAGGGGGGTGTTTCGGAGCAAGGAAAAAGCATATCTACCGAGTGTGTAAGTATTCAGATCCACTGGTCAGAATAGCCCCTGAATGTAGTAAGGGTGAGGGCAATAGTCCAGGACACCATTGTAGCCATGAGCTGCAGTAACAGCCACAGAATTACTGGTCAGGCACTGAACTATGGGCAAAGGGAGAATTCCCGTTCACCCTCCAGAGTCACAAAACTCCTCTACACAAAGTCCATTTGCTCAAGCTACGCACATAGAGTGACAGCGTTTGTTCCTCAGTATTTCTGTCTTGTGGGAAATTTTGCCACCACCTTCCAGCAATTTCATCACGACAAGAGAATTAAAAAGTTAAAAAGCATACAGAAACAGCAGAAGTACATCCCAATAAACTGAGGGCAATCAGACCCCACTCTCGCTTGCTAAGGAAGTTGAACATCCATGAAGATCAACGCATTCCAAAAAAAATGCTCAATACCTCACAGGACCAGGCCCTGGACACAAAAGTACCTTGCTTCGTGGAAATGCCGAAGTGTTTTAAAGTGAGACATTTTCTATGGACTTGCCACAACACTTACTAAAATGCCACCACCTTCGATAGCATCTGCCCAATCTTGTTTGCATGTCTGGAGAGCCATGAGAAGGGCTGTCATTAATGCGACTCTGATTAGTGCTTTGCTGCTTAAAACAGGACCAGCTTATAAAACCCTTACTCTCAACAAGTACCTTACTCTCCAAAAAGTCCCATTGACTTCAATGGGGGGCATTTATGACGTGAGATACTGAATATGAGCAAGGTTTGTACAGTCTGGCCTATAATATACTTCAAATATCCTAAACAGCTGCATCTGCCTCAGACATTGCAGCAACTTTGGGGTTAAACCTAGAATTACTCTGAAGTCCATTAAGGCATTAAGACACTTTTCCAAGGCTCTATGTCCAGTTTCACGTGGGAAAATGTGCCACAATGAATCAAGCTCCGCAGAAGCAAAAAGTCAGTAATTAGTATGTGGGACAGGGCACGGCAGTGTCTAAACAGAGAAGCAACGAAGCGGAAAATTAGGGAAGCAGATGCTTGCAGGTTGCAGAGATGAGCACACCACCTCCAGTATGAAAGGGAAGATGCGGGGGAGTTACCAAATGATGGTCTGACATTAAGGTGAGGGGAAAGGTAATTTCCTTTCCTCCTGAAGCATATTTGCTAATGGAGCTATAAAAATTAGAGGGGGCAGAGTTTTCAGACTGACAAGGCCAGTTTCAGTCTGTTTTATAAAACACAGGGCATTTTTCCTATCTCATCTGCAATCGGCCTGTCCTTTGTTTTGGACTTGCCTAGAGCTTCCTGTGCCAGATCAGAAGAAAATACCCTTACAATGACAAAGGGCAAAATCCTTTCATGGACACAGAGGGCCCTAAATAGAGTGTGGCCCACGTTTTTCCACTGCAAAGCAAGTGGAGGGAGCAAACGCTACTGGGATCACACAGGGAAACGGCACCTTCTGCAGGCCAGAGAGCTGTATTCATGGGGGTTCCCCTTCTGGGTCCTCTTGGAGAAAGGTTTGGATATGAGGGGTTGGGGTGATAGTTCTGCACCAATATTGCCAATTCTTGCGATTTTATCATAAGGCTCATCATTTATGGTGCTTTTCTAAAATCTGCAGGTGCAGGAATCATAATAGTGCATGTTCCACAGTCAAAGAGGGAAGGGAAGTTTTGAATTTTACTACTTCTTGGAACCCATAAATTCCACTTCACAACAGCCACTCTCCATTATTCTAACCCATGAGGTAACTTGAAGCAACCAGGGGACCTTGAGAGTAGCAGCAGAGATACATTTCAGCGCACTGCATTGTGTCTATCAATTTTCCAGAAAAACACTACAAAGCTCTCTGTTTAGAAAGAGTTTTCGTTTAATACAGAAATGATCCTTGTCAGATGACTAATGTTGTCCCTAACCTTGAACCAACTAACAGACAACCAGAAGAGATGCCATTGCGTGCATGTGCCAAAATGGTTCTGTCAGAAAAAAAGTGTTGCTCTGTGAGTGTGCTAAACCACTGAAAAAGTCAAGTGGTGCAAAGAACACTTAATGCAATTGGATCAACGCTCCTGACACGGCTTCCTCTCATAGGGATTGATTATGCCCAGTCCTTCATGCATGCACAAGGGAAAGGAAAGGGACCATTCCCCTTATTGGCTCAGGGACTTGGCACAATCACAGTCCTGGCATCCAAATGTACCAGGACTGTGCAAAGCTAGCACTACGGCTGGCACAGGACTCCCCAGAAGGAGTAAAGAACGGGCCATGACCTCATTACCGGACAGCAGAACAGATCCTGTGTGCCTGGAGGAAAGTGAATACCTCTCTTTGTCAAAGGGTGGCGCCATGCCTGCAATCTTGGAAGCACTATGCTGACCAGAGGTGCTCCCACCAGACAAGTGCCTCTCAGTACTACCCACAACCATGATCTGTGTCATAGAGGCACAGTCCAGCACTTCACACAGTCATACCTTCAGAGTCCTAACCTATGCTGTCTCACTGCTGCTGTAAATCCTCCCTGACCTAGATGGCCCTTAAAAGCCTTGAGAAATAATCAGCACGGGTGCATTAGGGTTAGAAATTTGAATACATTGTTTTAGGTGATTGCATGTGAGTTCTTGCTATGACTAAGGTTTTAATAGTAGGGATTTTACATATTGCATTTTTATTAGTGATTGCCCAACAAGGTGTTTTTCTGAAAATCTCCCTGGGTGTGTGCAGACAGTAAATTCAATGATACCTTTCCACGACTGGATCCAGACAGACTTGTTTGGCAGAAGAAATACTGTTTTCACTAGACGAGATAATTTAGTCCAGCAACAATAGAAGGTTTGGATTAAAGGACAGCAAAAGAAGAAGGGGAAAAAAAAGGATTCCAGCAAGCAGCTCCTGAGCCACTTTGTTGTTCTGCATAGTGAGATGCCGCAAAATGAGGAATTTATAGCATGGGACTCAAGCCATCAAAACTGCCTCAGCCTGAAAGGATGTCAGCATTCCATCTTGAAACAATCAACATTCTGAAATTCTGGATGGTCTTTTAATGTGGATGGTACATGGGGGAGCATTTTATCCGGTGATGACATACACCTTTTCTTACCAAGACTCCTGAAGGGCTTTCTCTGACACAAAAGGGGTATATTTCCCCCCTTTTTCTTTGGATTTACGTGGACAAAGCATTTAAGATGAAGTGTTTTCTTTTTAATGAACCTGAATAGTCATGATAGGGTATCCTAGTAATGCTTTTTCTATTAGATTAAAAAAAAAATCAATTCTAGGATCCAGCACAGGTTTAAGATCCAGGGGGAAATACGCCTCTTAATGCTTTTAAAGTGAATTTAGTGCTTGTGAGAGGTGTTAGATTGATAGCACTGACAACTAATGTCTATTTAGCCACAGAAGAGTAGCTGTGCAAGCTTGCCCCAGCTGCCCTGCTGTAGTGACTCAGCCCTATTACTAGAGGGATCAGCACAAGAAGGTGGAGGGTGTACTTTTCTCTGTATCAACTCACCTCTTGGCCTCTGCTGAGGGTGTCTATAAGGGTACCTGTGTTGGTAGGTTTTGTGATTGTGACACTTGGCCATCAGTGACTATACTGATGCCATCAGCAATCAGAGGGTAACCATTTCTGTTTACTACCAACCTGGGCTAAGATTTTGTTTACTATCTTGAAAGAGTGCTTGTGCGTGGGTGCAGTTCTATTAAAAAAGCAAACAGAAACCCACGCTCTCGACAGACCTGTTAATGAAGGTTTTCCAACTATATACCACACAACAAGGCCAGGCATTATCTTAAACGCCAGCTCAGTCACTGACATTAGTGTCTTTAAAAACAAGGCACTCTTTCTGTTAGTCACCTGTAAAAGAGGTGGGGATTCCTAACTGGACTACTAAATGACACAAGAGATTTTCCACTGACTTCAATGGATTATGGATCAGGCCCTAACAAAAGCTCATCTTTCCAGTTTGACTCTTATCACACAATACAGTGTGAAATGAAAACCAGCTATCGCCGTGCGGAGCCTAAAACCCACAAAGGCTCTATCCTGAAAGGTGCCTAGTGCCTCCTGGGAGGTCAGCAGGCACTGGGAGCACTCAGGCTCAGATTTTTAAAGGGATTTAGGTGCTGCTCTGCTCATTGTAGCATTTAACTCAGGGGTGGGCAAACGCTTTGGCCTGAGGAACACATCTGGGTTGCAAAACTGTATAGAGGGCTGGGTAGGAAAGGCTGTGCCTCCCCAAACAGCCTGGACCGGCTCCCAACCAATCCCCTCCCACTTCCCATCCCCTGACTGTCCCCCTTAGAACTCTAGACCCATCCAACCACACCACACTCCTTGTCCCCTTCCTGCAACTTCCCGAGACTCCACCACTTATCCAACCCCCACCACTCCTTTTCCCGACTGCCCCAACCCTATCCACACCCCTCCTCCTGACAGGCCCTCCATGACTCCCGTGTCTATCCAATCCACCCCCTCCGTTCCCTGGTCACCACTCCCCATTTCCTCTTATCCAGCCCCCCGGCCTCCTTGCCATGCCTCTCAGAGCAGCATGTCTGGAAGCCACCACCAGCGAGTGCTATCTGTGTGACGGCGGGGGAGTGGGAATAGCATGGGAGGGGCCGGGGGCTAGCTTCCACAGCCAGGAGCTCAAGGGCCAGACAGGATGGTTCCGTGGGCCGAATGTGGCCCGTGGGCTATAGTTTCCCACCTCTGATCTAACTGGCTGAGGAGCCTATATCACATTTTCAAGGGGACTCAGTTTCTAAGTCCTTTTGAAAATGAGACCTGGGTGTTGCAGTGCTCCGTACTGCAATGCTTAAATGCCTTTAAAAAACTGGGCTTAAGTACCTATTAAGTACCTGAGTACCAGGCCTTCACTCATTGGAATTCAAATCCATTCATTCGCTGTGTATGTGTGTGTGTGTAAAAGAACATTTCTACATCATGATACCTGTGCTGAATGTGCAATGGATAATTATTACTTTTGAATGGGTTCTCACCCAGCATTCAGTCTTCTTCTGCTCTGTAGCATGAAACCCAAAGGAAGCTGTAACTCACTGGCAACCCACTGGCTGTAACTCACTGTCAATTCCCACAAAACATTAGGAAACCTCATACATGCAAAAAGGACTTTTATCTTCTTTAACCATCCTTGTGCTATCCTTGAGGAGCCGGGGGGGGGGGGGGGAGAATCATCTATTTACCCTAGTATCAGCAAGACAGACCCTAACTTGGTAAGGATTGTTGTGATCCTAGAACAAAATAAAATGTCAAGATGCCCCACTGTAGTTTAAACCAAGCCTAATCTTCATCTTTAAACCAAGAGTTATTAAATATGGTTAAATTCAGCAAAATGTAAACTATGGGCCTGATCCATGAGCTTATGAAGGCAACAGAAAGACTAAGTGGCTTCTGTGGGCTTTGGGTCAGGCTCTACAGAGTGATTTTCTTATGGGCCGGATCCAGTGAGATGCTGACCATCCTCCACTCCAATGCCTCAGGGGTAGGCCCTTCGAGAAGGAGAGCCTAGTCTACTGCATAACAGAGTCATATAACAGAAAAGATCAGCCAAGTCTCAATGCAATCTAAAAGGGCCAGGTATGAATAGGACTGATTCAAATCAGCAACTCGGCTTTGAGTAAACTATAGGAGAGCCCTGAAGTTTTTGATAAGATACAGGAACAACTTTGCATGCCAGCCATCTGGGAGTAAATGTCCAGATATTAGCTCCTCTAATGTGTGTCCAGTTAGGTTTTCATGCCATTATTCACTGTACAATAAGTCATAAAAAATCAAATACATGTTCTATTGTACGAGGTTTGAAAGCCAGACATTGAATATGACACAGAAAGAATAGAAAGGACTATATGAAGAGATGCAAAGAGGAAAAAAGATTTGTATCTAAAACAGCTCCCAGAACCCAAAGTCTTTTAATCATAACAAGTCTAAAACTGAACTCCGTAGAGACAAAAGTTCAAGCACAAATGCAGACTGCAGTGTTTCGAACTGGGTGCACAGAAGAAAAACCCTCAAATAATTAATAAGGTAAATTCCTTTAAACTCCTGTTGCTGCCTCAGTGAAATGCTGGGGAAACTAGTGCAAGAACAAGAGTTCAAGAAGAAGCACCTTGGTTCTCCTCTTTCTATTTTATAAAGCTTCATTAATCATGTACAACTTTGCAGCTGTCAATAATGCTTCAGTGTCTGGGCTGTAAAGCCCTTCAGATAAGCCTTTGCTGTTAATCTCTCTCCATCTGAAAGACAGGTTATAACGCAGAGTAAACACTGGGGATGTGTAAGTTTTGACTCTGAAATAAAGCCCATGCTTTCCCCTGACAGTTGTATATGTTGCTGCCACTAATTGCTTTCTTTCAGCAGTTGTGGACAGCTCTCTGGTTGCTGCAGGCTAGTTTACATAAGTGCTGCCATTGAGGGCAACGGTTGCTTCTTAGATGCATGGACATTCCTGGTCATTCATCATTATAGGCTATGTGTTTTTACAACTGTGAGGGCTAAAGTCAACAGTCCGCTAAATGTAACAACCACTTGAGATATCAATCATCAGCTACTTTTCTTTCTTTTTGGGCACAGATTAATATTAGTCCACGTTTTTAATAGATTCACCAGGGCATCTGGTACACAAGAGCCTGATTCCCAAGTTTTAATTCAAACGCTTCGATGGGAGTTTTACCTGACTAGGACGTTGGAACCGGGGCGGTGAAGGAACTGTCCATTTTCCTGACATGTATTATTTCTTTCTGACATGTCAAAAGATGTCTTCCCCTTTGGTTACTGGATACATAACACTTGGTTTCTTTGATTTAAAGAACAATGCAATTTGTACTTCCACTTCTCTGAAGCTAAGATAGTTACTGCAGAGTTCTAATTATTAATATGCCATTGGAGGTTTGAGACACACATGTCACCACTGTGTGGGCTCTCTGAATTCCCCCACCAATAGCTACTCTAGTAACAACTATTGATCTTCCTAAACCAGCATGTTTGGCGACCCATGCTCTCACACCGCCTAAAAGAGAGGGACCACATCTTCACTAACTAGCTTACCTTGCAGCTAAGAGCAAATATCCATCCAACTGCTTTTTAGATGAAAAGCAATGAAACCCATTATGGATGACAAAAGGTTCTTTGGACTTTGGACAGGAAAAGTCCAGCCTGAAAAAATAGGTCATGTCACTGCAACAAACTGCTGAATTCTTTACTTTGGCAAAACTTGACTTACTTCAATGGGAATTTTGCCTGAGTATAGACTTCAGGACTGGGCCAAATCAGAATCCCAAATTAATCCAGTAAATGTCTGTACTAATTTAAAGATATGGAGAAAGAGAGGCAGAACTGGCTAATATCTCGAGGTGATCTTGTCTTTAATGAACTGTTGATTTTAGCCTTAATTATAATAAAGACACAGCCTCTACAACTCCCCTGGCTCCCCATTCAAATCAAGATCTGGTCCAAAAAAACACTCTCTGTCTTTAAAATGTTCTATAGACTTGTTCCACTAGTCAGCCCCTCTCGTGTCCCATACCCTCCTCCCACTTATCCTCTTTTAAGTCCCTTCATCCAATCACACTGTTTGTGGAGAGAGAGAACCTTCTCCTGTGAAATTCCTGTCATCCCGAATCCCTTCCAATATAGCTGCAGCTAACTGATGACATATTTCTAAATCTCATCTAAAAACAAAACAAAAATCCCCTAAACCACTCTTCCCCATTGCCTCTGCAAAATTCAATTCTCTCTTGCCTCTGTAATATTTTATCCTAAAAAGTTTTTCAAGATAATAGCTGGTATGAAGGAAGTTCTACACAATATAATTATGGGTTATTGTTCCTTAAAGATGAGGCAGCATGTCATACAATTAAATTGGTCTTAAAGGAATAATAAAATCAGCTGTTTAATTATTGTCTTCTAATAAGGTGAGGCAGAATTATTACATTGGGAAACACTGTCTCTTATGACAGGAGGGTGCCAAATAAGGGTGGTCTCTTGTATAGGTTTCAATGTCATTTACACTGGTCCTCATTTGCAATCTCATAGCATTTGGTACAACTTCTCATTGAAGGCCTCAAACTGCATTTCTAGAAAAAGAGTGGGGTAAACCTTGGGAAGAAAATATGAAGAAGTCCATGCCAAAGCTGCCTGCAACACACTACCACTTCCCTGGTCACATGTTTTCCCCTACTATCTGGTTCTTCTGCACCAGCAGTTGACCTCAAATTATATACAATTAGAACAAGTGACAATCAGAATTTGTCTGGATGTTCAGTGAAGTTTAAGAAAAAATGTATGTGTGTGTTCTTTATGCAAAAATGTAAACAACTGTAGTAAATATACTAAATACATGCTCAGATGACCAGCTCTATTTGCAATTAATCATTCGCATGTAGAGTTATTGTGAATGTATTTGCAAACAGGCATGTAACTGCATCCACATTTTTGAAAATGCAGGCCAATATTTATCTTTAAGTGTAACAGAGGATAGAATCAAGGACATATATGAGAATGTAACATTTGCAAGATTAAAGTGTTTAGACCTTTGTTTAAACCTTGACCTTGGAAACAAGTAAGGACAGTGTTATTTTCATTTACATTCAAATTTTAACAACACAGTCACACAGCACTAGTGGAATCCACATTGAGTTTCCACTGTAGATTGTTCATCATTTCATTATGGTTCATTATGTTGATAACTGTCAGAAAGCATTAGAAGCAGGGGGCTTGAGTAACAGGACTGAAATGGTAATTTAAAAACAATATACTTTCTGGAGGAAATACAGAAGTGCACTAAATTCAATTAGAAGAGGTGAATGTAAAGACAAACTAAGTGACATTTGCTGTTTGAAGTAAGGCTCTTCTGATTTCTTGATAACCTAAACTGGAGAAAGCCTTTTTAAAGCAGGCACTTTTCATCACGCATCTTGCTAAATTTGTTCTCATTAACTCTAAGCTCCTTTGGCATAAACTGTCTTAAAACCCAGCTGTTTTAGGAATATTTTAGGCCACGCCAAACTATCAATCAGTCCTTGTTTGGGTGGCAAAACGAACTAAATTATTCAGGGTCATTTACTTAGACAGATCTCAAGATGGACAGTTTATGCTAATCATCTCTGAATCACAAACCATTAATAATGTTGATTAAACAGGCAATATAAACAATAAAAAAGTGCCCCATACCAGCGTATAATGTGTGCCCTGTTTGTTAAAAAACAGAGAGACACACATAAGATAAGCAAGAGCAACTTTCATTGACTTGAGTAGAAATTACACCTGCCTATGCCAGATTGGAATTTAGCAAGGGGGGAAAAAGTCTAATATCAGCATCGTCACAGATTAGAAATTCAGGAATGAGGAGCATGACTGTTAAATTGGTGGCTTTCTAGCTCTCATAGTTTTGTTTACTGTTGAGACCATTCATACCCCATTTAACTGCTAATCTTATGACAGACCCATCTTCTCAACAAGTAATGAAGGGCTGAATAGTTGCATTAATATAACTTTTGCCATGCTTCCAGAGGAGAAAAATGACTGTTTTTCACAGTTTCTGCACAAATGAACTATAGGTCAGTCATACTAGTTCCTTGCCCTAGCACACAGCTCACAAGCCCTGTGAGCTTTAGAATTGCAAGCCAGAATTCCTGACTATGCCGATGAGGCAGATCCAAAGTAAGGAGAATTTTGTCTAAGAGAGGAGGAAGCGGTTCTTTCCCTTGGCAATGACACAACATCAGTGATTATCCCTTGGAGAGGAGACTGAAGTGAAAGTTCCCTTCTGTCCCATAAGTAAACGTGTGTCTTCGTGTCTTTGTGCATCCATGTCTGCCCCATTCACATGTCCCAGCTACAACTTGCAGATCAAACTCTGCTGTCATTCGTACCCATGCAACCCTGGCCATATTCTGCTTTCTATTTTCTAGGTGTAAGTCAGGAGTAACTACTGATATCAGTGGAGCTATACTGGATTTCTACCAGTGTAACTAAGAGTTGAATTTGGGCCATTTACTTAAAGGGGGAATGAGCAAGAGTTAAAAAGTGGTTTGTATCACTTAATACAGGACAAAAAAACATGTAAAACATTTCTCATCACATCTTTGATGCAGAGGGGTAGTGTCAGAACATTTCAAGCTCTGGGGAACATGACTGGCCCAGCGCATTAGAAACTAGGTGCAATTTTCATTGACTTGAGAATTGTGTAAAATGGAAGGGGGGAAGATCTCTAATTTCTTCTCATCCATAAGCACAAGCAGGTTAATGTAAAACTGTAAGAGTCTTCCTCCCAAAGCCTGCAAAGGGTAAGATACAAATAATAAGAGAGCCGCTGATATATTACTAAAATAAATCGATACCAAAGGGTCAAGGATCTACAGAAAAGAGTCCTGAGAAGACTGAAAAGTTCTTCACCTTAAAAAAAAAAAGGGGGTGGGGGGTTTGGAAATAATAATATATAGTTAAAAAAAGGATCAATCCACAATCCATTCCAGGTGTTTCCTTCCAAATTACTCAACACTACTTTTGTTCACCTGGTCTAATAGTTCTCCAAGTGAACAGAAACCTGATTTTACAAGCCACTGGAGCATAGTCTATCTTTTTGCTAGAAGAATGGATCTCAGATACTGTGTTTTATTTCTTCATTAGTGTGCCGTCACACTGAGCGATTACTAAATGCAGGGCTGAATGAGAATATCAGGGTTAAAGAGAGCATAATGAACAAAGAAGGTGCCTGATTATTATGGCTGTCAACACAAGGGAATTGAGTTTGTCACCTGGTTTAACCAACTGGTAAGAACTGATTAGCGTCTGAAATCAGTCTGAAAAAAAAACACCTTCTGATGTTTATGTTCCTCTCTGTCTCCACATCTTGTCAGGGAAGGCAGATAAACTTGGGGAGTTCTTCTGGAGGGGTTACGTACATACAGGCTCCCTAAACGGCTTCTGTCACTTGCCCAGAAGGCGTTGGCCAATGGCTACATAGAGTTGGTTTCGGAAGGAGAGGTGCGGTGGGTGTCCTCTTGCAAAACCCATCTTGCTGTGAGACAATGCCTTAACACGCTCATGTAGGGATCAGAGCCTTTTCTTTTGTATATGTTATAAGCATACACAGTCATAAACTACATTAGAACGTAGCCCAGGTGAAAGTAAGGTGGTACAGGCCGCTTGGCATGCTGGTAAAAGGTAACCGCTTGTACCAACCCCTACCACTGACTTTACAGTGGTGCCATGGCAGCACTTTAACATCGCTGCACCTTTTGCGCCCCCCATCAGCAGCCCTGCTGGGTCCTTACCAGCAGGGCGGCCAATGGGGGGTGGGCGCAAAAGGGGCAGTGACATAAAGTGCTGCCGCAGCAGTGCTTCAACGTCACTGCCCCTTTTGCTCCCCCGTTCTCTCCTGCCGACAACCAGTGATAGGGGTGGCAGCAAAAGTAGCAGCTGCCCCGGGGCCACGATTTAAAAGGCTCAGGCCCTTTAAATCACTGCTGAAGCCCCAGGTGGTGTGGGCCAGGGAGCACAGATGGACTGGCTGGGGGATGCTGGCAACCCCCAGCCCCACCCCTTCCACATGAGGCCCTGCCCCCGTATGGGCTCCATTTTACTTTCACCCCTGAACGTAGCTAAGCCAAAAACTTCGGAGGAGGGGTGTGCTGAAGAGTGAGCAGCCTGCCGTATGTGACTGCCCTCTCGATCATAAACATAACCTTGCTATTCTCCTTCATGTTGGGTCACACAGAAATAAACCCTTAACTTTTTGAGGCATCCCAAAACAAATCCATTTCACACAGACCACATGCAAGTGCACACATGCGCACTCTTTCCTAATCCTACAGGCTCAAATCATAGCACTGGTCTACAGTGGGTGCAGTGTAAATCTATACTGCTCCAGGCAGAGCTCAGTCCTGGACCATTATTCTTCCTCATGCTCCAGTGCATTTGGTTCTGTGCAGCCTCCTTGTTTCCACGTGCCCAGTATTTTCATTTGCAGAAGTGAGGAGTGGGGACAGGGCTGTGTCCCCATCTCATGGTTTCCTACTTTCTGGGTTAAGCTATAACCTTGGGGGGGTACAGCGACTGCCGTTGTGACCAAGTATTGCACCAGCCTCAATCCCACTACACAAACAAGCTGGTTAGAACCTCACCCACAGTGATTAAACTTAGCAAACATGGACCCCAGCCCAAACTGATTATGTGCAAGAACATACTTCACAAGAAAGAACTTGTAAATATACATGTTATCCTTCCACAAAACCATTTCCTGACTATGACTCACTATCCATTAGAATGCTCTCTTTGTACTTTGGTCACCTGAAAATGGTGTCTCTCCTTACCTCAAACCTTTTATTTGATAGTTTCATTTTTGATCAGAACGTCTCTCACTGAGGCCAGGTTTTCATTAGAATCTGTAGCTGGCATAATAATCGTGTTTAGGGGTGCAATTATTGGAAGAGAAGGGCTGGAATTTAGGGGCAGTGATGTAACAGTGATGGACAAAAAATTGATTTCCTCTTTAAAGAGGAGAAATGAAGGTGAAAAGGGACACTTTAAATGTGACCCATCTCCCCATAAGAAATTTGGAAACGAACAAAACAAAATATCTCTCTCTCTCTCTCATAGACACCACCACATGATACATAAGCAGGCCTAAGATTTCAATTGGAGCTGTACATAAATATACCCCAGCAAAATATAGCTTTTATGTTTATTAACTCTGAATATTATATTCATACAGAAAAAGTCTCAATTATCAAAATATTAGACTAAGGTATGGTTTAAGTCTCACTTCTAAACAGTATGACCCACTAACACATACCCGGACTGCTATGCCAGTTGTACTTACCCCCGTAGGCATGCTCTCCCTGATGAAAACATCCTTGGGGAATTAAAATGTAATCTCTTGTTTCCCTACAAATTGGAGTGACTGGAGGATTTACAGGTTGCACATATGCACTTATAAACCATGTATGTATCAGGGGCACAATAAACCAAGCATCTTGGTATTTAAGACTGCTACTGCCATCATTAAGGAGTCATGTTAAGCTAGTTAACACTAAAAATCTCACTAGTCTCACTAAAAATCCAAATATTTACATTCGTCCTAGTAACTGTGAGGAAACATATCATGATTTCTACAAACATTAAGGCTTTAAAACAGAAGAGGCTGTGTAGTCCAGAGAATAGTGCACTGGATTGGGACTCAAGAGATATGGGTTCTATTCCTGGCTCTGCCACTGATAAGAATGGAGCAAGAGGTCAAACCTCTGATTATTATTTCTGAGCAATTTATTTTTACAGCAATGATTTCATCTCTCATTTAATTACAAATTTCATGTTACGTTTTGTGTTAGGAAGAGACCTGCTTTCGATGCGTTACGTTTACTTGGCTGAAGAGGAACAGTTATTGAATGCTGCCGCCATACGCTTCTCCGAGAGAGATGTGCCTCTCAAGGGAACATTTTTCATACAAATTATTGAGGAAGAAAGACTAAATAAATAAGAGAGTCTGACTTACGAGTGCAGGGCATGGAGGCAGCATCGTTTTCAGCTCGGAAAAAGCCCCGATCACATGTGCAGGAGGTAGAACCTTCCCAGATGGAGTAGCTGTGGGATGGGCATTTGGCACAGGAAACATCTATGGAGAGAGCCCTGTAGTATCCAATTTTGCAAGCTAGGAGAAAAGGGAATGGAGAATGTTATTTACCCAGGATGGGATAATAAAATGATTTCTCCTTTATTCAAAATCTTTATTCAATTCATTCAAAATCTAGGTGGGAGACATTTTCGACAAAACACAAACCATGCCCATGTAGTCCCAGGTGAGAAGTTAACAAACGAACAAGCTCTTAGTTGCTAGCCCTACATTGAGGGATATCAATTTCTAATTCAAACAAGGGCCCTTTAAGAAGCTGGTCTGGTGATACTACAACAGCACCTATAAGCACATTTCCCTAACTAACTTTGCTGGAAAACCTGCTTCATCTTTGTGTTATACATGGATTTGCAGGTCACACCCCATTCCCACCTGCATGCACACACTCATACAGCTCAGTAACAGGGCACAACTGTTTAATTCTATGACCACTTAAGGAATGGCAGCTGATAGTTCAACGGTGCCAATTTTGGGGATGGAGTGGAACAGGCAGCCAGTGTAATTGGCAGGGAGGCTCTCAGTCTTACATCCCCGGAAATGGCAGTCTCCCTTCTGGCAAGGCAGGATTAATTTGGCTCTTTCTCTCCAAGGGAGGAAATAAGCATGTTCTTCCCTCCTCAAAGCTAGGGTCTCCAATAGCTGCACTGCTGGCACTGAATCTCCATGTGCATTTGGCAACCTTTCTGTGACATCATCTTCATAAAGGCAACACTTATACGGATGGCTACTTTTACATCACTTGGAAAAAAACTCATTACTGTCATTAATAGCAAGTTTTAGTAGGGCCCCCAGATATGTCATCCTAGAAATCTATGCGTTGGCAAAAGAGAGAAGGTAGCCAACACCACTGGCTTTCAACCCTTCAGAGGCCAGAGTAAACATCCAGGCTTTTTTTTTTTTTATAAAAACAGAGAGTGTAAGAGGTAGGATTATTCCCAATATTTGCAGCATGACTCACTCTTGAGGCTCTTCATTTAGCACCCAGACCATCTTTAGAGTTCCCATGCTGTTACACATATGCCTATAGAAAGGAACAGGCAGTCCCTTTCAATGCCTTTCTTCCTCTCTGCACTCATCCAGTCATTGATGGTTCATTTATTCTTTTATTTTTAGGATACAAACCCTAGACAGGGATTTTAGCAACACATTTGTAAAGGAGTGAGTTACTTCACGCTTCCGAACCAAAGCCACTGATGGAATTTCCTTAACGAGTCTAAACTTCATGATGTGTGGAGCGTTGTCAATAAAAGCACTGCAAGATCACTCTCGGCCTCGCTCACTTTGGCTGTCACTGGACCAGTGAATCTTATAAATAACATGTTGCTCCTATGACTAAGATTTATGCTTCCAGAGTTTATACACATCACATAATTAGATAGGGTTCAGCTTGCAAGGTGCTTTTTGGCTACACTTCAAATGGCCTTGGGGTTTCGATTAAAATCAGAAACCGCTGCTTTGGCAGGAAGAAGCTCTGGGGTCAAGCCCAACCTCTCCACATCAAATACAATTAGGCCCCGAACACAAATAGAAACCCACTGGGTACAGGCTGTCACTCAGTCAATCACAGTAAACAAAGGCAACTTGTGTAAAATGGGTTATTCTGCTTGTAGCACAGGCTGCCAAAAGAAGGGAAAACTACCTTAATATTTTTTTACGTCGGAGTTGCAATGTTTAACGAATGAGCTCACATACTGCTAGCAGCCTTGATGCATTTGGTTTAAAACCACTGACACGTAAATGACAGACTCTAAGTTGAGTTACACTGGTGTAAATTGGTAGTAACTCTATTGAAAATGGTGGTGCACCTGGCTTGTATTAGCATAACTCAAATCACAATCATGCCCTAATCTTGAAAATGACATATACATAGATGCAGATAGAAAGCACTTTTTTGCAACGTAAAAAAGAAAAGGAGATTAAAAAAGCACTACCTGAGGCCTAACTAATCCCACTTATACTGCAAACTCCGTTTCTTTTTTTTTTAAATCAAACATCTAGCTTAATTGTATTAATGGCTCATATAAATTATAAAATGAATGACTAACTCTTGATTTTTTGCTAATACCAAGACACATGGTAAATGAAGCACAGAATAATCAGCCTCACGTAGGGGATGAAAATTCTGCTGTGGTTTTAACATTTTATCACAAAAACAGGAAGATACAGCAGTTACACATTTAGGGGGGGGAAATCCCCACATTATACCCTCTTTTCAGACTCTGGGGCTAGGAAGGGATTGAGTGGATGCAGTAGCAATGGGGGGGGGGACAGTTGAAATTCTACAATTCAGAGGAATTTCCCCCTTTATCTTAACACAACATAATCTTTTGTTTTCTACTACGTTAAACCTTGGTCATTAATATTTCAGGACCTGCAGAAAGCTCTCTCTAAATGCAGTGGCAGCTTCTGAAGCACAGAGCCATTTTGCTTCAGCTATACAAAATCACTGACTACTGAACTGATGGTTTTCTTCACTTCAGCGTGTTCACAGATGCACTACATTTCAGCACTTGGAACATAAGAATATTTGAGAATAAGTCGCATTTATTCAACAGTTCTTTACTTCTTGGAGTTCTATTGTATTTTCACTTAAAAACTTGATCCTAACCCTGTAAAGGGTATTCTTTCCCTGAAGTACAGCTGACACACCTACTATGACCGGTACTGGACTTTTTTTTTTTAACTAGGATATTATACAGTATTTTTAAATGTTAATGAATTAGTAGACAAACAACAAGTGTGAATAGAACCCCTTCCTTGAAAGTCTTTATTGCTTGCTCATGACAATCCTTCATTTTGCTCCTTTTCTAGGGAGGATTTGCTAGATAGGACAGGGCATGAATGGTATTCTTACACAGCTTTCGAAAGATGTCATTGTAAAAAAGATTAGTTTACATGTGCAATACAAACCTTGAATTCAATTCCTTTAGCTTTCCCTTAATTAGTTCTTTCTATTAGTTTAAAAAAGAGAGAGAGAAAGAGAGAGAGAAATCTTTTCTTCCATTCAGATCACCCACCAACATAACAAGGTTACATTTTAAAACAGAATTATCCTTAAGATTTCCAAGGAAATTCTTAAACAAATATTTTCAGTGTGAAAAAACAAAATTGTGACACCTGTATTTTTCTGGGGAAGAATATTAATTTTAAGTGAAGATGAGCCTAAAACAAAACTTTGAACTCACAGCTGCACAAATCCTGATTTTAAACAAATCCATTTTATCTTTTGCTCACACTCAACAGAACACTGTCAACCTTACAGAGCAAAAAATTTAGCCTGCCATTCCTATAGCTTTTACTAGGAACATCCACTAACATACAGTAACGAATGTAGAAATAGGAATTTAAGAAAAGTTGGAGTCCAGGTCTCGCTGAATGTCAAAGGGATTTGGGTGTATAACTTCCTTAAGCTATTTTGAAAATCCCAGCTTCTCATTATAAACCCATTTTCAGAAGCTCATGACTTCCTGAAACAATTTATGTGCAGACTGAAGGTTGCTTTGCTCGTTTTCAGACAAAGTGTAAATTTTCTATTAAGGCCTCAGGCCTTTTCATTCAGCCTGTTCAAATTAAGTGAAGTTGAAAAATAAAACAACAAAAAATAGTTCTCCGAGTTGAAAAAATTCTCCCCATTTTTGGGGAGGGGAGTTCAATACTACAACAAGGTAAGTTGAAGTTATTGCATGTAAATTAAAGCGCAAAATATGAAGCACCACCTTTGATAGGTTTGGAAGAAAAATAATTTAAAACTAAAAAATTAAACCGATTTATTTATATATTAGTTTTATTTCAAGCTGGGAAAAAATGCAAACATTTTCACCTAAAATTTGCTCCTTTTTTTTCTTGTTGAAATTTTATTTTAATATTTCCTCAAAATTTTGAAAAATTTGAACAGCTCTACAGATGGTGGGAAATTAGATGAATTTTTGCAAAAAAAATCATCTCCTTTTTTCACTAAAATTTAAAATATCTATACAAATGTTTAAATCTGGGAAGTTTAAGACAACTCTATTTATATTCCTTTTCGCTCTTTCTTGGTTTATTTACTTCCCTTTCCCCTGGTGACCGTCCCTCTCAGACTCAGATTCACCAGAAGGCTCACTGGATAAGGGAGTCTCCATGGGGCTAGACTTCGTTGTGGCAGATCTCAGCGGCATTGAAGCAGAGAAAATGAGAGACGTTCGGGTTGGCAGGCTGCTGCTTAAGCCCATAGCCCTCTCTATATGAGAGCTGCCCTAGCAGCCAGATAATTTAGGGGGCGATACAGAAGCTAGAGGAAACGATTTAAGGAGCTACCAGCTAAGCTAACTCACTCCGACTTCAGAAGCGTATTTTTAAATATGGGGTAATATTAGGGTGACCAGATGTCCCAATTTTATAGGGACAGTCCCAATTTGGGGGTCTTTGTCTTACATAGGCTCCTATTATTCCCCACTCCCTGTCCCACATTTTTCATTATCTGGTCACCCTAGTTAAAATGGGCAAATCACCACTTCTGGTTTTGAAGGGAAAAAAGAGGAGAAGGTAGATAGATAGACAAAGGACCAAATTCTTTGTTGGCATAACTCCACTTAGTCAATGGGAAGGTCTGGCACACAAAATTTTAGATTCTCAGTTCAATGTGCAGCAGCAATAAAGAAAGCTAATGGTATAGAAGCTTGTAATGAGGACATTATGGGCATATAAAGCCTAGGATGTTGAACTGTGACTCTATAAAAGCATGGTTAGCTTGTGTTTGGAGCCCTAATCCTGTAAGAAGCTCTACAAGGATGGCTCTCAGAGCCTGCATGGAACTCACTGCAGGATCAGGATCTTAATGGGAAATGTATCCCTTCCCCACGACCTAGCACAGGGCCAATGCACCACTTAAATTCCACTTAAACCTTCATTAACATGACTAAGTGAGTGGTGGTGCAATAACCCTAAGATTTGTATCTTCTGACTTCTCCTGTTAAACAGAAAACAATTATGTTGCATTAATGTATCTGATTGCATTTTTTATAGGTGGAGCACAATTGATCTGCTTAATAGAAAAATAGATCACCTGTGTAAATAAACTTAGAACTTGTTTACACTTTCCTACATTTACAGCAAATGTCGGGTACATGTAGATACATGTGGCAGTGAAAAGGTCCACCAAAGGCAGAGAGCGGGGAAAGGTTCTAGCAGTGGGTAGCTGCTGGAACTTTTCCCCACTGCCTCTCTCTCTGTCAGAGCCTCTCCATGCTACCAGAGTCTTTTACTGAAGGGACAGGCTCTAGAAGCTGGGAGGCAGCAGGACTCTACACTTCTAAAAATAGCAGTGTAGACATGGAAGGTATTGTTTGAGCATATAGACAGCCACATAGGGTATATATATAGATCCTTTGGTACAGGAGTGCAGGCCACACTCCTCTGTTGTCCTCTAAGCAGTGCCTCCCAGTCTACACTGCTCTTATGCACGTACTAGCTGAGCATTCAGTGCCTGTACTCTATGTGCTGCCGTAAGTGTAGACGAGGGGTCGGCAACTTTCAGAAGTGGTGTGCCAAGTCTTCATTTATTCACTCTAATTTAAGGTTTTGCGTGCCAGGAATACATTTTAATGTTTTTAGAAGGTCTCTTTCTATAAGTCTATAATATAGAACTAAACTATTGTTGTATGTAAAGTAAATATGATTTTTAAAATGCTTAAGAAGCTTCATTTAAAATTAAATTAAAATGCAGAACCCCCCAGACTGGTGTCCAAGACCCCCGGGCAGTGTGAGTACCACTGAAAATCAGCTCGCGTGCCATAGGTTGCAGACCCCTGGTGTAGACCTTAGTTTACAAACAAAGCAAACACTGTTCTTAAAGCAACAACCCAGCTTTCACAAGCAACCCTACAGTAACACATCAATGTGTGTGCATCAAAGGAAAAAGTAAATTCTTGAAGGAAGCTGATCTCAGCTTCAAGCTTCCAGTAAATTAGTTCTAAATAAGAATGGGAACAGGAATTGTTTTTAAATTATAAAAAAAATGATACCATCTTCTTAAAACCCATTTCAGATTATTGATGACTGGTTCCCCCATGCCTGCTACTTTGGAAATATCTCCAGTTTGTATTCTAAATGCACACAGGGGAATAAAAAGTTTTCATTTTTCCCTCTAATGTTCTTTTCTCTCTTTAAATGGATGGATTTTCTCTCTCAAATTTTAACAAAACCACATCTGCCACATGAGTAGGCAGCTTCTTCTTAGGTCTCTTTTACTGTTATTACCATTTCTGAACAGATTTTTGTGTGTTAATTATAGAACTCAATTGTTTGAATAGTCTTTTTTGATGAGCTTTCTGCCCCGCACCATGAACCCCTCAGTGATTGTACAGCTGCTTTAGTTCTAAATGCTCATCAGGATTTTCTAATTGTCAAGCTGTCCCAGGGACTAGCTCTTTTGACCTAAAAGTCAAAGAAAGGGAGTCACCCTTGTGTCCCCGACATGAATACTATCGGACTCCCTATGCTTCTTTCCCCCATTACCTGTGAGACAATGCCTGTCCTGATCACTGCCAGTCCAAGCATAATTAGGTTTTGGGTGAAATGAGAAGATTTTAAATAGAATGATGAGTTAATGAGCATCTTGTAAAATTAAGTTATTCTTCTCCTCCAAACTAGCTACTCACTGTAATGCCCTTGAGGATGATAACGGTCCTCAAAAGCCGGAAGAACAAAAAAATTGTTAACCTTCTTTCAAGCCAGTCTTAAAAGTCATGTTGTAGAATTCAATGTGATGAACCCAGTGCTGCTTCCAAATAAAGCCAGCTTCCTTTGATATTAGCGCTGTCAGATCTTTGTCTCCTATTGCTAATGACTTCATATTTTCTAACAATTATAATCAGTTCCATATCTTTAACTCACATCACTGATGAGGAAAAAAAAATCACTTAGGAGAATTTTTAACGGAATGAATTTAAATATGGATAAAGAAATACAAGCACCGACAAGAGCACTGGAAGGGTGGTGTGGATTTGTTTGCTGGTTATGGTATTCTTGTTTTTAATTGGGTAGGTCCCTAGGAAGGGCTTGAGGATAACCTGGAAGTAAAAATCAGTGGAAGTAAGGGTGCACATGGAACTATGATCATCATACCAGTCCAAGAAGTTCAACTGATCTGGACTGACCCTATTTGCACATCCCACCTGGTCTCTCTGATCTTCTCTGGCTTCCCCACCCTTGTCATTCTTGTCTTCAAAGCTGAGAGGCCTGGCATACAGTAGCTTGTGCACTTCCCCAACTTTGCTCTTCAGTTGTGCATTTCCCCAAGAAGTTCAGGGGTGCCAGTGGTTGTTCCCTTCATCTTGCACCTCGGGGGGGGGGAGGGGGGATGTCACCAGCTAAGGCCACTGTCCTTTTCCAGATATAGAGCTTCTGTAGGGACATGGGTAAAAGGAGGGTTCCAGAATGTGGTCAGATCCTGTCACGGAGCACTAAAAAGTAGGGTGACCATCCATCCTGTTTTTAAAGGGACAGTCCAGTTTTTTGGGACTTTTTCTTATATAGGTGCCTATTACCCCTCCCACACACCATGTCCTGTTTTTTCACAGTTACTATCTGGTAACCTTAAGTAGAAGGAGCACAGGGTTCCTCTCCTCCATTAAACTGACAGTTCGGAAACTAAGTACAGTGAAACCTCGATATAACGGACTAATTCGGGCGGGGGGGTGTCCGTTAAAACCGAAAGTCCGTTATTTAATAATTTTTTTAAATCATTAAATAACGGACTTTCGGGTGACAACGGACACCCCCCCGCCCGAATTAGTCCGTTATTTAATTAGTCAGCCCACCCCACCCCCTCCCCCCACCCGGCTCCCCGCTGCGGGGAGCCGGGCGGGGGGTTGACAGCTCCCGCCTGGCTTCCAGCTGGGGGGAGCCGAGCGGGATCTGTCAAACCCCCCGCCCGGCTTCCCGCTGCGGGGAGCCGAGCGGAGGCTCTCAACCCCCCCCCGCCCGGCTCCCCATTCCGGGGAGCCAGGCGGGGGGGTTGACAGCTCCCGCCCGGCTCCCCCCAGCGGGAAGCCCGGCGGGAGCTGTCAAACCCCCCGCCCGGCTTCCCGCTGCGGGGAGCCGAGCGGGGGCTCTCAAACGCCCCCCCCCCCGCCCGGCTCCCCGTTCCGGGAAGCCGGGCGGGGGGTTGACAGCTCCCGCCCGGCTTCCAGCTGGGAGGAGCCGAGCGGGAGCTGTCAAACCCCCCCCGCCCGGCTTCCCGCTGCGGGGAGCCGAGCGGGGGCTCTCAAACGCCCCCCCCCCCCCGCCCGGCTCCCCGTTGCGGGGAGCCGGGCGGGGGGGTTGACAGCTCCCGCCCGGCTTCCAGCTGGGAGGAGCCGAGCGGGAGCTGTCAAACCCCCCCGCCCGGCTTCCCGCTGCGGGGAGCCGAGCGGGGGCTCTCAAACGCCCCCCCCCCGCCCGGCTCCCCGCTGGGAGGAGCCGAGCGGGAGCTGTCAAACCCCCCCGCCCGGCTTCCCGCTGCGGGGAGCCGAGCGGAGGCTCTCAAACCCCCCCCCCCCCCGCCCGGCTCCCCGTTCCGGGGAGCCGGGCGGGGGGGTTGACAGCTCCCGCCCGGCTCCCCCCAGCGGGAAGCCCGGCGGGAGCTGTCAAACCCCCCGCCCGGCTTCCCGCTGCGGGGAGCCGAGCGGGGGCTCTCAAACACCCCCCCCCGCCCGGCTCCCCCCAGCGGGAAGCCCGGCGGGAGCTGTCAAACCCCCCGCCCGGCTTCCCGCTGCGGGGAGCCGAGCGGGGGCTCTCAAACACCCCCCCCCCCGCCCGGCTCCCCGTTGCGGGGAGCCGGGCGGGGGGGTTGACAGCTCCCGCCCAGCTTCCAGCTGGGAGGAGCCGAGCGGGAGCTGTCAAACCCCCCCGCCCGGCTTCCCGCTGCGGGGAGCCGAGCGGAGGCTCTCAAACCCCCCCCCCCCGCCCGGCTCCCCGTTCCGGGGAGCCGGGCGGGGGGGGTTGACAGCTCCCGCCCGGCTCCCCCCAGCGGGAAGCCCGGCGGGAGCTGTCAAACCCCCCGCCCGGCTTCCCGCTGCGGGGAGCCGAGCGGGGGCTCTCAAACGCCCCCCCCGCCCGGCTCCCCGTTGCGGGGAGCCGGTGGGGGGGGGGGGGTTTGACAGCTCCCGCAGGGGTCCCCGCTGCGGGGAGCCGGGCGGGAGCTGTCAACCCAGCCGGCTCCCTGGGGCAGGAGCTGGCAGCCCCCAAAACGGATTTCGGATGCATCGGAAATTTTGTCCGTTGCATCCGAAGTCCGTTAAATCGGGGTCCGTAAAATCGAGGGTTTACTGTATCCCAATGCAGCTGGAGGCTAGCAAAGTGAAGCCCCATAAATCTGGTACTTGATTGGTTGCTAAGGAAATCCTGAGATTTCTCTAACAATAACACTAGGGATTTAAGGGAGAAACTATCTGCCTCTTTTCTTTGATCAGCTTTTTTTTTTTTTTTTTTGGCCACAGAGTGAGAGTTGTTCCCTCTTCCACTTCCCTGTATGTATTGTGGGCTGGTCAGGCAGCTTCCAGCCCTCTTTTCTCTCTTCGCCCTCCCCTCACCAGGGCTTTTGGAGTTGGGGGAGGAGGGCCTGGAGAAAGGCCCCACTCAACCTCTAGAAATGGCAGATGAAGTCATTAGGCCATTGGGTCCCTCGGCAGCAACGGGAAGGAAAGGCCAGGCAGTGGTTGGAGTGAGGGAGTCACTGCGGGGCGGATTATGAGAATTCTTCCTGCAGCTGAGAGTTGTACAGAACCAAATCAGCAAGGAGTAGTCAGTTGCCAGCTCCTGCCTAAACTGAACCCATGCAAGGACAAATTTCCCTAGTCCCTCGCATGCATCAAACCTTGCCCAGCTAGATTTTTCCAGGGACTTGTCTGCATGGAAAAAAAGCCCACAGTAGCTGCTGCATGCTGCTGTTACCTATTCTTCACTCACTTTGCAAGCCCATTAGCTTCACACTAAGAGTGCCTCTGTGCACATTAGCTGAATTCACTTTGGAAGTACACTGAGCTGTATGCCTGAAGGAACCCAGTGTGCAGTAAGAGCATCTAGACAGAGAGTAAGTGCAGAGTAGCTAATGCACTTTAAATTCACATCTTAGCTCACAGTGCACTAACATCTCTGTGTAGACAAGCCCTCGGACTGCAAATTTTCATAGCACTTTTTTTAAAGTTTTGCTAAATTAACCACTAGTTTAGAAAGGAACTTTAACAATGAAGAATCTGAGAAGCAGTTGTCCACTGTGTGCGCCAGCTCCACCTACCTAATGGACTTGAATTGTTGTAATACAATGAATCAGCTGTCAATAAAAGATGACTCTGTTAAGGGTGAATCTGCTGCTGCTCTTTCTGCCAGCAAGGGAAGTGTCAGTGGCAGACAGAACAGGGGCTGGTGAGGAGCCTCTCACAGGCACAGGACGTCTGGGATTACTGCTAGGGGGCTGTAGATTGCTGGAATGGTATTTGAGACCAGCCAGGTGCTAGAGTCTTGGTAGCACACCTGGCATGTTGCCAGGGATTAGTGGTGATCAACTCGGCACTGGAACACCCACCAAGAGTTGACGATTTCACCGGTGGCAAAATCTCTTTACAATCCCACAGGTCCAAAGCCCCCATCTGGCTAATTTGGCTAGCAGACATTGGGGGTGAGTGAGGTGGCAAAAATGCTAATCAGTGGGTGGAAATGAGTAACCCTGACAATCCAAGTTGTTTCCTTGGATTGAGATGGGGCACCAATGCTGACCTATACTGTGGTCTGCCGGTGCTTTCTGGGAGGAGATTATCCTGGGCACTAGGGTTACCTACTGTGTATAAATTATACCATCTAGTATTGTTAATCTTCCTTCTTCTGTTGTATTATCTTTAACATACAAAAACATTCAACTTTTTAAAATGGTGAAAAAGATTGTGCTGCTGTTAGCCCAATCCAGAGCACAAGCATAACAGGAGAAATCTGTTTGAAAAGACACCCCACAAACCCAAACTAAAGCAACCAGACAGACAGTGCTAAAATGACAATGGCATATTAATCCTGCACATGAAGGATTTCTTTGTTCTTTTATCATCTTCAGGTTATACTCAGCAGATCCAATTTTCAAGACATTGATTTCAGACCATATTCACCGCCAAATTAAGGGGATCTGGGCCAATTTAGGTGCCCACATTTGGAAACAAAATTCAGGATCATGGCATCTCTAGTACAGTGCAATTGTATGGCATCATCACATTTCAAAAGAAGCCACTCCTGGCGATAGGATTTCAATCAGCCAGTCACTCCCATTGAGCAGTCTTTGTCCCACAAACAGTCCCATTTGCTAAGTACTAATGAGAGGAAGAAACTGTCCCCATGTGTTGAATGTGTTAAAGCAGGGGTCTCCAAACTACGGCCCGCGGGCCGGATGCGGCCCGCGAGGCCCTCTCATCCGGCCCGTGGAGATCTTTTTGGCTCTTTACGGAATTTTTGGCTCTTTTGAGCTTTTCGCTGGGACGGCTCCGCGCTGGGGCCTGGAAGCGCCGCGCGGGCCGCCAGCCGCGGGGCCGGGACGCGCCGCTTGCTCGGCTGCTGCCGCGGGGCCGGGACGCACCGCGTGCTCGGCTGCCGCCGCGGGGCCGGGACCCGCCGTGTGCTCGGCTGCCGCTGCGGGGCCGGGACGCGCCGCGTGCTCGGCTGCCGCCGCCGGCCGGGACACGCCACGTGCTCGGCTGCCGCCGCCGGCCAGGGACGGCTCAAGCTGGGGCCGGGACGCGCCGCACCGCCACGCAGTTACAGGGGGCGAAACAAGGAGCCACCCACTGCCAGGCGGCGAACCGGTATGTGGGGAGAGACCGGGTTGAGCGGGTCAGTTGGGGGGGGGGGGTGGGAGGAAAGGAGGTTTTGGGGTGAGAGACCTGGCTGGGTGGGTCATTTGGGGGGGGGGGGTTGGAGGAAAGGAGGTTTTGGGGGGAGAGACCTGGCTGGGTGGGTCATTTGGGGGGGGGGGGTGTTGGAGGAAAGGAGGTTTTGGGGGGAGAGATCTGGCTGGGTGGGTCAGTTGGGGGTTGGAGGAAAGGAGGTTTTTGGGGGGAGAGACCTGGCTGAGTGGGTCAGTTGGGGGGGGGTTGGAGGAAAGGAGGTTTTGGGGGGAGAGACCTGGCTGGGTGGGTCAGTTGGGGGGGGGGGTTGGAGGAAAGGAGGTTTTGGGGGGAGAGACCTGGCTGGGTGGGTCAGTTGGGGGTTGGAGGAAAGGAGGTTTTGGGGGGAGAGACCTGGCTGGGTGGGTCAGTTGGGGGGTTGATGTGTAGTGTTCATGTGTAGTGAACAGGTGTTCATGTGTAGTGTTCAGGTGTAGTGTTCAGGTGTTCATGTGTAGTGTTCAGGTGTAGTGAACAGGTGTTCATGTGTAGTGTTCATGTGTAGTGTTCATGTGTAGTGAACAGGTGTTCATGTGTAGTGTATCAATGTGTTATTAAATAATAACTGAATAAAATAATATTAAATAAATAATTAAAAACAACATCCATGTTTTGATTCTTTTTTATTTGGACCTCGAGTGTGTTGTCGGCCCCCGAACTGCTATTTGATAGTTAATGCGGCCCTCGGGCTGAAAAGTTTGGAGACCCCTGTGTTAAAGTAACCTATTCTGATTATTAATGAATTTTTAACTTTTAAAAAAAAACACACCCCAATATAAAAGCAAAACCAAAATTAGTTAGTCTGGATAACTCAGCCATTGGTTCATTTTTACAACTGCATTTCCTCTTCCACCATTTCTTGAGTATTTGCTTTTTTCCCCACAAACCTCTATGCTTGTTTTGATTCAAAACGGATATATCCGGAATTAGCTGGTATCTGCTACCTAGAGAAGACATGCCTGAGAAATTGACACTGACTGCATCATGGTCCCTTTGAAATGACTGAAAGAATGTCCAACGACTTCAATGGGTCTAGGGTCAGGCCCTAAATGGAAAATGCTACTGCTAAAAAGCATGCAAAGAGCTATTCTGAAGTTCATAGTTCACCACATAATGTATCACAACTACTGAACAAAACTAACAAAGGACTGCAAGGGCTGCCATCACCTCGAAATCTTGCTTCTCTATGAAAATGATGTACCTACTGTAGACAGGAATAACACCTAATATTACTAAAAAAGGGAGAAGTTTGGAGGAAAGACATTCTCTCTCTCTCATTTATTTTGTGCATCTTGACGGCACTGTTTATATATAGGCAGTTTCACAATTTTGTTGGTGTTCATTTGTACTTCCTGTCTCAGACACTGGCATGATCAACACTTTCAGGAGCTGCTTCTAGGCACTCTCTAGTAGCACTGATAAAAAAAAAATTCCAACACAACTGTATTTTCAATGAAAAAACTGGGCTTTTGACTAAACAAAATTTCTCCTGGAAAGTTCCTGCTTTCCTCAAAAAAAGTTTGATTTTTTTCCTCAGAAAACTTCGGATTATTTGATGAAAAGTCAAAATTTTCCATGGTGGAAAAATAAATTCTAACCAGCTTTATTCTCTTATCAGAGCTGTACAAAGCTAGGTCTACACTATGAGGAACTGCAAAGATGAACTGAAGAGAAAGAGGGCAGGCACTGAACAGATGGGAAGGAGAAGGAAAAGGACTTGTGCACCTCAGCATTTGTCATATGGCTGCTCTCTCCCTTACAAATATTAGTAGGGCCCCAATTCAGAAAAGCATTTAAGCATGTGTTTAACTTCAGGCATGTGGGGAAGCGTTTGCTGAATAGGGATGGGTTACTGAATTGGGGTCTAAAAGAGAAGAAAAGCTCTCTCAGAAACTTTATTTTTTGTTAAAAAGGATTTAAATATTAAATGCAGGCCACGCTTAAAGGGTGCCCTACCAGAAATCTGAACTGTTTGAAATGAGCGGTTTAGTCATTTTTTAATGCAGACCTGAATTTAATACCAGCTAATGTTTGTGTCAGTAGCAACAAGGCCTTTAAACCATTACTGTCAGGGCTAAGTGTTAGGCCTGTGCTACACTGAGAGGGGGGGGGGGGGGCGAGGGGGCGGAGAGGGGGAGGATCGAACTAAGATATACAACGTCGAAGTACTGTATCTTAATTCGACTTACCTGGCCATCCTCAAGGCAGCAAGTCGACCACTGTGGCTCCCCTATCGCTTACTCCTCTTGTGGAGCTGGAGTTCCGAAGTCAACGGGAAGCACATTCGAGGATCAATTTATCGCGTTTAGCTGAGATGCGATAAATTGATCCCCGATACATCGAACACTCCCCACCGATCTGGTGGGTGGTATAAACATACCCTTAGACTTCCTAATTTCAAACTGTTCAAGCTGCTCCTGTGCTCTGTCACGGACTTCATCTGATTTTGGAAGTTTAGTAACCTTTTTTCCAGGATTCAGGAGCTATTGAGATTCTGGAGTTAGTTTCAAATAATTAGTCAATTTTAAAAATACCAAACAAGTTGGTAGTTTCCTTTCAACGGGGGCGGAAAAAGGAGCTCCATGATTCAAACCGGTTTGTTTGTTGTTTAAAAACAACCACAATCAGCAGCTAAGGGGTGTGCACAATACACTTTTTTATTTTGTTCTTAAACAAAAATTAATGCCATTTTTATTTTACCAGCAGAAGCTATGAAGACTTACAGGACAAACCACTAGCTGAATTTTTACAATATACTCTGGTGAAAGCTGATTAATTGGCTGAATCTCCACTTTAACAAGCTCTAATCCGTTTGTCAGGAGACCTGCTTACAAGCTTCCCTCCCCAATCAGTGAAAAAGCACTGATGGAAGTAGAGATCTATATCTCAAAACACAGGCCAGTCAGCCTGGGATTATCTCTCATTTCTTAAATCTTAACAGCTCTGTAAAAAGGCAATTAAATTTCCAAAGTTAGATGAAGTCTGCGATAAAGCACAGTAGCAGCTTGAGCAGTTTGAAATCGGAAGGCCTAACACTTAGCCCTGACAATATTATTTAAAAGGTCCACTTGCTACTAACACAAGCATTAGCTGTCATGAAGCAGATGTCTCAAAAAAAAAAGAAAAGGTTTGCTAATACGGTATATAAAATTGTAGAACAGTGTCCAATACATATTAGTATGAATAATTATTTTTAAGTGCACCACTAATTCATATGAAGTAGTAAGAAGTCGAGCATTGTTTGAAATCATGTGACTCAATATTTAATTGCCTACCCTTTTTAATAATTATGGCCTTGATCCTGACCCAAGAACATCTAGCACAGACCTCTATCCACAGGCAGAATCCCATAGACTATAGCAGAACTCCACATAGGTTTAAGGATCTGCGCTATTATTATAATTTAACACTCATATGGCAATAGTGCCTTGAGGCCCACTAGGTTTAGGTTGGGGACCAGTTGTGATAGGTCTGGACAAACAGAAAATTACAGACTGTTCTACAAAGACTAGCAGATCCCAGACCAAAGTCAGAGCCTCAATGCACTGCAAAGCGGCCTTGGAAAGAAAGAGGCAAACATACTGTTTAAAGAAGGACATGCCTTACTTCTGCTAATGTATGATTTTTAACAAGTCAACAGAGGTAGCATGATGCAGTGAATTGGGCACTGGACTGGAAAGCTGGAGTCTTATACCCCAGCAGTTCTCAACTGGAGGTCCACAAACCCTTTCAGGGGGGCTGCAGGGTCCCACCAATGAAACCCAGTGTCCCAAGTCCCGGTGCCTCGCCGTGGGGCTGAAGCCGTAAGAGGCACGGTATGAATCCTTGAGCCCCCCACCCAGCAGCCAGGAGCAGTGAGAGGCTAAATCCTCAAGCTCCACCCCATCCCCCTGAAGCCAGGAGTGGCGGGGCTTGAGCCCATGAGCAGAGTTCAGGGGGCACAAGGGTGTTGCCCCCCGAACTACAGTACCTCACCCAGAGTAGAGTAATGCTGGGGGGCAGCTCTACCCCTGCCCCCATCTCCTCCTCCCCTTCAGCCCCCCTCCTGTCCTAGGCAGGAAGCCAGAGCCAGGCAATGCGGGGCAGCTGCTCCTCTGTCTGGTGGTGCCATGGAGTGGGCAGCTATGGCATTCCCTCACCTTATCTCTGGTGCCCTCAGCTCCCAGCCTCCTTTGATTGCTCACACCGCCAAAGGCAGCTCCAGCTCCAGCAGAGCCCTCGGGGAGTAGCCACCAGCACACAGCCCCAGACAGGTGAGTGGCCTGATGAGGCGAGTCAGGGGGTGAGGAGGCACTCCCTCCCTGGACCCTGCTGCGCAGAGCTGGCCTGAGCTTTAGATGTGTGTACAGTGCTCAGCACGATGGCATCACGATTTCAAATGGGAACATCGAGATGCTACTGTCCTGTTCATTTGTTTAATTTTATTTTTTACTTTTGGCATTACTATATATTAGGGCTATCGATTAATCGCAGTTAACTCACACGATTAACTAAAAAATTAATTGTGATTTTAAAAAATTAATCGCGATTAATCGCACTGTTAAACAAATGTATCTATTTCAATATTACAAATATTTGCACCGTAAAAGTGATAAAAGAAACAGAACTTTTCAATTCACCTCATACAAGTACTGTAGTGCAATCTCTTTATCATGAAAGTGAAACTTACAAATGTAGGGTTTTTTGTTACATAACTGTATTCAAAAACAAAAAACAACATAAAAATTTAGCGCCTACAAGTCCACTTAGTTTTACTTCTTGTTCAGCCAATCACTAAGACAAACAAGTGTGTTTACATTTATGGGAGATAATACTGCCCACTTCTTATTTACAATGTCACCTGAAGGTGAGAACAGGCGTTCACACAGCACTGTTTTAGGTGGTGCTGCAAGATATTTATGTGACAGATGCACTAAAGAGTCATGTGCCTCTTCATGCTTTGGCCATTGTTCCAGAGGACATGCTTCCATGCTGATGATGCTCATTAAAAAAAATAATGCATTAATTACATTTGTGACTGAACTCCTTGCGGGAGAATTGTGTCTCCTTTTCTGTTTTTTTGTGCATTCTGCCATGTATTTCATGTTGTATCAGTCTCGCATGATGACCCAGCACGTGTTATTCATTTTAAGAACAAATGCAAGGATACCAATGTGAAATGTCTAAAGATAGCTACAGCACTGGACCCAAAATTTAAGACTTTGAAGTGCCTTCCACTGAGGGACCAGGTGTCGAGCATGCTTTCAGAAGTCTTAAAAGAGCAACACTGATGTGGAAACTACGGTAATCCAAACCGCCAAAAAAGAAACTCAACCTTTTGCTAGTGGCATTTGATTCAGATGATGAAAATGAACATGCGTCGGTCTGCACTGCTTTGGATTGCTATTGAGCAAAACCTGTTATCAGCACGGATGCATGTCCTCTGGAATGGTAGTTGAAGCATCACAGGACATATGAATCTTCAATGCATCCAGTATGTAAATGTCTTGCAACCAGCATCAACAGTTCCATATAAATGCCTGTTCTCTGTTTTAGGTGACATTGTAAACAAGAAGCGATGTAAACAAACTTGTTTGTCTTAGCAACTGGATGAACAAGAAGTAGGATTGATTGGACTTGAAGGCTTGAAGTTTACATTGTTTTATTTTTGAGTGTAGGTGGGTTTTTTTTTTTTTACTTAATTCTACATTTAGAAGTTCAACTTTCATGATAAAGAGATCGCACTATGATACTTGTATTAGGTGAATTGAAAAATACAATTTCTTTTGTTTTTTACAGTGCAAATATTTGTAATAAAAATAAATATAAAGTGAGCACTGTTTACTTTATATTTTGTGTTGTAGACAACATCCAAAATATTTAAATAAATGTTATTCTATTATAGTTTAACAGCGTGATTAATTACGATCAATTTGTGTGTGTGTGTGTATAGATATATATAATTGAAACATTTCTCTATTAGTTTTGGAAAATATTAAACCAAATTTTGGGCCAAATTTGACTTTACAGATTCTCTTTACACAGAATTAAGATTTGCATGAGCCAACAATTTAAACTAAGATCCATTTTACGAATTACAGCTTACTGATTAAGGCTTCAATCCAACCCAACTGTCCTTCCATAGCATAAACATGTTATGCACAACTAGGAACAATGCCTTTCACTGAGTCAATGCTGCACAGGGAGACCTATGAGGGAATATGAAGGTTGAAGTGGTGAGGAAACCCTTCCCACCCCAAACACGTGGTAGATTGCAGATCACAAGCACAGCTGCTGTATTGTGGTCACTAGCACAGCTCATGGGTTATAGAAGCATCTGCAGCTGCTGCATCTTCCTTCCACCACTCCCATCACTGTGTTTGGCCAGTTGACTTACAGTCTCAAACCTACTGAATACATCCCTGCCACGTCTCTGGCCTGTAGCTACCTTCGCTAAGTGCTGCTATGGTATTTATCACCACAAAGTGCTGCTCCCCCTATGGGGTCTGTCATTCCCTGCAGAATGGAACTCTGGCCATTTTCAAGTCTACATGAAGGGGACAGAATTTGGCCTCTACTATAGCAACTGGCAGTGTTTTGATTAAAATCAAGACTAGGGAAGTATTCATGTTTCACGTTGAGTTGTTACAGTTGATTTGTTATTTGCTATGGTGTAGAGACCTCCTGCAGAGGCCTAAGACAGTCTGCTTCTACAGCGAGTTGTTTGGCACCCAGGTTAGGAAGGTCCCCAACTCCTTGGCACAGCCCAGAGTTCAGGCAAATTCAAAGTCCAATGCAAAGTAACAACTCTGCTCCACCTTTCTGAGTGCACAAAGCCACTCTAATTCATAAGGAAAACAATTCTTCAAAACAAACAGCCCTGTAGACCTCTTGAACATTAGAGCAAGTAGATGGACATACTTCTTCTGAAAGACACACATAAGCATTCCTGTAAAAACTCTCAGTTCTCATCTAAGTAGTCCATCAGTGAAAATGGTGGCATACAAATCATGATCTATTAACTATCCACACTTGATTATCCATGATATTTCAGACACTTCTGTTTTCCTTATCCTTTGATATTTGGGAAGCATGATCAGTACTAGCTCATTACAGATACAAAGATTAACAAGCACCACACAGTTTACTCTAAATGAGTAAGGAAACAGCTGCTTTGTGCTTCATTCCCTTTTTCCTAAGACTCATGCAGGCACATTATTTTTCTACATCTCTATGCAATTTTCATCTGTAGCAACACACTTGTCATTCCTAGCCTGCTGGCTTAGATCAAGTTCACTATCAGTTTAATACTCAGTATGTTCTTTACCAAAGGACTGCAAGGGATGGACTCAAACAGTTTAATACGCTTTCTCCACATGTGACTTCTCCCATTCTGTCCAATACATGTCAGATCAGTGAAAGGAGACTGAAAACCTGCTCCACAATTTGTCCATCTTGCAAGCCTTGCAATTTCATGATGTGAGCTTTTCAGCGTTGACACAATCCCTCAGTCAGGTTTTCCTGAAATGGGGTACGATCTGATGGTTAGAGCAGGAAACTAGGAGTCAGGACTCCTGGGTTCTATTTCTAGCTCTGTCACTATGGATTACATCTGGGGTTCATGAACTGATACAAAGGGTTCTTGGGGAAAAAATTCCCAAATGGTGGACAGAGCTGTTCTTCCAAGAGCGAAGCAGATCAAAGCAAGCATATCTATCACACTGAGGAGACTGAAACGTCAAGACTCCTTTTACAAAATAGAAAGGGAGATGGATATTTTTTGCTGTTTTTAAAATAAAATAGGCTGCTAGTGTTGTTTTTTAAATTACTATGAAGAACAAGTTTAAGCTTTGTTGTAATGTAAATTGTTTGCCTGGACTGCTCAAGACCTGAATGCTTGTGTAGGAGTAACTCTGAGTTGGCTTCTTAAATACCTTCATTTGGTTTCACATCTGATACTCCTTGATGAAACATAAGAGCCAGAAGCATCAGGATGGGGGGGCGACAAGGGTAACATACCACCCCCGCATCAGCATACCCCCATGGGCCCCTCCTCTTTTTTTCTGTGGCCCCCCTTTTCCAGTGGTGACCTCCCCCAGACCTCAGGGTGTGCGGGGGCTTTGCCCCTGCATTCCTTTTTTCTACTGGAACCACCGATAGGAGTCTTCTCTTATAAACAGGTTTAATCAGAATTGATACAAGCTACAAAAGTGAGTTCTTGGAAGAGTGTTGCCATTTTTATAATGTAATAAAAATACTGTAATGATAAATTAATAAATAGTGTGTAATAAGTATGTCATATAAACATTTTTATTGTCAAGATCACTGCTTTTATAATTTATGCTGAGGTAAGGGAGAAAATCCCTGGAAATATTCATTTTTAGGAGGGGGTTCACAAGACTTGACATTTTAGTGAAAGGGGTTCATGGGTTATTAAAGTTTGGAAACCACTGGATTAGATCATACCTTTAAAGCACAGCCCTGCATAATCATTTCCTAATGTGCATGGAAGGTGAGCAAACTGCTACCTACTGAAAGGCCAGTACTGCCTTCAGCCCCCAGTCTGCTCAGTCTAACTGGTATGTGATAGGAGCATAACCCAGCCTTCTCCCTGACCAGTTTCAGGTCACTCCCTGAGCACAGGAGCTACAGTTGTGGCTTGGCTTTCCTAATGCAGGCTGATCACAGTGGAGGAGGAGGTGGGTTAATTGAACGCTCTCTCCCCAGTGCACCCACATAATGGCAAGCCACTTTCTGACTCATAATCTCTACCTCAGTTTACCTATGTGAAAACTGGCCATACTGTCCATAATAACTATGTCATAAGGGTGCTGTGAGACTTAATTAGCTAATTAATGTTCGTAAAGCACGTGGAAATCCTCAGATAAAAGTGAGGGGAGTGATACACATCTGTGTCTTCTCTTATGACTATGACAGTGAAGCTTGTAGGGTCTCAGTTCACCAGCTTTTTATATCACAGAGCTTCTGCAGAATGCTCTGTGGGGGAGGGCAGAGAGGGGAAATCCTGGAATAGCTTCACATTCTCATCTCTGAAATTCACTCCCGTCCCACTAGAATCAAAGGGGACAGGAATCGGAGCCCGTTGAAGATTATTTCAGCCAGGAAGAGCAATAGAGCAAGCGCAGATGAAACCTCCCACCTCTGAGTAGCTATAAGGTGGTGGAATGCATTCTGGCAGCTTTTGCATCCTTTTGTCATACTTTGGTTGTCTGGGAAAGCGCAGGCTGCCAAAAGCCCCTGCAGGTGAATTCCTTGGCCCTTTCATGTTCATCTTATTTAGAATGATGAGTTGCAAGTGTGTTTATCTAGCTGTTCGGACAATTATTAATGAGATCAGCAAATCCCTTCCATGTATAAATTATAAATCACCTTCAGCGATGCCTGGCAAATGATCAAGTAATGTGAAAATATGCTCATTTGCCTGTGACAGTCCTTTGCCACAAATAAGCAAAAAGCGAGGCGGGAAGTTATCTGGGGAGAAATATATCACTTGTAACCCTGAGACAATCTGTTATGTCATGAATGGAAACTCTGTTACTATTAACCCCCTTTTAAACTGGGCACTGTGATATATGGAAGGAGACACCAAAGTTGGCACACTCAGAATACTGGAAAAAGCAGGAAAGCAACACAGTACTGTAACCAACATAATATAAAGCATTAGTACTGTCTCTGTTCATGTTTTATGCACATTCAAAATGATCTTCTAGCATTCTCTGTGCAAGGACTGAAACTCTCTCCCCTCCCACACATGGCTCCTGCAGAGGAAAAAGAAGGGAAATAAAGGTGCTGGAATTGGATTTGTGGAGCTCTTCCCTCAGTGACACCTCCCCAGGTAACAAGAGCTAGGAAAAAAGAACAAGTTCTCCAGCTAGAGTTGACTGACTACATCAGTCTTTACTGTAGGGAATTCATGGGACATGGAGCTAGAATATGGGCCTGAATTAATCTCTGAATAGTTTATGACCCTGAATTTCACACTGAGCCCCTTTTTTGCCTCAGTGAAGGATGCCAGTTAGTTTTAAGGGTCCAGAGCACTCTAGGCCATTTCTTTGGTAAGATTTGAAAATAATTGAATTAAGCTTCCCCACAGAGCACTGGATGGGAGCTTTCATTACAACAAATGGGAATAAATATATAGGGGTAAGTGGGACCCTTCAGAAACACAGCTGCTAATGTGCATGGCACCTGAATCTCACTAGATGAGGCACCATTCTCTTACTCACTGGCTTGGTCTTCACCAAGCCATTCTAATAAGATTCCTAACTCAAACACAAGGATCAGTTAATGGAAATGTGAACTGTGAATGGAGGGTTGGATGGGGCCAATACATTTCTTCAGGAGGAGACACCCAAGATGCCAGCTTGTGTGCCTGTTCCCTGACAAAAGTCATTATTTAACATTTACAGTGCAGTAGCACTTAGGCTCCAGTCCGGGTGGGAGGCTCCATTGTGCTGGGTGCGACACGCGCACAACGAATGACCTTACAATTTAAGTAATTAAGAGACAATTTCAGAGTTACATTAGCTCTAGAGTTCTCAAGGTACAGGTTAATGGTAGCTGGTTGCTGCATAAACAAGTGAAAAGGTTGTTCTCCCATCAAACTTAATAGTTGACCACTGTGCAAGCCCACTGATGACACAATGGGACCGCAGAGGTGTCACTGATGGCATAGTTTGAAGACAATGAGGCTGCATAGATGTAAGTCAGGATGTAGTTTGATCTGCAGAGTCTTTATTACTGATGATGATGCATGAGAAGGAGAGAATCCAGGTGGACCTTCACACCCGTGGGTGATGTCGCCGGGCTGGTAGTTGGACAAAACATGATTTTACTTGTAAGCCAAGGAACGCACCCAGCTACTGAAAACACTAAAAGAATGAGCACAGTCATTGTTAGCACTTGTTCAGACATACATGGATATGGAAATTAGTAAAAGATAATAATGGAAGCCCTGAATACTATTTGTACAGAGTCATTTCCAGAGCAGAACTGCAGTAAGGGCCCGATTTTCAGTTGGTCCAAACTCCACTGATTTCAGTGACGCCATGACAATTTACACTAGCTGAGAATCCGGCCTTATGACACTCTCAAACTCCCTATATATCCACTTACTGACGTGTAACTCATAGCACCTATGAATTTAGCCTGGTGGCTTTCTGGGATGATTAAAACTATCAGTTTACAGTTCTTATGACATTACTTTTATCTAGTTTCTATAACCCATATTAAGACTTAATTTTGCTGCAATGATTAACAGAATGCTATCAATAACATCCCAACTGTGCATGAGACGGCTTTACACAATGAGGCTTTAGTGTATCACTGACAGGGTAACTTTACACCCCACAAAACAAATAAATTAGCTTTTGTATGCACAAGTGTGTCACTTGCAAAAACACATATTTCAATTTCCTATTCATGCCAAATTCACATGGAAAAATATCTGCTACCAGATTTCTGCCAAGAGACTGCAGATGTTTTTTCAAGCTCTCTCGCTTTCTATATCTACCTGCTGAAGGATGTTATTACATCCATGTGAAATTTTATACAAAATATTTTTCCATTCTATGTAATTTTGTGATTGAAAGAATTATCATGTGATCAAACTCAAATCAACCCAACTACAAATACAGTACCACTACTGCAATGAGATGTGCACAGACATCCAGACAGTGCAAAAGACTACTGTACCCAACCCTCAAATGTGTTGTTCTCAGATAGGATTACTCTCTATGAATACATAAGGAGGATAAATACTAGGGAGGGTAAAGAGCTATTTAATCTAAAGGACAATGTTGGGCCAAGAACAAAGCTGGCCATGAAGAAATTCAGGCTGAAAATTAAAAGAAGGTTTCTAACCATCAGAAGGGTGAGGTTCTGGAACAGCCTCCCAATATGAGTTGTGGGGCAAACAAACAATCTAATTGCTCCAAGAGAGATCTGGACAAATCTGTAAGTATGATTGTATGACAGGGTTGCTTGTGAGAGCAGCGGGAAGGGTTCAGCAGTCCTGGGGCTTGCATTTGATTTCTCTCTTATGTTCTTCAAGCTTTCAGTTGGGCCACCTGCAAGGGTCAGGAAGAGATTTCCCTCCACCTAATGGATTCCAGTTTTCTCTCTTTTCTTTTTTAAAGATAATCTCCTTCCTCTGAAGCACTCAGGATGAGGACATTGGATGGGAGAGCCAAGGCTCTGAAGTGGCACTGAGTGTTCTTTCTCTCAGGTACTTGGCTGGCTGGTTCTTGCTCATATGTTCAGGGTCTAACTCAGGGGTGGGCAACCTTTCAGATATGATGTGCCAAGTCTTCATTTATTCACTCTGATTTAAGGTTTTGAGTGCCAGTCATACATTTTAATGTTTTTAGAAGGTCTCTTTCTATAAGTCTAGAATATAGAACTAAACTATTGTTGTATGTAAAGTAAATACGATTTTTAAAATGTTTAAGAAGCTTCATTTAATTTAAAATGCAGAGCTCCCAGGACCGGTAGCCAGAACCTGGGAAGTGTGAGTACCACTGAAAATCAGCTCACGTGCTACCTTTGGCACCCGTGCCATAGGTTGCCTACCCCTGGCCTAACTGATCACCAGATGTGCAGTCAGGATGGAATTTTCCCCAGAGTCAGATTGGCAGTGATCTTGGGGGGTTTTCACCTACCTCTTCAGCATGGAGTGCGGGTCACTTGCCAGGATTATCTGGGCATATCACAATTAACCACCTCCCTGTCACTGCAGGGGCCGTAGACATTGGTGCACTTCAGTCCCTCCTATTCTCTGCCTGTGGTACATATCTAGTCTCCTGAGAGTTGTAATTCTTTGGTCTCATTTCCATTGTTGGGTGTAGTGTGTGAGTGCTGGGTGGTGTTGGTGGCCTATGACATACAAGGTGGTGGTCCTTTTTCGACTCTAGGACTCGGTGAAGTTTGTGAAGATGCAAAGCAATGTTGCATAAAACACTGTTTTCACAGAAGCACAAAGAGCTTAGAAAGGGCAAAAGCTTCATCTTGTCTATCTCACTGTATGCAGAGATTATTTTTCAGCTCAGTAGCTGGAAATTTTCTTGTGCTGTGAAAAAGAAAATGATTACCAAAAAAACAGCTGGCTTCCCATTTCATTAATTGGGACCTGATGCCTCTGTTCTTTTCAGGTGAAAAGTCCCATTGGCATTAATGGCAGGTTTGCATCAATACAGAGCATTGCATTGTCCTTAGTACCCAAAACTGCAAACTTGTACTACCAGTTGTAGTGCTTACTACTGGGCAGACTGCCAGTGATTTTCTTTAGCATTCTTTCTCTCTGATCCCCCATCAAAGTGAGATTTGACCCCAGTTATCCCAGAGATAACACCATAGTTCCCATAAAAGCACAGGAAACATGTCTACACACACACACACACACACACACAAAGCTGTACTGTTTTAATTATACCGTTACAGTTTCCGTGGCTGCACTGGATAGTGAAAACAGTACAGCCTCTCCCACCCCCAACGCCCTGTAGAGAGTTATAGTGGTATAAAAACATGTTATATTGGTATGGCTGAGCCTTTAGAGCAGGGGTGGGCAAATCTTTTCACCTGAGGACCACATCGGGGTTGCAACACTGTATGAAGGGCCATGTATGAAGGCTGTGCCTCTCCAAAAAGCCTGGCCCCTGCCCCCTGCCTGCCGCCGCCCCTCAGAACCCTCAACCCTTCCAACCGCCCGCTCCTTGTCCCTCAAATGTCCCCTCCTTGAACCCCATGCTCCTAATCACCTCCCCAGGACCCCACCCACTATCCAACCCCCCCCATCCCCTGACTGCCCCCCTCAGAATACCCAACCCATCTGCCTCCCCACCTGCTCCTTGTCCCCTGACCATCACCTCCTAAGACTCCCTTCTGACCCTAATGACCCCCGAACCTCTATCCAACCCTCAGCTCCCTGTACCCTGACTGCCTCAACCCCTATCCAGGCCCACACCCCCCAACAGGCCACTGGGACTCCCACGCCTATCCAATCGCCACCCCCTTCCTTGTACCCTGACTGCCCCCTGGTCCTCTTTGCCCCGTATCCAACACCCGACCCCTTACCATGCCACTCAGTGCAGCCTGTCTGGCCAGCCGGGCTGATCCACAGGAGCGTGACGCCCCGACCCCCATAGCGCTGCCCGTGCAGCACACTGAGGCTCCGGAGGAGCGGGGATGGTGGGAGAGGAGCTGGGGGAGCCTCCTCAGCCTGGAGCTCAGGGGCCGCGGGGACCACAGTAATTTCCTTTACTGGTAGCAATTTTCCCTAAGTGGGTAATCAACATCTTTTAAAGCTTTACATAGCTGAAATATATCCCTCTATATGCTGTCCACAAACCGCTAAAATAGTATTTCATAGGATATATTTACCAAAATGTTATTTCCACTACTATCCCTCTGGATGCTGCAAAGAGAGCACTGGCTTTCTCTTTAATTAGAGACTCTCTAATATTTACTTAAATTTGTAACACGGTAACTCTATATTACTTGAAACATTCATTTCCTGTTAAACAAACTCAAACATAATTGGTGCACAAATTTGCAACATGAGCATTGATTTCCCCTGATTTTTAGGGACAGTTAGTTAATAGACAGTTTTCCTTGCTTCTGTTCATTTGTTAAAAAATACATTAGACCTGAGAAAACAAAAACAGTGTTTTCTATTAAAAAGTAACAGGAAAAAAAGCAAAACAGCCTAGGAGTGCAAGGAGTAAAGAGGGAAAGTGGTGACTGCAATGAATTAGTTATGGCATGTCTGATGTGTCAAACTTTATTCGCTATGCAGTTTTTTTCTCTACATAAAGGTGGAGCCAAATAGCAGCCAATAATGGTTCAGTAAATGTATACTGTGCCAGTGCACAACTAACTGTATGCGAGATCCATCACTAAATGGGGAGAAACCACGGATATTTTCCTATATTTTAGTTGTATGTTTCTGCCTATGTTTTTTTAACGTGCCACTGAAACAGGGCTATTTTTAAATTGTGTTTAATTCAGTGTAGAAGGTACATCAATCTATTGGAACAGCGGCATGAATCACCTTTATCAACATAAAGCGGGGTCTGACCATACCAATATTTAATGACAGAATTCTAGCTGATGTGCTACATACTGAAAAAAAAAACACCCACCATCACCTGGATGTTTGCTTCACGCCTTCACTGGAGTGTGATACTTGAGTGCATAGCAAAGTGAGAATGGATTCTAGCTCCCAATTGCTTTAAACCAGTAGAGAAAGGAGAACAAAGGGGGTCAGTCATGCGCAGCAACTGCTCTGTTAAACTTGTTTACAGCACAAAACTCCTCAAAAACCAGGCTTGTGATACTGTCCTGATTCAGTGCATCTCAATTCTGTGCAAGAGAATGGAGACTCCTTATTGAAAATAGTGGGATCTCCATCAGAATTCTGATGTGCAGTTTGCTCTAGTGAAAGAGCAAGAACAGCAGTGGTCCAAGAGAATTTCTTCTCTCATGTAAGCACACAGCATCATGCAGAAAAGTAAGTGTTACAAGAGGCTGAGCACACAAGCAAAAACAGCTGCTCTGTCACAGTAAAGATTTCCCAGAACTGTGGTTAAGCAGCAGCCTCAACGTCTAAATACTTAAATAGCTACCTGCACGTTAGCATCATTAATGCTGACTTGTAAGTCAGTTGTGCACAAAATTCTGCAACAGGGGGTTTAAACATACTGCTTCAGAACTTATCCACCTTAACTTGCACATACAGAGCCAATAAAACAAACCATTTGCAATTCAAAGCACTCTAGCGTTCAAGGTCAGAGTTTTCTAGCTCTGGAATCCTCCCCTATGTGTAAAATATGCAGCAGCAATTCTAGGAGACTGATTTTTAGCATCCACCTCCTGAAAACAATACAAGAATGAGCACAATCATAACTTCAATTTCTTGGGGGCGTCGTTGCTGATGTATATTAGCAACTTACTAAACTGTTTTGCAGCAAATGATGTGGAAATGTGAGCTCAGTAACTGCCACAGGCAAAGACAGTCGGATATAAATGACAATTAGAAAGGTGTGTCCAGATGCTTGAGATAGGAGCAATGATTAAATGCTTGTGAAATTTCACCTGCGTGGGTTGGAAGCATGGGAGTGGAGAGAAGGGGGGGAGGGAAAGAGGCGCTGCCTTGAAGAAACAAAGTGTCAGGTGTTAAAGTAATATATATATATATTATATATCAATCACAGCCACCATTCCAGGTTCTGCAGGTAATAAAGCATAAAGCTTGTGAGAATCAATCTGAATCAGATGTTATTAGAGACATACACCAAGGTTGGAACAAGCAGTACAATTGCACAAACGGATGATTAGCACAAGTATCTTTTTAAGCTGGTGCAAAGCCCATTCTTTTCATGTAATAATGAATGTTGGCTTCATACTTGTACAGGTCTTGGCAAATTCCTCCCCATCAGCTGTTATTTATTTTTTAGAAAAGTATTAAGGAGCAAATGTCTACCTGTTTTAGATTTAGAACAAAAGAAGACACCGATCAAATAGTCATTTTTGTGCGATGAAATGTTTAAATGTTAACAACATCCATTATAGTCAAAAGCAGCCAAAAATGACTAACAAGAAAGAACATGAAATTACATCACGGACCTTCAGCAAGCCATTAAAATACGCCACTTTTCACAGTCAAAAATAGCATATCCGACCAGCCTTGATTCCATCAGTCCATTCTGTCAGCAGTAAAAGCTGTTTTCTAGGACATAGCATTTTCCGTTAATGCAATCTGATTTGCCACTGCATTTTTAGAAAGCTAAGGTGAAAGTGAGATACAGAAAGGGGGCAGTCAGTAATCCAGATAAGGAAGTCTAAAATCCTCATAAAGGGCAAGGTTGAAGGATAGCTGTCTATGGAACACCCCACAAACAATGGCTCACATACTGTGTCACATCAGTGCACTCCCAGGGCTTTTTAACTGAGGGGACTTTAAACAACCAATAATAATTCCACAAAATGTTAAAACAAATATAGAATATGACTTGCTGGCTTGCTTTTTACACCAGACCCCAATTTTAAATCTCTGGCATGGATAAGTTTAGTTTCCACATTAGCTGAATTGCTACATATGCCTATAAAGTGCTGATCATGTGCACATTCTGCATAGCATTAAACCTGTTTCTACTTGCAAAAAGAAAGAAAATAAATCAAACCAAAACCTTGTGTATTTTTGAAGCTACAACATACAGTCAGGTCTTAAATCCTGTCTGAATATTTCTAGGAATTTTGGAACAATTCAATTCAGTAATGGAAGAACTAGCACCAATTTCCTATGGAAAGGATAATAGAATTAGTTAGAGATAGAAAATCTAAACAAACAAAAATAATTACCTCCATATATCCATAAAAAAATCAAAGTAATTTTATATCTTGATAATCTGCTTACTACTCTAATGGGACCATTCTAAAAATAGGAGGTCAGATTTGTCTCACATTTACACCAATGCACATTAGGAGTATCAAATCAACAGACTTAAAATCAATGGAGTTACACAGATATAAATGAACGGAGAATCAGGCCTTTCTATTGTGCACTGAGAAGATGGATGACGAAATCAGATTCAAGTGACACGTGGAAACTGGCTACCATGTGTTGTATTATGGGTAAGGGATTACTGTTGCCAGCTCTCATGGTTTTAGCTGCAAGTCTCTCACAATATTTGATTTGGGAGGGGAGGGGGTTAAATCCCCAGATCCGGGAGACAACTGGATTATGTGAGAATCTAAACTTCCATAAAAAAACAAAAACAAACAAACAAAAAAACACAACAACAACCTTTTTGGCCTTGCTGACTGTGGAGAAAAGCTTGCAAACATGACATGAGTAATAAAGAGACAAAACACTGTTTTTTAAAAAAAAGTCATGTTTTTGAGATTTGGAGTTGCCAGCACTGTCCTGGCTTTTACAAGAGTGCTATTCTTGAGACTCAAAAGATAATTCTGCTTCTAAAATTCTATTTGAATGAAAATATTGTCCCAATCTGAACAGTTGTCATGAGCCCTAGGGCTGGTCTTCACTGGGGGGGGGGGGGGGGGAGAGATCGGCTGTAGATACGCAAATTCAGCTACGTTAACGTACTTACCTGCCGCCCTCACAGCGGCGCGCTCCCCCGTCGACTCCAGCTTGCACCTTTCGGCAAGCTGGAGTTCCGGAGTCAAGGGGGGGGGGCACCGCTGACTATCGATTTATCGCGTCTTGACGAGACACGATAAATCGATCGCCAAAAGATCGATCGCTCCCCGCTTCAGTGAAGACAAGCTGAAGGGCCAAAATCCATGTACTGTGGCATAACAATTTGGTACATGGGTTTGTGTCAGCTTTCAAAGGCCCAAAGTACAGCGTTTGGCCAAAAGGCCAGAGGCCTAGCAAACAGTGATTAGCTAAAAGACAGCAAAACAACAGAAAATAGCCTTGCTTTGTGTTTTAATCATAATCATAGTCAGCAAATTGCCAGATGTTAGAGCATAACTAAGTGTATCTTATTTAAAGTTGCAAATGGAACAAAGATGTCCTGTTCCAGTTGCATTAGTTCTCCTGTAAGGAGGAGTTCTTCCCACAAGACCAACCTTGAGTTTATGAAAAGTTAGCATGTCAGTATAAGATATGGCTTCCTCCCAAGTTCACTTTCCCAAAGACCAGCGCCTGCCTTAAAACACAAAGGGGCAACTTGAAAGACAATTTATATCGCCATATACTTTATACTGTTTCGTTGCTTAATTCCTAGAAATGTACCTGCTAAATAATCAGAGAGATATTTATATATATATATATATATATATATATATATATATATATATATATATATATATATATATACACACACATGTTAACTTGTTAGCCTGAAACCATGGGCGGAGATATTCTGTGACCTTTTGACCATTGGCTTCTGTGCTATCTTGTCTTGCTGTGCTAGGCCAAAATCGGGGTTTGGCGTTACCTACTCCGCACTTTTCCACGCCCATGATAAATCTATAAAATTCATTGCAATCAATTAATTAACAGTGTCTCTGAGCCTAATAAGCGAAGTGACACTCCGTCAGCGCTGTACGTAATAAACTCCTTTGCTTGACTCCTACACGGTGTAAATTTATGTCCTTCACAAGCCCTTAGTAAAAATAACCCTAGACAACAAAACCACAAAAAAGATTTTAAAAAATAATTCAAAAACAATACATGCTGTTTAAAAGGTATCTTGGTGGTAGTGGTGGTGTTTCTAGAAAACTGTCTAAGACAGGGGTAGGCAACCTATGGCACAGGTGCCGAAGGTGTCATGCGGCTGATTTTCAGTAGCACTCACACTACTCAGGCCCTGGCCACCAGTCCAGGGAGCTCTGGATTTTAATTTAATTTTAAATGAAGATTCTTAAACATTTTTAAAACCTTATTTACTTTACACACAACAATAGTTTATTTGTATATTCAAGACTTACAGAAAGAGACCTTCTAAAAACATTAAAATGTATTACTGACATGCGGAACCTTAAATTAGAGTGAATAAATCAAGACTCGGCAAATCACTTCTGAAAGGTTGCCGACCCCTGGTCTAAGGTCTGCACAAAGCAGCTGATAATATACTCTGCACTATCAAAGTGCACTAATTCTGAAGAGCTTGAACTTTTTTTGGAATGCAAATTTGGGAGGACGAAGGTTCTCTGTAATTCAGACAGTGTGTGTTCTTTAAAGGGGTAGGGCATCACTGAAGGACTCACAAAGTGAATTTCAAACACCAGAGTTGTCACTGTATGGGTTTGAATGGTCCTCTTGAAAGATAAATCTCAATCTATCAGATTGTTTCAACAATCCAGCTTATCCCCCAGACGTCATGGACAGCCTGAGATCAACTTTTAACTTTCTATGCAGGCAAAGGTTCAAAAATTAACTAGATACTTTGTCAATATCAATCACTGCCAATGTCTATTTCCTCTTCCAGGAATGAAGCCATCCATCCTTCTTACGAAGCTTTTATACCAATGACAACTCTAAATTCATGATGCTTTGGCATCAATACTGCATACTTATTTGAAACATGATTAAGAACATAAGAAAGGCCGTGCTGGGTCAGACCAACGGTCCATCTAGCCCAGTATCCTGTCTACCAACAGTGGCCAATGCCAGGTGCCCCGGAGTGAGTGAACCTAACAGGTAATGATCAAGTGCTCTCTCTCCTGCCGTCCATTACCCCCCTCTGACAAACCGAAGCTAGGAACACCATTTCTTACCCATCCTGGCTAATAGTCATTAATGGACTTAACCTCCATGAATTTATCCAGTTCTCTTTTAAACTCTGTTATTGTCCTAGCCTTCACAGCCTCCTCTGGCAAGGAGTTCCATGGGTTGACTGTGCACTGTGTGAAGAAGAACTTCCTTTTATTTGTTTTAAACCTGCTGCCCACTAATTTCATTGGGTGGCCCCTAATTCTTATATTATGGGAACAAGTAAATAACTTTTCCTTATTCACTTTCTCCTTACCACTCATAATTTTATATACCTCGATCATATCCCTCCTTAGTCTCCTCTTTTCCAAGCTAAAAAGTCTTAAGCCTCTTTAATCGCTCCTCATATGGGACCTGTTCCAAACCCCTAATCATTTTAGTTGCCCTTCTCTGAACCTTTTCTAATGCCAATATATCCTTTTTGAGATGAGGAGACCACGTTTGTACACAGTATTCAAGATGTAGGCGCACCATGGATTTGTATAAGGGCAATAAGATATTCTCCGTCTTATTCTCTATCCCTTTTTTAATGATTCCTAACATCCTGTTTGCTTTTTTGACTGCCGCTGCACACTGCATGGACGTCTTTACAGAACTATCCACAATGATAGTATAATAAATCTTATAATAAAAGAGTACAGTTTAATGTATCGCACATCCAGCCACTGTAACACATCTAGCATAACCATGCTATAGTTTGGATTTAAACAAAGTAGTCCAAAGTAGCCAACAATTTTCATTAATTCAGCTAGGGGCCAATCCTACCAGGTGTTGATCACCATCCACTCCCACGGACTTCAAAAAATGCTGAGGATGTTTGCAAGCTTTCGCCCTTGGTTTGAACGACTAAAAAGCAAACATGTAAAGTGGTCTGAAGCAAACCACTTGTTCCACACGTTTAGACTATTTACAACTGTGTTGTGACCCACTATTCAAAATTAACATCATTTCAGTCTTCAAACTCCAACTATGCTTGTGCTCTGAACCATCTGTGCAAACATTTGATGTTGTTAAAAAGATACAAATACTCACACACTTTTGCTGCTCCTGAGGCTCCATCCCATAAGAGCCATACTGAATGCATGGATGGAGGGGAGAAGACAGAAGTGGCTCCGATACTATGATGACGGATGCACTGTAAGAACCTGGATAAAACAGAATTTCTGCCACCTTTGCAGCTCTCCATATTCTGGGGATGGCGGGGAACTAATTTCTTGGTTCCTGGGTTGAGTTAGAGCAGACTCAAAGCTACTCTGATTTATGCTCAGCTACAATGACCCCTGTTGGCCAACACATCCACTGAGAATAATAGAGGATTACAATGGTGTGCCAACTGTGCCCTTCATCCACACCCTAACATGCTCCTTATTCTGTTGACGGCAAGAGGGGCAGAGCATTGTAAAGTCAACACAGATAGCCTAGATTCCATTCAGAGAAACCACAGGAAAGGGGTATTTCCTGGTGGGAAAACATACGGTCTCTTATGGCATTTTTAACACATCAGAGAAGTGTAAAATGTACCAATTTTTCACAATGCAAACTTGGCCCTGCTATGCACCTGATCCATAATCCAACTCTTTCCATTAATTTCAATGGCCTGTGTCAGGTACAAACATATGTTGCCATCCTTACTTGCTCAAATAGCACTGATTCACGCAAGTTCTTCTGCTCACTACAGCCAGTTGCACTAATCACATAAATAAGATTTGCAGCATCAGGCTCATACTGCTATTCAAAAATACTTAAAAGTATAGCTTCCTAGGATGGCTTTGGGATGAGGCGGAGAAACTACCCAGTATCTTTTTCCCCAAAAAACTTTTGCTGACTGTAAAAAATACTTGTGCGTACTCCTAGTCTTTATAAGAGGAGCGGCAATATGAAACAAAAACAGCTTCCAATTTTCATTCTTCTGTGGATTTGCTTGCTCTCTTACAAAAACCACAAACACTTTTTTATTAATCAAAACCAACATTTCCATAAACATTAGTTCAATTTAGCTCTTCACTTTTTGAAGTTCTTGGAGGAAGAGAGAACTAGAATAAGAATCAGGAAAAAGATCACTACGTCCAAATTACTAATTATGCTCTACACCCATTTAGAATAGCATCCTGAACCCCTATCCTTATTGCTTGGAATCACATTGCAGGTAAGACAGTTAAGGAACAGCCAGGGGTGCAAGAAATGAAAAACTAAGTCACTAACCCTTTACATTTCAAAAAGTCATAAATAAAAATCTCCTATTGTATGTAAAAGCATTTATAAATCATTCCTGTATTACACTACCTATTATGCATTTTTCTGTGGAAGGGATGGTTTTTATGCATTGTGAATGCATCCTGGTACAATTAGCTGACAAAACTTTCTTCGTGTACAAAGTCAAGTGCATTGTGAACAACCATCATGTGAAAGAGATACCGGTAATTTCTAAGCTTGAGCCATTTCTCCAGAACTGCCAAATGACACACTATTACATGGCTGAACTATACTGCATGCCCTACGATACCCTTTATATGAGCTTTGCACCTGTTAATATTATAATCTGTAGAACATGTCACAACAACAAAACCTGTCATTTGCTAGAACTAATATAATTCAAATGATCAGTCTTTCTGTGGCACTTCACTAAACCCATGAGTTTATGCTGGCAAACAGAGTGAGTGTTGTATGCACATCACTCTTTGATCTGGTAAATAAATCTGTAGTGAATTCAGGTTCAAGTACAGTGTTAAAATGTATGCCATCTACAGAACTGCAAAAACCTGGTGACAAATGCCAACTTCATACAGAAAATGTACATTAACATGCACAAGCGGCAAAAAATCAATTGGCCTTCTACACATTTATTAAAAGATATTTTGGCACTTTTTATATAGCCCTTTATACACACTTGTCAATACATCTGATTGCAGCTCTATTTAACATTATCAGTCCACTCTTACAGGAAACTTTCATTTTGATGTACTGAATGGAAAAAGAAATTTGCTTTACTTGACATTTTCTTGTGTTGTGCATATGCAAAAGCTGTGGCTGTTACTATTATTGAAATTTCATTTGCATCAGAGCATCTCATGCAAAAGTACAAATGGTACAAATTACCAACAGCATAAGGGACACCATGAAACTTAAGTAGCAAAGTCCATCTATTCCAGACTAACACGGCTACCTCTCTGATTCTTGACATGAAACTTAAGACTTCAAAGGTAAAGCAATTTGCACTTGGGGCCTGATCCAAAAAAATAGTGAAGTCAGTAGGAGTCTTTCCATTTGTCGGTGGCTTTTGAATCCAGCACCTTGTGCTGTTTTTTGTCTACACAGCAGCAGATAAAATAACTGTAATTCTGATGTGCACTGGTTTATCCAGATGATCTCATGACTGCTGGTGCTACAGTCTACATCTCATGAAATCTGCAACATACCTCTTATGTCTCTCCATCTCTACTCCAGGCTTTACTGCAAACATGCTTTTCTCCCTTGTCTAGAACTCTTAATTTCTTTCTCCCACAGCTACTTTGTAACAATATTATTTAATTCTGCAAAGTGTGTTCAGATACACAGTTTGCATGAATGAGTATCTAGTAGAGTGCATATACGATACCAGCTGTTTGTGATCCTTAGAAAGCCTTCTAAGTACTTCTGTAGATGAGTGCTCACCTCACTGTGCCCTCCTGTGGTCTCAAGGCAGCCCTACATGCACCTCAGTTTCCTTTCTTAGATGCCAAAATAAACTCCACATATGGTTTTTCCAGTCCAATCACAGAAGTCTGGATTTGATCTGATTAACTTAATGTTCAAAATTAAACTCAGAAGTCTTTCTCCAGCCTCTTGCTGGGTACAGCTGAAGCTTCCCTGGTCTGGTCAGAATCCTTCCTGCCTTAGGAGGCTCCTCCCATCCCACCCTAACTGGAGCAATTCCTCTGGTCTGTTGCAGCCACCTCCTGGTCTTTATAGAGGACTCATTCTGTAATCAAGACTGGCTGGTCCCAGACTCTCCAGCCCAAGGGCAAACCACCCTGTTACAGCTTCCCAACGTGGAAATAGGTAAGTATGGCCAATGGTTTATTTGAGAATAATCAGTTTGCTCAACATTGCCACAGTAATCAGTTTGGTGTTTCCAATGCAGATCTTCATTTGGCTACAAATACAATAATACCCTCTTCCAAAGTGGCAAGAAAAGTGTTCTCAAAGTAAGTGGTGGGAAACTGTGAGGCAACAAATAAAAATGAGGGGGCCTGTACCAATGCTTACGAGGTAGATACCAAATCCAATGTTTATTTAAATGAGCCTGAATAATTGATTTAAGAAACAAGCACTTTATTGGCCAAATGGAATGCGTCATTAAAAGAAGGCATGCTCTGATGTACACAGTAATGAATGATGTGTCTATTCTATATGTGTTAATGGACACTGGAACAGAGGAAAAATATACTATGCTGTGTGTGTATTTTTGCTTCCTCACTATATTTCAAAGACATAAACACTCCTCATATATCACGGTTAACGGTTTTCTTTCTTGGCTTCCACAGCTCAGGTAATGATATCATAACTCAAAAATGGTGCAAGGCCTGATACAGCTCTGAACTCATAAACAATTTTAATATCCCTTCTCCACCTCCCAAAAGATATAGGTGATGTACCTGTACAGCCCACATCTCCTTAGTAGATATCTACTTATTAGATAAATTATCTACTTAGATTAGGAAGTGGATACACATGCTGTGCATTAAAACCAATCTGGGTGCAAATGAAAAGTTTCTGCTGATGTAAATGAGGCCATTTTCCAACATGATATGAGTTAAGCTAACAAAACTGTGGGGGGCATTGGGGGTGGAAATGTGATATTAAGCCAAGACAGGCCACATAGTTAAAGCCATCAGCACAATAACGTGGATCTGACACATGTAACCTGCAGAGGTCTCCAAGAACGAACCCAAAGGCTGAGGACCTTTAAAAGGCTGGCTAACTGCACCAAAGCAGAAATGCCAGCCAGCAGCCACAATGGAGCCAGCAGACAAAGATTCTTCCCAAGGCAATCAGGGGACGGGGAGAGGGAAATGTAGGAGTTGGGGGGGGGGGTCAAGTCCCCATTATTCCATTGTAACCATGAGCCAGGATTTGGACCTGGATTACTTAAAAGAACGCCATCCCGGTATTTCATTATCTTCAATTATTTTCCACAGATTTTGATATCTCAAGTCACACTGAATATCATTTTATATGAGCAGGCCCACTGAAGCCAAAGGAATTGCTTGGGGAGTAAAGTACTACTCAGTGGGAACAGGGATATCAGATCCTCACCCGTAATGATCAGCTCTTCTCTGGAGGTATTGTATTTCCTTGTATGATTTCAGTGTACTTATTTGTTATTGTAGGGTTACTCGTGAGATTCATGACTATGAGCAAAGGGCATTAAAGAATTTATTTTGCAAAATGAGATATAGATTGAAAAGGGAATGATGAAGGCACTGCAAACTTACATAAAGATAAAAGGCAGGTCAAACCACCTTGGTGGTGTCTTTTTAAGTGTTTTTGTGTAGCAGATAGTCCTCTCCAGTTAGCCAAGCAAGAGTGAAATTAATTCTACATTAGGTTTCTGGTTTTTCAACATGTTATTTGCTGGAAAAAGAGGAGGCTATTTTCCAGCAAACACAGAGCTATGGAGCCTAATTTTCACAGTGTTTCTTTGGTATGAGTCAGTCCCAATCCACAGAGACCTGGCTGCCAACTTCTCAGTTAGAAATTGATTAGAGTACTCTAATGCCAGTGTTCAAGTCTACAGGGATCACCAGAGTCATGGGAAATGTTAAGAGTCTACTTCAGTGTATGCGAGTATTTGCTGGTAAATATAGTTGTTCTTTATGGCAGGTTTTTAAAAAGAAATATTTCTTTCAACTCAAAACCAAATGCCCTAGATGTGACCTTTTTAGTCATCTTTTACCCTCCCATTTAATTCAGGTTGTCCTCTGATGACCAAATTCTATCCTCCATGACACCTGTGCAAGCCAATGGTCTTCATTAAAGTGACACAGGTGTGATTTACAGCAGAATTGGGCCAAAGGGCTGCAGAGGATTCTCTTTGAGGACTTAAGCTGTGAGGAAGAAAGGTTGCATGTTTGTTTTCCTGACAACAAGGTTACTGTGATATGATAACTATTATGTGTTGCAAATTTTCAAGGAGTTATCCCTTGCACATATTTTCCTTGTTATTTTGCAATGCTGAAGGACACTATCATTCATTCAGAGACAGAGGGAAGAAATTAGTAATACTCCCTACTCCTTAAAACAAGGGTCTTTTAAAAAATAATTGCATAACCATCTCTTTGAGGGGTCATCCAGAATTTAGGAAGAGAGCGTAGTGGTTGACAGAATGTGTTTGGTTTTCAAAGGGCAAATTTCAAACCTTAGCCAGGAAGGGGTGCTGAGCAAACCTGCATAAAAATGCCTATTCATTAGTCTGTTACAAGGGAATTCTTAAAAACAGGTTTCAAGGCAGGTGTACTCAGAGGTCAGCCGATCATGAACTCTCTAGAAGCTTAGCCAAGTGCACATTACAAAAATGGGAGTTAAAAGTGAGCTTCAAAGAAGCTGAGGAACACAGCAGGCTAGATCCTGGCCCCTGACACATAGATTTCATGACAAGAGGATGACACATGGCTGGGGCGCTCCTGTGCTTCAGCAATAGCTGGCTGGCAAAATGACACCTTGCAGCCATCAGTACAAGAGCTGTTCTGAGGCCTTAGTTACACTGGAACTTTATAGCGCTACGAAGCCTCCAGGAGCGCTATAACTCCCTACCCGTCCACACTGGCAAGGCATGTATTGCGCTATAAACCCACAGTTATACCGCTCCTGGTAATCCTCCCTTCCTTGAGGAATAAAAGCTATTGCGTATTCCCTGTAGCAAGTGTAAACAGTCATTACGCTATAAGTGATCTCTGGCATGCCTCCTAGCCATTTAAGGCAATTGACATCTCTTCGCGTTGTTTTGAACTCGGCAGGAGGAATGCGGAAGTAACTTTTCAGAGTTTCTCTCTTAACTCGGCAGATAAGCACTGCAAATGTTTACAAGGGGAGCTCTGACAGAGAAACTATTAAAGCAGGCTCTAATTTCAAAGGAAACCACTGACAAGACTTTCAGCCTGTAGAAAATCCCCTAGCTCTCTCCCTCTGCATACACACTACACGTTCCCTCTCACCCCCCTCATTTGAAAAGCACGTTGCACCCAGCTGAATGCTGGGATAGCTGCCCATAATGCACCACTCCCTGTGCCACTGCAAGTGCCACAAATATGGCCACGCCAGGACATGTTATAGCGCTATACCTATTGCTGTATATGGGTACAGCTATAACCAAAAGCGCTATCATTCTGTAAGTGTAACCATGGTCTAAATTGGAAAGCAAACAAGCTTCCGGCAGCCCCAGGGAATAGGGGAGCCAAATAACTGGTATACAGTCAACTTTTTCCTCCAAATATGCTGTGCCAGGACCTTGAGGTCCTGAGCCCTGCTCAAAGAGCTGACCCAGAGGCCTGGCACAGCATATCCCTAACAGGGAGAGGAAGGGATAAACCCTTAATAAAGCCGCAGACTGTGTTTGGTCTATGCACCACTCCCATGACAACATGGTGTGTTCCACCATGAAATGAAGAAGGGGTCTCAATTCTGCTCTCAGGTACTGCCAGTCTGGGTCTGCTCTAAGGTTCATCTTGTTCAGTATTCGGTCTCTGACCAGGGTCAGCACCAGGCTCTTAGGAAAATGCAAGAAACCTCTCTCTCAATGGCTCTCTCTTCTTTCTGGTTTAGCCAGGTACAGCTACCCTTGCTCTCTATGTTACTGCCATGTTCAAAAGCACTTTTGCCTCCAGCATTATAAGTGGTTGTAGATAAACAGGACTAGCGTTATGTGTTCTCTTATAAATTCATCACCTTTATCCTCTCCAGACTATTTCTAAAATGGTGACCCATAATTATCTGAATTAATTCTTAATCTATTATATTGCAACAAATCTAAGGTTAGTGGGCATTTCTTTAACCAAGATACTGAAAGACCAAGAAGGAAATGCTTGCTGAACGTTGCACTGTGTACATCTGGGACGTAACAAAGGCTGTCTGCACAGGGTTTGAGAATGCCGTCAGTAGCACACATTTTATGCAAAAACAATTTTCAGTGCTGTAATTTTTGCTAATCTGTGTCAGATTCTGCTTGATAGAAAAGCATGAAGAGACGGGAAAGATGTCTAGCTATACAGAGAAACTCTCCCTGCCTCCCAAGCAGAGGGCCTGGGGCTGCAAGTCTGTAGGGAGCAGGATCCAATGAGGAAGGCTGAAGTTGGGAGAACAAGTCTGCTAGAGGAAAGCCTCAGCAGAGACAGGACTAAGAACCCTGCACCAAGTGTTGTGAGGCAGCCAGGAAAGCTGGCTGGGAGTTCTTGTATTTCCTTGTGAACTTTGTTAATAAACCCAGACCCCGGAGGTGTGACGTGACACATGAAAACTTCTGCTGAAGTTATTGGTGAGCCCAAGAGGGGGAAATTGAGGCTGGCCTGAAGTCAGACTGGGTAGTTGGCACTGTGACAATCTGATATTAAATAACATGGGTGAGACAATATCTTTTATTGGCCCAATAAAAGATATTACCTCATCCACCTTGTCTCTTTAGTATTCTGGGACCAACACAGCTACAACAACACTGCAAACCTTAAATATTATCTCAATCATATTGTCATTAACTGCAGAGCCCTTAATGAATGACGGGATTATATCTAGGGACCAGCTCCTGATTTTAATGATTTTATTAGTTCTAACTTGGACACCTACAAGTTACAAAAAAAGGAATGAGGAAATTCAATAATGTAATTCTGAGTGGTCAAACACACCAGCTCATTTGTGTGTATGCAAAGGCAATGGGACAAACAAGAGGTTCACAGCTGGAGGGTAGGAAGCGGATATACAGGTCATTCAAAACAATTTCAGGTAGAAAAAACATGAGACTGATTTTGCTTTCCTGTTGTCACCAGTCAGCCACCACGGAGCATTTACAACTGGATGTAAATGTCATCCAAAGGTTGTGAGAGTTGGAATGGCTGTGCTGAGAAGCCACCACGTTCCCTACATTTCAGGAAGACTAGGATGTAATTTGGATCAATAAGAGGTTTTTTATGCTTGGGAAAGGACAGGCAAAGCAACGATTTTCAACAAGCACCATTTACTAATTAGATTACAGCAGGGCAGTCATGGAAGTGGTTTTCATGTAACGATGCCCCTGTTGGTAAGGAAGTATAATGTTCAGCAGGTCACATCCTTGGATGTAGGGAGGGAAGTGAACTGTTAGTCCCATTTGACAGATGATGTATTTGAGGCAGGGACAGTCCAAAAGCTGAAAAAGTAGACAGCATCAGAATTCAAGTGTCCTTGGCTCCCAACTGACATAACTTTATCTAGCACTCAGAAGCAGGCAATCAGAAAGACAAGCAACCAGAAAACCGGGTTGCAATTCTTAAAATACAATAATTTTCACAGAGAAACCAGACGTGGATTCTGCAGTCTGTAAACTAGAACTTCTCAATGTACGCATTGCTGCATTTTCCTGTTAGAACTACCTCGAAGTTTCCTGTATTTGAGCCCATCCCCTTTTTAATTTTTGTTTACTTGCCGCTTGAAAACAGTTAAAGAAATCTTCTCCCTACTCAGGCTAAGCATTACAATGGAATACTGCAACATCTAAGGAGGAGTTCAGTCAACTTGTGCCCTTTATTGATCTCCTATTTCTCCCTACACTTTCCTTCTAATCCTCTCCATAATTATATGAGCTGCTTGAGCTTTCCAGAGCTGTCAATTTCTCTTGACTCCATTTTCAAATGGCCATCCTTGAAAGAGTCTGGGCACTGGATCAAGCTGTCTGAGCTTGATCACAGTATATCCATGTTGCCCATTCTGCTATCGACAGTTCTGAATCATGCTGGCACAGCTGTCAAGAGGCTTCTAGTGCTGCTCAAATTCTCTGCTCTGAAGAGAGAGAGAGAGAAAGAGGGAGGGAGGAAGAAAGAGGGAAAGGAGAAAGTATTGATCCAATTCTTTTAACATGCTAATTTGCCTAGAGGCTGTTTCAATCATTGCCAGACTGGACACTTCAAAAGGAAACTGTTTTCAAAGTGGGGATGTCTTTTTCAACTACAGAAAACACTTAAAACTGGAAACAAATGAATTCAAGCACCAAGTTCACAGAAGTCCTGCTCGACACTTTTTTCATCTCTCCAGCCAGATATGTTTTATGTCTGGAAAGACAGACTTGTTAATTAACGCTTTCACAATCTGGCCTGGCAGGAAGCCTCTGGGATCTAAAAAAAAAAAAAAAAGAGAGAGAGAGAGAGCCACACCCTTTAAGTGAGAGACTTTGAAACGAATACAGATTTTTTTAAAATAATAATTTGTAACCTGTTGAAGTTTCATTGTTTTTTATTATTTTTAAACCAAGCTTCCTGCTCTTCTCAGCATAAAATTTAATCTAGCAGCAATTAAACTGCTGTAATTCATTATTAACAGCATCAATGTCGATGAATGTTTTGAACCTTTCTTAAAATGTTGATAATGAAGAAAAAGAGTTTATTGTTGAATCCATTCATTCAGACGCTCATGAGAATGCATGGCAAATGTTAAGCAAAAAAAACCTGCGTATGACAGAGGCATTGTTAAAATATTTAGGAAAGATGCAGCCTCCTTGCCTGATGCCTTTGTTACCAACATGCACTGTCCTCAATCAGTGGATAAATACAATGCAGGAATGGATATGCTGACAAGTTTTAATTAATGGATTTTGGAAAGTCTGAACTATGCTATATACACATGACGTTTATGAGAGAATTGAAAGTAAGGAATGTTTTGCATCTGTTTCCAGGTCACATGTGGGCTTCTGGTAGAGATGAATCTGAGCCGGAGATGTGAAGTTAAGAGGGGTTTCTCCAAAGTTCAAGACTTTTGGAGCTGAGGTTCAAGTTCTGGCCCATTACAGGGACTGGATGTAACTAAAAAGTTTAGATCCAGATCTGAACTTTTCCAAAGTGGAGTGGGATTTAGATGTGGGATTCTGGTTCAGGCCCTTACCTCTTATTTATAAGGCTATGTTTCTCATTATGGAACTACACCAAGGAAAGATCAGATCCCTTTAAGAAAACTATAATTCAGAAGAACTAGCCCATTTATTTGTAACAAAGCCCAGAAGATAAGCTCTCCAGCCAAGACTATATCTTAACTAAGCACCAGGTTTGTCCATATTCACCCTTCATCAGTAATGTGGGTGGAAGTCAGTATTCTGTTAACCTCTTGAGCCCCTGGAATTGAAGTAGACAAAGAGCCAATCTGGAGCCATGGGAGAGCGAAGCCAAATAGCAAACGGCAGGGAGCCAATTGTTAAAGCGACATTTGGCTCTGGAGCATGCAGCTTCATTGGGGCAAACTGTTATTCACAGAAACAAGGCATGAAGAAATAACACCATAAAATATGAACAAAATGGAACTTGTTTCCTTGCCACTAAATTGTTAGCTTTATAGGACTTCATGCTGAACAGTATAAAAAAAAATCCAATTTGCTTTGAAGCGCATTAGTCTAACATCCTAATTATTGTTTACATTGCCATTTGCCTTCTATTAAGAATTGAATAATTACCCAGCGCTTCATAGTTTAAAAATACAAGCAAACAGGATTATCTGGGAAACAAACACTGTACCTCAGCCTTGTATTGGGGCTGTGTATTCACATACATAAGAGAAATGATTATTATAAACTACCTTGGTTCAAATGGTAATTTAAGATTTCAAGCAGATGGAAATCTGTAACATATTAAGACATTGTTCCTAAGATTACTTTTGAGAAGCAGGGATCTGTCTGAGGGAGAAAGGAGGGCCTGATGGCTGACACTAAACTAGGACTCGCCACAGACTTCCCACATGACCTTGAGAATGTTACCTAATCTCTCTGTGCTTCAGGACCCCTCCATTAAAATGGGGACAGCTTTACTTCCTTCTCCTTCCCCATACTTTGCCTGTTTTGTCTATTTAGATTGTAAGGTTGTTAGACTAAGGACCCATCTTGTGCTAGACATAGCAAACAAGGCCCTGATCTCAGTTGAGGCCTTCAAGTGCTACCATATTACAAATACTACTTTAAACCTATCCTAAGAGAAAGAATTTTCTCTCTGAATTTTCTCTTGGCACTAATGACTAACTCATGAAGCACATACCAAGCACAAGAGTGCCTCTTGGTATTGTTTAACCCTAATAGTCAATTCCAAGTGTACTTTGAACAGCACCATCTCACTTCCTGAGGAATTGCACAGGGCAAAACCAAAGTTTCTGCACGTTTCTTTGTTGTTTTAAACAGTCCTGCCTCTGCTTAATTATGTCACACGGTCTGACACTGTGCAATTTATGGCCCTGTGAAATTATCTTTGAAGTTAACCACTATCTGGACATCAAAAATTGTATGTTTATATTTGCAACAATAAACCCTGCCTTTTTCAGTTTAGAGAATACAGCTCCTAACCTGAACACAGTCCTAACTTCATATTGTTGATTTATAAAACACAAAATGAAAACCAATGTTTCTTAAACAAATACAGTACATGCATGGAGCATGTGTTCTGACAAATTAATAAATCTTTCAACAAATCCATCCCAAACAAGCCTGGATTTGGGGAGCATTTAATGAGTCTCAGATTTCCTGCAGGCCAAAAGCAAATTTTAAGTAAAGTTAAAGGGAAAAAAATTAAAAAGGGAAAGCTACTTAAACCAAATATAAGGGTGCATGTGTAATTAGGAAGTTTACCGAGGGCAATCATTCTTTTCTCAGACATTATTTTCTTTTGATAAAGAAATGTAGCAGATTTGTGCAAGTTTATCTAACAAGCTGACTTCTCTCCATCCCCCAAACTAATAATTCTGGGCTAAATTCATTCCTATGGCAATGCCCGGGAAGTCAAATGAATTGACATATTTGGACTGGCCCTTTGCATTGGAGTCTGAGACACACAACTTATGCTTCTACTTTTGGGAAGTTCCAGCTCCTGAAGTTGGTTCCCATGAAGAAGCTGTAGCTACAGAAGATCACCCATAAATATTGTGAGTAAAATCACACACCCCTTTCCTCAATAAAAAGCACTAGAAACTACACCTCAAGTGAGTGATCAGTTTACAAGCGAGCTGAGAGTTTTACCAGAGTGTAGCACACTTTCCCACATGTCAACTTGAAATGAGCAAGTGGGCTCCAGCATTTAGTAGAGAGTGACAATCAGCCATACTCAGAAGGAGAAGAGCGGGGGTACAATTAGAACACTGTGCAAATATTGCACTCTGTATCTCTTAAAGAAAGAACTTAAATCAAAATGGAATTAATTTGCATGAAATCCAAATCTTCAGGGTCTGCCTAAACAGAAGGAGATTTTGGCCAGAGTTTCCAAAGGAAGCTCTTATCTCCTCTGTGGAATGGGGAAGTGGGTGTGCTACTTTGCATGAGGGTGTATACAAAATATGCAAATGAGGAATCTGCTGCATGCAAAAGACAAACTGGCCAGACGGTTGACAATCCCCATTCACAGAGAAAACTTTCTTAGTCTCCAATGGGAGTAAAGAAAAGGAAACCAACATGTTTGCTTCCCAGGGAGGTGAAACGGGCTCTGAATATTCATAAAATGTCCATTTAGTCATGGGAACATTGTCTCTGATTCATGAAACTATATGACCTCGCCTGCTGCCCATAAACATATAAAACGATGCAACATTATGGGATGAAATGAAAGAAGATATTTAGAGCAGAAGTTCAGAGGGAGGGGAGCAGAGTCTCAAAAGAGACGAGTGTACAGCTGAGCTTTTCCTTACTCACTCCTTCTCAAAAGCACAATAAAATCCCAGACCATTGGACCATGTTATTAGACACCGATAAAATAATCCCTCGACGGACAAGACTATATATCTAGGTCTCATCACATGTAACTAACACAAGCTAGTTTCTGGAGATTTTTATCAATACAATTTTGTCTTGTATCTTACAAAAATAACCAAAGGCTGCTATCCAGTCTTCTAATGAAAAAAAATCCTTTTATTCATTTATTTGGTTTTAAAATAGTTCATTGACCTTCCTTCTTACTAAGAACATCCCATGGAATGACCAGATCCTACTCTCACATAAATGAATAATAGTTTTGTCACTGATTCTGAATGGAAGCACGCCCACAGATATGTGACAAGGAATATTTTAAAGGAAAACTTTACATTTACATTTAAGGGGGGAATTTTAAGTGTGCCAAATATTTAAGTGGACATCTTGCACCACACTGTGGTACAAAATCATACAGGGAGCTATCCTGATAAGATATGGTGGGCTCTGCTAAAAAAAGAATATGTTCAAATCAACTTATTTTATAGAGATAAGTCTTTAAGTTAATTTGGTTCAGAGAGACTGTGTCTCACTACACCTTCCCTTTCCCCCAGCCAGCAGCTTCTCTTTTCCAGTTTTTATTTTTTCTGTTGCTAAAAAAAAAAAGATCAGTTTGCACATCTTAAATGTGACTGCCTTTTGTGCAGATGGAAAGAGTAGCTAAATTATTTTGGTAAAAATCTGGCCACAACCAAATCAATGTTTTACAGAAAAAGAACAATAATTAAACTCTGATCTTTTGATATAAAATGAATTGCTTCTCTCAGTGATCAAAGCCATTATTCAAATCCACAGAGATAAAAAACACAATGATATTACTCAAGGGATTGCTTCTTAAGTTTGCAATTATCAAAGGTAGGAGGAAAATTCCAAAAATGGCAAGATAGGAAAAGGCAACGCTCTAAGCCACATTTTAAACGATGTTGTATTTTCTGCTAACTGACCTGTTCAGAACTCACAACAGCAAGTGTGTATGAAGATAAAGCACATAGCTCTCACAACCTTTACACAAATTATAGCAAAGACTCTTGATTGTCTCACATATTTATACTAAACGGCAGGTCTAAACTGAGACTTGTCATTTCACAGCATCAGAACCATCCCAGATGGTTACAATCTATATTTTTCCTTTTCCTCTCCTCACAAAATATACAGACAGCCATTTTATTGTGATAAGCAAATTACATAACTAAATCTAAACCACACTCTACTAATGTGTGACAAAACAATGTACATTCAAGCAACATTAAAAAGAAACACCATGACTTAACTTTCCCCAAAAGCAGTAATTACCTCAACCTTGAGATAATTTATAAGATAAAATAATTTCATGTTTATTAACAATATTCTCGATAACTTTTTCTTTCCTAAAACCTTGATCACTAAAGCAGCAAACTGGAGGGAGGTAGGAAAGGAATAAAAGAAAAGAGAACAAAAATCAATGCTACATTTACCTTCTTTTTACTGGATGTTAAATCTGAAAACACCTCTGTCATGAGAGGAAAATGACTGCTCAGCTAACCAACTTTGTTTGTGTGCATCAGTGTCAAATAGTCCAGTGTTCCACTGTATCAGATCTGGGAAACTTCCTGAGCTGAATAAAGTTTAAGATATGATTTTTTTCCCCTTCTTGACAAAAGAGGGGCAAATTTTTTCCAATTCTTGTCACCAAAAAAAAAAAAATCCTATTTTTTTTGACCTGTTCTAATGCTCAGCATCAACTATTCAACGGGTTCAAAAGGCTGTTAACTGCACACATACATTCTCCTTGAAAGAAGAGTTGCTTAACACTATGTGGTTGTCTCCCACCAAAAACTGAACAAAATCAGCTCAGAAAAATGTTATTCAAGATCAGGAGCTGAAATGAACTTGCATCTGCTTTTGGGGCAATCCAACCGTCACCTTATAAACTCTGACATGTCTCCTCATTCTTGGCCTCCATTAGCATATACTGCTGGAGATTAGAATGGCAAGAGGAAGTGTAGTTCTGTCCCCACGGCTTCTGAAGTCTCCAGCAGATGACCAGCGTTAGATCTCACAACAACAGGGGTGCCCCCACCCACCCTGACTATTCTTGCCCACCAAGCCTTTGTCAAACTTTTAAGATCTTAATCAATCAACTCTGACCTCGGGATCACAGGAGGAAGATGGATGAGGAAATGGGTGACCTCTGACCTACTCTTGTATTTGTCCTGCCACAGTCGACCCATTGAAAAACAATTGGGGTGGAACCTGCTTGCAAGGTTCCAGTCGTAGGCTGGTGTCTTTTTATAGGCTTTTGCAGACTTCAGATCTTTCGTCCCCCCTCACCATCCCCTCAAAACCCATGGGATGCATTCCCCCTCTCAACCCTCCAACCCAGAAAAACCTGTGAGAGAAGCAAATTTGCTGAACTGTAAAATTAACTGGACTATGGAAATGCAAAAAACTTCTCTAGCAATGTCAAAAGCCTAGTTGGCCTTAACCTCATAGAAACCAACAGAGAGTGAATTGTGAACTTTATTGTAAACTTCATGAATCAGAGGAGTTTCCTGGTAAACTACTCCGACTTTGGGATTGGTAATGCCAAAAGGGAAACCACAAATAACCAGTGATTAAATGGTTTAAACTATTTAAAATTACTTGATGGCTTGTGTACTCTGAAAATAACTTCAACAGGCTAGCTTTACACAAGAGTTTCTTTCTCCTTTTATACATGACCCCATCAGATTTCTCTTTAACTGAGGAAATGGAGAATCAGGTTTTGTGGGTCCTACTTTCATGGGCCCAGTGCAGAGTTTATAGGGAATCTGGCTGAGGACATTAATTTGCAATATCTATTCCAAAACTGCCCCACCATCTGCACTGCCTACCAGTAAAACCTCTAGAATGAGATCCCTGGACCAACACAGCATTTGTCAGGCAATTAAATTAGCTCATCGTGTCTGAGCCAACAGCTTTAAAAAAAAAAAAAAAAAAAAAAGTGCTCTGCATCAGTCAATGTGATCCAACACGGACCCAATATCCCTTGAAGAAAACTCAGGATAATCTCCATGCAATAAACTAAGATCCCTTTTTCATTCACCTCCTCCTCCCACAAATTGGGTTGTAAAAATGTCAAGGAGCCGTGCCTACAAGTTATTGAGCCATTTCAAAATAATAATAAAATCTCTCCAGCCACTGATGCTCTCCTATAGTCCCCAGTCACCATATCAGCCAGATTTGTATGTTTAATGACATGCAAAGATTTCCAAGCTTCTACTTCACAACATTCCAAAGGACAGAGTAATTTACTGTAAATAAAGTGCCCTGCCATTGTGCTGTTAATTTTTCAATTCGCACTGCAGCCCATTGTAATTTTGTGGCCGATAAAATATGCTTATGTTTTTCTCCAAATGAAAATGTCAGAACGAAGGCAGAGGCTTCTGCTTAGCACTGCTTTCCTGCCAATTGCTAATTTCAATGCATAACAATGAACTTCACATGGACTGTTAGTTATCATCGAAAATAATTTCAGTAGGGCATTTAAGAAAAAAAGAGCTCTTTTCTTATACTGGTCTAGCAAAAAAGCTGTGGGTTTTTGTGACTAAGAAATTGAGAGTGAGGTAAACACAAACAAGATCTTAAACTTACCCTAGGAAACAAGCACAAGTAGCAAAACAGAAGAGTGTCCACGATGATCATAACTACCCTTCCAAACATCTTAAAGAACAATACAAGGCCCAATCATGCAAGGTGCTGAGCACTCTCAATTCAGCACCTTGTAGGATTGGGCTCATTCATCTGAATAAGAAGCCATTAAAGGCTGATCTTTATTTATGGTCACAAGTAAGGGCTTAGAAGATCAGGACCAAGATTCTCATAGTTTATTTATAAAATAATAGTAACATTTTAGGAGAAAATGTAAATCTTTTTGGAGATTATCTGCCCTTTATATGAACTTTAATCCCTAATTCTGCATCACATAGTATGGGAGGTGCAGGTCTGTACCATTTCTAAGAGTATCCTAGCACTTCCACTGTAATGACAACAATAGAGATCCTCAGAGAAATGAAAATATTTAACAAAGGCAATAGTATCAAATATCAAATTGTTATTTAATACAAAAATCTGTAACAAGTGAAACATTTCTACATTTGTTACATTTGTAACAAGTGATCTACACTTCTGGGGGAGCTAAAGTCATTAAAATAAAACCCAAATTTCTCTGACCGATTCTTCTCCTGTTTTAATACCAAAGTTTTCTCCTTCAGGATGCAGTAGAGAAGGAATACTTTTCTTTCTTAAGAGTTTTCTCTGCCTAACAAAACTTTGCTTGTGAAAGAGAGATCTTGTCTCTTTAACTGATGGTGGCTCCAGTGCATTACTTTTGCATCCAATTTCGGTGGCTACACTAAGGTAATTCAAATCTAAGTGCCTGTTAGCAAAAGTGTTTTGCCTTCTGCTGATTGCAGTAGCATCATTTGTTTTGTCAGTATTATACACTTCTTAGCCTTGCCACCTGGAACTATTTGCACTCTCTCATTAGACACCTCTGTCCCATTACATCCCACAGGGGCCGCTAATTACTGGCTTTACTCCATTTACTTTCATCTCTCATTCAATTACCCGCACTGAGCCATTAGGAAAGTACAATATGACTGGTCCTACCTTGGCATTCTCCATTGTGCTCATCATAGCCAGCATTGCACAGACAGTTGCCAATGGGCACCAGCCATTCGCCATCTGCCCCACAGTACATTTTTGGCACATCCTTCTCTTCTGAGTTGTTCACACAGGAGCCACGAACTTCCACTAGAGAGGACGTATCAGCCCCAGTGATGGTGTCTGGAAACTGAGCCAGATTGCGTACTGTCAGTGGGCACTTCTTGTAGAAAACACGGACAGACACCAAGGCAATGCAGGCACCTACATCCTGAAAAGCCAGGTAAAACCCCTTCTTGCTCAACGGGCCCACATCACGTATCTCTGTGTTCAGCTTCATGATCCTGTCACCGATGTCCACCTGAGTGAAGCTCTCATCAGCAGCGATGGTATCAATCTTGGCAAACTGGCTCTCACGGATATAACGCTCCTTATCATTGTTTGATTCATAGTAGTAAAGGTTAAAAGTCTCTTTGCAAGTTCCCATGACACCTGGCAAACTGTTGCAGTCTCTCAATGTGAATTTAATTTCAATATATACTCTCTGAGCCCCCTCGCGGGGAATCCAGTCAGTTCGTAACCAGTTGTTCTGACTCGGCTCCATCACATTGCAGACTTGGTAGGTGCGGATTGGAGTGTTTTTCTCATCCATAATGCTTACTTCCTCCCACTGTGAAGAATCAAAGCAAAAAGTACATCAATGCTAACAAAAGTACATCAGCTCTTCACTACAGAATTAATCCTTTTGCTTCCATTGATAGCACGCATCTTTCATTTGTTTTCATGTACAGAAAAGTCATTAAACCAAATCATATGTGTTACACCAAGTACCTAAAAAGCAGTCTGTTACGGGGAAAGCAAGTTCAAAATTAGGTTGGTAAAATGCATCAGTGAACATATATTTAAGGATGAACAAAAACCATCACACTGAGCTAGGTTAACGATCACTAGAAGCCTGCACCCAGATCTGGCCTGATTTTGCGAATCACTGCAAAAACACATACTTCATGATAGCCCTTGCACTGGAGAGAGTACAATCTCAAAAGACAGGCAAAGTATTAATTATCCCCATTTTACAGATATGAAACTGAGGCATGGAGAGAATAAGTGAATTGCCTGAAGTCACACAGAAGGTCTGTGGCAGAGCTGGAACTGAATCCAGATTTCCAGAGGCCCTGTCAATTGTCTTCATAAGGAAAGTTGTTTTGGTGGTCATTTCTCTACTACGCTTTCAAAAACCAGCTACAACTAAATTCCCCCATTAAACCATCCTCAATTTGGAATGGCAACAGTACAAATTTAGTTACAAATGGATATCTATTATGAGCACTGCTTTACTGGAGACGTGGGGTGAAATTCTGGCCCCAGTGATGTCAATAAGACTTTTCCCAGTGACTTCAATGGGGACAGGATTTCACTCTTGGATTGTTAAAGACAGGGACGAAGGAATGCGATATTGTCAGTTAATTAGCATCATTGACAGAACTTTGCTTCCTGATACCAAAAATAAAAACTCTTATTTACCGCCTTTTATTTTCATATCATCCTGGAGTTAGAAACTTCAGGCAGTTAAATTTACAGTCTAATAAACCCTAATATGTTATAATGCTGTAGGCAGGCTTTGATGTAGGGATTTCCCTCTCCTGAAGGGAACAGAAAGTAGGGGGAATAAAAAGCAACACAGCAATTGCATTGGAGCAAATTCAATCCCTGAAGTAACTAACTACATTTGTGTCAGAGAAGTTAGGTGAAGGATGAAGTTGGCTCCCATGTGTGTGAACCAATGTTTCAAAAAAAGTGTGATGAATATATCATAAAAGAAAGGAAATGGTGAATAACAGCTTTGAAAAAAATGTTAGAGATTATGATAATCACATAATGCAGAAAAGAAAGCCACCACAGTGGCCTTCTTTTGTCTCTTTTTCAGAAAAAGAATCATGGTTCTGCTGAATTAGGAGAGGGGAAAAATCCTTTTTAAAACATTTGTATTAGATAAAAGCTACACTCTGGCTGGGATTCCAGGCTGTACAATGAAGCACGTGAAAATTATGCTTGGAAAATTGTTATAATGCAACTTTCCAGGGGCTTCCTATAAATGCTTCTGAAAACTACTAAAGGTGCTGCTTTGATAAATGGCTACATTCTTAACACCATGGACCTCAGCATATAATATCATGCATTCTTTTTATAAGAATTGCTCTTTTGCAAGTGTTCTTTAATTTAAAAGTCTCCAGAGTAGCTAAATCTGCTTATAGATCTATGGCAGTTAGCAGTGGAACCATGAGCTAAAAGTAGTAAGAGGGTAATATTTTAGTTTCTGCCTAGAAAGACCTGTGAATTAAAAAGGAGGGAAGTAGGTGGAAAATCGATACACACCATGTTACACTACATGTTGCAGAAAAGGGAAAAACTGGAAAATCATCTATCAATGTAAACGGTAACATGGAGTTTAGTAACCAGCTGCCAAGAAACTAGTTTTGTGTTACAGTGCTGTCTTTATGATCCATCACTTTTCATTCTCCTTATCTTCTGATGGCCTGAACTACCTCCTAAGTGTGTGAGTGTATGGGGGTGGAGAGGTGGAAATAAAGAGTTGTTAAAAGGATTTTCTTTAGCATGTTCACACAATACGCTGAAGTCAAAGGGAAGACTACAACCTAATTCAGTTGGCGTTGGATCAGGCAAAATACATGCATGACCTTTTTAGAAAAAATCAGTTTCTTATTTAATTTTTTTTAATCTGTTGGCAGCTGAAAACAATTAGAATCCTAAATTTCCAACCATTTGAGATTATATGCAACTCTAAATGTGTGGTCAAATAAATCTCTTTTTGCTTTCCCTCTAAAATTAATTTTTATAATACAACTCATCCCATGGTTTAATGATGCACAGAAAAGCATTCCAGAAACAGAGCCTCTCTTTCAATTGTGAAATGTAAGAGTAATTCATTAATTACATTTATAAAGCAATACTTTAATTCCTCCCAGGTTACTATATATATTTGATAATGGTTAGTTCTCTTCATTGGTCAATGCCCTATTTTTACCTCCAACACCTCATATTAACAAATAAAATGCTTAACATCTAAAGGTGTGTTGTAGCTTTACAAAATAGTTTGGTTTTTTTTTTAAAAAAAAAAAAAGTACATACAATAAGCTACACAAGGTTCTTTTCAGAAAAGAAAAAGAAAAGGGTGTTCTTTTCTGCTGCTTTAAAATAAATCTGCAGCCTATGAAGTTATAATAAATGCTTTCCAAGCACTCTATCGCACAGACCATGTACTCTTAAATTTTTCACTACCACCTTAAAAATAGAACACACGTAGGTCAGCTTAGTGAAACCCGTCACGTTCACAATAAAACAGTACCCATTTCCTTCTCAAACTTGAGAGGAGTCTTCAAAGATGACTAAGGGGGGGGGGACATCAAGTATTAAAAACATACAGCTCCTTTGCTCATCAATTCTGGTACTGACTTATTAAAAGACTCTAATATCGTTTAATCTACACTGTAGGTACCCCTTGGTGAAGCATAAGAAAGGCTCTGTCTGAATCATTGACCTTTCCAGGGTATAGAATTAACAAGGAAGCCTGACTCTCACTGAGATAAAGCTGTACCTTTCCCCACTGTCAAAAGATGAGGGCAATTGCCTGCAATCAGCAGTGAATGTGTGCTGTCTACACCGCCAGAGGCCTGCCAATCACTCCCCCTCTCTTTAAAAAATGGTCTCAGGGACCGCGCAGTCTTCTCCAGTCAAGTTCAGGCAGAACAACAATGGGGGGCAAAACAATCCTCCATTTTCCCATGTTATGGTTAATTCAAAGCTTATGCATAATGCATCACTAAAATAAATAGCCTCAAATTCCTTCCATTTGCTACTGTTTCCTTTCCTTCTTAGCTGGGGGTGGTGGAAGGGAGTAGGGAATGTTATTCTACAGTGTGTTTCTCAAAGGCACTTGAAGAATCCACTTATACAACTACTTATCTTTGAGCTCCTTTATTTTTACTCATTTTGACATCGTAATACTGTGTGTTTGTATTTAGGAAGGCTTATTTATTTATTTTTTAAAAGGATCTGAGTGTATTTTAATTTGATGGGAGCAGGATGTACATTGCCAACATTTGTTCTTAAATTGTTCACTTGTATAATTTCCTGTAGAGAAAAAGATTCGGATACAATTTTTTTCAGTCTTAAATGGTCCAATCCTTCAAGGTGCAAAGGGTCCTCAGCTCCTGTATAGTCCTTGATTGGGGGATTTGAGGGTTCTCAGCAGCTTCCCACAAGAGGTGCTCTGCAGCTTGCCTGATTGCTACCTGCAGTGAGCCAAGCCAGCTTGGGCCTACAGATATTTAGTTAAATTAGCATACAAGGGACTAAGCTAAAATCTCCCTAACTCCAACCCCAAAGTGTGTGACCCTTCTTTTCAGGATCTGCAACACAACATACTGTTGGTTAGGGTCCTCAAAAGAAATTCATATGATTTGCCCACTGTACAAAAGAAAACCTAAAAAAAATCTGAGATGGGGGTTTATCTGTAGAGGGTCAAGACATGTAATGTTGTTTTCACTTGGAAACAAATCTATTTAACTACTGTTCCTTCACACCATCAGAAAGGTCTGTCTTGTATCTTGTCTATTGATTCCTTCTCCCCCACATCACACACTCAATTTAGAAACAGAATTGCTCTGAACAGAGACTGTCCGTGGATATAACAATTACAGGGGTGGATTCCAGTTCGGTCGCCAGATCACATTTCTTGTTGGTATTTCAGTTTTAAATAGGCATCTAGAGTCCATGCTTTGACCAATCTCCTAATTTTCAAACCCCTTTTCGTTTCTAGTTCTTCAATGATAGAATTATCCGAAGGGAGTATAGGGTTTCTCCAGTTCACTCCATAGGCATGGAAAAAAATCTAACCTCCTTATCACAATCAACAATAATCAGCCATTAGGACTCTGCAGAAACTTACTAATCACTCCCTTTTACCCTTTTGATTAGATAGCAATTCAGAACTTACCCCTCCTTCCAAAGGACTTGCTATCCACCCAAGTTCCCCCTGAACTGATCTGGAATCCAATAGGGTAACTGCAGAAAGACAGGGGGAAAAAATAGATTAATTTCCAGTTGCCAAAGGTCAATATGACAGACAGTATTTACCCAAGCATTTCTATACATGCAGGGCATGACCATATCCAACTTAGATCTAAACCAAAACTTTTTTCAGTTAGGTGAATATCTACATTAACTTGATCTTCTCTCACTTTTAAACCTGCAGCATTTTTTAAAGTGTGTTTAACTTCCTTAACTGTTAAAATTTGTTCCAAGGATGATGATCTACACCAAGTACATTGTTAGTACTCAAACCCATCTGCTAGATGGAATAATTCTTAATTCAAAAAGCAAAGAGAACCAGAAATCATAGAAGATATACAGTACGGCAAATGATGAGCTCCTAAATACTCATTTATGTAAAACTTGCATTTTACAATAGACTACACAGAAAGAGTAGAAAAGTACTGCTTGTTAAAATCTAGGATTCTTCACATAATTCCTGACTCTTGAATATGGCTAAGCCACAAGTGACTTTGCATGGGATTCCCGTCAAACCAAATTAAACTCCAGTTTGATATTTACCTCAATTATACATAGATGAGTATTTTTTAGAAAGAGGCTACAATAAACTACTTTGACATTCAGCACATTTGTGACATGACAAGTGTCAGGTAACATTGTTCTCACATGTTGGACGTTTTTCTGCACTTACAGGAAAATGGGTTTGCCCTTTTTAAAAACAGAATGTTCTGAGTTCACCAATCTGTATTTGTAGACAGATGAACACACACATACACACTTCAGTTCTAAGAGTAAAAAACAGAGCACCAGGTGATTTTAAGTGTGCTGTAAGCCCAATCTTGCGATTCCTTGCATCCCATCAGACTCCCATCAAAGGTAGTGTGCTTTTGGTATGTGCAAAGAATACAAGATCATTCACCTAATATGGAGTTAACCATAGACACCGAACCAGACCCAGTGAAATTCCAGCTACTTGGGTCTTTTCACCACAATGATCCTGAAAAACCACTGATTCTGAAAACCACTGTAAATTAAGGCTGTAACAATCAAGTGGCAAACCCCATTTGAAAGGAAGGGCTTGGTTATTAATCTGTTCGTTTGTGGCCGTCAAGGACAAATGCGGAATCTTCTGAGTATTTTTTTAAATAGCTTTAATTAAAAATCATCCTCTCCCACCCTTCCATCTTTCCTTCCAGACAGATGTTGTAGATTTAAAATACCATTTAGTCCCATATCTCCTTCTCAAAACTCCCCCTCCTTCTTCTTTTTGCCCCTGGAGAAAAACCGGCTACATCCATTTGGATTAATGTAAGGTGGATTAGGGAGACAAAGGGAACAATGCAACCCAATTTACCCAAAAAGGGGAGGGGAAAAAGGGGGAGAAAAGGAAACGTGAGGAGAATCAAAAGGAGAAACGAAATGAAGAGGAGAGGGGAAGAGGCCAGAGTAACCCACAGCAGCTCAAAGCAGCAGCTTTTCATCTGCAACTCCTTCCATTCTCCTCTCAAGTTTAAACTCTGGGAGCCGCGTTTGTGTCGCACACAGAGCCTCTTTTCAGGCCTTTAATTTTCAACAAGGCGGGTGCGCTAGGGGGAATGCGGGCAGGACAATGAAATCCCAGCTAACTCATACAAGGCTTCGTCCCTCGGTTCTCTACTCTGGGGGCCGGTGTTGGCAGAGCGGAGAGAGGAGTCTCGGAGAAGCAGCACCTCTCTGCAACCAGATGTGCCCAGGTCTATTTGCAGGGAGCGCGTGTGTGGGTCCAGGCGATTATGCAACACTCTTGCAGCTTCGCCTCCTACCGGCGTCCCCTCCATCCCCGGGGCAGTGACTACCCCATAGCTCGGTCTCTGATCAGCACTCGCCCGCTCCACCAGCTTATCATCAATAACAAAAAAATTGCCCCAGTTCTCGCTGCGATCCCCCCAGCCAGATCCCACCCCACCCCAGAAAAGGGGCGAGGGAAGAGCGGGGAAACTGCCCTTGAGTGTCGCCCATTGATTTGCAATCTCGGCCGCTCGGGACCAGAGGGTCCCAGCTCCGGGGGGCTGGTCCCCGGCACGGGGTGCGTGCGCGCACGGCGAGGAGAGCCGTGCAGGGCGCACTGCGCCGGGAACCCAGGTGAGGTTCACGGCACCCACGCGCGTATGCGGAGCCCGTCCACACGCACGGGGCGGCGCAATGTCAAGTCTGCGGCAGTCCGGCCGCAGGGGGCCCCGCGCCGCGACACCCCGCGTCGGGCTAAAACTTTCCTCGCCCGGTGCTGGGACAAAAGTCTCCGGAGGCGGCGCCGAGCGAGCCTGCTGGGAACCAAGTCCCGTCCGCAGCCGGCTCACAACCCCCGCAGCTCCCGCTGCAGTGGGGACCTAGCTCTCCCCGGGGGGCGGGTGCCCAGCCCGCAATGGCCCCGGGGGGGCAGCGGCTCGCGCCCCGCGGATGAACTCCGCTCAAAGTCGCAACTTGCCCCAGGCCCCCCACAACCCTGAGCTCCGCCGCCCCCCTACCTTCATTGGCCGGATACACCCGAGAGCCGGTGACAGCGCCGCAGATCCCCCAGAGGAGCGAGAAGAGGGTGAAATAGACAATCCCAGCCATGGCTCGCCGGTGCCAGCGCCGCTCCAGCCGCCTCTATCCCAGTGGAATAAATGCTTCAATGGGGAGGGCAGCAAGCTGTAGACATTGCCAAGGGGGCCGGGCGGGCGGCTGACGTCTGCCCGTCCATCAATCCCCTTCGCCAGTCGGAGCAGCTCATGGCAGCTCAAACCCCACCCTGCTGCCCAAACCGACCCCGACCCCGCCCCCTCCATGTGGCTCCGCCCCCACCTGCTTCCCTGGCTGGGCTCCGCCGCACGGGGTAATAGGCTGGTGTGGGGTTTGTGCCACCCTCCAGGCAGCGCTGTCCTTCTCCTACGGCGCCTGAAGGCTCCTGTCTGTGGTTTGGCGGCAGTGCTGCGAAGCCCCTTCCTCTCCCCGAGCTTTACGCGCTAACAAGCGATCGCCGGGCAACAGTTCCTCACGAAAGCTGCGATTAGTCAATTTACCCTACAATTAATGGGTTTAGTTTTTGGTGGGGTTTTGTGTGTGTGTATGTGGTTGGTTTTTTTTAAAGGAAAAAACCCTTTCAGCCCAAGAGCAAAACTCCTTAGCAAATGAGCGCGAAAGGAGCTGGACTTGTTTCTGACCGATCTGTAAACGTTTGGTAGGGGAAGTGGTGTGCAACAGAGGTATATCGAAGTTTTGGTTTGTAGAGGTTAGCTGTTAATTTCATGCGATTCCCCCCAGTCCCCCAGTCCTCCTTGCACACACAAGTAATTTGCTGCAAGACGGAATAAGTGTCTCTTCCTTGGGAAGCAAAACAAACGAACAAAAATAAACCCCCCACTACTTTCTTGAGCGTCTGGTGACAGGTAAAATATTTGATCTGTCCCCATTAATCGAACAAAAATGTCAGCACACACTGATTGTGTTTGCACGTCCTGACTCACAGCCAACGAAAAGAAAAGGGATTCGAAGTGTGACGAGCCACGCATGAGAAATGGGGGAGGAAGTGTGCAGGTTGTCATTAACAGTAGGGCACTGAGAAATGAGAAGTCCCTGAAGCTAACAACTCCTCAAAGTCGCGCTACTTATCTTGTTTCTAGCGGTTTCCTTGGAGGGTACTCGCAAAGAAACATCGAAGAGAAGGGTGCGAAGCCTGCAACCGCCAACCCGATTTCTTTTGCTCGAGGGAGGCTGATCAGTGAGCTCTAACCCTAGTGATAGTGCACATTGCAAAAAAACAAAAAACCCACACTAGCCTCATGCCTCAGAAGCCAGGCCACGGTGCTTTCCCCGCTGATATTTGCAAATAGCAGAGTGTCGCTCTCTCCCACACACTTGTATTCATTTTAAGTTAAGGAGTGCAGTAGCGGAGATGTGTATGATCCTGGAGCATCCTCGCCTAATCAGGACGAGGGAAAAGTTTGCAGTTTCTTGCCCTTTTGCTTGTTTTCCCCTGAGAGCCTGGACTGGGGTCGGGATTTCCTCCCCAGTCCTGCAAGCTCGGGGCTGGCTTCACAGACAAGCGCCGGTCTCTTTCACCGGCGAGAGGTTTCTCATCATAAACCAACAGCACCACCTCGTGGATTGAGGGCTAGCGGGGGAACCCAGACAAAGACGTCAACGTGACAAGTCAAAGGACGGGGATTCTTTTTTAGAGATGTTTTCATCTAAATCATTTTCTGCGGCCTAGAAATGAACGGTTGCGTAATATGTGCAGCACATTCACTCATCCCCTGTACATTTTTAATGCTGCAAAAGGTTACTGTGGAAGGGGTGATTTTATCAGGGGGAAAAGAGCCATCACTGCTGTAAGTGTGTTTGTTGAAAACCCCACAATATATCACATTAGCTTATTCCCCATCCCCCACGTGTTGTAATAACAAAATGTGGGATAGTTCTGAACGCGAGAGAGGCTTTCTTGCCTGCTCCTGCTGATCTGGTGAAGGGACTGTCGAGGTTATTAATTAGGATTAACCCTTATTATTTCCTTATCCTTCATTATTTCCAGAAGCTAACAACTCCTCAGTTACAGCCTCCGCAGTCTGCAAGCTAGAAAAGTGGGATGTACTATTTCAGCTCAATTTTTCCTAGGGGGAGAAGAGGGTAACAAAAAGTAGAAGGGGAAATATCAAATCTTAGCATTTAACATTCACAAGTAAATGCAGCTGAAATATACAGTTTTCAGATGGTGTTTTTCCCCTCTTACAATTAAAAATAAACAACAAAGGGGGTTGCCTTAACTGGCATTTTAAAAGGCGCCAGCCCAAATGTGTACCAGAGTCTGCATCTTTATGAACAAACACACAGTGTTCTAATTGAAAGGGGATGGGGGGAGGGTGCGTTTCTCTGCTGCTGGGGAAGTTCATTCCAATCTCTGGGTGCTGCTAAATCATCCCTGGACCCTGCCACAGATTAATTTTATTCCTTTGCTCAGCAAAGGTATGGCTGAAGCTTCTCTCTTCCCTCCAGCACCCCCACACAGTTCAGAATGTGCTAGATTGCACCAAATGGCAGGTATTTTCCAACCAACGCTATACCATCACCACCTGCTTTTTTCTCCCTTCAAATGACTCGGGTGAAACACACAGAATAAACAAGTGTAAACCAATTACCATGTCTCATTTATGAATGCAAGGCTCAATCCTGCACACCAATAGGAATGCTCCCTGAGGATGAGGCCCTCTGTTTTCTGCAAAGATGTAAATCCGATCAGTTTTTAATGCACATGGAAGCAGCCTGTGGGAGGTGGGGTTTTTTGTTTTTCGTTTAAAGCAATGAAACCAATTCTATGATTTTTTCCCACTCCTTTGGAATATGCACGCTGAATATTAAACAAAACCTTTCCTATTGCATCAGTGTGTCCTCCTCAGTTACATGCAGTGAGTTTAAAAAGAAAAAAATAGCCCCTGCTTAGACAAATAATCTGCAGAACCAAGAGTCTGTAAACACTCCCTGGAAGGGCAAATGTAACAGCTCTTTTGAAGGTGTTATGGTCTGTAGGGGGAAAAAAGTTTTTGTTCATTCTCTGAACATTTTGGACCATTTGGTGAAAGAGATTCACAGATACAGACAAACACATATACCCATTTTTATTTGTGTATTTATTTTTAAAGCAGAGATTCAGAGCCTCTGTCAATGGGTAAAAATAGAATGTATTGACATTTTCAAAGCAGTGCAGGGGATTTTAATTTTAATGGGAGATCTGTGGCTGAACCTTTGCACAGCTTTGAAAAATCTCAGCCAGGAAAGTTTTTAAAAAATCTCTAAATGCACATTTACAATGAGCCCATGCTTTTAAAGATCCCTCAGTATTTGGTTTATTAGCCAGTGTCATTATGGTAAATAATGCTGTTTAAAAGTATATATATTTTAAAACAATCTGAACTTCTGCTTTACAGTGGAAATATTTCTTTCCTTTTAAAAGTGAATATAAGAAAAATCTCAGAATGTCTTATTCCAATGTTATAGCTTGCAACATGTTATTAAATTCTTAAATGTATAAACTTGTGATTAATCACTGATTGTGTAATAAATAATAATAATGATAATCGGGGTATATATATGTATATATATTGCTTTTCTACTTTAAAATGCATTGCAAACACTAGCTAATTAAGGCCCTGCAGCTGCTGGATACTAACCACCCTTTCTTTGCATTGGAAGTAAATGGTTTTGGAAGGCTAAGTTTCCTTGCAGAATTGCACCCTAAAGAAATAATTAAAATATTTAAGGCTTAGTTTAGGCTTGATAAGGATTGGAAGTCCATCCTTAATTCACCCTATGCATCAAGGTATTGTTGATGTTGGGGGTTAATGACAGTTTTGCCTCATATGGAATGAAGAATCTGGCCTATTATAGTTCTCTCTGCTAATACAGCAGAGCAGCAATAGGTGATCCTACATCTCATGTTTTCAGTGAGACTATCAGCACAATAATCACTGCCCAGTATTAAATCTTGGCAGGATCTGGCCCCACATAAGCTGAAATAGTTAAAGCTAATGGGCAGAACCAAAGACAAGAAATGTGTGGTGAAATCCTGGCCCCATTGAAGTAAATGGCAAAATTCCCACTGACTTCTGTGTGACTAGGATTTCAGCTCTAGTCCTGATCACTGGTACCTTCAAAACTTCCTTTGAATTTAATAGGAATTTGCTCACATGTCAAATGCAAAATTGGCTCAGAGTTTGATTCCCTCTGCTAGAGATTTGTTGGAATAAGCGAACAGGATCAGGCCCTTAATATCTTCAGTCAGATGTGTTGGCTTGATGGCTCAAATCCAAAACCTTTTAAAAGATTTGTTGAGCGATGTAAAAATGAATTACTGCTGAGTATTAACTCTAGTTTATTCAAAGAAGGCCTATAGATGCAAGATTCTTCAGAAAACTACAGCTGTTGATTTTGAAATGTGACTATGATTATTTTGTAAACACAAGACAAACATAATAAGAATCAACTGTTTTATGATTAAACAGAGCTACATTTTCCAAATACAAGTAACTCAAAAAATAATATTGTAAACAATATTTTAATATAACTTTATGCGTCCAAAGACAGAGAATAAGGTGTTGTTATGTTTTGGTTTTGTTTCTTAGAATCCAGTTAATATTACTTTTGTCAACATTTTAAAATGGATAATATATATATAAAGATATATATTTAAGTGTGTTAATATTTTTGTAATGAGGTTACTGTAGTCAGGATATGAGGGGGAGGGTTTCCCACCAAACATTTCTTTTGGACATCCACAACTCGCAGTATCCTAAAGATAATTCTGATTGCTAGTATACTTCATTCTTGCAGTAGAAAATAAATCCTTTAAGTGGCTGTTCAGATAATGGAACTTTGAAAATAGTCCTTGCAAAGCAAATGCAGCTTTTAAAATGTTGTACTTCCAGAGCTTAATCATCTACAAGGTTTCTTGGCCTAATGTGGGGGGAAAGGCGGAACTTATCTCTTTTTTGGCTATTTATACAAAAATTAAGCCAATGATTAATTAAAGCAGTCTGACTATTTCTATTTTCATACCTCGGAGACATCCAACAGATCCACTCTAGGTCAATGGCCACTTTATGGAAGCAATGAAACATTCAGGAAAAAACGCCTCCCTTTCTGGTAACAAAACACAGACCGTTGTAGTAATGTCAGAGAAATCAGTCTGAGCTACACGATATTTTTAAATCATTTTAAAAATATTTTATTGTATTACGATCATTTTCATTTTATTAGGATAAAGGGTTTCCACATAAAATCACCACAAACAATGCAATATGGAATGTAAATGGAACACACTAAAAATGCACAATTCTACCAAAACCCCACCATAGTTCCCCCTACCATCTAATATTTTGTCTCTAAGTAAACTTTCTTAAAAATCTCTGCCAGATAATCACAATTTCCTTGCTTTGTATCTTGTATGACAACTCTACACTCATCTTAGCTCTAACACATGTAATTGATATTTAGACCAAATTCTGCTCTCAAGTTACATTATACCAAATTAACCCCAGATTACAAGGAAAATCTCAGAATCTAGCCTTTAACATTTTGTTACAGAAATTGGGATCTGTTACTTTAAAAAAAAAACCTGCCTATTGACAGAGCAATCTGCTCTGTTGTCAACCTGCCTAGTTATATTTTGTGACCCACTATCAGAAGTGATTCAACTTTGATGGGAACTAATCATGTTTTCACCATAATCAAGTTTACATAATTTAGATAGCCAATTTAATGCAGCTCAGCGAAGCATAGCCAGGTTTGCTCTATGTCGTATTACGTCTTATTATTCACATTCAAAACTTTTGAAACCCCTTTTACTTGAAGCACATGTTGTAATCATTACGGTGCTGTGTTAAATGTTTGGTCATGTCTATTTCATAGAGGTCGACCATGACTGAATTATTTAGAACAGTTTATAAGCCTAGAAATCAACAAACATTGATACACATGTACATACTCAAAGAACATATTTCAGGGTTTTGAAAAAGTCAATTATAAATATTTTACCCATTATATTACTTTTATATTATGCTTTTTATTTTTATACCATACGTATTATTTATACTTTATATTGCTATTTTCTCACTTATTACAATATTCCAAAATATTCTCAGACTATATCATTAAGATATTTGTGCATTTATATATAGTTTAGTCTTAAAAATATTTTTGCAGTTAGTGTATTTCCTGTTAAACATTTGACATTAACTTGACACTAAAACTAATTCATATTTGTTGAGTTATTTTACATGACATGGATATATCTAACAATTACAATAACCATGAATACATTAAAGACCAGTAAAGAGTTGTGATTTAGTACCAGCATTCTGGTCTTTTTTATGTCATCTTTTCAGTCCTTTATTTTTTCCATGTCCACCTACTCATGTCTGTCCATCTCCCCAGAAGCTTTTTGCTGTCAGTCAAGTGACAGCATCAGTAGGTGGTTTTGTGTGTTCACTGGCCTCCTGAGGCCCAGCACAACATTTAGAGGGGGGAAAAAGGAAACACAAGCTCTTCCTTTAGTATGCAGCTCCACAATCTGGAGGGGAAAAATCACCCAGCTCCTCTGAAAAGTTCTCTCTCACAAAAATGCAAGCCCATTTACTGAACTCCCACACACCTTAAGCCCTACACAGCTATTTGGAATGGAGTGTAAAATCACACTAGGAAGTTTAGCACTCATAGTCTAGTTGTCAAAAGGAATAATGCACAAAAGATGGACCTTTACCAGGCTAGTCACCAGAGAATTGCTGTAGTTTCCTTCCCAGTACAAGTCTTCAGATGTGCCTAAGCTTTCCCTTCTTGGATTTACAGATTCTTAACTGACTTGTGAGTATTCATATATATGCTGATAAATTACTGGAGGAAATTTATTACTAGTAACGTGAGAATAACTGTTGCCTTCTTTATTTGTTATGAGTAAGATTTGACTCCTCATTATATAAAGTTGTACTAAATGAACATCTAGATATGGATAACAGTTTAGTTCTGCAAAAGGCAAGTTAGGGGACTGATCCTTATTGAGGTGAACAGGAGTTTTGCCATTGACCTCAATGGGAACAGATTCAGGCTCATTTTAGAATCCACATAGCTAAAAATCATAGTCAGCAGGCATTTCAAGCTGCTTAGGGTTCTTTTATTCTTTTTATTAGTGATAGCCTTCATACGGATTGCAGAAAATCTGACATGATTGTTATAACTAGGCACTCTTGATAAACTGAGGATAGATAGTAGTTTCGCTTTCTCTTCTGATCAGCACTAGTCTCTAGATCAGTGCATAAATAGATAAGAACTATAAATGAAATGTAACAGGATTTTAACAATAACAATAAAAGCACTAGTTGCTACCCTGCTATTTACAATTCTCTTCAGATCTCAGTGTTAGAGTGAAATTTATAATATTCCACTGTCAGGTCCTAGAAAGAAAATTGGGTCATCTAAAAATATTTATGAAGACAGCAGTCTTTATGATGCACTTTATTCTTTCTAGCTTTATATATCCACATATACACACACACACTGATAGACACTGATAAGATGGTTAGCGGAGAAGTGAAAAGATATATGAGGGGAAAAAATTATATACCAGAATGTCAAGTCTGATATTATAGCTTTTCCTATAATAACCACATCAAAAATAATAAATATAAGAGCCCATTTCTGATAGATGTCTGTAAGCACAGTTCATTATTGCAATCAGCCTTGTTAATACTGACAGGCAAAAGGCAATCTGCAGCTTTTTGATGTAGAAGTGTGACCAATAAACCTGTGCAAATAACTTTATAACCCTGGAGGTTGTTCACGGTGCTGGCACAGATGCTTGGCAACCCAATGAGAAATATTTGTGCAGACATTTGATTTAAAGGTTATTTAAAGGTGTTGAGGCTAAAGAGACCTTAATTATTACAAAATGCTTTTGGAATGGCATTGGCTTCATAGTGCCGATCTATAGCCATATTGCTTCTTTCTAATTTATTATCATTTAGGAGTATAATCAGCCTTCATGAAATAGAGTTATTCAGATGAAGATTTAGGACTCAGTTGTGCAATCCTTACACACGTTGGCAAGCTCTTATTCAGATGAGCATTCCTATCGGCATAAATAAAATACTCGTGGGAGTAAGAGCTCACCTAGATGGGTAACAGTTACACAATCAAGCTCTGAATGAGAATTCCTTGGAGTGTTTGGAAAAGAGTGCATGCAATTAACAAAAACCAAATGTGAGTGAAATAGTCTGTGCAAAATCATACAAAGTCTGTTTCCAGCAAATTCAGACATGTCAATTCAATTCAGACTGAAGGGTAAAAACAAAGAGTAACACACAGAGTTGCAAACTGCAAGTGAACAATTAATCTTTTAAAATCAGGAGCTCACATTGAGAAATGAGAAATACAGGGTTTAGTCTGACAGTTTATCTTCCCCTTTCAAGAATAAGATTATGTAAATCTTTTAAGAACTCTGGGCCAGATCCTGCCCCTCTTGCTCAGGCAAAGCTACATTTTACTCCAACAGCAATTTGATTCTTTTCAGAATCTAAAGCAGGGGGAGGGGCGGGAAGCAGAATTGGATCATTCATCTGGGGAAAAATACATTTGCAATTAATATTACTGAGATATCTGGTTTTCAGATTGAGATTTCAATTTTTTCTTGCATTATTTACTCCAAAAATTCTAAAAAGAAAAAGAATAAAGCAGTATTATTACTAAACTGGCAGACATTCCATATAAACCTCTGCTGATAGACACTGCAGTGAAATTGCCTTTCTATGAGTTATCTTTTTGGTAAAACATGTAAGGAAAAGAGTGACAAATATGTGAGCTGCAGAGCTCTAATTTGTGTTTATTCAGTGTATTTTGAGACAGAAATCTTCATGGAGATCATTTATGCAATGACAGCACAAATCAAACCACACCCCAGACAGGCTCCCTACAGAGCACCGGAGATTTCTGTCATTCCTAAAGGAGTGTAAATCCTAATGAATGCAGATTAAACCATTCTATCTGAGATTTACTATCCCACTATCATGAATGAAATATTTGCAAACATGTTCCTGAAAACCTAATATTTCCGTAGAGTATTTAGAATAAAAGATTAAATACTCCTTACTTACATATGATGTGGATTTTTTTATAACTGTGGAAAAATGATCCTAACCTTCCCCATAGGCTAAGTATATAACATTAATATTTTCCTCATAGAAAAGAGAAAGGAATGCTGAAAATTTTCCAGATATGTAGTAGGGATTTGTATTCAGAGGGTAAGGCAAAGATGCGTTAGTAGTTAGAGCCCTAAACTGCATTTTGGAAGCCAAGGATTTCTCTACCCGTATTTCCCACAAACTTTCTGAGCTATCATAGACAAGTCACTTACACTGAGATTTTCAAAAGTGCCTAGTGATTTGGGGTCTCTCGTTGTTTAGACATCCAACTTTAGATGCCTTAAATGGTCCTGATTTTCAGAAATAATAGAATATATGCCTTCTGAAAATCAGACCTCTAGCAATGTTTCAAGTCAAGCATCTGAGAACTGAGACATCAAAAATCACTAATCACTTTTGAAAGTTTGGCCTAAGGCTAAAAACTTTGAAACTTGGCATTTGAGTTTGTCACCAAAATCTATAAGTAAATAGCCTGATATTCAGAGGGCTAAACTTCAAGACAGCAGAGAGCTCAACACCTTTGAAATCAGTCACACATTTAGATGCCTCCTTATGAATTAAGGCACTTAACCTTACTCACCCATGTGTAAAACTTTTGGCCCTAAACTAAACATGCCTCAGTTTTCCCTCATCTATAAACAGAGGACACTTTCCTCATAGAAGTAAGGCTTAATTCAGTAATGTTTGTAAAGCACTTTGAGATCTTATATTGGAAGTTGCTCTATATAGTGGTTACTCTCAGAAATATACTAATTTTGCCTTTGATAAACTTACCTCAGAATCTTCAACATTCACTTTATTTCCCTATCCTTGTTGTAGGAAATATTGCAGATACCAAGTTAGTTATCAAAGTTATCAATTGACACATTTTTAAATGTGACCACTGGATGGAGGGAGAGAGAGAGAGACTGTGTGTGTGTGTATACATGCATATTTTACCTCAATATTTGGAATGCTCTCTATAGCAAAGATCTTGCAAATACTGAGGAAACCTTACTTAGAGTAGAACTGGTAACTGAGAGCTGGGCTACGTTATGGGGGAGGGGTCGACCTAAGATACACAACTTCAGCTACGAAAATAGCATAGCTGAAGTCACAGTGTCTTAAGTCGACTTACCTGGCTGTCCCCATGGCGGCGAGTCGACCGCGGCTGCTCCTCCATTGACTCCACTTACTCCTCTCGCCGAGGTGGAGTATAGGAGTGGATTCAGGGATCGATTTATTGCATCTAGATGAGACGTGATAAATCAATCCCCAATATTTTGAGTACTACCCGCTGATCTGGTGGGTAGTTTAGCCGTACCCCGAGTGTGAAAATTGTGTATAGCACCTTCCACCTGATGATCTCCAGGAAGGACAATGAGAGAAACTAGCCTTTTATTGCAAATAACTTGCACTCATTTTTTTCCTTTGTGTTTTAAATCAATCTTAGAAATGTTCTGTGCAGAAGTTAAAGATATCCTCGGGCCAGTACTTAATCAGCTCACCGCCTCACTCTCAGTGACACTGACAGCATTCCATGTGCACAAACTTCTTTTGAACAATTCCTCTAATTTATGAGGTACAAAATGGCTTCTCTCATTCCATCCATTTATTGTATCAAATATTTTCTCTTTATCTGTGGCCATTGCTTGAAAAATCCTATTCCTCTGTCTGATTTGAGTTTCCCTGTTTCCCTTTAACAGCAATTATCTCTCCTCATTGTAATGGGAATCACAACAAACACTGTTCTCTTTAAAACTGTACAGGACTGTGTAAGGATAAAAAGAGCAACAACTCATTCAGCATCTTTCTTGGAGGATTCTACTTTAAGCCCAGGGCTACACTAGAAAAGGTTTGCTGACATAGCTTTATTCAGTATAGCAATACTGGCAAACACTCATTGTGTAATTGCAGCTTCTACTGGCAAAAAATGGTACTGTGGTTTGCCAAGTGAAATAAGTTATACCAACCAGCAAAAGCACTTTTTTCAGGAACAACTGCATATACACTAGAGGTTTTGCTGACTTGGAAATGTCACCAAAAATCTTACCCCAACCAATGTTGCTAAACCAGCAAATGTTTCCGTTGTAAACTTGGTGTGAAACATGTTCTCCACCAATGGGTCCATTTTGAGGAAAGGAGATTGTGAATGATTATATTTGCCATGACCTGTCAAGATCAGCTGTGTTCTTCCTTGTCTACCATTCCAAAAGTTTGCAGTGGCACCAACAGCAAGAGAACTGGAAACAACAGTTTGCAAAGTATTGGGAATATCATCATGGATGATAGTGGTAATTTTATTAGCCATTTTTTACTATGGAAGTGGTTACCTTGAAACCACCAGTGAATGTTTACTCTTGGCAAATACCATGGAAAGTGCAAACATATAAAGACTTGCATGTTTTCCTTTCCCAAATTATGATACTTGCTTCCAAATACATCTACAGGACAAATTAGGGGGGTGGAGGGGAATAGGGCTGCCCAATTTAGAATCCATGCTTAATCTTAAAATACCTAGATGCTTTTGCAAAAATGATCTGCAGTAAAACAGCAGGTAACATTTGTTACCATTAGGGTTCAGAAATAACACTCATGCCTCAGAAATATTTTCCAGGTTATTTGCAGGCGCAGGAAGACAGTATTTCATCAAGTCACATGTAGAAAGTTTTCTTCACAATCATAACCATAATTCTCTGTGGTCACCAGGGAATTTACAGGGATAGCACAATACCCAAAATTAGCTCAGTCCAGTCCACTTCATCAGCTAAATTACACATAGAAACGTGTGTTTATGTATTTTGTTGATACCACGCATCTAACATACTTGTCCTGCCATAGAAAGAAATCTGCAGGGATGTAAAACTCTTGTAGACAAAGGCAGTGGTTCTCAACCAGGGGTACGTGTACCCTTGGGGTATGCAGAGATCGTCCAGGAGGTACAACAACTGATCTAAAGATTTGCCTAGTTTTACAACAGGCTACATAAAAAGCACTAGTAAAGTCAGTATAAACTAAAATTTCATACAATGACTTGTTTATATTGAAATGTAAGTACAATATTTATATCCAATTGATTTATTTTATCACTAGATGGTAACAATGAGAAAGTAAGCAATTTTTCAGTAATAATGTGTTTTGTCGCTTTTGTATTTTTATGTCTGAGTTTGCAAGTAGTTTTTAAGTGAGGTGAACCTGGGGGGTACACAAGACAAATCAGACTCCTGAAAGGAGTACAATAGTCTGGAAAGGTTGAGAACCACTGTACAAAGCAACCTGCTTAAAATGAACTTGGATTTAGTATATATATATTAGTATATTTAGTATATTAGTAATAGTATATTAGTATATTTAGTACTTATATATATATAAGTAAAACAAAATTGTTTCAGTACATTTAAAGTGACTTTCCATGTTGAGTAAACATCATTTGATGGTAGACATGACTTCAGTATGAGAGTCCCACTATAATCAGGATATTTTTACAATGGATTTTTTTTCAGTAAATTGTGGATGAAATTCTCTATTTTATGGAGACAGAAAGAGAGAGAGAGTTTGAATAAACAAGCTTTAGGTAGGGAACTTGTAGGTAGGTTGGGGGATAGAGATCACCCTCTGACTCACAGGCAGAGTGAAAGCCACCATATAACTCTCCACAGCTATTACTGCCCATGTCTTTCTCCAAGCCCTGAACACAGTCTTCTGAGCTGGTCTAAAGAACTGGTGAAAAGTCAACTTCTGCCATGAGAGCATTTGTGGAATTCCCCCAGTGGGTGTAGGACCTGATTCTTACCTCACACACATTGCTAAATAATTGAATAAGATGAGGAAGACTTTGTAGCACCTTAGAGACTAACCAGTTTATTTCAGTATAAGCTTTCATGGGCTAAGTGGGCTATAGCCCACTAACGCTTATGCTGAAATAAACTGGTTAGTCTCCAAGATGCTACAAAGTCTTCCTCGTCTTATTTATGGATACAGACTAATATGGCTGCTAATCTTAAATAATTGAAATTACTGGAGTTACAGCAGTGTAAAACCAGCATGAGAAGACCAAACTCTGGTTATGCAGCTGCCTGTCTCATGCAGAGAGACTATGTTGGTTCCTTTGCATTGTGGACTTTCCTCAGTCCATATAATGATGGGAGAACTTCACTTTACATTAATAATGTAAACATATTTTCAGCACGACTAATGAATGCACTAGTGCTCAGTAGTGTTTACACATCCTCAGGCCAACTCGTGCTAATTTAATCTGCTGGATCAGCACAAAACATTGATGAAGTTTGAAATATTTACTGTAAACAAAAGTTACTCGTGTTTCCAATATGTTAAGTGCTGATTATATTCCCTTTTGTCATTAATTTGAAAGACACTTATCAAGCTAAATATTGTTTCAAATACCAGCTATGCAGAATCTCCTTAAATGTCCATCATCAGCATGGAACTGCTATACATAATTATTGCATCTTTTAAACAATGGAAACCTCTATAAGTTTTTAAGCTAATGTCACCCTGCAACATACTAGCTAGCTGCTTTGTTATTTTGACTGTGAATATTAAATGATTGGAAACAACATAAATGGAGAAGTCTTCTCTGTAGAGTCCATACTCTAAATTTTTTCTAGCAGTTAGTTAGAGCCTCAAAAAGATCTGTGTGTATCTATCCATCTGCAGCTACTTTTATTTTTCAATGTTTATGAGTGCAAATCTCTCAGAGTCATAAGGTCTTCATAAATAAAACAACCTACTTAGATCTGCATGTTTTGAATAACAAATCAGCCACCAAACCAGCAGATGGATACATTTTTAATTAGTTAATCGGCTGTTGCCTTTTGGTTTTAAAACTCTCTTGTTTCGTTTAAAGAGATGGAAAAGTAATCGAGTTAATTCCAAAATCATGAAGGCCCAATGTGTTGATTTTACGCATTGTTCTGTACATCAGCTCAGATCCCTGGATGTGTGATGAAGGGAAATGAATTATGCAATATTTTTATGTCAGGGGAATGTTAAAAGTGAAATATTTTAGGGGTCGTGCAAGAATATGTTATCAGCGATACTTTTTTAATGTCATATGTTGCTACTTTACAAAGTATTCTCATTTGAGCAAGACTATATGATCCAAACTAATTCACTATGTTTCCACTGTGACAACTTTTAATCTACATACCAGCCATCCTTTTGTGATGAAACATAGAAGGATATTCTCATAGGAACAAATGCATTATGTTGCTTAAAAATAAACTATGGAAAGAAACTCTTTGTGAAAACAAATAATGGTTTGGGACTAGGAACGAAATCTAGTGTGAGTAATGAAAACTGCATTCCAGAATAAAATGTAAAGAGAAACCCCTTTTAAATATATGTTAGGGTCTCTCTAAATTTCCTTGCTTGGGAAATCCTATGGCTGCAGAGGTACTTTTGGCAAGAAGAGTAGTCTACATGCAGAGTTGCATTTAGTTTCTACATTAATTTTCAACTATTTAGATAAACCAGTGCAAAAGGCTGTGTGGATTCTTATTCCAGTTTAAACCAGGTTTCTTTTCTATTATATTAAACTGGTTAACAGTAGATTTAAATTAAACTGAAAGAAGCTACTATTTTAATCTGAAATAAGAACATCTGCACAAGTGCTTGTGCTGATTTAGCTAAATGTGTAGACAAGGTCAGAGCCAATGTAGTTCCACTAAACACAGTTAGGGAGCTAGATTTTTGCAGAGTCTGTCTCCTGTGAGGTGCAGAACCCTTCTGTGGGAGGACACAGAAAAGAGATATAGAAATTGCAGGAGTACTTGGAAAGGGCTGGGGCTTAAGAACTTCTGAGTAGCTACCCTGATTCTCAGCCTCCATACTGTAGTTGACTGGGGACAAGGAGGGCTTATTCAGTCATAGGGTTAAAGTAAGCCCCACGTAGCAAACTCCTAAATACTATAGCTGTTTGTGTCCTTTTGGGCCTGATCTTTAGGGGTTTTGAGCAAGTGCATTCCTGTTGATGTCTCCAGATCAGGCCCTACAGGTCTTATCCATATCAAACTTTCCACAGCCTTCTGAGCTTTGCAGGCTGCAGAATGTCATGGACACTGGCTACAGAATAGACCAACCTCTTGAGGAGACAGGGTGTCCTTATCTGGAGGCCCAGCTGCTCTAGAAAAACAGGATACTAGGGAGTTGCAGAGCATCTTAGCACAGACAGGTGAGGAGAACTCACTCATCTCCTCTGCAGGTCCCTATTCTGGATCTGTCCTCTCACTAACCTCAATGAGACCACACAGACCATAGGAATGTCTACACTTCTAAGGATTCATTTATACCTAGAAGAGACAGGCAAGTACTAAACTGCTTATTATAGTGTCATCTACAATAATATATTACCTGATAAATGGAAGAGTAGCTCGACCTCTACAATGAGACCTTTTTAGACTTTTTTGTTAGGGAAGCTCAGAAAACACCTTTGGCTTACTGGGCCAACCTGTCATTCTTCTCAACTGGACTTTGCAATAGGCCTAGCAGCCTGACAGATGTAAAAGTTTTGGCCCCGAGATGCCTTCATAATTCTTCCCCAGAAGACTAAATCAGATGCCCCTTCACTAGCACATTGGGGGATGTGCCGAGGATTCTCTTGATCACCAAGTTCACCATCTCCTTTTTCAAGGAAGGGGATGAGCAACAGGATCGTGTAATAATCAGAAGGAAGATGTTGTGGCTGGTAGGCCTGAAGTTCTGCTTATGAACTATTTCAGCAATACTAGGCAAGCCCATGGAATTTCCATATCCAAGAGAATGGTTTTTCCAAACTCAGGCCCTAAGTGCTATGAGTTGTTTACATATATTGACCCTGATTCTGCAGCTATTTCATGCATGAGGGCCAAGATTTTAAAAGAATTTGGTGAGTAATGTTTGGCTTTTAAATCTCTACTTAGGCAACTAAATAAGAATTTAGGAACTTTACTAAATATAGGCTTTTATTTTTCAAAATCCTGGCCAAAAGAAAAGAGTCTCTTTTTTATTATTAAAACAAAACAACAAAACACCACCTACATATCCCAAAGAAAATCTGACACTATGGGGGAAAAGCAACTTGTAAAAAATGGGTCATACTTACTCCTGTTACTTCTTTGGCTTTAGTGGCACAACACCACAGATGAAATTGTCTCATTTTGTTTCAATGGGCCTTTAAGATCTTGCTGCATATTCAAGGTCATGTAAAAATACCTATCAGTTTGTCATAAATTAAATAATAAAACTTCATTGTATCATTTCTGAAAGCTCCCTTCATAGTCCTTTTGACTATCTAAATAGAAAATTCTGTATGCCCGCAGCTGACTGATAAAGAAAGAAAGGACCTGATTCTGATTTCATTAGTACTGGTTTTACACTCATGTAACTCCTTTGACTTCAGTGGAGTTACTTTTTTTCCTACCATTGTTGGCGTGATCGGAATTTAGTCCTTAGTGTACGTTGAAAATGGTTTAAGTCTGCTAAAAGGTTCAAGATTCTTCTCAAAGTTTTGTTCCATTGCAGTCTAATTATAGTTTGTAAAATGACATTTATTGAGGCTCAGAAGCCAACTATGCAAACAGTGATTAGCTGAAACTTTAGAAAATAATAATTGCTCACTGTTCTGCAAGGATTATAGCACATAAAAATTGTACTAGGGGAAATCAAGTTTATTCTAAATCAGATATTGCTGTCTATGTTCATATTTAAATAGAAAATACAGGAACAGAGGATATTATAAGGACATACGGTTTGAGAATTCTATTGTGTAGGGATTTTTTCCCTTTCAGCTTTATAGTTCTCTTACTGTGCTACAATTTTCCATGGGTCTATTTCTAGACATATTATACCTCACAATCAGGAGGAAAGGAATAGCCTGTAATTTCACTATTACTTCTAACCTACAGCTAAAAAAGAGGTGAAAATCTGGGTGCTCTGGGCAAGAAAATGTCCTTGTGCACCCCAAGTTCACATTGAAACCAATAGCAACTACAGGAGCATTTAACAGTGACTTCATTGAATGCAGTGGTCTGACCCTGCTTGAGTCTACACCAGGGTAAATCAGGAGCAAACCCATCAAAGCTAATAATGCTATGTTAAACTCGAAAGGTGGTGAAAGTGAAAATAGAATGGGCCAAAGGCAGTTTTTGGATGTGCAAGGACAGAAGAAATGGAACTAAAATGTCCTTGCTATATTTCAGCTTTAGCCTAGTAAATTACAGCTCAGTTTGACAAGATAAAGAATATTTTAGCTGCAGTAATTTGCATAGGGTTATTTTAATACTAGGAATGGGAGTTCTGTCAGTCAGACTGTCTATAGACAATCTATAATGATAAGACATCTTTCTAACTCAGATGAATGTTCCCCCATTAGATGAGTGCCACAACCATTTTACTTCTCTGAACTTTTTCTTGGTATAATTTGCTCAGTGTAGTGCCCTGAGTCTCCTACCACATACACTAGTGGATAAAGATGGAGCAACTCCATTGAAGGCAAGAGAAATATACCAGTGTAAATGCAGTGCACATGAGAGGAGAATTAGGCTTGTTCCATTTAAAAAAGTTCTGTCTTCTAACAGAAGAAGGATCTGAGTGAATTTCAAGCAATCTTTTCAGTGTCTAACCTGGAATACCATTCTAATCTACCCTAGTAGGTATTATTAATTATTAGTGTTAACTATAAATGTACAACGGCTCAAGGAACAAAATACTACTGCTAAACCGTTTGCCTCTCATTAACATTTGTATGTGTTTAAGCCATTTCTTTAACTGTTTCCCAACTGATTAATATTATTTTAATTCTGTGCAAAGAGCATTTTGCTTAGAATCAAGGAGAGGAAATTAAGTTTAAGACCTAAAAGCTTTAGGCAAAAGTGTCAGGCTTGGAGCAGATGACCACATGAGAGTTTCATAGTCTCTTTTGTGCCACTGATCAGCCTGCATTGTTTGGATGCAGTTACTCTGGTGCAATAGCGCTAACGTAATTATGAGATCAAGCAACATCTGGCGGATTTGGCACCCGGCTCAAAATCGATTGTTCGTATGTGTCAAAAGATGAATGCGTCTCAAGTGCACGTTAGGGTGCGCAATCATAAAGCTTGCATTAGCGAGCAAGGGACACAACAAAATTCTTGGGTCTCATCACCCAACAAAATTGATGGCCCACAAAAGAGCAGTGGCAGAAGGCACAAAAGTGCTGATGCCAGAGAGACTGACACGCTGCGGGCGGTGTTTGACATCTCCTGGCTGAGGGCTGTTGTGTGTTGTGATTTATGTCACCGTAATGATTGATTATTTCAGATCATTCCCATTCTATCATATCTCTGAGAAATTCTCTTCTCTTCAAACATCTTTTTGTTCCACCAACCCTAGGCTGCAGATGGTATCAACCCACACATCCCCATTGTTTAGAGCCCACAGAGAGCTCCACCATTCTTTTGGACGGGTGCTTATGGTTGAACTGCTAGTGTCCAATTAAGGCCTGAAAGTATGGCTTTGGGCACTTTAACCTCTTTGTTCCTCTGGTCCCTTAGGAATTTCATTAGGTGCAACAAATACGGTTCAGTAAGGCCTAAAAAGATAATCAGAAAAGAAAGTCACAGCATTCAATTCTATTGTGTGTGCAGCTTTCAAGAAAGTCATGTACATATCCATTTCAGTAATGCTTGCTAGCTTAGCTGCTTTATGTATAACAAAATCAGTTGGGCCCATTATATATGCTAAGGTATTTGTGTGCATATGTGGAGTGAGATCTCAACTTCAGCATCCAATGTGCCACTGTCATAATTCATACCATCCAAAAATTACTTGTAGTTGTTAAAATAAAGTTGAAATTTTGCTATTCTATCAGCTCAGTAACTTAGGTTTTGCCCACCTAATTTATGAACCAACATTTTTTCCTTGAGGAAATACATTTTATAGGTTATGGGGAAATACTCACAGTGGTTGTACAGCTGCATCTGTCATACCTCCATAAAGGTCCTTATTCACAAAAATAAATTATCTCTGGCATGCAAGATCCCATCAGATTCAGCACAGAGGCAATAGCTAAGCCTTCCCAACTAGGAAAAAACAGAGTGCCTTCAAGGTGTTCATGAAAATCATCACTTCATTTCACAACTCAGCCATTCTGTGTGACATGAAATATCTGTGACTCAACATGCATCTAGTGGGGGCAACACAGACTCAGGAATCTAGCCTACTCTTTGTTAAAAAAAAAAAAAAGAACTGTACACATCCTTCCTGTTCTGATGGATTGTTAGCATGAGCTTACCATTCATAATATTTAGCATGTTAGATAGGTCACAGTTACAAGATCTATGGGTGGGCTTTGTAAAGAAGTGGAATTGACTGGACATTTTAAATATGGTTAAGAGGATTCACCTCTTCAGATCACAACACACACAACTCCTAAAGGCTGCATGTTATTCCCTAGGTCCAGATCCTCAAAGGTTTTTGGGTTCCTAACTTCCATTGATTTCAATAGGAATTAGGCACTTGAATATCTTTGAGGATTTGGGCCTTAGACTTTAGTCTACATATGAGTGAAAAATATACAAAGAGCAACTTTGATATTACTTTGATATTATTAATGCTGTGTGCATTTTCTTTTCCTTCATGGAAGTTGTAGAAAGTGTGAATGAATATGTAGAGCATCCTTGATTGAACTTTCATCAGATGACATTAGCAACATTATTTGAGGACAATATTTAAAAAGAACAACAGGAGAAAAAACTTCGCTTTCGATAGATTTAGAGGCAGAGTGAGTAAATGGATGGGCACAACTGCTCTGAGAGGGCCGGAGGGAAATCTGTCTCCCCAACGTTTTGCTTTCCTGGTTATGTCCTCCTCAAACCAGCTGCAGGGCCAATCCTTGTCCCCCCCCCACCCCCCATTTTTGACATAGCTGACCTAGGGGGAAGAAGACCGAGACACAAATGGCAGAGGTCTCTAAATCCATTCACCCTGCTCGTTATCACCTTTGCTTTCACGTGCATCACAACCCCACTACCTTCCACTCACATGACACTTGTGATGTAATGGCACTGGGTGACTTGGGGCAATTTCATATCACCACTTTGGTGAATAGTTCTACACTATGTGAGAGTTCATCCATCAAAGTTGATGAGGACCACCAAATGTCATCAGTTTGTTTGGGAGTGGGTTCTAAGATGGCTGATTAGTCCAATCTGAGCCCAGAATTGACGGTTGCAATGTGGACATGGAAGATCAGGCTGCCAACCGGGGGAAGAGAGGATACCAGCCCTGGACTTGCGAAGAAGATGCTTCTCTACAGCATCACTCAGTCTCTTTTGTTCGTAGGCTGTTGCACCATCATGAACTCGTCTGCGCCAGGCAAAGCGATCATTAGCGATGCTCTCCCAATTTTCAGGATCTATGTTACAGTTCTTAAGGGAGGCCTTGAGGGTGTCTTTGAATCTCTTCTTTTGACCTCCAAGAGATCGCTTGCCGTGTTGTAGTTCGCCATAGAACATCTTCTTGGGCACTATGTAGATTGTTAATGATTGTTAAAACGTTTCTATAGTCAGTGGTGCCTTTTAAATATCTGAGTGAGATGCAACCACATCATTAATAAGAGTCCTTAAGAGAGAGCTGGAGCCCAAGAGGATGCAAAAGGAAGGGGGAGTAGTCTTCTCTTAGGAAAAGAAGAAAGAGTCAAGCTCTTTCAGGCAGAGACCATCTTTTTGTTCTGCGTTTGTATAGTGGAGAGCACAATGGGGTCTTGGTCCATAACTGATGCCCCCACACATGGCACTAATACAAACAGTACAGAGGAAGAAAGGTATAAAATAATATATAGGATGTAGGACAAAAGAACTCATCTTTTTATCAGTTACACCGTAATGACAAACGTCTTTGCCAAGATTTCTCACACCTTGCACCACAAGTGATCTCATTGATCTCATTGAAATGACTCCTGGGGTAAGACCTTGTGTCACTACTTACGCTTGTGTAAAATGAGTGAAAAGGCTCCTATTTTGTTTCAGTACTGTTCTATCCTGTCTTCTTCACCCAAATGTCAAAGACTGCACAAGATACAAGAAAGTGGTGAAACAGGCTCATTGGGCTACATTTTGCTTCCCAGCTTAAATGATTCCTGAATTTATGCTGCCAAAGCAAGTTCACTGCCTATTCTTATTCTATTTCACCATACTGCATTTAGACAGAGACCCCATCTCCAATCTGGACACATTTATCAACAACACAGAACCTGAATTTTGGAAAGATGGGTGCCTTTGTCAGGTTACAAAATGTATATACGCAAACATGTGGATCAATCCTGGTTGGGCCCAGCCCCACCCCAGCCCAACCACCTGAAGATGCAGGTTGGCCTGCAGATTGGCTTCCACATGGGTCTTAGAAGTGGGTAAAATCAGGGTGGAAAATGCTGTCCATGGGCTCCTCATCTGCTCAGCTATTTTCTGGTATGTTCCTCTGACCACATGGCCACCAAAGATGACACACTGATTGGGGGATTTTGTGCTAAAAATACCTTTTGCCCCTATTATCCTCAGTTTAAATGCCTTTCTTATGTGAAGAGAATTTAGCCAAGGGGAGTGATAATGGGATCCACAAGCTTACACCTTTAGGTCACCAGTAGTATAGCCAGGTTATTAATGACTGAGAGCATTATACCATATGTCAGATGCTTGGCTGTCCACTTAAATTCAATTGTTGGTCTCAGCCCAGTTCTTACTGACCACCAGAAAAAAATCATCATAATTTACACTCTTCTTGGCATTCGCAGCCCAGAGGATTGAATGGGCATGGAGCCTAAACAACCATCCATAGAGGTGGTCCTTTGAGAGAAGGTTTCCGTCATGCTGAAACTGACACCTCCATTGCCCATGCTGTGCCAGTATTATGAATACAAAGAGGATTTAACTTTCCAGGGCTAGCTGGTTACCTTTCTGAGCAACAAAGTTACTCAGATTAAAGTTCATAATAGTAAACCAACAATAAAAGCCAAAACATCACCACCTATAATAGTAAAGAATTCAGAGGATTGCAAACTGCATCTCTCTCTCTCAAGAGATGTGTGTGTTTGCAGAGATAGATGTCCGTAGGTATATTACAGCTGTTTGGAAAGTGGTGAATATTTTCAGCAAAATGTTTGGAAAGAAATGCATTTCTTTTCAAAACAAAACAATTCATGGAAAATGTGTTATTTCAATGAAAGAATAACAAAAAAAAAATCCGTTTTCAAAAACTGGCAAATGTTGGTTTTGGGTCCAGTCCGCCATGGGTCTAGTCTGCCATGGTCTTCATGCCAGAGATTTAGGTGATCTTTTAGATATTGAACACCTGGCCAGTAAGGTCTGAAACCTTAAACTTAATTTGCTACTCTGTGAAAAGCCAGCACAGTGTGCCAAGGACAGGTCTCGTATTCACAGGCCCTGTATTGCTGAAAACATTGGGACAGAGCCTCATCTGGTGTAAATAGGCACAGTCCTATTCAAATCAATGTCTCACCATTGTCAGCCCAGACTGGAATCTTGACTGGACTGATGGGGATTAGCCAAATTTATGTCTTGGGAAGGAGTCAATGTCCCCCCTTCATTCTGTTCCCTCCTCCTTTCCGTTATGAACAGGATTATATGACAGTTTTGCCTGCAATAGCAGGAGGCTGAGTCATTGACCCATAAGGCCCCATCTAGTCCTATGTGGGGATTTTGGCAGGGATTACATTACATGATCTATCTCTGATTGGCTGGTTTAAGTGTGGCACGGTTCATTGATTGGCTTTCCTTTCCTTTCCTCTCCGCTCCTCTGCATGGGGAATAAAGAATTTATTTTGTGTGGCACGCTGCTCCTGTCTACCCATGAGAATTGCAGTTGTTTTAGCAGGTCCCCAGGTGTGTTGTGTAACACCAACAGACCTCAGCCATCAGGAGCATACCTGGAACCTCTTGAGCTAAATGCATGAGCCTCTACTGCATGAGCTAAAAGCCAACTGGCTGTTCACTAAGGCTGTAGAGCAGATTCATTTTATCTCTCTCTCTAAGTAAGGGATACACCCAGGAAGTGTGTGGGTTACACCTGGCCAGATTACCTTTTGGGGACTAGAAGGGATTTTGCCCCTAGTCTAGAGTGGCAGAGTGTTGCCATGTCTCATGTTTTTAGTGCAAGTCTTATAATTAGTGTTTTTTCTTAAAGCCCCAGCTCCTGGAGTCACAGGATTACAGGAGAGTCAGAGCTTTTTTTAAAAAGCAGTTTATAACCCTCATAGTTGTGAAGGAAAGCTTGTAAACTGGACCCAAGAGCATTATAAAGGCTCAGAAGGCAAATACAAAGAACATACTTTTTAAAATATAATCATGATTTTTAAGCAAAGTCAGGATTTCTGGGAGGCCTGACTCATGGTTTTTGAATGCTTGAGGTTGGCAATACCACTAGTGGAGGTCTGATGATTATGTAGGAAATGGAATAGCTTTAAACTGTGTCACAATTTATGAACTGTGACCAGTGTGAGTGGGTCAGGGATGGGGACCACCTTCTAAGGTAAACCTGAGCATGGGACCCAAAAGATTAGTAACGTTGACCTCTGGTTGTTTCAAAGCAGAGGGTGGCTTAAGTCTCTGGCAGACTGGGACACCATCTTGTCAACATGCTTAACTCCCATATGAGAGGAGAGTGCTTAAGATCAAATGTAGGCTGAACATCTGGTTGAGGGCAGGTGGGGTTAGGATGAGGTTTGCCTATATCTCACTGAAGCTGTTTAACTCAATCTGTCTCACACTGGAGCCAGTGGTAGTCTGGTAATCTGTTGTGACAGAAGTGGAAAAAGCTCGTTTCGCCTCCTATTTTTCTGTCAACTGTTTATTAATAAAGTTTGCAGTTTAAAGCCATTTCTTTGTGTTTGTGTCTTATTTTCTCATGTGTCAAGTAGAGCTATAGGCAAATTTACAGCAGTGAAGGACCTGGCTCACAGTCTTTTCTTTTCTTTCCTTTTCCTTAAAAACTGTTTTAAAAGACACTGGTTAGAAGGAAATTCCATGTAAGCATTCATTTCTAGTGCTGCTCATCTATTTCTTTGTTTCATTTTCATAAGAGAGTGACTGGGGATGTGAGATGTATATCAATGGCTTTGGGACTAGATCTGTCCACTGAGTGAAGATTAGCAGGATTGAGCAGTCTTTGAAATAACTAAGGAATTCCTGTGGAAGCATTTCATGCAAGTGGGCAAAATAAAATGAAAGCTGTCCTTGGGCAGCTTTCAAATACACATGGGTTTGGGTTTTTTCCATATTTCCTTTTTCTGAGGGAAGAAAAACATAAGCCCTTTATTTGTAGTATGATCTCAATCTCTTTAGAAGATGTGCATTGCCTCTTGTGTCATTCAAACGTTCCTTGGGATACACACTCCTGGGCCTGATTCTCATTTAGGTATGTCTTCACTACCACTTTAAATCGATGTTAACGACGTTAGGTCGAATTAAACGTGTACCTGTCTTCACATACATGCCCTTAACGTCGATGTAAAGGGCCCTCAAGATCGATCTTGGAACTCCAGCCTGACGAGAGACATAAGGCTAATCTCGACATTCCAAGCTCGACCGTGGGCTAGTGAAGACGGAACCCGACATTAATAGCCTCCAGAGGCTGTCCCACAATGCTCCATTCTGACCGCTCTGGACTGCCTCACTGCTCCACTGTGACCGCTCTGCACTGCACTCTGAACTCGCTGCTCTGGCCAGGTAGATAAGACCCGGGAACATTTGAATACCATTTCCTGTTTGGTCAGCGTGGCCAGCTCACCTGAACTGCTCAGTCGCCATTCAGAGCTATCAGCAGCACTAGCCGCCATGCAGAGCTCAGCATCACAAGACTCCATGCAGAGCTCATCTACCCTGGAGACCAGCCAGAGGAGAAGAGCTCCAGCATGGTCCACTCGTGAGGTGCTGGATCTCATCGCTATCTGGGGAGAGGAATCCGTGATGTTGGAACTCCGCAACAACAAACGGAATGCCAACACCTATGGAAGGGTCTCCAAGGCCATGCTAGAAAGGGGCCACAACAGGGACACCACACAGTGCCGCGTGAAAATTAAGGAGCTGCGGCAATCGTTCCAGAAAGCCAAGGAGGCAAACGGATGATCAGGGGGCGCGCCACGGACATGCAGGTTCTACAATGAACTAAATGCGATAATGGGGGGCGCCCCCATCACCATCGCGCCGGTGTGCGTGGACTCCACCGATGGGATCATCGTCAGGGAGGAGACTGATTCCGAGGAGGACGACCATGAAGAGGAAAATCTCACGGAGCAGCAGGAGCCCAGCGGAGAACCCGTGTTCCCAGAGAGCCAGGAGCTGTTTGTCACCCTGGAGCCAGTACCCTCCCAAGCCTCCCAGGGGGGTAAGTGTTTCTTTCTTAAGTGATTACATGACGCGTGATTTTGTAAAGGAAACATTTATTAATGAGTAACTTGCCCTAAGGACTTAGCGTGCTTTCATTGCTGGTCAATTTCTACTCAAAGAGTTTGTCAGTATACTCTGGGATTGACCATAAGTCCTCCGCGGACATTTCAAGGAAGCTATCCAGGAGGTAGCGATGAATCCAGTGCAGCAGATTTCTGGGGAGAGCCGCCTTATGTGGTCCCCCGTGATAGGACACCAACCCACGCCACGAAAGTAGTAAATTGTCTGGTATCATTGAGCAGGCTAGCATTGCGGCATATGGACCAGGACTTTGCATGGAGTCAAGGAGCATGCGCTCCCTATCTCTCCGAGAAATTCTCAGCAAAGTGATGTCATTCAGGGTTGCCTGTTTGAGATACGGACTGCAATTAGTAGGGAGATAAAGATTCCCAGCTGCAAAGTACTCTTTTCTGCTGAGGACCGACCAACCGCACCCCCCACCCCACGAACGCTGACCGCCCCCCCCCTCCCCCCAGCCCATAGCGGTAGCTAGCAGGGAATCTGGGCAGTCTGCACGCGGTTGCTTCCGCTTCAGATCCAACGCGCACCCAACCCCCCCCCCAGCCCGTAGCGGTAGCTAGCAGGGAATTTGAGCAGTCTGCACGCGGTCTGAAGAGCCCCAAAAAGACCTTAGCCCTTAGCAAGAGATTTTTTGCCATTTGCTTTGCAGTTTGCAGTTGCAGTGGGAGCCAGCCACGCGGTGGGGGGAAGGGGGCGGGGTTGCTCTACAGTATGCAGGCGCCACTTTTAACTTACCATGGCCAGCTGCACGGTGATTTCAGAAGCCGTCTTGGGCTGAGGCACGCATATGTGTCTGAGATACTCTGACTTTTCTGTGAGCTAGTCAGTCACTTTTAGGTGTAGAACATGACCTTGTACAGAAATCATATCAGGCCTCTGAATACTGAGGTTGCAAATGGCATAGTACTCCCATTGTGTACCGTCCGAGACTGCATCTGCCTCCTAACCTTGAATGTATCTGTCTCATAACTTTCAAACTTTATTTTCCCACACTCGCCCACAGATGACCAAGTATGTCAGAATCCCCCGGCCTCCTTCCACCGTGCATCGCAGATAAGAAAGCGTAAAAAGAAAACGCGAACGCGCGATGAGATGTTCAGTGAACTCGTGGAGAACTCGCGCGCTGAGGCAGCCCGCCAGATGGACTGGAGGGAAAGAATGATAGAGGCAAGGGATCGAGAGATACAGGCAAGGGATCGAGAGAGAGAGGAAAGGAATCGAGAGAGGCAGGAATGGAGAGCCGCTGCAGAAAAGATGGAAGCCGCTGAAGAAAAGAGGAAAGAGCGTGAGGAAAGACGCATGGATGCTTTCCTCCGCATAATGGAGGACCAGAGCGACATGCTGCGATCTCTGGTGGAGCTGCAGCATGCCCAAAGACCACCTCTGGAGCCCCTGTGTAACCACCTCCCCCCCTCCCCAACTCCCATAGCTTCCCCACCCAGACGCGGGGTGAGCACACGGGGGGGGGGGGCAAGCTCCGTGGGCCGCTCCACTCTACCCCACAAGCCAGCAGAAGCAGCAGCAGGCTGACGTTCTCGGAAAACTTTTAAAAGCTGCTGTGTCTTGCCCACCCCTCCTCTCCCCCTTTCCCCCCCCTTTGCCCGCTCCTCCCCCACTGCGACTGCCGGTTTCCCTCCAGGATACCAGGACAGTGATCCCCTGTATTTGTATTTCCGATTAACCAATAAAGGAACCATGATTTTTCAAACAGTGATTTTATTTCCTCTGCAAGCATGGGGATGGGGGAGGGAAAGCATGGGGAGGGGGGAGGGGGGAGGGAAAGCATGGGGAGGGGGGAGGGAAAGAGGGTTCAAGGGCAGCAGGCTTAGAGCACAGCAAGGGAGCAGATTCTCAAACGCCATCTCGGCCACTCATAAAACTGTCTTTCAAGGCGTCCCTGAGGCGCAGGGCCTCACGGTGTGCTCTTCTACTTTCCCTGCTGTGTGGCTGCTCATAAGTAGCAGAAAGTAAATTTGCCTCTGCCTCCCAGCCCGCCATAAACGTTTCCCCCTTGCTCTCACAGATATTGTGGAGCACAGAGCAAGCAGCAATAACAATGGGGATATTTCTCTTGCGGATGTCTGAGTGAATCAGTAAGGAACGCCATCTCCCCTTCAAGCGGCCAAATGCACACTCCACGGCCATTCTGCACTTGCTCAGCCTGTAGTTGAACAGCTCCTGACCTCTGTCCAGGGCTCCTGTGTAGGGCTTCATAAGCCAGGGCATTAGGGGGTAGGCTGGGTCCCCAATGATCACGATCGGCATTTCGACCCCCCCCCCCACGGAAATTTTCTGGTCGGGGAAGAAAGTGCCTTGCTGCAGCTGTCTAAAAACCCTAGAGTTCCTGAACACTCAAGCGTCATGAAGCTTTCCCGGCCACCCCACGTACAGGTCGGTGAAACGTCCCTTGTGGTCAACCACTGCTTGCATGACCATTGAGTAATATCCCTTCCGGTTTCTGTACTCGGCGGCCTCGTGGTCCGGTGCCAGGATAGGGATATGAGTCCCATCTATAGCCCCACCACAGTTAGGGAATCCCATGGCGGCAAAGCCATCTATTGTGGCTTGCAGGTTTCCGAGGTTTATAACCCGGTGTAGCAGCCACTCGACGATTGCCCTGCTTACTTGCATCACAGCAAAGCCCACTGTAGACCTACCCACCCCAAACTGATTCGCCACTGACCGGTAGCTGTCTGGCGTTGCAAGCTTCCAGAGGGCTATCGCCACTCGCTTCTCCACTGTAAGGGCCGCTCTCATTTTGGTATTCCTGCGCCGGAGGGCCGGGGACAGCAAGTCACAAAGTTCCATGAAGGTGCCCTTTCGCATGCGGAAGTTTCTGAGCCACTGGGAGTCATCCCAGACCTGCAGCACTATGCGGTCCCACCAGTCCGTGCTTGTTTCCCTGGCCCAGAATTGGCGTTCGATGGCATGAGCCTGCCCCATTGCCACCATTTTTGACAGATTGTCAGTCGCCCTACTTGCAAAAACGGCAGTGTCCATGTCGTCCCCGCTGTGCACGTCTTCCTCGTCCATCTCCTCCTCACTGTCGTCGGTTTCCAGAAAGCGCAGTTCTCCCCGAATCACATTCCTCCTCTGCAGACGGTGCAGCAGGAACTCAGCAACCGTGATCGAGGTCCTCACAACAGTCATTACTGCAGCCGTGGTGTCAGCGGGCTCCATGCTTGCAATGCTATGGTGTTAGCACGGCGTGGAGAAAGGGCACGAATTATGGGATGCCTACCTACAGTGCACCGCTCGTAATGGGGGTGGGCGGCGCGGAAAAAGGGCGCGAAATTTGGAAATGCCTACCCATAGTGCAGCACTCGAAATGGTGCCTGCTGGGGGATCAGGGAACTGTGGGATAGGTACCCAGAGTGCAACGCTCGTCATGTCGACGCTTGCAAAAGTTTTGCGGACAGACACTGTCGACTTGCTGCGCTTAGCTGTGCCTAGTGAAGACACACAACATCGACTGTATACAGTCGCGTTCACAACATCGACATAAAGGAAATCGAACTACTGCTGTAGTGAAGACATACCCTTACACTAACGCCCCTTTACATTTGTATCCACTTTACATTGCCAACGTGGGATAAAGAGCTTTTGTGTAGATGGGAATCAGGCCCAGATAGCTGGAGAGGCAGAATTTTATTTGTCTTCATGGATTAAAATGGGAAGTCCATTTTACAGGTCCAGTACTGCTTCCACTGAAAGCATAAATCTCATTTTCTAGAGTAGCAGATCTGGCCCTCCTGGGATTATCTGATTTGAATGATAGTGATGGCTGTTGTGAGCAAGCACAGAAAGGTGGTCCCTGGGTTCTGAGAGGGGGGATGGGACTATCCACATTGCTATTTTCAATAGCATCCGAGTTTATAGCCCTTTTGCCAATGAAGTGCAATTAGTGGCCTAGTTCTTCGGCTATGCTGTGGCTGCTTTGTTCAGCTCTGTACTTGTAAAATGGCCCAAAACCCAGATTCACCTGCACTGGGAGAACCATTCTGCTGACATAGAGCTAGTATAAATGCTCCTACTCCACCACTTCCTGTCTGCCCATGTTTGGGGCTGGCCTGCAAACAGGAGACATAGCCTGTGAAGAGGATATATAGCTTGTGGGTTCCTTTTTCCCCAGTGACTCCCAACTGGCCCATTATCCTCTTGGGACTGTTGGCAGCTGACAAATTAAAGCAACTGTCAACCTGCTCTAATTTATGTGAAGGAGCTAGACTGCTTCTCAACTGGCTCAGAGTCAGTTGAGTGCAAAGGTGGCATCTCTCGTAGTGCTCTGTTCCTAGAGATCAAGGATTATGTCCAATATCTCACACTCACCAAAAGAGGAGCATGCTGTTAATGGCAGTCATGGGTATGGTTCTGATTCAGCATAATCAGCCCACCTGATTTCAGTGGGACTACTCACATTCCTAAAATTAGGCTTGTGTTTCATGAACTGGGACCCATAACATTATCTGTAATGAAAATGGCTAAATATAATGCACACACATGAAAAATATTCATTTTTCAAGGCCAAATGGAATCCATTTTATAGAATAAAAAAAGAATATAGCGTTATATGGTTTGACACTTAAATAAATGTATTAGAAATGTTTCAAATCTGTGTTTATATGGCCATTGCCAAGTCCTTCAGGCTAAAAAGCTGTCATTAATTTTTAAGTGAGATTATTTCACATTGACAGATCTGTAGTATGAAGTCCAGTAAGAGTTCTCAAAAGAACAAGGGGCCGGACTGGAAATAGCAGGACATGTTTTCCTATATCTCTCTGTCAATGTGCTTCAAGCCTGACAAGAACAATACTATGGGATTGTATTAATGAGATATGCCATTTTTGTTCTAAAGGATTGGACAAAACCCTTTTTTCAAATTTTATGAACAACATCACCAATATAATGGGACAATTTATTCTCTCAGTTACATTCCTGCAACTCCATTGAGATTAGTGAGGTTGCCTGGATATGACCAAGGATAGAACTTGGTCCACTATGTTTAAGTAAGTGAAAAATAAAGAAAACGTTGACCCTTTTGTCATATGAAACTGGGCCAGTCTAATTTTGTGCACTCTCATGAACCATCAAATTCTTTAACGCTTTAATTCTTTAAATCCATAAAAAAAAACAATCCTCTGACACTCAGGGCTGGTCTCCACTCGGGGGGGAATCGACTGTAGATACGTAATTTCAGCTACGTTAATAACGTAGCTGAAATCGACGTCTCTACAGCCGATTTACCTCCCATCCTCATGGCGGTGGCGGTCGGCGGTGCGGTCCCCCGTCGACTCCAGCTTGCGCCTCTTCACGAGCTGGACTTCCGGAGTCGACGGGGGAGCTGCTGGTGGTCGATTTATCGCGTCTTAACGAGACGCGATAAATCGATCACCAAAAGATCGATCCCTGCCGGCTCAAGTGAAGACAAGCCCTCATTCTGCTGCTGCATATAAGCAGCCGCAGTCAGCGTAATCACCAAGGAAGTCAATCAAATCTTCTTGCATGCAGATGCAGAATGAAAATCAGTACTGCTCTAGACACAGCATTGCACCATGTGTTCACGTGATTTTGAGCATCTCTATAAAAGGTTATGAAGGCATATTTTCAGACCAAGTATTTTCATGTGTGAAAACATTTAGTCTCCACCCTAGCCACATGCACATGCACACACAATTAGTTTTATAATTTACTCGCTAAAATACCTGGCGTTGCTCGGGGTATTTGTAATTGGAAACTGGGATGTAAAAAGACTACAATGTTTTTTATTAATACAAATTTTGTTCAGAAGTCTCATTTTGTCTAATTAATTTCATTCTCTTGCATTTAGATGTGGTTTCTCCGATACAGTTTCGCTTTTTACGCGGCATAACGAATGGGGTCCTTTTTAAGAAAAAAACAGTGTATTTAATTATGTTTGCACTACACAGTGTGGGGGCCATTGGAGGGTGGAGGGGGAGAGAGCTGAGCGAGTGGGGAGGCTGTTGGAGGGGGGGAAAGGGGTGAGATTTTAAAAATTGTCAATTCTTACCTGAGTGGGGAGAGAGCTGAGCGAGTGTGGGAGCCGTTGGAGGGGGGGAGGGGGGAGAGAGCTGAGCGAGTGGGGGGGCCGTTGAGGGGGGAGGGGGCAGAGAGCTGAGCAAGTGTGGGGCCCGTTGGAGTGGGGGGGGAGGGGTGAGAGAGCTGAGCGAGTGGGGGGGCCATTGGAGGGGGCAGGAGGGAGAGAGCTGAGTGAGTGCGGGGTCCGTTGGAGGTGGGTATTATTACATCATAACTATGTCACAGAGAACAGCAAGTGTTAACCTGCTGCCCAGCTGATGTTAATGGGCTTTAAAGAATTTCACCCCTAGGGGTTGTAAGAGGTGAGATTTTGAAAATTTTCAATTCTTACTCTGATTAGGACCCTAAAGCCTATAACTGTACCAAATTTCAAGTCTCTAGCTCAAACGGTGTGGAAGGAGTAAGCAAACATACATACACCATTTGACTTATAGATAGATAGATAGATAGATAGATAGATAGATAGATAGATAGATAGATAGATAGATAGATCCATGGTTCTCACCCTGTGGCCTGTGGGCCGCTTGCGGTCCAATCAGCACACAGCTGCGGCCCATGTGACATCCTCAGGGCGTACGGATATAGGGTGACCAGACAGGAAATGTGAAAGATCGGGACAGGGGGTGGAGGGTAATAGGAGACTATATAAGAAAAAGACCCAAATATTGGGACTGTCAATATAAAATTGGGACATCTGGTCACCCTATACGGGTAGTGTATACATATTGTGTGGCTACAGCACACATAAAACACAGAGAGCTGCAGATGTGTCCCCCAGTGGTAAATAGGTTGAGAACCACTGAGCTAGATAGATGTACGGCTCTAATACAACAAATACATTCATGTTCCTTTGCTCCAGGGAACTCCTCCACATCTGCCAGAACATTAATGAACTACAGAAATGAAATGAGTGTAGATACCTTTTCTGGACTGCGTGTTTGTTATAGGTGCAATAGCAAATGTCTCTGCAAAGATGCTGTAAGCTACTGTTTGAAAGAACATTCATTGACATGCTAAATACAGTTCTGAATACAGTGGCATCTTTAGAAAGTGTGTGCATGCAGAGTAAGCACTGACAGAGGGCTTTTCATATATTCCTGCATGGCTTTTTCTGGGCTTGAGACATAAAATTTTAATCTAGAATCAGACTAGAATCTCCCAATAATCCAGGGACCTTTATATGTGAGGTTTTAATTCACATCACTGATAGAGATAGGTGTCAGCAAAACTAGTTGTGTAGCTGGGGTCAGATTCCAATTTCCCCCCACCAGTCTGAGGTATTCCGGTGCAGGGGCCATCTTTACCTGGGAGCAAAACAACTTTTTTTCAGAGGGTAAATTCTGCGTTCAGTAGCAGTTGCAAAGCAGAAGTAGCTCTATGTATGTCCAGAAATAGTCTGGTATAGCAGACCAAAATCTCTCTCCATACTCTTTCTATGGGGAGACTCAGTATTTCTGAATTTTCAGCTCAGTCACTGTTATATCCTTTGCTGGTCAGGACCTTTGAGCAACTTCTTTCAGTTCATTTTTAAAAGTCTTATAAAGGCCTCTGGACATATGGACATAATGACCTTAAAAATGACAAATAGAGTCAACTCCTGAGTGAATAGATTAAATAAAGAGGACCCTCTCATTTTCTACACAATTCATATATGCATTACATTGTTCAATGCAACTGGTGCAGTTAGTTCTACTGCCCCCTTATTTTGAATACTGCATAAAAAGAGTCTGTGTGTGAACTAAGCATTTCTCAAGGTTATTTATTTTCCCAGATCCGGTCTTTAAACATAAGGTTCTGATGTTTTCTTTGAGCTACTCTGATGACTTTTGTCTTGCGTTGGGTCTGTGTGTTTTAGCAATATCACATTTACAGTGGACCCAACATGATTTTTTCCACCCGCCACAGAATAAATGTCTCTTTCTCACATTGTAGAGAATTTCCCACAAAACAGTTTTTGTTTTTGTAGAATTATCCATGCACAAAACATTCTGCTCAGGGTGAGCACAGCACTTCTTATTCATGGTAATTACACTCACACCTTTGATCTCAGATGAGATCTCTTATGCATATTTTGTTCTATTTATGTCTTTGATCTTATTTTTTGTCATCCCACCACGACTCCAATAGGCTGTCTTTTCATTTGAAAGACATTCATCCTACATCTCTTAAAAGAGAAAAGGTGAAATGTTGGTGGATGTATACCATGCAACCCTGCCGAGCATAAAATACTGAGCAATTTTTTTGAGCAGAGTGCATCTGTTTTTTGTCTCCTTGTTTAAATGAATAGTAGCACACCATGCTGGTAATGTCAAGCATTCACCTAGGTAGCTGAAAGTGATATGTGGTACTGAGAAGAGTATATTAAAAAAAAAAAAAAAACACCAGCTACTGCTATTACTGCAGTGACAGCAGATTACACTGGAAAAAAGGAGACATGTGGGACCCTCTAGTGTGCATGACAAAAACTCGTTTCCATGGCAACATCTGAGTTGGGCCGTGGGGGGAGCAAGAGCTGTGCAGATCAACACAAAACTCCAGCAGCCTGATTGGAAAGAGTTGTCTGTAATTTAGCTTGACTGCCTTGTTGTGTAATATATTTTCTGAACTATGTAAATGACTGGAAATTTCTGCATCAAAAGCACCCTGACAAGAGAATTGCAGCAGGGGCTCACTCCTTCACATGAAGCAAAAGGAGTTTCAGATTTGTGGAAGACCACTGACCTCTTGCAGTATATCAGTGTTATACTTTATATTAATAATCTAATATCACAGATCTCCCTACCAGGCTATTTTTAGAGCTGAGGGGGCTACATTTGCTTGAGAAGAGTACAGTATTGTATTCTGGTCCTTAGAATGGACTTTTAAGTAGTGAGTCAGCAAAGCCCTTAAGCCCATGCTTATTGTTAACATCTGAAGTCAATGGGACTTAACCTGAAGTATGTGCTAAAGCTTTTAACTTAGTGTTTTGTTGAATCAGAGCCTTAATAAAATTTAGAATCAGAACAGAGAAGCCAAATTTACATGGGTCAAGGGACCGATGCTGTGATGTGGCCTACATTTTATTACAGTGTTTCAAGGGGACTCAGTTGAAAGACCAGGTGCTTCTTTAGTTATTAGAGAAAGGACATGAGGCAGTTAAGTAGCCTATACAGTAGAAAAGAGACTAAAATTTATTTTAAATTCAGGAGATCAGAAAATAAAACCATGTAAAGCATTTTTTAGTGGCTGTCTTGTGAGGGCTGATGTGAAGCATATAGCGGTGAGCCAGAGAGTACACGAGAAAAAGAGCAGTAGTACGCACGATCCACTGTTCCTCACCTCCCTCACACATAAAATGTTTTAACAATGATAGCCATTGTTATGAAATCATGTGATGACTCCATATTTGAGGATGAATAACAGTTTCCATTCTAGCTTCCATATTAAATCCTCATCACTTAAGAATACACTTTTGGGCAGGGGTTGAATTTTCTCTTTCTACGGGGGATGTGTGTATTTGTGGTGGAGTGGAGAAGATCTGACATTCATTGGCAAAGCCATTTTTGAGTTTACTTTCCAAATTTAATTATTCAAGATAAACTCCTTCATGTCCAAAACCATGTCAGGTCCCCTGGTGCGGACTTTAACTTCTAGCAGATGATTTAAAATAACATGTTGCTCTGCATATGATAAAACGTAGACCTACTTCTACATACTTTTATCTGTTGATCTGTCCATTTACAACATTTCCAATGCACCCATCTCTTATTGTGAAGCAGCAGTGTCCACTAGAAATTCAATGCTAGGCACACTTGTGGTTTTGAATTTTTCTTATTTGCCACATTATGTATAAAAGACGGAAAAAATATAATTTAATTCTTAACTTCCAAAAATGCTTTAAAGTTAAAAGTTAATAATAAATGTCACATATGCATAACATTGCTAATTACAATAATAATAATGTATAAATTCAAGATAAGTGAGTCAAAAAGTACCTATCTTTTGGTGTTTAAATTTACATGAGTTTATGTAATCACAGGCACAAAAGGGTGGAAACAGAACTTGACTGAACTCATTCCTTATCACTGCTAATTACTGACCATCATCAGTTTTTATACAGTATTCTATGCCTGCCCTGCACATGTGTTATTTCAAAAGACACTTTCTATATGTAACCTTCTACCAGGCTGAGTCGATAGCAGCAAGGCCAGGTTCAGTACATAGGGGTTCCCTCAACAATGCAATCCAAAAGCAGCTTGAGCCCCCACCAGGAGTCATAAATCAAACCATGAGCAAAAAACTCCCACCCTAAGCAAATTGGGCAGTGTCCTTTCCCTTTGGTTCTTGAGTCCAGGATTAAGAACCATGGTCCAGTTTTTACTGTTTGTCCAGTTTTTAATGGTCCACTTGAGTCCTATCACTCCCCTTGGGAGACTGCTCCCCACTACAGTCTCATTGATCTCATGGTCAAAAAGCATTCCCTGATACGAAACCTGCATTTTTGTTTTTCATCCCATTAATCCTAGTTCCTCCCCTCTATTCCACCCTGTATTCTCTCCTGCCTTCATATTAGTATCCTGCTATTAGTTGTGGCTTTTATCCCCCTCCATTTAATCACCACGTACGCCTACTTTTAACTTCTCCTCACAAGACAATAATTTTCTTTGCATTTCTCTGAACTGCCTCCAATTCATCAATGTGTTTGTGGTATCGAGATACACAGCCCTGAACTCACTATTCCTGGGGGACCCTCACCAGAACTGTACAGACTGGGAAGCCTCCCTATACCCCAGGCAGTACCAGAGCGCCATCTGTTGCCTGCCTTCTGTCTTTCCTTCTAGTCAGTTGCCAGCTGATGTGAGCTATCTTAGATATTTGTAAGGTGCCTGTCAATACAGTATCTAAATGCCAATTAGAGGGGCGAAGATGTACCCAGTACATCTCCTACTCCACTGTCCTCCCAACCTGAATCCTACATGCTGCAATGGAAGCAAGTGGCTGGCCTGCAGTTATCAGATGTATGCTGCCATGTCCAAGGATCTCTTCCAGCATGAGGCCTACATCCTACAGACCCTTGGTTAACCTGTCTTGACAGCATGTTATTATGTAGCGTCAGTACCCAATACTGGTTAGGAGAGTGGGTGTGGATGATACAATCATATAACAAAATATACCATAGCAATTCCTGAACTCAGTTGGGTAGACATGAAGAATTGTATTTGTAGCATTAGAACTTTCATATCACTGAAGCCTTCCCTGGGCTTCAACTGAGGAAGAAATCATCATGATATAATCCTTAGAACTGAAAGGTCTCATGAATGGTGGGGTTCTCTTTCACCTAGGCAACTGGTAGGTGGCTGAGAATACTAGCAGCAGAATGATGATGGCTGGGAAACATAATTGACTTTCCAAACTTTATAGCCTTTACAAGGAATTTGATATTAAAATACTTTAATAATGTTGTTTTTAAGGACATCTTGTATATAATTTGAGTTTACCTTTATTTAACACTGTCTCTTTTTATCTGTCTGTGCACTGGGAAGAAGAGAGAGCATGAGCAAACAATTTAAATGTTAATGTTCACAAGAGAAAACGTAGGTTAACAGCGTGCCTTCATAAGTTGGAAGAATTCCGATATATCTAGCTACCCCTTTTCTTTCTCCTGTGGCAATAAAATTCATAATTTTTCATGTCATTTTTACATTATTATAGTATTGGCTCAATAAATGATACTACCTTGTCTCTCTCACATCCTTGGACCAACATGGCTACAACAACAGTGCAAACAACTATATAAGCTTTTATCACAATATCAAATCAACACGAAACTGAATTAGCTAAAATTTGATACCAAAATTAAGTAACGAACAAGCCACTATTTTCCCATAAAGATTTCTGTTCATTTTAGATGACAGAGAAAGATTTGGTCTTTGTGATGTTGGATTTATATGTGGTTTGCCCCGTCACTGAAATATTCACTCTAAACATTCCAGCTGCAAAGAAAGGGGTTAAAAAAGTTAGTACTTTTCAACTGCAAAGAATTACATCACGATAATTTCTTGCGCTATGAGAGTTTCATGTCTTAGAAAAGCATTTTAATTCCAGGTTGAACACAATGGTGCGAAAGCTATAATTACCCCCTCTCTTCCTTCTCCTGAGGAAATAAAATTCATAATTCTTCATGTCATTTTTACAGCATTATACTCATGTCATCAATAGTTTTAAAAGTTTTATTTTTAAGAAAGTTATTGGTCGTGTAATAAAAGTGAAAATTAATTTCCTGCAGTTTGAATCAAAGTGTGTCAATGTCTCAAGATGCAATGTTACAGTAAAAACAGAAAGTTAATGGAATATTAAAATCTGTCAGTTGATCTTCTGGGGCTGGGTGGGAATGGTTCATCATCTGTGGTTTGTGAGCTTTCTGGGAGTAGGGGCTATGTAAATCACCAATTAACCATTCCAAATTAAAATGCAAGTGGACCTGTCCTTTCTACTTACAGAAACGAGAACCATATCACAACGATCAAAGGCTCCTTCTCATTTTGAATTCGTAGGTAAATAACTATTACCCATTCCTTTTCAATATTGGATGGTGATAGCCGTGTTCAAAACATAAACATTTATTCTGGGCCTTTGCTGGAGTGATTAAAATGTTGAAGGCATTGCAGAGACTCCCCAAGCTCCTTGACAGCTGTCATTGCTATTGAACCCAACTCTAACAACCGCAGAGAGCTTTATTGGTAAACTGCTTTGTGGGGCCACAAAGACACTCTCTCTATTTCACACAAGCATCTGTTGCCATATATTGGAGCTTTATTCCTTCCCACTTTGACAAAGATGATGATTTGGTACCATGTGCCATTTCTTCTTCCTTATTAGCACCATTGGGCAGCTTTTTCATCGCCATGGCTTGAAGCTTTTGTTTCCAGGAAATGAGCAGGGAAGATACATTTTTGCCAAGTATAATTGTCTCTTTCTGGTCTACTGGTATGACAATGGAGCCTGTAGTTTTTGAATAGGGAGTGCTGTTACTTCAGTGTTTTAAAGACAAATGCAAGCAGCTTTATATAAGTGCTGTACTCTGCCAATTTACATAATTTTTACGGTAGGAAAATGAGAAAACTTCCCCACAATAAGGTGGGTTCTCAATAGAAGATAGGTCAGTGGGTCCCAAACACCCATCTCTATCAAACTAGGCACTACTACAGCCAACATCATTTTAATAGCTGAGCCTCTCCCAACTTTTAATGCACTTATCCTCTCAACTCCCCTCAGGTATCGCAAAGTGCTGTTATCACCATTTCACAGGCGGGGAACTGAGGCGCAGTGAGATAAAGACCATGTCTACACTTACAAGCTTACAGCGGTACAGCTGTACCGATTCAGCTGTGCCACTGTAAGAGCACTCATGTAGCCGTGTTATGCCGATGAGAGAGAGCTCTCCCAAAGACATAATAAAACCAATTCAACAAATGGCAGTAGCTATGTCAGTGAGAGAGTATCTCCCACCAACATAGTGCTGTGCATACAAGTGCATATGCTGGCAAAACTTACGTCGCTCGGCCGGGGGGCGGGAGGGGGTTACATCCCTGAGCAAACATTTTGCTGACCTAACTGCTAGTGTAGACATGGCCTAAGTTACTTACTGAGGGACACATAGGCAGTCTGAGGCAAAGCCAGGAACTAAACCCAGGTCTCCTGAGTACCAGTCCAGTGTCTTAACCTTGAGACCATCCCTCTCCTCCCATTGGCTAACTTATCTTGTACTTGAAAAAAATAGGCTTTGTATTCAGCATCCACATTAATTATTCACAAATGAATGCATAAGATTGGGTCGAGCTATATCACCAACATTCAGCACCATTACTATATAATGAAGAGAATAAAGCCTTAAGCATGAGAAGACATAAGGAACACAGTGAAGAGAAAACAATATACATGATTTTTAATTCTTATGTACATGTAGAGATAAATCATGCCAAATGTATGGCTATACCTATACAACCTAGCTGACCTCACCAGGTCACACATTCTCCATTTGGATCATTGGCTCCGTACATATATTGTACACAAGTAATAGTTCCCATCTAGCTAGCAGAATCCAGATGGGGGATGGGAAGGGTAGGGTATGGCACAGACTCCCTGGGTCATGGCTCAAGGGCTCAAGCACCCCCTGAAAAAAAATAGGGGGTGCTCATCAAGCCACAGCTGTTTGACGGAAGCCCTGATCAGGTGTTCGTCAGGTATGGGGATGCACAATTTTTTCACATAGGGAGAGATCCACTAATCCTTTTCCATAAAGTGCATACACACTAATCTTCTTTCACACCATGCTCTGAGTCTGAACCACAGCCCCTGCTCCTATTTGTGCCCTATGACTTTGAATCACTAACAGATTCCTCATCCTTAAACTAAGAACATAAGAATGGCCTATACTGGGTCAGACCTACAGTCCATCTAGCCCAGTATTCTGTCTTCTGACAGTGGTCAGTGCCAGATACTTCAGAGGGACTAAACAGAAAGAACAGGGCAATTTTTAGTGATCCATCCCCTGTCATCCAGTCCTAGCTTCTACTGGAGGTTCAGGGACACCTAGAGCATGGGATTGCATCCCTGAACAACTTGGCTTACTGATGGACCTCTCCTCCATGAACTTATCTAATTCACTTTTGAACCCAGTTATAATTTTGGCCTTCACAACAAGTTCCATGGGTTGACTGTGCAATGTGAGAAGTATGACTTGTTTGTTTTAATCCCGCTGCCTATTAATTTAATCAGGTGGCATGTAGTTCTTGTACTATGTGAAGGAGTTAATAACACTTCCCTATTTGCCTTTTTCACACCATTCATGATGTTATAGACCTTTATCATATCCTCTCCCCCATCTCTTTTCTAAGCTGAAGAGTTGCCATCTTTTTAATCTTTCCTTGTATGGAAATGGTCCATACCCCTAATCATTTTTGTTGCCCTTCTCTGTACTCTTTACAATTCTAATATGTTTTTTGTGACCAGATCTGCACGCAGTATTCAAGTTATGAGCACCCCCTGGATTTATATAGTGGCATTATGATATTTTCTGTCTTATTATCTATCCTTTGTGCGACTAGTTCCTAGCATCCTTCTCTCCAATGGGGCAGGAGGCTGCTTTAGCTTTAGTGATATAGGAATGAGTAGGAATGAAATGCTTAGTACTTCTGCCCAGCACACCTGCTGCAAGTTCTTTTATTTTAATTTCTGTGGATATAATTATGAAGCACAGGCTTGTTTCTTCACAGCTCTTCAGGGGCACAAAAGCAGGTGGTATGGACAGTGAGGAAGTGACTGTGCTTGGCACTGTCACAGGTTTTCTCACTTACAAAAAGAGTGGCACTAAGAGGTGTTACTTGGCTGCATGGTGCTGCAGTGGCGGGTATTTTGGATGACTGGAGCACAGAGAATAGTTTTCATCAGCTAATACTTCAGCTTTGGTTAATTCTGCCCCCCCCCCCCCCAGTAGAGGAGGGGAAATCAAGAACCAAGGAGATATTAAAGGAGATAGAGGGTATTGTAATGCTCATTATGTGTATCCATGTACTATCCTGCATGCAGTTAATAGCAACCTATATTTATGTAGCAGCTTTTACTGCAAAGGATTCCAAAGCACAGTATGATTTTAACTTAATATTTTCTATTCTGTCAGTCCATGTCATGCATTTATCAAAACACTTTTGGTGCATGATCATTCTTCCTACAGTGTTTTAAGCGATGGAACAGTTAGGCCTTTTATTTTCTACATACTTCACCCATAAATCTGTAAGCATACTAGTGTGTATAAAGTCCTTTAGCTTTTCTATGTTTATTGTGATCATTCATGAGTGCAGACGCATACACTGTAAGTATCTATCTCACCAATATTCAGCATCGCCACTATATAATACATTGTGAATTCTGTCATGGAGACGTTAGTGTATTCTTTCTTGTTTGTTGTTTTTAAATGACCTAAAATAAAAATAATGCAGATTGCAATGATATGTTTGTTATATATCTCGATATACAAACATTACCTATCCACTATGGAAATGCATTCCCCTCTGGGGTGAAATGTGGTAGCTGTTTAACAGCACACAGCAACACTAGAACAAGCAGAGCAGAGCTGAAGGGCTGGCCAGAAAACAAGAAGTCTGCTTGTGTAAAATGTTGAGGTTTCAGTATTTGTTTTCATTCCCTACTGGAATGAAAATGAGTGTGTGTGTGTGTGTGTGTGTGTGTGTGTGTGTGTGTGTGTGTGTGTGTGTGTGTGTGTGTGTGAGAGAGAGAGAGAGAGAGAGAGAGAGAGAGAGAGAGAGAGAGAGAGAGAGAGCATGTGTGTGTGTGAAAAAAATCACAAGAGACACTTGGTCCAAGACAGCCACTTACCTGGATGAAAGTCCCTGTTCTAGATCTGGCACTGAATCTGAACTAGCCTATTGGCTATTCTGGAGTCTGTCTCGCTGTCCAAATTAGGGTGACCGTCTGACAGTAAGTGTGAAAAATAGGACAGTTGTGCTGGTGGGGCTAATAGGTGCCTATATAAGAGAAAGCTCCAAATATTGGGACTGTCCCTATAAAATCAGGACATCTGGTCACCTTTGATTTCTGGGATCTAGAAACCTTCTCAACAGGAGGTTAATCAAAACCAATACATTTCTGCAAAGAGTTTCAGTTTTGATGAATCAGTGAAAACATGTTTTGTGATAAAATTCCTGACAGAGCAGTCCCCCTGGACAGATCACAACACCAGTTCAGTGTCCTAAATAGTCATTCTTATCTAGTCAGCAACTACACCCACATTTAAGAGGAGCACAGGTGTCTCCAAAACAGCCACAAATTTTGATCCTTTCAGACTGGTAAATTTCCACAAAATAAAGAAATTAGCATAAATGTAGAATTATATCAGATATCTATGGAAAATTCAATAAAGGCCCAGAGAGATCAGCTCCATTTTGGGATTAGAAAACATGTGAGGATGAGTACTGTTGTAGTCAAATAAATGAAGAAGCTAGCAGCCTAACTAGAGCACTGCTATCTGATGCCTGAAAACAAATGTGACTGAAAAGGTATGCTTGCAGACTAAGAAAGCAGGAAAACTAATTAGACAAGAAGCGACCGTGAACAAACATGTTAGCAGAATCAATAACTGGAACTGATCAGCTATTTCTTTAATTGTGCCAGCTGGGCTGCAGCGATGTGCTTAGCAGAGCTTAATTACCCGTTTCAGTTGTACAGCAGAGTTCTGTTTGTACCTCCTTTCTCCCCTCTACGCCTCCCCCCCCCCTCTTTTATATCAGTAACTGGGCATATGCCATTAAAGAAAGAAAAAACAGGGCTGAGAAATTAGTGGAAAATGGGTCATCCTCATATATAAGATGAAATTATATGAATAATCAGAAATAGCCTAGAAGACTTATGCCAAATGTGACCTAATAAGAAAGTGAGCCATCAAGGAAACGTAACTAATTTCTTAATTTAAAGGACATTATGCACGCTGTATAATGCATGCAAAGCTGCATTATAAAAAATTAGGATCCTTCTCTTTCATATTTCAGATGTGTGCAGCGTGGATTGTTCTAATTTGTAAAGCTATGATTGATCCAAGCGTAGAGTTCTATTACTAAAGCAGTGAAGTCCATGGAGTACAGCTGCCTGGTACCATTAGTAAGAAACAGGGCAGACAAAGTAAAGCAAATAAAGGGAGTAGGGAAGGGAAGGCGCTCACTGATTAATTACCAAGGAAAAAATTCACAATTGATGTTTACTCCTCAAGTGACAGCAAAACAAAAAGGTTTAATAATTGTAAGGCTCTTATGAGTCAGCTACATGGAAAATCCATAGCCCTTTGGCTGTAAGGGCCTGGAAGAAGCACAGCATTTCTGATCTATAGCAGTGCATAAACAGGCCTCCTTCAGAGCCATTGTCACCTGGAAAAGTGAAAATTAAAGGCAATATATATTTTAATCAGCAATGAGTGAACATCAGAAGAGTCAGATGTCTGGGCCAGGAGTCTGATTCAAAGCCCACTGAAGTCAGTGGAAGGACTCCAGTCCACAAAAGCTTCAGTTCAGAATCGTGTCCAAAGCTACCTAAATTCCTTTTTTCCCCTCCTACTGTTTTCTGGATCTGCCAGGCCACAGCACTGCCACAAAAACAACATTCTCTGGAATAATTTGTACACTTCTAGTGCTACTCCCAGCCCAAAGCAGGAAGTACATATACGCAAGTAAAAAACCTTTAAAATGAGCCACATGGATTCAGACTCAACAGTACCCAATAGTCGACACCCCTAACCTTGACATCGGTCCTGCAGAGGAGCCGGTCTCCCCACATACTGCAGAACTGGGAGTGAACAACTAGCAACCAATGGGCTATTCTCAGCAAGAGCTCAGTGCATACACACATTCAGTGCTAGCAACAAGGATCTCCACTCGCTCAGAATTCCAGCGATTAAAACTACGCCCCAAAAGTTAGCAGAACTTTTTCAAACTTTGAGTCAGGATTAGTTTGTATTTTGCAGGAAGGTTTGAGTAAGTTGTTATTTTATCCAAACTAGTTCTCCTATGCTTCGTTTTAACTTGCTGGCTGAAATTATATCACTTAAATTATACTACTTTCTTGACTTGGCATGTCATTTTGTACACAAGACTTTTGTGAGATAATATTCAAAGGGGTCTGCGTTTGTGTGGGAAGCTACTGCTGACAGATGTCAGTTCTTTACAGAGAGATGGGGTGAGTAGCTGGATTTATAGCAGGTTTGGGAAATTATAAAACAAAAGCGTATTCTCCTAATGATAACAGAATCTTCATTCAAGAACAGTCAATTATCTTGAGAAAGAAAATACTTAGTGATAGGATAAAAATACATTAGGTGATCTTATATCCCACCAACTGTCATGTCTTTTTTTTTTACATAAGGTGTTTTGTGTGAGCATTTATATGTATTATATAATATACACAGACTAAGATAGCAGAAGATATGAATTTCATCATTTTAAATGCTTCAGAAAGTGACTAAGTTTCCAAGCATTTATGGTTGATTATGCATTGCAGCCACATTTTCATATGCGAGAAATTAAATCTGGCTATTAATTACGGATTCACGCACAGACGGCTAGTCAAGCAAATTAAGCTGTGCAGAGAGTCAGTGGAGAGCAAATGCCCTCAATACTTACCAGTGGGATGAGCTCCACTATGGCCTGACGGAGGCATGCACAGAGGGTAGTGTTGGGAGCAGACCGGGGAAGAACTAATAACTCAGCAACGACAAAGATCTAACAGCTCCAACACCTCAACCAAGTGGGGCAAAGGGAAATGGCTGACATGTTAGAACACTTCACCTCCAGAAGGCTTATTTACTCCATTACTTTACATGGGGAGAAGGAATTTCACTGGCTATGAAACCAAAGGTGTTCCTTTCCAATTCAGCATAATAATTTTTCACAGTAATGGTGATCTAGGCCTGATCCTCCTTTTCTAGTACACCCCAAACTTGCTCCAGTGGGAGTTTGGGGTACAAAAGGGTCATAGAGTCACTCCTTTGATTGCCGTTGTGATGGTTTGGACCCCCTCTTCTGAGATGCCACCTGATGTATTGGGATTTCACTGAGCCTGCCTGCTCCACTAACCTGGACTCCTTTTCCCTGTTTTGCTGAATTAGGCTTACTGGCCTTCGGCAGCACACACACAAAACTAGGGATGCACCAGCTGTAGAATCACACAGTCTGCAAACAGCTCTCTATGAGACGACTCAGCTAGGAAATCACCCGGCACTCAAGTGCAGCCCTTCTCTGGAAAGTACGCCCAAAATGATATTGTCTTGCACTGTAGAGAAATCTATACAATGTAAGCTCATAAATTTACCCCCTCCCTCAATGTGGAGTAAGATATGCACAACTTCTCTCTCTCTCCCCCAGTTAGAAATCACACAAAATGGGTTTAATAATCAACAAAAACAAGTTTACTAACTATAAAAGGCAGATTTTAAGTGATTATAAGGAATAGCAAACAGAACAAGGCAGATTAAATAAATAAAACAAAACAAGCATACTAAGCTTAAGATCTTAAAGAGACTGGTTTCAAGAAGTAATTTGTCACCCTAAATGTTCTCACCCTTTTGGCAATTTACAGAGTTTCTGTAGCTTAGAGTTCGAGGTTCTATAGCTTAGAGTTCTTTACAGACTAGACTCCTATGTCTCAGTCTGGACTCAGCCCTTGCCTTTCCCACAGTTCAGTTCCTCCGATTCTTCAGGTACTTTCAGCAGTTTTTCTTCTTGGGCAGGAAGACAATGGAGACACGTACTGTTTTCCTTACTCCCCAGCCTTAAATAGAATTTATGTAAAGTGGGATGCCAGTGGAAACATACTAGCAGGGTCCAAGGTGCACTTTTTACCAGGTGACATTATCACCTGACCTTGCAGTATCAAAGCAACCATGAAACCAAATTTATGACCACAGGAAGGAGCTCCCAGAAAATGGGGATCCACATCTTTGAAGACTCATTGTCTTTTTCCTAGTGGCCCATTAAGGCTGACTGCTTTCTGTCTGGTGGGCGACTCCAAATATAACCACAGTTATAATTGTTACATAGTCAATATTCCCAATATTAGAGACAGAAATGATATATGCATACAAATTGGATAATCACATTCAGTAAATTATAAACTTTTAAATGATACCTTACAAGATCCATCTTGAATAAAATATACCTCAGTTATGCCATATCCATATAATAAGCATATTTCCATAAAAAATATGGGGTGTAACGTTACTTTACCAGGGTGACCAGATTTTCACAATGACAAACCAGGACCAAGTCATTGTGGGATAGGGCAGGCTGGGGAAGGTTTTGTGGTGATCAGAGAGGGGTGCAGAGGAAGGCTTGGATTTAGGAAGAGATGAGAATGTTTCCACTTCAACCATGGAACTCCCCTCTGTCCTTTTCAGCATTACCCTGTGTTTTTGACTTCATATGCAGGAAGGACTGGCTTGAGGACCCCAGCAGAGGGATAGTCACTGAGTAGCCTTGTGGGAGAGAGTGAAGGGCATGTAGAGTGGTGTTGCTTTAGTCAGGCACACATCCACTCAGCTAGCCTGTATCCAGTTTCATTGCCTCAGCTGGCCAGACAAGAAGTCTTGAGGGATTTAAAAAATGCTGGGGGTTTTATAAAGCTAACAGGGAGTCCACAAAACAGGGATCTGCTCAGTGTTCAGGAGCCCATGGTTATCCAGTTTTGCTTTAGAACTCAGTATGGATCACTGGGAAGGTCCTCCTTCATACTATCATTTGTGTGAAAGTAGCGCCTGAAGGATCCAACTGAGATCAAGGCCCCACTGTGCTTGAAAGTGTACAAAACTGGGGTTAGGGACAGGTCCTGCCCCAAAGAGCTTATACCCTAGCTAAACAAGACAGAGAAAGTCAGTATTAGAATCCATATTTTACAGATGGGGAACTGAGGTACAGAGAGATAAGTAACTTGCCCAAGAAGTCCATAGGAGAGACAGGAATTAAATTGAAGTCTCCCAAGTCCCAGCACAATGCCTTAAACCACAAGACTATCTTTCCTCTGTCCTTTATATAATAACTGAATTTCATTCCAATTATCTTCCCATATAAAAAAATGACCTGAATGGACCTTGGGAGTTTGGGATGCACAAGGAATATTTGGCTTTTGTGCATTAAATCCAGCTACAATGTTACAATCTGCTGCAACAGCCAGACAGGGATTTTACATTTGTAAATGCCAAGGAGAGAATTTATTTTGAAAGGCAAAACATATTAAAAAGCAAAACAGCTTTGAGAACTGTTAGGCAAAGCTGTCATCGTTAAATTTTTGCAGGTACAATTTTTCCTCCTGTAGCATGATCAGAGAGCTAAGTACAGCAGTCAATATGTAGTAATCAACCTAATGATTGCCTAATAGCTAAATTAGGAGAGTGACTCTTAATCATGCAATATGATGCCAATAGTCTAGCAATGAAACCTAGACATGAAGCAAAACTCTTTGATTACACTTCACATTTTTAAAGACCTAATTAACTTTTATAAGACTTCTTGATTTTTTAAAATCTTAAGTAAATAGAGTATAATATGAAAACTATATAGAAAGCTGCAAGTGTATTTCTTAGTCACATCAATATGCTAACTCCTTTAGGAGCACAGGGGCACATACAAATATACAGATCTATTTCAACGATGGAATCCAGAAGCATTAGTATTGTTAAATATCTTTTACTATCTACTTTTTAATACTTTTTTATTAATTTTCCATATAAACCTAAAGCCCCTAAAAATATATTTCACTTAAATGGTCTTACAGAAATACAATCAATTAAGCACAATGAAATCTATTCCAGAACCATTTCACAATGAACACTAAATGAATTAGTCTCTTTGAAACTCAGAGAAAAGGTGTAAAGAAAATGAAAAAAAAAACAATCTAAAATATAGACAGTATAAAACACTAACAAAAAGACAAATGAACCAATGTAATATCTCCTGTGAGCACCAATATATTTGATTAGTTATGTACCAGATCCATTAGTCTTTTTGGAAAGAGATTCCATTAAAAGTACTGTGATTTTCAATCCTTTAGCTGTCAAAGTTCCTTAGTGAATTCAAAATAAGCAACAAAATCCCAGAAACCACTTTGTTCATTCCAGTCCATTTGACTTTTCCAGCTTCAGTAATTTCAACCCTGTTCAATCTGTCACAAAGCAAAGGAGCAGTAGTTTATTTAATAGTATATACCTCCTAGTGGTAAAGTACAATCTTTCAGTCTTTGCTCAGGCAAGATCTTTATAGACACCAATGGGAGTTTTCCCAGGGTAAGGATAACGGAAGAGATAAGGGATACTGATATAGGGTCTGATCCAATGCCCACTGAAGCCCATAGAAGTCTTTCTACTGACTTAAATGAGCATTGGATCCAGTTTACAGCTAAATTCCCTTTGCCTTATTCACAGAGTAGTCCTGTTGACCTCAAGGGAACTGACTGTGTGAATAAGGCCCCATTACTAATACAGTGGTCTAGGGAACACCCATGGAATTAAATAACTTTTCATAAAGAAAAGGACAGGGAGACATTTCACACAGTGATCCCGATCGAAACCTCTGTTGAACTGTGGTACAGGGGGCACAGGGTGTCCAGCAGGATTATGCACCGTACATTTTAAATCCTTTGCCAGCTACAATACAGCTTTTGACTTCCAGGACCCCCATGTGCCTAGGTAATGAAAACAAGATCTTCCAGCCCTACATTTAAGAAATAAGATAATGAATTGAAATTTTATCTTACATGAATTAATTTATATTAGGTCTCTTGCATGGAAGCTGACCCAGATGCTGTACATTTTTTAATTGATGGAAAAACCACATCAGCTCCCATTATGGAGGATCTATTTATCTGCCTTCCAATATTAAGTCAAACAGGGGTGGGGGAGAGTGGAAATAAATGAAAAGGTGTAGGAAGTGGTATTTCATTCTCCCAAACTACTTTATCCAGAATCTAACTGTATGTTTATGCCTAGTATTTAAATGTGATTACTGTGATGGATCATTGAATTACCGTCACAAATTCTTAGGGCACAAATTTTAGGGCCTGTCTTCTATTATTCTTGTTTAAAAAATTGGTGGGTGGGTGTGTGTCTCTCTCTCTCTCTCTTTTTTTTTTTAAAACAAAGGTGCAGGTCAAAATAGTGTTTTATAATATGCATCTAATATATTTTTCCTGGAAACCTGCCCAAAGTCATTTGAATAGCTGGCAAAATATGGAATCTGACAGTACAGGAACTGAGTGGACAGTTTGACATTCCTAGGGGGATCTATCTTTGGCAATAAATTTGGATTACATGTCTGTTATTTGAGTGTGTCAGAGTTGTGCCAAAAGCACTTTGGGATGTATAATAATAATAAATGAGTGTTGTTCCAAGTTAGCAGTGGAGTTCTAATAGAGGGTGTATACAATTTCATCGTAATCTCTTTACCATGTGACTGAATTTATGTCTCATAATAGATTAACCATATTCAATACTTGATCCCACAAGTTCAAATAAATATACACATAGAATCTAATTGAACAGCAGCGGAATGCCCAAATGACAGTGATTTCCTTTATTACAGAGCCAAATGAAAAGAAAATTTGATGATAATGGCCAAATTCACTTCCGATGTAAGTGGGCACAATTCCATTGCAATCAGTGGAGTTGAGCCTGCTTATCCCAGCTTGTCAGTTTGTCTCTAAGGGCTGCTCTTCACTATGGGGAGACTGACCCTGCTGCAATCGATTTAGTGAAGCCCACTAAATCAACAGCAGAGTGCTCTCGGGTCGAGCCCGGTAATCCAGCTCTCCAAGAAAAGTAAGGGAAGTCAAGTGGAGAGTGTCTCCCATCTACGTAGCACAGTGAAGACACCCTGGAAAGTCAACCTAAGCTACATCGACTCCAGCTGTATTATTCACATAGCTGGAATAGTGTAAGTTGGTTGATTTACCCCTGTAGTGAAGACAAACAACTAAGTCTTCACTTAATGGTGAGTACTAATGATCATTCCACATTCTACTTTATTTCAACTGTATCAGCCAATCTAAAAAGGTTTAGGTTTATTAATATTTATTTATATTTAAGTTCTTCAGACTGATGCAAAAATTTGCTTAGTCTTGCAAGGGCTCTGCCTATAATTTATAATATAGCACTCAGAATCTTTATAATGAATAGCTGCTGTGCGTATCTCAGAAATGGGAATCCAATGAATACATGGGTTATACCTGAAAACTATTGAAAAGCTTGCTAAGATGTGCAAATTTGCATGAACAACTTTAGCACCTCTGAATAATGAGAGTCTATGTGAAAACGTGTACAGCAATGGTCTCCAAGTGGCACCCCAGGACGGCGAAACCTGCCACAGGGCATTCTGGGGTGTTTTGGACCTTCTGTTTCTGGTTCCTGATGAAAATACTTTGCTCTCAGAAGCAATAAATAAATAAATAGAAACCAACCAATCAACAACCCAAAAACCAACAAAGCAAATGAAAAACAAACACTCCACAATCTCAGTTTCCAAGTTACCTGAATGTGAAACACCGTAAAAGATTTGCTTTGAGTTTTCAGGTCATGGTACAGATACATTTTACAGATACAGCTAAGCAAATAGGTTTGCTTAGCTGTAGAGTTTGCAAAACCTGGCACCTTCCTATTAAGAATTTCAGAGGAAGTATTTGGGTAACAATTCTTTTCATAGTCATTTTTTCCACTGCTCACTGTTTGCTTCATCTGCCTTGTCCATTCTCTAAGCTGACATGGAATACGTAGCAATTTAAACAAGCACAGGGCAACACAGTGAGGTGTTATAGGTTAAATGTTGCAGGCAATAGTAATTTTCAGGTTCAGTAATTCAATCATTTTTATAATATCTCCAGAATTTACTTTCTAAGAAGGGTCACTGAAAGGCAGTCTTAAATAGCTTCATCTGCATCTGTGACTAACACTAGCTCTACTGGCATTGCTGAAATTGTATGATTTGTGAATACCTACATTCACCCTGTGGCACAAACAGCCAGATGTGGCAAAATCCCATCATAGCATCCAGATATGAGGTCAATATTTCTGATAGACTATCTGCAGCTCTGTTTACAGCTTTAAAAGATTTGGCCAACATATTTAAACTTAGGTGTCTCAAGTTAGGCTACAAAATCCATATCTGAGCACCCACATAAAAGAAGTCTGTGTTTCAGGGAAGAAGAGCACCCTAAAAATAAGAAGAGCACCCTAAAAATGTGTTAGTATTGGGCTAGCACATCTTGCGGTGTCCTATAGTATAGACCATATCTAGTAATAGAGACGGAGATCTGCACATATTTGGCAAGGTGTATTTCTTTGTACATTTATTATATCAGGAGTGGTCCAATGAATGCTCCCTCTGATGTTTCTGAGAATACAATGTGACTAAGGTGATCAAGAATTGCCCATGATAGACAACTAGTCCATTTGTCCTTGGTCACTGTCATCCATATCTTTGTGCGCGCTATCTGTATTTTACCTCTTATTTTTAAAAAGCACCTCGATGCATCCTCTGTTTTTGCACCTTCATTTTTGCACCCACAAGTAGTCAAGAGAGAACTATAAAATAAGCCCACAAAATTGCCAAAACATCGTATTACCCTATTTGTGAGATGAATTACCCCAGAGAGTGGCAGGTAGGTAGAGATCTAAATGCTGAGACATGCCAGCAATTATTTCTGGGCACAAAATCATATGCGCTAATTTGGAAACAACTTTTCCAAATCAAGCCCTTTATATTTCATATTACTAATATTGTGCTAAATTATTATTTTTGGATGCGTTTACCTTTCACCCATTAGCATAAACAATTCAATTGTGGATACCACCTGATGCTGATTTAAAAACTGATTCATTTGATTCCAATATTGATTTCCCAGTGACTCTCACTGTTGAGGAATGGGTGGAAACATAAGCCCTTGCTAGTAAACCTGAAGCCTTTAAAGATTGCTTTAGTATGTTAATGACTTCTTAGTGTAATTTAATTCAAACACATGTAACTCTAAAAAATCTGATTTTCTTGATAACTAGAGCTGGATTATATACTTGACATTGCTTGATGCTGTTGATTTTGTGCATAGGGGCACCTTTTGTACCATCCTCTTAATATATATGAGACATTTCACTCGCTCAGTAAAAGTTTTTTGTTCTTTTATAAAGGCCAGTTAATGTAAATTGTAGATATCAATGACTGGGACATCTTCTTCAGTCTGACCCACATCCTAATATATTGCCAAAGAGCTCAGGACAGAGAAGACTGCAAAGAATGGGTTAGCAGGCTGCTCTAATTTGCACTGGTAACTATCACGGTTCAGGGCAACTATGCCTGTATTTCTTCTCCAGGGTCCAGCAAGGATTCCCACACTCAGGTTTCTGGTTCTCCAGTCATTACCTCTTTGGGGCACACACATACACACACCTGTCTCTCCTGACTGGGATATTTCCAGGCCGCACAGTTCCCTGCCTACCTGTGAATTCCCCAACAAAGTCAGACTGCCTCAGCGGGCTTGCTACACTTCTCACTTCAGAGGCTATAAACAGCACAATTGCCTAAGGGTATAAGTTACCACATAGTCCTTGCTAAGCAAGCACATTTATTTTTAAAGTGAAATCATTACAGAGAAAAACATATTAAAAGCAATACAAGAACCCTTCCCTGAGGATTGGGCAGTCCCCTGGGAGGGACAGAAGGTCCTGTCCATTTGCTGGATCAGAAAGCAGGCTCTGAGTCAATTTAGACTCAGGGCTTTTGGATAAATAACCTTCCTTTGTTTGCTGGTCTCTAGAGAATTCTGTTTGAATCATTTTATGCAAGTCTCACCAGGTGATAGCCTAATGAGTTCAACCTGAGTTCATTTGCCTAATTATCCCCTACCACGCACCCCCACTACTCTTAGTTCCTGGATGGTTGTGGTCCCCCTCCCTTATGGATGTGGAAGGAAAGGAGCCTTCTCTCTGTTTGGTATGCAACAAGTCAGAGACAGCTTTTTATTTCAAGCAATTGCAAGGGAAGGACACAGCTGACAGAGAATATCTCTGCCTCAGTTTCTTCAAAGTACAAGCAGTTTCATACAAGTATTTATACCCTTTTCATGGCATGCACTAAATAAAAATATCTACATTTTGTTTATGTCTTGCCTATTCCAATATTTTCTCACTTCTGTTCTCAAAACATTGACTATATATAATATATACAAGGCTAGGTTACATTGACTATTCATGCTGACTATTCTGCTGTTTTCCCCTTGCGTCTGACCTAAGCTTTGCTTCTACAAGTCCCGCGATATCAGGCTAGGACTTAACATGACAATTGCTCTGTTTCTTACAACTTAAAAATGGCTACACTTGAACCCTCTCTTTCTTTTTCTACTTCCACATGGAATGACATGCAATCTCTGGTTTGTCAAAGCATTAGCAACTCTTGGGAAAGAGGATGTAAGACAAGAAAGATAATTCACCTTTTCTTACATGAAGATTTCTATGCTGAATGGAACATTGAAAAAAATACCTGTTTGTGGAGGGCTGCTACTAGGCCTCTGTGCCACTTAAAGGGTTCAACAGAGGTTAAGTGATGCTTAGGGCTCATGCTGGCAGCTCTAAACAAGGATGTATATGTTCCATGCCTATCTCCAATGCACTATTTTGAATGTTGGCATTGTCAGAGATAAATCTATCTAATAAGTCTCGTGAATTAACTGGGGTGATGTTTTCTACTAGTCAGATACTGAATGAACTTGATAACTTTGGCCTCGGTTCAGTGAGCTACATAAGGACATGTAGAACTAAGCATAAGTGGTCTCAGTGATTTCAATGGGACTGCTCACATGCTTAAAAGTTAAGTACATGTGTAAGTGTTTTATAGAATCAGGTCCTTAGTGCATAGGGCTTTTTATCTGCTCTAACTTGATCCACCTCTTCAGCTCTTCTTTAATTGGGTGATTATACTTTGCTTTTTAAATCAATTTTTAATGTAACTTGATATGTGCCATTTAATGATCTGATATTGCCTTATGTGAAACAACCCCCCTTCCTTCTCTTTAGTTTCTTTTAGTAGATTTCTCTCTTATTTGCTTAATGTAATAGATGTGGTTAGCTCAGTATGTGTGGTATCTTGCATTTATTATAGGAAAGAGCTTAAATATTGCACAGTCCGCCTGATCCAATACCCACTGAAGTCAGTGAAAGACTTTGCACTGATTTGAATGTGTGCTCGATCCAGCCAACACTGAACTCAGCTAAATGCAAATCTTAGTTATTTAATGCAGCTAGTAAGCTTTAAAGCCCCATCATTGTATATTTTGTATATTTTGTATATTCACAAAAGTGATGACAGCAGCCCTCACTGAGTCATACATCAACTTGTGATATTTGACTCAGTCCAAAAAGCTGCAGAAAAAGTATGGGAAGTCATAGAATGATGAAGTATGGCATGGTTCATGATGGTGTGCACTTTGTATACTACTATTCACTTAACTGTGAAAATAACACTGATGTCAAGGTAAGGTTTTCGGGAGTTTTTGCTCATATGTGAAAAGAAAATCCTGGTTTGTGTCCCGTGGGTATTTGTCTAGTGTGGATTCAATCTGAAACCAAAATCAACTCCTTATTGTGTCTTTTTTCATTTTGACATACTACCTTTTCTTTTAGAGGCAGAATGACTATTTCTACCCCACCTCCTCTACCCCTCCAAACTCATGGGAGAAATTCAGCCTGGGCAGAAGGCCAACACAAAATGATCATTTATGAGAACTATGGGCAATGGACCAGATCCTCAGCTGGTGTAAAACAGCATAGCTCCACTGAAGTAATTGGTTTACACCCAGTGAGCCTCTAGCTCCATAACTTTAGAATGAACTGAACTTAAATTCCCAATAATCCTACAAAACATCAGAGTAAAACAAATTGACTCATACTTCAGTATTTTAGCTGTAGCCATGTTTTATTTTCTGTATGTTTTTAGACTGTTTAAATAACTAGGGAACCATATTAACATATGGAACTGTAATTTTGTTTTATTCATGTCAGTGTACTTTATCAGTGGAAGCTGACAGCTATGGCTTTTGAGCATGATGGTAATGCAATAATTAAATGTATATGAGAGCAAATGCGAAGTCTAAAAATGTACAGTATAACTATCTTCAGAGGTAATGTATATATTTCCAGAATAAAACAATTAGTGTTTATTTATGAATGATATGTCTTGAAGCTACAAGTTTATAATATTTCTGACTGGTTGCAAGAAAGTTTAATATTAGCCAGACAAGAAAAAGCTACTTTGTCTGCCCAAGTGATTATCACATAAAACCTAATCTGAAATAGCACCTGAATATAAAGAATATAAATCTGCCAGAGAGATATAAACAGTGTGTCCCAAAAGGCAAAACAACTTGTGCAATTGTCAGTCCAGACAGGAAAAGCTGTTCCAAGATTTGTTTTTCAGCACCAGATTATATAGCATGTCCAAACAGAGCAAATTAAATTATGCTGCATCTAAATTAGACCTCTTCCAATGGCAAGATTACTTTACATCAACAGAAACATTGATCTGAGTTAACAGCATCAACTAAATATGACAGCAGAACCTACTGGAGAATTTAGAAAGCCATTCATATAGCTAACCCCTTCCCCCCTATCCTTGAAGTAAACACATGTAACTGATGGCTATTGAGTTAGAAGGACAGTGACAAATCTCACTGCTCCTGTAATGTTCATCTATTAAGAAATTCATAATGATATCTGGTAACTATGTTCATATGTTATGAAAAGTAGTTTTTTACAGTCTACAGCTCAGTTCATCTGTTCTTGACAAGCCATTACTGTATCTACTATGTTTATTATAGCATTTATTTACTGTAAACCTGGACAGAACCTTATCATCTAAAAACATCCAAAAATGTTCAGTTTAGTAAATCCTAACACACAAAGGTTGATTCACTGTTTATTGATTTGTTATCCATTAAAAGTGATAAACAAAGGAAAATATTTAAAAAGGGGTGTGTTCTGTTGTGCTTATTTTACTATGTACAAAGAGGGTCCAAAAGGTTTAAGTATGCCTGTTTTTTAAATCATAGAATACATTGCCTTGTTCTTGGTTTAACTAGAGGTCTCCTCGTAAGAGGAAAGAACCACAATGAACGTTTTTCAGCCTTTTGCTGAAGGGTGCAGAGTGGGTGATTTGAATCTTTACAAATGAGAACCTTGTTTTTAAGGCATTTGAGTTAAAGGCATTACATTTAACACCTCTACCTCTCTCAATTGCTCAGATTTGCGTCCCTTGTTAGATGCAATTCCATAATGTTACTAGTTCTCCGGTCATCCACTGAGACTCCAAGGGAGACATGGGTAGGCAATTCCTGAACTTCTAAGGGAAAGGAACAAGCAGGGGGGGAAAAAAGAAAAAATATTTAATGAGCTCCCCATGCGTCCTTTCAAGACTTCTTTATCTATATATATAAAAGTCAAATGGTGTATGCGTGCGTGTATGTATGTGCACTTACTCCTTCCACACCGTTTGAGTAGAGACTTGAAATTTGGTACAGTTAGAGGTCTTAGGGTCCTAATCAGGGTAAGAATTGAATTTTTTTAAAATCTCACCTCTTACACCCCACAGGGGTGAAATTCTTTAAGGCTCATTAACATCAACTACACAGCTCACATATCATCTGGGCAGCAGGTTGGCACATGCTGTTGTCTGTGACATAGTTATGATGTAATAATACAGATAATCAGAGAGCTTAGTGTTGTGTAGGGCAAACATAATTAAATACACTTTTTTTTTCTTAAAAAGGACCCTATTCGTTATGCCGCGTAAAAAGTGAAAATGTATCAGAGAAACCACATCTAAATGCAAGAGAATGAAATTAATTAGATAAAATGAGACTTATGAACAAAATATGTATTAAGAAAAAACATTGTAGTCTTTTTACATCCCAGTTTCCAATTACAAATACCCCAAGCAACGTCGGGTATTTCTGCTAGTATATAATATATATTATGTTATATGATTATGACATAATTATAATGCATTTTGTACATGATGGGTCATGTAAGGTGTCATTTGGAAAAGTTATGATTTGCTGAATATGATTATCCTATTTGTATGCATTTATCATTTTTGTATCTGATGTTATTAATATTGCCTATGTATCTGTATTTCAAATGTAGTTACACTGGGTGACACTCACTAGGCAAGATGCTTCCAGTATAGTAGCTGGTTATGAAGGGCCTATTAAAGGTAATGGGCCATGAGAAAAAACAATAGGCCTTAGGAGAAGCTTGTCCCCCACTTGGTGAGCCTTCCTAAGAATGCCCAAGACAGTCTGTAAGTATTGGCTGATATGACTCAGCAAGGCATGACCAGACCACATGACACTGATCTCCATTTTGGGTACCTGTATTTTTCCACAAACTGGGCTGGGAACTGATTTGAGAACAAAGGGTCCCCATCCTATGTGAAAGCTATATAAAGTGGGGTGTAACTGTGACATCATCAAGGGGCTCGCTTTCCATACAAGAGAACTCCTGGAAACACCTGAGGAACAAAGACTAGACTGGGGGAAGTGCTGGTCCCAGGCTAAAAGAATTCATGGAAACCATGTGAACTGCTTATGTCATCAGCTAGGATAAGAGTTTGCTAATTCATATCCAATCTATCTAGTATTTCAGGCTTACTTTGTGGTTTTGTTTATTTGCTAGGTAATCTGTTTTGATCTGATTGCTATCATTTGTAATTACTTAAAATCTATCTTTTTGTAGTTAATACATTTGTTTTATGTTGTTATCTAAACCAGTGTGCCTTTGACTGAAGTGTCTGGGGAAAATCTCAGCCTGGTTTAACACAAGCATATTGTGCTTATTTCTCTCCACATTAAGGGGAGGTGAATTGGGTAATAAATTCATACTGGTCTTGGTCAATCAGGGCAGGACAGTACAGCTCTGGGCTCCTAGGCAGGGGGTTATTTTGGCTGTAGCCTCTCTATTGCTGGTTCATATAGTGGCCGGTCCACTTGCACGTAACTGCAGCTGGGTGTGTTCCTGCTTTTCACAGAACAGTGAAGGAGCCCAGGCTGGTGAGTCAGAGGACTCAGTGGTACCCAAGTTCAAGATGGCAGCCCGGGGGGGACCCCATCACACAGACCTTAGATGCATCCCATAGGAAAAGTGTAGTAGATTTTTGGGCCCTACTGTGAAACTATCTTTTAAGCTTGCATATGTCAGAATTACTTCATTTTCTTAAATGCACAACACTGAAATCCACATTCTTGGTGCTTTCCCCTAGCTTAATTATGTTTCAGTTCTGATCAATAACTTTGCAATCAATGTAATTAAAAATAAAATAAGATTTTTTTGGATGGGAGGGAAGATTTTAAATAATCATGGCCAGTCCCTCAGCTAGTGTAAATCGATATTGTTCAGTTGAAGACAATGCTGTTATGCCAATTTACACCAGGTGGCCCAGGGTAGCTAATGAACAAATTCAAACCCATGATAAATTTGCATGCGCTTTTGATTTTAAGTGATATTTGCCCTTCATGCCCTAATTGCAGATATATCAATTAATTTAAAATGAGCAAAAAACTGCTCAATGTAAAGGACCTATGTGCTATGGCTGTCCAGTCATAAACAACACCATGATGGTACTAGCAAAACCAGGGCTTCATTCTCCACATTGTCAAATCTGAGTCAATCTTTAAGCAGAAAGGCACATTTTAAATTTACAGAAAGATTTGACACAGGTCATGAAAGTACTCGAAGCGCACACAATGATGTGGGACTGGAAATCCTCTATATTCTGGAGTATAGTCAGGATAGTTTTCCTAGTAGCCAAAGAATCTGAGAACCATTTTCAGAGGCTCAAGCCTCTTCTGTTCTCAATCAGAGGAAAAGGAGAGGTGGTGCGAGGAAAGTAGTTATAAGACCCAAGACAGCAAATCACTGCTTTTAATGAAAAAAAGTAGATAAGTCCCATTTGGATGACTGACATGGAGCCCACAGAGATACCAGTTCTTGATGCTGATCTTATTTGGGTATTGTAACCTTGTTGAAAAAAAACTCTCCTGTACTTGATTGTGTTCCTGAATGACTAATCACCCTGAAATCACTACAGTGAGCCTCAGAGACATTAGCTGCTGCAGTTGGAAAGATTAATCTTGAACTGTCTTCCCTCTACATAGAGCTGTTCTTCAAGAAAGCACAAAATCTACACAGAACATACAATCCAAGGCTATTCTATGCCTTAAATTAGTAAACAAGCCAGCAATCATTGAAAATACATTTTTCTTTGGGTAATGGACACACCACACATAGGAAGTTTTTGTTCACTTTTTTTGGTGCAGTGCCAGAGGTGCATTGTATTAAATGGAATTATGTCCCATCAGGCATGATATGAGAGTAAGTGACACAATATAACCCAATACAATAAGAGGAAATGTGCGGATGTTTTCTTTTAAATAAATGTAATTTTTGTTACATAGTTCCTATTCTTAGTACGAGTCTTCTTTAAGGGTCACAGATAAGAGGAGGTGAAGTGCACAAAGAGAATTGCTAATTATTATTAAATATTTATATTTCAGTAATGCCTAGAAGATTTTGATCATGTCAGGGCCCCATTGCATTGGGTGTTGTACAAACATGTAGTAAAAGATCATCCCAAATAAAAATGCAAAAATGGGAGAAACACAAATGGACTGGGGCGGGGGGGGGGGGGGGGAGGGAGAGAGAACAGGGTAACATTAGAAAGTATTTTTTGCATAGATTAGCTACGAGCACATTTACAATTCCCTCAGTGCTGTAAAATACATCCTAGAGAGCAAATACTAAAGCAGGTTGAAAAATGAAAACAAAACTAAAAAATGTGTGAAAAATTTCAATGGTGCTCCAATTTCTCTGTGTCTGAAATTGAACCATTTGCCTTTTTGCATGTGTGTGTGTGTGTGGGGGGGGGGGTGTCTATTGAAAGAATTAAAGTTTTCATTGTTTACTCCAGGACTCCAGGAAGCAGCGTGGGCCGAGGGATGTGCTGGCCAATGCTTCCTTCTAATCATCAATTTAGCTGTTTATCTGGGACCATCAGCACAGTATCAATTCATAAAATGTGAGGAATGGTACTGTGTGAAAAGAGAAAATGTATCCATGGTATTGGCAAGAGAACTCAACCAGACTTAGGACTGAAGCTTTTTGGAGTGGGGACTTCCTTTTTGTGCTGTGTTCTTACAGCACCTAGCTGACTGAGGTCCTGGTCTGTGGGCTGGTCTTCACTGGGGGCGGGGTAGGAGAATCGACTGAAGATACGCAACTTCAGCTACGTTAATAACATAGCTGAAGTCGGCATATCTTCAGCCGACTTACCTGCCATCCTCATGGCGGCGGTAGTCAGCAGCACACTCCCCCGTTGACTCCAGCTTGCGCCTTGCATCAAGCTGGAATTACAGGAGTCGACGGGGGTGCCGCTGGTGATCAATTTATCACGTCTTAACGAGACGCGAGAAATCGATCGCTACCTGCTGATCCGGCAGGTAGTGAAGACCTACCCTATGACTAGAGCTCCTATGATAATGCAAATAAACAACAGTAATAGTGATTTATTATTTAGAACCACTGTCACTAGAAAAGATCTGTAAAATTCCTGCTGACACCTACAAGCAAGAAAAGAAAGAGAATTCTTCACTAAGATAAGTTAAAATGAACAATAATGGATGTTGTAAATTTTGGGCCCAATAAATCAAAGCCTGAGATGGTTGGTACAAAAAAGAAAATCAGGTGAAAAGTCAGGCTTGGTAAAAACACTGAAGAATTAAGATGGTTCATTTGGGGTTGTATTTCTGGAAATGTAAATTCTTGGAAAAAGCAAAAGCAAATTAAAGTATACTGAATCCAGGGCCGGCGACAGGGGGGTACTACGGGTACAGCTGTACCGGGCCCCCCGAATTTAGGGGGGCCCCGGTACACCGCTGTACCCGTTGTGTCCCCCCTTGTTGCCGGACCTGGAGAGCGGGGAAGGGGCGGGGAGGCGGCGCGGCTCTCCCCCGGACACGCGAGCCTGGCTCCAGCAGGAGCTGTGAGCCCGGCCGGCAGCAGCAGCGCTGTGGGGGGGGGGGGGGGGAAGGGCGGCTCACGCAGCTCTCGCTGCCCGGGGGAGGGGGGGGAGCGCCGGCTGGGCTGGGGGGGGCCGGCTGGGCTGGGGGGGGGCATCCGCTTTCGGCTGGGCTGGGGGGGGGGGCCCGGCTGGCCTGGGGGGGGGCCCAAACTATCAAAGTAGGGGGCCCCAAATTTCTGTCGCCAGCCCTGACTGAATCATAAGGTGCAACCTTGTGTGTTACGGGGAATGGGGGCTGCTTCTGGAAAACAGGTGCTGCATAATATGTTGATTTATCAAGAGGAGAATTACACCAAACATTCTTCTGCACGGTCTACAAGGATATTTAACAAAAAAAGAGTACTCTGAGGAACTCATTAGGATAAAGCATGGTCCCTTAACAGCCCTGACCTCTATCCCACTGAGAAAAGAAGGGGTAAAGACAAGTTTAAACAACCACTAAAGGTAGTCTGTGGTGTGAAACACTGTATACCATCTGTTGGTCATGGAAACTCACCCTAAAGAGTCTCTGCATACATATATGGCCTTTCTGATGTCATTCCCAAAGGGGCAGAGTCAGATCAACTGGACAGAAGGCGTTATCCAGCTTCTATGTAACTTATCTTCTAGATTCCAGCTGTGCTCCTTGGCCATGAAACTAGATCAGACCACAGAGCTTCAGGTAGCTTTCTGCATTGTGGGGCTAGGATGTGGCCCATAACTGCCACACGGTGAATGATTTGAATTGGTAGATTTGGTAAGTACTGTACCATGTTGTTAACTAGTCAATGCATCCATTTTAGGGGTTTCTACAGAGCTCACCACCCTAGCATCCAATGATGCTTAAAGAAAAAATCAACTATTTAGTAGTAACCAGAAGAAAAATACAAACTATTTTGTAAAGTGCGAATATACCCTAATTTCTTATACTCTACAGACAGACAGCTGCTCTAAACTAATGGATGTTATTTATAATGTAAGATTGGTTGAAAATGTAACAGATCATATAACAGCAAATGAAGTAATACATTTTCATCAACTTTTGAAATGAGTCATTTATCGTCTGGGCTATATACTGAATCATGACACCAAACTATAAGTTTTCTCTCTTTTACTGTCAAACTAAATCTCAGTCAAGCCCCAAATTACTGGGAATCCAAGTGAGGAATGTGTTTTTCTTGTGAATGAAAATGTAAGGGAGGCTGGCTTGCTGGCTTTGCCCTAAATGGTTTTAATCTTTTGGAGGCACGGCTTAAATGAAAACGTATGGCAGTGTCATCTTAAAACAGTAAAGCGCAGACCCATAAACAACACCATTGACTCAGAGTGTTACCAGTAAACTGAGAGTGTTCTGTTTGTTACGACTTTATTTACCCACTTTACCTCTCCACATAAAACATTAACATTCTCTAGGCATCTTTAGCCCTCTGGGCTCTTTTAGTTAAGTGTATGCATTTATTTTTATTGCCCTCTTCTAAGTACAATCAACCTTCCTGCACAACACAGTTAAAACCCAGGCCTGTGTTAACCCTTAGTAAACTATCTCTAATCTTCAGGTGCATGCTGGCCTGACTAGTAGATGGAACCTGTTGGGGGATGGGAGGCAGTGCCCTGTAGTGCAGGGTTTTCTGGCTTCTATAAGAGATTCTTGCCTGGAAAGAGTTCCTCACATCCTTTCTGGAGGCTTGCACTCTTCGTGTTATACTCACACTATGTCCTAGGTTCCCATCATCCATTTTTGACACCTCCCCTATGGTCCTGAGTACCATGCCCACCTTATTTTCTCTGACCTGTCAGGACAAACAAACGGAGTACCAATCCATCTTTTCAGTGTGGGCCAGACTGGGCTTGCTTATAGCCTGCCCTTCTAATGCATCTGTGTTAAAATCCATGGTTGTATTTATATATGAGATTTCTGATTGATTTTTTAAAACAAATATATCAATGTTTATATCGAGAGTGAAAGACTATCATCTATCGAACACACGCTGAGCAACCTTACAACAACAAACTGGTTTGTGCTTATTTTGAGAGGGGAGGGGGAAAATGAACTTAATGAAACAGATTTAAATTCTCATTTCAAGCATCCAAGGCCTTATACAGTTCAGTAAGACTCAATGACTTTTAAAGAGATGAAAAATTACTGTGAAGTTTATGATCCTTGACCAATGTTTAGCAGAAAGGCAATTCTTATCAAATGAATATTTCTATAAGTAAACTATTTTTCCAACTATTTGTATAGCTGGTGTTGAGTTTGAATTTTACCCTGGCTTTGTGGCTCTGTCTGAACTTTTAACCAAGGCTCTGACCTGCAGGCAGCCCCTGACCCCTTCCCCACCTTTGCAGCCATGTTTCCTTTGTCTCTCCGATCAGCATTTCTTGTGCAACTGTAACACTGGTTTTAACTGGATTCACCCAGCAGAATTCTGATTGATTATGCATGAACATTATGACCCGTTAATCACTTTGTTTACAAGGGTCTATATATATCGAATTTGACCCCTAATAAAGTTGCCACACTTACTCTGAAGCTTTTGAGCTAAGAATAGTGTGTGCCCGTTGATCAATGAATTCGGGTCTGTTTTACTTGGTCTCTGACAGCTTGTGAGCCCTATATACCAACTCCGCACTTCGCAGGTGCTGGACGGTGAGTAAGGACTTGCTATTTTTACCTAACACTGGTACATAACCAGATCTGGCAGATATCTGTACATATGTACCAGGGATGTACTAAAGTGCTCCTTAATGTCTGTAAAATAATCTATGTATTTTAATGGAGGTACAGATTTTCCAAAGAGCTCAGGGTCAGACTTTTGGGACTCAGTCCTTATGAAAATCTGGCCTGCCATAATATTAATTAGTGTGTCATGTGAGCACCATCATATATTACCACTAGTCAAGCTGTTCATCCATCCTTCACACATATAGTTTAGAAGTACATTATTTGGCCTTTGTTGATTCTTAAATGGCTAAATAATGTTAGGGTTGGTGTTACTTCTTTCCCCTACTGAATCACATTCCACATTCTATTTTTAAATACTTTCTTGTTTTATTTTTTCTTGCCATAAGTGTATTTACCATTAATAATTTCAAGAGAGATTTTCTTATCATGGGGTAGTGTCCTTGCATGTACTTAACACTGTAAATTTTACTCCTTACATGAGGGTAATTTCTGTTATCCTTACTCACACTAAGTAGTACCTTTCTTTAGAAGTAACCTCATTGAAACTTATGGGACTTCTCATGGAGTAAGATACTCCACCCCATGACTAGCAATGGCAGAAGCTGGCCATGAATATTTTATTTTGACATCCCTCATCTAAAAGCACGCAGATTACATTTGTTTAGTTATCTAATAGCTATAGAGGCATATGCAACAGGATCTAGAGACCAAAGTACTTTATAATACTTGATTTGATAGTTTCCATTTGTGAATACTTATTTCTAAAGTGATAACAAGTAAACCACCTACTTGATCCTTCTTCTGCCAGTGACAGCAGATGTGAAGCCCATTCTCTTGTTAATTTATTTCTTTTTCACCTCCTCTAGCTTCAGCAGAAACCGATGTCACCTGTGATCTATCTCTTTTATAAGCTCTTATGACAGCCTGTTTTGCATTATCCTTACATATAAGATGAATCAATCATGAATGATAGTGGTGTCGCTGTCTCTGCGTTTCACAACATCCAATCCAATATCAAGAACATTCGCTTATTTTTTTTAAAAAAATCTATACACTTAAGAGTGGCAACATAATTACAAACTTCTTAGCTCTACCTTTGATTGCTGTGTAAGCATTTGGGGCAAGATCCTGATTTCACAGAAGTCATAGTCATCTGTCTTGGATGACTTAGACACAGCAAATCCTCCACTTTGTCAGGGGATTAAACTAGATGACCCTTGTGGTCTCTTATGATTCTAAATCAATGTCAAAGCTCCTGTTGAATAAAATGAAAGCAGAATTGGGTCCTTTGTTATTTAGCAAGAAACAAGAACTCAGACCTAAGACATATTTATGGACTACAGTGATTACACAAAATATTTGAGCAAGGCTTTGCAATGAAATAACCGAGACCCAGTTTGGTATACAAAGCAACAAAGCCTCACAGACTACTAGCAAGTCAACACCTTGCTAGGTTATGCATTTAGTCTGAGATTATGTAAAGTGGCTTTAATTAGTGATCTCAGTATAAGAGAGGCCAAATACCCTATAATTTTCAATTTTATCTGTAACTCTGCAAGTGCTGCTTCATGCAGAGCAGGTGGAAGAAAAGCTATTTCGAGACTTACTGTGTTGCGGGGGGGGGGGGGGGATGTATCTGAAATAAAATGCTAGATTCTGTATGGTGCAGAGACCAATAGGTCAGATTCCATACTTAGCGCAAATCTGCTGGCTGTGTCGGCCTGATTCTGATAATATTTATATCAGTTCAACAGCCATGCAATATCACAGGATGCACTCCCCCAGGCTCAAGAGTAGAGATTTACTTTGTATTTAATTTGTATCTGCATCCAATCTGCAAACATGGTCCACAGATATCTGCATCCACTAGGGTGACTAGATGTCCTGATTTTAAAGGGACAGTCCTGATTTTTGGGTCTTTCTTATATAGGCTCCAATTCTCCAATTCCTCCCTCTCACACACCCTGTTACGATTTTTCACACTTGCTGTCTGGTTACCCTAGCATCCACTCATGTGGATATCTGCAGGTTTGCGGGGCTCTCCTCATGAGTTCTCCTTCCTAGCCTCAAAAGAAAAGATCATCTCATTCTGATCACCACCCAGGCTGAGAAGAACAGCCTCTTCCCCATTCAAGTTCAGGGGTGCCTCCTTTTCCTACCTGGTATATATTAGACTTTCCCAGTGAGCTCCAGCTGACTTGACTCCTAGGCCCTTAACCCTTTTTGCCTGAGCCCTAAATCCTGCAATAAGGAAAGAGGAGAGAGGGATTTTGCACCCTTCTCATGTGGCTCCAGTCCCACTGTCCAGAGGTCTTGATACTTAGATAGGAACATACCCTGTTACAGATGGATTTTCTAAACAGTATTCACACAATCGTGAGTTTAATTTCAGCATGCCCTTACCTTACTGCACATTCTAATCTGATGTGTGAGCACCAAAAAAGCCACCTAAGACCCACTGGGTGCTGAAATTAGGCATCCATTACACACACAGTTGCAATAATGGCATATGCACATTAGACCCACAACTGCGTGTGCATTTCCACATGGGAAGTTTAGAAAAATCAGACCCTGAGTGTTTTCTGTAAGGTCATTGCTATTGTGAAGTGGGCTCAGAATAATAAAGCTTCAAAGGTTCCCATAACAAGTCAAAAGGATAAACAGTGGAACTTGTCCTGCTCTAAGAAAAATGAAAGAACAATGACCCTGTAATGGCCCCTTTCATCCTTATCTCTTCCAAACTGTGGAATGTTATTTCTGGCATAGATATTCTTGGTCAAGTATGAAAAATCATTGATTGGGTAAAGTGCTTGATTTAGCCCATTTTTATTCTATTATAGAATGACAGAGAGAAGTTTTAGACAATAATAAAATCAATATGGGGGAAAAGTAGAACTTGGCACAGTGGCTATCACTTGGAATGAAAATGATATATTGGCAGGGTTGAATTTTGAGGTGAGAATTAATAAAAAAGGGAAGACAGACTACAAGGAGCTTCTAAAGCTTTTGGGATTCACAGCCTGCAATCTTCATAATCAAATCATTATAAATAATATTATCTTAGATTTAAAAAGCACTTTCAGCCGGGAGACTCCCCAGGTTTCTTTACATGCACTAACGGAGAGAATTAGATATAGCCCCACAAATATCCTTTATGACATCAGGTAAACCTGAGTCTGTGGGTCCTTGTGTGAAGGTGCAAAAATGGGAAGCGCCATCTCTGCTGTGTGCTCCCTTCTACAAGGGCTCAGGCTCCTTGAGACATGAGGGGTGGGGAGGCTGGCCGGTCTCCATTAGATCTTTCCCTTCCAAAATCAATGGACTGTTTCCCTTCATCCCCATGCTATGGAAGAGTCATGGGCTTGGAGAATCCCGACAGCAGAGCTGCCACAGAAGAGATGGGGAAGAGGAAATGACAGCGTGTTAGGAGCTTTCCTTTATCCACAGAAAACTAATAGTCTGTTAGATGCCATAAATTATAAAGAAAGGTACAGAGCATATGCATCTGACCAGCTCAGGCCAAACTTCTGGCCACAAACCTAGGATGACAATGATCCCTCCTACTTCTATAGCTATTATTTTTTTATGTTGTACAGTAGCCAAAAGCTCGCCATGATCAGGGCCCCATTGTGCTATTCTCTGTACATACCCAGAGGTAGATGTGTTCCCTGCCCCACACAGCTTACCATCTAATTTGCAATGAAATGATCCTAACAAATAGTAGTATCAGAGTGAGAAAGGAGAGTGATGGAAGCAGTAACAACACCGGCAAATGCATAGCCTACTGCATGGGTCCTCAGTCATTGGAGAGTTTTTACTGAATAAACAATGTCAGCTACCCTGATTGCTGATCAACCTAGACATGGTGGTTTGATGGATTTCTCTTAGGCATCACAGTCTGCATGTTTCTTGAGGAGGGATTTGGAAGAGGAGAGCGCAGTGGCCTTACAGATCAGCTAAGACAGGGAATTCCATTTGGAAGGGGCACCGTGCCAGAAATCAGCTTACCGGCATGCCCCTTGTACTGAAGTTCAAGGGGAAGATTAGAAGTTAAATATGACATTTACCATTTAGCACCTGGTTTTCTGGAAAGCAATTTGCCTACATAGGGGAAAGGAATATTTGTTTCTCATGTTTCTGTTGATGAAAGTTATCACAGAGTTATACTGTGCAACTTTGTGCTGTGGTTGGGATGGAGCACATTGGTACCCATGGTGTGCTGGGTGGGGGTGGGGTCACACTGCCTCCTCCTATCTAATTTGCACCGCACTGGCGTTGAAAGCAGAATCACACCATCCACATGCTCCAGAGCACAGGGAATACGATTGTTCTGCTGCATAAATAGGGGGAGGTTTCTCACTCTTCCCCTATCCTTTGTGCAGCCAAGCAAGGGCCATCACAGCTTGGCCAAGAACTTTGCCAAATGTCAAGTTAATCTGAAAGAGTCAACAATAACTCATTCTTCCTGTGATCAAAACTTCCACAGGGAGATGGATAAGGAAAGATGAGTGTTATTGTAAACTATGGGAGATTAATCTCCTGTTTATTCCAGGATAACTGATAGCCTGAGTCAAGTTAGAGATAGATAAATGAGTTTTCTATCTTTGCTTAATATTGCAGTAAGTTTCTTCTTCATCAAGACAGGATTGCAGTTCAAAGGGGAATGAAGCCTAAATCTTAACTCAGAGAAGGGGAAATAGTAATATTACAGGAAAGAGCGGGGAACCCAAATTTTCCACGCAAGTTGAAGAGGTGGGGAATGTTTTAAGTAAACACCCATTTATGCAGGAAATCCCTCCATACTGGTACTAGTTTTAAAATAGATTAATTGAGCCAGAGATTTTTAAGTCCAGAGTGACCATTATATCATTTAGTCTGATTTCCTGTATAATCTCTTACATAGAATTTCACATCTAGTTTCTCCTGCATGCGCCCAATAACTTGTGTTTGACTAAAGCATGTCTTCCAGAAGAGCATCCAATTTCGTTACTGGTTGTTAACAAAAACAGTTATAGATGAGGATTCATTACACCTGCTCTAGCTCTTGTATCTTTCTCCTGTAATAGACAGAGACCATAAATGGCCTTCTAGGAGATGGAGAATTCCCCAGAGGCTGGCACCGCTTTAGATAGTCATCGGTGGACCTACACTGGCCACCCTGCAAGTCCAATTTAAGAGACATGCTTTTAGCTCATGCTGCTTTGGTCTTTCTGGCTTGCACTGCAGGCCTCAGGCAGCTGCAGCAAGGCTGCAATAACTTATGCAACCCTGGAAGCTGCTCTAAGTTACATCAGATGCTGAAATGGTCCATAATTACAAGACCATGCTCCCTCCTTCGGGGCTGCATCTCAAAGAGGTGAACATGCCTGTCATAAGTATAAAGTAGCTTAGAATTACTGTTTTACCTGTAAAGGGTTAACCTGAAAGTAACCTGAGAGGAGATGCTAATCAACCTCGAAGAAAAAAAAAGTTTTTAGTTTCGGTTTTAGCTCTCGCTCTCACTGTTCGCCCGGCTATGGGAGGAACCACACTTATATCTGTACTCTACTTATCTATAATCTTCTAACAAGTCAAGTTCAGTAGTAAGTAAATTATATGCTTAAACTGTATCACTTAATAATTGATCCACGGTGTTCTTATACTGTTAAGCTTTAGCAGAGGAAAAAATTCCCAGGAAGGGATCAGTGAGGCTTTGTAATGCAAGGGGTTTTTCTATGGATTTCTGTACAAGGGAGTTATGCTTCTTTTTCTTTAATTAAACTCTTCTTTTAAAACTCTAACTGTTTGTTTCCATTGGATAGATCCTGGTTTGAATCGGGGACATCTCACAAAAAGTGAGGGTTTTGGTCTTTGTTTCTCAAGTCTCTCCCAGGTAAAGGGAGAAAAATTGGGGGCCATTTAAAGGGGGGTTCCAATTTACTCTAACCCATGGTTTGGGGGGCTTAAATAGGTGGTGGCAGTGATTCCAAGCCCAAACATAAAAGAGGTTTGTGTTCTGGGGAAAAAGTTTTAACCTAAGCTGGTAAGATAAGATTGGGGGGTTATTTCTGTTTTCATGCGGGTCCCCACATCTTTACGCTAAAGTTCAGAGTGGGGAGGCAAACCTTAACAGTGCCTCACTTCGTTTGCCCTCACTCTTCTATCCAAAACCTTCACTGACTGAAAGACATTGTTTTCATCACTAAAAATCAGTCTACATTGTGTCATGTAGGCACAGCCTTGCACCATGGGAGGGATAGAAATGCAGTAGCTCAGCTCGAGCCTGTATTTCAAGGTAGGTCTAGGTGCAATTAGACACCTGTGGCTGGGCCATGACAGCTGATTCAGGCTAATGGGCTTGGGCTAAGGGGCCATTTGATTGCAATGTAGACATTCACTCTCCCACCTCACAAGGACCTAGAGCCCGGGGTACAGCCAAAGCCCAAAATTCGACACCACAAACAGCCCATTAGCTCAAACCGTGAGAGCCCAAGTCAGCACTGTAGACATACCCTCAATCCCTTCTCACTCTCCCCTGTTAGCAGTCCCTGGTGCAACCATGCTATTCCACAAACGGCTTACAATGAGATGCCACAGCTCAACCATCTATGCAAATAATTTGGATGGGGTCATTCCACCCTCTCCCTTCCCCCATCAGCCCTATTTGGGTTGGTCTCCCCACTTTGGGATGACAAGACTGCATTCATTGGCCTTCCCCAGGAGGAGGGACCACAAATGCCCCTCCCCAATCTTTTTTTTTTAAGCCAGGCAGGCAGGAGTCAGTTCCATGTGCCCTTCCCACTGCACACCCATACAAAGGCCAAGATGATCCACCTCTTTGTGACAGAGACAAGGGGCAAGTCAAGCTCCCATTGAAATCAATGAGCAGGATCAAGCCACTAATCTGGGTAAACAAAATGCAAAACATTTGTTTGTGGATTGGCTTTAACAATGAATAATTACTCTGATGTGCACACAAATGTGATGCAATCAAGGCAATAAATTCAAAACAAAATAAAAGAGAAAATTCAAAGGGATATTTTACAACTAGGCTCCATTACCATCTATCCTAAGCAGATTAAATAGTAATTGCTGTGTCAAGAAAAAAATATAGCGGGCTTTGTAGAATGAAAGATCACTGTAGGCTCCCATTTTATTACATGGCCTGGTACTGGCTGGATAGCAGTGATGGGATTTTTCCACCACTGCACATTCAATTATTTTTTCAATATCAAAAACTTTTTCCTGGAAATATTCTTCTGAGTGATGCTATCAGGCTCTCTCTACACATTTCCTAAAGTTAGCTTTAGTCTTTCCATTATTTTTCATTTTAGATCTCTCTCTCTCTCTCATATATATATCTATATATCTATATATCTTGAAATAAGGATTGACTCTGCTAACTTCTGACCTCTCTCAGGTTTTAGTGTGTGAGTGTATGTAGTTTTCTAATATGCTTTAACATACAATACTGTGACAGACCGCTCTCTCACCCCTCCTCAGGAACAGGCAGGAAACCCTTCTTTGCTCCAAACAGTGCTCTTTAATTCACAGTGCAGGCCCCACCACCAATATATACAGCTTTGTACAATTCAGTCTTCAACTCTATATAGTTCAGCCCTACAGCTCTGCATACAACTCTACACTTCACAGCTCTATAGCTTACAGCTCTACAGACTCTATATAGTCCAGTTTACAACTCCAAACACACAGCTCTGAATGGCTCAAACCACCACCTCACTCTATACCATCCCCACCACACTGGGCTTGCTTCCTGGCAGGCCTTTTATCCCCCTGAGGAGGCTGCCAGGTGTCACTCATCAAGCCTGAGCCCTCTGCAGCCCAGGTGGCTAATTAGCCTTCTCTGCAAGGGAGGTTTGCAGGCTTCTGCTCCCTCTTAAAGGGCCCGCAGGGCTGGCTCAGACACTCCTGGCCAGCACCCTGCCACAATACTTTCTATTATCCATGAACATTGGGCTCCGATATACAGTAATATAGAGTAAGTTGCTCAAGGTCTTAGAAATTATATTCCCCATATGTTTATTTTGTCTAGAATTTCCAGAGGCCTATAGGCGTTAGGCACCCAAATCCCATTGGAATTCAATGGAAGGTGATTAAATTCTTAAGGCACCTTTGTCAATCATTGTCTTAATATTTTATTTGACTGATATATTGAATACAAGACTGATGAAGGACAACAGCTGACGTTAGTGACCAGCACTAGATTCATTTTCTATAAGAAAAAGATGTTGGATGCAGTTATTATAGTATTACATTTTATGGAAATAACAAAAATAATTTCTATAATCTACAATTAAAGTGTACACCATGTGAAAAGGACTGACTTCTTTCCTTTCTTGATCTTTGTTGCTGTAAGAGAAAACTCAAAATCTCACAATCGTCTACATCTTCTTACATGTGATGAAGTGGGTTCTAGCCCACGAAAGCTTATGCCCAAATAAATGTGCTAGTCTCTAAGGTGCCGCAAGTACTCTTCGTTCTTTTTAAAACCTTCTAAGACACCTATCTTGAGAACTACCTACTCCAAATAGATGCCACTGCTAAGAAGTAATGAAATGACTCACATGAGTAAAGTGATGGAATAAACTCTCCGTCACAGAGTGGCAGACCCCAGAACCCTGCACAAGGATGGAAGGCTCATCTTTTGAGTCACTCTGCGGTGCGCCTGACCCTGAATAAAGATACAGTGTAAATACTGTAAGGTCATTTTTCTAGGCAGAGGAAAGTAGGGTCTGGAACAGAGGGATTCTGAGGAAAAACCTTAGGAAGAGCCAAGCTTGGGGAGAGAAGTTGAATTTGTATTTATGTTTGGTCTTAATTACTTGAATTACCACTAACGTCAAACCTCAGGAACTATAATGGCCCAGATCCTCAGCTCACATAGACCAGTATAGCTCCATTGGCTTCAATGGAGCAGTGCTGAGTCACGGTAGCTCAGAATATGACCCAGTATACGTATATTCTGTTCAAAGCAACATGGAAACTATGTGCGCTTAAAACCATCTTCTTCCACATACCTTTATAAAAAGCACAAATTATAACAAATGTAGAGATATGCTTTGTACTTGTCTACTTGGGTTGTTTTGCAGGCATTGAAAAGGAGCAGCAGAGGTTAGGCTAAAGATTCAAGTTTATTGAGGTATTACAAAGAGCAATCTAAAAATCTAGTAAAGAAAAATGCATTGCTGCAAATCAATTTTGAGATAGCTATTTCACGAACAAAAAGTCATGGGTAAACATCAAAAAAGAGAGAGCACTGAGAGCAATATACCTGATGGTGGGACTGTTTGCTATATATTTAACCACCCTTTATATACAAACTGCCACCATCATGAATAAGGAAGCTCAGGAGGGTATTTGGGGGGGGGGGCGGAGGGGTGTGAGGGAGGGGCGATAGAGAAGAATAGAATAAGAGTCAAAAGATGGTTAGAATGATTGTGTACCACAGATGAAGTGTATTTCCTTGGGTCATCCTGAACATTCCTGGTTGCTAATATGCTCTTCCCTTAAGACATTTTTGTGTTCTTTTATTTTTGTAAAGAAAGCGAGGAATACTTGTAGCACCTTAGAGACTAACCAGTTTATTTCAGTATAAGCTTTTGTGGATGTAGTGAGCGGAAGATTAATGTGATGGCAATCGGTAGGGGGCGCAGTTACGCTTCTAAGTCACCTCCAGGGTAACGTGTAATTAAGGTTATCAGTATGAGAATGGCCCTGTGTTCCTGTTATCTCGTGTGTGTGTCTGAGAACAGCTTCTCAGCTGTGTGAGCTGCTTACCCCGTCTGTGTGAGAATGAGTGTGTGTGAAATTAGATGCAATGCAAAATAAAGCAGGACAGCGTGTAACCAATAAGTGCTGGACAGCGTGTAATTCATAGGTGCTTGCCTGCTTGCTATTCATGAGATATGGTTATGTATGAGATGTAAATGTGTAAGTGTATTTAAGAATCAGAGAGGTAGCCGTGTTAGTCTGGAATAGCAGAGGTAACAAAGTCCTGTGGCACCCTAAAGACTAACTATAAAGTTTTGAAGCATAAGCTTTCATGGGCTAATACCCACTTCGTCGGATGCAAGCAGTGGAAGTGTACAGGGGCAGGTATAGATAAGTAGGCAAGAACCAGGTAGGAGGTAACAAGGTTAGTCCAATCAGGCTGAACCAGCTTGTTAACTCAAATCAGGGAGGGTGGGGTATTCTTCTAGCAGCTGAATTGCAAGTGTGAACTCGGAGAGAGGAGAAGCTGTTTTTGTAATTAGCAAGCCATTCAAGATCCTTGTTCAATCCTAGATTGATTGTATCAAACTTGCAAATGAACTGCAGCTCTGCAGTTTCTCTTTGCAGTCTGGTCTTGAAGTTTTTTTGCTGCAGTATGGTGACTTTTAAATCTGTAATTGTGTGTCCAGGTAGATTGAAGTGTTCTCCTACAGGTTTTTGTATATTGCCATTCCTGATATCTGATTTGTGTCCATTTATCCTCTTTCGTAGGGACTGTCCAGTTTGGCCAATGTACATAGCAGAGGGACATTGCTGGCACATGATGGCATATATTACATGGTGTGGCAGGGTGGGCTTATCCCAGCCTGCCGCCCCTTTAAGAGGGAGAGAAGCCCTCTGCAAACCTTCCCTGCAGAAGGCTAATTAGCCACCTGGGCTGCAGAGGGCTCAGGCTTGATGAGTGACACCTGGCAGCCTCCTCAGGGGGATAAAAGGCCTGCCAGGAAGCAAGCCCAGTGTGGTGGGGATGGTATAGAGTGAGGTGGTGGTTTGAGCTAGTCAGAGTTGTGTGTTTGGAGTTGTAAACTGTAAGCTGGACTATATAGAGTCTGTAGAGCTGTAAGCTGTAGAGTTGTATGCAGAGCTGTAGAGCTGAACTATATAGAGTTGAAGACTGAATTGTACAAAGCTGTATATATTGGTGGTGGGGCCTGCACTGTGAATTAAAGAGCACTGTTTGGAGCAAAGAAGGGTTTCCTGCCTGTTCCTGAGAAGGGGTGAGAGAGCGGTCTGTCACAATGGGTAGATGTGCAGGTGAATGATCCAGTAATGGTGTGGCTGATCTGGTTAGGTCCTGTGATGGTGTTGCTGTTGTAGATATGTGGGCAGAGTTGGCATCGAGGTTTGTTGCATGGATTGGTTCCTGAGTTGGAGTTATTATGGCGCGGTGTGCTGTTGCTGGTGAGAATCTGCTTAAGGTTGGCAGGTTGTCTGTGTGCCAGGACTGGCCTTCCTCCCAAGGCCTGTGAAAGTGAGGGATTGTTGTCCAGGATGGGTTGTAGATCACTGATGATGCGTTGGAGAGGTTTTAACTGAGGATGGCCAGTGTAGGTGATGGCCAGTGGTGTTCTATTGTTTTCTTTCTTGGGCTTGTCTTGCAGCAGCAGGCTTTTGGTCTCTGTCTGAGGGGTTGGGTTTTGCCATCACCTACAGTCCTCAGTACAGTTTGTCCATAATAAATTGTCAATTCATTAGTAAGTGACAGCGCTAAATCAGGCAGTAGACCATTGGTTCTCAAAGTGGGGGTCAGGACCCCTCTGGGGGTCACGACCTGGTTTTGCGGGGGTCGCGAGCCCCTGCTGCCTGCAGCTGGCTCCAACCCCTGCCGTGGGCTGCTGGCATTCGGCGCCCCCGCGAGCTCAGTCCTGGTTGCGGCGGACTCCCTGAGCCCCCCCGGCAAGCTCCAGGCACCCCCACGAGCCGAGCCCCATCACAGCAGGCTCCCGGTGCCCCCGCGAGCCCAGCCCCACTCGTGGTGGGCTCCCGGCACCCCTCTGGCCCCGTCTGGCTCCAGGCACCTTCGCGAGCCAAGCCCCTGCAAGCTTGGTTGCGATTGCGGCGGTATCCCCGTACCCCGCCACCCCGGCCCCAGCCGGCTACAGGCATCTCCGCGAACCGAGCCCCAGTCACGGCGGGCTCCCCGTGCCCCCCCAGCCGGCTCCAGGCACCCCCACAAGCTGAGCCTGGTCGCAGCAGGCACCTGGCGCCCTCGCGAGCTCAGACCAGTTGCAGCGGGCTCCCGGTGCCCCCCCGGCCAGCTCCATGCACCCCATCTCCAGGTGGCCCCTGCCCCGGGGGGGCTGCTGGAACCCCCAGCCCCAGCCTGGCCCCTGCCCCGAAGTGCTGCCTGCAGCCCCCCCCCCCCAGCATGACCCCTAAGGGGGGGGGGGTCGCACTTAGAGGCCTGGTGTCCAAAAGGGGTCACCAATACAAAAAGTTTGAGAACCACTGCAGTAGACCAATACTCAGGGGAGAAGAGGTGAATTTTCCTCTGCACTAACCATGGAGACACCAGGGAACTACTTACAATGGGCTTCATGCTGAGAGATGATGAGCACTTACAACTCCCTGGAATTTGCTGATGGCCAGCAAGTTTCAGGACCAAGTCTATTGTCTCTCACTAGTCCAGCTATTGACTCAAATTCAGCAAAGCACCTAACCACATGTATAGTTTTAAACGGATGGGTTCAATGAGACCATTCATCTGCACTAAATTAAGCAGGTGCTTATGTTGCAAAAACTGCTTCGTTCCTTTGGAGGCCTGTCCCAATATACCTTCAAAGGACAGGCAAACTTAGTAGGTTTCTGAAATACAAGTTTATTTGCTTAGCAAACAGGAGCCAAGGAGTTAAAACTCAAAGCAAATGGCTCAACCCCATACATCCATACATCGGGGAGGCCTCCTTTATACCTTAGTTCAGATAAGGGAGGAGGTTTCCAAAACATCTAGGCAAATGGAAAAAGCTTATGGGCTTGTTATAACCATTGTCTCGAATTAATCTATTCCCTTTACCTGTCTGAGGTTTTTAATGGCAGGACATGCAGACCTTATGGCTCTTATCTTTGTGAAAGATAATGGGGACAGGAAGGTGTGAGGAGGTCAGGAGTGCATATGCCAAGATAAGACAGAGAAAGGCAAAAAAAGTTTAAGGCTGTTTTAAAACCATACTACACAGCATTCATAATACAGTTACTTATAAACTTGATTCTTCTAACACTTAGATGGTGTGTTGAACTGAAGTTTGTGTGTCTGGGCAGAGATATTCCAAACTACCTGGAGGCCCAATATGAATTCATTCTGAAAATCTCAGCCACTGACTTGACTGTTTAAAATCCATCCCTCCTTGTGGAGCTGCTACCTTTAGAAAAAATGTTTTAAAATTTCTCTCTCGGGTTGTTTAAATCCGTTTCCTTAATGAGGCTGCTCTGACTGTTCTGGAGTCAATCACTGTAACACTCTCTACTTGATTAATTAATTACCCCAGTAAATGGTAATCAGGAAAGCATGCACCTCCCCCTTCCCTGTTTGAAAATTGCAGTTCAGTGCTGGATGACTGCAGAGCCAGGTTGAACAATGACACTTTGAAGTCTATAACTCTGTGTTCTGTTCAGGGAGAAAAGCAAAAACTAATAATGCCATTCCTAAAAGTGCTATTTTATCTTAAAGGCACTTGAAAGCACATAGCACCGCAAGAAAAGAAAGTGTTATTGCTCTATCCTTGCCAGTAGCTGCCATTCAGTGTCCTGTTAAAATTAAGTTCCTGTTACAAAGGAGGTGTTTATGATAGGATTCACTTGCAACCACAATAGTTTTATGTAATAGGAAACTATAACTTCATAAGCCTTTCCTACTAAAATTTAGCATAACTAAAAGTGATATGAACAATAGTAAATCTTGGGTTCCAGGAGTCTGCAGCATCTCAGTAAGAGGATGAATAATATTTTTCCTCTCTGAAAAACAACTATAGGCTGATCAGAGATGGACTATATAATACACACCAACCCATTTTATTTCCATCTTAAAAAAAAACATTTTTAGGTTATATTAACCACTAGCTAACGTAATAATGATTGCTAATGAAATTCAGAAGATACAGATTATTCAGTGCTCAGACAGAGATCTCTTATGAGAAATGTAAATGAATTACCTTGAGTTTGATGGCAGCGAAAAAGAGACCCCAAGACACTAGAAGGCGGTGACGGGGCTGTCAAAGAGGAGTAGATCACTGAGTGACAGACAGCCGCAGATGAAAAAAGTAATTTTGGGGTTAGTGAATAACTCAGAGGAATGTTAGAGGAATCAGAACCCATTTTAGAAAATTACTATAAAGGTGCTGCTTTTGTTCCAGCTTGTGAACACTGAGAAAGCTAGTCAGAGAATTTTATGTGGCATGGAGATCCACATCTAGTCTGGCGAGGATTTATCCTCTGTGTCTTATATAAAGTGAATCAGACAGTGATGTTAACACTTCATCCCCCTTTCCCCAACACTCCCCCTCTTTTTTTGTTACTGTAATGATACCTATGGTCTGGTCATCTGAGAAGACAGAGTCTGGCACCTCGGATCTAAAAGCATGATCCTCTGCTGCTTGAGCTAAAATACCGGGGCCCAGAACCTCAAGGTATTTAGGTTACCTAAAAATTTCAGTGGGAGTTAGTAGCCCAGCTACCTTTAAGGATCTGGGCCCAACTCCATTAACCTGGAGAAGGTAGAAGATTCATAGATCATCTACATTGTCCAGCCACTGGGTGAGGAGGAAAAAGACACACTGGATTTATATGGGTAACATTAACAATTGTGATCTATTGTCTGATGTTATAAAGGTTAGTCTTCCAGAGTGCCTGAGGATTTTGGTTTTTTTAAATTTCAGTGCATATTTTCCAAAACTGCTGGGAAAAGTGGACTAGTTTGTAATGGTTTTGAACTATATGTACTGTACTATATGTACTGTTTATAGTTGTAAAATGCTTTACAAAGAGTAGGAATGAACAATTATATTGATACAAGATTTTATTACCCACTAGCGAAAATACCCGGCGTTGCTTGGGTCAGTCGGAGGTGGGGAGGGGGCAGAGAGCTGAGCGAGTGCGGGGTCCGTTGGAGGGGGCAGAGAGCAAACCTGACACCCCCACCTTACCCCCCCACCAAACCCAACACCTCCTGACCAACCCCAACACCCACACCTCACCCCTCACCCACCCCGACACCCCCATCTCACCCCCAACCAAACCCGACACCCCCACCTCACCCCCCCTGACCAAACCCGACACCCCCACCTCACCCCCCGACCAAACCCAACTTGGGTCCGTCGGAGGGGGGAGGGGTCAGAGAGCTGAGGGATTCCGGGGTCCATTGGAGGGGGGAGGGGGCAGAGAGCTGAGCGAGTGCGGTGTCTGTTGGAGGGGGTATTATGACATCATAACTATGTCACAGAGAACAGCAGCTGCCCAGCTGATGTGATTGGCCTTTAAATAATTTCACCCCTGGGGGGCGTCAGAGGTGAGATTTGAAAATTTTTCAACTCTTATCCTGATTAGGACCCCAAGACCTCTAACTGTACCAAATTTCAAGTCTCTAGCTCAAACGGTGTGGAAGGAGTAAGCATACATACATACACGCATACACCATTTGACTTTTATATATATAGATGTACCTCAGTCCAAGCTTATTTTTGAGTCCTAGAATTCCCTTTGAGCAGCTGTAATCATTAGGTGACCATTAAGTGGAGCTCATTACCAATGTTCAAAGAGTAAGTGAAAAACCTTCAAATAGATGTAACCTTTCTTTAAAATTATTGTTCCTTTAAAAAAAAAAAATCAGTATATCCCACACCAGTGGCAGTCACGTGAATGTTACATAAGGACTGTGCTTAGTGCTTTCTATTCAAATTCATAGCTCAGGACTTTTCAGCTAATGGTGTTTGGTGTGATCTATTCTGCTGAACTTCCTGGAGCATTTTATAATGTTTTAATACAAGGTAATCAAATGGTACTGAATCCCTTGCACTGATGAGAGAGATCATTACATAGGGCTCAAAGCTGGAAATCTAATATTTTGTTCAGGCACCACTAGGCTGTAGGATACTGGCATTTCATTTGCCTGTGAGGATGAGCCTCTATTTGTGGGCTATCAGCTAAGCATTCGTTTGTGCCCCATTTTGGCATAGACACTGCTTGCTCTATCTGAAGTGGAAGAACAGAAAACTTATCTCCCCCCCCCCCCCCCCCCCGGATGCTATGTGTCCAAGTGGAGGAACAAGGTGAGATTTCACTCCTGGTTAAAGACCAGGGATGCTATCAGAAGGAAGGGGTAGAACAAAGGAAAGAGTATACGTTCAGCCCCCATCAGGCTGGGCCAGTGCATCAGATGCACCACTTAGGAGATGCACTATGCATGATTGGAAGAAGTATTATGTTGACTAAAGAACAGAGCCTCTAAGAGCTGCAGCTAAGGCAATGTACCTCCATACTCCTTCCCCTACAGGCTGTGGTTCAAAACTACTATCTAGCCTTCCTTCCCAGCATGCTTCATAGCATACCTGGTAGTATCCTCTTTTGAGGATGCTACTGTTTGGGTTTATGCTGAGAAACACAAGCAGGTGGGTTAAGTGATGAGCCATAGAAGGCTCAGTTGATCTGAATAGCCACGAAGTCATGGAAGTCCCACCTCAAGTTTCCATTTACTGAGAATGGAGATTTACCATCATTTTACTTGACCAATAAAAATGACCAGTATTTTTAATAGTACAAATACAAATAACTACTTATCCTTTCCCATCTGTTATTTAAGGAATGGAAATAGCATCAGCCTTCTTGAGATAGGAGGAGTGGTGTATAGGGATTCACACAGGTTTTTCTGTGCTAAAGACAAGTCCTCCTAACATGACATGAGTCACATAACACAACACACAGTGGTCCAGGGAATATAAGGTATCCACTATCCCCTATGTGGGCAGTAAATTAGTTAGTATGTGGTAGGGAAAACTGTCACCAAAGGGCTACTTCCACTGGTAGCTAAATCCAGGGCTGGCGACAGAAATTTGGGGGCCCCCTACTCTGATAGTTTGGGGGGCCCCCCAGCCCAGCGGGCCCCCCCCAGCCCAGCCGACAGCGGCTGGGGGCCCCCCAGCCCAGGCGCCCCCCCCAGCCCAGCCGACAGTGGCTGGGGGGGGGCCCAGCCCAGTGCCCCCCCAGCCCAGCCGCCCCCCCCCCAGCTGCCAGCGCCTGGGGGAGGAAGCCCAGCCCAGCTGCCCCCCCCCCCAGCCCAGCCGACAGCTGGCGGCAGCGGGAGCCCGGGAGCGGCGTGAGCCGCCCTTGCCCATATAAATGAAGCCTTTAAGTAGGACTTTTCTACATGCATATTATTCCTCATTAAAGAAAAATATGTAAAAAGGCCATTGGTATTTGCTTTGTTAACCACTGTAGAAGATGCCAATTCTTCTACAGTGCGCCCTTCCCCCTCTCCCCCCCTTTTCTTCCCCAGACTGAGCCGCTGCCGCCGGCCGGGCTCACTGCTCGGCCGGGGAAAAGCGCGCTCGTCCGGAGGAGAGCCGCGCCGGATGACTACGGGTAGAGCTGTACCGGAGCCCCCCTAAAGTGCGGGGCCCGGTACAGCTCTACCCGTAGTACCCCCCTGTCGCCGGCCCTGGCTAAATCCGCACACAAGGGGAAAAATCAATGGCTGCAGGGGGGGAAAAAAAGAGTGAATGCCTTAGCTCACCTCACCTCAGGGACAGTCCAAGTTCTTGCTCTGCTCCCAAGCCACAGCAACTATGCTGCCCCATAGCAGGCAGTATTGCAACATGCCACTCCAGCCTAAGAAAAGAAGTGAGTCAGCCAGGGTGCATAGCTAAATTGTTTGGAAGTAGCTGCTGTGACAAGAAATTAAAGCACTGCTTTTGTTTGATGGAATCATTATCCAAACTGCACTCTTGATTTTTTTTAAATGTCAAGCTTCCAAACAATACAAAAGGAGTTTTAGTTTAAGAGTCCTATTGTAGGTCATTAAAAAAAATCACTAAAAGTAGCTATGTGTGCATCTAAAACAGAACTGGGATCTTCATGGCCACAGAAGATTGAAATCCATGGGAGCTCTCCGAAGCCAGAATTTTTAAAAACATATCGTTTCTGTAATGCTACTACTCATTATTACAAAATACAATACAAAAACATCATTGAATAGCAAAGAGTCAAAGCAAAACTCCAGATAAGATCTATTCTATGTAATATAGACACAAGTCCAGGGACCACACACCTCATTTTGGCTGGGATAGCCCCTTTTTTAAGCCCAGTCCTGGCCATCCCGACTTTTTTGGGGGCAAAAGTGGACATTTATCCCGTTTGCTCTTGCTGGCTTGATCAGTTCGCAAAAGCAAATGGGACACATGCCCAGTTTTGTCAAAAAAGTGGGGTGCAGTGCAGAGGAACATGCCAGATGAGGCAGATACCAGATGACAGCCCCTTGTGGGGGGAGGCAGGGTTCCAGTGACAAGCAGGCAGGGTTTCAGAGACCCTAGCATAGTGGGAGTGGGGAAGGCTGCTCAGACGAGCAGTTCAGACCAGCCGCATCCAGGGGAAAAGAGGACTCGGGCCAGCCCTGTGCACTGTCCTGTTTTCCCTTGGGGAACTATGGTCACCTTAATGGAACAGTAGATGACTCAGTGCCAGATCCTACTTGCCTTGTGTGATGAGCTTTAATGATATAAGTGGGATTCCTTGCTTGAGTAAGGTGAGCAGGGTTTGGACCGTTGTGTATTTCTTTTATCATTTAACATATACCAAAATTTGATACTCACAAAACTCTTCTCTTTGTATGTTTTCATATATATTTTTCATTCACGTTTGTGTTGGAGTCCTTCTTCAGAGACCCCAAAACTCAATGACCTGATCCCCTTCTGAAATCTACCTTTGACTTCAGTGAGTGTAGGATTTGGTTAATTCATAATTGTAGCTATTTAAGCCACGTGCTGTTAAATGAGAGCAGCATGTGCATCCAACAGCAGAGTTCAGCAATAGGACGTTGAAGTTCAGGGGAATGAGATGTCATCCCTGGAGAGACTTTGGCCCTTTATGGGAATGGGATGTTGAAATCAATAAGAACCACATGCAAGTGCCAAGAAGTTTGGGAGTGGGACTGGAATCGGGAAATAGAAGTTAGTCCACTTCATCAGATGCTTGGAATGGAAAATACAGGAGCAGGTATAAATACATGAAAGGATGGGAGTTGCCTTATCAAGTGTGAGGTCAGCATAGTGCACAATCCATTTGCTGAAGTCTTTAAACCATGATTTGAGGACTTCAATATCTCAGACATAGTTAGGGGTTTACTAGAGGAGTGGGTGAGATTCTGTGGCCTGCATTGTGCAAGAGGTCAGACTAGATGATCATGATGGTCCCTTCTGACCTTAAATTCTATGAATCAATCTAATGAGACAATTCAATTGACAGCAGGATACCAAGGGAGGAAAAATAACTTTTGAAGTAGTAATGAGAGTGGACCATTTCAGACAGTTGGCAAGAAGGTGTGAGTAACAGTAGGGGGAAATTAGTATTGGGGAAATTAGGTTTAGGTTTTGTAATGACCCAACCACACTCATTACCACTTCAAAAGTTATTTTCATATTTATGCCTGCGCCTGTATTTCCACTCCATGTAGCTGATGAAGTGGGTTCTAGCCCACAGAAGCTTATGCCCAAATAAATTCGTTAGCCACTAAAGTACCACAAGGATACCTTGTTGTTTTTGCTGATACAGACTAACATGACTTCCACTCCGGAACTTTATGTGTACATCTAAAATTGAAATACAATCCTGTATGGGAGTAGGACCTGAAGTCAAAGGCAGACGAAACTATACAACTGAGGGCATCATTTGGACCATGCTGCTTTCACAAGAGTGACTAACTATTAATTGAATAGAATTTTCTATGCAAACCTTAAATGTTACAAGGGAAAAATGTTTTCACAGAATATAAATGTTAAAAACAACCCTCTACTATTGTTTTTAATAAATGAGAAGTTTTAAAAAATTCCTCCGACTTCAACAAGCTCTGAAATAATATATATCAAAAAGGTATTCCTGCTGAGGGAAAAGAATTTAAAAGTAGGGGAAGGGAAGCCAACTACTCAGGGTCTGATTTACTTATTCAAACGTAGTCTGCTAAAGTATTCTATTTTCCCCTTCAAAAGTACATGGGATTCTGTGCTAGTACAGACTAACTCCTGTTTTCTTTTTCAAAGGAGAAAATCATGATTACCCTTGGTATTTATTTCTAAATTAAAATGAGTGGATAGAGTCACAGGCTTCTATAATAAGCCACATTTCAGAGGAGAATTCAAAGCACTTTGTTTTCATTACCTTTATGTTAAATTTACTATTTAGCTAAGGCTGACAAATCATTTCCCAAGGCAAGGCTGGAATACAACCTAAAGGCCGTTCTGAAAGTTGCTGAGCACCCCCTGAGCAGTGCTAAGCACCTTTCACTTTCATGAAGCCAGAGTCTGCTCTCATTGACTTCAATGGAGGTGCTCAGTACTTCACAGGATTGAGCCCTAATAGTGTTGTCTTACATAAATTATGAACATTGGAATAATTTTGAGTGACTCTAGGACCAATTTTTACAGGGGTTCCAACTCAACTTCCCTTTTGGGGGTTCACTCAGGTGCTTTGATGTCTGAACGGCAGGGCTTTTACGACCACAGATTAATTGCACTGGAGAATCTTGTCCAATATATTTTAACATTGCAATGAATCTTTAAAATGTTCTGTTTCATATGAATAAAATATGTAATCATCTGTCAATGGCCTGTGAGGTGTCTTTTTTTTTTTAATGTGCATTTGCATTGTTTAATTAGCCTTCTTCCATATACATTACATTCTCCATCCTGGCAGGTAAATCACTACAAGATGGCAGTTCTTTGTCTCCTCTGGAAAGACAAATTGCTTCTTTCAATTACACATTTTCTTCCTCACTGGACCAATACACACAACCAAGAATTATCTTATTGCAGATGTAAACATCTTTGTACATCCCCAGTGTGCTTCCTGGCCAAGTGCTGATAGTCCTTACATTTTGTTTTGGGGGTTTTGTCACCACCCAGATAATGAAAGAAGCATTCATTGTCTCTCGCCATTTAATCAAGGTAATAATTACAGGGACTGGATCTGAGACTAAAGAACAGGAAGAAGGCTTTTCAATCACTGCCCCGCATTTCAATAGAAGCCCTATGCTGTCGAACAAGGTGTAAATCAGTTTAAGAACACAGTTCTGCATTCAATGCACTGTGGTTTACAGCTCCCAAATGACCTTCATCTATCTTCCTTAGCTGTAGAGGTGTATAATTGAGCTAAAGAGAGGCTTGAATAATGAGGTTGAGAGCCGCAGCTCCACTGCTGTTGCTTAATAGTACAACAGCCTTTCACTTCTCCCCTCCCCCCAGAAATGTAACAAACTACTCTAGTGGGTCCAATTCTTCAGGATGACACTTGCTGATAATCCATATTTTAAAACAGAAAGAAGCCGGTTGTTGCAAGCAAAAATATATATACTTTTTTACTGAAAGTGTGTTCCCAAAAATACAATTGTGAGCCATTTTCTATTCAATATCTGCTCATAAAAGCTTGGCGGCAAATGGAAATTATCTATACTTCTTTCAGCCATGGAATATTTTTTTTTAAATAAAAGATTATCTTTCTCATGAAAGTGAGAGTTTTTCCTTTCCTCTCCTCTCAGAGGAGTTTAAGGTAACAGTGGTTTTAGGTTGCCTTCTATGGTGGGAGGTTGCCAGGACCTGGTAAAAACTGAGATGGTGATGCAGAAAGCAGTCCTTTGAAAGACAGAACCTGTTGCCAAACCGTGTTTTACTACTGTTATGTGTTTTATGTTGCTAAGTAATAAATTGCCCTGCTCATGACATTTATATGGGCTTCCCGCAGTCTTCTCACCTACTGTAAATCTGCTTTGTCACAAGTGGTAGCCAATTAGAGGTTTATTCCCCTCCCTGTTTGAACCTGATGCAGTCTAGTAGTGCTCAGTGGAGTGGTATGTATGTAGAGGGCTCTAACAGTGTTCTGTGATTAGGTTTTCAGGCTCAAGTGTTTTCTTAAAGTGTGTGTGTGGTGGGGGGGGGGGGCGGGGAATAGAGAACACACTTGCCTTTTAAAGTATATCTAAATGCAGCTGGAAACATGTCCAAGCACAGGTAGACAGATATGCACTAGTTCTCCTCGAGCTAGAGCAATAAAATTAGCAGTGTGCTGTGGCACACTGCAGCTCCCGCCACCAGCAGGGAGTCAGGTGGGTTTGTACTCAGGCGGTTAGCCTGTGTCTTCGAGCTTGTCTACACTACAGCACGGGGTCGATCTAAGATACGCAACTTCAGCTAGGTGAATAGCATAGCTGAAGTCAACGTACTTACATTTACTTACCACGGTTTGTCTTCACTGCAGTTAGTCAACAGCTGACGCTCTCATGTCGACTCCGCTTGCACATCTCATTCTGGTGGAGTACTGGAGTCGACAGGAGAGTGGTCCTGTATACTGGATACCAGACATGATAAATCAACTCCCGCTGGATATTAGATACTAGACGTGATTAATCAATTCCCGATGGATTGATCACTGCCCGTCAATCGGGCGGATAGTGTAGACAAGCCCACAGTCAGACTATTACTTTTAGCATGCTAGCTTGGTCAGAGTTAGCGTGTGTCTGTCTACCTGCACTGGGAAGCACATTCAGAGGCTGTGTACTCATGCCACTAGTGGTGAGATGTTTCATTCACAAAGAGTGATGCTGAATGCAGGTTAAGCTGAACAAATAGAACTGTGCACTGCCTACTCCATGTGGCAGAATTGCTTCCATCCAACCTAACTTCCTGGCATTCCCTGTTTCCCTGCTGTCTCCTGAATAACTGTGTCTCCAGGGAACACAGACCCTCTGATTCCAGGGCCACAGATCATGATATACCAGAGGACAGCCCAGTACATTACAAACTATTGCTGCTGCTGCAGGCAGACAGACATGATGGTTGTTGTCAGCTAATCACACACATGAACCACAGGGAATCAAACTGCCACTACCTGACTGACTCCTCTACAGCTGGTTAAAAATGTTGTATTTTAAATGTGTTTGTTGGGAAATGATCACTTTTCAAAATGATTTTTCCCAAAATAGCTTCAAGGAAAAAAATTAAACACACAAGTTTAGGTTTTCAGAGTGTTTTTGGTTTGTTTGTTTTGTGGGGAAGTTTTCCCTTTCTCTCCTTTTTCCTTTTCTTTCATTTTGTTACTGAAAAAGGGGGAGAAAAGAGAGAATAAGGAAAAAACGTAACTGAAAAAGATTGGGTTTTGGTTGAAAAACACAAAAAAGTTCCAAGTTAAAATAATTGCAAAATCTATTTTAGCCAGATGGACTGTACTCAGTGCTCAGTTTACTCCACCACTAGAACAGTGGTGTCCCATACGTTCGCCACTAGCCACATATGGCAAATAGGCTATTGAATTGTGGCTAATGCATGTGGCTTTACTATAATGTGGCTTTTTTATAATGTGGCTAATAGGAAAAATTCAAAACCACAAGCGTGGCTAGCAGTGTGGCTAGCATCAAATTTCTATTGAACACCGCTGCACTAGGAATGCTATGAACATTGGAAATCCTATCCAATACTACCGATCCGGCCTATGGTGCTTCTTCATAGTCAGGTGACTATTAGAATGAAAATCTATTGCTTACCAAACTATAGCACTTCTAGATTGTATAGGACAGCAGAACTCTCTTTGTATAAGTACATCTGTATCACTGAGCCAGTCCTGCAACTCGCTATTCACACAGGGTGACCACATGTCCCGATTTTCTAGGGACAGTCCCGATTTTGGGATCTTTTTCTTACATAGGCTCTTATATTACCCCCCACCTCCTGTCCCAATTTTTCACATTTGTTGTCTGGTCACCCTATATTCACATGAGTAATCTCTATTCATGGAAATAGTCCCACTGAAGTCAGTGAGTGAGCAACAGTGATTAAATAGTTATTTGAGTTACTTTAACTGTAGGAGTCCTAGTCAGAGACCAGGACCCCATTTTGCTAGGTGCAGCACAAACACACACGCACAAAGAAATGGTTCCTGATGTAAAGCCGTTTGAAGCCATGGAGACGCAGTTTAATGTGAAAGGCCAGTGACTGGCAACAGACACTGACTCTCAGAGACAAAAGGGGGCTCCACCAGCACATAGCATGTCCCCACTATTGAAACTGGTATGTTCTGCTGAGCAAAAAGAGCAGGATTTGGGAAGGCCATGAAGGGTTAAGCATACCCCTTGTGCAATAGAGTTCAGTTCTCAAAGGGTGAGTAGAACAGGCAGAGGCAAGTTGGGAGGATTGGAACAGAGAATCTGCTCCCAGCATCCTCCAACTGAGGGGATGCAAATGGCTAATGAAGCCATAGCTACGCCCACTAATTCTGGGTGCTCGACTTGGAGCTTGTTGTGCTTTATATACTGACTGGGAAAGCACCTGACTTACGGAGAGGTAGATATCCTCTTTGCATGGGGAAGTTGTAAATTTAAACTCTGTTGTAAATCGGGAGGGTGGAGGGAAAGGCGGGGGAGGGAACAAACTGAATTCTGATCTTTGAAGTAGAGAGAATGCACCAAAATGCTCCCCCTAGAATTTGATTTCTTCAGCTTTAGGCAGAAAAAGAGAAAAAGAGTAGAGCTTGGGAACAGGGGATCTAGATGAATAGGATGAAGTAAGAGACAAAAGGCTGCTTTGCATGATTTCAAATATTGCAGTGTTTTTCTGGGGATAGAGACAGAGAAAGACATATACCACATAACAACTTAGCAAGGTGCAAGGAAACAAATGAGAGAGCACTCGCTCTCCGTTGATATTTTACTGTGCAAAATCCACATTTGCACAACACAAGCAGATTAAAACCTACTATATATAAGGAATGGGAGAGACTTTTAGTAGGCAGCAGTATGTCAAGTTAGACATCAGGAGCTCTTTTGGATATCATATCCTCAGGTAGCTGGGGGGGGGGAATTCCATTTGCTAATCCTTCAATATGTTCGCAATCACTTACTCATGGAAGTACAATAGTACCATCTACTTTAATGGGCTTCCTAACGTGAGTAAGGGGATTGCAGTCTGATCTTAAATCTTCTCAAAAATAAGATTCTGAGCCAAAGTCAGTCCTAGTGCAAGTGGAGAGAAAGAGCTCCATTGACGTTAATGGAGTTCTGCCCCGGCTCAAGTTAGCCCCTTGAATTCTGGGAATGTATCTCAATACTAAGTTGTAAGTACGTAAAAAGAACAGCTAGAGTCACAGCCTCTTCTCCACATCAAGCCATGAGGATTGGGGCAGTAACAGCAGGTTCCATATCTGTGATATGGAATGTGGCTTTGCCACACATCTGCAAATCTCGTTAGAGAAAAAGTAATAAAGGTGCTAACACTCTCACTTGGGACTTTCAGCCTTTAAGTAAGTTCAAGAAACCTGTCTGGGAAGAATAAAGTAGGAGACTTTGTGACTTTTCCAATTTCACACCTCCACCACACCTGCCTACATTAGTTAAAAAGAATATTGCACTTTGAGGCCACTGATCTCCTTACATTTGCTCTGACATGTGGCTGTCCCTTATAAAGAAAACATTGCTGGGTATTTCTTTTCAGCTCCCAGCCACTGACACACCTGGTGTACAGGCTTAGAGGTAATAGAGAAATCAGGTAGCAAAATGTCACTGTCTTCAGACTGTCTAGCTTTACATTGCTGTAGAGTAGTAAAGAGTAACTCAGTTTACCTTTTAGATGTGCAGTCTGTGCTTTTGTGGGCCAGAATCTGTTTTCAGATATGCCAGTGTAAATCTGCATTGACTCCATTCAATGGAGTTACACCAGCGTCACTCAAAGCAGGATTTAGTCTTATTTTTTTCCTGTCAGATTACACTGAATTGTAGGACATTAAAAAGAACAAGTTTTAAAATTCCATTACCACCAGTGAAAAGCACAACCAAACGTGTAATAAGTACAGCAAGTTGTAGGAATATAGACAGGTTACATATAGAAACTCTTGATAATATGAAAACATTAAGAAATTATGAACAAGGCTGTGAAAACATGCAGGAAAATAAACTCCTTTTTACAGAAGAATTTCTTGCACACCAAAATAGGCATTGTGTTGACATTTAATGTGTGACTTCTGGGATAGGGTCAGAATAGGATTGTGTGTAGGTGTCCCACAATCCCTATCTGAGCTCACTGAATGCTTCACCACAGCGGGGCTGATGTGCTGAAATGGACTGTTTAGGTTATTTTGAGGGAATTTCATTGTGAGGAGGTTACTGATGCAACACATAAATCAGGGAGCACACAAGATTTTGGGACAGACCTCTAGCTTTAAAAGAGATATTGATCTCAAAAGAGATATGATAACAAAGAATTTGCCCCCTTATTTTTATGAGAAAGTTAGAGGTGCTTTCATGGACCGCATAATGAAGTGAAACCACATTTCTCTCAGCCAGAAAAAGGACTTATTTTATTGATCCACTTTTGGAGGCTAATGGAATCTGATTAGTTTCAGATAGCTTTGGGAAGAATACTGCCCAGCCAACAGACCACTCTATCGATGGCTTGGTAATAATCTTTTGTCCTTGACCATCTATACCACATCTCCAAGTTGCCTCTCTCGCTCACATTCATCTGCACAGATCATTTCAGACTTATCTATATCATCCACCACGTCTACACTGGCACTTTCATCATCAAAACACACCCCTGAATGATAAAAGTTTTAACGACAAAAAGCACCAATGTAGACAGCACTTTGTTGGTTGGAGTTGCTCTCCTGTCAATGAAGCTACTGCTCCTCATTGTGAGTAATTTATTTTGTCATTGGGAAAGCTCTCTCCGAACAACAAAGAGCGGACACACAGTGCACTTTAGAACGGCGCAGCTACGGTTGTAAGGTGCGCTGTGTAGACACAGCCTAAGACAGACAAAGCAGGAGGGAAGATGGCTGGATCGCTGGCAGCCAAAGTCTGACCAATTGCATCAAAAAGATCCAACTGTGTAAAAAGCAGACAATTGTGTCTGCAAAACCCCAGTCTGGGTGGTAGACAGTTTAGTCGCTGTCACAAATACTTAGTCTCTATTTTTTCACAGTTAATATGAGGATTTTTCACTTTACAAGTGGCTCCAAGAGACGTGAACGTTTCAAAGACACACACACACCTTAGGGAACAGCCAGGCAGGGAGTGAGAGTTTTAATTTTGTTTCACCTTTGGCCGTCTGGAGGCACATAGGTCACACTTTGTCCAGACAGTGACCACACACAAGTATAGATATATAAAAACCCCAACCATTTATCCAGGCAGCAGCCAGAGCCATGTATCCGTAAATAAGACAATGAAGACTTGTAGCACCTTAGAGACTAACCAGTTTATTTCAGCATAAGCTTTCGTGGGCTATAGCCCACTCCTTTCACATGCTTTCTTCAGACAACTCAACTTTCTCAGTTTTCACCCTCTGTGTTGCCCTTCTCATTATGGCACAGACAGCTGGTATTTAACAACTACATTGCTTTTACTTAAACATTACTAACACAACCAGAGCTGGTGCTGAAGGCAGCCCCTGTCTCCTGCAGTCCAAAGCCCTGCCTTCACAATAGAAGGTGACTTTGGCCTCTGCAGCTATATCCCACATCCTTACATAACATATACACACTTTCCACATTTCTCCCCCTCCCTCACCTCCCATCCTTCTCCTCCTCAGCACCCCCTTCCTGATGGAGCTAAGTACTCTCAAAGTACATCTGAATCTGTCTTCTCCTCTTAGCACAGTAGTGGTTTAAAAGCCATAGTCTGGCCCTTTGCATTTTCATTCACTTCGTTACATCAAAACCAGACTAAAAACATGCAGTGTTGAGCTTTCAACATTTCAACGAGGGGCTCCCATAAATATCTTTTGCCTTAGCCTACGATAAATCCTGGGAGTAGCAGGAAGTGTGCTTGCAGCCTGGAGGAGACAAGGAACCAAGCAATCTAGTCATTTGGATCCTCCCTCCCACTCCCCAGTTAAATAAGAACTGCTTTGCAATCACAACCAATTCAGCAAGCAAACCCACATGGCAAATTCTCTCAGATCAAGCTGCACTTGGCTAAACATGATTACACGTTGTTCCTGAGAAATACACTAGGTATTTTTATTATGTGAGTAACAAATACAAAGGATGAAGATACTGTAGGTGAATTGGTGTATCCTTCTCAAGGAAAGCTTTGGAAAATATATGTCAAGGCAAACAAGTTGTTCTTCACAAGTATAAGTCTGAGGGACACATCAGTTTCTGGCAGGAATGATTTAGCAGATTCCAGGGAAGGCATGAGCTCCCCTGGATACAGGAAATGCATGCTAGCCTGCCCCTTCTCTTTGGAGGCAGTAATATATCAGTGACTTCCTCCAATCAGAGACACCACCATCACCCAAAACAGCGTCAAGATGATAATCAGTAAAAGGCCGAACTTCAATGGAGATTTACACCAGTGGTCAATCTGCCAGAGCATATGAAATGAAATCATACGAGTAAGAGTAGCTATAACTACTCTTCAAAATCAGAGATAAAACTGAACTGCACAGACTGGTTCTGGATCCAAATTTCCCTGAAGTTTAGGACTATTGGACTCCAGAGTTTTGACAACAGTTTATTCCTATTTTTTAAAAAATCCACAGAAACCAATCTGTTGTCTCCAAGTTTCCCACAGCTCTGCTTCGGAGAAGATTTAGCATGCAAACATGCCCATCCAAACATGCCACTCCACCATGCCACCTCCTGTGGTGTCCTAAATTTGACATCAGAGTCTGTGTGATCTTCGGCAGTGCTGGATCCACAAGTAAAAGTTGCTCTGAGTACTTGGCAACGTCTTTAAATTGTGCACTTAATTATAGAAGGGAGAAAAAATGACTGCATAATGAAGGAAAAGAGAGTCCCACAGCTCTACTTTTTCATTCTAATTGTGTGAGAATGTGTGATATGCATAGTTTAAATGTAGGTAGAATGGAGCCCTAATTGTGTATTAGCTGGTTCTGGACTACTGCAATGCTGAATCAGCAATCACAGGGTCCTGTTCTCCCCACCTCCCGCTTCTCTCTTCCTCCTCTAATCTGAAGTCATTGCTGAAACATTAGGTGGTGGTGCATTTTCCCCAAATGTCTATTCAAATCCCAGAGGAAGAAATGCAGGGAGCATATTATGCATTTAAATATCACTTCTCAAGAGGTGGGAGATTGCAGAGTGATCTAAAAGATGTTAATTCCAATTTATTACACTTTAAATAGGCTCTGATAATCATTGACTTTTTTTAAAAAAATGGCACTCATTCAAAGGGTGAAGAAAAAAAATTAACTAGCTACAGGCTTTCCCCTTATCTTTTTATTTTATTAGCAAATGGAGTGTTTCTACAATCTGTTGGATTCACAGCTTGGAGACTGAAATCTTCTGCTCAACCATAAAGACAGCACATCACAGACAGTGGCAATGCAATCTTCCCACCGAGACAATGTGCCTCAACCTTGACCCTGGGGGCACCTCTTTTAGAAGGGAGAGAATAGTTCAGTCTGCAGACTCCTTCAACGCTGTGACCTGATTCTGATTTCACTTGTACCAGAGTAAATCAGGAGGATCTCCACTGAAGTCAAGTGATGCAAAACTAGTATAAATGAAGGGCAATCAGGGCCCAGGACTCTGTGAAAATATTTTTATTAATGCTTAGTATTTGTATTACAGGAGTGAGGAGGATCCAGCTGAGTTTGAGCCTCATTGTGCTATATGCTGCATAAACGCATAGTAAGAGGCAGCCCCTGACACAATTAGCTTAAAATCTAAACTAACAAAATGGACAAAAGGTAAGAGGGGGACAGAGGCCCAGTGCAGTCACACAGCACCTTGGTGACAAGCGGGAACAGCACTCAGGTCTATTGAGTGCTAGGCACTAACCACGCTATCTCCATTAACAGTTATCACCAAGAATACCAGTTTCTTATACTAATACTTCTTCATATTTTTAGGAGGCACCCATCACGATCCCTGAGCATACGATTTCAATCGATCTGTATTAACATTCTCAAATAAAAGGAGACAATACATTGCAACCCCGTAGCTTTAGGGGACAGAATCCTGAGCTAAGCATCCAGCTAAGCACTCACATTTTGTGGAAAGCTTGGAGGAGGAGGTGCATTTTATAATGTAATCTGAACACAGCCAGATTCATGCAGGGGCAATTTCTACCAGGAGTGAATTCCAATGCTACCAGGCTTGTCCTGCCTTCAGCGTACACAAGTTCCAGCTTTAGCAGTGGCAGATTTTTGCTGTGTCCCATCCCTCCCGCCCCTCTCCCCAGTCCGTCTTTTTTTTTTCTTTTTTTTTAAGATGTGGACACATTTGTCCTTTAGGAACTGAATTGTAATGACCGACTCATTTCATTCACAGGAAGTAAAATCTGTTAGATGGTAACTAGATAGGAAAAGTCATTTGGTCTAGTTGCAAACACACACTGCCAAGGTAGGTTTGAAAGTCTGTGCTCTAACATTACTGGGTTTGCATTCTGCACTGGGGAGACTGCCAAACAGAAAGAGAAAAAAATCAGTAGAAAAAAAGGGTGGAAAACAGAACATAGAGAAGACAGAGTGAAAAGAATGAATCACCCAAGGACGTCTGTTGAAAGACTCCCATTGGCTTCAATGGGATTTGGATCAGGCCCACGCAGGGAAAAAAAGAAAATCTAATGACAAAAATGAATCCCATAGCATCACCTATATTAGAGTTGCCCGGTGCTTCCTGTTATAAGACCCTGTGTTCAGGTGTGTATAACTTTGCCAAACTAACTATTTGGGCTGAAACTTCCCATGCTGGGTGTCTGTCACAGGCTATTTTTCACCACAAACAACAGCTGAGCCATTTCCAAGAATGAGGCTAGGGAAAAATAGGCTGAGGCAGAAAAATTCTGGTGACCTTTTATTTAAAAAGCTCTGGTGCCTTCATGCACTGGGGTAGGGACTTGACATTTGGCAAGGTGCGGCCTTTGAGTCAGGGATGTGCCATTTTTCATCCCGTGAAAGTCAGCCCACATTTGGCCAAGTTATAAGCCCTTGGGGGAGAACACGGGGGGACAGAGGAGTGAGGGGAAGAATCAGTTTCCATTTGCTCAGAGACATCTTAAATTTTAGCAGCTACATTTTCTGAAGATTCCATATGCACTGGGCAAACTCCAGCCCAGGGCGGAGCAGGATTTTCCCTGCAATTGCAGTTCTGAGGCGAAGTTTGCAGATGATACAAAAGAACTCAGGGTAACTAAATCCAAAGCAGACTGTGATGCCTTACAGAGGGATCTCACAAAACTGGGTGACTGGGTAAGAAAATAGCAGATGAAATTCAGAGTTGATAAATGCAAAACGCACAACGGAAAACAATCCTAATGATACATACAAAACAATGGGGTCTAAAATTAGCTGTTACCCCCCAGAAAAGAGATCTTGGGATCATTGTAGATAGGTCCCTGACAACATCTGCTCAATGTGCAGTGGCAGTCAAAAAAAGTGATCAGAATGTTAGGGACCATTACGAAAGGGATACATAATAGCACAGAAAATATAATATCACTATATAATCTGTGGTACTCCCATACTTATAATACTGTGTGAATGCAGTTCTGGTGACCCATCTGTAAAAATGGTATATTAGAATTGGAAAAGGGTCAGAGAAAGGCAACAAATATTATTAGCATTATGGAATGACTTCCATATGAGGAGAGATTAGAAAGACTGGGATTGTTCATTTTAGCGGGAGCTGACTGGGGCAGGTGGCGGGACCCCGGGTGGCAAGGGGCCAGTGGGGGAAACCCCAAAGCAGCAGGGGGCTGAGCGCTCAGCCTACCGCCGCTTTGCACTTTCCCCCGCTGGCCCCTTGCCAGCTGGGGTCTCAGCTCCCGTTGCTAGCCTGGGTGTAGGAAGCCCAGGCTGTCAGTGGGAGCTGAGACCCCCGCTGGCAGGAGCCTGCGGGGAAACTCTAAAGCTGCAGTGGGCTTCTCTAAAGCTGCCGCTTCTCCGCCCGCTGCCACTTTAGATTTATTGAATTTAGAGACCCGCCTGCGGTTACCTTGGCAGGGCCAGACCAAATGATTTTGCGGGCCTTATATGGTCCGCGGGCCGGACGTTCCCCACCCCTGACATAACATAAGAACCAGGGGTCATCCAATGAAATTAATAGGCAGCAGGTTTAAAAACAAACAAAAGAGTACTTCTTACACAACACAGTCAACTGGTGGAACTTTTTGCCAAGATGATCAGGGATGCCATCCCATACTCTAGATGTCCCTACACCTGTAACTGCCAAATGCTGGGGCTGGACAACATGGGATGGATCACTCAATTGCTCTGTTCTGTTCATTCCCTCTGAAACTTCTGGCATTCAGATGACAGGATACTGGGCTAGATGGACCATTGGTCTGACACAATATGGCTATTCTTATGTTCTTATGATACAGTGCTTATCTGTTTATACAATTCTAGGAGATATTAAGCAGAAACAGATGTTAGTATAATAATAATATTACAGTATTAGTACTTATATTAATATTATTTTGGGAAGCCACAAAGGAACATTTCTGACACGGTATGAACAAATCTTTTATAGAATATGATCCAGATATCATATGCTTTCCATACCTCTTGTTAGGCATTGGTAACATTTTAGAGGTGATGCTTAGTATACAATAAAGATTTTGACAATGACTGATCTGAACTTATCTGTGGAGACTGGGCAAACTCTGTAGGTACTAGACTATCAATACCAAAGATAAAATATGCAAACATTGTATTCTGTTGCGAAGAGGCTGCCACAAACATTTGCCAATTGTTAAAATTTCTCAGTAATGGTTCTGCCTCTCTCTATCAAGTTAATATTTTTCCAGAGTAGAGACTGTGAAAGAATGTAATGACCAGAGCATCCTTTAGATCTTCTGAGTAAAACAGAAATCTTGCCAGGCAATTGACAAACTCATTTACCAAATGCTCTTCAGCCTACAAACAATAAATGATTAACAAGGAACTTCTCAAGTCACTTTCCAGATGCTGTTTGTTGAGACATCCTTGTACTGCAATGACAAATGGGGCAGAATTAAATGAATGGCTGGAAATTTGACAATAATGTAGTGATGCTCAGCTTGGCAGGATCTTGCCATTCAGCAGAATGCCCCCAAGGCTGAATAATGTGGGCAAACACCACTATACAAAGGTTAACTCTATTTTTATTTATATAAACTACACTGCTGCCCCACCTGAAGTTCACTAGAGTTGAAGAACAAAAAACTCATTTTCGTAACACACAATTATGCAGCAACGGGTAGCAATGTAATAGCTCTTATTCTGTCTGATGTCCTTAATTGCTTATTGTCTTTTTATGGTAAAAAAAAAGTTTTAGAATAGCTGGAAAGCTTTAGTATCTAATCACATTAACAATCAAAAATAGGATCTTATTCGCCATTGGCTTGTACTTGGAGGAGTCATATACAGCGTGCAAAGAGGGTGTAAACTGCAGCCACTATGAGGCCTTGTCTACACATAAAAAGTTTGACTAGCATAATTACATTGGTAAGGGATGTGATGTTTTACCAACATAGTTACACTGGTAAAAGCTGAAGAGTACAGGCATTAATACTGGTAAAAACCCCTTTTTATTCTGCATAGCATTATTTTGCTGAACTGAATTACACTAGATTTGCAGAAGCACTTTTACACTAGTATCACTGATATACCTGGATCTGCAGTAGAAGGGGTTGCCAAATTAACTACATGCACATAGTTAAAGCATTAAAACTTTAGTGTAGACAAGTCCTGATTTGGTAGCATTTTACACCCACGTTGCACTGGTGTAATGGACAACATAAGGCACAGGGAAAACAGGTCCCTATTCTAAAAACTTCTTTAGTGATGCAAATCTGACCAATATAAATTAGATTCTTCAAACTGTACAGATGGGAGATAATTTTATAAATGACCACATATATGCAGATCACATTAATAAATACTACAGTTGGAACTAAGGTGGTGGTGTTTAGAGCTGGATGTAGAAAAGCTTTAGCTACAGAATTCAGCATTTTGGTTTGAGGGCATATTTAGGAGTAAGGCAGGGTTCAAATAGGAGGATGCTGAAATCTCATGAGCTGTTCTTGTGATATTTCAGTTCCAAATATGGAAGCCTTGAAAAATCCGTGTATTTCTTGAGTTGAAATCTGCAATTATTCAGCCACATCAGAATGGCAACCAGAAAAAGAAAAAGACTTTTCTGGCTTAGGGTTGGGTTCAAATCTGGGTTTCCGTTGGAACCTTGAGGCATAAATAACGATAAAGATAATTTCTGAAAAAAACGAGTATAGGACTTGGGAAGGAAGTATGTGATCTGGATTTTGTGCAGTCAGTGTACAATGAGCCAGCCTAGAGAAAGGTGGGTGAGTTGTGCCTCTCTGCCTTACGGAGCAGCCTCTCTGCTTTTGGTTCTTGTGTGTTAGGGTTCTAGATCCTGAAAAATAAACTTGTGCTACACTGCAACTTTTCAGAAAGAGTATTTCATATTTTCATCCAACTTCTGTAAGCATGTCGCCATGAACACAGAAACTGGACCTGGAATGCCAAACAGGGCCACAGTCACATGCCAGTTCCACACAAAGGTGAACAGATGGTCAAACAGACCTACGTAGCTGCAGATGTCTGATCTCCATCTTATTTCTCCCTTTTTCTTCCACAGCCCCTGGTAATCCACAGTACGGAAGGCTGCAATTCCTTTTCTGTTGCTAAAGTCCTCACATATTACTCCTGAAGGGCATCAGCACAAATCCTATATTTATATCAATTCATTATTTCAGTTTCCTTCCTGTTATACAGGAAAGTCATACAGCAGCATTGTGCCATTCAGATTGTCAGTTATCTGATAGGCTCTGGATGCAGCAACTTGACAGTGATGATTTTACTACAAAACAGCATCGATAGATCCATTGAACTCTTTTTCCAAATCAGACACTGACAATAGCATATCATGCAGAAGGGCCCTGAAAGAACCATTTGATAATATTGATTACAAATAACCCAAAAGCTATTGTTGAAAGCAACAAGCATTGGCCTTACCAAAAAATGAAATCCATGCTTTACCAATCTGTTTTCCTTCGTTAACCACTTGAACTATCAGAGAGGTAGCCATGTTAGTCTGGAATAGCAGAAGTAACAAAGAGTCTTGTGGCACCTTTAGTTAGTCTTTAAGGTGCCACATGACTCTTTGTTACACTTGAACTATGTTTCCCTAAAGGCTCACTTTGCTACACTGAAGCCATAGTTAATTCTGATGAACACCAGACTCCCGTCATTATTTCTTCATTGTATAATAGTTTGTTCTGTTGTTTTGTTGATTACAATAATTACATAAATATATTTAGGATTTGTCATCTATTTGTCAGCTCAGTATCAAAAAAATAGGAAATGAAATTCTTCTTTGTTCCCATCCCAAGACAAATAAACAAAATGCTGACCAGCAGAACGAAACTCCCATTAGAACTAAAGTAAAAAAAAAGCAAAGTGTGACTCTGTGGGGACTTCTTCAAAAGAAGTGTGACTTCTTCAAAACACAGTTCAAAAGTTAAACCACACTAGACAAATTCAGGTTTCAGAGTAGTAACCGTGTTAGTCTGTATCCACAAAAAGAACGAGGAGTACTTCGTCGGATGCAAGCAGTGGAAGTGTCCAGGGGCAGGTATAGAAAAGTAGGCAAGAACCAGGTAGGAGCCCACGAAAGCTTATGCTCCAATACTTTAGTTAGTCTTTAAGGTGCCACAGGACTCTTTGTTACCTCTGCTATTCCAGACTAACACGGCTACCTCTCTGATTTGAGGAGTACTTGTGGCACCTTAGAGACTAATAAATTTATTTAGGGATAAGCTTTTATCTAGCCCACAAAAGCTATAAATAAATTTGTTAGTCTCTAAGGTGACACAAGTACTCCTCGTTCTTTCTGGACAAATTCATGTTCTCAGGGATCTGAACTCATCCAGGTTTTTGTTCTAATCAGCAAATATTTGTTTTTATTAAAATCCATTGGTTTGTATTGCCTGGAGAATTCTCATGTGCTCTAGACTTTAGTATGAATTAGGACATTTAAGTGTTTCCTTAAGCGGTGTATATTTTAAAACAAACTATTAAACTGGACTATTGGATGTGGGCGAGGACCAAAGATGAGAATCCATGTCTTAAGCAATGACCCAACACACCACCTGGAAAGTCTCACTCTTTGGCATGTTTAGAAGCCAACCCTTGGCACCTCTGTATAAATTACCATACAGCTCTTTCTAATCAAGGCTAAACATTACTCCTAAGGTGAAAAGCATTGCAGAAAAAACACTTTAAAACCAATAACATAACCTCTACACATATGCTAGTGAGTTTACCAAATATTACCAATTCTAAATGGGTTTTGGCAGGAAAAGTCTTTCCCTCACCCTAAGGATTTCTTGGTTGTTACAAATTTCTCACAGCTTCATTCCAGAACAAGCAGCCATTATTTCAAGGCCTCAGTTAGCCAAGTCCTTCCAATTCTCTCCTTAGGATCAGGCGGGGGGGAGGGGGGGGACTTCCACGAATCAGGGATTGTGTCCATTTGCTGGATTAGGAAGAAGGCCCCAGGTCAGTTAAAACTCGGGATATTTATTCCACAAGTCTTTTCTATGTCTATTTCTGTCTGGAGAATCCAGTTTGAACTAGTATATGCTCTCCAAGAACAGGGGGTGGGAATGGCTTCAAAGGATAATAGAGGAAGTCCATTAGCATCCACTCTCCCTACAAGAGAAGGTACATGCAATTGTGTATGTGTTCTTGTGGCATTGTATTAATACAGTATATCTCAAAGGGATTAGCCCTACCTAATTCAATCAGGTTTAATATATTTCAATAAAGTTTACCTTAATTCCATAAGATTTGCGCAGGACACTGTCAATCTGTCACAGGAGACTAGTATTTATGAAAACTGGTCTGGAATGGTTTGCCCCATCTCACAGGACTTTGAGATTCATGTAATTTTCCAATCCTGCATTGGAAAAAGTCAAAATCTCAACAATCTTGAAACTCATGATGCCTGCTCCCCTGTGAACCCCCCCCCAAAAAAGATTCAAAGTGGGTAATTTGAAGCATTTTTTCAATTTTGATCTTTTATTTTTTTTAATTTCTTTTTAAATATAAATTAGCCCAAGTTTTGAAGACAAAATTTGTTTAACTAAAAAACGTAAACCTTTGTTTTGAAAATGTCGTAAGAGAACATTTAGAGCATTCTAAACTATTTTCGTCCATTTTTTCTCTCCCAGTCAGGAAATTCAATAAAATTGTCCCTTTCTGGCAAAGGGTTTCAATGAATCAGCATTTTCTGACAGAAATAATTCACTGGAAAATTCCCAGCTACCTCTAGTACTTACTTACCTACTCCCACAGTTGTTTAAATGATTAATTAGGGTATGTCTTCACTACCCGCCGAATCGGCGGGTAGCGATCGATCTTCTGGCGATCGATTTATCGCGTCTTATGAAGACGCAAGAAATCAATCACGCGTGGCGCCCCTGTCGACTGCAGAACTCCAGCTTGCCAGGAGGCGCAAGCTGGAGTCGACGGGGGAGCGCGCCGCTGACCGCCGCCGCCATGAGGATGAGCGGTAAGTCGGCTGCAGATACGCAAACTTCAGCTACGTGATTCACGTAGCTGAAGTTGCGTATCTGCAGTCGATCCCTTCCCCCCCCCCCCCCCGTAGTGGAGATCAGCCCTTAGGTAAAGTTTGCACAGAGCTTAAGGGCTTGTGCTCACTGGGGGGGGGGGGGGGGGGAATCGACGGCAGATACGCAACTTCAGCTACGTGAATCACGTAGCTGAAGTTTGCATATCTGCCGCGACTTACCGCTCGTCCCCACGGCGGCGGCAGTCGGCGGTGCGCTCCCCTGTCGACTCCAGCTTGCGCCTCCCGGTGAGCTGGAGTTCCGGAGTCGACGGGGGCGCTCCGGGCGATCAATTTATCGCGTCTTAGTGAGACGCGATAAATCGATCACCAGAAGATCGATCTCCGGCAGCGCTAGTGAAGACCAGCCCTAAAAGTGAAGTGTTACATAAGTGGTAAGTACTATGATTTTAAGTTACATGCTCCTGTCTCCAGTAGAAAAGCCCTTTAATAATTTTAGTGTGCACTATTGCACTGTAACTTTCTATGCAAACGTTCTATGAACTTCTGCCTCTGTCTAGTTATTTCCCTGGTGGCAGAATAGCTTGCACACTACTCTGCTGTACTCTTGCTTAGATTTTCAAATAGCTGAGTAAACAGATTGGTGGTGGTTGCCACAGTACTAAACCAGGAAAGTTAACAATGCACAAGTGGGTTGGCAACAGTACTTAGATTTGCTTTCCTTAAGCACCCAAGAGAATAGACCAAATCAGAAGAAAGTAGAACCAAAAAAATCTTTAGTGCTTTTTTCACTTCAAAAGTATCTGAGCGACTGAATGGAGGGAAGGGATCAAAAGCTCCCATACTGCACTTATTTGTGTTTTATTTGAATGTCAAGGACTGAGGCCCAAAATGTCCATGCTTCAGGGCTTTTCTTCCATGAATCACGGCAAATAGAGCTCATGATAAAGAAAATGTGTGGAGAAGAGTAATTAGAAAAGGGTCCCAGGAGAGCTTTTCAGAGTTTCTATTTCTTGATGTTGTCTAATGGAAGAGTAGGGTTGTAGAATTAGCTCTATTTTGGTGTGTTCTCCGAAATATTAATTATTAACAATAATCACTAATTGATCACCTTTGCACTTGCATAACCCCTTTCAGCCAAGAATATACCCATCTAGGTTCTCACATCCCGTATAGCTTTGCAAGCATTAACTAATTCATTCATTAAGCTTCCCAATGTCTCTATGAGCTGGGGAGCTATTTTACACTCAGGAAAACTCAAGAAACCCAGAAGGGCCCAATGCTTATTACTCATGTTGAGTAGTACTTGACTCCACAAGTAGTCCCATTAAAGTCAATGTGAGTAAGGCTGGCAGAAGCTGGGGAGTTTTTGCCTGGCACTAATGGTAGTATGCAGTAGAATGCAGGAGGGGGCAAAGAGCCTCCACCTGTTTGCTTAGTCCCTCTAAGAGCCAGGTAGCATTGTAGTCCCTACACTCAGAGCAGTACATGGGACACAAAAAACACATAGGAGGATTAAAAGATCTCCCACCCTGGAGATCTCTACAGGCCAGTAGGCATCATCCTCCAATGCAGGGCTATGTCAGATCACTTGGTGACCTTCCAACAGTCACACACCGAGTAAGTGGGGCAATCAAGAATAGAACCCAAGAGCCTCTGCTTTTTTATAATAGGATTTTTCAAAAGCACTCATGCTTGGCCACATTCTGCTTCCACTGAAGCCAAAGGTAAATTAACTTCAACGGGAGCAGAATTAGGCCATAGTAGAGCACAGTTGAAAACTCCCACCTTTAATCTTTAATTCTTATAATTCTTAGTTCTTATCATTCTTAGTCACTGAAGCTGATTAAGTTTTTTTTTTCACAATTATTGCAGAGGAGGTCAGTTAGGGATTGCTGTGCAAATATCACAAGTTTATTGCACCGATTTGAAGGTAGGTTTGTATTTTGCCATTCTAAACCTGGATACATATTTAGCTACAAAACACGGACATCGATCAGAGACTCTTTCATCTCTATTCTGTGTGTTAATGTCCCTCTGCTCCTGCCCACAACTGCCAAAGAAAGCATCAACCACAAAACAGAACCTTGGAAATGCTAAAGCAAACAAACAATGAAAGGGATATTAGTAATGTACAGGATTCCATTTCAAATCCTCAGCTAAGTGTTACATTAAAAATTAAAATTCTAAATGAACTTGTGATCTTCCAAAGCAACAATATAAATTCAGAAGCAAGCATTTCCCCCCCAAAAAATATTTTTTTCTAAAACATGCAACCACCTTAGGAAGTCCAAGGCAGACAGATTCATTTCAGCAACAGATATTGAAATTCTGATACATAAGAATTTTGTTCCATCCTCCCCTGAGGATACATCCTGAGCATCCTTAGTTTGCTCCCATACACATTCAGTATAAATGCAAGGATTTTTTTTCTCTTCAGTCATATATCAGAGGGGTAGCCATGTTAGTCTGTATCCACAAAGACAACAAGAAGTCCTGTGGCACCTTAAAGACTAACAGATTTACTTTACAAGTGGAGAACCCGTGTTAACAAGGCCAATTTCAGTCAGGGTGGATGTGGGTCCACTCACAATAATTGATGAGGAGGTGTCAAGAGAAGGAAAATTGCTTTTGTAGTGAGCCAGTTGCTCCCAGTCCCTATTCAAGCCCAAACTGATGGTGTTAAGTCTGTGTGGACTCCTCCTAATGGTCAAAATGACCAACTGGACTTCTACATAGAGTGCTCCCACAGATGTGCACAGGCTGAAATTGTGTAAAAACAGCATCACTTGCCCCATAACCTCAGCTGTACAGAACGCAACGCCATCCAGAGTCTCGGAAACAACTCTGACATTATGATCAAAGGGGCTGACAAAGGAGGTGCTGTAGTCATCATGAACAGGTCAGATTATGAATAGGAGGCTGCCAGACAACTCTCTTAACACCACATTCTACAAGCCACTATCCTCTGATCCAACTGAGGAGTACCAAAAGAAACTACATCATCTGCTCAGGAAACTCCCTGCTACAACACATGAACAAATCTACACAGACACACTCCTACTGCTCCGACCAGGGTATTCTGCCACCCAAGATCCATAAACCTGGAAATCCTGGATGCCCCATCATCTCAAGCATTGTTACCCTCACAGCAGGATTATCTGGCTATTTGGACTCTCTCCTCAGACCTTACACTACCAGCACTCTTAGCTATCTTCAAGACACCACCGACTTCTTGAGGAAACTACAATGCATTGGTGATCTTCCTGAAAACACCATCCTGGCCACCATGGATGAAGAAGCAATGGGTGAAATTCTGACCTTGCTGAAGCCATGGGGAACTTTGCCATTTAGTTCACAGTAGTCAGGATTTGCCCAGAAGATGTAGGTCCTGATCCCGCAAACTTTTATTCACGTGAAGATAATAGGACTACTCATGCAAGAAGAGGCATTCACATGAATGTTTGCGCAATCAGCCCCATATCTTCTGCAATTATAGTGATGATCCATTTGTCTTCAATGAAACTCCTCTTGTGACCAAAGTTATTTGTGTGTGAAGGTATTTTCAGGATCAGGCCACATATAGTTTCCTATAATACAACTTGCCATGTACAGTATTAGGATAAAAGGCTGTGTGACCTGTGCTCCAATACATAAACACTTTGCTTTAAGTATATCCAGTTTTCTACACTGTACTGACTTTACCCAGGGAAACATTTTGTGGAAACATGAAACAAGATATTGAAACCTATAACGTATAGTTTCCCGGGGTGGTGCAAGCTGTCCTAGCTGCACATAAGACAATGGTCCTTTTTGAGAACAAACCTTAGGAACAATTCAAACTTCACTTCCAGTAAGTTTCATATTCCTTTAATTGCTTCAGTTTCAATAGTCCCCTCAGTAGTACCAATTAGTAAGCTGCTGCCCTTTTACTGCTTCCTCATTGTCTCTTGTAATGTAAAGCAGCATTAACATCATTTACCGCTAAGAGGGTTGTTTCCCCATGTTCATTTATGTACAATTATCCATCATAGAATATGTTCATTTAAATATGTCCATCTGTACTATAGTCATAAACACAAATGCCAGTCAGGGGCTTTTGCAATGATTATCCCACCCCTATCCTCCCACAGGTCTCCCAGGGAGAAAGGAGATGAGAAATAAAAGGTAACTTTAACATTGTCTACTTCCATTTATAAAGTGTCAGCCTGAGAGTTCACACCTGAGGAATTTCCTTCAAGCTTTTCCATTTTGTCCCCCAACGCCATCATCTGCAGAGTGCAGGCGTCCAATTTGAGACTGAATCTCTCCATGGTGAACTTAATGGCATTTAATATTATGCTCAGAGAAGCTTCTGAAGCCATTACTTGATGGTAAGCCTGCTGGGGCAGGGTTTGTCTTTTATGTGTTTGCACCACGTGCAGCAGAAAGGGCCCCCGAGCCTGATTGTGCCACCCTGACAAATATTTACTCGTCCTCCTAACACCAGCAAGAACTGCATTTTAATTTCACCCCTGGCTAGCTGGAGCAGAGCTTTAGGAAGCAAACTCCCAGCTGCAGTGTAGACATGCCTGCACTACTGTCAAAGGACCAGCAGCACTGACTCCTAGCAACCACAAGAACATAAAAATGACCATACTGGGTCAGACCAAAGGTCCATTCAGCTCAGTATCCTGTCTTCTGACAGTGGCCAATGCCAGGTGCCCTGGAGTGAGTGAATCTAACTGGTCATGATCAAGTGATCTCTCCCCTGCCATCCATCACCACCCTCTCATAAACAGAGACTAGGGAAATCTTTACTCACCCCCCCCCTCCAATTTATAGTCAGTTATTTTTAAAGTAACTTTAAAAAATAACTTTTTTACAAGCACTGGCTGTAATAAATGCAAACCGCATGCTTTAGCCTGATTGATTTTCACCAGTATATGTATGCTAGGATTTAACACAGGTTCTTCCCATTCAGGTTGCTACACAGAAGGTTCTTGTTGATTGTGTAATTGATCTGGTGAGATGATAGAAATGAGTACCAGCTTTACTTAACATCCAAATAAGCCCATTCATTAACATACCCAAATAAAGCTGCAAGGGGAGAGAGAGAGAGAGAGAGAGAGAGAGTGAGCGTGAGCGAGTGAGTGTGCTCTCAGGATTATATGCACACTCACCTACTGCTCAGAGTTATGGGAAACAAAGATAGAAGGAATCAACCAATGGAACACATCTATTTTATACCTTTATTTTATGCAACTATTTGACTACATGTCCCTATTTCCAGGGCCATAATAAACTTCATTCTTGCCTATTAGTCACATGTGCCCTTATGATCACAGAAGGAGGATATTTGTATCAATGAATTTCTTAATAACTGAAGGTAACTCTAGAGTTACCATGTGGCAAAAGCCCCCCAGCAAGAGCCCCTTAGTTCAAAGTTACTTGTGAAAGCTTGTGGTGAACCTGTTCTTCTCTGGTCAACCTGTTTGTTACACAGAATGAGAAGGCACAATTCATGACCTTGAATTAATTCCTTACGCCTACATTGGCTAACTAAAACCCAGGCCCAACACATTAGGCCTCACACACAATAAATGTTAGCTTTCTATTATAACAAAGCCTAACATCCCTATTATTTGTGTTCTCCTACTTGCCCCCAGAATGCTTCAATGTACTCAGCATTACAACTAAAAAGTAATATAGCCTACAGTGTTAGTACAAGAGCACAACAGGGTCATAGCACAACAAAGCACAGAGAAATGGGACATAGTAGAGGGTACACAGTGCACAAATATACACATAGAAAGGGGGCACAGATAAGGGATAAACAATGTACAAATAAAGGGGACAGAATGTACAAATACACTCTCAGATTACAAAGAAAGCATGGGATTGGGGACACAAAGCATAAATAAAAATACAGCTACGAAAAGAGTATGAACATGTGGCCTGATCATATTCTTTGGGACTAGATGAAAAGGAGACACCTCCCACGAATGGACAGCCCTCTCCTTATGCTGCCAGGGATCAAGGGCAAAACCAGAGAGGGCCTCTGCAGATCCCTGGATGGAGAAGGGAGGAGGAGGAGAAAGGGCCATAGCTCAGACCTATACCTCTCCACAGCCCAAACTGGTCAGACACAGAGATAGGAGCATTTGACACTGCCCCCCAATTTTTTTTTAAATGTGCCACATTAATTTTCCCAGATGCCAGGAACTGTGTGAGGGGGATTGTGCTCCCAGGGGTACAATCCCTCTACAAACTTTATCTCCATCAGAACCAGTGCTAAATTCCTATGGTCCAAAGTTTTTTAAAAGCCCTATGGTCAAATTCTCTGCAGTCCTACTGCATTCCATTGACTTTGATGGAGTGAACCCAACAAAAAGTTTGGATATTAATTCTGTAGTTAGGACTTTTTCCTGACTATCCCAACCCACTACGATGTAAATTGCTTGGAAAGGAAGAAGCCAGCAATAACAAAAAACATAGCAGTTAGTAAGTAGTCCAGGATTTTCACCATTTATTACAAGGACTAAGTGAACAATTCACAATCAAATGTATATGGCATATTTAGCCTCCTTTTTCTGCTTGTAGAATAGTCATTTAACAAAAGGATTCAACTAATACTTTTGCAAATTGTATTAACTTAGTGGATTGATTGCAAACAGTTTTCTGAAAGTAGTCAGGTTGCTCAGGTTACAGATGACTGATTATAAGATATAACCTATCTAGTTTCTGCTCTCTGGCACATCCAGTGTGTATAATGACATGGGAGACTAAAATTCATTTTTTTTCAAATCCTGATGTACATAAGTTTAAACATATGAGGATATATTTGTAGAAATTCAGTATTTTGTAGTATTAACTGGGGATACTAAGGTCTCATTTCCACCTAAAACTTGGAACAGCAGCATTTCCTCCCCTTATCCCCCTCCCCAAGTACAGAAAATGTTTGTGAAGTGGAGCTAGCTTGACGGGAGACAAAGGAATGGAACCAACGGACAATCATTAAGATGCAGAATACTGGAGCATGAGACACAAATACATTATGTGGTGGACATAACTGAAGATTGCAGACATTATTTCATATTGCATTGATCAAATGATAAAGTGAACCTAACCGAATTATAAAATGTATCATGAATTGGAAATGCTGCAGATAGACTAAACAGAACACATACTATTCACTTAATTACATTTTAGTGTTAATAGTGCCAGTGCTTCCTAGCTAGAGTTACATTTTTAATAAAACTGTCCTTATTTGAATTAGTATGGACAAGCATTGAGTGGTCCTGTAGATTATTTCATATATAAACTTGCATAAAATTCCAAGAAGCACAAAACCTGAGTGTCTACAAACAGGGTAGAATAGAAGAATGCAGTAAAAAAAGTTCAGAACATGAAATATAAGCTGTATTTATAAACTTATTCTTCCGTTCCTGTCCTAAACCATTAGGCAGTGTCACTGTGCAATGATAAACAGGTGCCTTATTTAATCCCAGTGGAATAGTTAGTCTTTGTAGGTCTCAACTCTCCAGACTGACTTGTTTAATAAGCTGGGAAGGTCCTCGGTGTATGATGATGCTGTATGATGGGCTAGAGTGTGGGACTCATGGTATCATCATGCTGTGGCAATGTAGGTCAACTCTGCCCCACCTGTCCACTGCACCTTTCAGAAACACTTTAATTATGCTGAGGAGTGAAAAGGATGGAGTTGAGGAATTAAGAAATACTCATGCTCCAGCTGTGTCTGCCAGCTACTGAGCAGAGAGGGGACAGAGAATCACCACAATGAGGCTTGGAAACTTCTTTTATAATCTAGGAGACAGCGTCTTCAATCTGTGCATCACGACCAAGATTCTGAAGAGTGACCCGTGATTTTGGAGGTCTCTATTTCTGGGGCACCTAGCCTGAGACACTTTCAAAGGGCTCCAATTTTCAGAAAGTGCTGAGTACCCACCAAAGTCTGAAAATCAGGGACCTTTAGGGTGTTGTGTTAGGCTCGCAACATATGAGGGCCCAAAATCACAAATCTATTTTGAAAATCTTGGCCCATGGTTATGATCCAAAGTAGGATTAGAAAACGTAAGGGAATTAGGAGCCCGACCCCCATGGGCAATGGCAAGCTCTTAGACGGAGATTTTCAAAAGGGGCCTATGTCTTATATAGACCACTTCCTTAGAACAGGGACTCTGTTCTCCTCTGTTCAGCACTGTGCACACCAATCACACCCCACAGATGATGTATTCTTAACATAGTTGTCCGAATACTGTTCTTGGAATCACTGACTACGTATTTGCTTTTTGTAATATATTTTGCACAGCCGCTGCAGCCAGTAGTGCAGACGTGTGCTGTGTGTTGATGCTGAGTGGTAGGAGACCTCAAAACTCAAAGCAATAAGAAAATCATAATTGCACAGAGTCAGCAGCTTGGTTTGAATCTTTCCCTTACTAGGATTATAAAACTACTTTCGTGTCTTGCTGCTGAGGTTGCACCAAGTGATTCAGCCTGTTGAATAAACAGGAAGCACTTTCTAATTGTTTCCTGGAAAATACAACCAACAGGGATCAGTTGTATGTTTCGTAATGTTCAGTGTTCGCGGTGGTTGTTGATGGCAGTTAATAAGAACAATTTTTGATAAAGGAAGGAAATGTGCATTCCAAATAAATGGAGACATTGAAATGTCAAATAATTTGAGAGAACTATTATAAACCACCTGAATTATCAGGAGACATAATATACATGATGTCACTATTAATCCTAAACAGGTTTTCTACATGAAGTGGTTTAACGTTTTATGGACACAAATTCTGAAATTAAATGAATTAATATTTTGTAGCTTCAGGTTTTTTCTCTGAATTGCACAATGCAGTTAAAACAAATATTACCAGCGTAACAATGTTCAAGACTTATAGACATGGAGCAACTGAGACTCTCTAGCAATGATACTAATTCTCTTCTACGATGAGCAGATGTCCCGATTTGATAGGGACAGTCCTGATATTTGAGGCTTTTTCTTCTATAGGCTCCAACTACCCCGGACCATCTGTCACGATTTTTCAAACTTGCTATCTGGTCACCCTATTCCCTTCTTCCTCTTAGTTACCTTCCTTCTCTGGTCTGCATTATGTTTTTAAGGCACAGTCCTGCACTGGAGATTTGGCAGAGATGCACTATCCAATGGGAGCAACAGAGGCATTGTGTCTCAGGCATCTTTGGAGCTTCTGGGGACACAAGAAGAGTGTGCAACTTCCTTTTCTAGGACAAGCTTGCTTTGTTACTGTGCTAGTCATGCTATGGCCTAGTGCAGAGATGGGATTAATCACACTGAGTACTACTCAGTGTGTGAAATAGTGGCACAACCACCTAACATGGGTGGCCGGTGACCTGGCCATTGGGGGATACTAGCTTCTGGCCCCTCCTCTTGTGCCCAAGGCTCCTTCCCCTCTCCCACTCCCCTTTTGCCCGCCTCAGCCCCAGAGCGCCAGGCAGCCAGGCAAAGGGGCCACAGTGCCTCCAGTCTTGGTGCACCAGGCAGCATGATCCAAGCAGGAAGTGCGGCCCCAGTGCCAGCCACTCTGAGTCTGTGAGGGAGACAGACTGGTCAGCCCCAGCCTGGGCCAGGGCAGAGCGCCAGGAACTGCAGGCTGGAAGCGGAGCGTGGGCAGGGCCACACCAAGCTATTGGTGAGGCACAGCCTCTCCCAGTCTACATGGGCTCCAAATCTGTAAACAAATAATATTTGGAAATTTTGAAAGGGGGATAAAACCAACGTTTTTCTCTACGTTAAAACATCCACAACATCCAAGCTGTTGAGTCAACCACAGTTAGCTGGTTTAAATTCCAATAAGCACCGCCTTCACGAACCCCTTTGTAATCTCACATGGTCTGTGGCATGTAAGGGAGCTAAAGAGAAGGGAAAAAAGGCGTAAACAAACTGTAACCAGTGGAATGAAGAGTGGGGGCTAAGCAGCACCTTTCCACCCTCCCCATGAAATAGCAGAAGCTCCCTAATGGAGACAATGGATAAGAATCAGCATTTTGGGTGTTGTCTGATTACACTTTGCTAACAGGTGCTCAGCAAACAAATCAGCCTGGGAGCTGTTGCAATTTCAACTCAACAACATTCATAGATCCTTTGCCCCTGCACTCCAAGGGCATGGTTAGACTGGTGCTTTGCAGCGCTAAAACCCTTCAGTAGCGCTATAATTATCGTACCCTACACACTTCAAAGTGAGATTTTGCGCATTTACTCAGTGTTTAAAGCGCTAGTATTAAACCCCCTTTTCGAGAGGCAGAAGGCTTTTAGCGCTAGCGCTGTAGCGCAACGGTGCGAATGTGACCACCCATGGGATCTCTTGCATGCCTCCAAGCCATGTAAAGCAATCAACAAGCCATTTAAGGCAATCAACAAGCCATTTAAGGCAAATGACTGAAGTGTTGTTTTGTAGACGGGATGAAAAAAGCGGAAGTACCTTTGCAGTTTCCCCTCTAACAACTCACAGCAAATCTCCAGTGAAAATGCTTGCGGACGGAGCTGTGTGTCTTAAATACAGAGCCTGTCAGTTTTCGCTAAGGAAAAGTCACTGACAGCCTGATCTTGTCTCCCTGCGAACAACTTCCCAGTTCCCCCTCACTCCCCTCCTTTGCAAAGCACGTTGCACCCAGCTGAATGCTGGGATACCTGCCCTATCATGCTACTGTCACTGTTGCCAGAAGCGCTGCAAATGTGTGCATTCTTTAGCGCTACAGGGTTTAAATGTGCACAGGCTCTAGCGCGATACTTATTGCGCTAAATTTGGAAGCGCTACAAAAAAACACGCTATAATCTCTAGTCTAGCCATACCCCAAGAGAGTAGCCTACAATTATGCTAAGAGAGCCAAGGATGGCATGACACCCAAATGAGTTATTTGGCTGTGGGAGGTGAAAGCTGAAGAGTAATACTGAGCAGGTGATGGGATCCACAGTGGCCCTGTAATCTAGAGGACGGGGATAGGCTCCATGCTGACTCTCCTACCTGCTTCAAGAGGTAGTGTTGCCTGCTCTCATGATTTCAATAGTCAGTCTTCCAGCTACTGATGTTTTTCTTAAAGTCTCTGTGCCTACAGTCATGTGATTCTGTGACAATCTCAGCTTTCACGTAAGAGAAAGTTTCTAGCCCTCCATGATTGCAAAGAAAAGTTAATAAATGTGAAACCAAAGGCTCAAACCTGTAAATCAAATCAAAGAAACCCTACATTGATAAAACATGATTTTAAGGCATCTCATGAATTTTGGGTGCCTGCTTCACCATTTTTGGCCTGCTTGATGTTCGCCACACTGATGACAACTCAAGCTCCTTGGGTTTTTTTTGCAGAAAATGCAGCACTAACTGGCAAGTTCAGAATTTTAGGAACATTTCCCTCCTTGTTATGGGTTCTTCCAGAAAATAATTTGGTTCTTAATTTTCTAATCTGAATTAGCTATGTTTTTAGTCAGAATGAATTCAGCAAATTGCAGCTAATTTACGGACAGCTGAGTGGGAAGGCAGGTCACCACTCGGCCATAGAAGCAGCAGCAACAGATCTGTAGAGGACATCCTCCAAGCATAGCATTTTGTGCCAACAGGGTGCAGGGACATTTGGAGATTATCACAGGCTCCAACAGTCTGTCTGTAATAATCAGTTTCAAACCATTTCAGGTAGACAGTTATACTAATAAGACAGATGCTTTCCCACTGATGGCCATTTAAGGAGCCAGGTAAAATCCTTGCTCATGGAATAAGTACTGTAATCCCATTGACTTCAATGGAGCTACTTGCAGAGAAAGATTCTGCTCATCATGAATAAGGTTGGCAAGACTGGGTTCTTAATGGGCTAGTTCCATAAAGCTAAAGGCCAGGTGGTTCCCTGACTTAAATCAGGCAAGCAGAGGTGTAGGGTTGAGTGGGAGCTCTCCCATTCACAGCCTTTGCTAGGACTGGTTACAGTGGTTTGGGGCAGTGCAGAAGAGATTGTTTTGCCCAGTTGCAAATGGATGAAAAGAGGACAGGTATCAGGCAGAGCCAGAGTCAACAATTAGCTATAGGGGAGTCTGAAACTTCAGTGCTACACCATTTAAATGGGTGCAGTAAGTGAACGACTGTCCTCCTTTATGCCACTGGGGACCCATGAGAGACGTGCTCTGAAACTCAAGTGATTCCCCCAAAGTCTCTGTACTCTCCCTCACTATGGACTTTTGAAGCTGTGCTTAGCTGCTGTGGCCCCTTCTTCATTTAAGGGGATTCAGGCCATATTTTCCACCGCTGGTGAAAGACCTCAGGACCCCTAGGGAGAATCTAACCCAATGGACCAAACTCAGATTCCAAATGCGGAGTTGCACCCACTTCCACCATTTGGGTTATGGAGCTTAATTAAATGAACAAGTCAAAAGCTGCTCTTGTTTACTCTCCTTAGCGGGCATAGCAAACGGTACAGTTGTAACTTGAATATACTTAACCAGATTCAGTCCCGGGGTATGCTGGTGTAGTGATACCAATACCCACTTCATTGAGTCCTTTGTGCTGGAACAGTGACTAACAGGAAAAACTAACCTTCTGGAATGTGGGTTTATTACAGGGTGTTGGGGAGGCGGCGGGAAGAATTCCTTTGGCAGCTGTGCTCACGCCCAGGCATTTAACAGACTTCTTGCACACACAGTTTGTAATCACCGGTGCTGAGCTTTAGTAAACATTCCATTCTGTATGATCTGTCTGAATGGCGCAGCACACCCTCTGTAGAGAATGTCGCGTAGCCCTCCGTTTGGATACCTACCCAGTTAGCATCCCTTTTCGGGGAAGATAGAACTGAAACTACCTAAAATGTCTCAGCTGAGTTTTATAGGATTTACCCTATTTCTCCCTCTCAGCAGGTTATAGTTTCCAAAACAGCCAGTCACTAGGCTGATTGGTACCTGCCTTGCTATATAAACATCTCATAAGCAGTGGTGAAGCACAGTTTTTATATATTCTCATCTTGTTGCTGCACAGTTTATGAGAGGTCAGAGGGCACCTGGTCTAAAGTCCAACTCTTGGAGTGTCTAATTTGAAACACAGTAACTTTGTGTCAGAGCTCTGGTGCCACAGGGCAGAAATGTTTCCTTTGGCTAGATGAGCTCTGCAAAATAAATGAATCCAGAGCAATTCTAGCAAAGGTAGAGAGTTCTGGAGTTTTCCCTGATGGCTCTTGTCTAGAACTTGCTGTGGATGTACAAAACTCAGTGGGATTTAAATACAACAGAATAATGATTCTGTACTAGAAACAATGTTTTGCTAGTGCTGGCTTCTCTGTGATTTTTCCTTCAAATGACTTTCAGTGTGGCAAAGGGACATGATCTTATGGTACCTGATGGGTTACTAATTAAGTGGAATGTAGACATGCCTTAGCATTTCCACCTTCTCTCTAAATCAAAGCCCCATCATCAGCTTTAAAAAATGTGGTGGGGAAGGTTGTATTTTCTATACATAACTAACTACTTTACTGTACAGATTTCGGTTTAGTTTATCTGCTACCTCAGAAGTAGAGCATGTTATAGCTTTTAAAATGCCACACTAGAGAGAGGTGTGGTTTTTGAGAAACCCAAGATCAGAATCATAGTTGTCAGTCCTTATATTTACCATGTAATGAGCCAAAAAGAATCTAAAAACACCCAAACTAGGAAGTTCAGATAGTATTTGAAGCCTGATCCAATAATGGATAATGTGCCACACCACACCACACAACAAAAACACTAACCCCAAAACCTATCCTTGCAACAAAGCCTGACACCAGCTCTGTCTGCATATCCATTCAACTGACACCATCATAGGACCTAATCAAATCAGCCACACCATGAGTGGCTTATTCACCTTCACATCTACCAATGTGATATATCCGATCATGTGGCAGCAATGACCCTCTGCCATGTACATTGGCCAAACTGGACAGTCTCTACACAAAAGAATAAATGGACACAAATCTAACATCAAGAATCATAACATTCAAAAACCAGTAGGAGAACACTTCAATTTCCCTGGCCATTCTATTACAGACTAGAAGGTGTCAATTTTAAAACAGAAAAACTTTCTAAACAGATTCCAACAAGAAGCCGTCAAACTGGAATTAATTTACAAATTGGACACTATCAACCAAAGGTTAAACAAGGACTGTGAATGGCTTAGTTATTACACTAATTGAATCTATTTCCCTAAATTAAGTTTCCTTCACACCTTCTTGTCAACTGTCTGACATAGATCTATTTGACTATCACTACTACTGATAATAGCTCATCCAATTTAAACAGCCTCTTAGAATTGGTCTGGTAATTTCCAACTTTTTATGCTTTCTGTGTGTATAAATGCATCTTACTTCTGTGTGTTCCATTCTATGCATCCGATGAAGTGGGCTATAGCCCACGAAAGCTTATGCTGAAATAAATTGGTTAGTCTCTAAGGTGCCACAAGTATTCCTCCTTTTCTTTACGGATACAGACCAACAGGCTGCTAATCTTAAACCTAGAGACCACAGCGAATACTGTTAAGTTGCAATGAGCACTCACTGTCTTCATGATGAAGCTGGTGAGCTGCCTCCAGTTGAGTGGTACTCCATGCTTTCATGTGTGTTGGATGTCCATGTTTAAAATTTGACTAACTCTGGATAAGCTACTCGTATCTCTTACTGTTGCCCAGATTTACCAACATCTGTGGCTAATAAGCTACAGAAGCTGTAAACCTCCAGTCAGATGGCCACCCGGTAAAGTTTACACCATAATGTTTAGCTTTAGGGTATATCTTCAGTACCAAAAAGGTGTGTCTCTTCTGCAGGATAATTTAAAGCACATTTGTAATCCCATGGTAAAATCCTACTGGAGATCAGCCACCTATAATTTTTAACCACGAGGGTAGTCAAGTGAGGACAACATTATAACTAGAGACAGGGTATCTCCCTAGTTTACCTTGTGGTAATAATAATGTGCTTTGTCTCCACTAGGTGGTAATAATAAATGTGCCACAGAATAGCAAATGTGCATCAAATTGTCCTGTGGCAAATACACATCTTTTGGGGGCAGTGAAAATAAAGCCTGCTTCATTTGTAATACTCCCATTTAGCTTATTAAAAGATGAGAATGGTATTAGGGCTAAGGTGCAGGACTGCGACTCAGAAGACCTGAGGTGGGTTTTTTTTTCAGCTCTACCATGAGATTCTTGTTAGACCTTAGGCAAGTCTCTTATTCTGTGTGCCTCCGTTTCTCATGTATGAAGTAGAAATGATCATGCTTAGTTACTTCACACACTGAATTCCTTGGATGAGCATTCTATGTAAGTACAAAATAGTATATTACTTTAAGGCAATGTATAGGCAAGTTAATCAGAGCCATTACACATAGTGCCTTATAAAAAAGATGAATGTACAGCTAGAGGTTATCCCTGCCCTGAGAATTAGAGTTGTTTTTATTCTCATGGCTGGATAATTGCTGCACTGTATTATATCTGTTTGCTACGTCATAACCATGTTTTATTCCTCTATTCTATTTTTTGTAATGCAGCATTTGTTCACTGCACACTGGCGTGATGGCTGAGACTATTCTGTTTGATTTAAGCATCTGCTGCTATTCAGAACATAGTGACGGAACAGCACATGGCTGACATTGTTCCTCCTACAGGTACTCCTACTCCCTAGGAACCCAACCGTGCATGTGTAAGATAAGGAAAGAACACAGGAACCAGCCCACTGAGGAAAGTTCTATACATGAGAGGCTGAAACCCAGCCAGTGCAAGACAGAAGAAAGGTTATAAAGAAGGCAGAGTGCTGAGTGTGTGTTCTCGGCCTTACCAACAGGATTTTGCAAGACAAAGGGGTTATTTTCACCAAATTAAACTTGCAAATTTCATACCTTGCCAAGCAAACATTGTAATTCAAACTCTCAGACATTGAAAGTTTAATGATTTACCATGGCTCTCAACCTACACAGACTTTTGTGAGCAATTAAAATGTCTTACAATCTGAGCTAACAATAAGCACTATACTCTCACAAAGCTACCAGTAGGCACTGCCCATCAAGCTACATACAAGTACTTTAAAGAATCAAACTATTTTCCTCTACCAGTTCAATGCACATGACACTTTTACATCTTAATTGAGCTTAATCAATGAAATATGTACCAAATCAGGTCAGTAAAACTCTACCTATTACATCTAATTATTATTATTTAGATGAATCTGGAGATATTGACTGTACTTGGGATTGGATGTGTATAGATAAGCTGGTAGAAAGAATGACAGTGTCTCTTTAATATTCAGGGACAAATTGTTTAGGCTGAAAATTTCTCCTAAAGGAAAATGGTTATAAATGAGTGAAGAAAATCCTTCATGTTCTATATGTTTAAAAACAAACAAATAGGTTTCTCCCACTAAAGATTTTTTTTCTAAGCCAGAGATCTGCACAAAAGCAGTTTTGTTTGTGCTTTGCTTGGCATGCAGTAGTGAAACTGACAAATACTATGCCCTGGTATGTTTGTATTTCTCTTGATACCATCAGTGACACTAATGGACAAACAAGGGAGCAAAAAGGAACTAAGGCCATGTCTACAGTGAAGACTTTACAGCGGCATGGCCACATCGGTATAGCTGCACCACTATAAGGTCTCCTGTGTAGCCACTCATACATAACTCGATCATCCCCACCCAGCAGCTGTGGCTACGTTGGCAGGAGAGCATCTCCCACTAACATAGCGCTGTGCACACCAGCACTTCTGTTGGTATAACTTATATCAGTCGCGGGGAAGTGGGGGTGGGTTTCAGACCCCTGACTGCTAAAAGTGCTAGTGTAGATATAGCCTAAGCTGTGATTAACGAGCAGCAACAGGAGACGATAGTCCAGTGGTTATGGCATTGGCTTGGGACTTGGGAGATCGGGGTCAACTCCCTAGTCTGACACAAACCTCCTCTGTCCTTGGGCAAGCCACCTAGGCCCAGATCCTCAAAAGTACTGAGGTGCCTAACTCCCGATAACACCAGTGGAAGCTAAGCACTTACATACCTCTGAGGATCTTCACCTTAGGGGGTGTCTACACAGCCAAAAAAAACCAACCCCATGAGACAGTGAGTCTCAGAGCTCAGGTCAACTGCCTTGGGCTCACACTACAGGGCTAAAAATAGTCATGTAGATGTTTGGGCTTGGACTGGAGCCTGGGCTGTGAAACCCCCTGAAAAGGGGCGGGTCTCAGAGCCTGGGGTCCAGCACAAGCTGTAACATCTACACTGATATTTTGAACCCCGTAATGCAAGCCCCACAAGCCCAAGTCAGCTGACCCTGTCCCTGAGACTCACAGTGGTACATAGTTTTTTTGCTGTGAAATTGTACCCTAAATCTCTTTGCCTCAGTTCTCCAGCTGTAAGATGGGGATGGACAGTACTTTCCTACCTCACAGGGGTTTTCTAAGGAGAAATATATTTTATTTATTTACATTGATCGTGAGGTGCTCAGATACTATGAAGATGAGGGTTCTAAGTACCTTGGATAGATAGGAATATATTTTTGAGAAACAGCGAACGTCCTAGGCCCCAGACCCTGCAATGAACTCTGTGCAGGGAAGGCTCCACCCATATAAACCTCCTTATAGGATAAGGGCCTAAATAGTTATGAAAAGAAATATTGGTCAAGTTTTACAAATCTCTTACCAAAAATGGAGCATACCATGGGGTTAAAACCTAGAAAGAATGCTTGTTTGCATCCTTTAATCCAAACTAATACAATAAATATTGTAAACCAATTATTACTGTTATTCATTTGTATTGTCATAGTGCCTAGGAGCTGTAATCACAGATCAGGACCCCTCTGGTGTCATGTTACATTTAACAATTTTATTTGACCAAAGAAAACCACTAAAACATGGTCAAAAGTGCTTGTAATAAACTTGGTACACCCTATTTCACAATAAATAGTTCCTATGGTTCCAATGTGCCAATTAAACAGTTTCGCATTAATTTGCCTTGCAGGAGTTCTGTAGTATCATCTACTCATACAGAGCAAAACCTATTTCTTAAAATATACCCCCCCCCCAGAGTTGCTTTTCTGTTAGTATGAAATTTAAATACATCACTTTGATCACTGGAAATCAAGTGGAAATTACCATTTTGACTAAGAATGTCTAACTCTAAGAGGTTCAAGAATAGAAGCCATGTTAGTCTGCATCCGTAAAGAAAGCGATGAAGACTTGTAGCACCTTAGAGACTAACTAGTTTATTTCAGCATAAGCTTTCATGGGCTATAGCTCACTTCATCGGATGTTAATCCTAGCAACTGTTTAGAGAGAGACATGATCTAGTGAAGTGTTTCTCAAACTGCAGTCCACGAATCCCTGGGGGGGTCTGTGACCAGGGGTCTGTGGTCCCCAATGATCAATTCCTCCCCCTCCCTCCCAGTGCCTCCAGCACACAGTGGAACAGCTGTTCAGACACGTGCAGAAGGTGCTGGGAGGGAGGGGGAGAAATTGGGACAGGGCGTGCTCAGAAAGGGGGCAAAAAGAGGCACTATCACCAAGACACTCTGGATGGTCTGGTTTGTAGCATAACCATTGTGAACCCCTAAGTGATCATGGATTTCTTAAAATATCACAGCATGTGTCTAAATCCTAACATACACACACATGTGTCAGTTACTAGACTGTGGCTATCAAACTAATTTTACTTGTGAAAAAGTTGCACCTGGGGAAGTAGAATCTCTTGAAGTTTACACTATGTACCATCTACCTACCTTAGAAAAAGACTTTGTTTATGTTCTTTATTGGTAGCAACAGGAATTCTATAAAATGAACAGAATATTTTCATAGAAGCTGCATAAAAATTAAAGAAAAGGAAGAAGAGCAGCATTCATTCCATGTTTCATTGAAAAAGAAGCCAGCTCTCCAGAATTACTGTCTACCTTTCATCTCTAAAATGAATAATTTATCCTAGGAAAACAAAAATACTTTATTTATGATGACAGAGAAGCTATAAATTTGCTCCTTATATGTGCATTGACTAATTAGATTAATTAAGCATGCATGCACTTCTGAACAATCAGGCAGGTGGCAAATCACATTTAAGATGACTTATATGATTTATTCCATCCGCCTTGCACTTGATAAATGACATCCATTCCACTATGAAACCAGGGAGAAAAGAGCATATTTTCAATGTACAGCATCTTTTTTTTTTTACTTTTAATTTAGTTTACTTCTTACAAAAAGTAATAAAATAAAACAAGTTGAATTTTTTCTAGCACACAATCCCCTTTCACATGAAGACTCAGAAATCTAACTATGCTGTATTAAAGCACAACACAACTGTCTGACTGAAATCCACAAAAGCATAGACAGTCAGCTGTAAACCTAAAAAAATGTAGGCGGAAGCGCCATAAGAGAGCTGGCTGAAAATTGGCCATTTCAGTTTGTAAAGGTTCATATTTATTTGGTTTTTGGATTGAGACCACCACTGAAAGGGGAAAAGCTTGCAGGTTGGGGATGTGGCCACTGCAGCTATGTCTCTGTTGCTCCAATGGCCAGCAAGATGTTCAGCGGTATGGAATGCATGGCTACCATTATAGCCTTTAACCTGGCATAGCAGCCATCATGGAGGGGGATGTGCTGAAGTCCTGAGTCCTGTCCATTTATTGGCCCCTTGCATCCCATGGTACTCATTGCCCCCAACACACCAGGAGTGTGGTAAGCTAGGACCTGAAGAGCGCTCATATACCCCAAATGTGAGTTCCCCTGGGCCAGGAGAAGTTTCTTCTGGCAATTCACAGTCAGAATCCAGCTCTTTATGCCCCATTCAGAAGTGAATTTGGCCCAGTGCGTGAGAAAAACTGATTCAACGTCCAGCAAATCCAGACATCCAGTGATATTGCTGATGACAAGAACCCTTTGGCTCTTATGAGACACAGGAAAATAAAGCAATTTTTACAGACACAGTCACATAAGAGCATGATAAAAACACTATTTCACATTAGTCAAAACATCCAACCCTGATATACTAAAAAAAAAAAAAAAAAAAAAAAAAAGGAGTCAGAAAAGGATGAATAAATGTAGTTCTCACCAACTCAAATGGATGTGAAAATAATGTTCCTTCAATTTTACAAGCTAACATGGAGGCTTGTACTAGGGGTTCCATAAAGGTTTGCTCAACAGATTTCTCTCTCAATCAGAGATACCTTGAGTGTTGTGTTGCAAAAAACCCTCTTACAAATGAAGCTGTGATTCCCACAGAACTTTTGCTGCAGTGGCATAATGCCATTTAGCTGGAGGGAGGCAGGAGGAAGCGAGTTAGCAGTGACACATACTGTGCATCCCAGCTGGGAAATAAAGCTCTGTGTAATAGCAAATCTTGTCGGAAGTAGTTAATCTTCCATAACTTAGTTAACAAAAACTGCAGCCTATTAAAATGGCATGTAAGCAATGTAGCTGAAAACAAGTCTACCCAGGAATTGGCCTGTATAATTACAATTGGTTAAAAAAAATGGAAAAAGGAGAGAAAGATAGGGGAGGAATCCCCTATAGGTTGTTAAAAAAACAACAACCCTTCATTTACCAGATGAAGAAAGTATTTAATGATGAAGAGAAAAAGAATTTGCCTCAGTGAAGAACAAAAAATTAATTGTGAATTTTAGTTCTCAGCTCCAAAGTACTTAGGATTTGGAAATTTCCAGGACGTACTGGGTTAGGTTTAATTATTTTTTTTTTAGGCTACATGTTGCATATGAAGTAAATATATTTGGAAATGCCTAGAGTCTTGCATGATTTACATTTCAGAAGAAAAGTTCATCTTTCTCTCCTTTCCTAGGAAGGCTATGACTGAGCAAAGTACTTGTGACATGCCTGACTGTAACTATGTGAGCAGTCCCATTGGAGCCAAGCTAGGGATATGTTTAAGTACTCTGCTGAACTGGGGCATAAATGCCATAGGACATGCAGTGTGTATTCTGCAAAGAGTTATAGAGCTATCTGAATTTAGGCTTGACTGCTATGGAATATCTGTTACATTGTATAAATTCAAAATTGCTTGAACTTTTTTGTCACTCTCAAAAAAATGTTCTATAGCAACATCATAAGGCAGTGAGTCTAACACTGGGTCAGTGGACCACAGCAGCAGGTATACAGATAATCTTCTGATAGTCTGCAGAGAGCTACATGGTCACAAGATAACTTCCTTCTGTTTCCACCTGCCCACTTGCATTAAAACACATCTAATGTTACTTTTCCATGTAAGCAAATTTCTGTAACTGACACATGAAAGATATGAGATCATTAATGAGAATCAAGGTCTATGGAATCACGAATGGGTGAAGGTGGGGGAAGGTGATCACTGGGACAAGTTATCTATTAAAAAGGTATGGTCAAAACTATTAAAACATTTGAGAGCCCCTGGCATAAGGCACTGTGAGATGCCTAGTGATGTCACATAGACATCTAATTATTAGCCTGATTTTCGGGTTGCCTATTACTGCAGTAAAGCCAGTCACCAGTGAAAGGAGGCAAGCTACAGCAGTATCCTGAGCCTGGCCTGACCCATGGCCAGATTTTTAATGGTATTTAAGCACTTAAAGATTCAGATAAGCATCTAAGCATTTTTTTAAAAAATCTTTCAGAAGCATCAAGGAGCTTATCTCGATCTTTAGGCAGCCTACATATTTTTTTAAAAAATCTGTCTCCGAGTACCTCAGGAAGCAGAGGTGCTGATTATGGGCTTGGCTATCCTCCACATGCTCCACTCTAGAATTCTTCAGTGTGCTGACTACCCTGAAGCAATAGATCAATTTGGATAATTTTATATTAGACCTCTGACGGATTAAAATGAATTGATCATGTTAGTAAAAATTGATGGCTGCCTTAGGTGCAAACAATCATGAGTTATTTTTTTGTTATGTGCAAACAGAATATTGTTCCAACAAGTAATATATATTATTGGTGCTTTAAAGAAGCCAATTTCCCAAAGCTAAAAAGAATCATGAGCAAAACTGAGTGAGCAGAAAAATTTAGACATATGAATGTGAATAATTGGGAATTGTTTAAGAATGCCCAAAAATATAAATGTTATCACAAAACAAGGCTTCTTTGGGTACAAATAATATCGTGGTTGAAAGGGGAGACAAGAGCAGCAACAACAAAAAATATGTATCAAATGAAAACAATGATAGTAATGAGTAAAAATCAGTAGTTAAGATATGGAGACAAGGGAGATAAGGGAAGTGTAAAGCATCAGTGAAAATTCTATAGCTAAAAGAGTTAAGAACCACAAGAAGGAATTATTTAAACAAATCAGGAACAGACAAAATCATATCAATAGTACAGAGTTAATTAGATAAGGATGGTTTAAAAATTTCAATCATGATGTACCAAAGACAAATGTATTTAATAAATATTTCTGTTCTATATTTGGAAAGACACAGAATGACATGTATATCTTACAGTGATAATGAAATAGTTTCTATTCCATCACTAACTGGGGAGGATGTTAAACAGCAGCTGTTAAAAGTTAAATATTTTTTTAATTTGCAGGGCCAGACAACTTGCATCACAAGTTTAAAAACATTGTCAGAACTCTCTGAAGCTTAATATTCATTTAATAATTCTTGGAACATGAGAAGACCCAAAGGACAGGAATAAACTAATGTCTTGCCAAATAAAGTGTAAATGGGATGACCCGGGTAACAACAGCCAGTAAGACTAACCTGGGCAGAAATAATCCTGGGCAGAAATAATTAAAAAGCTGATGCAAAAACAATAAATTAAAAAGATGGTAAAATAATTGATGCCAATAATATGGTTTCATGGAAAATGTGTCAAACTTTTCTTTGACAAGCTAATGAGTTTAGTTGATAAATAAAATTATGTTGACATAATATACTTAGATTTCTGTAATATTTGTCTTAGTCTCACATGGCATTTTAATAAAAAATTCACTGTAACAAATAAGTATAAACCATATTAAATGTATTAAAAACTGGATAACTGATAGGTCTCAAAAATAAATGTAAATGAGGAATTGTCATATATTGGGGTTCCACAGGGCTGTATTCTGGGTGCACTGCTAGCCAATATCTATCAAGTATCACAATTAGTGGAGTGGTAAATAATGCTGGGGACATGCCATTTATTCAAGTTGACCTGGATTTCTTTGTCAGGTGGTATAATTTAAACAACATGCATCTTAATACAACCAAATGAATGATCATAGAACAGGCCATGTTTACAAGACTGGGGATTCTAGCCCAAAACATTGCTAAATTAAGAAGGACTAGGGGTACTAGTGGATAACCAATTGAAATGGAACTCAAATTACAATGCTGTATCTGTGAACAAATGTGATCTTTGGATGTATAAGTAGGGGAGAATTGATAGGAATGAGCAGATAGTATTACCTCCTCTGTATTCAGCATTGGGGAGACCGTTACTGTAATACTATGTTCCGTTCTGTTGTCCATACTTCAAAGGGAATACGGAGAAATTGAAAAAGGTTCAGAAAAGAACACAATAATAATCTAGGGTCTTGAAAACATGCCTTATAAAGAAATTCTTAAGAAGCTCAATCTATTTGATTTATCCAAGAAAAGGCTCAGAGGTGACTTGATCACAGAAGTCTCTACATGGGGGCAAGACTGCTGAAAGTAGACAGTTATTTAATTTAGTAAAGAAAGGCAGAACAAGATCCAGTGGTTGGCAGCTGAAACCAGACAAATTCAGATTAGAAATGAAGTGAACACTTTTAACAGTGATGTTAATTAACCATTGCAACAACTTATCTAGTGGAACATCCGATACTTGAAGTCTTTAAATCAGGACTAGGTGCCTTTCAAAAAGACATGCTATAACTCAAACAGAACTTATGGGCTTGCTGTAGCGTTCACTGGGTGAGATTCTTTGACCAGTGTCATGCAGGAAAGGTCAGACTACAACAGATAATCAGAATGGTTCCTTCTGGACTTAAATTTATGAATCTTATAAAAGGATCTTATTGGTCTTGAAGGACAGAAGGAAAATAAAAGGAAAACAATTAAGAGGTGGAGAAGAAAAGCACAAGTCATACTCCCTGAATTAGGACCCCCAGGTGCTTTCAGACTTATGTTCATCATTCTTTAGCCTGTGAATTGTTTTTGAGGCTGGGAGAAGTCTGGAGGAACAGGTTCAGTATAACTAGGAAATGGTGAGGTTTTAGTGCTCATGTATTACTATAATAATTTCTGCTATGGGAGGGAGAGAATTGGTGGCACAACTTCTTACCAATGTCTGTGCTACTTGGTGGACAGAATACCATGCAGTTCTTAACAGAAAAATAAATTCAGCTGGCCTCCGGACATTCCAACCATTGTTGACTGTGGAGCCAAACCAATTCCCTCCAACCCAGCAGCCATTTCTGTGTCTAGATTTACCTAGATAAACCACTCAAGGATGCCATTGAGACTTCATATTTATAAAATAAAATGTTAGAGGAATTATATGGAACTTTTTGCAATCAAAGAATAAGTGGTATTTTGAGCATGATGATATAGTCCTTATCCAAAGCAAACTCCCATTAACTTCAATGGCAGCTTTCTCAGACTAAAGACCTCAGGAAACAGCTTAATTTTTTAAAATAAATGTTCCATAACTTTAAGCACCTCATGGCTATTGTCCTGGTCCCATATTGAGAACCATATGGGAAAAAAGGAGTTTACTGTGCAGGATGGAACATCCACTTATAGTTCACACTGTGGAATTCCAATGCAATTTGGAGTGAGTCATTAGTATGACTGGGCTGCATGATAAAACTCTAATTTAGGTACTTGTTTTTATGCCAAGTCCTGAAATTCCCTACTTGAATTGCACATGTTATCCCATGAGTACCTAAGGCATCTGGCAAGGGATTATGTGCCAGATCCTTAGTTGGTATAAACTGGCATAGCTCCATAGAGTTCAGTAGAGCTCTATTTACGCCAAACCAACTGAGGATCTAGTACTATGTTCCTAGGTATGAGCTAAGAACAAGGCATCCTGGTACTCATCACCAAAAAATATTTTTTTAAGAACAGTACAAATAATAAATCATCATTAAAATTACTGCAACAATACTTGTAATGCAGAATGAATCCCCATAGCCTGATTCACTGTTTCCCAGTAAAGAATGAAGAGGCTTGTTATACCAATGAGGGTATTATAATTGACTTCATCCCATTGTGCTATTTATTACACTCTTCCTTGTCTTCCTAGTCTAATCCTGTATCTTCAGCCTTTTTATCAAATATTTGCAAAGTGCTTTGAACCCTCAAAAAATACTGCTACTGAAGAGCAAATAATTCTTACAAAAATATTTAACTTTCTCTGTAAAACATATGTAATATAACAGAGACATGGCAGGGATCACACAAGCATACACATTGGTATTTGCCCATAGATTCTACCTATAGTCATATGTTGCTTCAGCAGCTTCCCATTTCTAATACAAACACTTTAGGATTTGCTGTTTTTTTCTTTACTGATCAGTCTCTCAAGTAATAGTCTCTGTGTTTTGTCTGCCAGCAATATTAATTCTCCTCTTCTCCAGCTAGTCAAGTCAATCTTCTCCTATTTAAGCTGAAAAGCCTCTGACTGCTCCTTTGCTGACCAGTTATATTCCCTAATACATCTTCCTTCATTTTCACTTACTAAATTATTGGGCTACCTTGGTCTTTCCCCCGCTGCCTTTTACCATGCAGCCAGCTGAGATGATCCACAGGCAGCAACGAACTAGTCCCTCATTTCTGCTCAGAAAGCCTTCTGCTTCCAACCCACTTTCATCTTCCAGTTTAAACATACACATCTTGCTCAATAAGACTTCACTTAATGCAGTTACGATTTACTCAGCATATTACTCATATTAAGTTTTTCTGTTTTAAAATGGACACCTTCAAGTCTTTAATAGAATGGCCAGGGAAACTGAAGTGTTCTCCTACTGGTTTTTGAATGTTATGATTCCTGATGTCAAATTTGTGTCCATTTATTCTTTTGCGTAGAGACTGTCTGGTTTGGCCAATGGACATGGCAGAGGGGCATTGCTGGCACATTCCCTGGCCATTCTATTAAAGACTTGAAGGTATCAATTTTAAAACAGAAAAATTTCCAAAACAGACTCCAATGAGAAGCTGAAGAACTGGAATTAATTTACAAATTGGACACTATCAACCAAGGGTTAAACAAGGACTGTGAATGGCTTAGTCATTACACTAATTGAATCTATTTCCCTACTTAAGTTTCCTTCACACATTCTTGTCAACTGTCAGACACAGATCCACTTGATTATCACTACAAAAGGTTTTTTTTCTCCTGCTGATAATGGCTCCTCCCAATTAAACAGCCTCTTAGAATTGGTATGGTAATTTCCAACTTTTTATGCTTTCTGTGTATATAAATGCATCTTACTTCTGTGTGTTTCATTCTATGCATCTGATGAAGTGGGCTATAGCCCAGGAAAGCTTATGCTGAAATAAACTGGTTAGTTGCTAAGATTCCATACATATTCCTTTTTTTCTTTATGTCTATAATGTTCTGTAAATAAGAACTCAGTGCAAGAACTAAAATGGTCTATTGCTATTAGGCTAAACCAGGGATTGGCAACTTTGGCACATGGCCCATCGGGGAAATCCGCTGGTGGGTTGGGATGGTTGGTTAACCTGCAGTGTCCTCAGGTTCGGCCAATTGCAGCTCTCACTGGCCATGGTTCACCATTCCAGGCCAATGGAGGCTGCGGGATGTGCTGGCCATCGCTTATATACAAATCTAGACAAAAAGGCCTGTATGCATTTCCCTGCCTCAGTTTCCCCACCGTTCCAGAGTGTTTTTTCAGGAATTAAGTTGGTGTCTTTTCAGGATTTCAAGTGCCTCTCCTAGATTTCTGTTAAGTTGAGTGCTTAGTTAAAAACTCTAACAATCCAATCAATTAGAAGATAATCTACATATTTAGTTTATGCATTGTATTAAAGAAAAAACCCATGTCAGGTTCCTTTTTTTTCAGGGAAAAAGGCAAAAAATGTGTGTTCCACTCACGGGCTGGTATGCTCAGGAGGATCAACATTCTCAATGTCTTTCAGAGTATCTGCAAGACTCTCAAATATCACTCCTTATTTGTATTATGGGGATTTTACTCATAGGACGAATTTTATTTCCATGCATTTAGTCCATGGGCACAGAATGGCTAAGTGCAGTAATGCAGATATAGTAGAATTTTACACTTAGTTCTCCTGTAGAATAGGCCGAAAGCACTTTACAAAGATAGGCAATCACTATTATTCCTGTTTATAGGTGGAGCAACTGAAGTACCCAGAGGTGAAATGACTTGCCCAAGGTCACACAGAAAGTCAATGGCAGACCCAGAAACATAACTTAAGTCCTTTTGAAACCCAGTCTTATGTCAAGAATTCACTAGAATACATTGGTCCTGTTGTGGGGACTTCAGTTGGAAAACCAATGGATATTTGAAACAGAATTCATGCCCTACTTTATCAGCTGCAACTGATGAAAGTTATCAAAAGAAAATATCCTAATTAAATTGGGTGTAAGAAATATTATAAAATGTACTCCTAAAAAAAAGATAATAAAACAACCAAAAGTTCTGGAGATATTATATAAATGAAACTATATCTATATTTTATAAATTGTTGAAATATAAAATTCTTCTCAAGTTAACACAATTAAGCTCATTTTTTATTTATTCATCAGACAATCATGTCTTGGTAAGCAATTTCCCTTCTTTCCATGTTTTTATTCTAATATAAAAAAATCTAATAATTAAAAAAAACCCTCAAATGACTTTGCATAGAATATGTAACTGACAGGTGGTTTATATACAGGATCATTTTGCAACAGAGGGCAAAGATCAGATTTAGGGAGTTGGAGTATATTTTTAAAATTAAATTTGGTGCAATATGGTGTAAAGAGAGACCAAATACAGGTTTGGTTTGGTTGACATTATTAATGATAGATTGGATCCAAGAAATATAGATTCACATATTGACTTCAATAGTAGCCCTAAAAGATTCCAAAAGGACTTAAAGAGAGTTCATACATACCAGGGCCGGCGACAGGGTGGTACAACGGTTACAGCTGTACCAGGCCCCGGATTTCAGGGGGGGGGCCCTGAAGTCTGGGGCCGATACAGCTGTAACCGTTGTCCGGGGCTGTGAGCGAGGCGCGCTCACCAGCCCCCTCCCCCGGCACCCAGCAGCCAGCCCTGCCCCCCTTTGCTTCTCCGGCAGCCAGCCCCGCCCCCCTTTGCTTCTCCCGGCCGGCCACGTGGCCGCAGCACATGCCGGGGTTGGGGCCCGCAGGAGGTAGGAGACCGGCCGGGCGGGGGCGCGCGGGAGATCGGCGAGGCGGGTGGGGGAGGCCGCGGGAGGCAGGAGATCGGCGGGGGGGGCTCGGGAGGCAGGAGACCGGCCGGGGGGGGGGGCCGCGGGAGATCGGCGGGGCGGGCGGGCGGGGGGGGGGGCCGCGGGAGGCAGGAGATCGTCGGGGGGGGGCGGGAGGCAGGAGATCGGGGGGGCGCGGGAGGCAGGAGACTGTCCGGGGGGGTGCGGGAGATCGGCGGGGCAGGGGGGGCCGCGGGAGGCAGGAGATTGGCGGGGGGTGGGAGGCAGGAGATGGGGGGGCCGCGGGAGGCAGGAGACCGGCCGGGGGGGCGTGGGAGATCGGCGGGGGGGGCCCGCGGGAGGCAGGAGATCGGCGGGGGGGGCGGGAGGCAGGAGATGGGGGGGCTCGGGAGGCAGGAGACCAGCCGGGGGGGGCCGCGGGATGTAGGAGACTGGCCAGGGGGGGCGCTGGAGATCGGCCGGGGGGGGCCCGCAGGAGGCAGGAGACCGGGGGGGGCAGGAGACCGGCCGGGGGGGGTCACGGGAGACCAGCCAGGGGGGGGCGGGAAGTAGGAGACCGGCGGGGGGGGGGCCCTCGGGCGGCGGGAGATTGGCGGGGGGGGGGCGCGGGAGGCAGGGGGGGGAGCACAGGCAGCGGGAGACTGGCCGGGGGCAGGGGGGCCGGGGGCGGTGGGAGATCGGCGGGGGGGGATGGCCGCGGGCGGCGGGAGACTGGCGGTGGGGGCCCCGCGGGCAGCGGGAGACCGCGGGGGCCCCGTACGGTCTGCCGTACGGGGCCCCAAAATTCCTGTCGCCGGCCCTGATACATACACTTACATCTATATAACTATGCTTAAAGAGCTCATCACTCTCTATCTTTCAATAGTCTCCAAATTAGTTACAAACTTTACATGAGTTCTTATTGCAAGACAAGGGAGTATAATTAAAATGCAAAATAAATTAGCAATGAGACACAATAGAGGGGCAAAAACTAAAAATGAAAAGTCGGTTTTGTTAGTCTCCAGAGACTAACCTACACAGAGGAAAAAAAAAAGCAGTATCTTTCAAAGTCATCTGATAGGATATTCTGATAGTTTAATTCTGGATCATAATAGAGTTTCAGAGCCAGGCTGCACAGACAGGTCTAATCATTTCAAAGACTGATGGACTGTAAACCACTAGTATTCAAACTTTAATTTAAATCTCCAGTAGAATTCATATTAAAAGACTTATTAGGTGGTCTCTGCTAGAGCACTGTGAACTTGCATTATACAATATAGTCCGCTGGAAATATTTTGTAGACTGCTTGCTGCTTAAATTATATACTACAATACATAATCTATATAATTGACAGTTTGGTCTCATCTTGGCATTTTTCCAGTAGCAAAATAATAAATCCCATTGTACTTTTCAAATATTTTCAAAAAAAAAAATTCCTTTGAAACTTATTTCTTTTCCATTATGTTTGTTTTTTTACAGGAAAAGCTTTTAATCTGATCCAGATTCAATAGGAACTAAGAGTTAATAGCTAAAAATCTATCAAATCTTGTGGGGAAAATTCAGAGATTTTAAAATCTGGTTTTTGTTTTGCTTTCTAATTTGCTTCATGTGCTTAAATATTAAATTGTTTGCATTCCAAGGACTGCAAATTCATTAAAGAAGCTGCTAATAAAAATGATTCCGTCTTCGTAGTTAGCTTTTAATACAAAATGTTCATAAACATTTGCATTACGAACCCTGACCTTCTTAAGGGAACAGAATCAGTTTTGCCGATATAGGATAGGTTCTGTAAAAAAAAACCCACTCGTGAATGTAATCATTCCTGCCAATGTGCCAACAATATTGAAAACCATGAGTAAAACTATTAACTCTAGTCTCTTTTGCAGCTGGTTGTTCACTGCATAGTATATAAATATATACTTATGGTGGAGGGAGCTTTATTATAATATTAATTAGCTTATTGCAATTCCTGGCAGAATAAATGACTAGAAAAGAGTATAAGATGACTGAAAGATATATTTACAGTTCTGTAACTGTAGTGTCATCAGGAATGCTAGTAATTATAGTGGCATCATTTATGGGACTGGTAAGGCTGGGTAGTGGTTCCATTACAGAGAATGATTGTCAGAGGTATAGACAGCTCTACTTTCAGTGGAGCTATGGCGGTTTGCACACATGGAGAGAGAGCTCTTCAGCTGGTGCAGTTTCAGGCAACCCAGAAGTCATTTTTAATTTCATTTCGAAATGTCAAAGTTTTTGGTGTGGATAATTTCTTTCTCCCACCCCAGTACTGAAAGTGCAGTAATTAGAAAGAGAAACCTGTTCTTCCACAAGCATTTTTTGAATCAGAAGGGATTCTTTAATGAAAATAAAAATATTTGTGTCACTAATCTGTAGCATGGACCCAAAACACCTATGTACAGGGGGAGTGGAATAGAAACAACAGAGAATGATTCCTTACAAATGCCATCAGCTTTTTGTCTAAGCCAGGGGTGAAAGTAATTGAAAGGACTTACCGGTACGCCGGAGTTCTGAGCAGGGGGCAGGGCCTTACCTGGAAAAGGTGTGGCCCCAACCAAAAGAGGCGTGGTCTTTAAATGCACAGGCCCTTTTAATCAGTGCCAGAGGCCTGCCACCACTATCCCCCAGCCGCCACTACAGCCCCAGCCCTTTAAATAGCCACCAGAGACCCGGGGGTCCCAGCTGCCACCGCTACCCCAAGACTCCAGTAGTGGGGCTCTGGCAGCAATTTAAAGGGCCCTGGACTTCAGCTGCTGCTGGGAGCCCCAGGCCCTTTAAATTGCTGCCTCGGGAAGCCTGTCCGGTATGGCGTATCACCTTACTTTCACCTCTAGTCCAAGCACACTGTTGCTGCAGAAAACTAATTAATAATGATATTTAGCACTTAGAGTTTTCATCCATAGATCTGAAAGCACTTTACAAAATTAGACAAGTATCATTTCAATTCTTTAGCTAGAGAAATGGAGGCACAAGGTAGTAGATTGACTTTGCCCAAGGTCACCCAGTAAACCCAGTGTCAGAGGTGGGAAGATAACCCAAATCTCCTGAGTCCCAGTCTGGTGCTTTGGTGGGGAAAGACTGTAGTGGTTCAAAGTTACACAACAAGACATCCCTCTATCGATGGGCTCACTGTTGTCTGCATTACTTGAGGAGGGGGCACAGCCAAGGAGAGAAGGGGAAGGGATGGCTTGATTTAGCATGTACCCCAAGGCAATTCTCCTGTGGTGCCCCAATGCCAATTTACACAGGAATGAATGGCAAGTGGGAAAGCAATGTGGACCACCCCTCCCACATCCTCAATACATGGGAGTGAACGGAGCCCTCTGTATATAGCAACATCTCAGTTATTCATTCTGAGCCCAGAGTTACCAGAAAGCACGCTACAATGAATGGTTTTTGAACTAGCCATGTTATACATCTAGGAAGCTATATATTATGCAAGGTGATGGATAAAGGTAGACAATAACACTTGTAAAAAAGCAGGCTAGCCAGCGCTCAGTGGGAGCAATAGATGAGCATATCAACCCTTTTGGTTAGATTCAAGCTAAAGATTAATATAGGGTGATCTTAATATAGCTTAGTGTCCATCTGATGCTCTCCGGCCATGGCACAGTTCTCACAGGTAACTATCAAGGACAGCACATGACCCTAGATTTGCTTTAGTGCTGCAAGCTTTTTAACCAAAGATTTGATTTCAGTTCAATAAACCCTTGTACGTTCACTTACAATTCCTGGTCCCCTGATCCCACATGCACCTTCAATCACACAATAAGAATATTGAATGAACCAATGAGTGTGACTCTAAAAATAATCTTCCCAATTACCCATTTTTCTTCCATAGACAGTGTGTGTGTCACAGTGGAAAATAAGTCTCAATATTCCCTCATTTTACAGATGGCCAAACTGAAGAAGAGAGAATGAAGTGACTTGCCCCACACCATTGTAGGTTGGGTTAGAGCTTTAACAGAACCCCATGGGTTCGTCCACACAAGGAAAAATGGTATTTGCCATACTTGAGCTAACACATGGTAAAATCCTCACAAGGATCAGGCAGCTGCAGTTTTCACGTGTTGGCAGATTGAGGTAAATGTTTTAGGAGCGTTTAGCATTTACTGTGACCTGCTAACATGTGTGAAAACTACAAGTTACCTTGTTTACACAGGATTTCCACCTGTCAGCTAACATGTGATCAAACACACCTTTTTCATGCTAAAGACAAACATGCAGATCAGACTCTACTGCTAACAGCTAATTTACCTTCACCTGAAGCAGCAGGGGTTCGTTCTTAGGAAGCAGGTTCTACCCCGTTTTCATCATGATGTTCTGAGTAGCCACAATGTGCAGTGTAATTAATGACAATCATTAAGCTGATACAGATTTGTTACAATACTTATTACATACACAGTACTTAGTTAATCCTTGCAACTGTCTGTGATATGCAAACATGATGCCTCATGTTACAGAAAGGGCCACTGAGCTAACACTGACTAATGGTACACGGCAAGTCTGGCAGAGCTAGAATTAGAAGGCAGCAATTCTCACTCAGGGCTACCGATCTATTGGGGATCGATTTATCATGTCTTGTTTAGACACGATAAAATTGATCCCCAAAGGTGTTCCCCGTCGACTCCGGTACTCCAGATCACCCAGAGGAGTAAGCAGAGTCGACGGGGGAGCCCACGGCTGCCGTGAGGACCCCAGGTAAGTTGACCCAAGATGCACGAACTTCAGCTACGTTATTCATGTAGCTGAAGTTGTGTATCTTAGGTTGACCCCCCTGCTAGTGTAGACCTGGCCTCACACTATGATGCTTAGTCTTCAAAACCACACTGTCTCTTGTGTTGAGTTTGCAGTTAGAGGTAATGCAAAGCAATGAAGATGCATATTGTAAAATCATGTATGTTTGTGCAGATTATGATTTGGCAGCATTTTACAGGCACTTGTGTGCGTGAATGAAGTAAGGCAGTGGAAATTCAGGCCCTAGAAGTACTGCAGTATGAATAATTGACTTTTCCATTTGCTAGTAATCCTGAAATAACTAAGTATTTGTTTCAGGTCAAGCAAAACATTTCATTTTGATTGAGCATTTCTGATCTTTTCTTTAATAAAAAGGAAAGAAATTTTGAAGTCAACAATAATTTTGAATCTGCTAAAAATATTTATTTTTGAGACTTTCAGAACAAATTTTCAGACTTTGAGACGTCTACTTGTTTTGAATAACATGAATAGCTCAGTGAAACTGACACAAATTGGTGAAAAGTTTTTGTGTAATTGAATCTGCACTTTTCACACACAAAGCTTTCACCAAAAAATTTCACCCACCTCTACTCAAAAGCTGATTTTCCCTTGAGGAGAACATTGAGCTGTGGAGGTTTTTCTGGTCCCAAATATGACTAGATTTTTGCATTTCTGAGGATGAGAACTTGTGCTACAAAGAAGAAGGGGAATGATGGAGCATTCACAACAGACCTTCTTCCTGATAAAAAGCAAGACTTCTTATTTAATTACAAAACTGTAGCACTTTTAAAATACTCCTGAAGAAGTTGCACTATTCTTTAGACAGACAATAACAGCTTTTTAAAGTATTTTTGAAAGGTTTTTCCTTCTTAACTGATTGGCAGAAAGCCATCTCATCAGTAAGGGAAGCAAGGGGACAAGAAATGGGGCTCACAGAATTATGGGCTAGCTACAGGTTAAACTTTTTTTTTTATAACCCCACTCTAACTTTCCACCTATGGGTCCTGATTGAAGTGGATTAATCAAGGGCAGCCTTCCCAAGAAGAAAAATGCTCTGAAGTGAATGGTCCAGATTATGCCATCCTTATTCATCTTGAAATGTCCTTTTTTCTCCAGTTTACAATTTAGAAAGTAAGAATATTCCAGAGTAGTAAGGTTCTTCCCAGTGTATCCAAGAGAAAGGAAGCACAAGTATTCTAATTTTGCTACAGATAATACAAATTTAAAACAAACTTATTTTACTGCTAAGCTGCCAATTCTGTTCTCTTATACCACTTATATAACAGTGTTACTCCATTCACTTGAGCAGAATTGCTTCTGATTTACATTGGTGTAAGTGAAATCAGAAATGGCACAACATCTCAAAGATATTATGAATTGGAGGTTTTGTTAATCCATGTGCATAAATATATATACATTTATTATGCATGCGTGTTTATACATCAGATAATCATCAGGTAGGTAGGTACATTTTTCTAAGCTCTCACAGCTCTAGCCTATACGTAAGAGAAAAGACATTTTGAGTATTAAAAATATATAGGCTGGACATTTTTCTTTAAAAAAGTAATTTTAAAAAACTTATTTCTGATCTTTTCTGTCTTACAGAAAGGAGATTTAAAATATAAATGATTGTGTTCAAGTGGTGAATCACTGCCTTAGTGGAGATTTTACAGACCAGGACTGAGTCAAATTCCACGAGTTAAGAAATGAATCATCGTGCGGAGGAAGGGGTGTTTGGGGATTGTATGCATTCATGCTGCTTACAGTAAAGGAATACATCCAAATTGGGCCGAGAACAAAGTCAAGGCCAAAGAAAGAACTCAACTCTAGGAGATCAATCTAGCCAATGAGACTGTATGTGTGCTTTTTATTTAAAAAATAATTGCTACAAACAATCTAGTCTGTTATTAACATATCTCTTTAGTTTCTCAAGGAAAACAGATCAGAATGCATAACGTATTTGGATTGCTCTGTAGTGCTTTTTGAAAAATAAGCATTATTTATCAAAAATATGCCTAACAGTTTTGTACTGCTCCATGTTTAAAGTTCATCACTTTAGTAATGTGATAGTGCATAGCAGATTTTCTCTAATTTTGTAAATATTTTCAAATTGAATTTTTGCATTTTCCCTTTTTTCCCCATGGGTTTAAATTTTGTATTTATGTCTTTGTAGCCCTAGGTCTTCTCGCTTCCTAATTTATTTCCTCTGTTCCTTCCCACCCCCCTTCAAACCATCAACATATCCCTGCTCGTAGGTCTGATTTATAATGCCCAGGAACATAATCCAATCATGAATCTTCCTTGGGAATGCCACAGTTGCACGAGAAAGACCATTAAGTGAAGTCCTTTTTAGGACAGAAAAGAAGGAAAAATAATCCCCAAGACCTTCAAAACAAGAGGGGGATCTTTTGTCTGCTATTCTTGCTGCAGTGTTAAGAACATGCCAGGAGTTCCCATGCTTGCCTTTTCAGTGTTGCCAATTAATGATTTTATTGCATGCTTCATGATATTTGTTTTTCTGAAAGTTACAGCTCCTGGAGTCATGAGATTACAAGAGATTTTTCACTGTTATTTAAACAAAAGAAGTTTCCAACTCTCATAGCTGCAGAGAAAAGGTTGAAAATGTCAACCAAGTGCATCCTAAAGGCTCAAACTGGATGGCAAAAACCATAAGTCAGCCTCTTGATGGGGTGGGAGCTGATTGATGATTTTTGGAAACTTCAGGTAGAAAAAAAAATGGTATTGTCTGTCCATCCATACAACTTCTGATCTTCCTCAGCTGGCCATCTTGGATGTTTTATCAATGTAAGTAGTACAGGCTGTGAAGTGACTTTAGGTTTTATAATACTGGCTTATAAGAGGTAATTACATGCTTCTCCACTACCTCTGCTTTGCTGTAAAGAAGCAGGAAATACTATTAGACAAAAATGGAATGGAACTTGCCACGGGATAGACCACATTCCTGATGGGCTGCTCATCTCAAGCACGAGGCCTGCTTAGATCACACAAAAACCTCCTAAGAATATGGTTGTACCCAATTGTCTTGTGTGTATATGAACCTTGGGTGACAATCAGTAAACTCTGTCCAAAGAGCAGAATAAATGGTGAATCAATAGAGCAAAAATAAATCTCCATGTGCATCCAGTGTTGGAATGCACCAAGGGTTCTCTCATTTGTCACAGTTCCTAAACTTGAGCTGACTTTGTGAACAGATGGTGGTCAAGAGGGCTGTTGAGGATAAGAGACAGAGATAATATTAAAGTGACATACTCGGTCAAACACATTTAAGTGGACATAAGTAGATGTAAAATTCATAAGTTCCTTAGCCACCAGGCTCTTGAGAGGCAGTCTCTCATGTTGGAGAAAACTGATGTTTTGGCAAAAAGTTTCGGTTTCAACGAGTCAGTGTTTTCCAACAAAAACACTATCAAAAGAGGTCCCCAAGCAGCTCTGCTTTCTAGTCCATTTCTATCCCCAAGAGAAAATATTCTGAAGCCGTTTTAGTAACACAACAGCCTAAGTTCCATTGACCGCCTAAGTGACTTTTGAAAATGGAACTCAGATGTCTTCATTATGTGAAAGCTACAGGTACCTATGCTGCCACGGAGAAATGGCATGTAAAATTTTCTGACAACTCATGTGAGACTTGTATAGTGAGGCTGAACAGGCAGGAGTCGCCAGGTTTAATATGAACATTTTGGCATCATATAAGTGTTCTAAATTCATAAGTAGTTTCATGGAATGTTCCCTTGAATACTAAAGAGGGAACATCTTGGCTGCTGGAGTGCAATGAATAGTAAGTTAATATATAATGATTTGCCACTTGTCATAAAGCATTGCCCGCTGTCCTCCCACGTCTATTCTATATTGTTTTGTCTAATCAATAAGAAGACTCAGCTCTGACTTTCCTATGAAAATGGAAAGGGTGAGCACTTACCCCATCTTGTACAGCACAGTGCTCTTCTGAGAAACGTTTGGCAGATAGTGCTTCTTACAGTAACACTTTACTTTAATGGCACTTTAATGCTGAATTGACAAAGAAAGTCCCATGGAAATGCACATGGCATCCACATTAATGCCAAATAAGAGTCATTATGATTTTAGAGATATGCCAGGACAGAAATATCTAACCCCAGCACGATGAATGAGAGATGCTTGCTAACTTTAAAAAAAAGGCCTTCAGTCTATTTAGATACAATAATTTCTTACATTTATATTGTCCCTTCTAAAGCTCTTTTCAAATCGCTCCTGTGCTGGAGTGGAAATCACTCTGAGTATTTCTCCAGTGAAAGGGCAGCAGGAGCAAAGCATCATATACAACAGCAGTGGGTATATTGACCAAGGACGTCCAACCAAAGTTCTCACAAGAAGCACCATGAGATCTTAAATGGTTTTACAAAGCAGGTAGGCTCCTAAGCTTTATGATTTCATACCCCTCCCCCAAAAAGCCACGCACAGTAAACTGAATTTTTCAATGCATCTAACTTGGAAGGAAAAAAATACCAACTTAGTTTGCCAGGATTCAAACTTAGGAAGTTTGAGAACTAGTAGATATGTTGAGGACAGGAAGGATTCAGCCTAACACAGAGACCATGAGGCAGCTCCCAGATGTAACCACTTCCTTGAGTTATAAATGAAGCCGAACTCTAGAATCCAGTCTACAGTTCCTCTTCAAAATGGGATATTCCGAGAGTGTCCCTTGTCCTACCTTCCTCTTCCTTGACGGCCAATAATCTCCCAATAAGCATAATTGCACTTTGAGAGCCCTTGTCAATGACAGCACTGGAAAGAAGGTGATTTAAGAGAACTTCTGGATATTGATAATGTATGCTGTTAGCACCACCATAAACCACAAAGTCCAGTTTACAGATGCAACCCAAGGCACAGAGAAGTTAGGGCCTAGAGTAATGACTTTTAAATATGCATTTCACATAGAAGCTTACACCCAGTTTGCTCCTTTTGAAGGCAAAGAGCCTTAGGACTTACTATACTGGGGGAGTGGGTGCCTGCAGTTATATGCTTTAATGGTCAGGTCCATCAGCCATGGCAGGGCCACAATCCCTTGTCCTCACCCTTTTCAATTCAGGGAAGCTAGCAGTGGTATCCTCTCACAGTGTTTTGTGAGCAAGTGCAAAAAATAAAGCTACAGCCATACCTTGCTCAGGGAACATAAGGGCAAAGCAGTTTCCTTGTGCTGCCACCTACACAAACACACACCCCTTGTCCATTTCTACAGGGTGGATCGTCTTCTGTCGGGACCCAGAGAAGCAATAATTTTATATTTTCTTCTCAAAAGCAAGTGAAAAATACTATTTACAACAGATCTCTTGCTTTCTGGCTTGTATGCCCATCTTGTTTTGTTTTTTCTCAAGAAGGGAATGTTTTCATTCAGCCTTCTCATAGACAGGATGTTTCCCCTGAAACCCTCCAAAATGTCTCCATAAATAGGTTCTTTCCATTGAGCCAACTTACCACAATCAGAGCTATGGACTGTGCTGCTCATACTGAAGTCCTCTTCATATGACCTCCCCTTGCTTTCACCATGAAAACTGTCCTTTGGTAGTTACATGGTTAATTTCTTTCCTTTATTCTCTATTCACTCTGCTCCTCAGCCAGCTCCATCCCATCAGGATATGTTCAGCTCAAGAGTGAGGAACCAGCCAATGATCAATACCAGGTATTGGGGTCCATGTTGGGGCACGGGGCCGGTTGAGAATCAAAATCTAAGTCAAAACCAAAGTCAACAACAGGAATTTAGGAATAGAGAAGCATTCTAGCTAACTATAAAACCACACTGTTGCCTAGATACTTCCTGGTAAGCTGATGAGTTTATATAGGGTCAAGAAGCCAATCAAGGCTCACTAAGCCCGCTGTCAGTTAGTTCACTCAAGGCGGAACTTCCTTGGTGATCGTTCACTGCAGATTGGAGGAGGCAGGGAGCTTCTAGGTAACAATGTGGGGCTGCTGGTTGCTTAGTAGCCCTGCAGTGCTAGGTTCAAGTCCCACTGATCCTTACCATTGCCTTAGTGGGGTTGGGGATAGCGAGTCCTGCCATGCCCTGTACTCACTCCTTGACATACCCTTAAACTTGACACCCCATAAGAATGTACAGCTTTGTTCACATGCTTCTGAACCTCCTTGGTGCCTAAGGCAAGGTTTCTTTCAGGGTTTTGTTGCAGAGCCCAATCAAGACTTTCAGCCTCAGCCTTTGATTTTGTTAGAACTGAAATGGGCACATTACTTCACATGATAAAAAATGAACACACACCTATTCCCTGTATGTGCACATTCACTTTCACAAATGTAATATTACTTGCACAAAAGGGGGCCTGCATAATCAGAAGGCAGGTAAAGGCTGTCTGAGAACATGGCCCTCTATATATCACAGGAAAGAAAATTAAACAAGTACCATAAATCGCCACCCTAAAATTATTCTGCACCAGACCTTTTATTCTCTAAGAGTTCTAATTATTTGGGTCTGAATCCAATCAACCTGGATTCACAATACAATTCAGCAGTACAATTATTGCCATCGACATGTTCTTGCCCTGGTAGATATTCATTAAGAGTTCTAGGCAGATGTAACCTGGGGACATGGAGAAACACAGTTCTTATGAAGTCTTGTGGGCACCACAAGAAGACACCCGGAGGCAGAGAGAGCGTGAATGTATAGAGAATTCCAATTCTATTTTTGTTACTAAACAATAAAAGCAGCTTGTGGCTATCTGTTACCGGTCTGTGGTTACCATTAACCTCCGAAGGAAAGTAAACCACTGCAAGTCCCAGCAAGTAAAAATGACTAGGATACATCTTGCAGCCTTTTTCACCTTTCATTAAAACAATGGGGTCTTTTAAGGAGGTCTAAGCTCTTTATTTCAGTCTTTCCTTATGGGACTGAAAGGGTTGAGCTCTCTAAGGAATTTATTGGCCTAGTGGGATTGAGGAACAGCACTAATAAGAACCTACAAATTTAACATTACCCATTTGAGTCCTTATCTATGTGTGAAGCCAGGTCTCTTGTGTATGGAAACTACTGAGGGGTTTTTCTTGGCCATTAAGAGTTGGGGAATTACAAGCTTTTGTAATTGATCCCCCATTTCTAAGAATAACAAAAGATGCCATATTATTGAAACCAGACATTTCCTTTTTACCCAAGAAATTTGGTGGGTCTCATGTCTGTTTTTGGGTGATTTGCTAACAGTGCCTTGAAACTCATGAGAAAAAAAATAAACAAAAACTCTTAGAAAAGGCTGTAAACTTTTCCTTCTAAATAGTTTAGCATAGATCTTTACCACACAATCACGAGACACCTACCAAGTTTCCTTAAAGTGATTCATTTCCACCCCCCCCCAAAAAAATCCATCTAGAATGTTTCACATTTTTACTAAGACATACAAAAGCAGATGTTTTCAGTTTGAACAACTGAGTTTTATAGGTTAACAATGAGGGAATACTCCCTCCTATACAAACCCCTGAATCCAGATGAACTCTAGGGACATGAGAATGGCCATATTGGACCAGACTCCAGGTCCGTGTAGTACAATATCCTGTATCAGTACCAGATGTCTCAGAGGAAGGAGTAAAATGTAAATAATCTGCCTTCTGCATCTTGAATAGAGACTGGCCTCAATCTTGGAGATGACTTTTAATATCCCATCCAAAATTTGTCATTTAATTGTAATTCTGCATAATCTTGATAACATTATGAATATCCAAGCCCATTGTGAATCTTGTTAAATTCTTCCAGCTCTCTGATCAAGGTTTTATATCTTCCATCTTAAACTAGCCAAATACGTTCCTAATCCCTTTCTGGGGGAAGTTACAAATGGAAGAGGGGATGTTTCAATTGCTAATAATACTTGTGAAATGACACCATTCGAGAGCAGTCCATTTCATCCAGTGCCCAGCCTATGGAAGCATCTTACACTTAATCCTTGGCAGGACATTTGGAACATGTACATCTTTTCACTTGTTCAGTAGCAGGTGATCATTTTGTATCTTGAAGTACAGAGATTGCTGTGCCTGACTTCCTATTAGTGTAATGAGAGAACCATTCACAAGTTGTGTTAAGCCCTTGGTTTATTGTGTCCAATTTGAAAATTAATTCCATTTCCTCAGTTTCTCGTTGGAGTCTGTTTTGGACGTTTTTTGCCAATTTTCTCCACACGCCCAGTCAATATGCTACAGTTGTAACCTAGAAGAGAATCACGTCAGCCTCCATGTCTTTTCATGCCAATGTCAGTCTCTCTGAGGCTACCATTACAGTTATAGGTGTTATTTCTATCACTAGGAGGCATGTCCATTGAATAGAGGACTGACACTACTGATGCATTATGGGACTGGAGGGTGCTTAACACTATGCTAAGTGCTATATAAGCCGACATAGAGAAAGCCTGCAGTGGCAACACCATTAAATCTAAGGGTGAAATAGCAAATTCTGTTATATCCCAGTCCTAGCCTCAGTTAAATTAATAAAAGATTTGCCACTGACTTTAAAGGGAGCAGGATTGGGCCTTATACAGAAGCCTTATGTGAGATGGACTTGAATTTTGCCCGAGTCAAGACTTAAGAAGAGGGTCCAGAATCTGAAAGAAAAAAGCAGGCAAATGAGCCCATTTTGAATTATAGTATCCCTGAGACACTCAACTGTTACGTGACTGTTTCATATTATTTTCTTTTCAGCCAAAGTGGATTGTTATCACTGAACTTGATAACTTAATAGTTCAGAAAACTGATATTCATGTACAGTAGCCATATTAGAGAAGTATAGAGCTTGATAAAGGGCTGTACCTTTTTAATGTCAGCAACATTCCTAAGGAATGTAAAGTTGAATCCAATCTGCCAGGAGAAGGTCAAGACCACAAAGAGAATAAATCACAGCATTGCTATGTGGACCTGTCTAAAGGTTAAGGATCTAAAGGACAAGCAGATACTCTAAAATATAAACAGCCCTTAGGGGATAATTACTTTACTGACTCAATTTGAGCACTCTGGAACAGATGGGTGAGTAGGTACATTGACTGTTGCTATGTTATGTGAATCTATTTATTACCCTCTTAGATGGGGAACAAATGAACTACAGATATGTTACTGGTTACCTCTCTAATCCTTTCCTCCTGAAATTCCTACTGATGGAGAAGTATATTCCCAGAAGTAACATTTCCCAGCGGCAGTAACTACTCAAAGTGAACTCAGTGAGTGTCCTGCAGGTGTTGTACAGATCAAGAAAGATTGAATAGATTTACAAGAAAGCAGATTGTTCAGCAGCACCAATTAGCCATACTGAATTATGGTGATTGTTGTACATTTAAATGCATCTAAGAGAGTGCTGGAGATATTGGAAGCATAGAATAAACTCTTCACATTTGTAATTTTATGTTAACTCAGGGCCTGTCATGGTGACCTCCTCAGTAGACCTGATTGGCTGAGTCTTTCCATGCAAAGGTACAAATTTACTACATTGTATGGAATTAGTATGTTCATAGTCTGGTACCAATGTATTTATCTTCACTTTTTATTTCAAAGTGGGAATAAGTTCAAACCAGTCTACTCAGAATGGGTAACTGTGTTCCACTCCCAAGTAGATTTGTAAGGGAGATGGAGATTGTACATGGAAACTCTTCCCTTTGTTTAAGGGCATGGTGTCCTTAAACATGGATGATCAGGCAGAAGCCCAACGTGAGGTGTACACACCACTTAAGTCCTACTTAAGTCTATTTTGAGGCAAATTTCACAGGGAACATCTGGATTCAACTGGGCTAGTACTTCTGATGTTGGTCTGTTAAAGGGGCATGGACAAGAGGATAAGACTATGGTCCTTTCCATTCTGCAACAGCCATACTTGGAAGAAGAATAGGCTACACTCATTGGTCCCTTCTGGCCTTGGAATCTTAGTGATCATCTAGTTTGGCCTCCTGTATAATACAGGTGACAGACCTTCCCCAAAATATTTTCTAGAGTCAACCCTTTTGGCCATAGCCTTCTTTGTTTGCACCCCTTGTACATCCTAGCAAAAAGGGAGTGGAGCAACAGCTGAGCAATGCAGCACCCCTGGAAGTTGAATCCCTGCTCACCCATCCCTAAAGCTAGCGCTTGGAATCACTGGCTCCAAGAGCTCTGACTGGGACAGTGGCTCTTTGCACTAACCTCACTGATGGATTGCTTATCCTTAGAACAGTTTTGATAGTAGCAGTTCAGGCAAATTGTGCAGTGCTTGAGATTTTGCAATTCTCTCAAACTATGTTTTTGACCTGAAGAAATTGAATTTAAAAAATGTTTTTCTTCAGCTAAAAGGAGGCCAGTGCTAAATACAAGGGAGGGAAGAAATTGCCACAAAATATTATTTATTAGTATTACATTTAAAAGATATTGTAGACAATTGGATGGTTCAGGAAATTAGTAATGGGCTTCAGAACCTTTGACCTTTGAGTCACTGGTACAAATGTGGTTCAGATCAATAGCAACTGAAACCTATTACTATCTAAGTTGGTCATTAGCTTACATAAAGTTTTGAAGCATAAGCTTTCGTGGGCTAATACCCACTTCGTCGGATGCAAGCAGTGGAAGTGTCCAGAGGCAGGTATAGAAAAATACCTGCCTCTGGACACTTCCACTGCTTGCATCCGACGAAGTGGGTATTAGCCCACAAAAGCTTATGCTTCAAAACTTTGTAGTTAGTCTTTAAGGTGCCACAGGACTTTGTTACCTCTGCTATTCCAGACTAACATGGCTACCTCTCTGATTCTTAGCTTACATAAGTTTCCTCAAAACAATGTAGACAACATATTTGCAACCCCATGGTTGTGCATACATGGTCCCCAGGATTCAGACAAACATGTGAGTTTCTTTTAAGCCCCAAGAAGTGGGTGGGAAAGTGGGAACTGTCCTTAAGGAAACAGAGCTAGTGAATTTTGACTTGTTTTATGTGCATTTATGACAGAATTACTCCAGTCTGAGAACTATTCCAATTATGGAAATGTGACACTCATGCTTCAGAATTGTTGGTGCTCTAAGGAACTTTGTGGAGGAGGGGTGGGGAAGGAGGAACAGAAAAGGAATTGGCCAGTAATTAAGTACTCACAGTGGGGAAAATGAATACATTGAAAAAAAAATCCCATGTATTTAACCAGTAGGAGGATGAGTATGTAGGGTTTTTTTAACTAGCGCTAAAAGACCCCCAAGCAATGGACCTAATTTTCAAACTAGGGCATGGTAGGTAGGTAAATGTTGGCAACCTGGATTTCGCTCTCACCTTCTTTGTGCTCTGTGATTCTTTTTATATACCTTACTTTAGGTATTAAGTTTATAAATTGAGCTCCATGTGTCTGACCCAATTCTTCTGTAGGATGGCAAGAATTTCCACTATCCTTGCCCTTTGAGTAACATTTATTATTTCACCCTATAAAGATGACTGATTTCTCTCTTCTTTTTCTTTGCTCCAAGTGGAAATAAAATGGCTTCTAAAAATAGAAACCACTGAGAAATTGTACATTCTTCCCCTATTCTTCCCTTCAGGGTGCCTACAATACTTTAAAGCATGATAAAGCAACACAAAAGAGGGCACCCTCGCTTATACTGTTCTTGAGCCTATATCTTTATGCACTGATGCTACTACATGCAACAGAGGTGTATATTGTACAAGAAAAGTGGGAATGATCACCTCAAGCCCTATGAGGTGGAAGGGCCACCTCATAAAATGAAAAGACATCAGAACACCAACATTAATGAAGCGGAGAGAAGGGGGAAGATTGCACAGACTCTCTTATCCGGCGTAAGGGACACCCACTAACTACCCAAGAATCATAAGCTACTTTAAATAGTGTAAGTGTATTTTAAATGCTTTTAATCACTTTTGCTTAATATTATTATTTAATATTTGTACTACCAAAGCACCAGATGCCCCAATCACAATTGGGAACTCATTGTTCCTAATATTCCCCCCTCCCCTACTCCTAAACAAACAAGGTCTGGTCAAAAGGTATGTTAATGGAAAAGGGATGAATGGTGTGTTTGTTTTAAATTAAAATTTTCACAAGTGCCCCCACTGTGCATCTTTTGATTTTCTCTGCTTGTGATACTACTACCACAACAGCTTCCAACACCTTAGTCTCACTTTATGTACAGACACAGTTAGTTCTGCACTCACCAGTTTTACCTCATGTATCATAAATGAGCTAGCTCATTTTAACATGTAGCCAGGCTGCAGTCTTAGCACTAGGCAAGCTACCTTCTTCCACAGACAGTAATGCAGGGCACTCTTGCAAACTTCCTGAAGTCTTTTCTATTTCAAAACTTACCTTGATTTTAAATGGGTGGTTCCAGTACTGAACAACTATAACAACCTGCCCATTACAGTGATTATAGTAGTAGAGATCATCTGCTTACCAAAGGCCAAAGCTACATATATTTTTTCAGGCAGGCCATTGGAAATAATCTTTTAAAAATAACAAGCAGCATGATATTCTGAAAAAGCATAGTGCTTACACCAATCACATCAGATTTAACTATATCTAGCTTATGTAGGTTTGCAGAATACAAGTGCAACTGGTTAGCTGGCACTGGCAAGTAACTCCTCTTCAGGGATACCCAAATCTTTGCCAAGTCATCAGATCCTTCTAGCATTAATCATTCCTGTAAAGGTTACATTATTTACCAAATGTGGTGGTGGTGGTGGCGGCAATGCATGAGCCATTTCTTGAACAAATATAAAAGTGCATGATGATGCTTAACTCATTTTGTATGACTCAGGTCCCAGGAATTAACATTTTTACACAGATTAATCATTTCTTTTTGGTCATTTTCAGCAAGAAAAGAATGCATCCAGTCCTGAAAATTCTCCAGGCAAAGAACTCCCATTTTAAAGTTCAAAATTTCCATGCATAAAGGACTTGAAGAATTAGGAATAAGATTCTCTTAATGTCAGAATGTGTGCAAAATTTGAAAGTATAATTGGATTAATAAAAACATCTGACTTTTTTATGTCTACTTTTACTGTATCAATGAAAAGAAACAATAGGGCAGTTTAAGAACACGATTATTGAAGTATAATAGTTCATTTGGAAACAGAGTTCTCATTTAATACAATTACATATTGTATTGTAAGAACCGGGCGTGGGGCTAGCAACTCCACCCCATAAGGGAACCAATTGCTACTGAAACACCAACACCAGTTGGTGGCCCATACCCCAGCTGGGGGGTGACGGGCAAAGAGAGAGAGAGAATGTAAGAACCTGGAAGAAAAATAACCTGGAGCACAGATCTCACCATGCTCTGAAAATAGAAACTTATTGTTAAGTGCCAACAATATTAAAAATAAAATATTAAAAAACAGTGACTTTATTCAATTTTGTATTAATTATGGCAATAATGTCTAGAAGAGTGTCAATAAACACACATCTAATTATGTTATATTTTATAGGAAATGGGATTAACATAAACACCCAGCACACATTTAAAAAGAGCTGTTTTCACAGAGAGATCATCACGTACAGACTGATGACACTTTATTCTTCAGAACAATTAAAGATGAAAAAAGACATTTTGACTAAACAAATAGACTTTGAAGTGTCCTTTCATCTGTTCAAGGCATGGTGAGGATCCTATTGCGGGTCCTTTTGCCATGCCAAGGTTCCTGTGAACCTTAAGCAAAATGTCAATTCATCAAGTGCATGTCCTACAGGTATTTTTCCAATTAATAAACACCTGGAAATGTATCATCACTCTACCTCTTTGTCATGCAGCTCTTGACAAGTGAAAAATTGATATTTTAGATATCCACTTCCTGTACCTGAAAGATTTTTTTTATGTCCCATTATATCATTGTCTCTATTTTCCATTCTGCATTAAGGACCAGATCCAGCTGCCACTGAAGTCAATGGGCCATATCTTCAGCTTGTGTAAATCACCACCTAATCAATGGAGCTATGCCCCTTTACAACAGTAAAGGATACATCTTTTGTAGGAAAACCCCCAATGGGCTTCAGTTAACTGAGAGTGGGCACCAAGTAATGACTGTGTGCTGTTAGTGACAAAAGAGTCCTGTGGCATCTTGAAGACTAACTAAAGTATTAAAGCATGAGCTTTTGTGGGCTAATACCCACTTCGTCTACACACATAACATGGAAGCTTTGATTTATGATCTGCAAAGATAAGAGTTACCCTATAAGAAACCATTACCTATAACAAGGAGTACATCTATTACATAATGGGCAGACTTGCTACAATTACTACAACTCCTCAGCTGTTGTGAAAGACAGGATGGTGAGGTAATATCTTTTATTGGACCAACTTCTGTTGGTAAGAGACACAAGCTTTCAAACCTACACAAATCTCTTCATCAGCTCCGTGTAAGGCGAAAAGTGTGTCCCTTTCGCCAACAGAAGTTGGTCCAATACAAGATATCACTTCACCCACCTTGTCTCTCTAATATCCTGGGACCAACATGGCTACAATCTCTCTTGGGAAAGACCGATATATTTATTTACTGCTTGTTTCAGTTTTACCTCACCCATCTTGACTAGGGCTTGGAATGGTAGGGCGAGGATGGAGGATGAGCAGCATAGGACTTGCCAACAGAGGAGTAGATGGAAAACAGGAGAAGTAAAAATAGTCATGAATAAACTAACCCCAAAAGGAGAAAGGTTTGGAATAAATCCTGAGAAGCAGGCAGAGGCAACTCCCTGGAGGTGAGAAAACTGAAGAGGCTTCTGACAGCCTTCAAAAGGCCAGCTGTCCACAGATGCCTGGCACCTGCGCCATCTGAAGGCTGCGGTGCTCCCTAACACAAACCAAAGAGCTATCAGGGCTACTGCCCATGGGAGAGAAACCAAGAGGACAGGACAAAGCCCATGTGAGAGCTGAAGAATAACTAGCATAACGGCTCAAAGCAGGGTATTAAATCTCCAGTACAGCAAAGCACTCAAGTACAAGACTACCTAGCTCAGGGGCCTCAAAATCACAGTGCACTGGCCATCTGTGGCCTACAAACCTCCCCAATGTGGCCTGTGGAACTCCAGAAGTTTTGGGGCAGGTTTCTCCCTTGGCCCCGCCTGCTGTCCCCAGGCAATTTAAAATGGCCCAGGCCCCGGGAGAACAGTGGAACTGAGCGGCGTCTGCCTGCTCACTCCGTGTGTCTGCCGGCCCCTCCTTGTGGCCCTTGGGCAGGGTGGGGCTGCACTTCTGCACGTTGCCTCTGCCCTGACTGCCCCTGCGGCCAATGGGAAGGTGCGGGGGTGATGCCTGGGGGCGGAGCCCCCCCAGCCCACACTGCCTTGGAGCCCCAGATAAGAACTGCACCCACCAAACCCCTACCAAAGCCAGCACCCCCCCACCTCCAAACTCCCTCACAGAGCCTGCAATTGCACCCCCTCCTCCTGCACCCCCTCCTCCTGCACCCCCACCCTCTGCCCAGCCCAGAGCCTGCACCCAGCACCCAAACTCCATCACAGAGCCTGCACTCCAGAACCCCTCCCCCACCCAAACTCCCTCCCAGAGCCCAACCTCTCACTCCTTCTGCACCGAAACTCCCTCCCAGAGCCTGCACCTCCAATCCCTTACGCCAGACCTCCTCCCCCACCCAAACTCCCTCCCAGGGCCTTAGGCAGGTGGGGAACAATGTTTTTGGTGGGCGGGTTCTGGGTGGCATGGGTGACATTATTGGCCCATTGGGAGGATTTGAGGACTGGCACTGGCCCTAAGGTAAATGGAGTTTGAGACCTCTGACCTAGGTGCTTAAAGTTATACACATGCTTTGCTCAGTCAGGACCTTAAGTTTTGAATATGTTCTTATTTGTCAGCATTTTCTCTGTTTTAATGTGAAAGCCAGTAAGTCACTTTGTTTTGCGAAATATGCATCTGACATCTAGGATTCTTGAGGTCACATTTTGCTGTGGTACAGATCAAGTGATTTAGGCCTCTCTGCCAAAGACACGCTTGCTATCCCTCACCTCCCTTCCCCATCCCTGAGTGGGAAACGACATAACAGTATAGTAACGCCTCGTCCTCTCTAGCAGTAACTTTAGGTGAATTGTCACAGTCCTTACTTGCCCCCTGGTTTCTCTCCACTAACATTGTAATGCAAAAACAAAGGTAAAAGGGATTAAACTGAAGTCTCTCTCTTTCTCCCGTGCTCAGACGGACTCTGACAAAGCTAGGGAGATGGGGCTAAAGCAGGTGCTGCTTGCCCAGTACTTCCCCCAAACAAATGGGCAGGAAAGAAGCATGGAGAATAGGAAGTACTTAAGTTTTACCTCTCCCTGCAGAGCAGCTGGGTGGGCACACAGGAAAGGCCATAAACTGCCCCACATAGAGGGATGAAGTAATTTGCTGTTCAGCTATAGCTTTTTGGGTGGGGGGATGGGGCGAGTAGCAGGGGAGAAATGATTGCAACTCAATTCATTTTCTGGTCTGCTCTCAAGGCCATGCAGCTACCTACGCACCACCACATGCACAGAGCACTGTTGTGTGAAAACCAGCCTAGATTGAACCCCTTCCTTTCCTGCTGAATTAAATACAGATACACGGTCCTGTTGTTGCAGGATCGTTATTTACATCTGGTTAGGCCAGAATGCAGACAAATCTTGTAACAAGCTGCTTGATGGGTTCCCATTTCACTCTCATGTGTAATGCTTAACAGAACTACAGCAGGTAGCTACCGGTACTGAAATAATGAATTCCTAAACTAGATATTCTAAATTAAAATCTGAGAACTCAACTCCCTTCTTCCTGCCTCCTACCTTTATACCAGCCCCAGAAAACTAATGTTCAGAGTGTCTGATTTGTAGTCTGAGCAAGAAATAAATCCATGTACCATAAATCATCGGAGAGGAACAATTTTGAAAACGGCAGCTTGTACTTGCATGTTGCTACTGTTGAAGGAGTAAAAATAGAATAAATAGCAGTTCCATAGTCCCACTAAGGAATTCTGTACTTAAAAGGAAGACTTTGAAGGTTAGACTCAAACACTGGGTATTGGAACATGTACACTGAATACTGGATCACATCTTAAATCGCAGGCCAGTTTCCTTTATTGATTTTTATTATTAAAATTCATATATCATCATGGAATCCTTCTTTGGTATGTTTCCTCACTAAGCACAAGAAAGTATGCCAATCTATGGAATATTAACATTTTCCCCCTCTTTACTTGGAATACATCTGATTTAAAAAAAAAAATTGGAGAAAAATCCCTGCATTTTTAGTCAAAATGGGTATAGATATGTATAGATCAAAATGGGTATAGATATGTACCTTTAATTTTTGCCTGTAGTTTACTGACCACTTTATGGCCCTTGCACATGAAATGTAAGTAAATGTATTTATTTTTATTATCACAAATCTAATAACACCTAGAACAATGATCCACAAGTAAGGCTCCTATCCGCTGTACAAATAAAGGCAAAATGATTGTAAATAGGACTATTGTATATCAGATTGAATTATTTTATCTAATTTACATTCCCAGGACTTATTAATTTTTGGTGGTTTTTGCATTATGGCTGTCTTGGGTTTCCTATAAAGTTATTGGTCATATTGTTAGTTTTAATGGGATTAACTCAATTCCCTTATATCTAAAAGGTGCTAATTAGTAGTCCAGGGCTTTTCTCCTATAATTCTTTGGTACTGGCTGCACTGGATATAAAAACTCTACTAATTCACCATAAACTCCATTATTATGAAGCACATTTTGATATAACATTTTGATATTGTGTTTGGGCTACATTGTCAGCTCCTATGCAAAAGTGCAATGAGGAAGATAACATAATGCTAGCTTTCTACAGCTTGGAAGCAGCAGAAATCATGATGCATCATACCTGCAAATGAGAAGAATTAAAGGGCACAGGCTGTCTCATACAGCATACAAAAGATCTCTGGAATGATACGGGGAACCAGCAGAGATACAATGCAGTACCATGGATGTACATGCAGGTACAGCAGAGTGCCAATTGCTGCCCAGCCTCATGATCTGCAAGATCACAAAATAGTAAAACAGAAGCTGTTGTATTAATTTAGACAGAATATATGGGCCTAGGAGTCAGAGATGTTAACTGATTGTCCACCACAAAACAGTTTTAAACAAGGTTTGGGGTTTGGTATACTGAGACCTCAGCCTGCTCAGTACATGGTAAATACACCATTAAAGAAAAATTATATTATATATATATATATTATATTGTATTATATAATATATACATATTATATATATATAAAATCTTTAAATCCCTTCACCAAGAAAGCAGAAAGAGGAAAAAATAGTTAAAGCATTTAAAAATGTAAAGTATTAAATAAGGTGATATTGTTATTATTTTAACAATATCCCTTATTCTCTTTTGATGGAGAAAGTCTTAGGGTAGGTCTTCACTACCCACCAGATCAGCAGGTAGCGATTGCTCTTTTAGCGGTTGATTTCTCGCGTCTCATTAAGACGCGAGAAATCGATTGCCCGTGGCCCCCGTCAACTCCTGTAAATCCAGCTTGTCACGAGGCGCAAGTTGGAGTCGACGGGGAAGCACGCCGCCGACCGCTGCCGCCATGAAGACGGTAGGTAAGTCGGCTTAAGATACGTCGACTTCAGCTACATTATTCACATAGCTGAAGTTGTGTATCTTCAGTGATCCCACCCCACTCAGTAAAGACCAGCCCTTAGGATTGGTCTACAGTAGCAGGGGAGAGTTGACCTAAGAGATGCAAATTCAGCTACATGAATAACGTAGATGAAGTCAGTACATCTTAGGTCGAATTACCTGGTGTTCTCACAGCGGCAGTAGGTTCCCCCATGACTCTGCTTACTCATCTTGGCGAGATGGAGTTCTAGAGTCAACGGGAGTGTCTTTGGGGATCAATTTATAGCATCTTGACGAGACGCAATAAATCGATCCCCAATACCCTTAGAAAGTAAACCCCTTGTTTGACAGGCTCTTTGATGGTAATAACTGTCCTTTTTGAGGAAAAGAGAAAAAGTTAAGTTTAGATGGGCTGGAGCACTTGTAGAAGTCTGATCTTGAAGGCAAAACAAGACAAACACACAAAACAGGGAAAGAAAAGAATAGCAGAGAGAAAATTTAGCTTCTGTCTCTTGTCTCGACTTTCACTTGCAACCTCACTGCTGGGGGGGAGGGGGACACTTAGGCATAGCACTTGATCTTATCAGCCACTCCAAGACCTGGCAAACCTGCATCTGCATCAGGTTGTTTAGCTGCCTTTCTGGTCACAGGCTTACAGTTGTGTCGCAAAATATTCAGTCTTGGCCAGCTAAGTCAGATTCCTATTAGAGAAAAGGAAGGAGCAAGATAGGAAAAAAGAAATAAAGTAGGGAAAGAAAAAAACATGAGGTAAGGAGGAGGGGGGAAGAGGGAAGAAACAGTTTCACGTGATGGAGGTGGAGATGTCATTTGGGTCCCTCTCTGTGTCCTATGCTGGTCAAGATCTCTCTCAGGATTAGAATGACAAAGGCACAATGTCAGGCTGGATCCTGGAGTCCCCGGAGATGGTAGGGGTGGCAGCCATGATGGTGAAGTTTGCGCCTTTCCCTTCTCTCACCTTTCAGTCAGCATCACAATAGCCATATTTCTCCCTCTCCTAACTTTTCTACAAACACCCATTCTCTTCTTTTAAGGATAATAGGTGGAATAAGAAATTCCTTCATTATTGTGTCACCAATTAGGCTTAAACACACCAATTTTGGTTCATTGATTTCCAGTCTCATGCAGCTCCTAAGGCATGATCTTAACACAGTCCTTGAATCTTAGGAGTAGGCCTTTTTGTTTGAACTAATTCAGTCTTTCAGTGTTCCTTCTGCACAGTTTCCCATCACAATTTATTGTTATAGGTTATTGTGACTTTATAAACTTTCTCACAGGTGAGCTCCCTATTAAGGTAAATTTGTAGGCCCAATTATCACAACAGACCCCCGTGAAGCAGATTGTTACACCACATTTGTCTATATTCTATTCTAAATCTATTAGAACAAGATGGTGTTTTTGCCTTTGATTCAGGAAGGGATTTAACCTTCAAGATCTAAGGCAGCCTGGATACTTTCAGTATTGGGAGCAGCCCCAGGCCAGCTCCAGAAGGTAAAATCATCTGCTGTGTTAAAGGCCTTGCCTATATTAGAACTGCAACAATTCAGCTAATTATTAAAAAAACAAAACAATGTAGTTAAAATAGTATAAAGCCCTCATGTAGATGCACTTAAACCACATTAAACCTCACTTGCCTGAATTTAATTATTTAGCAACACAAGCTAACCTAAAGCGACAAAGTCTTGTAGCACTTTATAGACTAACAGATTTTAGGGATCATGAGCTTTCATGAGCTGATGGAGTGGGTCTTAGCCCATGAAAGCTCATGATCCCTAAAATCTGTTAGTCTATAAGGTGCTACAAGACTGTCGCTTTTGCAGATCCAGACTAACACGGCTACCCCTCTGATACAAGCTAACTTAAGTGCATCGACATGAGGATCTTGCACAGGTGTACCTAACTTTAATACTGATTTTGTTAAATCAATGTAACTTTTCTGATATAAAAGGGGCTTACACCTATCTAATGTTTTATACTGTGCTCATCACAATAGCATATGAATGCCTCCCATCAATGCTGACAGAATTCATAATAGTATGCCAGGACATTCAACCAGGTTTTTCCATGCCTTTTTTTCTCTGACTCATTCTCATTCTTTTAATCTGCTTCTCCTACTTACACCCTGGCTGCATCCCTATTTTTGGCTCTTAATTCCGTAAGTAATAATCCCCAGACCTGAACTACTTCTGATTGCCTTCTTTTTTGCCTCAGGTTACTTCACTTTCCACCGCTACACAAGCAACATCTCATGGAATGATTTGTCCCCCTAGTTGTTTCCAGTAACACTGTAATACAGTAATCCCAACCAAAGATATAGAACATGGATAAAAATATCTTAAGCAGCACCATCCTGCCATATGTCTATCCATTCATTTCAAGCAATGACTAGTGCAATAGTGTGTTATTGCAAGGAAAAGTTAATCAAAAGTATGGCCTAATTTATTTCTTTTAAACATACGAGGCTACTTTCTACCCTGTGATAAAAATAAGAGTCTGATTTTCCTGAGATGCTTAATCAGATCATCAGGGGTTTCCATGAAACAATTTGTCATTTACATCTTATATTTTATTTCTGCAAAGACCATAGTAATTGAAGCCCATGAGGCACTTAATCGGTCCTTAATAATCTGCAAAGAATGCCCCTTGAAAAAATCACTTAGCTTAATGGAAGCTCTTGATAGAAATAGCTAACATTGTGTGAGAGAGAAGTCTTTATTGCTTAATTTTTTTTAATCTCTAGAAAATATTAAATACCAAACATTTCTCCCAGCTGATCTAACATGCTGCAGTTATTTTCTCCATCCCTTACTCAATTACCTAGTATTTTTGGATTTTAAAATGTTATAGCACATAGGTGTAGTGTGACTTCAGGTTTAGTGTTCACTTACTTTGTTGGGGATTGGTATTTGTTTTGACAGTCCACCCTCAGAAGTTAATAGATCCTGGACATTTCCAGAGAGCTCTGAAAGAGGATATTTACACATGTACAATCTCCCCTTACTCCACTGATTCATTTCAAATCAATAGAATTACAGCATGCAAATTAATTGGAACGGAATGGTGATTTGTTAAGGTATTTCTAATGGCATAATGACACGTTTTATGAATGACATGAGCTATTAATCTGGTCCATAGCCTATGAACATAACAATTGAATGGAACAGTTAATAACTTTTCTTAATTACAAACTAATTGCTTCAAATGTAGCCTATGAATAAGTTTTCAGTGAATTTTAGCAATGTGGAAAGTTAGAGTATTTGTTATGCCATTGTTATGATCATAAGCAAAGCCGTGGTTGCTAAGTTTCTTAAAAGACCATTTATGTCAGTTTATGAATAAAAATTAGCAGGTGATATTGTATATAGATCTCTGTATATCTGTACTCAAAAAGAGTAAGTCTGGAGAGGCTATGCTATATTATTCATACCAAATAAAGTCTAAATCCCTGCTTTAAATGAAAAACTCAGCCTTAACTATTGACTTACAAGCAGTGCCGCCATCATTAGTTATAAAATCAAAGCAAGCCAATAAATAATGTATCCACAGTTCAGTTTGAGGATTTCAAAGGAAGTTTACACAATTGTTTTCTATGCAAAAAGATATGGCAATGAATCAATTCTCAAGTCTTGTTTTTTGTGTATACAGCCAACAAAATTTCAGAGGAAATGAATTCCAGAGTTACCGAAAAGTGCTACAGTATTTCTCCGCTGCAGAGCAGGATACAAATCCTCATTCTTTTTTTCCTGTAGGTGCAGAAGTGCTACTGAATATTCCCAAACAGACACCTCTTAAACACAATGCTAGGAAAGGATGAATCTTTTCAATAAAGTGTTCTTTTTTTCTTTTTTTTTCTTTTCATGGTTAAATGAAAGTCAACCGGGGAAACAAACCCCTTGTCGGCTACTGGTTCAGATGATTGTGTGGTTTGGTGCATTTATTTACTGAAAAAAAGAGCAGAGATTTGCTTTCAGAAGGGGGGAAAAAAACTATAAAGGCTATTTTTAGGGAGCAATTCTTAGTTGTTGCTGCAATTTGCGGTGCCACAAATGCCTGATCACTATCCCTTACAACCTCCCAGTGTGCAATTGACTAGCAGTAATGGAAAGTTGACAGTGGGAAAGCACAAAGAAGGGGAAAACAATATAAGTTTTAGTTTAAGAAAGGTATGCTTTTACCTTATGTTAGGAATTTGGCATTATATTTACTGCTTTTTTGGGGGTGGATTGTTTTTAAAGAACGATTATTATAATATTTAATTGTGCTTTTGCTAGGCTACACAGGAGAAGAATCAAAATACTTAGGAAACTATACTTTGTTCTACATTATGAAGGCAAAATGGTCACCCTACACACCAAAAGAGGGAGGTAAAGAAATATTAGACACTTCATAAATTCCTGTGCAGGCTACTTATGATGCAGTTTACATCCTGGGCGCTCCCTGCACTCCGCTACTCTCCATCCTCCTCCTTAGGCACCTGACAATCAATCCTCTAGTTTGTAGATCAGATCACAAACTTTTTCTTACCTTGGCCCAGTGCAGAATCTGTATATTGCCATATGGAGACAGTATATATAACATGTTCTTCACACTACTGGGTTGAAGTACTTACGGTGAATGAGACTGTGACAGGTTTGGTCACAGAGAACTTCTTGGGACTGTCAGCTGACATGCTGAAATTACCCCAAGCCCATCTTCCCTGCTAGCTTGGGACTCCAGAGCCCTGCTTTATTGAGCAAGACATGCTAGCCTGCTGCAACACAGACCCAGGTCTGGTCCATGCCCCCAAAGCTGCAGACTTAGGTAACCTGCTGAGCTGTTTTCAATTATCTCCAGCACCCAGACACCAAGTTCCCAATAGGATCCAAACTCCAAATAAAGCTGTTTTACTCTGTATAAAGCTTATACAGGGTAAATTCATAAATTGTCCACCCTCTATAATACTGATAGAGAGATGTGCACAGCTGTTTGCTCCCCCACGTATTAATCACTTACTCTGGGTTCATTAACAAAAGTGATTTTATTAAGTATAAAAAGTAGGATTTAAGTGGTTTCAAGTAATGACAGACAGAACAAAAAATAAGTCACCAAGAAAAATAAAGCAAAAATGCTCAAGTTTAAGCCTAATACATTAAGAAACTAGTGAAGGTAAAATTTCACGTTCAAGATGTTCTTATTCTTTCCAGCAGTGTTTGACTTGAATAATTTGCAAGGTGAGGTGAGACTCTCTAAGGAGTTCTTATCCCACGTGGGAGCTCTTTTAAAATCACAAACACCACTAGTGCCTTGTAAAGACATATAAACTACTTGAAGCACCTTATTCAGAAATTGTGTTATCCTATAATTCCCATCTCCAAAGGATTTTTAAGAGACACAAAGTGGAAGCAGGGGCAGGAATTGCGGCCCCATTGAAATTAAATCAAAGGAAAATGGAAGATGAATAAAGACCTTGGTGACTGGTAGGTGAAGGCTTAGCAAACAAGACCCCTTGCCCTTAACATTATGTTATCCAAAATTTTCACAGTTAAGCTCTATGAGAGTTTAAGAACAAGGCAAGAAGAGTGAATGACAGTGCTTAAGGACTGATTTATCTGTACCTATTTCTTTAAATAAAAGCTTCTGGAAAGTATAGCAGCCTGCATGGAACTTGGTGGGAAAAGCAGGGGTTACAGGTATGAAGGGTCTGGAGGAAACATCAGGAAATCAGTCTGTGTATACACCATTGAATGCTACTTGCAGTTGTACACCTTGGTAGCTAGGGCTCCATGTATTTACAATTAAAATGTCTCTTTATTAAGAGAGTTACGTTAATACCCAGCACACTGTACACAAAACAGAAAATATCGGTTTTCCATGGAAAATTCAAATAAATGGGGGGGGGGGGAAGGTACCCCATTTTCTGAGCATTTCCAGTGATTAATAAAGTGAGTTTTTGACATTTCATTGAAGTGAACACTCCCAATCATAGCAAAAGGAGAAAAGATGCATACTGTCTGTCCCTTACCCTCCTATGACTGGAGAAAGGTTTTTGAAATGTCTTCAGATTGGAACTTTGGTACATCTCATTAATTTAGGAGGTTGAGGGGGCTAGACCACGCCTAATCTTAACACAGATATTCTGGGGTAGGAGGGAATAAGGATTCCTACCTATATTCTGCAGCCTGAATAGGAGTGAGTGGATGGGGAAGGATAGGAACAGATGACATCATGAGTCTAGCCTCGCTACGTACCCTTCACCCCCCCCCCAACTGGAGGGAGGAAGAGAAAATATGTTGCAACCCATAAAGGGGGGTTAGCTACCCCCTTTCTGCAATGCAGTCAATGAGGACAGGAAGGCATTGTGGTCTCTGAAACATAACACCTCACCGTGCTTACCCCAGAGTGGAAGGAACCCACACAGTGCCCCATACTCAGAGCTGTGCTTGATGGTATAATCTAGCTCTAAATAATGACCCATATGATTTCACATTATCGCTACTGAACACACTGAGTCATTGTTAGGATTTCTGGCAGTTTACAATTCCAGAGGAAAGAGGAGATAATCCCCATGTGTAAGTATTTTTTTCTGGATTGACAAGCACACATCTGTGAATTCTATAAACAGCAAATACTATAGCCTAGTCAATAATTCTTTTCCTCCATTGCCAAGTCATTCTCTCTCAGGCTTAGCATCTTTATACATGTTTATGCAAGAAAGTGTTCCCAAAAGCTACAACACCCTCAAATAGTGGGAGTAAGAAGTTTCAAAACCTTTGTGCCATAGAGCAAATTTAAGTAATATCCATGTCAATACTCCATCTAAACATGTTAGTAGAATTAAACCATTTCAATTAATCACAGCCAGGTAAAGTCCCTGAGGCACAGTTATAGATCAAAGAACATATGCCAAAATCTCAATAAATACAGAAGTTGAAAGAAAAGCTTGTACAGAATTTTTAGTCCAGGTCAGTCTCTCCTGTTGTCTGCTTTTTGATTTATCGAGCACCCTCTGGGGAATCTTCTAGCACCAATAAAACTTATCTCTACAAAAGAAATGGACAAGACTGGTAGTCATGAGCCCCTGGTTTCTATTTTTGGCTCTCCCATTTTACAATATGAAGTCAGGCCAGATTCTGCCACTCTTATTCATGTTGAGTAGAACTTTGCATACCTTGTCCTATTAAGAATGATGGTACTACTCACTGAGGAAGGTACCACTCAGCATACAAAGAATTCCGCTTCTTGTCAAACAAGATTTTTACTGTTATAAACACATTTATTCCTTTATTGGGTATGCAATTACTGTAAATCGTCTCCATTTTATCTGAAAAATTCAGCCAGATTTGTAGTCAGATTTATAATGTAAACTTGCAGTTATAACACAAATAACTGCACTAGGTGAAGGTTTTACTCCCCTTCTGCTAGTTTAAAGCCACCATCTTAGTGAATACCATACTGAACTGATCCTGCAACCTTTATTGATATAAGTAGCCCCACCGAAGTCAACAAAATTACTCTCTTGAGTAAAGAGTGCTCATGTGAGTAAAAAATGCAAGGTCAGACCCAGTTAGTAAACAGAGGATGATATATTAACCTTTAACCACATATCCAGGAACATATCCACATGCCAAATATGATTTTAAAATACAGCTTTGGAAAATGCATGCAAAAAATTTCCAGTGTTAGAAAATGCACTTTAACATCAGCTATGGGGGGATGGAGAGCTGGTGGCGGGGGGCGGGTATGGAAGACTGTTGATGTTTTGGTTTTTGCAGGGCTACTGTACATCTTACGACTGCTACAAAAATATAGTCTAATCCTCAGTTACCTTGCTTAATACATTTTTGTGCAAATTATTCAGAACATTTTAGCTTCAGGGAAACTGTTCTCATCATCTTTCTTTCCACGTGGAACTAGCTGAAAGATATTCATGAAAGATTCACTAGGGCCAATCTTCTATGAGTATAAGCAACAGCAACATCAATATTTCAATGTCTAGAAAATGTGGCTATTCTCTTGCCTTGAGTAGATTGTTAGAAATCGTTGCATTTTAATGCATTCAAAATATCACATGGGATCCTGTGGGTATCTTGCTTATGATAATTTTTTAGGGAAAAAACTGCTCTCCCCCAACTACTATTTGAGGACAATGGATCCAATAATATTTTATAATATACTTATTGCAACGGCGGTGGAAATGTGACTTGTGATCTTTTCATCCTGGTCCTTGTAGACTGCTAGTTTCCCAGGCAGTTTCAGCTGTCACAGTTGCTTAGAGTTCACTGAGCTGTTTTTAGTTACTCATTCAAATATTCATAAGAACTGAGGGCTGCAGTTTGCTGTCTGGTAACAACTTCATTTTCTGCTCATACCAAGAATGTCCTTGTGGGCTGCTTCTCTCAGGCCTGATTGGTTTTTTCACAGTCACGTGACCTTTCAAGGATAATTGAGTTTCCCTGGGAATAGGCAAAAGAAGCATGTTCTACCTTTTATCTTTGGTTGGCTGGACAATGAAAATAATTGTAGAAGACAGTTATGGATTATCAAAAAGACATGTGAAATGATCAAACCTATATTGAGCACTGGTTTGTGCTACTAGGGAAAGCACATCCTTTAATTATTTACCAAGCGGGACAGCTCACACCTCAGGAAATCTTAAAATGGTCACATTTTTGTGCAAATATTTACTTGACAATATTGTACTTGAACACAGTAATGAAAATAGGTGTAATTTCATGTAATATTCTTGTGAAAGACCAATGGACTGTGACATTTCACTGCATGGGGCAAATAAATGGAGTGCAATGTTTCTACTTTTTCATTAAAACTCTTGTTAAATAACTCTTCAGGGCAGCAAAATTCTGCATTTTCTAAAGGAATTAGCTGAAGACTAAGGACCTGCAACTGTTGCTAGTTAATAACATGGTGCTGTAGGCTTAGTAATAGCAACTTCTACTCTAATAAGAAAGTACGTAAAGGCACTTCTTTAATTAAATCATGGCATTTTCTGAAGACTGATGACATTCTGAGGTTTGTTATAGGCTGATTCAACCCCATGTACTGTTGGAAGCTCAAGAGGGAGTGAAGAGGGTTTGTGCAGTTCCTGGAGGAATTCTGGCTGAGGGCCTCCTAGAGGATCCAAGGAAGCACGAACAAATGTATCTTGTACAATACCTTTGAAGAGTTTGCAGAATACTAACCCCTTCTACATTTCACCAGCTCTGCCATGCTCTCCACTTAAACCTGCACTCTTTTAGGCACACAGTATGCAGGCGTACTCTAGCAGAGGAGCAATGGGAATAGGCTTCCTGTGTGATGTGTAACTAGTCCTGACACAAGGATGCAAAAGGGAAAGGGAATGCTCCTTGAACCCTTATTTCATTCTTTTGAATGTCCATGCGAGTGCCAGCTAGAATCTGGACCCTATGTATTCCCATGGAGCAGGCTTTTCAATGAGCACCCAAGACAAGTCCATCCCAGATATTACTTACATAAACTATGTTTCTGATAACAGTGTTTTAGGTAGAGGGCTTAATTTTTGCCAATACAATCTTAGATATACAGGGCCTATAAACTGATAATTTCTGTAATTCCTCTTTTTCTTGAAGGGTTTGTCCAAGCCACAATATTTCAACATCATTCTGTGATTCTTTTATGTCCTTTTATATTAGAAAAAGAAAATTCAGCAATGGGTAGATCAGTGACCTGAGTCTGAGATGCTTTGGACTGCATATCTCATCCGTACACCTGTTCTGATTTAGCCAGGTCCTTTTTTATTATACACTTTTGACACACACCCTAGCAATGCCACGAATAAAACACACAATAGAGCAAATAGAGTCTATATTCTGGATTCAATTTTAGAGTGGCTTTTCATGGCCATGTATAAGCCCCTGAAACATGTGATCATAATAGAAATGCTGACAGCCTCCTAATGGTGTCTGTGATAGTGGGGTGTTGCTATAATGTGAACAAATGGTATTATTTGACTTTTCCAGAGATGGTCTTATCATGCATTAGCTATGAAAGGGAAATCCTTTTTGCTTTACCTGTGACCAGTTTGTTTTCTTCGCATCTGGAGCAGAATGAGCCAGAAAGTGAAAATGTACACGGCTATTGCTCGTCCTTTGTTTAGCTTCTACAGAAGACTACATGACTGGCCCAGTCTACAAAGAAACAGGCATGCAAGAGTTCCATGATCTTAGAATTTGAACAGTAAGTCATTCTATGGTATTTCTAAATACAAGAAAAACCAATACATAAGGGATAAAGTATAACAACAACAAAGCCCTAAATGTACAGAACCTGGGCTTTGTTTGCTCTTTGGTATATTCATATAGTGGGAGTTATATGGACATGTATCTGGTGGTGAGGGAGGAAGAGGCATAAGAATTTGATGTGTCAGATTTTTTTTCCCTTTAAGAAAAAAATGTTACAGGCTTTTTCCAGATCTATTTAAACTTTGAAACAACCAAGGCTTTCAAAGGCTAGAGGGCAACAGATTAATTTATTACTGAACACTAGTATAAGAAACACGCACACCTCATTTTTAGCATTTCTTTGAAGGCAGCTATATTTCCTTGTAGCTGCAATTTTAAAAGAATGTAATTATGATATTGAATTTCAGCGACCCTTGGGCCATGGCCTCTAGAGACAAAGAATTAAAAATAATGAATGTATTGTTGTGCCACAGACTTAAAAATGCGAGTTTGCATTATTTCCTTCTAAAGCTACAAGGCAGTTCCTCTCTGCTAAAAATTATATCCCCACCACCCATTCAAAAATGGGTCTATAACAGCCACAAGGCATATTTAAAATAAATAAAAAGCCCCATATATTGACTAAAACTAACATTACCCAAATGCAACAAAAGCACACATTCATTAAAGGTAATAGATAAGGGTATTGCTGGAGTAACAGAGAAAAATGAATTCCAGAAACAAGGACTCCATACCAAAAATGCCCGGCCCACACTGGTTAAATCTGGAAGCTGTTGCTCAAAAAATAATCTGATCTCAACTGTTAAGCTAAAATATGTAGGGAGAAGCTGGGCCAAATTCAGAGCCAAGTGTAAATGAGGTAGTCTAAGCATACATAAGTGTAGATCATCTTCCAGTCCTATGATGTGAAGATCAGGTAGGATTTTTAGGCTATTACAATTTAAAGAGCTTTGACATCTACTGATGACAGGCATTCTAGAAGAGCTAGGTTACTATTTAAGTTATCGGTTTGCTATTTGTCTTTTATTAACACAACATTAGAGGCAGTGTGTCAGGGATGTAAGTTACATGGTAGTAAGAGTTTCCAGTCATATTTGCCCCTGGTACACCTCCAGCAAACTTACTGACATTGTATTGGGGTTAATTTGGCTGTGAGAGGTCTGTCTCTCAATGGATGTGCCATCCCACACAATGGAGCTACGGAAGGTGCAAGTTACACCAGCTGAGACTCCATTAGTGTCTGTAAGAGGGGGTACCCCCAGCCCTTATGCTTTGAGTACAAAGGCTGGGCCTTTTCTATGCCAGACCAACAAGTCCTCCACCCCTGGACACCCCCACCTTGCCAGTTGGGGTTACCAATCGCTGCCACCAATCGGGTATACTTCCAAAACCTTGGAGGGGCCCCCGATCTTCCCCTAACCCTGACTTTGTACCCCCTCCCTGGGTTTTAAAGTTAGAAACCGGAAAACTGCTTCTCTTCAACCTGACCAGCTGAAGGCAGACTTCCCTTAACCCTGTCTCTCTCAACCTGAGAGCCAGACCCTAACCTTGTACCCCTTTTTGGGTTTCCAAGTTAGATACCTGGAAGCTGCTTTCTGTCCTTCACCCTCCCTGGCTGAAGGCAGACTTCCCTTAACCCTGACTCTGTCTTCCTCCCTGGAAGACAAGTCAGATACCAGGGGCTATGCACTTTCCCCTACCTCCTCTCTTCCCTGTGAAGAGAGGAAAACCGACTGCTTCCTCCCTCCCCCGTCTAACCTGACAGTAAGGAGACACAGTCTTCACACTCCAGCTAGGCCCCTAGCTGCCCTGGTTCCTATTCCCTTCCCTTCCCCCTTCCCAGACTGGAAGCAGAGAAAAACCCTAAGGGAAATAAACCAGATGGTTTTATAACTAGAAAATTTAATAAAGAAAAAGGTTACAACAGAAATACAGACACTTTACATTTGGGGTTTTCCACTTTGGTCTGAAAAGCAAGGAACATCCCAAAGGGCACGGCTTATTAGAAGAATCAAATTTTAATACTCACATTAGCTAAGTAGAAGTATCAGAAAAAGGTAAAGCCATCTTTATAGCCAAAGATGGTCTAAAACCCTTGCCAGCTACCTTGGCAAGCTTCCTGCCTCATGTGCAGCCAAGATGGAACACTCCTGGCCCTTGCCTCCTCCCTGGAGACCAGCCAAGATGGAGCTCTCTGGCCCTGGCCTCCTCCCTGAAGACCAGCCAAGATGGAGCTCTCTGGCCCTGGCCTCCTCCCTGGAAGCCAGCCAAGATGGAACTGACTGTTTTGCTCCTCCCTTCTTCATGGGCTCGAGGCTCCTCCCTCCCCCATGGCAGGGAAACTCCTACGTTACCTGTTTCAGATAACAAGCCCCACCCAGGCAAGGCACACTGTGTTAGATAACATAGTGCCACCCAGGCAAAACACCCTTCACACTTATAACAGTGTCACTTAGATTTACTTCTCTTTGGAGGTAGCCAGGACTTCAAGTAATACCAGTTTATAGATCAAAATAATACCTGGAACTGCATCCCGAAAGAAGCTCTAAAACTGCAATATGTGGAGCAGACATTTAGCATACTGTATCTGCTAGCAGCCAAGTCAATCCCAACATACCCTCTGTTTTGGTCAAGTGAAATTTCACCAGATAGTTCACACTCAGTCCTGGGTAGATCCTGGAAAAGGGCTGATCAATTGTATTATTCAGGTCTAATGAAATAGACAAAGCTGAGTGTCACCATACTGATGAAACTTCAACACAGTTCTCACTATTTCCTCAATATGACTATGTGGAGAGGTGAGAGATTAATACATTGTGGTATATCACACCACAGAGGCCTGAGGGCAGAGGAGCAACTGCCTTCGAGAGAAGAAAATAGAGTCACTTAAACACATCTGTCTGTCTCTGTTAGGATCCACAGGAGTGTAAACAATATTTCCATGGTCAATGATACCAGGAAGACAACTGACATACCTGAAATAATCATCATGGACTATCGTTTCCAGTCTATTATTATAATGAGATCATTGATCAGTGAGACTGGTCCATCTGATATGCCACATCCAAGGTCAAGTGTGACCCTATAACTGCCTCACCACAATCTATACATCAGGGATTGGCAACATTGGCATGCAGGACTGCAGGGTAAGCACCCTTAGCGGGCTCCGCCGCTTTTTTACCTAGCGTTTTGCCAACCGCGGCTCCCACTGGCCGCGGTTCACTGTCCCGGTCCAATGGGGGCTGCAGGAAGCGTGTCTAGAGGAGACGCGATAAATCGATCCCTGATACATTGAGTGCTACCCGCCAATCCAGCAGGCAGTATAGCCATACCCATAGTGAACCTTCCAATAAATCTGGTTCCAGTTTCAATAAGTATGAGGACCAATTGAATTCCAGCTGCCAATCTCTCTCTAACTCAGTCATGCATCAATTAAAAAAAAAATTGGTCTAAAGTTCTCTGTATTTTGTAGTAGTCACAAAGGCCATTATTTGTTTATTTAGAACTAGCTGAAATACCCAGCATTGCTCAGACTATTTGTAATTGGAAACTGGGATGTAAAAAGACTACAATGTTTTTTATTAATATAAATTTAGTTTTTATTGTATATCAGTCTCTCTTTCTCTTTGCCCATCACCCCCCAGCCAGGGTATGGGCCACCAACCAGTGTTGGTGTTTCAGTAGCAATTGGTTCCCTTATGGGGTGGAGTTGCTAGCCCCATGCCCATGTTAAACCTACAGTACCTGGTATTCCCAGGAGGTCTCCTATCCAAGTACTAGCCAGGCCTGACCCTGCTTAGCTTCCAAGATCAGACAGGATCAGGCATGTTCAGGGTAGTTTAGCCGTATTGTAGATCAGTACATTCCATAAATTACTATTGTAATGCTTTATCATAAACAACATTTTTTGTTTTGTTGTCTGGGGTAAAAATGAATAATCCTTTGGGAGTGCCCACTCTAGAGCAAACCACATATAGTTAATTTCATTCTCTTGCATTTAGATGTGGTTTCTCTGATACATTTTCGCTTTTTACGCGGCATAACAAATAGGGTTCTTTTTAAGGGAAAAAAACCAGTGTATTTAATTAGGTTTGCGCTACACAACACTAAGCTCTCTGGTTATCTGTATTATTACATCATAACTATGTCACAGACAACAGCATGTGTTAACCTACTGCCCAAATGATGTTATGTGAGCTGTGTAGTTGATGTTAATGAGCTTTAACGAATTTCACCCCTAGGGGGTGTAAGAGGTGAGATTTTTAAAATTTTCGATTCTTACCCTGATTAGGACCCTAAAGCCTATAACTGTACCAAATTTCAAGTATCTAGCTGAAACGGTGTGGAAGTAGTAAGGGAACATACATACATACACCATTTGACTTTTATATATATACTAGCAAAAATACCGGGCGTTGCTCTGGTCTGTCGGAGCGGGGGAGGGGTGATATTTTAAAATTTTTCGATTCTTACCTGGGGGGGGGGGGGAGAGAGCTAAGCGAGTGCGGGGTCCATTGGAGGGGGGTATTATTACATCATAACTATGTCACAGAGAACAGCAGGTGTTAACCTGCTGCCCAGCTGATGTAAATGGGCTTTAAAGAATTTCTTCCCTAGGGGGCGTCAGAGGTGAGATTTCAAAAAATTTCGATCCTTACCCTGATTAGGACCCTAAAGCCTATAACTGTACCAAATTTCAAGTCTCTAGCTCAAATGGTGTGGAAGGAGTAAGGCAGCATACATACACACACGCACACACACACACACACACACACACACACCATTTGACTTTTATATATATAGATATAGATGAGTTCAGTTCAGCTGCTTCAGTTATGACAACATAAAACAAACATTAATCTTTTCTGATTGGGACATCCAGAAACATTTGTGCTTCAACAAGTCAAAAATAGCTGCTGCTCAAAATTTAAAAATTTGGTTTGTTTTATAGACCTCAATGATATTTAAAAGGTCAAGCCACAAGTGAATAAAATTGGTTTACAGGTTTTAAAATTATCATGGTTTATTGCTGGTAGTTTCCCACATTGCTACTAGAAGTCACAGATGAATCCAGGTAGAGTTTAGTTTTAGATAAAATTTTGGAATATTGAAATTTTTTCGGCTATGCGTTTATTTGAACAACACCTGCCTGAATATTGGATATCTAAATTTCAGCTACAGGAAGTTACATTTCCACCCATTTTAAGGTCTCTTTGCATTGCCTGAGTGGTGGTATAAAGGGGCTTTAATGTAAATAAGACTCAGGCTCCAAGCATTCAAGAAAATCAGCAAAGTTCAAAACATAGGATTGCGCCCATTGCCCTGTGTATGGGATATTTATACATGCATTTTCCATTCCAGTTGCCTTTTAATGTGTAAAATTGAATGTATTATAATTCTATTGAGGTTCTTATGCTACACCCATTGTGTTATACAAGCATGAATATTAATAAGCATTGCTATTTATGTATACCATGAGATATATAGGATGTATAGTGGGTCTGAGTTGATATAATGAGAGCAGCCTTCACTTTTGAATTTTCCTGGCTTCTAAGTGCTTCATATTTCAAACTGTGTTGTATTAACACTAGTGTTTTGCATTTAATAGGCACAGTTTGACCCCTTAGCTTATATATACACTGGCCAATCTAATGAAATAAAAAGTTCTTGCTCTTGATAAAGGTGCTGTAGGAGTTCATATTCTCTCTATTATCTGCTGAGCAGTAGTGTATGTTCAGGACCTTGCAAGCCAGCTTCCCAGTGGGGAAGAAATAAACAAGGAGGAGTCTAGGTATATTCTTAGTTTATATACAAGCACTGCAGTCCTAGAATACAGCCAGTCAACAGCATGAAGGGCAATCCCTTCTTCTAGGTATCTTAGCCCAACACCGATTGTCCATTGGCAGAGAGCAACTCTGCTTTGCGCTCTGACTGCAGTCAATCAGAGACCAAAGCAGAAAGCAAACTCTCCTGCTGCTCCCATACCTTCCTCTACCCAGAACCAAGCAAAATCCAAACTTACATCACTGCAATATTTTCTCAAAACTAACCATTCATTTGCACACAGAGAGAAAACTTGGAAGACAATACATAACAGCATCATCTGGTGACATCTGCCATCTTATATTGGCCAGTAAAATCCAGGCAACATGGCTAGGTAATCCTGCATCCCACACATGCAAAGCTCCCATTCATTTCAGATAGTTGCCTGAGTAAGGACCACCTGATCCACCTTTTCTCCCATTTAAGTTTTAAATGGGGAATTCAAAACTACTTTAATAAAATTTATGTAACGTTGGGGCAAATTTTGTCCTCTACTTATGCAGCTGTGTAAGGGCCAAAACACAAGAATCACAGCATAGCCACTGTGTGGGGCTGATAGGGTGACCAGACACCAAGTGTGAAAAATCAGGACAGGGCGTGGGGGGTAATAGGAGCCAATATAAGAAAAAGACCCAAAAATCGGGACTGTCCCTATAAAATCGGGACATCTGGTCACCCTAGGGGCTGAGCAGAAACTACAAGTGGGCACTACAGTTTGTTGTGTGCCTGGAGCCTAGCTGCTTGAGAGCTCTCTTCTGCAGGGATGCAGAGGGAGAGACTAGATGGGTCAGGGATTGTGGGAGTTGTGGACAGTAGCACGAAACAATGATATCTAAATAAACCCTGCAAAGCTGGGGGAAGTCCAGGCTACATCTTACTTCCTCACCTGTACCTTGTAGTAGTGGTCACAGCCCCCATACAAGTTAGCAGAGACAGACTGAAACAAAGATTCCCTTCAAACAGACATATGCCTCTGGACTATATTTGTCAAAGTAGACAGCCTATGGGGTTTCCCCTCCCTTCCTCGACTTGGCCAGAAATGTAGTAGTCTAGTACTGATAAGATACAAGCTTAGCAACCTACTCAAGCAACCCCATGCTCCTCATCAGGCAGGGCAGGACAGCAGGAGCATGTTCATGAAATAGTATTTATCTATGAGAGAGCTACTATGTTAGCAAAGAAAAATCTCCTCCCACACACACTTTGCAAACTATCTATTACACCACTGCCATTTTTCCCCTCTGTCTAGATATTTCACTAACATCAGTTTAGAAAGAATCTGATTTTTTCTTTCAAACCTTTTAAATAAGAAATGCAGAGTCATGCACTTGAGACTCTAAAAGACGAAGTGCTTGTATGTAAATGAAAAAATTATATGATTACTACATTAAAGGCAACATTTGCACTATTAAATACACAAGCAATAACTGCCATCATATTTAAGTGTTGCTTCAAGAGAGATTAGAAGTGCTGTACTGATAGTGCATGGTTTATCCAGGCTCTTATAATTTAAAGATGCTATTTCCCTTTTTTAGTTTGTTTTACGCATCATCTTAGCAAAAAGAAAGTGGAACTATGTCATAAAATCTCTCCTTTGCAGTTTATTCAATGAACCAGTATTAGAATTCTATCATATGTGCAGATGAATACTGGTTAATCTGTTTAAAGAAACATACATATAAAACTCCAGCATAGATAGGAAAAATTAAGAGGCATTAAATAAACTGGTCTGCATAATGGTGCGCACACACACACACCATTTTGAACTCCCATCTTTCACCTCTGAATTCAGATTATATCTGGTTTTTTTTAATGTATCTGAGTTGAAAAACAGTCTTCTCATTTAAAATTTAGTTTAGTCAAAAAGGCTATTTTAGCAAGTATATAATCATCAGTTATGTGAAAAACATGGAATAAAACAATATTTGCCACCCCTAAACTGCAGACAGTAATTAATTTTGGTTTACAAGATTTCAAATTTATTATTTGTCTTTCCATAGCACCTAGAAGCTCTCATAATAGACTCGACCTGTGCTGTACATAGACCATTTAAAATGCTTATCATAGTTGCTAAATGATTGTTTACTTTCTACTGAAATACAGTAATGAATGAATGATACTTCTGCATGATAGAGGCCTATAAAATCATGAAAGGTATGAAGAAATTGAATAGGGAAGTGTTATTTATCCTTCACATAACACAAGAACCAAGGGTCACTCAATGAAAACATAGGGAAGTACTTCTTCACACAACACAGTCAACCTGTGGGGCTCGTTGTCAGGGGATGTTGCGAAGGCCGAAACTATAACTGGGTTCAAAAAACAATTGGGCAAGTTGATGGACGATAGGTCCAGCAATGGCCATTATCCAATGCAACCCCGTGCTCTGGGTTTCCCTAAACCTCTGACTGTCAGAAGCTGGGACTAGGTGACAGAGAATGGATCATTCTATAATTATCCTGTTCTGTTAATTCTTCTGAATCACCTGGCACTGGCCACTGTCAGAAAACAGGACACTGGGCTAGCTAGACAATTGGTCTGACCCAGTATGGCCATTCTTACGTTAATTAAAAACCTGCACACGTGCAGTACCATGTGTGCCCTGAAATACCAAGTACAATATGGGCCAGACGGGGATACTATTCAATGTGAGTGTGGGTATCTTACCTTAGAAGTAGCCTCATAGAAGTTAATGGGACTACTTTTGGAATCAAGTGCTGTTCACACTACTGGTAAGGGTATCACAATCTGGCCTTACATGACTGAATCAGAACAAGGCAATTCAGAATTCTACATTGTCCATCATTCAGCCATGTAAAATGAAAACACACATACACATTACAATTGAACAAATGGCTTCCACTTCATACACGCTTAAGGACATAGGACAGTATCTGGAGAAGGAGACTTGCTGCAGCAAAGCCATGAGCAGGGCTGTCCCTAGACATTTTGGTGCCCTATGCAGCCTTCCCGTCCTGGGGGGGATAGGGGGAGTGAGAGAGCTGATCCCCAGCCTCTGTGGGGAGGGGGGGGCGCTGCACCCAAAATCTTTGGAGGGGGAGGGGAGAAACCGACCCCCAGCACATGCTGGTGAAGCAGAGCGAGCTGGGGCCGGGTCACTCCATTTCCTGCCACCCACTGAGTGCAGGGCACGCCCAACCCCTGCTGCAGTCCCCTGGGATGTACCTTAGTGGAAAAGGTGGAGTGGGGCTGGGGCTGGGGTGGAGCAGGGGCTTGGAGAAAGTGGTAGAATACTTCAGCCATGTAAAATGAAAAGAAATACCACACACACACACACACGCACACTACAGTTGAACAAATGGCTTCTACTTCATACATGCTTAAGGGCATAGAAAACAGTATCTGTAGCATATGTGAGACTGCAGTCTGCCCCACACTCCTTGTCTTACCCTTTTTCAAACTCACACCATAGAACAGATTGAGGGTCTATATTTGTAAACGCATACGTGGCCTTTCTGGGGGCTTTGCTGTCTAGTTTTACAGAGGCAAAAGGTTTGACAGGAATTAAAATAAAAACCTGGAGGCTAAGGCCTGTCTAATTTCACAAAATGAACATGAAATGTTTCAAAATATTTAAATTGAGTGAATTTGACCACTATTTATTTATTGAGATTGAGAAACCATTGTGTAGAATTTTATATTGATGTTAGCAGGTTCTGGATCACTAAAAGAAGAGCAGTGCAGCTATAAAACATAATATTTCTCTTTTTCTATAGATTTGTCAAAGGTAGATGGATATATTTTTACACTGCAGAAGCACAACTAATATGCATTTTTCCATGGGAAAGTTTACCCATTATTTAACAGAATACCTAAATATGTACTTTTCCAAAAAAAGAAAATTCAATATATACTTGAAATGTAATCTAGTCTAGAGGTTTATTGTTTTCTCAAATTTCAGTGTTGGGAAGGCTTTTTTTCTTTCAAATTACATCTAAAATACTTTTCTGAACATTTTTAGTATTGTGTGTCAAGATACAAGTACAGAGTAAGAGTGCCACCTAGCCTACAAATGTTGAAATGTCTAAAAGTGTTTGGAATGTATAAACCCATACTATTCATTTAAGAGATAATGCTGCTTAAGTGCAGTTATGCACACACACACACACAAATGGTGGAGAGGAAACCACCATTTAATGGGAATTACTATCCAGACAAGCCTCAAGACATGACTCCTCAAAACGTCCCCTGAAAAACACAGCATTTTAAGAGAAGTTCTCATATTTTCCAAATTTCACATGAACTTTTTTTTCCATTTTTTCTTCCTACAACACACATGCACACACACAAAGAAAGTGTTTAGTTTCTGGTGAAACCCCCCAGAGAATTTCAAAAGAAACAAATATTTTTGGTTGAGGAAAGAGGCCATTTTCCACCAAAAAAGTGTGTAAAAGTTTGACAAGCTCAACTCCTTTGTCAAAATATTCTCTTTCATGCCCAGCATAAAAGTAACCACACTAGACTTGTAGACAATAACTATTTTCATAATATGAAACAAATACAAATGTTAAGTGTTATTGTTTGTATGTTTGTTAAAGCTGGAGACTAAATTCTGAGCAAATGCAAGGATTTAAATCCCATTTTAGTTGCAGATTTCAGCACACCCTTCACTATGGAGTCACAGACCCTCATTACTACATACAAACCAAACGTGTATTATAAAAGCCATTTAGCCACATTGTTCAAGACCAGCATTTTATTCAATAAGTACAATAGGAATTTTGTAAATGGAAATGTGTTAACTGAACAATTGAAGTTAATTTTATCTGTCTTCTCCAAAGCATCCTCTTTACAACTATTACTATAGAGATCATATACAGATTATCATAGGAGAGAGGTCACTGTATCTAACCCCCTCTTGGTACACAATCTGATGCAGTCATACAAAACCCAGTTCTAATCACTGACTCACATAGTTCCTTCAACTCAAAATCGGAGATGAGTTAAACCATTTCATAAAGCTTTGTTTACTTCAAGACTGAGACTGCTACCTACCAGACCCTGAAAAAAGTTGGTTCAACTTTTTTAGTTAACTAATATGTTTTTCTGTTGTTCAGTTGCTGTATGAATTCCTTGCACTAAGAAACAGACATTTCACTTTCGTTCTGAGGATGCTCTTACACTGGGTGCATGTAGCTTCTCTCTCTGCTTGCTGAATGCATTCAGACTTGTGTTTCCCAGGTTGGTTTGCAGTCTCCTCTCCAGGGGTAGTTTGGTCCTATGAAAGCAATAGTTCTCCCCTTCAGACAGGAGCTTGGAGAGATTGTGTTCCATGGGCCACACCCCTCAATTCAAAGGTCTCAACCTTCTATTCTTCTGAGAGGCTTCACAACAGTTCTTTCCCCTTTAACCATTAGGATACCTGCTCATCCCATCCATATAGTGCAGCTGAGGTAGAGGGGAACCCAGACCCCCCCCCCCTACACCAAGTTGCACTCTAGAGCATCAAAACTGGTAACAGACAGCAAATGTTGCTTTTACTCAAAAACTCCCCCATCTCCACCTTTTCTGGTGGCTGCTTTCTACATTACCTGTCACACCCTGGACCCTCCCTCCTCAGAGATTCTAGGAACCAACACAGCCATCCTGCCTAGTGAGTTTTCCTTGCCTCATGGTGTCATCCTCTGGCTCACTCCAACCAGTTCCACTTCACTTACTAGACAGTCTCTCACTCCACTACTGCTCCTTCTAGCATTCCTCAGTCCTGAGGGCCAAGACCTCCATTTTAATCTGTGCCCTTCTTCCCAAAAGGACTTGCTCCAATGCCATAATTACAAGATGACAAAGGTTAGAGTTGGGACTTGAACCATTTAGAGACCTAGCTCATCCTGTAACAGAGAAAATAGCTTTCACAAAACTACCCTTCATCCATGCAACATTTTGTTTGAAAGAACTGCCTTTCTCCCTCTTGGGCATTGGTGGTGGTGGTAGTGATAATGAAGCAATATTTGGTATAACCACTTCCAGGCTATGATTGATCACATGATTTCTTCCAGCACAGGTTTAATCAAGTAACAAGCCAGACTCACTCATTTAAATGTCTGGTCCTGCGAGATCCTAAGTAGATTCTTCTTCCACTGAAGTCAGTGGGAGTTGGGAGCTAGTATTTGATGAAATAGGAATATGGTGCAAGAAAGAATGGTAGAAATTATGTCCATCAAATACTGTGGTTTAACATCAGTAGTTATTTTTTACACAAACTACAGATGTCCTTGCATACACAAAACCCTCCGCTAAAGTCCAGGTGAGACAAGTGAGCATATATCAAATTAACTTTAAATCATTTTCAGTCATTTGGGACAAAGAAAAGAAGAGAAGAGGAAGATAAAAGAACCTGTTTCACACTGGTCTACTTATCAGCCCAAGGAAGAGTGAGGAGTTCTTTAAAATCACCTGACAGTTTGTTCTGAGGACTGATCTTTAGCATTTCAGTTTAATCCTCCTTATTTTATGCTTAAGACACACAAACTGAAAGGAAATATTCATTCTCTGAAATCAGTTTGTACTTTGGATTACAATTCACTTTCTCATTTTTATTCTCTTGTTTTCAGTGCCTCTGAGTAGCTTGGACTTATGTTTAGTTCTAGCCTGCTAAACAATACAAAAGAGCTGGATGACAAGAGAATTGGCCATTAAATAATTCATAATATACAATCACTAAAGCTAATCAAAATGTTATTTTTTTACAAAGCTCTTTTTTCTGTTGAAAAATGCCCAAATTGAAATGCCTTGCAGAAACTTACTTAGGATGAGCATTTTGTCAGGATGGTTTCTCAGGCCCAGGATGGCATTACTGTTTAAAACCAGAAAGAGAGAACAGAATTGGGCAGAGCAGGGACTTGAACCTGGTGAGTGCCCTAGCAAGTAGGCTATGTGGGGTGGGTATGGATCATTTTGTTGCTGGGTCTCTTTCTCTCTCTTTTTGCCTTTAATGAGAAATTTCAAAAAGTGAGTTTCAATCCACATTGGAACAAAACAAATGTCAAAACCTCAAAACTTGTCATGAAATGAAATTCTGGTATTCTGGCCAGTCTCAAAATTCATCACACCATTTTGAAATGGTACGTTCCAATAGTGAGAGTCTCCTTTTATTATGGACAATAGCAGGCAGCACTCATTCTGTGCCAGCTAGTAGCTGAAAGCCCATGCTGTCGCATGAATATAATTTGTAAAATCGTGTGTAAAAAAAGCTGAGAATGGGCGGGGGGGGGGGGGGGAGGCTTTTGTTTCCAGGTGCTGGGTTGTGTTGAGCAATGTTGCTGTTTTTACACATTCCCTGAAGTTTGTGCACAGAGCTGCCATCTGACTGGAGGTACCACCACGTCATTGTTACCCCACATAACTGTTACTGCCACCTTCTCTGATCAGCTGTCACTTTCCAGCTGAAACAGAATCTTTGGCCTCCAACATTACATCAGGTTCTCACAGGGCTCAGTGAGGATCGAACTGGGTGATATGCTGAACAAAAAATGCTCTCAGCCACACTCATAGCAGTTGCCTTCACTACACACTGACTCAACAGACATTCTAAGATTCCAAGTGACACGGGAACAATCCTGAAAGATGGATGTTGATTCGTAGGGGTGGCAAATGACGGGCTAAGTCTATGATGGCTGTTCATGTGGTTTTGAAGAACTGGGGCTGTTAGGCCAAATAGTCTCGTGTGAAGGGGGTGGGGATGCAGACTTGCCTCTCTTACATTTAGAAATACCCCATCTGGGGCTGGTCAATGCTGTAGGCAGTGCTACCTGGTCCCTTTCCATTACACAATGAAAAATGTGCAGGACTAGATTCTCTACTGTGACACACCTATGAGGCTCAGATAGTGAAAAGAAAATGAAATCTAGCAGAAGAAGAGGTATGGAACTCCACTAAGCCAATCATATACTGGTGTTGAGTCCATCAAGGACAGTGGCATTCTGGCAGCTACTCTAAACTACATCAGGCCTGGGGCTAGAACAGAGAATTAGAGAGCCAGAAAAAGATCCCTGATGCTGAGCCCTCACACATGTACCCCTCCCCTCAGGGCCGGCGACAGGGGGGTACTACGGGTAGAGCTGTACCGGGCCCCGCACTTTAGGGTGGCTCCAGTACAGCTCTACCCGTAGTCATCCGGCGCGGCTCTCCTCCGGACGAGCGCGCGTCTCCCCGGCAGGAGCAGTGAGCCCGGCCGGCGGCAGCGGCGCAGTCCGTGGGAGAAAGGGCGGGGAGGAAGGGGGAGCAGCAAGGGTGGCTCACGCCGCTCCCGGGCTCTCGCTCCCGCTGCGGCCAGCTGTCAGCTGGGGGGAGCGCCGGCTGGGCGGGGGAGGAGGGGGGCGGCTGGGCTTCCTCCCCCAGGCGCTGTCAGCTGGGGGGGGGGGAAGCGCCGGCTGGGCTGGGGGGGGGCGGCTGGGCTGGGGGGGGCGGCTGGGCTGGGGGGGGGCGGCTGGGCTTCCTCCCCCAGCCGCTGTCAGCTGGGGGGGAGTGCCGGCTGGGCTGGGGGGCCCCCAGCTGCTGTCGGCTGGGCTGGGGGGGGCCGGCTGGGCTGGAGGGGCCCCAGCTGCTGTCGGCTGGGCTGGGGGGGCCCCAGCCGCTGTCGGCTGGGCTGGGGGGGGGGCCAGCTGGGCTGGGGGGGGGCCAGCTGGGCTGGGGGGGGGGGCAAACTATCAGAGTAGGGGCCCCCCAAATTTCTGTCACTGGCCCTGCCTCCCCTATTCAAATAGAACTTTGGTGCAGGATACAACCTAGCCCATTACATGTACCCCTTATGGACGATGGTAGGGCAGGATTCTCTGTGTCATCTCCTACCTCTAATACAACCAACATAGGTGCAGTGTGACAAAGCTCTGTCCTTGTCTCCATGAATCCTGCATTTCCTGGCAGATTTCACTAGCCCCAGGGACTCACTGTGACCCTCCACGTAGCCCTTCTCTCTCTAGAGACAAGGGTCATAGCCTATTAAGCCATTTTCATCATAAGCCAGCAAGGGAGGTAAGGAGAAGCTATCTTTCCTTGCACAGTCTCTGTTATCTCCCAATCACAGTGATTAATTAGGGGAGGCAAAAAGCGGCGTGCCCAGACCCACCCCTCTACTCCAGGCTCCAGCCCAGGGACCCTAATAGTATCAGCTATGATGGCTGATCTTTTAGCAACAGAACACATACAATTCCCTGGGCTACTTCCCCACAGCAGTCCCCATTCTCTCAAACTCCACTTCACCCTTACCTCAGGGTCTCCTTCATTGCTTACGATATGGTATCTACTGCTCAGTCTCACGAACAGCACAAATTCCTCCCACAGCTCCTGACAGGCACACACGCCCACCTAACTAACTGGGAGGTTTATAAGTGGTTTCAGCCAACCATGATTGGCTTCAGGTGTCCCAATCACACTAGCTATTTCTACTGCTTTCTAGAATGTTCTTAATTGGCCCCAGGTGTCTTGATTAACCTGGAACAACTGCCATTTGGTTCCAATTGTACCAGGGATTTGTTTAGCCTGGACGAACATATCTGTTCCTCATCACTTTCCTACAGCCATCTGGCCTTGCCCCATCACAGCAGATATTATTTAGGTCTTAGCCTCTTTGTGCCTTGTTTTCCCTCCCATGCTGTCATCTGTAGAATTGGGACAGCACTTCTCATTCACTACTACTCCATAGTTTGGGGGCTTAATTAAAGTTTGCACAGTGCTTCATGATCCTCAAATGGAAGGCTGCATACAAGTGAAAATTATTTCTTATTGCAGCATTCATTTGATCTATGTATGTATTTTTGTTATGCCTGAAAGCTCCAAATATAAATCATGCAAAAAAGTTACCTTGAGAGGTCACAGTGATGTATGATTTTTAATCAAAATGTCTGGAAAGATTTCCACTTTGGGAAAAGCTCCAGGGTATCAGCAATGGTAGAAAGAATGAATGGTGGAATGAAAAGTAGCACTGACTATTAAGAACATCTAATTAAAAAGAAAAATCTTTAAAATGGGGTCTCTTATTACTGGTTTTGCTACTAAAGAAGATGGATATTTCTAGCAGCAGTACCTCAGCATATCTGGTTCTATTTGTTCCGTTTACAAGAGGAGATAATCTGAAAAAAATATAACTATTAGATGAGCCTTGAAGGCCTTTGCTGCAGGATTTGTGTTTTAGTCATTGATTATTTTACCACTCGTCACCTGTGCCAACCCACTAAAGCCATTATCAGGTCAGAAATTCAGCTCCTGTAACAGGCTAGCTCAGTCTTCTCTATAAAACATTTCATCAACTGAATATTTCAAGGTTTTCATTACCATCATAAGGAAGCATTAATGGTGATAAAATAATCAGTCAGCAAAAATTCTATTACTTTTCCTTTAGTGAATGTGGTCATTACATTCTCACTCAAAAGTTTCTCATTTCCTGAGGGATAAGAACAACTATTAGCAAAAGAACATCAAGAAGATGCAGTTGAACCCAGTTAAATACATAATCCTGTTACATATAGAGATGCACCAGAGGGACGATACCCCACTATGTATTCCAGGTATGGAGTTCAAAAACTTCTTGCTTTCATTCATTCATAATGGGAGCAGGAACAAGTAGTTTTATGAAGAGAGAAAAAATTTAACCACAAAACACTACCCTTCTCTTATGCAGCTCAGCTTTCTCTTGTATTTGGTGCTTCTATGCACTGAAAGTTTATTCTCTTTACTGGATTCTCCAGTTTAGAATCACTGATTTTTTTAAAATGGCTCCATCGGGCATCTACATGAGTTGCTTTAAAGCACAGCAAATCTATTCTTATAACAGATCTAGCTCTCCACAGGTGTTCATTAAAGTGCACTCACTTTAGTACTAACACATTTTTTTTTTAAAAAAAGATCCATGTTAAAACCAGCATTGCCAAGTTCTTCAGTGCTGTAAAATACCTACACTTTCAGAAATAATGTCCTTAACCATCTCAAGGACCGTACATGCTTATCCAGTAATAAAGTAGTGACCTACTTATTTAATGGTTTTTTAAAACTGCATTTTATCTTTGAAGTTTGTAGAAGAAAAATGGCAGCTCCAGGATACATCCGATTTCATGTACTTCCAGTTGGTGGAAATTCACTCCTCCCCCCCTCCCCCCATGAGACAAGGTACCATCCTATAATTTGCCATATAAAAGAGGATTCTCTTGAAGTATTAACTGGTGAATAAACCTCATGTTTTGGAGGGGTGATTAGGATAAGCAGACAGCATTTCAGCTGTTTCTCTGAATTAGCCTCTTTCTGCAAAAAAACAAACAAAACTGGGAAATCATGAAAATAGACTCCCTCACCCATCTCCTTTCCAGAGGTTTCCTGCCTTCATCTGGGATAAGAGAAGTCAGAATACTAAGAGAGGTTGCTTGTGAGTGAACGGAAAGGAAGCAAAAGTGTTAAAATACCAAAACCCTAATCTTCCCTCCATTACTGAGAGTCAAGGGGATACAAAATCCAGTCAAAATAGGAAGGGAAAATCTCCATAGAATGAATCTCTCTTTGCTCCAGCTCTATGGTTCCACTCTCCAGAAGTCCCTGGGATTTAAATATGTGTTTTGGGGAGTGCTGAGGGCAAAAGTGGTGTAGGACATGGGGAGAGGAGCCCCTCAAATATTATTCCACTCACTGGGACTTATTCAGAGAAATGGATGCCAACTTTGGCATCTATCCAAACACCTTAAGCACCCTGAATTCTTCATGTCAACCAAACAGGAGTTCTTGAGTAGATGCCATGGGGGAGCAAGTGAGAGTATGGCTTTTGAGAAAGCACTGCTGCTGTGAGCATGAGAGGAGGCAGAGAGTAAGGTAGACTTCCCTGCTCTGTACCAGGGCTGGCGACAGGGGGGTACTACGGGTAGAGCTGTACCGGGCCCCGGACTTAAGGGGGGCCCCCTTAAGTCCAGGGACCGGTACACAGCTGTACCCATAGTCATCCCACCTGGGCACCGCATCTCCCTGTCTGCTCTTTCCCGGGCTGTGTCCGGGTGTCAGTGCCCGGCTGCCTCCCGAGCCCTTCAGCAGGCGGCTCGTCCCGCGCCCCAGGAGCTGCCCCGAGGCACCCCCGGCTGCAGCGCTTCCCCCGCCCACCTGCAGCAAGAGCCGGGCCAGCCCTTGGCGGGGGGGGGGGGGGGAGCTCCCCGGCACCACAGGATGCCGGCTCCATCGCCTCCCCCGCCCCGGCGGCTGCAGAGGACTGGCCGGGCGTGCCGCTCCGTGGGGGCGGGGGCCAGCAGGCGGGGCTGGGGAGAGCTGGGTGCACGCAGCCCGGCCGGTGCCGGCCGAGGGGCTGGCGGGGAACCAATGGGGGTGGGGAGGGGAGGAGGTTAGGCTGGGGGGCCCCCAACGATCAGAGTAGCGGGCCCCAAAATTTCTGTCGCCGGCCCTGCTCTGTACAGAGATCTGCAGATTGATAGAAGTCCCCCTATGAATTTTGAGACACTAGTGGGCTTGGTGGGTCCCAACCCTGCTACCCAACTGGAATCAAACACTGTCCCCTTGATAGAACACTATGATGGTAGCTGTGATTTGTAACTTACTTTGTTTCTTGACTTGTTATCTGGATTTTTCCCTTGTAGGGGATGACATGGCTTCATGGAAGACTTTTTTGGCATTAAGGTTTGCTAACAGACAGGAAGGAGAAGCACCAAAGTAACATGAGAGGTGATCTCATCATTTCCATCTCTAAACCTCAGACAGGAGGTTGGTTGCTGTGGGTTGGAGAGGGCTAACCTTGTCTCACATAGGTTGTGCAGAATGCCAGAACCAAACACCAGATTTAGATCCAGATATTTAGGTTGAACACATCCCCAGTTCAGTGGGGAGGGAGTATTCTTATTTTCTCTCTCCCACCAAATTGGTTTGGCCATCATCAGTTTTAGGCCAATTACTTTCACCCTTTTTACTTTACAGTATTATATTTACACATGCGGTGAAAATAAATGGAAATGCCTTTATAATGTGCTCTATGCCAAGTGAATTAGGGTTAATTTGGAGCTGGGCACAGTTTTCCCATTCCACCAAACGTGAGGCAGTTATTTCCCCAGTTCTGCATTGGGATGAAGAAACCAGATAGCTATCCACCCTGGAATAGCCTACACCCAGGGTTAGGGCCCTCACTGGGATGTGAGAGGTAAGGTTCAGACCTCTACTCTGCCCGATTCAGAGTGCCTGAACTACTGGCTATTGGCAGTTCAGGGTGTCTAGCTCTCCAGAAATTCCATCCTGGACCTGAGGAAACCTTCCCATGAAATTTTCATTAATGCTGATATATTTCCATGAAAAGCTTTAGTTTCATTGACCCAGCATTTTCCAACAAAAACTTAACAAATAATTGCTAACCAGCTACAATGAGAGGGCCAAAGATTAATCATGAGAAGCTGATCAGACCTGAGGAATCTGGACCTCTGTTGCTTATTGAAAGAAATACAGCTGACACTAACCCAGATAAGTTTTATTAAAGTTATTAAAAATAAAGTCATGAAAATGTCTCGCTAAAACTAAGCTACCATTAACACTACTAAACTTAAGAATAAAGCAAAATATCAATTCAGCAAGTTAGCACTGAAATTGGATTGCAACTAAATTGGATAAAATCAGATTACGCAAGAAATAAACCTCATAAATCCTAAAAAAAGAAACCAAGGAGGTGCCTGTCCATTTGGCTATGAATCCCAATTAAAGAATTTCCTCAAAGGCAGTGAAATCAGAATTTAACTATTAATTTATTTTAATATTGAAATCTAAATGATCAGTTAGTGTCTAAACCACCATTTCAGAGCCAATTCAAGGTTTTCTCAGATTTCAATACACATAGGGTGGCTAACCTTCCTCCTCCTCCCTCAACCTAAGTTAGTTCAGGTCTCAACACTGATAAGCAAGTTTGATAACTCTAAATAGTTTACAACTGACAGCTTGAGTTTTAGGATTCTCAGCCAAAGATTATAGAACACTCTGAGTACCTTTAACAGATTGATTTAGGGTTGTTCAGATCTGTGGAACTTTCTTTCATGCCCCTTTCCCATTCAGACTTTGTGGTTGCGTGCAAGCATGTACAGTATATGACCACCAATACTTTCACACCATTGTGCTGAAAAGGCTGGGCATCTCCCTGTTAATTTAAAAAAAAAGACAAAAACAGAGAAAAAGTAAAATACCTAAGGTAATGGCTTTGCGTGGGGGATGGGGTGGGGAGTTAAACTCAGCTCTTGCAGCCTTTACTGACACCAGAAGCTAAAACTGCAGCTGAGGAGCCACATGGTGGTGTCACTGGCACAGCACTTCTCACTAGCAGGACTTCTATGAGTAGCAGAAGACTGGCCTCTTCTGGGTGAAGAGGTCTCATGATGACATTAGGCCACCAGTTCATTATTCCTGGAGGAATTCTGTGCCAAAAAATAAAAATTCTGTGTCCCATATTTTAAAATTCTGCCAAATTTTGCAAATTTTATTTATCAAAATAATACCACATAATGATGCCAGTTTCAATGATTATGGTAAATTAAAAAAAAATTACATATACACAAATTTTCCCCCAGCAGTACAGAGTTAAAGAAATCCCTATGACAACTCAGTTCCTATTTCTCTGCCCTCTTCCCTCCTCCCCAAAGCCCAGCCACTGTGCCACCCAGCCAATACACCCAAAAGATTTTTCGCAAACTCAAAATGTTATGGAAGCTGCATTTTCCATCAGAGTTATTCTGATGGAAAATTCCTGACTTGTGCTAAATGCTACCATTCTGATTTGTTAGTGTTATTTACATGTAAGCAAAGTGAGTGTTAATGTGAAAAATAGGCTTTGTGTATGCAGTCTTTCAGGGTGCCTTTTAATGCAGCAAATTGGTAACATCCTTCTTCTGATGCCCTTCAATAGGTTAAATCAGGGGTAGGGAACCTCCGGCCTGCGGGCCTTATACGGCCCGCCAAAGCCTTCTGTCCGGCCCGCGTGCGTCCCTGGCCGGTGGCTCCCCCGGGCGCTTCCCGGTCCCTTCGCTGAACGCGGAGCTGCCCCCGCCTGGCGGCCCGGGGCGGCTCCGCGCTTGGCAAAGAGGCTGGAAGCGCCTCGGGGAGCCGCTGGCCAGGGATGCGTGGGGGTCGCCAGGCGGGGGCGGCTCCCCCAGGCACTTCCCGGCCCCTTCGCCGAATGCGGAGCCGCCCCCGCCTGGCGGCCCGGGGAGGCTCCGCAAAGAGGCCGGGAAGCGCCTCAGGGAGCCGCCGGCCAGGGACATGTGGAGGTGGCTGTGTGCTCTGGCCGGCACCCAGGCTTATAGCGGGAGCTGACTGGGGCAGGCGGCAGGACCCCGGCTGGCAAGGGGCTAGCGGGGGAAACCCCCAAAGCAGTGCAGGGTTAAGCTCTCCACCTGCCACTGCTTTGGGGTTTCCCCCGCTGGCCCCTTGCCAGCTGGGGTCTCAGCTCCCATTGCCAGCCTGGGCTTCCTCCGGGGGGGGGGGGGGGTAGCGGCCCGCGAATGACATTATAAATGTCCAAATGGCCCTTGGCACAAAAAAGGTTCCCCGCCCCTGAGATAAATGGATGAAGGGGAAAAATTAATTATTTAATTGAACAGAGAAATAAAATTAGGATGGAAGAACCAGTTCTGTTCAACTGAGTGACATAAGCGATCACTTCCCTCTTGAAATGAATCTTTACCAAGGTTTAGCAAAATTAAACTTTTTAGGCTATTTTTATTAGCTTAGTCACTCCATTGTTCTCACCAGCAACACTCCAAACTACAAAGAAAGCCTGTGACAATAAAGCCCATCCAGCCTACAGAGCCTGTTTGCATGACTGTTTGCACAATTGTTTTAGGCTAGGAAACATTTGGATGCTAATCCAAAGGCTATGATCCAGCAGAGAACATTTGGCATCGATGATACTACTTATATGATTAAAGCTATGTATGGTCCTAAGTGCTTTGCTGGATCAGGACCCAAACCTTTGGTATTTTAAGAAGCTGTATGTTGCCTTAGTTTATCAAAAATCATTAACTGTTTTTTAATCTCTAAAGTTTTCCAAATTTTAATAATCCCCCCCTTTATTTTTTTAAAACAGAGTGATTTAAAAAGAAGGTCACAGATCTAATGGGACCAGCACACACAAAATCAGATATGATTATGGCTCTGCTTCCTAATAAACATGCAGTTAGAAATTTGTCAGCCTTCTAAATAATGAGCTTTGATCTGTGATAAATGTTCCAATAACACATTTTCCAGGGCAGTGTATTTCAAATTGTAAGAAATAGTTAAGTCACAGCAGGATCTAATTTTTGCACAAATTACTTCTAAAACCAAAGAGCATCTAAAATTCATTTCTCATCTCATTAGTACGGGTTGTTAATCAATGCAGTGTGTGCTGGTATTTGACATACATAAAAAATTGATTTAAATTTGCAATTTAAAGGAGGACAAACTACAAAAGAGTCACGTTCTCTCACTTGGTATTTTGTTGCTCCATGTACTATTCCCTAAAAATATATAGGTTTTAGTATCTAACCTGACAGCTAATTAAGTAACAGTAACATCTTCACTATCAACCTTGATTAAATTAGTTTCCCTTTGTTTCAGTAAAACAGGAAGGTACAGATTTGAAATTTTAAAAAGAAAAATCGGTGAAATTTGTTCCACGGATAACATTTCTGAATGGCAATATACCATGCCAAATTCTGCTTTAAATTATAATAGTGTAATTTAGCAAACCATCCTTAGAGATGAATGGAGTTATTCCTGTAGCTGCAGAGTAAGGTCATGTCTAAATAAGGAGAAAGTGGGACTTAAGTGATGTGTAGGCTCTCTGCTAGTCACAGCACAGAGGCAAATTTCACCCATGGCAAGGGAGGCTTCTGCTTTAGGAGTTTGATTCAAAACCTATTGTAGTCAGTGGAAAGACTCAATGGAGTCCTTTTACATCAACTTCAATAGGCTTTGGATTAGGTCCCCAAATCAGCCAACCTACATAATTTTGCCAAATTAATCAATGAGCACATGTAGTCTGAACATAAAAGACCCTGTGCTTATCAGAATGCATAAAGCGGGCTAGAGTAATAAGCATTTGTCTCCTTCATCAACCTGCTCATATTTCACTGTGGGTATATACGGGTAAATAAGGTCAATATACAAATTTGTACCTTCACCAAACAGCCACAGTTCGAGTGTTCTTTATTAAGAGGTCTTTGGACTTTTCTGATAGAGTTCAGCACATCAATTGGAGGAGGGGGGCATAGCTTGGTGATATAGCTGTCGTGTATACATGATAGGGAGCACGACTACTCACAGAAGCAGAGAGCATTCTTCCCATAGAAGCACCCCTCTTTTCATAGCAGAACAGGTAAAGTGCATTTCTGATCCCTATTGGGGGATCCAGCCATTAGCAATCAATGCAGTGAGTTTTTAGAATAACCCTTGGAGGAAAGTTAAAAGATTTTGTGAGTCATGGATGGGAGTTAAATGCTTTTTCTTGAACTTTCCAAACTACTGTGGCAAAAACAGACTTTACAAAATCTGGAGAAACTTAGTTACATAGTTCATTAGCAAACCAGATCTTGCCTTTGCCCATATGTATGTCAACTTCTCTTGGATAACATCCTGCTCTCCCTATGGATTCAGTATATGGGGAACAAGGACAAAAAACTTATCTACTGGTTCCAGTAGAGCATTTGTACTAATTAACTAGAGCAGTGGTTTTCAAACTGCAGGTCACAACCCAGTGCTGGGTCATGGAATGCAAGACCCTGAGTGATGGTGGTTCTGGTCAGCACCACCAACCAGGCCATTAAAAGTTCCATTGGTAGTGCTGCCCAGCTAAGGCAGGATAGTTCCTACCTGTTCTGACACCGTGCTGCACCCAGGAAGTGGCCAGCAGCAGGGCCAGCTCCTAAGCAGAGGGGCCACAGGGCTCCATGCGCTGCCCCCAACCCGAGCACTGGCTCCACACGGGGGGGGAGGGTGGTGCTTGCAGGTGAGAGCCACACGCATCTGCCTAAGAGCCAGACCTGCTGCTGGCCGTTTCTGGGACACAGTGTGATCCACAATGCCAGGACAGGCAGAAGCGTGCCTTAGCACCCCCGCTGCACCAGGAGCCACCAGATGTACCCCGCACTCAATCCCCTGCCCCAGCCCTGAGCCCTGCTCAAACCCACAGCCCCCTTCTGCACCCCAAACCACCCATTCCAGCCCCAGTCCAGAGCCTGCATCCCCTCCTGCACCTGACTCAGCCCTGAACCCCACAATTCTGGCCCTGCCCTGCAGCCCTCACCCATACTCCTGAGCCCCTGCCAAACCCCTAACCATCATCCCTAGCTCTGTTGGGTCACGGGCATAAATTTTCTTCAGCTGGGTCGTCAGAAAAAAAAGTTTGAAAACCACTGAGCTAGAGCAATCCCTTTTGCCTTGTGTTTTGGTAAAACTGATCAAAATTATGTTTAGCAACCCATTGTAGATTACTATGTTCTTTCAAAAACATTATAAAAGCCAGGGCACCTAATGTGCTTGGCATTTTTCATGCATAAGAGTCTCATTCTGAATCAAAACTAAAAGCTGAAGTTTCAAGATTACCTATTACAAAAAGTTTAAAATTTGTTTGGATAGTGTTGAAACAATGTGAATATTAAATCAAAACAAAATGAATCAAAAGAGCTGAAATGATGCTTTTAACTTCTCAAAACAAAATGAGAAAGTCAAAACTATTTGTTTTGACTGCTCCCTCCTCTACCAAAAGGGTAATTGAAAACATGTTCCTGAAAAATAGTTTGATGGACAAAACTGCATTTTCCAACAGAAAACCATTTACAATTTTTTCAGCCAGATCTAACTGAGGAGTTTGTCTTGATGAGTTATGGCAGCCCTATCAATAGTTTTTCAGTAATCATCATTGACCATTCCATCATGGTGGGATAAGGCACACTGGGGTCAAATGCCATTTTTCAGGTTTATGAGACTGGCACATAGATACACACTGCCTTCACTGTTCAGCACGTCTTGAAGAGAGGTTACCAGAACAGTATCCCACCATGCCACGGAATGTATTGTCCAGGAGCAGACTGTGAATCTGGCCTGATGAAGGACTTCATAGTCAAACTTCAGTCCCCTATTGACATCCATCACTGCCAGATACATTCTACCTGCTCCAGGTTCTTGGGACCCTCTTCCAAGTGCTCCTGATCATAGATGTTGGAACTAAGGGTGTTGGAGGTGCTGCTGCACCTCCTGGCTTGAAGTGGGTTTACAGTTTAGTTCAATGGTTCTCAGCATCCCCTGTATACAAATTGTTCCAGCACACCTGCTCCTGTCCTGTGTTGTTTATTGGTGGCTTCCTTCCTCACAGATTCCCTGGGGAGAAGAGCACAAGTCATCCTCAGAAGCTTGGATTCAGTTCTGTTCTTTTGCTTCTGCCTACCAGCCGTCAGCCCACAGAAAATTCTCCTCACTAAACAATTTTTGAGAACTCTCGAAGGATCAACTTCTCCAGCAGTAGGGGGAATCGGCATCTGCTTTGTTTTCTGGAGCACCCCGGGCTGCTTTCTTTGCTCCAAGCTGGGGTTCCCCATTGTCTCTCCCCCTCACCTTACTTGGGGATTTTGCTCTCAAGGAGGTGCACTTCTTTGCAATCAGATCCTTCTTTAAGCCTTCAGAGCCTGAGAGTGAATATTTGTGCCATCAGACAGTACATACTGCCAATTATTACTCGCTGTGCAGGACCCCCGCTGAGCTCCCACATCACCATGTCAAATCTGAGCCTGCTTGTGGATGCTCCAAAGAGCTAATCATTACCTGACCAGCATTCTCTCTTTCTGAGAAGAAAGTTGCTAGGTTTTAATCAGTTCAGGCCAACAAAAGTGATAACAGGTTTGATCCAGTTCACCTTAAAGCAATCAGTTTCTAGGTGAGTTTTCTTTAGCGAGTTCCTCACACCTGACCTAGCATTTAACCCTCTATCTTCTTCCCTAGACTGGACTCTCAAAACAAGTTTACAACCCCAGCTGGCTACTCCCAGTCAAAGTAATCTACTTCCAAGCTCTCCAGGAAAACCTCTCTTTCTCAACCAATTCCTTGACTTCTGAGAAGGCAACATAAGAACATAAGAAAGGCCATACTGGGTCAGAGCAATGGTACATCTAGCCCAGTATCCTGTCTACCGACAGTGGCCAATGCCAGGTGCCCCGGAGTGAGTGAACCTAACAGGTAATGATCAAGTGATCTCTCTCCTGCAGTCCATCACCCCCCCTCTGACAAACAGAGGGTAGGGACACCATTTCTTACCCATCCTGGCTAATAGCCATTAATGGACTTAACCTCTATGAATTTATCCAGTTCTCTTTTAAACCCTGTTATAGTCCTAGCCTTCACAGCCTCCTCTGGCAAGGAGTTCCATGGGTTGACTGTGCGCTGTGTGAAGAAGAACTTCGTTTTATTTGTTTTAAACCTGCTGCCCACTAATTTCATTGGGTGGCCCGTAGTTCTTATATTATGGGAACAAGTAAATAACTTTTCCTTATTCACTTTCTCCTTACCACTCATAATTTTATATACCTCTATCATATCCCTCCTTAGTCTCCTCTTTTCCAAGCTAAAAAGTCCTAGCCTCTTTAATCTCTCCTCATATGGGACCCGTTCCAAACCCCTAATCATTTTAGTTTCCCTTCTCTGAACCTTTTCTAATGCCAATATATCCTTTTTGAGATGAGACCACATTTGTACACAGTATTCAAGATGTGGGTGCACCATGGATTTGTATAAGGGCAATAAGATGTGTAAAGCCAGCTGGTTTATACTGATTTGATTTTTAAACTGACATATGGAGCAAGTTTTCACATAATCTGATGTGTGTTCTAGACAACAATGTGGGCACATATCTTCATAGGTGGATTTGAATATTAGTCTTTATGAAGTGCCTAGTTAATGACTGGCTATAGAAATAATTCAGAAGGGAACTCTAAGAGTTATAGGAATTGACTAGCTTGAGGTATTTGAATGGGTGCAGGTGTTATCATTTATGGGGTACAAAGAAAAGAAGAAGTGTCAGAGAACATGTCAGTCATCCTTTGTTTTGTTTTCCTGTGGAATCTTGTGGTCTCTGACCACTAGATCTTTAGTTTGCAAATGAAAATGTTTCTTCTTGTCAAATAGTATGAGAAGTGGTCATCCTCTGAGTATTGAAGAATAAGCTTTCGTGGGTTAATACCCACTTCGTCGGATGCATCCGACGAAGTGGGTATTAACCCACGAAAGCTTATGCTTCAATACTTTAGTTAGTCTTTAAGGTGCCACAGGACTCTTTGTAACTTCTGCAATTCCAGACTAACACGGCTATCTCTCTGAGTCTTGACATCCTCTGAGATTCACCACTGATGTTTTGGCAAGAGGTCCATGGGCTCCTTTCACAGAACTTCTAGAGGAGTCATCAGAACCATTACTCACTGTCATTATGGAATATATTGTTACTGCATTCTTGTTATCAGTGGGACCATCAAGTTAGCTGTGAAGGAGAGGAGCTGTGAAGCCATGAGACCTCTGTGAGAATAAAAACTTGCATCCCCATGAGTGGAAATGTTTGAAGGCCAGATAACTGCAAGACACTGATGTGCTATAACTATACCCTTTCCAGTTTGTGTTCTGTGGTTGGGCACATGCCACCATTCTTTCCTGGTTATTCTCTTTCCTTTTGAAGTGGTACTGAAATTTCAGTGTAGTTAAGGCCTCAGTCTGTGTAGGCCAACTTTCTTCTTCTTGGCCTCTGATTCCTCCTGGACCTTTGTCTCTTTACTTAGGCTTGGCAATGATGAAAATGACTGACCTTTTAATCCCCTTCAACATATTATGAAAAACAATGTGTTGTATTGCAATCCCTTAGAAACATGGTTCCTTTTTGGACATTCCCCTTCTCCCCCTTCACATACTAATAACTGTGATTGAGAGGAAGGAGAAAGAGTTAACTTTAGATAGCCATTCAGATATAGTCTGTCATCAGAGTGAAATGTCAGAGGGAAATGTTCAGAAACCACAATGGTTCCTCTGAAAGGTGATTATGACATTAATAACCCAAATACACCTGAGACAAATTCAAAAGACGTTATTACCAGGCCACAACGTACAAAAAGGATTGCCAGTATATTTGGCCATTGTTACAATGTAACTGAACTCTAGAGGGCAATGTTTCTCCAAGCAATCAGGCATTTCATTATCCACTCTTCTCTCCCATGTGAAGACATCCCATAAGACTGACCTATATTCAGAGAATTCAGTGCACATCACTGAGCAGATCTGTTTATACAACCAGTCACAGTGGACTAACAAGCTCTCCAAGCAAATGTGCATACCCATTGTGTCTCTTCTAAAAAACAGCTGAAACAGTTTGGAAGACACTTGTACCCAGCCTTGGAGATCTACACCATTATAGCCAACTGTATATTTTCTCACACCTGCTATTTCTGGATTTTTTTTATTACTGTAGCATCTAGAAGTTATGTTGCGTGTTGTACAAAAACAAACACAGCTAAAGGTAGCATTAGTGTCTCAGTTTGACAGATGGCAACTTCAGCACAGAGGTAAGTGGATTGTCTGAAAAACCACAAGAAATCTGTAGCAGTACTAGGAACTGGACCCACGTCTCCTTAGTCCCTGTCTACCACCTCAGACATTCAACATCTTTCCTTTCAAGTGAAATTTCAGCTCCAACCCTTTTAATTCATCTAAAATGTTTTTTGGTCTACACATTTTTGGTGCAGATGAAGTGTTTATGTCAGGTGCTGAAATAACAGCCCTGGAACCCAAATCCTTTATTTGCAGATCAGCTACATCATAGAATCATAGAAATAATAGAACCTCAAAAAGTAATCAAATCCAGCCCTCTTGTGCTGCGGTGGACCAAGGAAATCAAGACTTTCCCTGACAAGTGTTTGTCCAATTTCCTTTTAAAAGCCTCCAATGATGGGGATTCCACAGTCTCTCTCAGAAGCCTATTTCCGAGTTTAACTACCCTTATAATTGGATTTTTTCCCAGAATATCTGAACTAAATCTCCCTTGCTTCTGATCAAACCCATTACTACTTCTATCGTGAGTGGGCATGGAGAATAATTGATCACAGTCCTCTTTATCGAAGCTCTTAACATATTTGTAGACTGTTATCAGCTCCCCTCTCAGCCTCTCTCAAGACTAAACACGCCCAATTTTTGTCACCTTTCTTCATAGGTCAGCTCTTCTAAACCTTGTATCATTTTCATTGCTATCCTCTGGATTCTCTCCAATTTACCCACATCTTTCCTAAAGTGTGGTAGCTAGAACTGGACACAGTCCTTCAGCTGAGGCCTCACTAATACCTAGTAGAGTGGGGCAATTACCTCCTTATGTTATATACAACACTCCTGTTAATGAAACCCAGAATTATATTAATCCTTTTTGTTATTGCACTACACTGTTGACTCATTTTCAATTTGTGATTCCCTATAATACCCAAATGTTTTTCACTAGTCCTCCCACCCAGCCAGTTATTGCCCAGTTTTGTAGTTGTGCACTTGATTTTTGTTTCCTAAATGAGGCACTTTGCACTTGTTGCTATTGAATTTCATTTTTCTGAATTCAGACGAATTCTCCATTTTGTCAAGGTCATTCTAATCCTGTCCTCCTAAGTGCTTGCAACCCTTCCCAGGTTAGTGTCATCTGTAAACTTTAATCATACTTTTCACTCCATTAGCCAAGTCACAGAGCATTGATAAAGATATTGAACAAAACCGGATCCAGGACCGCCCCTTGGGGCACTCCGCTTGATACCATCTGCCAACTAGATAAGGGAACCATTGATCGCTACCCATTGAGCCCAACAATGCAGCCAGCTTTCTATTCACCTTATGGTCCAATCATCCAGCCCATACTTCTTTAACTTGCTGGCAAGAATACTGTGGGAGACTGTATCAAAAGCTTTGCTAAAGTCAAGGAACAACACATCCACTGCTTTCCCCTCATCCACGGAGCCAGTTATCTCATCATAGAAGGCAATGAGACATGAGACCCCCGACCCTAACTGCCCCCCCCAAAAAAACCTGTTCCCAACCCTCTCTGTTCCTGTCCCGACTGCACTGACCCCTATTCACACCCCTGCCAGACCTCCAGGACTCCCACACCCTATCCAACCTCCCCCCCCCCATCCCCTGACCATCTGCCCCAGAACCTCTGCCCCATCCAACAGCCCCCTATCCCCTAACTTCCCCCCAGGACTCCCTGCCCCTTAACCAACCCTCCGACCCTGGCCCCAGCTGCTGGCGGCCCAACCAGAGCCAGACACGCTGCACTGCTCTCCCAGAGGAGCGTGCAGCCCCGCCCCCCAGAGCGCTGCCTGCACGAGACACTGAGGGTCTGGGAGAGGGGGGAAGGTGGGAGAGGGGACGAGGGCAATCTTCCCCGCCAGGAGCTCAGGCAGGCTGGTCAGGACAGTCCTGCGGGTCGGATGTGGCCCGCGGTCCGTAGTTTGTCCACCCCTGCACTAATGAAAATATCAAACAGTACCAGGCCCAAGACTGACCCCTGCAAGACCCCAACTAGATACATACCCCAAGTTTGACACTGATAACTACTTTTTGAGTATCATCTTTTAACTAGTTGTCACCCACCATATAGTAATTTTATTTAGAGTCCATATTTGCATAGTTTGCCAATGAAACTGTCTATAATTCCCCAGGTCCAATTTGTTCCCCCTTTTAAAGATAGGTGCTATAATTGCCCTTCTCCAGTTTTCTGGGACATCTCAAAGATAATTGCGAATGTTTCCAAGGTTGCTTCAGCTAGTTCTTTAGGTACCCTACCTGTGGCAGCACAGAAAAGCAGAGAGATGACGTGTCTTGCTGAAGAGAAAGGAAGTTTGTGGTAAAGCCAGGAATTGAACCTCCGAAGTGCTAGTTCAGTGCCCTAACTACAAGACTATTCATCCTCACAACACTATTAAAACAATAATATTGAAAATGTCTTTACAAACTGGTCCTTGTTTTACCTTAACTGGTTAAGGTGAGGAGATACAGGATGTGCCCTCGGTAACATCAATCCTCATTTCACAACTCCTGTAGCCCTTCCTGTAAAAAAATTCATGAAACTCTCAAAACATCCATTTCCTAATGTCTCACTGTACAAAGACATGCTATAAGGAAGCAAATGTCTAATTTACATAATTTTAGTTCTACAGTAATTACTGTATGAGGAAAATGTTTACTACAGTATAAATATAAAGAACCTTGCTTATTTGGTTTGAAATATGGAAACAGAAGATAAAAATGGGGCATATGAAAAAGGAAACAAAAAAATGAGGTTTAATAAAAAGTTTATTCTGAATTATTTACTGGTTAAAATATGTATGTTAAACACCCTCAGATTAGACAAGTTTCAAATTACAATTAAAACTAACTTTTACAACTGTATAACATTAACTTAGTTGGCTGCCTTAAGAAAAATTAAATGTAAAGAATTATTGTAAATCCTTTTGTGGCAAATGTAGATAGCAGGAAAATAGTTTTGTTTTGTTGGGTTTTTTTAAAAAACACTGCTGCATAAATGGAATTTTTCATGAAAAGAAAAGACCTGCACAATTCCTTTCCCTTTTTTCCTCTCTTCCTGCTCATTATTTCTGTTGGCTGGCAGAAACTCATTTTACCTCAGAATCTCATTCATCTGCACTTCCCTAAACCTCCTACTCTAGGACTTCCATAACAAATTGTGTCACATCTCAGCTAAAGATGATTGAAAATTTTCCATCAAAAATGCTGATTTGATTAAAACTAAAATGTTTCATGGGAAAATGAAATATTTAATTTGACAAGATTAAAATGTTATTTTAACTTTTATTCTAAATTATGTTTCAGTGTTGTTTAAATGTTTCACTAAGGTTGAAACAACATATTTCAGATTATTGTCATTTATTTTTGCAAAAGCATCTGTTTTTTACTCTTAGATTCAGAATTTAACCAAATTTTGAAATTCCCAGCAGGACACAAATTCCATTAAAGTCTAATGAAGTCACTGGGGGTCTCTCTACATTGCAATAAAAAAATCCATAGTCCCTAGTCTCAGAGACCAGGTCAGCTTTTGGGGCTGAAGCTGAGGGGCTCAAAATAGCAGTCTAGAGATGCAGGCTCGGATTGGAGTCTGGGCTCTAAGGCCCCGTAGCCTGATCCCTGTGAGCCCAAGTCAGTTGTACCAAGTCAGCCCTAGCTGTGCCATAGGTCTCTTATTGCTGTGTAGACATACATGGGATGTCTTTTCTTTAACTGGGATCTGATTCAGGCCAGAAGAATAGATGCTGCAGTAAGTGTTATATTAGCATTCCATTGGACTAGGTTTTCTCCAACATCTACTCGATACAGGAACATAGGGCAGGGATGTTAAGAAGCAAGTTACATTTTCCCCAGTTATGTAGTTGCTTTGGCCATGATGAAGTTAGAATAGGGTAGGGATTGCTTTAAATTGTGAAAGGCCAGTTGAGAATTGATAGAAAGGAGTTACGGTTTGGCATGATTTGTTCTTGACACACCTCCTCTCCTACCCTGAACATTTTCCCCCTCCCAAGTATGGCCACTACACCATAGCAGTGTCAGGGACAGTTGGCTCAGAAGAGGAAACAAAGAAGCTGGATTGCAAAAGAGAATCTGGTCCATTATTGATTTATAAGATACTTCATAGCAAGTGTATTCTATAGTATTCAAATAAGTCATTTAAACTACAATTTAAAAAACAAACCAATCAAGTAAATTTTGTGATGATCCCCTATTCTTTTATCACTTGTACTTGCTAATTTGCAAGATTCAGTCATTCAGTGTGGTTCACCCAGTCACTAGTAATATTAGTCATGAGTCACCGGTCACTAGTGATATTAGTAAGGTTCTAAAACCTTCAAACCTTGCATAGGTGTGCTTTCATCCCAGGCTAGCTAGCACAGTGGGGGTATGGGTAAGAGCACATGTTACACTTTAGCTGGTAACCCTTCCACTTTGATTTAGCCTATGTCCTCACAGCACTGAAGTGCTGAACTTCTTACAATGCCTTCCCACTAACCTTCCCCCCTCCCACACACGCACACCAATGTACCTACAAGGACAATCAAGTTCACTGAGAGAGTTAAGAGTGGCCTCACTTATTGCAGCACAAAGAACCATGGGATATGCTCCTAGAAGACCTAGCAACATGCACTGATGCATGGAGATGAGGATGCAGTAAGGTCAAATATGGCTTTGCAGTGTGGCTTCTCACACCTGGGCTAGGTTAACCCTGGTGTTCAGACCCAGGTACCAATCATTGGGGCCAACTCCGCAGTGAAGTACACCCACAATGACTCCTGGTGTCACCACTTGGTTGTATTTTCCCCTATCTACATATGATGATGTTCTGAACTCTCAATATTTTACAAAAGATATTCTGTTATGCTTATTAGTTAGAATTCTCCATGTCTTCTATGCCTCTTTTCCTCACTGATATGACCAGATTATCTAAAGTCTCAAGGAATTTCCTGCAAAAGATGTGTAGTGTTTTGGAGACTGCCTATTGAAACCTTTCAGTGTCTGGATGCTATATGCCAGAGTAAAAGTTAACAACATGGGTGAGGCCACAATGCAGTCTTATCTGAACAGCAAGCATCTGAATTGACTATCGAAGCCAAGTTTCCCGGGGTGGATGTTTGTCCTACAATGAAAGGGAAGTGCCACGCTCCCTAATCCTGTTTTGAGCTAGATTAATTTTCCCTCAGAAAAAATAATTTATATGAAGTCATAAAGCAAGTTGTTGCATGCAGAGTTGTGCAGGAGCAGGAAGAAGCGGTGGGAAAAGTAGCATTCCAATAGTTTTCACTCCAGTTTTCTGCTCACTGACCACACCAAGCTACCACGTTGCAAACTTGATAACTTATTTGGAAAGGTCAGCAGGCTGCTGAGACCGCTGCCAAAAACTAATAGAGTTAGGAAATTTCACTTCCATCTGGCCACCAGGGGGTCACCTTTCTGCCTAGTATATTTTTAAAAGAGAACTTGTTCAGGGGCCAGGAAACTGTCCGTTTTTCAAGACGACAACCTCAACATTAGAAGCTCAATTATTTGATCAAAGCAGACTCATCCTTTTGAGTAATTAACTGAAAAAGCCTTTACTACAGACTGGCCACCGTGCAGCCTGAAGACCACAACTAGCTTTTGAGGGGCAGAATGGTCCAGTGGTTAGGGGCCTAAGTCCCTGTTCTGTCACTGTGTTATCTGGGGAAAGTCACTTAGGTTCTCTGTGCCTCACTGCCCGATCTGTAAAATGGCACTTCCCTGTATCACAGAGTGCTGAGAGGATACATACATTAAAATGGTGAGGTGCTCAGATACTGCAATAATGGGGCCCATGTCAGATAGAGTCTACAGTTCCCAATTTTAAAACTCAGTAACAATTATAGATAGATCCAAACTAATTTTGGATCATAACTCCTCCTGAAAAGTGTTCATCCGCATACACATTTTGCTTTGGCCTTTATCTCAAGTGGGGCAAACCTTATAATATATTTGTATAGGGCCTAGCACAATGGGGATACTCAGTTGAGGGACTTTAGCAGCTCACCCTCCTCCCCTAAACAAGGGAGGCTCAGACTAACCAAAGAGTTCAGCAGCTAATTCCCCAAAACTACATTTTTTGTGTATATACAAATTTTTATAGGATGGTTATGTACTTGGGATTTGATTTAAATCTGTCAGGTAACTCGCTCTATCTGCATAGTGAAATGCAATGCCAGCAAACATAGTGCTGCCAGTGAGGCTGACATTGTGGTCGAGAAAATAGTGCCCCAGAAAGCTGCTTTTTTACCATGACAATTTACTACACACAGGAGTCACTTTGAGGCCGTTGCTGTGGTAATAATGATTTAGTGAGGCCTTGACAGGATTGCAGCAGTTTGCGCCAATTCTGACAGCGGGGCTGCAGAGGGAATCCTCTCGGGACTGACATACTGAGGCTGGAGGGGCTCCCTGTATGGTCCAGGGGCTTAAGACACCGGGCACAAGATACAGGGGAGGCTGCAATTGCCCTGGCGGAGCAGAGACTCCTGGCCAGGACCGCAAGGTGGAGTCTCCAGCCACAGGGGAGGCCACCTCATTGCGGAACAGTTCCTATACTCCTGGCTAGTGAGGGGGAGAGCAGGGCCATGACAGCAGAGCTGCAGTGGACTCCCTACGTGGCCGCAGAGCAGAAACCACCAGCCAGGGCTTCAGGAAGAAAGGAAGAGGCATACTGGAATTTGTGAGACTGTGATATGTATCTCACCTGTCAAAAAAAGTCACCAGCCACAACTGGTCTATAAGCAGCAATAATGCTAGTTGTTTGAACATTTTGTGAAACAGTCCCCCTCGCTTAAGCAGATGTGATCTTAAGTATCAATACCTGAGTCGGGTCTTGAACCTGAGAGATGCTGAGCACTAGCTGCTTTCACTGACTATTTGTGGCAGTAGAATGTGCAACATCGAGGTTCTGTTGTGAGAACACTTAATTCAGAAATATCTTGATGGCACAAAGACGACATCTGTAGTGCTTATTCAGTTGCCCCATAGGAAACATCTTCCAGCCTGTGTGAAACATTCTTTAAATTATTATAACCAGCAACAGGAAAATATTAGATTCAAATCCCACAAAGTTAAACTAATCTTTTTCAAAACTCACACGCAAGGAATTAAGGTTCTGATTTTAGCAAAAACTAGTTTGCCCTGACATTAGGCATCTGATCCAAAACAAGCTGGAATCTTGCCTTATGCATGAACTGTTGTCACTGCATTTTAGTGGATAAAGAATTGCCAAATAACTCTCAAACAACCAAAAGTTAATACATCTGACATTTCAACAACACGTAATCTGGTCTTCAGCAAAGCAATTACCAAATAAGTATGAATAGACCGAAAGAATAAATGACAGGTTACAACACCTAAAACAAGATGCCACACCTGAATAAGCTAATATTACCTGAATAATAATTATCTGTAATCACCAGAATACACTGAAATTATTGCTTTATTTGTGTGAAAGCTTAAGCCACCTGCCCTAAAAACCAAACTGTAGGTACATGTTCACTGTCTTTTCTTGCATTAAAGAGATTGTGTAATTATTTCAGTTGTGCATTACTGGAACTGATGACTGAACTTTAAGTTTCAGAGATAGTGTATTCATATAGGCAAGATAAATTTTGAATTAAGATAGTCACACCTCCTGAGCAACACTGCACAGACTCTGGGCCAGTAATCATAGAAGCCCACAATTAGAGCTGGGGGAGGGGAAATACTGGATGAAGTTTTTAGCCAAAGAGTGAGGATTTGAGATGATAAAAATTATGTGACTCTTCCAGATTGTTTTAGTAAAAAAATTCTAAAAATAAATTAATAAAAAGTTGACATTTTGAAATGTTTTGAATTTTTTATTTAAAATAACTTAGTTTTCAAATTTACTTCAATCTTATTTACAAAAAAAAACCTTAGAAAACTTGAAAATGAAGCATTGTCTGATCCAAAAATGACATTTTCAGCTAACCAAAAATTCAGTTATTCATATAGCTCTACCCCTAATGCCACAACCATCACTTTTCAGAGGAAAACTTCATATTTAAGCAGTTTCTCAAAGCCTAATGGTGACTGTATCTTCGCTACGTTACAAGATGATTTTCAAAATACCACAAATAGACTTAATACAGGGGCAGGGTAGAGCAGAGACCACCAGCCAGGGTTTTAGGCTCCCTGTCATATTCAAGATGTCCTAGCAACCTTATTAAAAATTACATTCCCAACCAACAGATTACACCTCTTCACTTCCCCTCACTCTTTGGGCAAGTTATGGACAGTCATGCATCTGTGTGTCTTTTCTCCACATCTAGCAGAAGGACCCCCCTTCTCTTACCACATCCCATACCTGCACAGGAGGCAGCCATAGTTTGAGAGAGAAATCTTCCATCCACCATTGGAGTGGTGAGCTCTCCTATGGCTCAAAGACATGGCCCTATTTTGGACAATAGTGTTATCTACTTACACCATACATTCCATAAATATGCAAAGAGAAAGTTTTATTTCATTATTCGTTGTTGCACCTTGGGCACTTCTAAAAGGAAGTTATGCACCTACCATTAAAAGTGTCACTACTCTATAAGCAATAACTACATCTTAATCTAATTAATTAGCTAGGACACATGAATACAACCTTGGCTTATTCTACCATCTGAGCCTCAAATGTAAAACCTGAGGTAGTTAAAAAAATATTTAGAAATAGGTCTCCAGAGACCAATATCTAGCCAGTTTGGAAGTGTTCAGATCCAAAACCAGCTGGCCCTTTTCTTTATAGTGGGCCAAACTAGAACTTTGCTATCAAACCCCTCTGAACTCTGGAAGAGTGAAATCTAGATCTGAACTTTGGCTCTCAGCTCAGGGCCATGTTTAAAGTGCACAGGGTTATGTAACATGCAAGTACAACACAGGTTGACATATGCTGGGCCTAATCTTGTACTAGTTACCCAGGCAAAACTGCCCTTGAAGTCAAGAGCGGTTCTGCCCAAGAAAAGAGGGCATCAGACTTTGTCCTTCACTCAGTGCTAATAAGCTTGAGAGCTTTACTTATAAATTGCAATATTTGTTATTTACATCTTTGCCCTTATGCACTTATGGGTGAAAGTGGTGTTTAAGCAATGTTTTTTTTATGATCTGCCTCCTGGGACCCTCATCCCTCTTTCTCCTAGATGCTATTTAACACCATATTCTTAGTCATGTGGCCTCTGGCAGGGGTTGTGTTGCAGCATCTGCTGTAACCATAAGTTCTTGGTATTTGAAGGTAGTTATGTGCTGCCCTCCCTCCTGCCTCCCAAGAGATGCAAGTATAGGCAGATATATTTCAATTGCTATACACCTTTAATTCTTATGGCTGAGTACAAGACCTAGGCAAATACTGCAAATGATTTCTATAATAGTGGAATTTTGAACTGAGTTTCTTATTTGCTTTCAGACAGCTGGAGTATAAAGTTTACTTTGTGTAAATTGATTTCCAATTACCTGGAGGCAGTTAAAAGGGTTTCAAAAGCTAGTCATAACATTTGCCAGAGGTTTTGTTCCTGGCTGCTAATGTGTGTGCTTCACCCTAAGCTGAGGGCGTGGGATATATTGTGTACTACTTTTGTTTGTTTATGAAATAGCTTATTTCAAGCAGCAGAATTTTTAGGCAGCCCCATCTATCCAAGGACTGGGTCCATGTGTCATCCCCCAGTGCCAGTAGTTCCCTGTTAAGTTCTCAAAACAGCATACAGAAAACATGCTTAGGCTTGATCCTGCAAACCTTTACACCTAAGGCTCCACTCCTGCAAGTCAGCCTTGGGCAGATCTCGGTGCCCATGCCTATCAAGGAGTCTCACTGCTGCAAAGATTTATGCATCCACTTAACTTTATGCACTGAGAAGTCCCACTGCAATTAGTGGGACTATTTTCAGTCTGAAGATTTAATTCTGTACATGTTTGCAGGCCTGGGTCCTTAGACTGTAAACTCTTAGACCTACTCCCTGCTCAATTTACATGGCTGTACATACAGTGTCGCCTCCCAACTTTCATACTAGGGACTCTGGGTACTACTAAAATTAATAGTACCGACATTGTGTTTCAGATCATTTACATTATAAATGCCATGATTTTATCTTAAATAGGATTTTATTATATTTAATTTGATAACTCAGAGAAGTTTTGGAAAGGAACAATTTTTTTAAAAAATTGTATAATGTTGAGCTTAGTCATTTTAAGGATTTTTCAAACAATCTTTTCTTCTGATGGGGTTTCTGAGGATCGGATGCTGGCAGTTGTAAACAAAACCTTCTATGCTTCATTACAGGAGAGTTTTGGTAAAAACAACTGCCCCGATCAGATTAAAGCAATTACATCTCCATACAAATTAGCAGCATTGTTAAAGAAAGTGCTTTATAGGCTGCATTATGTACCATTTTACTTTGCCAGAGTATTCTTGTTTGGCACAGATTCTACAGTTTCATTGCTTCTATCGCACTCCCAAATCTGGCCGCTAGGTGGCACTAACTATTTGCTGTTATTTCTCCCCAGTTAATGTATTCATTGCTACTCCCAATTTGCTAAAATGAAGAGCCCCCTGGTACAAATTAATTCCTGTTAGTACACATTGTAATCATGCTTTTAAATCCTCTCACCTTTCATTGCTAAATATTTACAATACTTTGACTACATTTCTTTAATGTTCTCCAAATTTCTTTTCTCCTCATTTGTTTTCTCCTGGAGAAAGTTGAGGCCCTTCACAGCTGTAACTCCCCCCACCTGCCCACTTTTATCTCTTACCACACACCACACCCTGGCCTCTGCTGCTTTTCAGAATGGGATGGGACTTACACTGCTCCTTCTATACAAGCTTCATACCACCAGGAGTGTCCAACCCAGCTTCTTCCAATTTGCAACAGCAGAACTTGGGGCATAACTGGCTCTCTCTTTTTAAAAGAGAAAGAAAATACTAGGGAGATCACCCTAAGACAGGGGTTCTCAAAGTGGGGGTCGCGACTCGAGGGGTCGCGGGCCACTTTTGTGGGGGTCGCCAGCCCCTACCGCAGCAACTCCCTGCTGCGGGATCTCCGGGGAGCGCAGCTCGAGCCGCGCTCCCCAGGCGGCGGCTGGAGTCGTGCTCCCTGGGCGTCGGCTGGAGCCCCGAGCCCCGGCCCCCAGTGGGGACTGGGGCCGGGGCGCAGCCAGCAGCCCACCCACGGCGGGGACTGGGGCCGGGGCGCACCTGGCAGCCCACCCGCAGCAGGGACTGGAGCCGGGGCGCAGGGGGGGTCCATGGAAGGGTTTTTTTTTGTTGTTTAAAAAAAAAATCGGCGGCTTTTCGGCGGAGGGGTCGCGTCCCCCTGCCGGAGCACAAAAAGGGGTCATGGTCTCAACAAGTTTGAGAACCGCTGCCCTAAGAATTGTAACTGGGATCCTGAGATGGATCATTATCATGGTAAATCCCAAAGTGATGTGGCCTCCTTGCAAACTGACCACCTGGATGGACCTCTGTCAAAGTGCTTAAGATGGCCTGGTTATATATTCAGTTTAAGCCCATCCCTGGCAATCTTGCCATATCTCAGAAGCTTTTGACTCCCCGATGACTGCCAGCTACATACTGGATTTACTTGGTGTACACACTTCGAAATTCTTCCATTCTAATGTGATGTCCATATAGAAATAAAAGCTGCCAAACCCAAACCATTGCTTATGGAGGCAGTTGCTGGGTTTGGCTTGTCCTGCCCCTGGAGGAGCTGTTAAAGACGGCAAGAATTAAAAATGTGAATCTGACACTTTTCAGCCTACCTCATCATCCACAATTCATTCCCATACCATAGAGTTGGCATAACCGTGGTTCTATAGATCTGCAGCTTCTTAGCAAGCTTGATAGCATGATGTACCCACATGGCTGCTATATGATTGTTCAAGCATCCTCCATCACTATGACACTGCCCAAATATTTGACGGTTGCCACCTACTCCGCGTCCTGTCTGGATAATTTAATACAGGATCTGGACCTGGATGCTGCTTGAGGGTAATGGCCAGGAACTTAGTTTTATCCAGATTAACAACCAGCTCATCATGTACTGCTTCTTGACTAGCCAGATTAGTCATCAGCTGCAGCAATTCACCCAACTGAGCCAACAGGACAGCATCCTCAGTGTAGTTGAGATGTTGGAGCAGAATGGTGTTCAGCCCAATGCCACTGAACACCGCCTCCTCAGGCATATCAACTAGTGCCATTATTGAACAAGGATGGTGACAGAAAACCAGCTGGCTGAACTCCTGTTGGGATAGCAAACTACACCGTGTATCTGCCAATTGTGGGCCATAGGTTCTCTTAATTTTAATACAGTAGACTCTTGATTATCCAGGATGATAGGGAAAAAATTAATCCTGGTTAATAAAATCCTGGATAATCACCATCCATAGGAAATGTGTGTGTGTGTGTGTGTGTGTGTGTGTGTGTGTGTGTGTGTGTGTGTGTGTGTGTGTGTGCGCGCGCTTGGCGTGGCAATAAAGCCAGAGCCGGCCCTGCGAGTTACGCATATTTTTTTTGACATCCTGGTTAATCCACATCCTGGTTAACCCAATCCTGGATAATGGAGAGTCTACTGTATAATGGCCAAATCCGATCCCCATCGAAGCCACTTGAATTTGTCACAGACTGAAGGGGAAACGGGAACTGGCCCAATGACAAAGATAATGGGCCAAATTCATCCCAGTGAAACTCCATTGACTTCAGTAAAGTTGATTGAGGACTGTATTTGGACCAATGATTTGTTTTTAAAATGCATGTGCACCTATAAAATTCAAACACCAATATTTGTGTTTCATGTCTTACTGCCTATTCATGTGCACAAACACGGGTTTTGCCGCACAGTAGGTGTGCATGCATTTTTAAATGGGCAAGCTCTTGGACACAGGGGTCATTTTTGCATTGTGTGTGTGCATGCACGCACACATGCATCCAATGCCTAGCACAATGAGGCTCTCCCCCTTCCCAGCCCAGATTAGGATCCTTACTTGCAACCAATAATGTTTTGCTACTAATGTAATCACAACTATGTCTGAAATAGGTATGTTTACATTGCAACCCTTGTGTTATGTAATAAGTAAACTGCTGTATATTGTATTTATGTTTTAGGATGATAAACTGTGACAAGTATATAATTTAAAAGTATATTAAATAATTTCTTGGGCTCCAGTTCCAGTATACGAAGTAAGTCTCTCTTTAGAAATACATTATATAAATAGTGCCTTTGATGCACTGCTCTTAACTACTCAAGTTAAAACTGCACTTAAATTATACACTAGTGTCACAGTTTACATTTCAAGCAGTATAAATAGCACAACAGAACGGAAGCCACAAAAGGAGTTAGCGGGGGTTTTCTACCTAACTTCTGATAATGACCCAACATGGCTGCCACTGAAAGATTCTCTGCTGTGTTCTGTTCATGCAGTCATCAGGAGCCAATTCACTTTAGCATCTGCTTTCAGGAATGGAAACTAACTGTTATGATCTAATGTCTCAGATTTTAGAGGCTGTTTTAAGAAACCAAAAATTAAACCCATATTAGTCTTCAGACTCAAAAACATCAAATTTTACAAGTGTCTGGTGTTGATAGACATTTTTAAATCTGAAAAATGTACATATGCCCTCTGAAATACTACTTGAGTACATCCACACTCCACTAAATTTCCCTCTTACTTATATATGTGAAAACCCGCTTACTTCTATCACCACTCATCTAAACAGGCTCTAGTTTTCAGACTGTCTTCGACTTGTTACTCTCAAAGGAAATAAGGCCGTTTCTGTTCTGGCCAAATTGTTGAATTCCACTGGAATACAAGCAAAAACAACTCCAGGATTTTGTTGAATCCAACTTGTTGTACATCTGACTGGTATTAAATGTCTTTGAGTCATCCCCACAAAATCAGTTGAAACTAAGTGGCTGTGACATTTGATCTAGATAGTGAAGGTGTAGGGTTCAATTTTCATGTTTTGTTACTCTCTCATCTTCAGATGAGTATGTGTCTCCTTAAAACAACACAATAAAACAAAAAACATCACAATAAAAGTCTGGTCCTGCAGTCTTCAATCAAGCAAATTTCAAGCGGATTTCATTGAATTTCAATGGGAATTCTGACTGATAGACAACTACAAGGTAAGCTTTAGATATCAATAGGCTGTTTACACTTTGAACTTCCCTGGCAGTTGCTAGTCATGATTTCATAGTCTGATCTTTCCAGTTTTCACTGGCACTTCAATCATGCAGAGTAACATGGTGATGGAAGATACATTGTTTAACTTTGCATGGTGCAGTCATAGTGGTATGCACCATTGTGTGGGGTGAGTTACAGGAACACTGGGACCTGCAATCCCAAAATGCTGTAGCAATAGCAAGTTGAAGGTTCAACACCTTGCAGGTCTGAACCAATGGGAAAAAAGAGTTTCAAGTTTATTTCTCATTATAAAGGTTCTTTATCATGAAAAACTAAAGATACTTGAATCTCTTCCAGAAGATGCTAGTCTTGAAGAAAAAAAAATTTAAGTAGTTCTTGGCTAATATTTTTATTAAATTAGGTACTTTAGAGTACCTGTGATGTATCGCTTCAGTTAGCACTAGTTGTTACTCCTACAGCTTTACTTACCAGAATAATTGGGGAGAGGAATGGAAGAATTGCTGCTTTCCTAATGCAGACATACATACTTGTAATAGATCATCTTTGCCTCCCCTAGTCTATTCTCAACAGTCCTTCTTGAGTATTGTAGGCCTATTAAACACTTCCTGGTGAGTTATAAGTAAGAAGAATCAGTTCCTGTCTTTTTTCTTGGGCCAACTGTAGTACTGGTGTTTGGTTTTTGTATGTGTGTTTTGATGAGGTTGGGGGGGGAGGAGTTGTGACTGTGTACGGTTTTAGTTCATTATTGTAATATTTCTTTGGATTGTGTGGTCTGATGGAATGAGCAAAGAGTTGGAAGTCAGGAGGATTTACGCTTTAATCCTAGCTTCTGCCATCCCTACTCAGAGTTAAAGGGGACAACTTGATGAGTAAGGCACTATTCAGCATGAGTAGGGCTAGCAGAGTACAGTCTCTACAAAAAAAACTATTGTATATACTTGAGATGTCAAACTCATTAATTGGCAGGGATCAACTTTCATTTTTTATTGTGATCCATGGATCAAGGTAAATTTAAAACTATAACCCCCCCCCCAACCCACAGCAGATCTCCCACTAAATTTCAATGGAAGGCCTGCATGGAGAGGGCTAGAATATGGTCATTAACTATATAGTTAATTATCATTGTTTAATATTTGTTAGGGGCTTTATTGTCTCATTCAGCATTACTCCAGGGGAAAATATGCTTCTCTCGGAAAGGCTTGGGAAATCTATTCCTAATTATGCAATTGTCTTTAATGGCCACTAGGAGCCAGGATTTCCATTATAAGCCTCATGGAAACAGAGCTGGGTGAATAATGAATTTTTTGGTTCACTGGCAGTTCTTAAACAAAATCAAATCAAAATGAAGAATGTGTTTTAAGTTGAACCCAAAACTTTTCTCAAAATGTTTGGCTTCTTGAAAAGATTTTAAAAAGTTGTTTTTATCCAAAACGTTTTGTTTTGATTGAGCAATTAACATTTTTTTAAAAAAAATATCTTAAATTAAGTGAAAAGTAGTTTCAAATTGAAAACAAAAAACACAAAGTGTTTTATTTGGAAGAGACAAACAAAACATTTTGGTTTTTTTACTGAAACAAGCAAGCAAAAACTAATGAAATGTTTCAGTGTTGCTGAAACTGCATTTTTCACCCAAAAAGAGTGGAGCAAAAATATTTCTCCAGCTCTACATGCAAAATACAACAGCTTCTGCAACACAAAGCCCCCAGAACCATGTATGGGCACTGGTTTAGGGAACAGAGTTGCCAATCACAGCCTGCAGCACCAGTGGACTTCTTGACATCCTCTCAAGTACTAAATCAGTCCAAACCTCATTCCTTTTTGACTGATGGGGTCATATTGCAAAGTTGCATGCAGATTATATGGACTGTCCTGTGATCTGATAGTTAAGCATAGTTAATGAAAAGCTATCTCCCTTGCAAAGAGAGTCCCCTTCTCTTCTAGCTGCAAGACTCAAGATTTCTCCACCTTCCCCAAACTGCTGTGCTGCTTTACCTGGGAGACAGGGAACACAGAACCTGGGGGTGGGTCAATAGAACAGTGGATGGAGGTTTTCTTTTAAGCAGGAGAAGGGGAAAAGTGGGTACCTTAATTCAGAGTGGGTACCATCTGGGATTTCTCTGGCTACCTCACTATATACTATGGGACGTCTGGGAAGGTTTAAAGCAACAGTAAAAATATCCAACAGGAAGCCAGACAGAAGAGGGAGCAAGGAAAGGTTCTAGGTCAGGGGTGAGAAAATTTTTGGCCTGAGGGCCACATCTGGGTAGGAAAATTACATGCAGGGCCATGAATGTAGGACAGGGGCGTGGGAGGGGATGTGGTGTGCAGGAAGCGGCTCATGGAAGGGAGTTGGTGCAAGGGGGTACAGAGTGTGGGAGGGGGCTCAAAGCAGGGTGCAAGAGGAGTTTCAAGTGCAGCAGGGGCTCAGGACAGGGGGTTAGGGTATAGGAGGGGTGTGAGGTGTGGCAGGGGGTTGGGGTGCAGGCAGGGGGCTCAGGGCACAGAGTTAAGCAATGGGGTGCAGGAGAGGTTTGGGGTGTTTATCTTGGTGCTGCTTACCTGCCCTCACCTATGGGTACCTCCCCCGAGGCTCCCATTGGCCATGGCTCCCTGTTCCTGGCCAATGGGAACCATTGGGGGAGGTACCCACAGGCAAGGGCAGCACATGGAGCCCTCTGCCCCCACTCCCCCAGGGGCCACAGGGATGTGGTGACGACCACTTCTGGGAGCAGCATGGGGCCCAAGGTGCCACGGGGGTGGCAAACCCACAGACCATAGTTTGCCCACCCCTGTTCTAGGTAGAAACTATACAGTGTTAGAGACAAAGCAGTCTTAGGGATAATACTGCTTTCTTTGTTCTGATATAGTTTGTTGTCTAGTGTTATAATCAAGTGACTCCTCCCTGTGATCCTTTATCATTGTCATATGTTAAATCATCTGAATAATTACTAAGAGAGCCTTTGTTGTGACTCAGAAAATAAGAAAGCTGATCAACTGCAACTTAGAGAGAGAGAGAGAGAGAGAGAGAGAGAGAGAGAGAGAGAGAGAGAGAGAGAGAGAGAGAGAGAGAACGCACCCAGCTCTCTCTCTTTCATGCACTATTTTAAACAGAACACCCAAATACAAGGACCTGCAGTAAAGCAGCTGGCCAACTCATGGACACTGAAAAAGAATCTCCTGCCCTGCTTCCTTCTACTCTCCTAAACACAGTTTTTTCTGCTTCGTCTCTTCTTTATATTCTTGGTGCTGACCTACTGGAAGATTCTCAGTAAACACACTTAGGACTGACTTCATCCCTTGTGTAGATGCCAATCTACTGGCATTACACGCAGTTACCCAAGGGCAGCATTTGGTCCTCACAGACTATCCGATGTTTCGCAGTGTTTATTACTTTGCATTTATCCACATTTAATTTCATCCGTTATTTTGTTGACCACTCACCCAGTTTTGAGAGATCCTTTTGTAGCTTTTTGTAGGCTGCCTGGGACTTATCTTGAATAGTTTTGAATCATCTGAAAATTTTGCCACCTCACTGTTTGCCCCTTTTTCCAGATCATTTATGACAATGTTGAATAGGACTGGTCCCAGTACAGAACCCCGAGAGACACCACTGTTTACCTCTCTCCATTCTGAGAAGTGACCATTTATTCCTATCTTTTAACCAGTTACCAATCCATGAGAGGACCTTCCCTCTTATCCCATGACAGCTTACTTTGCTTATGAGCCTTCGGTGAGGGACCTTGTCAAAGGCTTTCTGAAGATGTAAGTAAACTATATCCACTGGATCCCCCTTGTCCACATGCTTGTTGACCCCCCCTCCTCTCTAGAATTCTACTAGAATTCTAGTAGATTAGTGAGGCATGATTTCCCTTTACAAAAACTATGTTGACTCACTCCCATCCCCTAACAAGCTATGTGTCTGACAATATTGTTCTTTGTATAGTTTCAACCAGTTTGCCTGGCACTGAAGTTAAACTTACTGGACTGTAATTGCCAGGATCACCTCAGGAGCCCTTTTAAAAAATTGACGTCACATTAGCTCTCTCCAGTCATTTGGTACAGATACTGATTAAATGATCAGTTACAGATGACAGTTAGTGGTTCTGCAATTTCACATTTGAGTTTCTTCAGAACAAGTGCAGAACTGCTTTCTTCAGAAGCAATGTAGACATAGCCTAATTCACTCTAGTAATTTACCAGTGCCCTGCTCCATGCAGAGTTCTTTCAGCACCATGAAGACACATCAGGATAATTGATCTCCCTAATAATGATGTATGGCTTAATATTTTGAAATATTTCAAGGTTGGATCCTCTAGTTTATCAGCAGGATAGATTTTTAATCTAGTGATCCTTTCTGATCTTAAAAATCCAAGTAATTATAGAACTTTCTCAGATAGATAGAGGCTTTGTGCATGTTTGCATCATCTACCTCTCTCATTCATCTACTTCTTGGCTAAGTAGCTTATACAGTCTCTTAAAAATACAGACCACAATCAAGGTCTAATTCAAGCATACACTTTATATTTATTGTTGGTCTTTTATTGTTGAATTTAAAAGAAAAAGCAATGAATTTCCATGGAGCCACAACAGAAAGAGAAAGACAGTTATATAGAAATAAAACCAGTGATGTAATCATCTTCCCAATACTAGAGTATTTTCTATTGAGTTTGATGTTCCAGGGCCAGAAATTAGGAAACATATCAAGACAAAGTGAGTATGTATTGTTACTCAGAGATGATTGTTTAAAATATAAAAGATTATGCAAGTCTGAACCACATTGGCTGACATACTACACATGGAACACATAGTAACCAGCAAAAAGTAAAAACAGTGGGCTAAGCCATTCTACACGAGCTGAAGATCTGACACATACCGTATAAAACCAGAAAACTGGAGGCCTAATCTTAACATGTGCTAGGCAAACCCCTATCCCACCTCCAACACCCATTGAAGATGATGGTCCACATCCTGAAGTCCTCCTTCAGTTTTTACACTCTCTCTACACAGAGAAATTCCCATTGATTTCAATTCAAGTAAAGCTACTGGCCCTCAGAACTTCCATTGACTTCAATTAGCTTTCTGTGTAAGAACACAGTCAAAGCAGAGTTAGAACCCAATTCCTTAGGTCTTTTCAACGGACCTAATGGCCCTGGGTGCCTTAGAAAATCTCCCAAATAAATACTGTGTAAAGACTTTAGCATTTCACCCAATAAAAGCTCCAGGAGCTCCACACGTTTCAAGAGCAAGCCCTTCATTAACATGCTATGTAGCATGAAAGAAATAAAACTCATCATAAATGAAGCAAGAGGCCATTACATGATTCAGGATGAAGTGGCTGGAGAGGAGACTTGATTATTGGTGTATATATACACACTCAATTATATATATACACATACACACACACCGAGACAGACAGACAGACGGACACACACACACGGGCTTGTTTTCAATTGAAAAGTTAATGTAAGTTGAGTGTTACCCTTAACTCACATTCCATCCACATGCAAAAACCCTTACCACTGAAACAGATTTGGGGTGGGGTGTCATAGTGGATAATTAGCTGAACATGAGCTCCCCTACTGCAATGCTATGGCTAAAAGGGCTAATGCTATCCTTGGACACAAACAGAAGAACCTTGACGAGTAGAGCCTGTGTTACCTCTGAGTTTGGCACTAATGCCACCCCTACTGGAATAGGGTGTCCAGGTCTGGTGCCCACAATTCAAGAAATATGCTGATGAACTGGAGAAGATTCAGAGAAGAGCAACAAACAGGACTAGAAAACATGCCTAACGTCAATAGACTCAAGGAGCTCCACCTTTTTAGCGTAAAGAGAAGGTTAAGGGATGACTTGATTGCAGTCTAGGAGTACTGTGTGGCAGGGCAACGGCAACCCTTTGGGCAAAGTGTGGCACAGCCCCGGGGCTCACCTAGCCTTGTGGGGCTGTTAGTCTCTTTCTGGTGCCCAAGAGTCTGAAAAGCCTTTTTCCAATTCCAAGTCTACTGTGGGTTGGTACGAGATCCCAAGCCCATCCACCCACCCACTCCACTGGGTTCCAGCTAACCACCCTCGAGCCATGTAAGCAGGGTCAGGGTTCGTTGACCCTGACACTGCCCTGAGTTTCTTCCTACCTTTCCCTGGAGCTCTGCAGGCTCTCCAACCTGTCCATCAGTTCACACCGTCCTGGGCTGCTCTTGCTGGCAGGAGCAACCTTCTACAGCCTGCTCCCTCTTCTGGTTGCCACCCTACTCTGCCCCTCACCCCTTTTATCCACCCAGCTGCTGCGATGCTGCTCACTGGAAGCTATCGACAATGTCGGTGTTAACTCTTTAGTTGCTGGGCCACTGTGGGGTATGTATACCCCATACCAAGTACCTTCATGGAACACTGACACAGCCTTTGCTCCACTCACCACTAAGGAGCTTCCTTGTGTGCTCATCTGGGGATTACCTCCCCGCTGGTTTGACACATCCTCTTGCAGTTTCTCAGCCCCCCTTGTACCAGTCTTTCACTCTGCAGCCTCTCTTATGCCCCATGAGCTGCAGTTCTTCCTCTTAGTGACCTGGCCAGAGGCCCAAGCCACAATAGTCCCCACACACACACTTCTCCCTGCCTTACAACTCAGTTAGGTTCCTGACTCCAGCTCTGACCTTTGGGTTTGTCTTTGGCATCTGACTCCACTCCAACCACTAAGCATAACTGCTTCTGCTCTGACTACTAAGCTTGACCACCCATATCCCAGTTCATAACACAGCTTCCGTTAGTATGTGTGCTTCAAATGCTCTTTAAAAGGAAAGTTGTTTTGATTACGTTAGTATTATAAACAAGGCCATAGGCTGATGGTAAAAATGGGACTAAAATAAGCAGTTCAGACAACTTATTGACCCCAAGGGTAGCTGAAACATTAAGCAAACTGACACCCATGGCAATAAAGGTAAGTAATGTTTGTCAGTTCAAAGGAGAAGTGAATCAATGTTTATGGAAGGAATCTGAGGCCACACCACTAACTAAACTTTTAAGTTCATGATGGTGCTGGGTTGTTTGCTTAGATATTTCAGGGTTAATATGGGCAAGCCTCAATGGGTCAGTGATCTTCTCTGGTATATAAATTACCATTAGACTACCAAGAAAAAAAAATGTTGGGAATTATCGGCTCTTCCCTTGTCATGCATTTGATGGAACAAGCTATGGACTATGCATGAAATGTATGGGGAAAAAATCTGAAGGGTAAAGTATTTGTTTTAGTAAATCCAGTTGGGTAGTATGGGGCATAATGATGGAAGACAAGAGGTAAGAGTTAAATTGAAAGATAAGGAGACAACTGAAAAATATTAGAGTCCCAAGCCTTCACCTTCTGCGAGCAACTAAAAAACAACATAGCATAAAGAACATGATACCGTTAAACAGAAACATGCCCCACACAGACTTCAACAAGGGAATCATTTTATTTCACTGAGTTATCACCTGACTATAAATGAAGAGAGTGTGAAATCAGAACAGAACTCCAGCAAGAGACTGAAGAAGAGCAGGCATTCAGAGGGTACATCAATTGTCCATCTGAAAGTGAGAAGACAAAAAGCACCCAGAATTTTAGATCTAGAGAGAAAACCAGATCCTTGTATTCTAGTAAGAACCAGGTCAGCAACAACTGTAGGAAGGAAGAACATGAAGAATGCAGCCTGTACTGGGGCTTGTCTACACAGTGGGCAATGCACACTATGGGGATGTGACATCTAAAGTGGACTTTGTTCTGCAGTAATCGGTTCATATAGAGCCTGCTGGTGGGGATTTGCAGAGGTGCAATAAACAAGATGCATTATTTATTCAGGAGAACAAAAGGAAGAGGAAGGAACAGAAAGCTGGAGTTTCCTATATTGTGTGTCAAGAGAAACAAGTAGCAGCAGCAATGCTTAGACCCCTCAAGCGGTGCAAATGGACTTCAATGGCATGCTGATATACACCAGCTGAGATCAGGTCCCAAATGTACGTCCTGTAATCAGGGTACTGGTTACTTTGTGTGACACTGCAGCTGTTTGAACACCAGTTGCATGGGTGTGAAATTTGCTGCAAAACTTAAATGTAAAATAAATAAATGAAAGAAAAATGTAGTTATGGCTGCAATGAAATCCTTTAATACATACTTGTCTGAGTCAAAACAAATGCAACTACATCTGCCTGAACCAATATTATTATTGGTTTACATTAACACCGTATCGCAGAAGAGACATGAACCAGGATCTCATCGTGCTAGGCTCTGTAGAAACATAAAGACCATCTCCTATCCCAAGGTGTTTACAGTCTTGGGGCATGGTTAGACTGGCGCTTTGCAGCGCTAAAACCCTCCAGTAGCGCTATAATTTTCGTACCGTACACACTTCAAAGTGAGATTTTGCGCATTTACTCACTGTTTAAAGCGCAAGTATTAAACCTCCTTTTCGAGAGGCAGAAGGCTTTTAGCGCTAGTGCTTTAGTGCAAGGTTGGGAATGTGGACACCCATGGGATCTCTTGCATGCCTCCGAGCCATGTAAAGCCATCAGCAAGCCATGTAAGGCCATCAGCAAGCCATTAAAGACAATCAACATGCCAAGTAGGGCAAATGACGTGAGGTGTTGTTTTATAAAATCGGAAGTAGCTTTGCAGTTTCTCTCTAACAACTCACACAGCAAATAACCAGTGAAAATGCTTGCAGACGGAGCTTTTTGTCTTAAATACGGAGCCTGTCAGCTTTTGCTAAGGAAAATTCACCGACAGCCTGATCTTCTCTCCCTGCGAACAACTTCCCAGTTCCCTCTCACCCCCCTCCTTTGCAAAGCACGTTGCACCCAGCTGAATGCTGGGATACCTGCCCTATCCCGCTACTGTCACTGCCGCCAGAAGCGCTGCAAATGTATCCATTCTTTAGCGCTACAGGGTTTCAATCTGCACAGGCTCTAGCACGATACCTATTGCGTTACATTGGGAAGCGCTACAAAAAAACACGCTATAATCTCTAGTCTAGCCATACCCTCAGTGTAAAACAAGAGACAGCAGATGAATACAGCCAGATAAGGGAAACACAAAGAAACAAGGAAACAATATTGGTCAGTATAATCAATCAGTGGTGGTCTCAGCTCATCAACAGCATAATCATTTTCAAGTTTTTTCATAGGCCTCACAGCAATGGGGCGGGGGGGGGCCGAAGAAAGACAACTAATAGCTTTAAGAGAGAGAAGGAGACCTATGTGGTAGTCTTATGGGCTGTTGATGCTGAAACCTAATCTATATATATATATATATAAGTCAAATGTATGCGTGTATGTACGTTCCCTTACTCCTTCCACACCGTTTGAGCTAGAGACTTGAAATTTGGTACAGTTAGAGGCCTTAGGGTCCTAATCAGGGTAAGAGTAAAAAAAAAATTCAAATCTCACCTCTGATGCCCCCCAGGGGTGAAATTATTTAAAGGCCAATCACATCAGCTGGGTAGCTGCTGTTCTCTGTGACATAGTTATGATGTCATAATACCCCCCTCCAACGGACCCTGCAGTCGCTCAGCTCTCTGCCACCTCCCCACCTCCAACGGACCCGAGCAACGCTGGGTATTTTTGCTAGTTATGATATATTAAAAACTTTGGTAACTTTTTCACTACTGGACATTTTAGCAAAGGACACTGCTAGAGTGCTCATTCAATAGTCTAAATGACATCTAATCCCTTGTCTGATACCAAGAATCTTAACTACTTCTTACCTGTCCTAACCTCCAGCTTCACCCTCACAGATTCTGAAATGCAGTTTTCATTTTTAAAGTATGCATAATATTAAACAACATAAGATATACTGCAGTGATTGTTGTCTGTTAATTTAATTAACTAAAACGTTCCATTTGTCAGTTTTCCTGGAGCTCCTGCAGAATTCCCAGCCTGCTGCCCAGTCCCTTCTCCTAACCGTAGGTCAAACTTGCCACTGTGTGGGGCTGGACTATAGTTAACTGGGAAATAAACAGAAAAAATGGACAGCCAAGAAACATAACTGCTTTTGCCCATAGACTTTGGGGATTCTGTAACAGCTATACATCTCTAGTATGGTTCCTATGTATAAGGACTTCATTATCTATGCATAGTCTCCAAGTCACCTGTGGGTAGTGTAGCAAGCTGATGACTCACCGGCACGGCACCTCCTGCTGGTCATCCAGGGAATTAGCTCTCCAGCCCTCAGAGCACCTCCTAGAGGCTGTGCTTTTTTGTCTTGGGATGCTTCCCCCTGGCAGTACCCCCACACTCTGGGTCTCCCAACCCTCTAAACCCACTTTGCCTCAGTGGGTGCTGCCAGTCATCATCTAGCCCCCACTCACTGGGGCAAACTGCAGTCTGTAATGGCCACTCATCATTGGCAAGGGGTTTGGACCAGCTGCCTCTGCCTAACCCTGGACTGCACCCCCAGTGCCTTCTGGGGAGTTGCCAGGCTAGAACTCCTCTTGCCTTTCCCCAGCCCCGCTCTGTTGCCTGCAACCAGGTCCTTCTTCCGCTAAAGCTAAAGAGAGACTGACTTAGCTCCTGACTCACAGCCCTTTCATCAGGGCCAGCTGTGGCCTGATTGGGGCATGGCCCAGCTGTGGCTGCTTCCACAATCAGCCTACCCTATTAGCTTCCCAGGGCAGCCCTTCCTCAGAGCTGTTTTAACCCCCTTAGGCTGGGACCAGGGTAGACAGAAGCCATTGGACCAGTGGAGCTCCCGCTGAAATGCTGCTAAATCGGCAGGGCCAGCGGACTTCCTGCAGGCTGCCTGACTGCTGCGCTTTGGGCGGCAAAAACCCTAGAGCTGCCCCTGACCATCCCAATGTACTTTGTTTTAACTCAGAAGTGCTAGGTTGGTAGAAGGAAAAGAGAGAGGTTAAGTTACAGTGGTAACTGTGAGAAAAAGTTTTTCCAGTGTCCAAATTTGCCAAGAACTAGGTCATCAGTTTGCAATCAGGCACCAAGCAAGGGATAGTATATTGTATGTGACCATGCTCTTTAGGGTCCAAGACAGACTACAGGACAAACTCAAGTATGGTGTAGAAAGTCCACAGGGTTTATGGAAACAGTTCCCCACATACACACACAGGGCTGCAACAGTCTCACTAGGCCTCTCCAGGCAGCACAGTCTAGCAGCCTCTTTATAACATAGCAAAAAAAGATTCCATGCAAAACCCAAACTCAATGGCCCTGTACCAGACCTTCTTTTGCCCAGAGGGGCTTTGGCAGTCAGAAGCCTCTGCAGAAGTTCTGGATTGTTCCTTTCCTCCGGAAACTACAGGAGCTCTATTCAGGGCCGGCGACAGAAATTTGGGGGCCCCCTACTCTGATAATTTGGGGGGGCCCCCAGCCCAGCCGCCCCCCCCCAGCCCAGCCGACAGCGGCTGGGGGCCCCCCCAGCCCAGCCTGCCCCCCCTAGCCCAGCTGGCGCTCCCCCCCCCCCAGCTGACAGCGGCTGGGGGAGGAAGCCCAGCCAGCCTCCCCCTCCCCAGCCCAGCCAGCGCTCCCCCCCCAGCTGACAGCTGGTGGCAGCGGGAGCGAGAGCCTTGGAGCGGCGTGAGCCGCCCTTGCTGTTTCCTACCTCCCCCCCGCCCTTTCTCCCCCGGACTGCGCCGCTGCCGCCGGCCGGGCTCACTGCTCCTGCCGGGGCCAGGCGCGCTCGTCCGGAGGAGAGCCGCGCCACCTCCCCGCCCCTTCCCAGCTCTCCAGGTCCAGCGACAAGGGGGGATGACTACGGGTACAGCTGTGTATCGCGGCCCCCCTAAAGTCGGGGGGCCCGGTACAGCTGTACCCGTAGTACCCCTCTGTCGCCGGCCCTGGCTCTATTCTCCTCCTAGTCAGACAATTACCAATACTTGTGTTCCCTTCATTGCCCCTTCATTACCTGACAAAGAGTGCAGGTGTAGTGGGGTAGGGCTGAGTGGGCCCACAGCCAGGGCCGGCAACAGGGGAGTACTACGGGTAGAGATGTACCGGGCCCCGCACTTTAGGGGGGCCCCGGTACAGCTCTACCCGTAGTCATCCGGTGCGGCTCTCCTCCGGACGAGCGTGTGTCCCCGGCCGAGCAGTGAGCCCGGCCGGCAGCAGCGGCTCAGTCCGGGGAGGGGGGAGGGAAGGAGGGAGCAGCAAGGGCAGCTCACTCTGCTCCCGGGCTCTCGCTCCTAGCTGCGGCCAGCTATCAGCTGGGGGGAGGGGAGGCGCCGGCTGGGTTGGGGGGGGGCCCAGCTGCTGTCAGCTGGGGGGGAGCACCGGCTGGGCTGGGGGGGGCGGCTGGGCTGGGGGCTCCCCAGCCGCTGTCGGCTGGGCTGGGGGGGTGGCTGGACTGGGGGGGCCCCCAGCCGCTGTCGGCTGGGCTGGGGGGGCCCCGGCTGGGCTGGGGGGCCCCCAGCCGCTGTCGGCTGGGTTGGAGGGGGCCCGGCTGGGCTGGGGGCCCCCCAAACTATCAGAGTAGGGGGCCCCCAAATTTCTGTCGCCAGCCCTGCCCACAGCAGCTTGTTAACCATTTGCTGGCTCAATGTGGGGTGGGTAAATCCAATCACAAGTATTGTTGTAATGTCCCTGGAGCAACCTGGGAGGGTCAGTGTGACTCATGAAGTACTGGGTCACCAACATATTTCTTTTTTTTTATGATAATTTTTCTATTTAGGGGTTTTCATTTTTTCAATAAAAAGTCAAAATGTTCCACAGAAAATGTTGACATAAGTGTTTTTAAATACATTTTCCATGAAAAAATATGAACCATTTTGATAATTTCTAACTGAAAGAAAGGAAATAAGGATGAGAAGTAGGAAAGGAATAGCCACAAAAGATTTGGATAAGCTTTAAAGTAGCATCTGAATATAAGAGTCTTATCAGAACTGAATCAAATCATTGAGATTCTCCATCCACAAGTGGTCAATTAGATTTTGGCTACCAAGCAACCATAGGAGCTCCCTACCACAAGAATAAAACTTTCTTTAATCCTTTGTTCCAAAGGGTCTTGTATGGCTCCAGGACAAACCGTGAATACAGATTCTTAAAAGTAAAATTTCAAAACTATTTGAAAAAGTAGTGAGTGCAATTTGAACTGTCCCGGGATCAGCACTTTATGCGACAACCTCTAATCATCCAATATATGAAAGCTAGATCTGGAATGCACAAACAAGGATAGCATCCAAGTGGTGAAAACTGCTGATGAACGGAGGTTACAGAACAAAATGGTTTTGGTACTAGAGACTACTAGATTATAGGAAGAGCAAGGTATGGGTGTTTGAACAGCATTAAACATGGATGAATTAAAGCATTTTTGGAAAATGCTGAGCAACCAAACCTTAGCACAAAACTAATTGAAGAAACTTAATTCAAGGGTTTCAAACAAACAAAAGACTCATATTTTTTAAATTGTGCAAATGCAGAGGGAAACCATGAAATTAATCTGTTCTGCATTGGGTGGTACCCAAATCCCCAGAGCTTTCAGCACTTTATGACCAGTCTGTCTGTAAATTACACAAATTCAGCAAACAGTTGAATGGCAGGTGACCTGTTTAGAAAGTATTTTCTGCTACCCTTTAAAAAAAACAAAACATCAACTTTCTACATCAACAATGTACCTCCATGGGTGGTGAAAATAATATTATGTGTGTTCCTAGAAATAACACATTGTGCATTCAGATCACAGAGTAAGGGATAATTTTTGCTCTAGCAAGAAATTTGAGGAAGAGTTTTGTGATTATTTCACATTGGTTCTACTATCTTTAACTTCTTTAAATATTAACATTATAGAATGCAGTACACTGTGCTCCAGCACTATAGAATGGAATCAGACTCCTGCTGCCGACAGTTAAAGAAGGTGGATGAATTGTTTTTTAAGTGCGTGTTTGGGACGATGAGCCAGATCCTTAACAGGTGTAAATCAGGTTCAAGAATAGCAGCCGTGTTAGTCTGTATCCGTAAAGAAAGCGAGGAATACTTATAGCACTTTAGAGACTAACTAGTTTATTTCAGCATAAGCTTTCGTGGGCTATAGCTCACTTCATCGGATGCATAGAATGTAACAGAAGTAAGATGCATTTATACACACAGAAAGAAAGAAAGAAAAATTTACATTAGCATACCAATTGTAAGAGGCTGTTAAATGTAGATGGGCCATTATCAGCAGGAGAAAAAAAAACCTTTTGAAATGGATTTGTGTGTCAGGTAAATTAACTCAGGAAATGCAATCATTAGTGTAATGAGAGAACCATTCACAAGTCCTATTTAGCCCCTGGTTAATTGTATCCAATCTGAAAATTAATTCCAGTTCCTCGGTTTCTTGTTGGAGTCTGTTTTGGAAGATTTTCTGTTTCAAAATTGAAACCATCAAATCTTTAATGGAATGGCCAGGAAGATTGAAGTGTTCTCCTACTGGTTTTTGAATGTTATGATTTCTGATGTCAGATTTGTGTCAATTTATTCTTTTGCATAGAGACTGGCCGCTTTGGCCAATGTACATAGCAGAGGGGCATTGCTGGCACATGATGGCATATATCACATTGGTTGATGTGCAGGTGAATGAGCCTCTGATGGTGTGGCTGATGTGATTAGGTCCTATGATGGTGTCAGTTGAATGGATTTGAGGACAGAGTTGGCATCGGGCTTTGTTACAAGGATAGGGACCTCGGTTAGTGTTTTTGTTGTGTGGTGTGCGGTTGCTGGTGAGTATTTGTTTCAGGTTGGAGGGCTGTCTGTAAGCGAGGACTGGTCTGTCTCCCAAGATCTGTGAGAGTGTGGGATCATCTTTCGGGATAGGTTGTAGGTCTTTGATGATGCATTGGAGAGGCTTAAGTTGGGGGCTGAAGGTGACGGCTAATGGTGTTCTGTTTTTGTCTTTGTTGGGCCTGTCCTGTAGTAGGTGGCTTCTGGGTACTCTTCTTGCTCTGTCAATCTGTTTTTTCACTTCCCCAGGTGGGTATTGTAGTTTTAAAAATGCTTGGTAGAGATCTTGAAGGTGCTTGTCTCTGCCTGAGGGACTGGAGCAAATGTGGCTGTATCTTAGAGCTTGGCTGTAGACAATGGATCGAGTGGTGTGTTCTGGATGGAAGCTGGAGGCATGTAGGTAAGTGTAGTGGTCAGTAGGTTTCTGATATAGGGTGGTGTGTATGTGTCCATCATTTATTAGCACAGTTGTGTCTGGGAAATGGACTGCTTGTGTGGATTGGTCCAGGCTGAGGGTGATGGTGGGATGGAAATTGTTGAAATCATGGAATTCCTCAAGGGCTTGAAATCATGGAATTCCTCAAGGGCTTCTTTTCCATGGGTCCAGATGATGAAGATGTCATCAATATACTGCATGTAGAGTAGGGGCATTAGCGGATGAGAGTTAAGGAAGAGAAAGCTGCAATAGTTGATTCTCCCAGGCAAGGAGTCAGGGATGTGTAGAACTCACTGAGAACTTGGAAGAAAAAAATAACACTTAGGTACATATATGCAGGTAGGCCTTTGTTGTTTTATCTCTTTCCTCTTGTCCTAAGAAATGCATAGGGGAAACTGAGGCACTCACGCAGTATCCAGAGAGAACATTAAGACCATTCCCACTCCGTCACAGGGTCCCAGGCAATTACCCTGCTTGTCCCCATATATTTCTATTCTATGCATATTTTAAGATACTGTGTATTCAGTAAGGGCTGCACATTAAAATAAGACATCACAGAAAAAAATATTGTAATCTTTGAACATATACACACAAGGAGGCAGAGTTAAGGTTGGGTATTCAAGAGTAGTTTTCACATATTTTTGGCTGGTGAGTACCCAGCTATGTCTCCTTAACTTTGTCTTTATATAATTTGTTTCCATGTTACTTTTATGATTACATCAGGGTTTTTTTCTCCTTACTAGGTGAAAGCATGTATGGAAAGAAAAGGGGTCCTTGTCGAAGGTCAGCTCTATTTAATGCAGTTTCAAATACTGGGTCACTTAACCTTTCTCAATCTGAAAACAAGACTCTGTTGTTAGAACTTTGAAAACAAGCTGAAAGTCATGTGCATGCATTTACGGGAGTCAGACACTGTACAATTCTCAGTAAACTTGTGAGTGGCATTTTTTTATGTTTCAAAATAACTTGCAACTGTCTAGTTTTCTTTAATTATATGATCCTATTAACAAAAATATTTGGATAATTCGTATTCATTTCCTATCTTAAAAGCCACATTAAGAACATAGAGGACTTACTTATTCCATGTAGGATGAATTTCTGTGAATTCACTGACCTTACCAATGTGGAAAAGTATGTTACATTGAAAACAAAAAATGAAGCTTATTATAGGTCAGTACTACATACCGCATAAGTCACAGAGGCCTCAATTCAGGAAAGTCTCTCTTTTTAACAAACCACGTGTTTAATTTTAAGAACACGGTCTAAATCTCATTGAAGTCAAGTGTTTGCTGAAATGCTTCGCTGAACAGGACTAGACTTCAGCATGTGCTTACATCCTGAATTCGGGCCAAAAGACATTAAACTGATTACATAAAAACACGTTATATGACCTATTGCACCATTGAAAAAAAGAAAGGGACTTTCTTTTAAAATGTGTAGCCCTGGATATGTATAGAGATATGTCATAGATGGGGTTAAGAAAGGTTGCTGCAGGTGATATGCAAATTACACAAAAAGAAAAGAAGGCACAAAATGTGCATGTTATCAGGGCAGCAGTTACTCATGCACACTTAACTTATCTGGAATATAGCAATGGTTATTTCATTCAATTCTCCAAGCATGAGTAATTGCCACAGTAATGCCATTCAGTCTTGCTTACACATTTCAGGAGAATTGGTTCCATGAAACATGCGCTTTGGATTCCTAATGGCAAGCAGAATCTTTCATTTGTACTGAGCAGATGTGGGTGTGTGCGTGCGCACACAAGCAAAGTCTAACTAACATAAAGTTCAGTTTGAGCAATCAAATACTCGCGAGCCAGGAAATTCAAAAACCTAAGGGCAAATGGAGTTGCTCCAGATATACACCATTATAACTGAAAGCATTTGGAAGCTTAGTTGGCCTTGTTCATCCTTTATAATTTCTGGTGTAGGGATCACCAACAGGCTGAAATCGCACAATAATAAGACAACTAGCTAATATGTACCAGTTAGCTTTGTTATCATGGATTTATTAGTACAGTGGTCCCCAACCTTTTTATCACCGCGGACCGGTCAACGCTTGACAATTTTACTGCGGCCGGGGGGGGGGGGGGAGGGGGGGTTGAACTCCTCAGCGCTCCAGCCCGGCTCGCAGGGCTTAAAGCCACAAGGCTCTTCCTCCTCTCCCTGAGTGCCCCGGCGTAAGGGTGGCCGCTGCTGAAGGGAAGGCGGCGCTGCGGAAAGGCGCTGCGTGAGGGCGGCGCTGCGTGAGGGCGGCGGCGTGAGGGCGGCGCTGCTGAAGGGAAGGCGGCTGCCCGCGGAAAGGGCTGCTCGGGAAGCCCTTAAAAAATTATTTCTTGTGCGGCCCGGTACCAATTGATCCACGGACCGGTACCGGTCCGCGGCCCGGGGGTTGGGGACCACTGTATTAGTAGATCTTACCACACAAACACGCTTGATAGAATTACAAAAATACTGCATGCAGGGAAAGTGGAAGATGTAACATATTTGTATTTTAGCAAAGACTTTGATACATTATGGCATGAAATCTTACTCTCAAAGTGACTTCAAATTGAGGTGAACAGGAACACGTGCATGAACTGAAACCTGGCAGAAAGGACATAAGCAAAGGGTAAAAGGAAATAGCAAATTTTGGCATAAGAAAGTGGTGTCTAGGACAGGATCTGCAACAGGACGAGTCTTATTTAACATCTTCATTCATGATCTTGAAGAAGGAATAAATAAACATCATGGTGATGTGTTGGAGGGTTAGCTACACCCGCATGGGGTTCTGTCACAGCTTGCTCTGTAACTCTTTGTGCATCTGTGCTGTGCAGCTTTGGCTCAGATCCCTGCCATCAGCAGCCTGCTCACAGTGCAATGGCCTCACCCTGACATCCACCAGCCTGGGTACTCCTTGCAGGGTGGCACCAACAGCCCTTCCAGTTCTGTGTCTCCTCAAAACCATCTCCCCTGCAGGGTCCAGTCCCTCTCACTGAATACTCATGGGTGTTATTACGTTCACTACCTCCAAAGAGACAGAGCATAGAGCCTAACAGTTCAGTGGAGGATTTTACCCTTCAGTTTAATATGCAGCACTGAGATGGTTTTGTAATAAAACAATAAGTGTACCAACAAAGAACAGGTGTTGAAGTGATAAGAATAGAAGACACAGGTAGGGTTACAGTAAAATAAAACAAACTTGCTTTCTAGTGACTAAAACTTAACTTCAGAGAGGTACAAACTTTGTCTAAGCAGGTTTCCCACTTATAGTCAATTCTAGCTACTCTTCATTTTCAGGCCAAGAGGATCCACTTTTCATTAGCTCAAAGTGTGCTGTTCCCCTTTCTCCCCTAGGTGAGTGATAACTAACAGATTCTCTCCCCTTCTTTTTATAGTTCAGAAATGATTGAAATGTATTTTTGAAAAATAAGCCCAGACAAAGTTCCTCTTCCCTGCTGTTTCTTTTTCAGAGTTCAGGCACCAAACCCCTTGCCTTTCGATTAGCTTGATCACTTCATTTGCCTTAGATATAAATGTCCTTCTATTGTCCTTTGCTTGAAAAGCTAGACCCTGGCAGACTGGCAAACCCACATTCCTTTGTCTAGCTGGTAGAAGATTGGGGACTCTTTGGATCACAAGCATATTAATACAATCCACAGATGATACTAAATTTTAAAAAGTTTTGAGCACCAGTAAATGGAGCCAGAGAGATTAGAAACGTGGGTCAAAATTAATCTGTCTGGGCTTGTCTTCATAATGCCGTGGCTGTCAGAGACATTCAGCTGTGCCTTGTAGGATCGGGCCCAGGAGGAGCATGGCTCTTTACCATCTTGAACACCTTGGATTTTATAATCCCCTTTCTGGGTTGTCCCCCAGCTGTGCTCAGTGCTTTATGCTACTCTTACCCTCCTCTCCTCCCTGGTATTGGGGCTGGCAGGGGACTTGGCTTATCCTGGGTATGCATTACATACCACAACCCATGACCCTTAGGTGCCATCCCAGCAGGCAGGGATTGCCCAATGACAGAGTCATCTTGTCCAAGTCCCATTTTCCCATAGAAAAAAGGGCCAGGAAAATAAAGCGTGTTAGGCACCTAAATACTTAAAGGACATGGGCCATAACCCTTGCTATCATACTATCCAAATGCCTCATGTGAGCAGCTTGTTTGTAATGAGATAGCAAGCTTCCTGGGACAGGGACTTGAACACATTGGGGCATTGTAAAAGAGCAGAAAATAATCGTAATATTATTAGGAACCCGCCCTATGGTTAATATCGACAAAGAGATGGATTGTGATTGGCCTCTATGGAGGGCAGCAGTGGGTGAAGGGTCTTTGTGGCTTCTTGCTGGCTCATGCTGAGGTGCAATATCCCTACCTTGAAGAGCTTGTCGTCTAATTATAAACGAGACTTAAATATTTGCAAACAACTTAAAACACTGCACCATGGCAGCATGTTTCTAAGTAATGTTCAGAGAAGTTTACTTATCGTGGCTTATCAGGCAGCTGTCAGGAGCCAGATCAACCAGCTCACAAAAATAAGTGAGGATGGGCTTCAGTAACGCTTTGGCAATGGACCTTTAATTTTGAAGTATGCACATTACCCAGTCACTTTGGGGAAAACAACTTAAAACAAGAACAGTAAGATAAAAATATGATGAGATTTCCAACAACTATGGAGAGTAATATTTACACCTACTGAGAAGACAATGAAATGTAGAACCATCTTCCAGAAATCCGTGTTCTGTAAAATAATCCCCCCCCCTATTTGTTCAGGTCTACTATGAGTCTCCAAGCAACAGCAGTTCTCTTTTAACACAGTCCCAGCTTGCTGGCCTGAAGTAAACACAAATGACTTTGACCTCCATTTCTTTACCTCAAACTACCACAACTGAAGGATAGTGATAGCTTTTATGTAAATTAATATGCTTCATACACAAAGTTATTTCTAAAACCATTTCAGATAAAGCTAGGTGAATACTGCAAACTTTAAATGAATTCATGAAATGTATTACTTTGTGTGTACAGTAAACCCTCGATTTAACAGACCTCGATTTAACGGACTTCGGATGCAACGGACAAAATTTCTGAGCAAGTCTGATGCATTCGAAATCCATTTCTTGGGGGCTGGCTGTCGGCTCCCGGGTCCAGGCAGCGGGTGGGCTGGCCGCCGGCTCCCGCCTGCCACCCGGGTCACGGCAGCAGGCGGGCTGGCTGCCGGCTCCCGCCTGCGGGCGGGCTGCCAGCTCCCGGCTCCCGCCCGAGTCCCGCCAGTGGGCGGGCTGCCGGGTCCCGGCTCCCGCCCAAGTCCCGCCAGCGGGCGGGCTGCCAGCTCCCAGCTCCCGCCCGAGTCCCACCAGTGGGTGGGCTGGCTGCCGGCTCCCGGCTGCCGCCCGGGTCCCAGGAACCGGGACCCGGGCAGGCTGGCTGCTGGGTCCTGGCTGCCGCCCGGGTCCCAGCAACCGGGACCCGGGCGGGCTGGCTGACAGCTCCCAGCTGCCGCCCGGGTCCGGGCAGCGGGCGGGCTGCTGCTCCGACAGCTCGTGGGTTTTTTTATTATTAAATAACGGACTTTTTGATTTAACAGACACCCCCTCGCCCTAATTAGTCCGTTAAATGGAGGTTTTACTGTACATTTATTCAATCTTATTTTACTGACATGAAGGTTTGTAGAACACGAATTTCAACATTGCAGGTGTGGATATTTGTACATTTGCACATGGGAGTTTTCACACCAGAGGTGTTTGCATATTTATCCAGAAGTAATATCATGTGACATTTTGGACCAATCACAACTAACCACCAAAGCTTAATTATTAAGTACCTAACACTAATAAAGGACTATTCATTTAAAGTCCAAAGAGTTAAAGTATGTGCACACAGAAAGAAAACAATGACAAATAATTGTGAATAACAGGTAAATCTGAGAAAATCTCCATCTCTGCACAGCAATTCCATAGCAAACTAATTTCTCCAAATAAATATTCATTGAGAATTATTTGCTCAGCCCTAGTTTTTAAATGCATGTTCAGACAAATCTGAGCCTATACACCAAATGAAAATCAGTATTGTGCTCATGAACACCTCTGGGTAGTACTGTACATGAACACTACCTGCAATACAAAAGAGAGGTTTTGAATTATATTAGTTTCATATATTCACTGACATGGTCCAATTAGAAATAAATACCTGAGAGAGACAAGGTAGGTGAGGTAATATATTTTATTGGATCTACCTCTGTTGGTAGAAGGTACAACCTTTCAAGCTACACTGAGCTCTTCTTCAGCTCCTTCCACCAATAGAAGTTTGTGCTTTCTAACAATAGTAGATGGTCCAATAAAAAATATCTCATGTACCTTGTCTTCTCATTTCCTGGGATCAATATGGCTACCACTGCAAACAAGTAAATACTTGTAAATTGTTTGGACCCAAGAGAAGAATACAAACAAATATAAATTTCAGGAAAATGTCACCCATATATATTTCTCATATCACAAAATATTTGTTGCACATATTCTTGTATTTAATGGGCACACTGATATGTTTAAAATCAACTAATTCCCTCATATTATTATATGAGTAAGCTAATGTGTTAAAGAAAATAAACAAGGGCAAACAAATCCAATTATATTGGGTAAATAAACAATACATATATAAATGCAACAACTCTGAAATGAAGCTTGTCAGGCATTTTAACAAGTAAAAGGACATTTTTGGTCTATTTAGACAGGCAGTTTTAGCATTACACTTGTGATCAATTGTATTAGGGTTAAAGCATACATTTCAAATAAGAAATTGGCAAAGAATGAATACATCTAACTGATGGAAAAGAAAAAGGAACAGAATTCAATGAATACATAACCTGTTTTTCCACTAAATGCATTTTAATTACATTTTGCAGATGGGGATTTCATCTTTTCTGCCATTGCATGTGAAATTAATCTTTGACCAGTGGAAAGGCAGGAGAAGTTTGCTATATTTACATATTAAATAGTATTAGTTGGCTTAAGCAAAGTAAAATATATTCTGCCATTTGTGAGAAATACTTTATTCCCAGTGAAGGTTCCTACCATTCCATTTCTAGACTAGCATATATATGTGACACCATTCCTTTGGAAATGTGTGTGTGTGTGTGTGTGTGCACATGCATGCAAATCAGTTTCCCTGAACCACATTTTAAACTTAATAAATATAATCAGTGTAGGAAGGAATCCAATTCTTGTTCCTCCAAGTTGGAATCATAAGCTGTGCTAAAAATGACCATGTCTCTCTCCATTGTAAAGTACAATGGAACAAGTTCCGATATGTATAAAAGCAACATTCCGGCAAACGCATTCATAAAAAATGTGAAACTTCTTTTTCCATTACCTATTTCTAAGCAATGGTTTGACTTATTATGCTGGACGTAGCTGATCAAGAGGAATGCATAGATCTTCCTTTGAGATGTAGGCAACAGAGACAGTCCAGTGCATTTGGCAGAATATTTTGGTTTTTAGTAGTTCAAAGAATACTTTCTTCTTCAAAGTCAAATTTCACCACCACCGGCCGGGTCAGGTTCCACTTCTTGCTTCGATCCTTATCCTCGATGAATTCCTGGTAAGGATCTTTCTTTGAAATGGCTTTCTTGGAACGAACATAACCAAAAAAGACAGTTAATGCCAGGAAAGAGTAAAACAACATGACAAAGAGAATGAAGAAATAGGCATTGTCATATGGTTTGTGTTCTGGCTCATTTTTCGCTGTGGCATTTTTCTCTGTGTCCAGGTTTCCTTCCAGAACTTGCAAAATGCACTGTAAGATGAGAGAAGCTAAAGCTGTTTGGTTCATGCTGTTGCTTTTCTCAGGAATTAAAAAGTGTGTCAAAGAAACTGAAGGCAGCTAGTGACTTGGGGCCTGATGCATCATCCTTCATTAAAGTCAATGGACGTTTTTCCATTTGATTTAATGGAAGTTGGATCAGCCCCTTCTTAACCATACCCTCTTTTGGTAAGGAATGCTGTTAAGCACTTATTCGGTCTCAGTCACCTGATAATGAGACAGTTGGCAGATAAGCCTCCATCCACTGTGAAATCTATTAATGATAAAAATAGAATAATAATGTGATGTAATTTAAGAGACTGTTTAATGTTTGGAGAAATGACATTAGGTCACTGAGTGAAATTATTTTAAAAACAGCAGCAGGGCAGGAAAGGAGGCTTGCAAAACTAAGTGCTGCTTCAGAAAGCATATGCCCAATTTTAAGCATGTAAATAATTTCATTGACTTCATGAGACTACTTGTGTGCTTAAAGGTGGAGGTGCGTTTATGTAGCTTCCTGCATCAAAGTGGTTAGACTATACAAAAGATACCTCTTATGGGCCAGATTTGGACGTCCTTACTCACACTGAATGGCCCCTTGTTCCAAGAAGTGCTGTTAAAATCCACAGGACTGCATATGGTGTACGTTCCTACTCGTGTGAGTAAGAGTAACAGAATCTAATCCTAGGCAAAACTCACATGTTCTTCTAGCTGTAGGCTAAATGTGAAACTTTAGCTTCAGCTCAAATCTGAGAACCTCAAAGATTAAAAAGGAATTTGGATGTTATGTGTCTCTATAATTACTCACACTGGTAGTATACAACTGCGCACACACACACACACATCACCTTGGAAATATGAAAGAGAAATTTCTGAACAGAAAAGAGAGAAGTGCTTGTAAATATTCCTTGGAAAATTAAATCCTTGACTGTCAGTGACAAGTGGACTACACGGAGTATTGTCAGACAAGGAGCAAGGGGTTAAGTTGTCTTCAGTGTGGGTTGTCACAGGTCATGTCTACTTGCATGATAATAGCAGAGCAATGCTCTGTGGATTCCCACTACCTATTGTGTTTTACTGGCTAAGTCATTCTAAAGTAAGCTGTTGTTTTACAAAGTAGTGAAACCTTATCTTCCTAAAAAAAAAAAATAGTCCTACTCCTACAAATGACAATTCCAGCTGTTTTTTTTCTGTGATCTAAATTCTGGGGAGCGAGCACAATGACTTTGAAGTGGAAAGCACCTCACCCGACTAACATTTTGCAAACTTTGCACTGTTTCTCTAAGCCTGACCCCTGAACTGATTGTATGATGACTAATTCACATGCTAAGATTGGAGTGTATCAGTATCACTGAACTGCCTGCATTTGTCATTAGGGGTTTCTTGTAAAAAGAAAGATGAAAGTCATGTCTGTAACTTTATATGAACAGCAGACTATGGTATAAATGCATGCAGAAGATGCAATTTATAGAAGAAATTTGCAGCTTTACATTTTAATGATTTGTTTTAAAATTAGCCTTTAAAATGATGCAAAATCTCCACAAAAAGCAGTGCCAAATCCAGCTCTCAGAGCTAAATTCTCCTCATCTTACTCACAGGAATAATTCTATTCTCCTCATCAGGACTATTCTTGTGGACCAAGTGAACAGATGTGGGGACCTAATGTTGCTCTCAAAGTCAGTGAGAGTTTTACCATGTAATTCACTGGCAGCAAGATCTGATTCTTACACTAATGCAGATCTGGAGGCACTCCAATGACTTCAGTGGAATCATTTCAAATTTACATGGCTGTAATGGAAAAAAAAGATTTCAGCTCCAAATTTTCAACATTTGCAAATGAGATTTTTTAAAAACCTGTTTGCAAATAGATTTGCTTCAAGAAAAAACTGGCAATTTTCTTTAGAGTGCATACAGGGGATAATATTGATCTAATCCATATGTCTAGTCTACCTAACTTGCTTGGTCACTTACTTGCACCAGATTCTGATCTTGCTTATAGCCAGAGGTGCAAGTAAGCCAGTCTGTGACAGTACAGAGCACCAGCAAGAACCAGTGTGCCGTACCTGGACGGACTGGCTTCCCCATGTGGGAATTTAAAGGGCCTGGTGGTCCCAGCAGTGGGGCTCCAGCAGTGAGTTAAAGGGCCAGGGACTCCCGGCTGCTGCTATTACAGCGAAGTCCCAGGCCTTTTAAAGCTTCGCCAAAGCCAAGGGCCCTGGGGATTTTAAAGGCCCCGCCTCTTCCAGTAGACGCCATGCTTCTTCTGGCTGAGGCCCTGCCCCCCTCCTCAGGCCTGCAGAGTACTGGTAAGTCCTTTAAGTTACTTTCACCCCTGCTTATAGTAAGTCAAAAAATAACACCACTGAACTCAGTTGAGAGTGAAAGGAAAATAAGGTCTTGAATGAATGTGATTATAAAATGTCACAATTACTTCCTTGATGATATTTAAGTGTCTCCATGTTATGGAGCTGCAACACTGTTTCTGGGGAACCAGTAGAAACGTGCTTTGCCTGTTTTGTAGTTATTTATTTATTTTTAATATATGGTCAACTGATTGACACATATATCTATGTTGTTACTGTAACTCTTCTAAGACAATTATAGGTCCATCTCACATAAAAGTTAGTCATAGCCAGATCCTTTCACTCTTCTATTGAGTGTTACCATACCCCCATCAATTTCCATTACCCTACTCTTGGAGTAAGGTTCTCATGTCTGTGTGAGTAGCAGACTGGGCTCCAAATGAAGAAAGGCTTGCAGACAGAACGCTGCTTACATGAGGGAGGATTTGAAGGCTTTGTGTGCATATGCACAAAAGAATTATAAAGTATGGCATGCACATACAATAATACACACACCCTCCTGAAGCATATACTATAGTACTGAAGTACTCAATGGTTTTTTTGCCTTGGTCTTCACAGACAAGGTCAGCTCCCACACTGCTATCCTGGGCAACACAGTATACGGAGGAGGTGAGCAGCCCTCAGTGGTGAAAGAACAGGTTAAGAACTATTTAGAAAAGCTGGACATGCACAAGTCCATGGGTCCAGATTTAATGCATTCAAGAGTGTTGAAGGAATTGGTCGATGTGATTGCAGAGCCATTGGTCATTATCTTTGAAAACTCGGGGCAATTGAGGGAGATCCCGGACAATTGGAAAAAGGTAAATATAGTGGCCATCTTTTAAAAAGGGAAGAAGAAGAACCCAGGGAACTACAGACTGACTGGTCAGCTTCACCTCAGTCCCTGGAAAAATCATGGAGCAGGTCCTCAAGGAAACCATTTTGAAGCAATTGGAGGAGAGGTAGGTGATCAGGAACAATCAACATGGATTTATCAAGGGGAAGTCATGCCTGACTAACCTGATTGCCTTCTATGATGAGATAACTGGCTCTGTGGATATAGAAAAAGCACTGGACATGATATATCTTGAGTTTAGCAAGCTTTTGATATGGTCTCCCACAGTATTCTTGCAAGCAAGTTAAAAAAGTATAGATGAATGGACTATAAAGTGGATAGAAATCTGGCTAGATTATCGGGCTCAACGGTGAGTGATCAATGACTCAATGTCCAGTTGGCAAAAGTATCAAAGCGGAGTGCCTCAGGGGTTGGTCCTGGGGCCAGTTTTATTTAGCATCTTTATTAATGATCTGGATGATGGGATGGATTGCACCCTCAGCAAGTTTGCAGATGACACTAAGCTGGGGGAAGAGGTCGATATACTGGAGAGTTGGGATAGGGTCCAGAATGTCCTAGACAAACTGGAGATCAGGCCAAAATAAATTTGGTGTGGTTCAACAAGGACAAGTGCAGAGTCCTGCACTTAGGACGGAAGAATCCCATGTACCGCTACAGTCTTGGGACCGACTGGCAGTTCTGCAAAAAAAGGACCTGGGGATGAGAAGCTGGATGAGAGTCAGCAGTGTACCCTTGTTGCCAAGACGGACAATGGCATATTGAGCTGTATTAGTAGGAGCATTGCCAACAGATTGAGGCAAGTGATTATTCCCCTCTATTCAGCACTGATCAGACCACATCTGGAGTATTGCATCCAGTTTTGTGGGCCCCACTACAGAAAGGATGTGGAAAAATTGCAGAGTCAAGCAGAGGGCAACAAAAATTATTAGGGAGGTGGGGCACATGATTTAAGAGGAGAGGCTGAGAAAACTGGGCTTATTTAGTCTGCAGAAGAGAAGAGTGAGAGGGGATTTCATAGCAGCCTTCAACTACCTGAAGGAGGGTTCCAAAGAGGATGGAGCTAGGCTGTTCTCAGTGGTGGCAGATGACAGAACAAAGAGCAATGGTCTCAAGTTGCAGAGCGGGAGGTTTAGGTTGGATATTAGGAAACACTATTTCACTAGAAGGGTGCTGAAGCACTGGAATGGGTTACCTAGGGAGGTGGTGGAATCTCCATCATTAGAGGTTTTTAAGGCCCTGGCTTGACAAATCCCTGGCTGGGATGATTTAGTTGGTGATGGTCCTGCTTTGAGCAGGAAATTGGACTAGATTGGACTGAGGTCTCTTCCAACCCTAATCTTCTATGATTCCTCCCAACTCAAAGGGTTAGATTGTGTCTTTAGGCACAGCTCCTGGAACTGAGGCACAACTGCTGCAGGGGAATGAGGAGAAGGAAGTAATTTGCTGCTGCCTTATCATTGCTCCACCCCTTGCATCGGATCAGCTGTGCTGAACCCACCCACTTCTGAAGAGTCCCTTTATTCCTACACAACTGCCCCAATGGTACAGATAGCCCAGAGAATAGTGAATGTGAGGTGACTATTATCTCTTATACTACTGTGCAGACACATAGGCCCTGTCTTCACTACCACTTTAATTCGATTTTAATGATGTTAGGTCGAATTAAACGTGTACCTGTCTTCACATACATGCCCTTAACGTCGATGTAAAGGGCCCTCAAGATCGATTTTGGAACTCCAGCCTGACGAGAGAAATAAGGCTAATCTCGACATTCCAAGCTCGACTGTGGGCTAGTGAAAATGGAACCCGACATTAATAGCCTCCAGAGGCTGTCCCACAATGCTCCATTCTGACCGCTCTGGACTGCCTCACTGCTCCACTGTGACCGCTCTGCACTGCACTCTGAACTCGCTGCTCTGGCCAGGTAGATAAGACCCGGGAACATTTGAATACCATTTCCTGTTTGGTCAGCGTGGCCAGCTCACCTGAACAGCTCAGTCGCCATTCAGAGCAATCAGCAGCACTAGCCGCCATGCAGAGCTCAGCATCACAAGACTCCATGCAGAGCTCATCTACCCTGGAGACCAGTCAGAGGAAAAGAGCTCCAGCATGGTCCACTCGTGAGGTGCTGGATCTCATCGCTATCTGGGGAGAGGAATCCGTGATGTTGGAACTCCGCTACAACAAACGGAATGCCAACACCTATGGAAGAGTCTCCAAGGCCATGCTAGAAAGGGGCCACAACAGAGACACCACACAGTGCTGCGTGAAAATTAAGGAGCTGAGGCAATCGTTCCAGAAAGCCAAAGAGGCAAATGGATGATCGGGGGGCGCGCCGCGGACATGCAGGTTCTACAATGAACTAAATCAGATAATGGGGGGCGCCCCCACCACCATCGCGCCGGTCTGCGTGGACTCCGCAGATGGGATAATCGTCAGGGAGGAGACTGATTCCGAGGAGGACGACCATGAGGAAGAGGAAAATCTCACGGAGCAGCAGGAGCCCAGCGGAGAACCCGTGTTCCCAGAGAGCCAGGAGCTGTTTATCACCCTGGAGCCAGCACCCTCCCAAGCCTCCCAGGGGGGTAAGTGTTTCTTTTTTAAGGGATTACATGACGCGTGATTTTGTAAAGGAAGCATTTATTAATGAGTAACTTGCCCTAAGGTCTTAGCGTGCTTTCATTGCTAGTCAATTTCTACTCAAAGAGTTTGTCAATATACTCGGGGATTGACCATAAGTCCTCCACGGACATTTCAAGGAAGGTATCCAGGAGGTAGCGATGAATCCAGCGCATCAGATTTCTGGGGAGAGCCGCCTTATGTGGTCCCCCGTGATAGGAGACCATCCCATGCCACGAAAGTAGTAAGTTGTCTGGTATCATTGAGCAAGCTAGCATTGCAGCGTATGGACCAGGACTTTGCATGGAGTCAAGGAGCATGCGCTCTCTCTCTCTCCGAGAAATTCTCAGCAAAGTGATGTCACTCATGGTTGCCTGTTTGAGATACAGACTGCAATTAGTTGGGAGATAAAGATTTCCAGCTGCAAATGCAAAGTACTCGTTTCTGCTGAGGGCCGACCAACCTTCCCCCCCCCCCCCCCTCCAGCCCGTAGCGGTAGCTAGCAGGGACTCTGAGCAGTCTGCAAGCGGTTGCTGGAACCGCTTCAGATCCAACGCGTACCCAAATCCCACCCCAAGCCCGTAGCGGTAGCTAGCAGGGACTCTGAGCAGTCTGCAAGCGGTCTGAAGAGCCCCAAAAAGACCTTAGCTAGCCCTTAGCGAGAGATTTTTTGGCCTTTGCTTTGCAGTTTGCGGGTCAGTGGGCGCCACGCAGTGGGGGGGGAGGGGGTGGGGCTACTCTACAATATGCAAGTGCCACTTCTAACTTACCATGGCCGGCTGCATGGTGATTTCAGAAGCTGTGTTGGGCTGAGGCACGCATATGTGTCTGAGATGCTCTGACTTTTCTGTCAGCTATTCAGTCACTTTTAGGTGTAGAACATGACCTTGTACAGAACTCATATCAGGCATCTGAATACTGAGGTTGCAAACGGCATAGTACTCCCATTGTGTACCATCTGAGACTGCATCTGCCTCCTAACCTTGAATGTATCTGTCTCATAACTTTCAAACTTTCTTTTCCCACATTCGCCCACAGATGAACAAATAACTCAGAATCCCCCATCCTGCTCCTCCCGCCGTGCATCGCAGATAAGAAAGCGTAAAAAGAAAACGCGAACGCGCGATGATATGTTCACTGAACTCCTGGAGAACTCGCGCGCTGAGGCAGCCCGCCAGACGGAGTGGAGGGAAAGAATGATACAGGCAAGGAATCGAGAGAGGCAGGAATCGAGAGCCGCTGCAGAAAAGAGGGAAGAGCGCGAAGAAAGACGCATGGATGCTTTGCTCCGCATAATGGAGGACCAGAGCGACATGCTGCGATCTCTGGTGGAGCTGCAGCATGCCCAAAGACAACCTCTGCAGCCCCTGTGTAACCACCTCCCCCCCTCCCCAACTCCCATAGCTTCCCCACCCAGACGCGGGGTGAGAACACGGGGGGGCAAGCTCCGTGGGCCGCTCCACTCGACCCCACAAGCCAGCAGAAGCAGCAGCAGCAGCAGCAGCAGCAGGCTGACGTTCTCAGAAAAGTTTTAAAAGCTGATGTGTCTTGCCCACCCTCCCTCTCCCCCCTTCCCACCCCACCCCTCCTCTGTCCGCTCCTCCCCCACTGCGACTGCCGGTCTCCCTCCAGGATACCAGGACAGTGATCCCCTGTATTTGTATTTCTGATGCACCAATAAAGGAACCATGATTTTTCAAACAGTGTTTTTATTTCCTCTGCAAGCATGGGGAGGGGGGAGGGAAAGTATGGGGAGGGGGAAGGTAAAGAGGGTTCAAGGGCAGCAGGCTTAGAGCACAGCAAGGGAGCAGATTCTCAAACGCCATCTCGGGCACTCATAAAACTGTCTTTCAAGGCATCCCTGAGGCGCAGGGCCTCACGGTGTGCTCTTCTACTTTCCCTGCTGTTTGGCTGCTCATAAGTAGCAGAAAGTAAATTTGCCTCTGCCTCCCAGCCCGCCATAAACGTTTCCCCCTTGCTCTCACAGAGATTGTGGAGCACAGAGCAAGCAGCAATAACAATGGGGATATTTCTCTCGCTGATGTCTGAGCGAATCAGTAAGGAACGCCATCTCCCCTTCAGACGGCCAAATGCACACTCTATGGCCATTCTGCACTTGCTCAGCCTGTAGTTGAACAGCTCCTGACCCCTGTCCAAGGCTCCTGTGTAGGGCTTCATAAGCCAGGGCATTAGGGGGTAGGCTGGGTCCCCAATGATTACGATCGGCATTTCCACCCCCCCCCCCCCACGGAAATTTTCTGGTCGGGGAAGAAAGTGCCTTGCTGCAGCTGCCTAAAAATCCTAGAGTTCCTGAACACTCGAGTGTCATGAAGCTTTCCCGGCCACCCCACGTACAGGTCGGTGAAACGTCCCTTGTGGTCAACCACTGCTTGCATGACCATTGAGTAATATCCCTTCCGGTTTCTGTACTCGGCGGCCTCGTGGTCCGGTGTCAGGATAGGGATATGAGTCCCGTCTATAGCCCCACCACAGTTAGGGAATCCCATGGCGGCAAAGCCATCTATTGTGGCTTGCAGGTTTCCGAGGTTTATAACCCGGTGTAGCAGCCGCTCGACGATTGCCCTGCTTACTTGCATCACAGCAAAGCCCACTGTAGACCGACCCACCCCAAACTGATTCGCCACTGACCGGTAGCTGTCTGGTGTTGCAAGCTTCCAGAGGGCTATCGCCACTCGCTTCTCAACTGTAAGGGCCGCTCTCATTTTGGTATTCCTGTACCGGAGGGCCGGGGACAGCAAGTCACAAAGTTCCATGAAGGTGCCCTTTTGCATGCGGAAGTTTCTGAGCCACTGGGAGTCATCCCAGACCTGCAGCATTATGCGATCCCACCAGTCCGTGCTTGTTTCCCTGGCCCAGAATCGGCGTTCAATGGCATGAGCCTGCCCCATTGCCACCAAATTTGACAGATTGTCAGTCGCCCTACTTCCAAAAACGGCAGTGTCCATGTCGTCCCCGCTGTGCACGTCCTTGTCCATCTCCTCCTCACTGTCGTCGGGTTCCAGGAAGCGCAGTTCTCCCCGGATCGCATTCCTCCTCTGCAGACGGTGCAGCATGAACTCCGCAACCATGATCGAGGTCCTCACAACGGCCATTACTGCAGCCGTGGTGTCAGTGGGCTCCATGCTTGCACTGCTATGGCGTTAGCACGGCGCGGAGAAAGGGCGCGAATTATGGGATGCCTACCCACAGTGCACCGCTCGTAATAGGGGTCGGCGGGGCGGAAAAAGGGCGCGAAATTTGGAAATGCCTACCCATAGTGCAGCACTCGAAATGGTGCCTGCTGGGGAATCAGGGAACTGTGGGATAGGTACCCAGAGTGCAACGCTCGTCAAGTCGACGCTTGCAAAAGTTGTGCGGACAGACACTGTCGACTTGCTGTGCTTAGCTGTGCCTAGTGAAGACACACAAAATCGACTGCATACAGTCACGTTCACAACATCGAAATAAAGGAAATCGAACTACTGCTGTAGTGAAGATATACCCATAGTCTAACTTGCAATCTAGCTCTAGGTGGTTCTGCACACTGACTTTGTATTTACTTGAACAGATTAATGTTCTGCTAATATAAAATTAATAATAATCCAATGAAATTTCCTAGTAAATGCTACTGTAAAATTGTTCTATACAGCGCTGCCCCACCCCAGCCCCAAATAGCCAGAAGTGAATAATGGTATTTTGAACAGGATCCTAAACAATCATTTCCATAGCATAGTCCAATTCTTTTAAAGACATAAGTACATATAATTCTTCAAATGATGTGGGGGGGACAATAAGTGAAGATTAAAAAGAAAGTAAAAGATTAAAAGGGAAATGAATATAAGGGAAACTCAAAGGGGGAAAAAGATCAAAAAGAGGATTAACCATGTTACTTGTTGTTTTTCAGAAATTAAAAAAGTATGGTGGGTAAGGAATTTGTTTCCTTTTGGCCCTAGAAAAATGCCAATTATGGTAGCTAAACTGCCAGGATCGCATATCAGTATGCTTTGGAAATGTGAGAAATGGATGGGAAATATAAACACAGGGCAATAGCTTACAGTTATGTTATGAATTAAGCTAGAAAAATATCAAGATTTAGTCACTGAATAAGCTGCCAAAGTGAATCTTTCCTGATGAACTTGAGCAGAATCAGAATAGAAGCCATAGTACTGTAGTTTCAGAAATCATAAGTCCCTGGTACTCTTTACCTTTCTTACTCCACAGTTGACAGGACTTTAAAGCTGATCTCCAGTCCATTATTCTTTGTATTTTTTTATAGAAGACTTTAGGATAAAAGGCTCCTTAGCTATGATGATTTCACCAGCTGTTTTGCTCGACTGGCTTTCCTGTTTTTAAGTAGTTATTAAAATATAATAAAATAAATAAATAATGATATGAAATGTAAGAAAACATTTTTCTTTTGGGTCAAGTAATACTTAGCACTTATGGAACACTTTACTACTGAGCCATTCAAAGCTGTCTATGGGATTTGGATGCACAATTCCCATTAAAACAGTTCAATGTGTCCAGATCACTAAGGAGGCTTTGAAAAATCACAGCATATGCCTTCAAAGTCACCTGTACATATTAAGTAATTAAACTTCACAATACCCCAGTGAAGTAGGATTATCCTTTATTTACAGATGGGCAAATGGAGAGCCAAAGCCTCACAGGTTTTAATTCAGCTAACTGGATAAACATGGGCTTCACATTAAGCATGAGAGTAGTCCCACTCCAGCAGGAGTGCTCATCATGCTTCAAGTTAGGTCCATATTTAAGTGCTTTTCTGTATTGGGGCCGTAATGCATATTTTTACCACCAAGTTCAGCATATGTGGCAGAGCTGGGACTGGAACTTAGCAGTTCTTGATGACACATCCTATGCTCATACAGTGATTTAAGGCCTGATCCAGCTTCCACTAAAGTTAACTGGAGTAAGATTGGGCCCATAAACTCAGTCTGGAATCTGTATTGTTTTCCCTATTCTCTTATATATTATCATAACATCAGTTCCTGGAGCTTTGAAACCATTCAGATAAAGCTGGGGAGACCTTGTCTTGAAGGCAGTGCTCCCCAACCACAACAGTGGCCAGATTTTCTCAAGAACTCAGCTCCCATTTAGGAACCCAGTTGAAGCACTTCGTGTTCAGATTTTCAAAATTTTCCAACACTCAGCAGATCCTATGCGGGCGGGGGAGGGAGAGGATGTGGTGGGATAGAAGGGAGAATGAGGAGATGTACTGAGACTGTGGGGAAGAGGCAGCTGGCTCCAGGTTGGGAAGGGGGAATGCCAGGGGTTCCTACTTGCTCCCAGGCCTATTTTAGCCTCTCCAGGTTCTGCTCCAGGTTCCCCAGCCCCATCCTGTGCTCCGTGACAACCACTCTATCCCCTCTGGGTCCTGCTCTCACCTCCACCCTCTCAGGCACATGTAAGTTTACAGGAGGACAGAGCAGCATCAATATTTCCACTGCAGGAGCTCTGGTCCAGCCCCCACCTGGCAGTTCCACTCCCCCTGGATCCTATTAGGGATCTGGCCATTATGGTAAAATCAGACCTGTAGTCACAGCCCTGTATGTTGGGAATTACAGTGCTAGAGCTCTATGACTGCCTAGGGGAGAGGGGAGCCCCTGCAATAACCCTTGTAGGGGAACAGCATACACTAGCCTAGTTTACTATGACTGCCTGCTCCTTGCCTCCTTTTGGGAAGGTCACGCAGAGTGACAGCAATCCCTTGCCCTCCTCCAGTTGTATTGGACCCACCATGATTTAAGGCACTGTGATACTGGTGTTAAGATTTTCGAAAGCAACTACTTAGTCTGGATGCCTCTACTTTTCAGTAGAAATGCACGGGAACTGGGAATTGAGAGATTTTTAAATTTGCCCAACCCTTTATCAAAATGCTTGTATTCAATTTTTCTGAACCGTCCTAACTGACACGTTCCCACAGAATGTGTCAATTTCACTGGATCCGCATTTTTCCAGTGGGCAAATGCTCCATCGGAAAATTTTCAGCGTGCTCTCATACCGAACTGGAGAAATTGTCAGAAAGTGCCGAACCTTCTGAATAGAAGGCACTTCTCAGATGTTTCCAAGTTGGGCTTCCAAATGCTGGTACATCACGAACCACCAGTCACTTTTGAAAACCTTTACCTGAGATTCTACAATGTGTAAAATGAACTTCAAAAAAATAAAGAAATGCAAATACTTACCAATGATGTAGCAATGCTTTCCTCCACATTACAGCCTGGTGAATGGGTGTTTGGGGTGACCTGGGAACTCAGAACTGACTTGATAGGAGGACTAAATAAGATTTACATATTTTTAATTCATCAGATTAATTGCTATTTTTAAAAATTACACTTTTCATTTAATGGGAATATGTGACAGATAACCACGGCTGACACCTCACCAATTAAAATATGGACCTCTAGAAATGATCACATGAGTGTCTACTGTTTAAGATAAACAGTCAGCCTCTGTAGCTTGTGACTTTAATACTGTAGATTCCCCTCCTCTAGGAATGGAAAGAGAAAGGGACACAACAGACATCTCAGATATAAAAAGAAATATGCAACTGGACTTTGTTTTACACGTTGCTCTACAGGTATTTTCTTAAAATTATAATATAAAATCATTTAAACAATCACCTTTTAAAATATTTTCCTTACTTTTAAAAAATGAAATACAAATGTGCCCCAAAATCAACATTTTACCTTTTTTATTGATCATTAGGGTTTTCTTTGCTGCTCTGCATAGCTTTCCCCACCAAATTCAGCATAGTCCCAATTTAAATGTAATTCTTTCATTGAAAGCAACAAAATCAAGCAGAATGTATAATTAAAATAAACGCTTATATTACAAGGACAGCTTCAGTCGAAATGCCACAGAACTTTGAGGCTGAAGAAATAAATCAATTGAATTTAAAGTGTGGCTGAGGCTTTCACCACATTTTCCTTCTAAAGAATGCTTGTAGCTTTATCAGTAGAAATAAAATAAAAGGTTGGGAGCATTTGGGAGTGCTAGTTGGGAATCAAAGGGCTGGGCTACAGTGGAGTTGCAGTATCTTAAGTCGACTTACCTGGCCATCCCCATGGTGGCGAGTCGACTGTGGCGGCTCCCCTGCTGACTCCGCTTACTCCTCTTGCCGAGGTGGAGTACAGGAGTTGATTTGGGGATTGATTTATCGCATCTAAATGAGACCTGATAAATCAATCCCCGATACATCGAGCACTACCCGCCAATGTGGTGGGCAGTGTAGCCGTACCCAAAGCTGGGAATCATCCAAGCTAGGAACACCAGTGGCTAAGCCTAAGGCCTGATTTATACTTAAAACCTAGCTGGACATAGCTACAGCACTAAGGGGGCATGAAAAATCCATACCGTTGGGCCCTGTAGCTTTGCCAACCTAACCCCCAGTGTAGAAGCAGATGGGCTGTTGGCAGAATGCTTCTGTTGCCCTAGCTACTGTTATTCAGGGAGCTGGAGCTCCTAGAGCAATGGAAAAAACCTCTTCTCTCATTGTAGGTTGCGACTACACTAAAGGGTGATAGTAGCATTGCTACAGCTTCATGATATTATGAACTATGGGAGGGATTGACCCTTCAGTTGTTCCCTGTATGCTGTTTGGCAGTGTAGACACAAAGCTGTCAGGAGAATTCTTCCAGCATAGGCTCCACACTGGGCTATCATAATGCCATCCTATGGTGTTTTCTTCCCCCTGGCAAGGCTTAATGCAAGGGGAATGACCCAGGCCATATTCAGGAGTCACATGGCATGGAGTCACATTACTCTCTGTGGAGGATCAGTGAGGCACCATGTTGTAGAGAGGCCTGGGGATTGCACCGGCTCCAGTGACAGCTCAGAACTGGAAGGATGCCAGTGTGGCTTAAAGACAACTTTGCCCCACCTCCACGTAGGTTGACCAATTAATAAAGTTGGTAGCTAAAGTTTGGGTCCAATCCCACATTGTTTATGCATGCAAAACTCTCATGGAAGAGAATTAGCCTAGTCCTGAAGACCTTATTTGGGCAAACCTCCTGTTGGGGTGTCACGGGGCAGCACAGGCTCCCTTCCCCTAGTCCCTGTGCCCCGTGCTTAGGCTGGACAAAGAAAGGTTTGCAGACACTCCTCTGGTGCTTCACCCGTGCTCTTTTATTCACAGTGCCTTCAAAGTCCCCACGTCCCCAACGTCAGGCCCCTCACAGACCTCTCCCCAGGCCCTCTGGCCCCTCGAGGCTTGTATCCCCCAGCAGAGACAGAGCTAGGTATCCCCTGTCCTCCTGCCTGGCTAGCCTCCCTGACTGCCCGAGTCAGGGCTTTTCTAGCCCTTTCTGCTCCCTGCCCCAGCTGTGGTCAATCTCTCCAGCCAGGGGCTGTGAGCTAGCCTTCATTAAGGCTTCCAGCTGGGCTTCTTGCAGGCTGCTCCCTGCATCGGCCCCTGGCCCTGCTATCCCCAAGCAGGGTTTAGCTTGCAGGGGCAGGGCATTCTCAGGGTTTTTACCCTTGCCCTGCCACATGGGGCAAAGCTTCAAACAAGAGAAAGTCAGAGTAGAAAGGCTGAAGATGGGGTGGAAGGGAGCTCCAAAAGCAGAAGAGCTAGGGGGAACAAACCCTGAACCTTGGCAAGCTGGGTAAGTTTGGGATGGTCATGAGGCTGGCCTGCTGCAGGCAACAGTTAGCAATGGGGAAGAATAGTAGCCATCAGCCATTGCCTGGTGTTATGCTGGATCTGAACCTTGTCAATTAGTACTGTCCTACAGCCTTGTGAGACCCGCCATGATGTAGTATACATACACAATTAATATGAGAGTGTGGAAACCACTGGGGAGGCTTCAGAGCAAGACTAGATGCCCTTCTGGAAGATATACTTTAGTCACACACAGTACAGTGTGTTAGGCTCAGTATAGGAGGAACCCGATTGGGAGTGACTTTTTCACACTCCTGAGCGATGCAAGTTACATTAACTTAAGTGGTAGTGTAGAGAAGCCCTAAGAAAAACTGAAAGCATGGTCCTATAATTATGCACAGCACAGGAAACCCGTATCACCATGAGAATTGAAAGGAGGGAAGTGAGGCAAAGAAGAAACAAGCAGCTTAACATTTGGTAATGGCCTCAGGGACAAGCCTCACCAATGATGAAGACGCTGAATAGTTGATAAAGCTTCTGAACTGTCTCTAAGTCTGAGACAAGGAAGCAATAGTTCGGCTCTTAGCAGCCACTCTTTCATGTTTGTGGATAAAGCTAGCTTTATTAAATTATTCAGCAAAGGTTAAAAGCAATGTCTCTTCCTGGGTTTATTGTGATTTTTTATGACATAGGCCGAGTGGCTGGATAATAAACAGTGCGTGTCCAAAGGCCATACTAGCTGGCTAGCCACAAGTGCTTGGCATTATAAGTCCATTTGATCATTGACTCCAAGGCAATACAAATGTATTAAACAGTGTTTTAAACAGCGTTGTCCCACTTATTCTATTTGGTGGTGTGCTGCACTTTGCCACAGCTACTTGCTCGTGGGAACATGGTTTAACAGTAAGTCAATAAAGCATCTTCTGATTGGTCTGATCCAATCCTACAGATGGGAGCTGACATCAAGAACTACTTGTGTGAGACATGGTTTTAGGATTAAGACCTGTCACATAATGACCACTCCACTGGCTGGGGACTGTCCAGAGCACAGCTTTCCAGGTTGGCGACTTTGCCACCTTCCACACACATAGCCAGAGGGAGTGGGTAGTGTACAGCCAGCAGTGCAAAACTCATGATGACTTCAGTGGGAGTAGTAGCAGGCTCCCAATTTTTGTATTTCAGTTATTGGTGCAAGTTTTAACACCGTTATTCTAACTAATGTAACTATTTTCGTATGATAATTCTGCGTATATGTGTGTGCACTCGATATATATACATACATACCATATATGAAACTATAGACAGAATATACTCACAGCCATGCTGATCTATTATGGGCTCTGTTTTATGAACATGGGGATGTTATGTATACACATGGCAGCAAAGTATGTATCCTACATTACATGAAAAGCATTTAGCAATCAACTAAAAATGTGCAGCCAATGTTTGTTAGCCACTGGAAGATCCAAACCAGACAAAGTGGGAGCTGCTGCTCAGGAGGCAGCTTTTCATGCCCTTGTTATGTGAAGCAATATGAGCTAATACAATATTGTAATGAAGCATCAGTAGAAGTTCAAGGGTTCAAGATATTTTCGACTGTTTCATTGACAGTCGATCGTTCGAACCTATACTGTGGTCATTTACTATATTGCCCTATTAAGAATTACATTTTATGGGGTTTAGGGACAAAAGGAACCACATTACATACAGAACACATCGAAGTGGGTACATAATTGGTTGAAAAACCATTCCCAGATAATAATTATCAGTGGTTGACAGTTATGCTGGAGGGGGATATCGAGTGGGGTCCCACAAGGATCAGTTCTGGCTCAAGTTCTGTTCAATATCTTCATCAATGATTAAGATAATAGTATAGAGAATACACTTATAAAGTTTGTGGATGCTACCAAGCTGGGAGGAGTTGCAAGTGCTTTGGAGGAAAGGATTAAAATTCAGACTGCTCTGTAAATAGGATGAAATTCAATTAAAACAAATGCAAAGTACTCCTCTTAGGAAGGAACAATCAGTTGCATACATACAAACTGGGAAATGACTTCCAAGGAAAGAGTACTGTGGAAAAGGATCCAGGAGTCATAGTGGATCACAAGCTAAATATGAGTCAACAGTGTAACACTGTTGCAAAAAACAAAAGCAAACATCCCAGTACATCTGGATGTACTAGCAGTAGTGTTGTAAGCAAGACACAAGAAATAATTCTTCCACATTACTCTGTGCCAATAAGGTCTCAACAGGAGTATTGTGTCCAGTTCTGGGTGCCATATTTCAGGAAGGATAGGGACAAATTGGAGAAAGTCTAGAGAAGAGCAACAAAAATGATTAAAGGTCTAGAAAACATGACCTATGAGAGAAGGTTGAAAAAACTGGGGTTGTCTGGTCTGGAGAAGAGAAGACTGATAGGGGACATGATGATAGTTTTCAAGTACATAAAAGGTTGTTACAAGAAGGAGGGAGAAAATTGTTCTCTTTAACCGCTGAGGATAGAACAAGAAGCAATGGGCTTAAATTACAGCAAGGGTGATTTAGATTGAACATTAACAAAAACTTCCTTACTGTCAGGGTGATTAAGCACTGGAATAAATTGCCTAAGAAGGTTGTAGAATCTCCGTCATTGGAGATTTTTAAAAACAAGTTAGACAAATACTTGTCAAGGATGGTTTATAATAATTAGTCCTGCCTTGAGTGCAGGGGACTGAACTAAACCACTTGAGGTCTCTTCCGGTCCTATGATTCTATGATCTGCAACGGTAGCATATATGAAGGAGCAACAATGTAATTACAGCCACTGTTTCCCACTTGCATATAGAATAACCAGGGTTTTTTTCAATTTATTTTACAATTCCCCCCCCCCCTCCCTTTCCAGTGAAATAAAAGTAACGGGGAAAAAGTATGGAAAAGTGGGAGAACTTTCCCCACTATACTATTTTAAAAATAATGTTAATTTAATTTTTTTAAAAAATCATTAATTACTTTGACAAATTTTGAATGAAATATAAAAATGTCATTTTTCCAAAATTTGATTCTATTTATTGACCAACCCTTGTGATAAATAAAAAATAATACATTTGAAATTTCAATTTAAAAAAATCTGCATTTGCAATCTACTTGGTGTAATACTGAATTAGAATTATTGATTCTTCTTTAGGATAACATATGTTTTAGCATGTAGCCTGCAAAACTATTAGAAATGGAGACTGCATTTTGTGAAACCAACCCAAGACAGCTGCTCTCCTACCCAAAACCTGAACCCCCACCCTACCCTTTGCACCCACCCTGAACCCAAACCCCCACCCTACATCCCTACCCCCTGGGCACCTCCTTGCCTTTCCTTATCCAGGTCTAGCAAAAGTACAATTCTTTCCTGCTGCAGTATGGGATACTTACTTTGCCAAATGCCACATGAAAATGCATAGTGTAGTAATGAGTCTGTCATACAAACAGCCCGCAGGGCTCATTGGCTGTCTATGGCCAGCCCTGTGTTAAACATGTGCAGAGTGCTTATATAATAAAAACAGTTTGAACTGAAGATTCAGGATTTTTTTCCCTTTCCTGATATCCTAGTTAAATTGTAATAATATAGTTAGCACAATACCACAGTTTAGGACAAAATCATCAGTGCTTTGCAAGTCTTCATAACTGTTTATTCATTATAAATAGTAAATATTTACTGCACTTTTTACATGAAAGACATTTTTTTTACAACACATGTGTTGTTGGTAGAGACTGCAACACAAAGATAATATTTCTTTTGTTCCATCACCTTTTAAGACCAATGTGTGAACTAATCTCTGTACTACACCTAGTCTCACTATCTCACTACTTCATAATCCTTAATACTAAAAGGAATGTATGTGTCCTACCTCATTCATTGTTCCAAGAATAAAGAGAAATAAATAACACTGCCTTCCATCTTCCTGTTCCTCTTAACATTTCAAAACACAAATTTATTGACATTCTAAAATGTCACAACACAAACTTATGTAAACCTCGGTTCCTATTATTATTTTTTCTATATTAGCTATCACTGTATAATTTAAAAGTACATGTCAGATACAGCGACATCTCTGTTCATATCCTGTACATCACTAAAAGAGAATGTAAACGTAATCATTTCAAATGTATTGTTTCCTGAAAATGGTCATGTCTCGGGAGCCAGATTCTGTTATACTGCGGACTGCACCACTTCTGCATTTTATCATAATGAAACACGTACTGCAAAAATAAAAGTACCTGCAAAAATATAGTTCTATCTATATCACTTTGGATGGTCCCAAAGCTTGTGTGAGGTACACAGTATTGCACATTGTTAGGCAGTTGTGGAAATCAAAGTCACTTTGTTTTGCTGTTGTTTCCTTTTCCTTGTTTCTTTCAGAATGTAACATGGATTAGGAAAACTTCACACACACAAATTGAAAAAAAATTCTTCATGTTACATAGTATCTTATTCATTGAAAAGCAAAACTTGTATGTGACATTTCTTGACACCATGATTACAAAAGAGTGTTAAGATAACCATTAACTTGTTCTGGACGTCTTTTACATCTATCCTAGCTTCCTACAGACCATGACATTTCTTCTTGATGTCAATTTCCAGTGTGTAAAGTCAAAATGTTCTCCTGCTCATGCTTCAGAAACTGAGCAGTTTTAAAGTTAGAATAAAGTCAGCATCGGAGGTCAAGAATCTGAGATTGCAGAGCTCAACTGTTAAGTTTTAGTCTATTTTGTTTGTCCAAATCAATACATGCTTTTTCAGCAACATAAAAATGGAATGCTTGGTCAGTCAGTGATTTGAAATACTTCAGCCTTTTTTATACCTGCCAGTGCTGAACTGTGTTGTATTTATTTATATTGCTCTTGGTCTTTGTCTTCTGAACTGTTACGTCCAACATGTCCAAATGTCTATCGAAAGCAATGACTGGAGAAAAGAACAGAATGATCCTGTATCTTTATTGTGATTGCCCCGGCTTGGGTTGCATTTTGGTGAGAAGATCCTCCCATCCAAGCACTGGAGTGAGACCAGAAACAAGACAAGCTTTAACTTGAAGTGGACAGTTCATTTATGCAATATCTGGCTTCAGATAATGAAAGGCACCTGTAAGAAAGCAAAAGAAGCTTTTTAAGTCATGCTGTGACAACCTCACAGCAAGGGGCAATGTCAACTACAGGTTGACATTGTCATATTTAATACAAATATATCAAAGGAAAGGGACTAATATTTTTATTCCTAGGACAAGTTTGACAAAACTATGTATCTGGGATTATATACTATAATGATTCTTGAGCTGACCTCATTAAAAACATGTGTTTCTAATACTGGAATGCCAGTGGTTATTTCATTTTGGACAACCCTTATGTTTTACCTAATGGCAATCAGGTTTCATGTCTCAACAATTAATTACATCAAGATGTTGTTGACATCACTTAAGAAAATAATTATGCAGCAGAAATCTTGCTTGAACAATCAGTTATCTTAGCAGCAAACATAGTTCTATTATGAAGAGAAGAAAAAGTCATAGGTTAGAATCAATCCTCCCCATTTCCTTTGTTACAAGAAGAAAAATATACTGTAGCTTGAAAGTTACCTTACTAAGGATATGACCAGTCATTACACAACAGAAATATCCCTCTGGTACTCACTTTGTCCATATTGTCCATACTGGTATCCTGTGACAGGGTCCATACTGTAACCTGTAGTGCTGTAAGTTGGTGGGCAGTAGGACTGTGATGTAGGCAGGCTATCTAAACTTTTCATATGATCTAGTCTCTGACTGCAGCTGGCTGATACAGTAGTGGTTGGTTCTAGGCCCCCAGTTAAAGGTGAGAGGGCATAATCAGTTTGGGGCTGGTGAGGTACACCACCATGGTTAGTCAGGAGGCCCATTACCTAAAATAAAATGTATAGTAACAAATAAAGGTTAAAATGCATGAAGAACTATATTTCATATAGAGCTGCAAGAAAAACTAGTGTCAATTATTTAATTTCCCATGATATCTATTACTTGGTATTTAATCTGCACTTCGGGTTCCTAATTCAAAGAGGAAAGAGAGTTACATCATACATCTAAATAGTAATTTATGGCTGGCATTCCAGAAAAAAAATAATGTACAGGCATATAGGTGGGACAAAAAACAACCCAAAACACTGTTTATGCTCTTAAAACGTCTGATCACATGTCACAGCTAGAATCCCATTGGGTACTCAATTATAAAAAAGAAAAAGAGAAAATAGATCATCAGTCAAGGTCCAAGTTTTCTTATGATGCTGTTTCCCAAACACAAAATCTTCATCATCTTTATTCTCCAACTCAAGCCATTGTGTATTCTTGATAAAGAACAGTGCAGCCAGAACAGAAACAACTATAAAAGTAGCCACACGAGAAAAGAGTGAGGTATTTATATGGCCAATTTAAAATGCATAATTAATTAAGGATATCTTAGGTTCCCATGTTGAGGCTCTTAAACCATAATATAGGAGCTTTGAAATGGAGTACTACACAAAATAGAGCCTAACTATTCTACTCAACTTAACCATATAAACAGCTCCTTTTTTCCAAAGGGGCCATTTTTCCCTATATATCCTATCTTTAGATACATTATTTTTTCTTTTCCCCCTTCCCTCCATTGTCACTGATAACTTGTTTTCATCAAATACCTATTTTTGCTTTAGTAGGGTGGGGGGAAATCATCTGTAATTATCTTGATGAAAAGTTCCCAACAGAAACTAAACTCTAGGACTGACCAAACAATGGGGCAAAATAGTTTATTATTATTTATAGTTGCCTCAAAGCCCCAGGCACGGACCAGGACCCCAGTGTGTAGGTGCAGTACAAACACACAACAAACAAATGATCCCTGCCTGAAAAACATACTAACATTTGTTCAGCTTCAAAAACTAACTTCAGTTCAATGTGTTTGCTACATACTATAGGCAGCCCTCCAAATGCAGAGCCAGAGAAAGATCCTACCACCCAAAAACCCTACCATGTTTGTCTACTGGCTACGGGTAGAGCGCCCATAACTCATGTTCTCTGGTATGAAGCATGTGCTTGTCTGTAAAGAATACTAGAAGAAGTGGGTTTTTTACCCTCAAAAGCTTATGCCCAAATAAATCTGTTAGTCTAAGGTGCCACTGGACTCCTCTTTGTTTTTGTGGATACCCCTCTGATAGAAGAAAAAGGTTACAGTGTTTGCTGTTAGAGTCATGCCACAAACTCCCTAGCCAATTCACTTCTCTCTAAAGAACAACAGTAGTGCTCTCCTTCTAGCTTGGCTTCAAGCTTCCAATGATTCTTGTAACTTCTTATACATAAATGTAGTTAAAAATTAACCAGAAAGTCAAGATCAGTAAAAAAATATTTATTTAGATTGCTTGAAAACCTGTACTTGCCTCTAAAAATTCAATCCTCTGGCTGGAATTTCTTATTTAAGAGCACCTAAGTGATTTAGAAGCACAAATTAATTGTACTTGTGCTGCTAAATCTCTTATTTCTGCCAATCTCTTCCTTGTAGTATAGCTTGATATATGTTTCTTTTCAAAAGACTTCTGTATTTTCACAGCATTTGGTAAAGACAAGCACGGTCTGAGAACTGCTCCCTTCTGCTAGCCCACTGAGGCCTGATCTACACTTACAAATTAGACCGACCTAACTATGTTGCTCAGGGCTGTGAAAAATTCTTGCTTTGCATGATGGAATTGGGATGACCTAACTGGCAGTGTAGATGCAGCAACATAGGTGGAAGAATTCTTCTATCAACCTAGCTACCACCAAAGCGGTGTTGCAATAGCAACTGTAGTGTAGACCAGGGAACAGCAACCTTTGGCACGCGGCCCATCAGGGTAATATGCTGGCGGGCTGGGACGGTTTGTTTACCTGCAGCGTCCGCAGGGTTGGCCGGTTGCAGTTCCCACTGGCTGTGCGTGGTTCACCGTTCCAGGAGAATGGGAACAGCAGGAAGCGGCATGGGCTGAGGGATGTGCTGGCTGCCTGAGTGAGGACCCTTAGGACTGTTCGGATGAACATGTTTATGCCCATCATCTTAAACTACTTCTTAAAGTATTTCTGACTTTTTAAATGTCTGTTCTCAACAGAAAGGGGCCCAAGATACATTTGGATCTAAATGCAAATTATGAACAACTCAAAGTTTGGGAGTGTTTTGATCCAGGGTTTTGGTGTGACCCATTATAGCACTAGGGAGCAGGCTTTAAATAGGGATCTGGATCCGATTCTTAAACTTCAGGTGTGTGTTCTCTCTGGTGTTTTAATTCAGGCCCACCTTTAGAAGATTTACCCTTCTGCCAGCCATGTAGTCACTGAAGAGTTGAAATGTACTGGTATTAGATGGAATCTCATTCAAAATTTACCATAGAGTAACTCAACTCAAGTTGTCAGTCATCTCTAATCAAGTGCAGATGCACCTAATAAATCAGATGCCTTAACCATCTTGAGAAGAGTGACAGCACTATATTTCAAGGCTAAAAAATTTGATTTTGAACAGTAATTGTCTTCTCAGAAATGTCTTCTTCAGAAGCCTTAGGAATCATCCTGCAGTTGATTAACATCTAAATAATTAGATTTTTGGTCATGTCTGTTTGAAAGCTATAAGGGAAGTAGCCTGAAGGCAGAAGTCCCTCTTGTGGTATGTGTCATGACCTTATCACCCATGCGAGGAGCTACAGGAAGGGCATGAATGACTTTCACCTAATCAATTAGAAAGCCATTAAAGGTCCAATCCTGCAAGCTGCGTCTTCTACTGCCCTCCATGAAGTAGATGGTATACAGCACCTCACAGGAGGCCCTTTATTACTTCCAGATCTAGGTGCTGAAAGTGAGAACCTCCACTGATATAAACCAGCAGAATCCCCCACCCCCAAAGATAAATGGAGCTACACAGATGTACTCCAATAATGGGTTTGGCTCTGAATGTGTAAAACCAAATTATATACATATTCATTATGGGCATGATTCAGCTCCCATTAAAGTTAATAAAAAGATTGACAAACGAGTGTTGACTTAGACTTTAGGTCTTTAGAGCCAAATGCTGCAGTTCTTATACATGCTGAATTTTAATGAGGTCAAAAATCAAGTCTTACGGTTTTGCCACATGCTACATTTTGTTGATGATTAAAGTAGAATAATAAAAAACAAGTGCTTTCTATGTGTCATGCGATTTCAAGTTTGGTTTGATAAGGAATACAGGGAGTACCCTTGAACTGATAAATAGCCTAACAAAATACAATATTCATAGTTTATAGACAATTATATTCTAGTCGATATATCTCTAAATTCAATCTTGTTTCCAGACAAAATTGCCTTCTAATAAATACAGAACTGCAACAAGGACAATAGACAAAAATTTTATTGAGCAATTTCCACCACCCTTCCACAAAACAAAAACAAACAAAAAACCTCCATTTTTTTACAACATATTCTCAGCTGGTGGGAATGAGTGTAGTTCCACTGAAGTCAACAGAGATTCACACCAGTTGAGGTCATGCCCCAGTATGTTTAAGTAGAAGTGGCTGATAAAAGCCTTAAAACTATGTAGGCAACACAGGACTCGTTATCAGCTATTACATAAAATGTATCTGCTATCAACAAAATAAAGCCCATTAAACTGAGATAAAGCTTATTTCATTTAAATGAAACATTATGACCATTAATGTGGTTGGTATTTTAGTAGGTTGGAACCACCATAGGCATAATAAAATTCTCATGTGTTTTAATTCATTTACGCATGCCTGCATTTAATATGCTTTGTGACCATACTTACACTTAATATGATTTATGAGAAAAGAACACGAGTAATATTTTTGGGTACAGTGATAGATTTTTTTCACCCTTTTCTAAACGAAAGATATAATGAAACAGCTCAAGGAAAATTGTTGGCAGTTAACGTATTAAGTTGAGCTGACAGAATCATGAGTAAACTTTAGTGGAGTTAATGATATCCTCTTATCTGACCCTGACACATTTGCAGCATGTAATTTACAGAAGCTCTGTCCAGGGAATCTTGACAAATGCTCCTAACGATGTCAGGGCAATGTTCCATTGTAATGTAAAACAGATGTGGGTCAGATACCCTCATTCATCACTAACACAGAAAATTTCAAACTGCTTCTAAAATGAATGATATTACCTGCTGTTAACTCTTCATTGCAGAAAATCTCTGAGAATCAAAATATCACACCAAAAAAGAGCACATTTTAAAGAGTGAGATTTTTAATGCACCAAAGAACTAAGTCAACATTTAAAAAATCCAGATGTGAAATTTTGATCAAATTTGATTTGATTGATCACTTTCAGCCAGACACATATATGAGACAGAATCTATCCTAAATGGCAGATATCATGGGAGGAGAAGGGAAGGGAATAAATTTTATGGAAATATTAAAATTGTTTCTTTTCACAGAATTCAAAACAGACTTATTTTCTGATTGCTGTGGTTTTTTGGGTGAGGGAAGGAATTGCAGAAATTTTCATGAAATTTTTATCCGTTTATAATAGAATTTTTTATTGAAATTGTTTAAAATCAGCAACATTTCACTTATAGAAAACCATGTTCTTGGTAAACAAAAATGCTCAGTAATAATTTAATTAAATTGTATCAAAATCATCAATTAAAATATTCCACAATAGTTACTGAAAATCAGAAAAGTTTGAAGATGTTAACAATTTTTTGTGAAAAGTCCTGTTTTGTGGTGAGTAATCCATTTTTCATCTGAAAAACATTTTGTGCAAAAAATGTCAGCCCATTGTATGGCAGAGATATGTTTAGCATACAGAAAATCATGAGTGTTTTAAATTGTAGATATTGAGTGCATCAAAAGCTTCTGAGGTGAATAATTTCTTACTAAATGGCCCAAATAAAGTGAGTGATGAGTTGTAGGAATGTTCACAACCAAAAATGAATCTTATACAATAGTGTTTGAAGGCCGGTCACATGATGAAAATTGTCACATCTTACTTCTACATTTCAGTATCAGTATATTTTGTTGTAGTTCCTGTTGTACAATTTGATTATCTCATGGTTACTCAGACACAGGAATAATGCTGGCTTAAATTTTCAGACATTGGGGACTTCAATTTACAGATGGTCAGCTTATAACACTTTCAGGATACCTAATTTTCAAAAGCAATGAGCATCTGCCCTCTAACAATCAGGTCCTCTTAAAGGTATCTTAAATTAGGCATCTACAAATGAAAGCATCCAAAGTCAGTAAGCACTTTTGAAAATGTAAGCCAATGTTATGCTTGTCTGATAGCAATTATGAGACCACAAAATTCCAATTGTTTCCATCAATGGAAATGGACTGATGAAATCAACACAAAATCCCATGTGCTTAACATCATTAGTTACATCTATGGTTTTTCCTCAAAAAACTCGTGCTCCGACAAGTTACACAATGTGAACAAACTGCCTCCCTAGTTAAAAAATCCAGGACTTCTGGTTCATGCCAGTTGGTCACCAGTTGAACAATGCCTAAAGCTAAGACCACTTTTGACCCACATCATGAGTTTTTAATTGGCCTAGGCTCTCCTAGACTGATCCAACACAAAAAATGTATGTCTGTGGACAAGCAGATGTAGAACAATTTTATTACAGCAATTATACATAGTAAAGGAACCTATTGTTTTTATTTATTTCATTTTTAATGAGGCAATGCAAGTTTTCAAGTATTTGCTCTTGAGTTTTCCAATAAAAAACAGAATTTAATAAAGCATCCTGAGTGCATCTTTCTTCTCAATGAAAGGCCTTAATTCAATAGCTGGCATGCCTTGAGCTGATAAAAACCAAGTGCACTCATACAGAACACAGTCATCCAAGAGAGCACCATGAACCTGCCACAGTGAAAGGGCTACAGAATAATTCTCTGGTTCAGACAATGAAATGTTTGGACATTCTAAGAAGAAGCTGTGAAAACAGCTCTAATGTTCAATGGTGTTCAGGGGAAAGGTTGTAATTTTACTTCAGAATATTGCTGAGTGCCAGTTAAAGTGTGAGAACTGATAAGTATGCTGGAGGGCACTGTGCCCTCTAATGCAACTGTGCAACTAACACAGCCAATAAATTTACCACCATAAAAAGACACCACAGAACAGTCTCCAATTCCGTTAGTGTGACTCACTTTGGGGAAATGAGGGTTTAGTGATTTTCCAGGGCAGTGTAGTGGGGCAGCTGCCCCACTCCAGGTAAAAAGGGGTTAAAACAGCCCTTTGCAGGGCTGTAGCAAGGGAAAAGCAGCCCAGCAGAGGGCTGCAAGTGAAAGCAGCTGTGGCTGGGTCAATTAGGGCCCAGCTGGCCCTGAGAGAAGGGCTCAGAGTTTGGAGCAAAGAGAGTCAGTCTCCTCTGTCTGTAGAGGCGGACTGGCCTGGCTGTTGGGCAAGCTAGACAGGGTACCCAGAGTGAAGCAGGGCTGGGGCAAGGCACGAGGATCTGGGGAAGCTCCGGCCTGGAAACCCCCAGGCTGCAGGGCCTAGGGGAAGGACCAACAAAGGGTACTAGGATTGTGGGGGGCAGACCAGAGCTACAGAGGTCAATCCCCCCTTGCCTGTGATGAATGGCAATGATACTGCAGTCTGCCCCAGAGAACAGGGACAAGTGGTGGCTGGCAGTTGCCTAGACTGAGGCAAGGTGGGGATAGGGAGTGGGGGTCCCCCAGGGAGAGGAGACCCTAAGACTGTGGGGATACTGCAGGGGTGCAGAACCCTTGGGAAGAAGGCACCAGGGTCCAGGGAGGGACACGGGGCCAGCAGCAAGTGGGATATCAGCCTGCAGAGGGCGCTCTGGATGCTGGAAGAGCTAATTCCCGGATGGACTAGCGGGAGGCGCCGCAGGGTGAGTCACTGCCCTGCTACAGGCGGATAGAGTGAAAATATATATCCATCATGAAACAGGTTGCAAACACCTGCTCTTCTGTGTTCTTAGTGGTCAAAGCTTTTAACAGTGGATATTTAAGGCTTTGTAACCTATGTGGGTTTGTAAATGTAGAAAAGGAGTGGCCTGATGAACAACAACAATAAAAATATTCTTGTGCCTGGATCTGAGCCCAAACAGATTCTGAAATAGCGCTCTTTAGAAACAGGAACTGCCTGAACCACACGGATCTGGGTAAACTTTACTGCCTTTACAGTTATAAAAAGAGAAAAAGAAAAGGTCAAGGGATTCCCATGCCACACTGAAAGAGATTTTTTTCTCAACTTATATAAAAAAAAATTAAAATGATGAAATCCTATCTTTGTAATAATCAGATCTGTAGTAAGACCATACACCTTCAATTGAAAGAAACATGTTTTGACAAAGAGTCATTGCTTTACATCTGAAGAATCTGAGGTAATTGTTAACGCCATGATCTGAAAATGACATGCCAAATCAGAAAATGTCTTGAGTTCTGTACACATGCATTAACACTTAGATGCTACTCCCTAATAAATTTCAGGATTAACAAATGTTTGTTAAAAGAAAATGCACTGAGCAATTGAAATTTAATTTGAAAAGGAACTACAATATTCCAATAAATATATGCATGAAAACCAAGAAGCTCATAATAGGCATAGCCGTCACAAAATATGCAATTTACATACATTACACACTAATAATCTCAATTCTGACATTATACTTAAAAAAAGCTCCAGTTCACTGGCAAAGATACATTTTTTTTGTAAAATGCAAACAAGAACAATACTTAACACCAGTTCCCTGAGCTATTAATCACTGCCTTGTTTCTATAAAGATCAACCCTTTGTAAGTCTATAACACAGAGGATCTCTCACCCCAGCCAGGTAATAATGGGTAAAACAGACTTAGCAGACCAATACTCAATCACCCTGATGAGATCTGCAGACCATCTCTTTGTTCTGAAAGTGATGAATGCTAGAAAGACAGTTAGGACTTCCCACTCCTCTGTTTTACACTTGCACAGACAAACCTTTATCTTATTTTCTCTAGAGAATCACTAGCACAGGAAGCCAGGTGTATTGGATGTGGACATCCTTTCCCCCTCCCCAAAAAAATATGCCAAAACAAGTGAGCTTCTGATTAAAGTTTGTTACTACAGTGAGGAAATTAACAAAAAATAAAAACTGTAGCATCTCTTGTAATGTTTCCCCCTTTGATCTCAGTTTGACTACAACCTTTGTCTTAAACCAGAAACTTAATGGTCAGTAGGCTCAGGAGCAAAAATAGAAATGGAATACCCTGCATCAAAATAAAATGCTTTCAGAGAACTGTGGGCCAGAGTCTCGCCTGGTATAAACTGAAGTCAATGGAGCTCTGGTGTTTTACATCATCTGAGAATCAGGTTCTGTGAATCTTAATACCAATCTTTGCTGTATACATCACTGGGCTCTATTAACCACAACGGATCTCTCCAGAGGGTAGTGTAATTTTTTTCTTCCTCCTTAAATAATTCACCATACATTCAGCTTGTGTATTGTATATCGTTTTTTCTATGGTGCTTGCTAGAGGGAGACAGTCATAGGTGCAAACATCATTGTATTGGTTCACACACATACACACTATACAGATTCAGTAGGGTTAGAATCCCCCAGCAAGGAAAGACGCTCTTGATTTTTCATTAAAAATCTTTTCCCCACTCCCGGCTCTACCAACTTCGGGCTTGTGTCTCTCTGGGAAAATGACCATTACCTTTTATTTGATAAAACCCTAACTGCAGAATTGGCTTTAGAATTTTTGGACAGAGAAAACAATTTTTCTGAGAAACAATTTTTCCTGCCATCTCACTCCAGACAGGACTATTTCCTATCCACCACGAGCAGCGAAGTCTGTGGAGGGTTGAACCAGGGATTTGGGGAAGGATTGGCAAAATAATTATTTGGGACACCTCCCAATTTAACTGACATGTTATACATTGAAAGTGTGTGTCTGGCATCCCCTGGAGCCTCTTGCTGCAGAAGCGGAACCCAGCTGCTTGTTCCTTTCAACCCCAGCAATTGGTTTGGGGCAATTTATATCTTCGAAGTGATTTTGGCCAGCAAAAAGGATAGAGATTTACTTATGAAAACATGAGGGCTCAGCTTCTCCTTACATCATTAGTTTCCTAAATCTGGGGGTTCCAGAGCCATGAGTTTAACACGGCCCACAGCCCAGCTCTGTCTAAATATTTTTTACCATGTTGTCTGAGGGTCTTCTTCAGCATTTGTTTAACTTGAAACATTTTCAAACTGAGGCCAATAAACTTCCCAAAGCTTTTACCATTTGAATGAATGTGACTATGTTCAAGTGATGAACAAATGACATCAGCACTCTTTTCTATTGACCAACTTCCCTCTACAGCCCATGGTAAAGGTGCAAAGCAGAAACTCTAAGTACTTGGATGGGGGGAAGATAGGAGAATCCAAGGAGCACAGACCAACTTTCACAAAATGAAGACAATTTTGACCGCCGAATCGGGGCTGGGTTCCAAGAATTGGAGATCACAGCAACTCTTTGTGTCTCTCTTATCAGTTTTAAGATCTCCTTTCAATTATACATGGTCAGAATAAGATACTGGGCGTGAAAACTTGTCCCTCCAATTCCTTTTGGTAATGATCTCACTTTAACAAAATGTCACAGGACTTCTTCAGTATAATAATTAACTTTTATATCACAGTGAATAAAAGCTTTTTGAAAGGAAAAAACTACTTCTAGATAGCTAGAACGGATTTACACTGAAAATGATGTTGCAATCTGCCTCTGATGGAGTAACTCGGAACCCTAGAAAGATTTTTATGTTTAAATTACAGAAGCCTCGCATACTATGAATCTGGTCATTTCAAAGAATGAAACCACTAATATAATGTCATGCCTTTTGTTGAAGATTGCATTTAGAAATTAGAATTCTTCAAAACAAAATTCATTAAAGTCTTGCTGGAAGTACATCCGTTTGTTTTTATGTTGGTATTTTTCTACTAAGGTTTAAAGCATAAAGTTTTGTATTCCACTATGTGGTATAGGAATCTATGAAACTTAATTACATTTACTGTTACAAAAAAAGGGTTTATGAACTTTTGCCTTTAGGCAAAAATGTTTATTTCATTGCCTTTGCTATTCATTCTTTTCAACTCCGATGCCTTTGAACTTTTCAGCTGCACAGAGTTATCACCGTTATGCAGGAACCAGGAACTGTATTCCCGAGATGCAAACCACAAGTTGAAGAAAACGAAGGAGGCAAAGATATATGAGTCGTTATTTTGGCCACCCTTTGTGCCATTAAAATCTCATTTTCTGCCTATTAGAATGCCCTCTTACTGCTTAGGCAGTGGTGATAGTCAGTGATTAGTGTGTAATTGAGTATAATTGTCTTTTCACTTTTCATTTGTGTCATTCTGAGCTTCTCTCTGTTTTTCTAACCACTGAGAGGAAAAAAGGGTAGAAAGACGATAAAGCTGTTAAAACTCTCACTCTCAGCCCTGAAGAGATTCCTGATTGTAATTATAGATTGCATCCCCTTTGTGACATTTCTCAGAATTTAGTGGACAGCTCTTCCAAACACCTGGGCGAAGCTCACACTAATAAACTAAACTACTGTATATTTAAGCAATTGCTAATAATGTCAACTGCAGACAGATGCCACTTGTAGGAAATTTAACCAACCTTTTGACACTCAATTATCAAGGCAATTTATTAACATGATCTCCTAAGAAAAGCTCACGCAAATTAGAAAAACAATTATGGCATTTGAGCATTTATATATTTCCCAAGAATGGTAAGTCTCCTAATTTATGTATTTATAACTTGATTATAGCTCATCCCAATGTGTACTGCTCATCAGCTGCGCCTCTCCCACTATAACTTCTCTGCTACTTCTAGGGCCATTTTGTAAAACCCCTATCATCTCTTAAAAAGGCATCGTATTCATAAAAAGCTGATTAGACAAGACAAGATCACCCCTGTTGAACTTTCTTTGCCCAGGAATGGATCTCAAGGAAAATAGTGGCACATTACAAATGCTTGACAACTGAATATAAACATGAAGTGTGCACGATTACTTTTATAAATCACATGAAATTAAATGGAATCAGGGTGGTAGCCGTGTTAGTCTGGAATAGCAGAGTTAACAGAGTCCTGTGGCACCTTAAAGACTAACTATATATATATAACTAGCTCATGCTTCAAAACTTTATAGTTAGTCTTTAAGGTGCCACAGGACTCTGTTAACTATGAAATTAAATATAAGCTATGAGTTTTGATGCAGCGAGTAGGAAAAAAAAGGAAGCTAGCAAACTGAAATCATGTGGCTTGTATAAAGAATACATTATGGTTTAAATTTGGCAATTCATTATACTATGGCCTCAGGGAATAGACTCTTTGGTTCTGGTATACAGCAAATCCTCTGTCTGAAAACACAGGACTGACCTGAGGTGAAAGGCCATTGCCAATGGCAGGGTTCATGGGATTTGAGGGCCCGGATGGAGGCACAAAGCTGTCTGTATAGCTGGAAAATCCATGCCTGGTGCTGGGTAGGCAATACGCAGAGCTGCTCTCTGGATTTGAAGGGAGGCTGCTTTGGTGTACAGTGCTTGGAGGAAGCGGCTGAGGTCTGTGAACTGTACTGCTTGGATCAGACACAGCTAGAAGAAAAAGGAACACATTTATACATTTTCCTCATAGTTTTCTGACATCACAAATTCACTGTGTAAAGTTCAACACTGAGAAGAACTGATCAGGACTTGCAGGTACATATTAGCCAAACCAAAGGTGAATATTTAACATTACTCAATATTTAACTGGCCAGGAGGGGGGAAAAACACACATGAAACAAAACATGGCATAAGCCTCTGTCAGACCTACATGACACCTTTATATTGTGAAAGTTATATGCAGATGTGATTATCACATGGTGCATAATGGAAATATGCTCTTCTAATGGACAGGATATATTCTTTCCTCTCCAGTTCATCAGCAGAAATTCAGCCCAGGTTGGTAGTGATTACTGATCAGACAAGTTGGGGGGTTGCAAATTTTCCATACTCAGATTCTGGTTTGGCAAAACTATCCACCACTGGTTTGTATCCAGATCTCATTTTACCCAAATCACTGAGGTTTAGCAGGGAGGAGGCTTAGATAAAAAGTTGCAGATTTCTTCCACTTCTATAGTAGACAAAGCTTTGGGAGGTAGAGAGCTGGTTTTATAATACCCTATCAGCCAGGTTTTGCCTTTGAAAGATCCAGATCAGGAGTAGCCTTTATCTATGTTCCATTTTTCCCAAACCCTCAATAAGTTTGGGACCCCACCCATCCCTCTCTCTTAGCAACTGGAACTTGTTATCATCTGATGTTTATTCAGTACATGTGTGAAGTGGTTGGTGATTTCAGTCCAATTCCTACTGGATACTTATCAGGTACAAAAAATTCCAGTTGACAGTTGTCATTAGCAACAGACAAGATAGATTGAACATAGTGATTGCTGACCTATCCTCCACCATGCACGGGGACATGGCAAAGTTGAGACATAATGGTGAGTGGGGGACATTTGCACAATCTCTGCCAATGTTGTACCTCTCCCAGGGATAGGGGACTTCAGTCTCCAATCTGAGGGCTCGTCTTCACTACCGCGGTCCGGGATCGATCTTCTGGCAATCGATTTATCGTGTCTCGTTAAGACGCGATAAATCGATCACCCGCGGCTCACCCGTCGACTCTGGAAGTCCAGCTTGCCGAGAGGCGCAAGCTGGAGTTGACGGGGGAGCGCGCCGCCGACTGCTGCTGCCGTGAGGACCGGCAGTAAGTCGGCGGCAGATACGCAACTTCAGCTACATGATTCACATAGCTGAAGTTGCGTATCTGCAGTTGATCTCCCCCGCTAGTGAGGACAAGCCCTAAGGTGGTCAGTCTGGCACTGGCATCATTCATATGCAATCAGGCCACAAGCTAGTGAAGTCAATGGGAATAGTCCCATGTTCAATGTAGGAGCTTTGCTTGCTAGAGGCCTACATTTATCGAATACATTTTCAACATTTGAAGAATAGAATGTTTCTAAAGTGGGTTTTCATGGAAAACCACTGATAACGCTGTTTAAATTTAACATCTGTCCCCTACTGTACCTTGTGGTATGGAGGTGGGTTGATAGGAGGGCTCAGATAGCTGGTATGTTGGCAGGGTTGGCATGGCAGAGGGTGGGAATCCTCCTGGGATCAGGTGGTTGAAAGCCATCAGTTGATTGGCCCCCGCCTGTTTCCTCCATCTAGCACGACGGTTACTAAACCAGACCTACAAATGTTTTAATTAGGTACATTTGATTTTGTACATTTAACATAGGCATAATGGTACCTTTTAATATACTTTACAGTTGAAAAGAAGATAAAAGCTCCATATCTACCACACAATTCAATCTTCATGGCAATGAAATAAGTCCACGGCGGAACATTACTTGATCTAGTGGCCTGAATACAGGACTGAGAGTCAAAACTCTGACACTCCAATTCCATCTCAGGCACTTCCTCCCCTGCCAAGTCACTTAACCTACTATTTTCAAGCTTGGGTGATTAAAGTACCTATATTCATATGGTGGCAACTAAATAAGTCTCATGAGCACCTATAATTCCCCCTTATTTAGATGCTTAAATAATATGGATTTAAGTGCCTAACATGACAGATGTTAGTTGTGCCATTTTATGCACTCTTGGAAGGCACTCAGATGTTATAGCGATGAAGGCCGTACAATAACCCATATAAAATAGAATGTGAACACCACAGGCCTCTGTACACAAATTAAATCAATCCCTCCTAGCCGCTTTTAATGCACTCTGGTATGCACGCAGCACCTCACCCCAAGACTCCATAGCTCTGGATCATATTTTCTCATAGAACCATTCTTGAAATTTGTTTCCAGTATGAGACACAAGCCAGCTATTATTTAGGATTAGCTATGCATATCTTATCTTAAAAATCTACTTTTCTTCAATAAACAGAATAATTCCAGACAAACCATCTTCCATTCACGTTCCAAGTTCTCCATGACCTACTTACAGTGGAATACCAGTGAGAAATAAAAAGCAGGATCATGTTACTTAGTCAGGAATACATTGTATGTTATGAGTTATGACAAACGCAGTTCTCTTTTATGGTTAAAAAAATAATCCTAAATGTAATAGGCCTGGGTTGGTGTGACTTCAGTGGAGCTATGCTGATTTATACCAGGTGAAACGCTGGCCTAATAATTCTCGATCAGAGACGCTCAAACGGTTTAAGGGCGGACCACATCTTAAGAGGATTATTACCTCACAACTGTCTACCCTCCCATTTATAATTACGCAGACTGCCTGCCTTTTCACTTACAATCACATACTAGTCCTGCAGCAACTGTACCATGGAAAATTAATACTATTTTAAAATATAATTTAGCTGGTGGTAACAAGGAGCAGAATTAGACCTCTGTGACCAGCCAGCTCATCACTGACCACCAGCAAGTGCTCTACAGGCCAGCTTTCTAGGAGTAACATTATTTGTGGCCAGAAAACATAATGCTGTACAATGTCTAAAAGACACTATTGTGTTGCACCTCTCGAGTGTCCTGCATTCTAAGGGACATAATAGCATTTGGGTAGGTTTGGGTTGTCATGCCCTCTGTCTGTCCCACATATGCTGCTCCATGGGCATCACTCTGACAATATACAGAGCCATTTCACTTAAAATTGTGTGGCTGTGCCACTGTATAACGAGAACTGACCTAGTATCTAGATCCTTCTTTTGCCGGAGTTGAGTGCTTCAGTGGGGTACCTTTCCCAGTTTGGAGCATCACACACAGCTGGACTGATATTTTGGCTAGGGGGACTGATGGAACCTCTTTTCCACCTCCTCTGCAGGCACCCCTCCCTATTTCTGCTGCACATGGTGCTTCCCCTTCTAGAACAACCCAAAGACCACAGTGTTATTGCTGGGGCCTCCTTGTACAGACAAGGAGCCAAGGATAAAGACCAGTTTGGGACTCTTCCTATCCTCCAGACTGCCTAAGCACTGACCAATTTCTTTCCCCAAACCTTCTCTTCCTCCAGAGTGACATATTTATTCACCCTTTTCAGAAACCCTTTAATTACCTCCTTGATCCCACAATAAAACATTTACTTTTTGTTGTCTCTGCAGCTGCATGAAGCAGAGGTGGCACCTTGTGGAGGAGAAATGGATCCAAGAGGGAGAAGATGGAGTGAGGTAGCTCTGAAGCGGAGTGCTGGGGAATCCATGGAAGGGAAAGAAAGAGGGGCCAAATGGTGACTGGAAAAGAGAAAAGGGGCTGAGGAGGCAGTGGGCAGCAGCATCACCTATACACTGACACCCTCCCCTCAATCAATCACTAACCAGTAGCTTGTGCACAACTTCTCCCTTTCTCAGGTCACCAGGTTATCTGAAGATCTTAACACATTTTATATACATTAATCGAGCTCCACAACACGACTGTGAAGTGGGTATCAACTCCATTTTATAGAGGAAAGGGAAGGAGAAAGATCCTAGAATAGTTTTCTTCTATTCCATATAGGTTCTTCTATTGCTCTCAATTCCATAGCATGCGACCTTCTTCCAGGATCATGTTAAGTAATGTGATAAATGTCTGTCATGTGGTTTGTTTTCTCCCTCATATTCTCCTCCCCCCGGGAATGTGGGGTGGGGGGATTTTAGGTTTTGTTCTTTTTTGGTTTCTCTTTTAAATAAACACACTGCTCTGTGTTTCTATTGGAGAATCCAGCTCGAAGAAAGGTACCTTTCAATTGGAACAGAAGGTTTGGTGAGATTTGTGGGAGTTTGTTCTAGTTCTGGACTGACCCCAGAGAAAGCCCTTTCTCCCTGTCAGACAAGCTTTCTCCTTGTTGTTCCATTGTGCCAGAGGTCAGCCATTATCTTTATCCAGGAGCTTTAGGTGATCTTTTAGACATGTTGGGCAAAGGACACTGAGCATTTTAAACATAAGGCCTGAGACCTTAAACTTGACTCGATAACATTACGTGATTTTACGTTAATACTTGTTTTTGTATGTTACATATATATATACTATGGAATTTACTCAAACCTGGCTTATTTGTATATATGTTATAAAATAAATACTTGTATAACACTACAGTTTTGCATGAAGCTTTTAAAGAAACTAAAAAGGACAGTCATTGTTCCAAAGAGCTTAACAAAAGAATAGCCATACTGGGCAAGATCATGGTCCATTTGCCCAGTAACCTGTCTCCAACAGCAGCCCTTACCAGAGCTTCAGGGTGGAGCATATAGAACAGGGTAATTATGGAGTGATCCACCTCAGACTTCCACGACTGGCCTCAGGCAGTCAGAGGTTTAGGATTCCCGCCACCCCCCAGTAAAGGGTTATGTCCCTGACCATCTTGGCAATAGCCATTGATGGACTTACCCTCTATGAACTTAGTTCTTTTTTGAACCCAGTTATATTTTGGTCATAACAGCCTCCCAGGGCAATGAGTCCCACAGGTTAATTATGCATTGTGTGAAAAAGCACTTCCTCTTGTTTGTATTAAACCTGCTGCCCATTAATTTAATCAGGTAACCTCAGGATTTTGTAGTATGTGAAAGAATAAATAACATCTCTATTCACTTTTCCCACATCACTCATGATTTTATAGACCTATAATATCCCCCCTTAGTCGAATCTTTTCTAAACACAACCACCATAATCTTATTATTAGTACATATGTAATGTATATATATATATACAAACATACTACTAATATATATGTAATGTATATGTGTGTGTGTGTGTGTGTGTGTGTGTGTGTGTGTGTGTATGTAATGTATATGTAATATATACAGTCGGACCCCGCAATACTGCAACAATCGGGATCCAAACAAAATCAATTGCGATAAACGGTGGGTCGCAGTTTTGCGGGGTTCCGCTGCATCAAAGCAGCGTCCGCCACCGCCATCAGGAGCCAGCCATGCCCCGTAGTGTAAACAGATTTGTACTATAGCGGGGCGTGGTATTCTGGGGTCTGACTGTATATTATATGTAATATAGGTATGTCGAGTCTTAGGCGCATTTAACATACGTGATTTCCGCTTTACGTGGTAGACAAAAAAAATAAAGGGAAAACTAAAAATATAAAAACTTTCTTTAGGGTGGGCTTTACGTGGAAACCGTGGAACGGAACCCTCGCGTAAGACGCGACATGCCTGTGTATATGTAATATTATGTAACGTACTATTAACCATTTTAGAATAATATAGAAACTGCTGGCCTGATTCTCTTTGTACTCATACTGATGCAAATCAGGAGTAACCACAGTGAAGTAAATGGAATTACAACAGAGCAAAATTAGTGAGAGAGGAATGAGGTCCCACAAGTTAAGGCATTAATAAGCTCAAGGTGACAAGGGAAGGCTGTGTTCTGAGCTGGAACTCTTTATTGCATGACTTTTGAGTGCTTGATTTCACAAGTGTCAATATGGCATTAGTGCTATTTTTTCCTACAGCGTCTACACACATCCTCTCTCTCACCCGCTTCATTACTAACAGTGAGTGGGTCATTGGTATTATACATTATTGCATATGCATTTTATTTTATTTTATTATATTTTAATGTTTCTGTATGTTAGAGATAGGCATCTGATCCAAAGACCACCAACATCAATGGGACTTGAATTCAAGCAACTTTGGACCAGCCCTAAATTCCATAAGAAGTTAAAAAGTTGTAAAATAAAAGTAACCACTATTCAAGGTGATGTCTCTAAAGGCTTGTCTACACTTGAAACACGACAGCAGCACAGCACTTCAGTGTAGACACGGTCTATGCCAATGTAAGGTGTTTCCCCTTCTGTGTAGGTAGTTCACCTCCCCAAGACGTGGCAACTTGGTCAATGGAAGAATTCTTCAATCTAATTTTCTAGTGTCAACCAGGCCTAAGTGTTTCAGTACAAATTGTCCTTTGTGCTCATTTTTAAAAATTAGCACACTGATGTTTTGAACCCATAACCTTGGACAGTGTAACATGACAGCTTTTACTATTAGGCTACAAGTCTTAGATTTTCCTATAGTGTCAGCTGACTTCAGAAAAATTCAAGACAAAATAAACATGTTTACAAATATTAGACAGATCCCTGCTATATATGTAACCACTAGAGACCTGATTTACAACTGTGTGACTCCAGTTTTCCACTGTTTAACACCATTGAAATCAGTGAAGTTAGATGGTGCAAAATGGAAGTAACACAGTGGTAAATCATCCCCAAGGCTTAACAAAAATCACACCATCACAAGCAAACACATTTCTTTTTCATTCCCAGTGCAGTTCAAATGGCATCAATACATCACATCAGAAAAGTAGTATGTTTCCCATTCCTTTGACTTAACTTATGTGAAAGCTCCCATATAATAAATTACTTCCTCAGATATAGGAGAGTCTATAATGCCTTTGAATTCTTTCCTTATCCCTCTGCTATGAGCACGATAATTATCACCAAATGTTAATGTTGTCCATTTTGCACCATAATGCCTGATAGAACCAAAACACCAGCGACTCAGCTATTTTACATTTTGATTATACAGTGTAACTAGCTCTCACAAGTAATAGCAGACAAAGGATCAGTGCAGGAGCTGATCAATGGGAGAGCAGGCCCTAAGCACTGAGCATTGTAGTATGACATGTAGAATAGCCACTACCACTGTGAATTGCTTGTGCAAGCAAAAGTGATGCACAATCAGGCTACCACATACATCCAGAGCAGGCATTCATATCTCTATGCAGTATTGAGCCCTAATAGGAATATGATCAGTTATTTAATATTTATATTATAGTAGCACACAGAGACCCAAACCAGGGCATCATTGTGCTAGATGCCTGCAAACACATATGAAGACACAGGGTAAACTTTTTTAAAGTACCTAAAGGACTTGGGAACAAAGGACGCAGATCCTAAATGCTATTTGGATACCTAACTTCCATTAGTTTCAATGGGAGTTAGGCAGCTAAATACTTCTGAGGATCTGGGCTTTAGAGGCTTAGTTTCTCTTGACTTCCCATGAGACTTGAGCTCCTCATTGCTCATTTTTGATCATGGGACTCGGGTACTTTTTAAAAATCTCTGACAGAAGAACTTACAATTGAATGTATTTGAAGGGTGTTAAAAACACAGAGGGAGAGGATTTCTTTAGGTCTTCCTAGGTACAGACATTTAAGCTGATAATCAGTCATATTTCTTTAGGTCTTCCTAGGTACAGACATTTAAGCTGATAATCAGTCATATTTTCCTGATAATGAATCATAACAGAATGAGGAATAGTCTCCTACGGGAAATACTGGAGATGCTGAAGGGAACAATTCTGCACTGGCAGAGAATGGACTAGATTACCTAATAGATGTTTTCTATCTCTAATTTCTAATATTTATGTCTTGCCTTTTGTTATCATATTTTGTTTAAGCAGTTTGTAACTGATCAAGCCAATGTTATATTTCCTAGATTTTGACTGAGTATTCCTTAAAAGATGCTGTTATTCACTTGGGATCACACTAATGTAATTAGCCTTGACATTTCAACAGTCTTATCATAAACAGAGAGTTTTCTATGTGCTTTTAAGGCAGAAAGATCTCTCAACCAAATTGGCAAAACATTTGAAAAGTGAATTTTTGCAAGAGACTAGTGGATATTTTGCACTAAATGCAATCTGGCTATTGCAAGCATGAGTGCCAAAGACATACAAATATATATCAAAGTCAAAAGACTGATGTATTGTTAATGACATTTCTAACTTAAGCCAAAGAATTTGTTCCCTTTCCCTCACAGTGTTTTTCTTTATTTTACATTAGGGATTTTTTTCCTTAAAATGTTTGTGTTACATTAATGCAGTGCCTTTTGCAGCACTGACAGTGACAGCCTTGGAGTCAGGAGTTCTCATAGGCCTTGGTTACACTGACACTTTATAGCGTTATAAAGCCTCCAGGAGTGGTATAACTCTGCCCCCGAACACACTGGCAAGGCACATATTGCGCTAAAAGTACGGGCTTATCGCGCTACTTGTAAACCACCTTTTCCAGGGGAATAATGGCTTTTGCGCTACCGCGCTACCCATTGCGCGTTAATGAGCCTCCAGCCTCCTCCAGACTGGCCCATAATTCCCATTCGAGCCACTCTGGCCATCAGTTTGAAACTCTTCTGTCGCGTCCTCAGGTGACCACACATCAGACCTGCCCTTTAAATTCCCAGGGAAATTTGAAAATCCCCTTCCTGTTTGCTCCAGCCAAGTGTGGAGTGCTCCTCAGGTAACCATTTTGCTTGGCCATGACTCCACGTGCCATGCCTCCTCGCAATAAGCGATCTCCAGCGTGGTCCGATCATGAGTTGCTGGACCTCATCAGCTGTTGGGGGGAAGCGGCTGTCCAATCTCAGCTGTGGAATTACGCTACGTATGGCCTGATATCACGGGCCATGAGGGACAGAGGCCATGACCGGGACACTCTGCAGTGCCGGGCAAAAGTAAAGGAGCTTCGGATTGCATATCGCAAAGCCCGCGACGCAAACAGCCACTCTGGGGCAGCCCCTGTGTTTTGCAAGTTCTACAAGGATCTGGATGCGATACTTGGTGGTGATCCAACATGCACTCCATCGACCACCCAGGACACTTCTTCACAGCCCACCACTGAAGGGGGGGGGGGGGAAAGGAGGCTGGAGAGGAGCAGGATGGCGAGGAGCAGGAGGAGGAGGAGGAGGAGGAGGCCGAGGCCGCGGCAGCGAGCCAGGGCACGGAGGAGTCACTGGAGACATGCAGCCAGGAACTCTTCTCAAGCCCAGAGTGCAGCCAGAGCGAGCCACAGCGTCCGGCGGTTGCAGGGGCCAGGGCTGCAGCACCGGTTTGCACAGGTACAGATATTTTTCTATTGGAAAGGCAGGCAGCTTGGGCGAGGGTGGAAAGGAAAGGGATGCTTGCATGCTTGCCTACATGTGGAATAGTGCATTGCTGTACTCTATCACCTCGAGGTAATCCTCATCAGTGATTTCTGCAAAGGTCTTAATAAGAGCTCTTGCAATGTGCCTGCAGAGGTTTCGCGGGAGCCCCAGTGTGTTCGCTGTCCCGGCCACAGTCACCAGTCCGCGCCACTCTTCTAAGAGCGGTGGGGGCAGCATCGCCGCACAGATGCAAGCCACGTATGGCCCTGGGCGGAAGCCACATCTCTTTAAAATCCTCGCCCTTTCTTGCTCCGTCACCCGCAATAGCGAGATATCTTCCAGCACGAAAACCTACACAGAATGTTGGGAGAATGCTTATCAGACTGCAGTTCCCACTAATGCCCTCCGTGCCCGCAAAACAATAGTATAGAAAGGCAGGGAAACAGTGCTTGTCCCCGCCACTCACCATGCCCGGGGATCCGTGGGTACCTCTGTGTGTCATATGGCTTATTTGGACAGGGAAACTGCACAGAGATTCAAGCAATGCGGGGGACTCCCTAATGCTGTCTGTTGCAAACAATGGGAACTTGTGTTTTAACTGTGAACTTGTAACTTTCACTAGCTTTGCCCTTGACATCGTCACCAGTCTTATCTGTGGCTCAAAAACTAAGTAGAATTCGAAACAGACCGAGGAAGAGCAAAGAAGAGCTTCTGAAGCAAGTTCTGGAACAGGCATCAATGGACAACCGCGCTGACAGCGACCAGAGGGAGGAGGACAGGAAGCGTAGGGAACAGCGGAGAGAGGAACAGATGCAGCTGAGGGAGATAGCTCGCGAACAGCGTGCTGATAAGTGTGCTGACAAGCTGCTTAGAATATTAGAGCTGCAAGTAGAGACTCTGCAGCGGATCGCTGCCGTTCAGGAGCAGCAGCCCCGTGCTTGCCACCCCCCTTGTCACTTGCCCCCTAACCCTTCCCCTTCTGGCCCTCTGGCCCCTTCAGGCCACTATGAACAGCTGCCTGGTTATTACCACCCACAGCTGCCTCCAACACCCCTCTCTTCACCGACCAACCCACAGACCCATCACCCTTATCCACTGCACTCAACCCCTACTAACAAGCATAATCACCCTCGGCAAATGGGGTTGGGGGAATACAGCAATTCAGAGGGCATTGGAGGTTATGAGTCCAGGACATACACCAATCTCTGAATGACCCCTTCCCACCCCAATTGCACACCCCCTCCTCCCACCCCAATTGCACACCCCCTCCTCCCGCACACATTTTACTGTTTTTCAACTTTTATTTCAAATTATGAGAAAGCTGTTCAATAAATGAATTATTTTTAATAAATGGGTTTCTGTATTCGGTGCACAAATGTATGTAATAGGTACAGAAAAGCAAATGCCTTATCCTATTAACAGACTGCTCCCTCCCTCCCTCCCTCTGCAATTCCCATTAGAACTCACTTTCAGCCTCAAAATGCTCCCTCAAGGCTTCCCTGATCCTTGTACCCTCCCGCTGGGCCCCTCTAATAACCCTGCTCTATGGCTGTGCATACGTGGCCTCCAGCTGTTGAACCTCTGAGGTCCATGCCATAGTGAAGCCTTCGCCCTTCCGCTCACAGAGATTATGTAGGGCACAGCACGCGGAAATAACTGCGGATATACTTCCCTCTGCCAAGTCTAGCTTGCCATAAAGGCATCTCCAGCGGGCTTTAAGACGCCTAAAAGCACACTCCACAGTCATTCGACTGCGGCTCAGCCTGTAGTTGAACCTTTCCTGGCTGCTGTCCAGGCTCCTCATGTAGGGTTTCATGAGCCAGGGCATTAGAGGGTAAGCGGGGTCGCCAAGAATCACAATGGGCATTTCCACTTCCCCCACGGGGATCCTCTGGTCTGGGGAAAAAGTGCCTTCTTGCAGCTTCCCGAACAGGCCGCTGTTGCGGAAGATGCGTGCGTCATGCACCTTTCCCGACCAGCCTGCATTAATGTCAGTGAAACACCCACGGTGATCCACAAGTGCCTGAAGAACCATGGAGACGTACCCCTTTCGGTTAATGTACTGTTCTGCTAGGTGGTCGGGGGCCAGAATAGGTACATGGGTCCCATCGATCGCCCCTCCACAGTTAGGGAACCCCATCTGCTCAAAGCCAGCCACGATGTCACGCACGTCACCAAGAGTCACGATTTTTCGTAGCAGGAGGCGATTAATGGCCTTACACACTTCCATCAGCACGACTCCAACGGTCGACTTCCCCACCCCAAAGTGGTTGGTAGTTGTCTGGGGTGGCCAGCTTCCAGAGTGCTATAGTCACCCGCTTCTCCACCGGGGTGGCAGCTCTCAGTCTGGTGTCCTGGTGCTGCAGGACGGGGGCGAGTTCAGCACACAGTCCCATGAAAGTGGCTTTTCTCATGCGAAAGTTTTGCAGCCACTGCTCATCGTCCCACACTTGCAAGACAAAGCGATCCCACTAGTCAGTGCTCATTTCCCGTGCCCAGAAGCGGCGTTCCACGGTCATGAGCATGTCCGTTAAAGCGATGATCAGTTTAGTGTCCAATTTGTTCCTCGGCTCGATCTCATCTTCTTCTCCAGACTCATCACTACTGTCACGGTCCATTTCAAGAATGAACTCCACCGCGCAGAGAGTTGTGCTGGCGACACTCGCCAGCATGCTCCTCAGCAGTTCACGATCCATTATGGCACAGGAAAACTGATGACGGAGCGCGCGTGCCTTGCTGAAACCGTTGAGAGATGGCACCCGAGGTGGCCGGAAACATAGGGATTGCTGGGATATGACACAAAGCATCACGGGGAGTTGTAACCGGATGCAGAATGGCCGCAAGTGACACCCCTCTTCCCACAAGGCATTGTGGCAGATTGGGAAGAGGTGCTCTGTGGGATACCTGCCCTATTGCGCTACTCTCAGTGCCGCCAGACGCACCGCAAATGTGGCCATGCTTTAGCACTGCCGGGTCTGAGTGTGCACACGCTCTAGCGCAATACCTATTGCGCTATATGGGACGCGCTATAACCAAACGCGCTATAATCCTGTAGTGTAACCTAACGCTAAGAGTCTATTCTTGCATTCCTCATTCAAGGAAAATGCCTCAAAGAAAACAAGAGACTCATCCAAAGCCCATAGAAATCAGTCTTTCCATTGTGTCAGTGGACTATGGATGAGACTCTGAGAGCTTACTCTGAGCAAGGAGTTGAGAATCAGGCCCTAAGTAGCCTTGGAACAGATACACTATAGATAGATCAGCTTTCTCACAATGCCCCACCAATCTGCCCCCATCATGTTCCCGCTCCTCTGAACTTTAAAAGGCGATTCAGGTCCCATGCCGAATCAGACCGTGGCCTTTCTGTTGATTCTGCCAAGAGGAGTCCCCATTATGGTGGTAGGTTTTGTGATACAGGTAGTTTTCCCACTGGACTGACAACAGAGACATTTCACAAAACAATTAAGTTGGGATTTCCAAAGAGATATTGTGTTCCCAACTTCCAATGAAATTCAAGGCACCTAACTCCCTTAAGTTTCTTCAAAAATCCCAGACTTAGTCTTTCCATGTAATCACTTCTAAAATACTGTAGTTGAATAGTCTCTGAAAATATTTCAATTAACTTGTTTTTTAACATATTATTTACCAATTAAAATGCCCCAAATTTGAGCCTTTGGCAGCAGAGAACTGGAAAACAGGATCACAGAATTACTTTCTTTCTTCACCACCGTACTAAAACACTGAACCATTTTTGGCCAGTATAGATCTATAGTTAGATAATTTACCAAGATAAATTCCTGCCTCTCCCCAGAAAAATGTCTGTAATTATGTGAATCTTTTTTACCAAATTGTACAAAGTATTTTCTTTCTTTTCTTCTCTACTTGATGTAAAATGGATGTGCCTCAAAACAGATTCTGTGCCTTATAGCAAAGCAGGATTAACAATAGAGATGTGCCAAAAGTTGGTCAGTGTCCCTGAATCTATACCTTACAATACCCATCTTCTATCCCACAGTGGTAGGCTGAGTAGTTTGGACTACTCACCCAATCTACTTTAGCTTCAGTAAAGTCTTCACTCTTGACACAGTTCATCCTTTCACATAATTTTTCAGTGACTGCCTAGCACATGAGATCAGTTTGTTACTTAAAAAAAAAAAAAAAAAAATTAAACCCACTGGATTGGATTTTAAAACCTAACAAAACCTAACAACCTAAAACCTAACAAAAGCCATGGGAAATTCTTTGTCACTCTCTCTTGCCTTTCTTCCCCCTCCCCAGTCCATCCCTACAGAAAAGCACAAAAGAAAGAAAAAATAACATGTAACTAAATATCTATGAAAAGGATATCCATTTTTGAAAAAGAAAAACTACTTGAGACTTCTAGGCTTAGAAGAGTTTTTACATTTGTAGCTGAACTCATTATTCTGTTACATAGCATTGCTCCATAAAAAAGTGAGTAGCAAGCTTGCCATTCTAAGTCAGATTTTGAAAAATGCCATCCCCACACTATCTGAATTTTCACACATGTGATTTTTTTTCCCCTGGAAAGTTTGAAACAAAACAGACAAGGGATTTGGGAGAGAAGAGACAAAATAAAAATAGATGTATTCACTTTGTGATTTTTTTTCTTATTTATTTTTTCCTTTAGCATATCAAAACTAAAATGGAGGCGTTAGTCTAGAAATTCCATATCTGGTGTAATCTGTTGCTTTTGATTAATTACAGGGAACTTGTGAATGGAAATTATTTACATATTAAGAACCAGAATTTGCCATCATTATTCATGCTTAGTAATTTACTTTATAAATAGTTCTGTCACTTTCAATAGGATTAGCTGGAGAGTAAGGTACTAGCTAATATGAGTATAGGTGGCAGAATGTAGTGCTAAATCAGAGGCATACACACAGAGATGGCCTCCTTGAGGGCAACTGGGAGGGGAAGAGGCACATGGCGGTTCAAGGGCAGTCTGTGGACGAGAAAGCCACATGGATGTAGAGGATAAACTAAGGAAGAGCAGGTTCCACCCCTACAAGCTCTGCCAACAGTTTGCGAGGCACTCCTCTTACAGAGCAACTCTTAAATACTACACCTCCCCCCCCAAAAAAGAACCCTAAGGAAATTCACAGACAAAATACTTGGCTGAGGTGGAAATTATGCTTCCCATATCAAATCAATTACTTAAGGAATAATGTCATAGGAAGTGCTGTTCAATTATAAAAACTCCACTATATTAGCTTTCATTCATTCGGTGGCTGCTGAGAAATTCTCATCCTCAAAGAGCACACATCTGCATCTCCCTCTGTAGAGAGCATGCTAGCAGAGGAAGGAAGCATGCAGAGGGCAGAGAAGTGGAACACCTCTCTATTACCCCAATCTTCCAGTGGTGTAAAGTCCCTGGGGATCTAACAATGGTGACAAAGTTAAAGCAATCCTTTGACTGCTCTGATATCCTGGTCAGGTCAGCACTGAATCAAGGAGAAGAAACTGGTCCCCTTCCTCTTCCCTGCACTAAGCAGAGCTTGGACACTGGGGAAAAAAATCAAGCCCTGCATTTAAAAGTCCTTAATCAAAGGGCTTATCAATCCCGGAGATATTTTCTAACCTGGAAGTGGTCTTAAAACGGATTCAGTAAAAATGGGTCAGGACATCTCAAACTGGATCTACACTACATTTCTAACCAGTTTTACGGACCAGTTTTTGAAACATATCAGAAAATGTCCCCAGCCCCTCTCTCCTTGCACCAGCCAACATAGATGCTCCATTGAGAGAGTAAGGATATGTCTACAGTGCAAAGAAAAACCCACTGCACTGCCTAGGTCACTTGACTCGGGCTACCGGACTAAAAATAGACCCCTCTCTCCACCCCCCACCTCGCCAGGTTTCATAGATTGGGCTCAACCTGAATGGGAATGTCTACACTGCTATATTTAGCCCCGCAGCCGAAGCCCCATGAGCCCAAGCCAGTTGACCTGGGCTCTGCGACTCAGTGCCACAGGATTTTCTTTGCAGTGTAGACATACCCTGGAGAGGCACCACACAAGTGGTGATCACACACACACACACACACACACACACACACACACACACTTTACCCTGTACACATGTCTTAATCTAATTGAGAATGGAGTTCAAATTCTGACTGAATGTGACTTGAAGAACTGGATATGCCCAATCTCCATCACACTCTTCACCCTCCCTCTCCATCTCTGTGCCTCCCCCCATCATACTATTTATGTCTTAAGTTTCCACAGTGGGAGTTGCAGGTGAATGAGGAGAGAGAGAAGCTGCATCCCTAGCTGAACTCTCTGTTATAATTTTCATGCAATTTTGGCTGCAAGTTTCTTCCACCCTTGTCCCCCTCTCTCTCCCCTTGTCCCCCTGGTAACAGAGTCTAGAAGATTGTAAGGGGGAGGCAGTGATGGAGGGATATTAGAGTCAAAAATATCTATGGCTATGGCTACACTGCATCTAGACACCCATGGCCAGCCTGAGCCAGCTGACTCAGGCTCACAGGGCATGGGCTAAAGGGCTGTTTAACTATGATGTAGAAATTTGAGTTCAGGCTGGATTTGGAGCTCTGGGACCCGCCCCCTTGCAGGGTCCTAGAACCTGAGCTTCAGCCTAAGTCCAAATATCTACACCTCAGATAAACAGCCCCTTAAGCCCAGGTCCTTCTAGCCTGAACCAGCTGGCATGGTTTTTAATCACCATAGAGACATACCCTTACGGAGTAGAATTAGCAGCTCCACTATGGAGGTGGCTTCTCAGTCTGCCAAACCTTCTGTGGTCCCCCCAAGTGCAGCCTCATTCCAACAAAGTAGAAGTGTTGGAATGGAACTCCCGCAGTGAGGCCTTAGGAGGCTGGAGGGAGGATTGATTTTGGCAAATATTTCATAGTGTATAAAGATTAGTAACTGACATAAAACATTGGCTTCCTGCATGTAAAAACAGTATCTGCTGTTACAGTAGTGGGCGGAGGAGGGGGTGAGGAAATGACACAGCTATTGATAATGAGCATTTTTCTAGGCTCCTATTATATTGTTCTCTTTAACCTCTGAGGATAGGACAAGAAGTAATGGGCTTAAATTGCAGCAAGGGTAGTTTAAGTTGGACATTAGGAAAAAAATCCCAACTGTCAGTGTAGTTAGACACTGGAATAAATTGCTTGGAGAGGTTGCGGAATCTCCATCATTAACCTGCTCTTAAAAATCTCCAAACACCTGTCAGGGGTCGTCCTGCCTCAGTGCAGACATCTGGATTAGATAACTTCTCGAGGTCCCTTCCAGTCTTATGAGCCTATGATTGTTGCTCACAAAATATTTTATATATTATATATATATATATAATCATCTTTATATATATATATATATAATATATATATATATATATAAATAAATGAAAGATGATTAAGCAAAACAACAAATGCCATGTCATTATAGCCATCCACCTACTCATCCTTAAATCACTTTGCAATTTTTATTTTAGATCATGTCCTTCAAACATGTGTTTTATGCAATACTGTGTACAATCTTCTTCAGCTAGTGCTGAACCACTGTGTCAGATTTCTAGTGTTCCAGGCAGATGGAGAAGACTAAGCAAGTACCCACAGACTGGCTATTTCAGATGAAGTTCCTCAAAAAGGTTTAATTCTGGTATTTTAATCATTGATTGACTGGGATCTTTCCTTCATGCTGGGTTAAGTCAAAGATCCATATGTTGGATGTACTAAAGAATTTGTGAAGCTGTAGATCATAGCACTGGTTAGAGTCTCAAGGGAACAGAGGAAGCCATAAGGAATGTAAGAAGTCACAGGGTTAAAGCCACATTAAGACAGCTGTTATGTTAATGAGAGTTCTGCTTTTCTTCTAACTGTGTGACATGAATTTAGAAAAATATTAATAACTTTTTAATTGTTTTTCACATTAAAGTTAATGTAGACTGAAACTCCATACCCTAGAAGCTATTCCTACTCCTAATAGACCAAGTGTAGAAGATCATAGTTGTTATATTTGTTCATAGTGCATCCCATTGTCACTGCCCAGTTTAGTCTAGTGCAGTACAATTCCATTTAAGATGCTGTCATCTGTTGGCTTTTCACTCTCAGTAAAGGTATTCAATTAATAATGGAACTATGCCTCATTGAGTCTAGCTTCACAGTTCATCCAAGCAGTAGATTTGCTTTCCTAATCGTAACAGGACAGTTAAAATACTTCAGTGAATACTTCAGCAAGAAAGTCAAAAATGGGCAAAATTCAAAATGGTTGGATCTGTGAGGAAGTATGCACAGCAATAGAGCTTTGGTGCAACTGGCACTCTTATTTTGCAAGGGTTAGTGCAATATTTTTGGTGGTTTTTTTCAATTTGGTTCAGGTATTTGGACCCTGCAGATACAGCTTCAAGAGAACTCAAAACATCAAAGCAAAATTCAGCCAAAGCTACCAAATTTCATTTGTTTTTTTTCCCCTGAAATGTGTGCAGACACACATTTTTCCTGAGTTCAACACCCAAAGTTAAGCTTACCAAAGATCATTCAAGACTAGCTCAAAATGAGGCACAAGTCCTTTGAAATTAATCACAATTGTTAGCAAATCCGATCTGAGTTTTCAGTTAGTAATGGAACTCCAAACCAGGCAAGTTATGTATGACTTTGTGTCCAGTAGGAACGAGTTCTCTTTGGCAACCATGAAGCAGAAAGTGTCTGATGCACTCTGAATATAAACTCTTTGGGACAGTCCATTCCAGAATTGGCCAACTGGGGGGGTTAGAAACCCGCTTTATGCCTACTTATATAATCCCACTATTTTCTCCATCAGAATTTTAATTTGTTTACATCTATTCAGACACATTTTTCAAAATAATATGGATATGTCCAAAGATTTCTTAATTGCAGTGACAATGGGGATGAAAGGAGACACCATAAACTTGAAATCTCGTCAACTTCAAAAGTTAAAGCGCAAGTAGTTTCAGGTAGTACACACCTGCGTCACCCTGTCAAATTTGTGGTTTACAATCAAATTTTCCTGGTTTTTTTTTAAATTCTCTTCCATGTTGCTGTCCAATATAAACCAGGGGAAACTAGCTAATTAGCTATAAATGGGGAAAACAGTGAAATGGACTATGTACAGAGTGTAGTCAAATGTGCAAATTAAACAAACTGAGAAAATAGATATTTTTTTCTCTAATCTTTTTCCATTACATTCACTGAAAGTGTACCATGATCTTTAAACAACAAAAAAATCTCTCCTTCAAAGTGATACACAGTTATGAAAGTTGGAAAACCATTGTCCATTGGTAGGTGTTTAAAAAAAATCCTCCAACAACTGAGCTTAAAAATAACCTGGCTTCTCGTTTTTCCTTTTACCCTATATTATAATTATGCAAGAACATAAACAAAATGACCTCTAAGCTTTTTAATAAACCTCTGCAATGACGGAAAAGGAAACTGCTTTCTTTAGACAGCTTTTTAAACAAGTACCTGAACCCGAGCCTCAGTAAGTTTGGCTCTTTGTGCAAGTTCTTCCCGAGTGTAAATATCAGGGTAGTGGGTCCTCTCAAAAGCTCTTTCCAGTTCTTCTAGTTGTTCTGCAGTAAAGGTTGTTCGACTACGACGCTGCTTTCTTTTTAAAGGTAAATCTGGTTCAGAATCTATGTCAGAGCCTTCGTCAGATTGGGGTGCTGATGCTGGAAGAAAAATCAGGGAGCAATCAGGTTCTAGCTGACAAAACCAAAAGAAAACATGATTTTTTTTCCACTGATAAATAAATAGCTTCATATACAAATCTTGATTCATTTGGTAAATTTGATTCTAGAATGAATACACTCTAATCTGAGAGCAGAGGTAAATGCTACATTATAGTGTATTACTGGTACATTTGCTGAGATGAATGAATAATTCTCAACCATTTGTTCAATGAATTTATCCTCTTTTCCTGGCCCTGGGATATTTGGGAGCAGATTATGATTTTCTTGAATGTATTTGTTATTCAAACATATTCAATTAATTTTTTTATTCTATCAGATTATTGCAGGTATTTGAAATTTGATCTGCACTGCTTCACTTTCATTGGTCAGATAAGCCATACATTCTTGATCCTGTCTCCTGATTGAGTAAACAAATAATCACTTGCAGCTAATTTAAAATTCTGCCCCAATTAACATCCGTGTGACTTTGAAATTCTTTTTTCATAGATGTGTCAGTAAACCCTGATTGCTCAAATTATTATGGAAATCGAATACAAAAAGGACAAGAGCATATCTGAAGAAAATTCATTTTTATATGTGATTAAATATTTGCATAACATCTTTTGCATTATATGTCCACTTCTGCAAATTTTCCACATCCATACAAGTATAATTCAACAGGATTATATTTTCATAAACGTTTGCCACTTATTTATCTATCTTGTGCCTTCCTGGAACTCTGCTAGGTAGGTTTGGACAAGTGTTAATGCTCATATAGGATCTCATCTGGTATTGTTTAGGGTGCTTATATAAGGATATGAGCACTGAGCATATACTAAGAGTTGTAGTTTGTTTGAGACCTTATTCTCCACTCTACTGTCAATTATTACTCAGCTCGTTGATAAGGGCCAAATTCCTCAATGGAATTTTGCTCAGTTAAGGATGGCAGAAGTTGAACCATTGTTTTTATTAGCTGTATATCAGTTGCTATCACAAAAAGTACAATTGCTTTTAGCAAAAATAAAAATATACGTGAAGGGCCAAGTTCACGTCTGGTGTAACTATTGATTAAATTGACCTGCATCAGGGATGAATTAGGTCATTGCAGTAAAGGTGCTTTTCTGACACCAGAATGTGTGTCTAACCATAAAACTTTGTCCTAAACAAAATAAGGTACATCCCATTGGAATATTATATCCTTCAATCCTCTCTCTTCAGTCTCTTCCTGGGATTCCACTATAGGAGACTACGTTCATGTTGCAGGTGGGATAGCATACGTCCTCCACGCTGACAGAGGCAGCCTGGGAGACGTGCTGAATTAATGCATCCCATAGGTTCCCTAGAGATCTGCCCATGCTGGCTCTGCTAATATTCTGGGCTGCAAAGCCAATGCAAGATGTCCTTTTGGAATAGGGATTCCTGACAGCTTGCATGACGGTGCTCCCCTGCCTCAGCTGACCTTCCCCTACAAATGTGGAAGAGCCTTGATTACATTGTGACATTTACTAACATTTTAGGTCATCAGCAAAGGGAAAGGTTAAAGAAAATAACAAAAGGATTACAGAGAAATCAGGATTTAAATTCTTATCAGATTCTTATACTGACGAAAATACCCCAAATGTGTTTCAAGAACTTGTCCTTGTGATTTCTATGCAGTAGATTAATAACATCTAGAAAAGAATATAGTTTAGTGGCTAACATAATGGCTCCATTGTTCTGTTTCTCATTGTTTTGTTTCTAGAAATGAGCCTGACCCAATGCTTGTTTGAACACTCCTAAGCTTTGGTTAGATTCAGATCAGATCCAAACTTTGCAACTGGACTTTATTTTTATTATGGGCTAAGCAAACAAAGCCCCCATATCCAACCCTCCCCCAAATATGAGAAAGCTCAGATGTAGAAGTGATTTTGCAGCTCAAGCCCACCTCTCCTAGCATCCTAGTCTGTATGGGGAGAAGATAGTAACATAGTCGCAGGAAGAGCTCAGACATATGGTTCTGTGCAGTTGCTCTGTATCCCCACATCTATAAGGCTTATGTAGCTTATAGTGTGCAGAATCAAAACGTCCACACTACAGCAGAGAAATAAGGTTGGTGAGGTAATATCTTTTATTGGACCAACTTCTGTTGATGAGAGAGACAAGCTTTCAAGCCACAGAAGCTGGTCCAATAAAAGAATAATATTACCTCACCCACCCTGTCTCTCTAATATCCTGGGACCAGCATGGTTACAACCACACTTCACAGATATACAGTATGTTTTCTTCCTTGTTCTGATAGGGATGGGGGAGGATTTAATATAGACTCTACTTCTATCTTATACTAACTTTATATCAAAAGTCTCTTCCAGAACCCTGGCAACACCCTCTCTCCTCCTCCATCAGGTAACTGTAATAGAAAAAGGTGGGGTGAGGGTTGATATAAGGATAGAAGTGACAGAGTGTCCTGTGGCACCTTAAAGACTAACTAAAGTATTGAAGCATAAGCTTTTGTGGGCTAATACCGAAGTGGGTATTAGCCCACGAAAGCTTATGCTTCAATACTTTAGTTAGTCTTTAAGGTGCCACAGGACTCTGTGTCACTTCTGCTATTCCAGACTAACACGGCTACCTCTCTGATTCTTGGTATAAGGACAGCAGCCTATGTGGGTGGAGACTATCCCAGCAGGCAAAAATTCCCTCATCCATTAAATACTGCAAGGGAACCCATCCAGCAATGGGAAGGAGACTCCCCACTGATATTTACAATTCATCATTTTATTGAAATATTAGCACCACTTCTACCTTAAATAGAATGAAATAGATTATTGGTACAGACCTTGATATAAAATAATCTCCTGAACATGACTCATTCAAGCATAACTAAAAACACAAAAGCCAGAACAGAAATCTCATTTTAACTCTAGCTAAAGAGACTGACTTGTTCAGTTCCAACTATTTTACATATTCAATTTCACTCAAGCTGTTTGAACCAATAAGTACACCTAATCTATTTACCCAGTCTTGCGTGTAGGAAATGCAAGGTCCTTTTACAGGCAACTCAGCTGAAGAGTTTATGAATTTCTGGACACACAGAGGAATAGCTCTTGCTAGTACAGAGACTCTCAACAATACACTAACCAGTCAGATGTCTAAATGACTTCATAGATTGCTAGGATACAGCAATTAGATTAACTTTCATCTCATCTGTAAACTATTTCAGTCATCCAACCACAATAAAATGTTTTGGGACCAATTCTGCAGGCATTCTTAGGCAAAACTCCCATTTTAGTTCATAACTGTAATGCACTGAGAAGTACATACAACTCCCAGTCTCTCGCCTCAATGAGAGCCTTGTCTATGCAAGACCTGAAGGATTTGGGCCCTAAAATTAGAACACCCACCCTATTTTTCAAATAAAATCCTTAAGAACAGAAGCGTGATCTGCTGGTTCCAAACCAGGCAAGCTGCTGGGGGCGGCCTGCTGGTCGCATTTCGTCAGCGGGGACAACGAAGTGAAGAGACCGTCAGACCTCCTGCAGAAACGCCGCTGAATCAGCAGGACCGGCGGACCTCCCACAGGCATCCCGCTGGAGGCTGCCTGACTGCCATGCTTGGGGCGGCAGAAAACGTAGAGCCGCCCCGTTCCAAAAAGTTTAATTCTGTGTTTCAATGTGGTTCAAAACCCTCTTCAAGTAAAAATTCTAACATATCATTAGATAAATACAACTCCTTATTCTTTGAATTTGTCTTACTCCCCAATATATTTGACCTTTTACCTTCTTCAAAGCTTGCAGGGTTACAAACATCAGCATTAAACCATCCAAGAAGCTTAAAAACAGGAAGAAACACAACCTTCTCTAAGTATCTTCCCCACAGTGGCTCCAGACATAATCATTCTCTGTTGCTATAACAACTCAACAGGAACAGCTATGTAGCTCATTAGCTAGATTAGGAGAAGTTGGTGCTTCTGTTAGAAGAGCACAACAGAGGTATTAATGGTTTTCTATACCTGCCTGTGGTAAAACCTGAAACAGGACTCAGGAAACCCTGTGAGGTTCACTTTTGAGACACTTTCTCTGCCAAAAGCACCCTTTGATTGGGAGGGATTTATAAGTGTGTGATGAACAATGGGGGTCTGGCCTTAAAACCTGTGAAGGCCAGGAAGGAATCCATGGGGAAAGGCAGCTCCAAACTCTGTTGATATCAGGATCTCTTTCAGTACTTTTCTCCAGGCTGATGCTGGCAGCCCTATCTATCAAGGTATGTCTTCAAAGCTACAGTGGGATATAGGGTACACCCAGAGCATGCCCAGGAGTGTAGTCAGTGAGGAATGGCTTAGGAGCAGGAGTGAGGGAAGCTCTCTAAAGTGCGGGGGGCTGGCAGCACCCAAACTGGGCCCCTGCCCCCCACACCACTCCTTCTCCTAAAGCCCCCACCCTCATGCCACCCATTCCCCATGAGCCCCTGCAAACCCCTTCTCTCTGAGACCCCGCCCCTGCATCGCCTCTCCCCCAAGACCTCTCCCCCAATTCATTCCTCCCTGCCCCCTTCCACCTGTTGTTTGCCTTACAGCCAGTAAGAAGGTGGGGCCATGGTCCCCTGTCCTCCCCCTGTTCTGGCACCCCTGCGTAAGAGAGGAAAGTAGAGTGCCCTACACACCTGAAACCTAAAAGTATATTATCTACATAGATTTCTACATGCCCAAGCAGTGCCTTCCACATCCACACTGCTATTGTTAGCAGTATAGTGTCCCACTGCTACCGCCCCTGCCAGAGCCGTTTTCCACCAGAGTGAAAGGCTCCAGCAGTAGGGAAAGGCTAAGGCCTGTGGAGATAGAGAAAGTTTCTGGCATCTCCTGTGAGGACGCCAGGTAAGTTGACCTAGGATGCGCTGACTTCAGCTACGCTATTTACGTAGCTGAAGTTGTGTATCTTAGGTCGACCACTCTCCCCCACTGGTGTAGACCTGGCCACAGTCTTTAATGTATTTATCCTTACAACACCCCAGGAGATAGTGAACTTCTATTATCCCCTTTTACAGCTGGGGAACTGAGCCACAGACACACTAAGCGTAACATTTTGAAAAGTGCCTAAGTGACTTGGGCTCCTAAGTGACAGAAGTGCTTCTGAAAATTTTGTCCTAAGTGACTTTCCCAAGGTCACATAGGAACTATGTGGCAGAGTAGAGAGTTGAACCCAGTCTCAAGTCATAGAGACATGCCCTAACCAGTGAACCATCCTTCCTCTCTATGGAGGAGGGCTCCATTCACACCTACCTCTACCTAACCATCAGACTCACTCAGACTATGCAAGGGAAATATGCATTTCATTTTAGGAAAGTTAAAGTTGAAATGCATAGCTAAAGTGAAAACTGAATTAACCTCAGAATCTTCATCTGAATACCTCATCATTAACCCGGGGGCCGGGGAACGGTATTAGGTAAATTTTAAAAAAGCAGTTTAAATGATTTTATGAACAGTGAACTATTTCTGAAGATTCTGGCATCTTGAGTCCATGACAAGATGATGTATTTAGCTCAGAAGTATATGCTTAATTCTATTTCTATTTCACATTCAAATGTTGTCATTTACAGTAAAGCAAAGGCATGAAAGTGAAACAGGACTGCTAACCTGAACATTTTTCTCAGCAAAGTATCTAAGAACCTAGATTAATGTATCTAATACAACTCAAATTCTGAGCTGGAATCACAAAATGAAAGAGAAAAAATGAACCTGAAATGAAATGGCTTTCATATTCAGATGGGTTCATCCCTACCATTCTACTCCAAACCTGACTATTGTTATTGAAAAATATCGACTTCATTTGTCTCATCTGATCTGCATTATTAGAATCAGGCAAATGTAATCTCAAATGATAGTAGGCTGCCTGTACAACAGAGTACATCATATTTTTCTTTTTGACTGAAAAAACTCCTCTTAATAAACTTTTAGCCAGGCAAAAGGCCTACCAGGATATTGACCAAGCCCAGAAAATAGATACATGTACCTAAGAAATTACAATGGTTTTGTAATGTACATTCTGACTCAGATACACCTATTTATGGTACCTGTGAGCAGTCTCATATATTTCTAGGATATTGTTGGTTTAGAAGGGCATTGAGTCTATTATGATGCGAGTGTGAGGGCAAGAGAGTGATTTATATCAAACAAGAGAAGTAGGGCAGAGAGAGAGAGAGAGACAGAAAATAGGAGCTAACCTTTATAATTAGCCCAGAGCAGTTAGTACTCAAACCCCATTTTGCAGTAGCTGGAAGGAGGAGGAAAGTTGTCAATTTCCAAAAATATCATGTACAGGACAACAATCACCGCCCCCCAGGATTACAAATTCCTCTCTTAAGAAGCAAATCAAAGTGGGAGGAGAAACCGTAAATGCAACCAGTGGACTAGCCATGAAGTTTAATTAAAGAAGGAATTACAGAATTAGAGAGTAATTCTTTGTCCGTTAACCCCTTGTGACCTGTTTGGTGGCCTCAGGAAATACTTCATCCTAGTTAAAACTATTATGCACAAAACCTTTCTTCAATTTCATAGGGATTTGGTCACATGAAATTCTGTAATTATCAGTTTCCCAAAGCACATCATAAATAGACATGCCCATACGAAAACAGAACAAAATAATTCAAAAGCGCTCATTCTGTGCATTGTTTTTCTTCTCAGCACGACATTTCATTTGAGTAATTAAATAACAAAAACATGATGACCATTTAAAAACCATATATTTATTTATTACAGATGCAACACAATGAACTTTAGAAATGTCTGGAAGGAGGGATATCCTTCTGCAGAGCTTTGAAGGCAGAAATGTATTGGCAAACATTCAACTGTTATAAAATTCACCACCACAAAAAAAAATTATACTGACTTTCTTCCACGCTAATAATCCTTGGTCTGCGCTAGAAGCACTGTATATAGCTGTGGATTTTGTTAAAATAAAACAAGACAAAGACCTATCTTAAACATCCCATTGGACTGAGCTTGATCTTTACATGTCCATTTGCCACATCTTGTTATTTATTTTATGTCATATTAATTTAACAGGACTCCCTCGCCGCTTTTCTATTACTTAAGTCTTTGAACGGGGCAACTCAATGTCTGTTGCACCTATTTGGCTAATTGCAGAATGTTCTATACTTGTATACTTTAGCATTCAACACAGAGGACACAACGGGGCAGCTAACTGTTTTCTCATCTGAAGTAGCCTTTTACACTCAAAAAGATGTGAATGACCTCTATCATGTTTACTCGGGTGCAAGCCAGGAGGAGTGCAGCAAGGCTGATACCCCTACACAAGCCCAGAGTAAATGACAAATGACACTTTCCCTTTGTGATCTTTGGGATTTTTGTTGACTTATTTGGAGGCTTTTGTTGGATCCTAAGAAATGGCCTGTGGCTGAGGCCTATTCTACCAATTTCCACGCTCCATCTGTGGTATCCATCAACAGGGCCTTTGCCCGCATTCAGGGCTCTGACACCTGCCTGGCAGGATGCAGGAGACACAAAGAAAGCTGAAGTGGATGAGAAGGGGGAGGTTGTTTTGGGGGGACGGTAGGGGCGGGTGGTGAGGTTAAACTGGATGCACAGTAGGGGTTAATCCAAACCAATCCAATCCAGAGACCTCGGCACCTGGAGACTCCCTGTCAACATTTATTTTCGATGGAAGAGGTAACGGAGTTCAAATGTAAATTTTAAAATATTACATATGTACTAAAAAAAGGAGAGAGAGAGAAAGAGAGACTCTGTCCTAGGGTTTGGACCATAAGACTCTCCCTAGGCATTCTCCAAATAAATCTCCAGGGTTCATTTGCTATAAAAACTCCTAGCAGTGGTAGGTGGCAAGGCAACATATGCCCTTTTAGATCATTGTTTGTGTTAGGCTAAGCTTTTAGCTGCTGGCATTTTAACAGTTGCTAGACCAGAAAAAAGTCAGGTGTCCTTTTTTCCACATTAAAAAAAAAGTCCTCATAAAAAACTAACTGGTGTCTTAATTTCCTTCTAACATTTTTTCCCCTCAGTGTTTCAATTTAAGGAAATATCTGAATTTGCATATGAAACATAAAGAAGACTCTAGAGTCAACTGACAACTGTGCTCCCAGCCCTGCAGCTTTCCAAGTTGTGTTTGCCTCTCTCCTCCCCCCGCCCCCATCCCGAAATGTGATGCTAGGCCTCTCCTCTCCCCACAGTTCCTCCTTCTGAAACCTCAGTTTCACAGCAAGGGGTCATTAAAAAGAAAATAAGCCCCTGCCAGGTCTGTGCTAATCAAAATAGTCCAAATAAACTCTGACACTCAACAACTCCCTAAGTGCCCACAACCCTGGATGGAGAGTACAGATTAGTTATGAATATGGCAGGCAGCAGGGGACAAGTTCAGAAGGTCTAAAGTCACTACGCAGCCACCTGTGAGTTGTTTAAGACTCACAACAGTACCATTGTATGTTTATTTAAGATAAGGGCTATGGAACGTGTTCCACAGCTTACCAACTGACCCAAAATTTCTGAATTGCACTGCTTCTGTTATAATACTCTTGGAAATGTGTGGTTTTAGCCAGTTTACCAGGTCTCAGTGTTGTCATTTAATCTGTGCCATTGTTTTCTTTCTGTGCTGCAACCTTATGATTTTTTCCCCTCCTTTACCATTTGTGTTTTTAAATGGGCACTTCCTTCTGTTAAGTCTCATTGTGAAATATAAATCCACCCAAGAGTGAACAACTGGGCTTCTTTAATCCAACAAAAAATGAAACTTGAATCAAAAAAATTAAAACAAGCTATTTCCCAGTGAAATTATGATGACAATGCATTCATGCTGCTAGATTTTCTTACTACAGTGTGAAAGGTGATATTTCTGGATCAGTAACCATTTTACAAACGATAATTTTTAAGTTGGAAAAGCCATTAAATGGTTTGGAACACTCTGAAATACTGAAAAAAAAATATCAGCAAGATCCCTTTTAACACTTTTATAGGCACTTGGGTGACTAATTTTTTCCCCCCAAACTACCGTCTGTTCTAGACATGAATATATCTCATCTACAAGGATTAAGTCACACTCCAACTACCCCTTTGAGAACTGCTGCAATTCGCAAAGGGAATACTTAGAAAAACATTGAAAATAGCTCTTTAAAACTCCACAGGGACCTCAACAAAAGTCTTCAGTGAGAGAAAGCGAGCAGAGGCAAGAAAACTTATGGCTATTTAAGTAAACTGATTAATATAGTAATTAATCAGTTAACAGAATCCAAAAGAATACACATATCTACTAAGAATTCTAAGCTATGGCCTGAAAATGTCAGTGGAATGGAAAACCAGCCAAGATAGCTCAAAGTTCTTTTCTTAGCAATGGATGGTAAGTTTATATTTTCTTTGGATAGAATCACATGATCAATGAGCTCCATAGACCAAGGTGAAAAGGAAAACAGTAGCTGTAGTAAAGAGAAAGGGGCAACGGTGACTTTTATTTACAATTGCCAAGAGACAGGCTATTATTGACCATATGTGCCACAATCACCCTCCTTATCATGGGTTGGCCATCATGTCCACTGGGAGCTGTTAATGAACTGGGTAATTGAGCTGCTGACATGTGTTACCAAAACAAAACAATAGGAAGAAGAGACAAATGAACATTTTATTTGCCAATCAGAGTAGGTTCCGCTTTTCAGAGAGCTGCAGCTAAGTAAGTGGCTGAATACATAAAACAGTGCATTGAAGGCAAGCAGATGCATGCACAATAATGGTTAACTGACAGCTTATGGCCCATCTGTGCTTAACATTTTGTTAAAGAAATTACTTGACTTGCTAAAGAGACAAATCATACAGCTGCCCCAAGTGCTGCATTATAAGAGATAAATCATTGGCTAAACTGTTTCATGCTTAAAATGACAATGCATATTAACAGTTATGCCAGGACATTTTGTCAGCACAGCGTGATGCAGTTATAACTTACAGGAAATGTGACAGCTCATAGCTATTCAGCAGAAGAGAATGACAAAACTGAAAACAATTTCTCCAAGCAAACAATAGACAATTCATATTCTCTTCTTTCTCAAAATAATTTCTATAATATTTTTTTAAATGATGAAATAATATGCAAAGGCAAACAAGGCCACTGTCTAAGTGTTCTGTGTCATTAAACTGCTTGCATGTACTTCATTCAAAATCACAGAGCATCAAAAGAGAACACATTCCACTTTAAATATCATCAAAGACAGCACTGCCAGTGCTGAGAATCAAATGGCTAATTCTCCACTGTGCACTGAAAGGATGAATAATTTTAAAAGGGAAAGGAAGGGGATACAACAAATGCAATAACTGAACAACTTCTCCTCCCATTCCAAAAACGAGACTGGCTTTGTTGAAACAAGTAACATGAAACCATCGGGTGAAACATGATTTAGGGTTTGATCCTGCTCTCACTTTCACTGGTGTAAATCAGTATTGTGCATTATTATTATACATACTGCAGAAGCACCAGGAGGCTGCAGTCAGGACTGGAGGCTCATTGTACAGCTGGGTGCCGTACATGATCCCTGCCTTACTATCTAAAACCTCAACTGTGCAAATATTCAGCCTGGGAGTAACTTCATATTTGTGAATTGTCCCACTGTGCTCAATGGAACTACTCATGCAAAAAAGTTACTCACGTGCATGAGTGTTTGCAAGTTTAAATCCCAAGAAACCAGTGGAAGTGGAAACAGAAAAAGGTTCTTAACACTGGGTTCTACTTTCCTTCTCCAGACAAACAGTTCCATTGGACCCGATTCTCCTCTTAGGTCTCATCTCTTTTTAGAGAAAGTTGCAATACTTTAATCACAAGTGTGAATTTAAACTGATTTCATTGAACTGGCACAAACTCCTGTGTGAACATTCTTATTATGTGACTCTCCTGCCCCTCTCCCCCATCCCGCACCTCAGCTTGATTGAGAACAGGTTTACTAAACTGGAATAAGCCATTTTTAAATCAAAATGTGTCCCCACATATGGTTTGCTCTGGTTTAAACAACTAATTCAAGTTAAACTGGTGCAACTTTCCCATGTAGACTAGACCTCTTGCTAGTTTTATGCCATTGTAACCAGGGCTGGATTAACTCTCCTCTGAGCCCGGGGCTATTAGATTTTGTGGGGCCTCTGTATAGAAGTCTTTTTCCTAATTTAAAACAAAATGATCACAGTTGTGGCATTGAGGCTATTAATACTAAACTGGCCTTTTAATTAACATAAAGCCATTCCGTGGTTACAATTTATTTTTAAAACATGTAGACTATAGTGAAGTTAATTCAAAATAGCCTATTTCTTACCTTAGAACAGCTGTTATATTGGTTTCTTTCTGGGAGGGAGTTTGGACACAGGAGGAGATTCCAGGCTGGGGTAGAGTGTTGGGGTGCAGGAGAGGGTGAGGGATGCGAGCTCTGGGAGGGAGTTCAGGTGCAAGAGGGGATTCTGACCTGGGCAGGGGCTGGGGGTGAGGGGCAGGGCAGCATGGTGCAGGCTCTGGCCAGGAGGCACTTACCACAAGTGGCTCCCAGCCAGCAGTGCAGCAGGGCTCAGGCGTGGGCTTTAGCACAGCCTAGCAACACAAGTCCATACCCAAGGTTGCAAGCGGGTTTGTACAGACTGCACTGAAGCCTGTGTGTGCTGACTATTATACCTGCCATTAGACTAAATAAGTTGTTTGCTGCAAGAAATTTGCTCAAAATGTATTTATTACCCTCAAAACTATGGAAGGTTGACAATTTCCTGTCAAAATGTTTTCTTGACAGAAAATTGGATTTTTGACAAAATTAAAAATTTTGGAGAAAGACAGGTTTCCTCGCAAATTAGATTTTTCTCCACCAGGACACTGAAAGCCAAGAATTTCAGGCCCAATTTTTTTAAAAAAAGTTTAGATTTTTTGGCATTTTTCAGCCAAAACACAAAACCAAGTAAAAAATTGCTGAAAATTTCTCAGGTTTCAGCTTTTTGGATTTTTTTTATAATTAAAAGTCAACATTTTTCACTGAAAATTTTCAAAAAATGAAAACATTCTTGTTTCCATCAAAATTTTTAAAACCCAGTTTTCCAAGCAGCTTTACTCAAAACTTAAATTTAATCCCATTGAAGTCAAGCAAGATGGGGGCTGTTGACACTTCCTTAAAACCCATCAGCTTCTACCAAAGTGCCTAGTCCTGGAAGGTGCTGAGCCCTCCACTCCCACTAGACCAGGGGCAATCTCCACCTTTGTGTTAGTACAGTACCTAACACAATAGAGCCTTGATCCTGGCTACAACCTCCATGGAAGGCAAGGGTGCTCCTCCGCTCTCAGGAGGCTCTCACCATCTTACAGGATTTCAGGCCAAATTCAGGATTCCTTAGGATACAGGTTTTCCTAGGATACATGATGTGGTTCCATGTATTATGGTCCCATTTGCACTGTTATGGTAATTAACATGGGTCTGTTTCTCCATCAGACATTTCCAGATTCTGTTCTTCATGCTGTTACCTTTGTGTATCCACTAGTTCCTGAAGTCTTTTAATTGCTCTCCTCGCCCCAATAGCTGTCATCTGAGTGTTTGAGGTGGGACGCCTATACAAACCCAGGGCTGGTTAAGCTAGTTCTGGGCAAACAAGTCTCATAAAAGCTATTAGAATTCGAATACGTCACCGAATCTTACAAATGTCAGTATTACATGCACTAAGTGGGAGTGAGGGCAGCTAAAGCAAAACAAATTCTAATATTTCATTACAAATGCAACACCAAAAATCTGAAGAACAGATTATGTAAGAAGACTGCTTCGGCCATACTTAGCCAAAAAGCTACAGGAAATTTTTGGCCATAGTCTTTTAATAATAAACAGTCTAGTAAAGAGAGACAGTTCTTTAAATATACATAATATATAAACAGAAGCAATTTATCCAATTTAGCACATGTTAACAAGAAACACGCTGAGCTTCATTTTAAAGGAATACATTTTAAAGTACATCGTTCTCTGTAGTTCAATGCATACACACACATACAAAATAGAACTGTATTCAGAAAGGGCAATTTAAAAATCTACTGAATGGATTTGAGATGCCTAATTGCATACCTCTGATAGCAGCACCATATCAAGCTACTCTAAAAATGCATGAAGTTAGTGCACACTGAGTGGTCCCTCCTTTGATCATTCACATACATGTCCCTGCTATGTTTACTCTTCTTTGCATTTTGTAAACAGATGCTGACAGCTGTTCTTGGCCTTTGTTCAAACAGTGACCATTGTAACCAACAATAAAATTAATTGCAGATGAATGCAATTAATTAGGCTGAAACAAAAATATTTTACTTACGAACGTTCTCCCCATCCAAATCTACTTTTAATTCCTTGCAGATATCAATGATAGTTTTTATCACTACTCTGAATTATTATCTCCTCCAGATGAATTGAAAAAATGGCACTTTGTATGGTCTATGGTAAGATAAATAAATACACCAACTCTTTCCCTATATTTCCATCAAATATACCTATTATATATATATATATATTATACACACACACACAGAGTATGCTTCAAGTATAAATCTTGCCAGTCTTATGTGTTTATATATATGATTAAAACATACAGGACTGGTGAGATTTATACTAGCATATTTTATAGACTTTTTGGATTTACTGGTACTAAGAGACAGAATATGTATCTCTCGTCTCTTGCAAAGTGTTATTTACTTTGAATAAGTACTTGTTTATAGATCAAACACAGATAGAAAGCCAAGTTTACATTTACATTAAGTCCCTTTATGCTTCTCTGACACTGTAAACATGCCTTAAAGTGTGCATAAAGTATATTTATGGAATGTAAATGAGAATTAGACTCATGCTGATTTAAACGTTTGTTACTTAATTTGTTACTTTTTTTTTCTTTGCTTTATGGATTTTATCATAGTTGGCTGGGAGTTTTGTGGTTGTCTTGTGTAGCCATTTAATGTAAAAGAGATCTTAAAACATTTTTTTCAAAATAATTTCACCATAAAATGTATCCCTCTAAATTGTTATGAGCAGGAAAATGAAACCTAATCATAACAAATAAGGTCACTTTCACTTCCATAAAGTGAGAACTATGGAAGGCAGAACTATATCTTACAACATGTCAGAGAAAAAGTACATTCCCATTTGCTAACTAATTCCATCATATTTGTTTAGTATACTTCAAGATGCAATACTGACGTGCCCTGGAACTATTTGATACCCCATAATGCCTTGTGGCATCCAGGATGGAGGAACTGTAAATCACTGATGTTAGATAGAGGGCTGCCAAGGGCTCATGAGAATGGGAGAAGGTAAGATGAAAGCTACTGAACAAAGGAATTCAAAAGACCCGTATTCAGTTTTCAGTTCAGCCACAAGGCCTGGGTATGACCTTGGGCAAGTCACTAAATCTATCCCGTATCTCAGTTCTCCATCTATACTATGGGGCTAATATCACACAGCGATTTGTGAGGATAAAATCTATTAATGATTGTGAGGTACTCATATAGGCCATATTATAAGTACCGAAATAGACAGCAAGATAGACAGAAGCTATACACTTATGTTGAATATATGCACTTGTGTGATTAAATAAATGGTGAAGCCTCCTGACCAACCCATTTATTTTCATGCCCTCTTCCTCTCGGTCTTATCTTCAATTAGAACTTTTCAGCTTTAATAGTATGTACACTAGTAGATGTACAGGATTCCCAGTTACTCTCCATCTTTGGAAGAGTCCTAGAACACCTCAGTATTGCATCTTGAAGTATACTAAACAAACATGATGGAATTCGTTTGCAAATGGGAATGTACTTTTACTTTGTCAAATTTGGTAAGGTTTGTATTTCTGTTATTTCAGTTAGGCACACAGAAGGTTTCTTACATTTATGTGCCACTTAGGCAAATTGAAGCCTTTGTGCCTAATACAGAAAATATTTCCAACAAACCAAATACATGATATAATATTTTACATTTATATACTACCTTGCACGCCAAAGTGCTGTACCAACTATGGTATATATTAGGGGTGGGCAAATTTTTGGCCTGAGGGCCACATCTGGGTGGGGAAATTGCTTGCAGGGCCATGAATGTACAGCTGGGGCAGGAGATTGGGGTGCGTGAGGGAGGGGATGCGTTGTGCAGGAAGGGACTCAGGGCAAGGGTTTCCACTTCCAGTTGGGGTGCAGGAGGAGGTGCATGATGTACAAAGGAGCTCAGGGCAAGGGGTTGTGGTGCAGGGAGGGGTGCAGAGTGTGGGAGGGGGCTCAAGGCAGGGGGTTGTGGTATAGGAGGGGTGTGAGCTGTGGAAGGGGGCTCAGGGTAGGGGGTTGGGGTTAGGGTTGCAGTAGGGGCTCAGGGTGCAGGCTCCGGCCCGGTGCCGCTTACCTGGAGAAGCTCCGGGGCGGCAGTGCTGTGTGTCACTGCACCGCTAAGGCAGGCTCCCTGTCTGTCCTGGCCCCACGCCACTCCCAGAAGTGGCCAGCACCACATCCTTGTGGCCTTTGTGGGAGGGGGTATAGAGGGCTCTGCACACAGCCCTTGTCTGTGGGTACCTCCCCCGAAGCTCCCATCGGCCGGGAGCTTTGGGAGTGGAACCCACAGGGAAGGGCAGTGCGTGGAGCCCTCTGCGACCCTTTCCCCCACAGGCCGCAGGGACATAGTGTTGGTTACTTCCGGGAGCAGTGCGGCATGGCGCCTATGGCACCACAGTGGGAGGCGATCCCATGGGCTGGATCCAAAACCCTGAGTGGACAGATCCAGCCCGCAAGCCGTAGTTTGCCCACCCCGGTATATACACATGAACCAACACTCCTGAAATGCAACTGCCTCAGGGGTTGTTGGTGGCAATCAATTAGCATACAGCATCCTGCACACAAGACTGGAGGAGGCGGATTAAAAAACAGAGTGCAAACCTATATTGTTACAGAAATTGCCATGCTATGAGCATCCCAGCAGGCCAGACAATATAAACAATGATTTTCAGACATTTCACCTTTTGAAGTACCATGTACAATCCAAAGCTGAAGAGAAACTACTGGGATGTGGTAGTTTCAGTGTGTCTTTGTACTCCAAGTCTTTTAGTTAGACCTAAATCATCCCTGAGATAGCCCTTCCAGACAGACACATATACCCATATTTGCATAATGTAAAAGAGCAAATTGGCTGATGACAGTGGAACAGAGTTGGGGACTGAAGATATGGAATAAGGAAATGCAGACTTCTAAATGGGAGGCTTTTCACTGAAGACCTATAGATCAAGCTTCTAGAGATGTATACGGCCTGCAGTCATGCACAGATATCAATAAGCTTTCCATAGACATGTATAGTTGGCACAATGTACATGATTCTTAATTTCATACTCTGTTTTCAGAAATGAATAAAAAGTTGAGAAAGCTGATGAAATAGCCTGCATTTACTGAAACATGGAAGAAAATTTTATTATTGGCTCGATCACACTCACACTATAATCAATAGGAATTTTATTGTTGATTACCATAGCAGGACAAGAGGACCAACAGCTGAGATAACAATGAAAATGGTCATGAAAAGAATTGGAATGGTTTATGGTAGACAAACTACAAGACAGTATATGATGATCATAGAATTCATAACTGGTTGCTGACTTCATTGTGATAATTCTTAATGCTTATCTTTATACTCGTGTTTGTTATTACTTCGATGATGTCTCATGCTTGCAACAAAAAGGCAGTGATTACAGCGCGAGTTTGGGCTCAAAATTATTAACATAGCTGCTTTGACATAATATATGGATTGTTGCCATTAGTTTGCGGAATTAATAATCGTCATCCTCTTTAAGGCTTTCTTTGGTCAGGTCTACACTACCCACTGGATTGGCATAGTGATTGATCTATCGCATCTAGTCTAGATGCGATAAATCAATCCCCAAGAGCTCTCCCCATTGACTCAGAAACTCCATGGCCACGAGAGGTGGAAGCAGAGTCGACAGGGGAGCAGCAATGGTTGACTCGCCGCCATGAGGGCACCAAGGTAAGTTGACCTGAGATGTGTTGACTTCAGCTACGCTATTCACGTAGCTGAAGTTGCATATCTTAGGTCTACTCCCACCCTCATCCCCACCCCAGTGTAGACCTGGCCTTTGTTTAACAGGAGCTTCACAAGGCATTTTGTTGAATGAAAAGCTAAGATTGAATGCAGGCTGCTCGCTGTGAAGCTGAGAATTCTGCATCCTGCTTCATCCCCCTGATCTTAAACTGATCTAGTTCCATTGAATTGAATGCACATTTGTTCTACTCTTGTCTGAGCCAAGAATTCTGGAGCTTGTGCAGCCTTATATGTGAGATGCTGAATGCTCAGCAGCACATAGGGGAGTGGGGCTTAACAGCTCCATGGAAAGACACGTTAATAAGTAACTCCTCTTAGGGGAAGACAAGTGTCAGAATAGCTCTGATCAATTCCACATGTAACCTGAGAACTCAGAGACCCGCACTGAAGTTTTCCCGTGTGCAAAACCAGACAATAGGTTTCTTTAAAGTGGATTCTTCCCAGCCCCAAGCTGCTTGGCACCCACCCGCCCTCCCCTTGTCAATGAGCAAAGTCCTCCAGGCCCAGGGTCATGGAAAGCTAAAATTTGCTTCCTCCATGCCCTGTTAGAAGCGCTGCACTAGGAAGCAGACAAGGTCCAATTCGCTTTCTCTGTTGCTTAGCATTAGGTTACACTTACAGGATTATAGCGCTTTTGGTTATAGCGGTACCCATATACCGCAATAGCTATAGCGCTATAACATGGGATGGCGTGGCCACATTTGCGGCATTGCTGTGGCACAGGGAGTGGTGCATTATGGGCAGATATCCCAGCATTCAGCTGGGTGCAATGTGCTTTCCAAAGGAGGGGGGTTAGGGGAAAGCGTTGTGTGTATGCGGAGGAAGAGAACTTCATGCTGTCAGTGATTTTTCTCTAGAGAAAAGTAGCAGGCTCTGAATTTCACTCACACAGCTCCATTGGTAAGCATTTTCACTGCTTAATTGCTGAGTTAAGAGCGGAGTTCTGAAAAGGAACTTCCGCATTCCTTCTTCCCTTTGCAAAACAACACAAAGGCGTCAATTGCCTTAAATGGCTCGTCAATTGCCTTAAATGGCTCGGAGGCGTGCCAGAGATCCCTTATAGCGTAATGACTGATTACACTTGCCATAACATGCTACAGGGAATATGCAAAAGCTTTTATTCCTCTTGAAAAGGTGGTTTACAAGTAGCGGGATAAGCTCAGACTTTTAGCGCAATATGTGCCTTGCCAGTGTGTTCAGGGACAGAGTTATAGTGCTCCTGGAGGCTATATAATGCTATAAAGTGCCAGTGTAACCAAGCCCTTAGGGTGATCATGCATCCTGTTTGGGGCAGGACAATCCCTTTTTAAAGCCCTGTCCTGGCTTCCCAACGTTTTTTTCCCAAAAGAAGGCACTTGTCCTGTTTGCTCCTGCTGACTTGATCAGTTGGCAAGAGCAAACAGGACAAATGCCAACTTTTGTCGAAAAATTGAGGTGCAGCGTGGAGAGGGGGAGCAGACACACCAGCTCCTGGCAGGGGAAGGCAGGGCTGGCCTGGGAGAGAAGCAGCTTCCAGCATGTGGGGCCCCTGCAGGGTTCCAGCAACCGGCCAACAGCCTAGTACAGAGAGAAAGGGGTTTCTAGCAACTAGCAACAGCATTGGGGGGGCCTCTGCTGAGCAGCTGTGGGGTCCCCATATTCTCTTTGAGAAATATGGTCACCCTACTACTGAGGGGGGAAAATATGCTTTATCTGTGAGAACTACCATGGTACAAGAGTTGAACTGACACAGCTGAGATGCAGCTAAAATAGACATGTAAGGAGGACTTAACAGGCCAAAACCACCACGGATGACAAATTTGATCCAATGTCTCTAAACAAATGGAAATTCTCAATGGTAAGCTGGCAGTTGCACAAAATGCCAAAGATGCAGATTTCTTACCTTGATTAAAATAATTGTATGAGTTGAAAAAGGAATGAAATAGAGTGCTAATGACGGGGTCCAACTTACACTAATATGGGGAAATAAATAGCATCCATTTTAACAAGGTTCTCATAAAATAAAAAAACTCATTCCAGCCTTGTTGCATTCAGATAAACTCAGGGTAACATAGAAGTCAAACTGCAACCAATCCTCCTAGGTTCCACAGTGGAACCAATCCTTCAGTTCTTATTCAGTCAAAATTCCCAGTGGTATCCATGTAAACTTTGACTGAGTAAAGGACAGCAATACTTGGCCCTCTGCGCTGAAATAGGAACATCCAATGATGGCCATCAGAAAAATGTGAAAAACCACTTAGAAATCTCCCTATATAAACACAATACACAAAGGAGCCCAAGAGAGTTAGGTGCCCTCTGAATTTCAATAGTAGTTACATACTTAACTCCCTTCAGAGCCTTTGAATATCCAAACTTAAAACAATTCAAGTAAAATTAGCTGAGTTTTTCCCTGATTTGCACTCTGTGGGTTGCACAAAGTATAACTCCAGGCAGAATTTGGCCCAAAGTGTATCAAGAGTCCCATCAAGGAAGTATATGAAAAATACGAGGCCAACACTTCGCCTTCACTCAGGAATACAATATGGCTAAAATTAACCTGAAGCAGGGACTGAATGTACTTGCTGATGAATATAGAGAGTATATTTCAAATCAGAAGCCAGAATGCATAATACAAGAGAAAACAGAATAATTATAATTTTTAAAAAATCAATCTGCACACAGCTCCCATCCCTGCACACCCATGAGTCTGCAAGAAGAAACAGTAGGTCAGCTCAGGTGCCAGCTATTCACAGTACAGCACTTGAAAAGGCATTTCAGGAGACTTCCATCTTACTATTCTAAGAGGGGCAGGGCCTTGCCATGCTCAATGACAAGAGGCTGCAGGGATGCACAGAGGGAGCAAATGTTATACATAAAGATACTCTGCAGGTTTAGTAAGGGCCAGTCTTGGTGCCTTATTCCTGCTCCTGTCTTTTGCAGGCATTATGCATCCACTTTACAGATGCTTTTGCAGTGCAACACATCCTCATCCCTAGCCATAAGAAACACGTGGCTGGGTATCACAGGACATGGTTGGTGACCACCAATCACACGTTGTCCATCCATTGTGTGCTCCATTATAGCAGTAAGAGTCTCTACCTCTTACTGCTATAATGGAGCACACAATGGATGGACAACATGTGGTTATTGGTCACCAACCATGTCCTGTGACATGCAGTCATGTGTTTCTTACGGCTTTAATAATTGTAAGCAATTGCTCCATTAATATTCACAAATTAATTATAATTTAAAATAATGGGCCAGACTATACCAAGCGTTTGTAGAACTGTTAGGCTAATATCAGCTGCAGCTATATGCAGGGAATATAAATAATAATTTTGCATTATTTAGGCACCAAATTGATTCCATTAAAATCAATAGCAAAACTCCCAGTGACTTTAACTGCAGTGGGACCCAGCCTAATGGTAAATTACTGGCTACTGATATGATGCTAAAATAGCTTGATGGGTACAAAACTGACTCAAAAATCATGAAAGCTGTGAATCTGGCAGTTTTCTGTAGGTAGAAAGAAGTTAACCATTGGGCCTTCCTCAGTTCCCTTGGGTAATCTTTCTTAAGTTCCTTTGCAGTATAATGTGTATAAGTTATTTAGATGAGAAGATCTATTGCAAAATACAAAGTGTGCAGATAACAGAGACACTGGATAGACTAACCTCTGCATACCCTACTTGCATTTAAAATGATAAACTATCCAACTAAATGTATATGGTTACTGATTATTATCATGCCAAATGCTGACCATCTTCCAATGGCCATATTGCTTCCTCAGAGTTTATTTATCAGGAATCTCAATTAAGAAAGATTATAGGATTGACCAATATGAATATTGTACTCAAATAATCTAAATGTGAGATAGCTGTATTATTTCTGCTCACTTTAAAATTGCTCTGGTGAGTCCTTCCCTTTAAAAACCACAAAACCTCCCTCCTGTCCTTGAAACCAATAAGCACACCCTCTCTGCACAAACTGAGGCCAGCCTCCAACTAATACATGCCCTGGTCCACTTGATCCCTACCTCCAAGAGATGATCAGTCCTCCTCTGACCTTTCCCTATTCCCACTGAAGTCTTCCTGCACCTAAGAGAGTCCCTGTTCTTCTTCTGGTCCCTCCCTGCTTCCACTGGGGTTCTCTTTTCCACTGGCAGGCCCTTCAGTCTTTTCCTACTCTCTCTGCTGACCCTCTGATGCCATCCCTCCATCTACAACACTCTTCTGTCCCTCTCCACTTTCACTGACCCCAGCCCTCCACTTCTGAAGATGAATGAGCCTTTCCTGAAGGGATTTCTCTACACCCTCTACTAAATTCCCCATCATCCACCTCCCCCCACCACCCACCCACAGTGATCAGACCAACCAAGATGAAGAACACACCAAATACCAAGAATATACAAACCTGTTACCTGAAGGTTCAAGCAGTGTATCTACATTTGAACAGCCCAAAGCACAAATACAGCTACCTGCTAAAGAAACAGTATCTCCACGACCTAAGGGCTGTTCCTTATGTTCATTGGCCAAACTCTTCCCATTTATTGAAGTTACAAAAGATGGCTACGGGTGCCCTTCATAAAAAAAAAAGGCTCAAGAAGGTAAGCTTCCCACTGCTACTATTGGTAAAACTGGAGGAATTTGGTTTGTCAGCCCAATCAGAAAACCCAGTGCTAACAAACTACATGAAAAGGGTACAAAAATGCTAAGCCTCTAGACTTCATAGACATGAAGAAAGCCATATAAGTTAGTCACTGTCAAAGCCAATTTTAGAAGTACTTAATGAGGCTGTTAAGAATGCTGGAGACTCAAAACAGTTTATGTGAACATGGCCGTTGCATCATATTTTTAATTTAAAACAAGAGAGAAGATTGCCCTACAGTCTGTAGCGTGTGGTAAGTGCATTGTCACTTGCTAACCCTAAAGTCGGACACTGGCTCTGAACAAGATGGGCAAATTCTCACTATCTTTCTGCAAGAAACTGGTTAGAAGCAACAGTGGAAGATTTAGCAGTTGAAAAAGTGAATAACTTTCTCACTCGATTCAAAAAATGTGCATACATGGCTAGTGAATGTACCATTGCAAGTGTGTGACTGGCATTAAGTTATTGTGGATGTTATTTTGATGTCAGTTGTAGGCCATGTAGAGGTGTGGTCACCCAGCTCCTGCCTGGAAGGGCTTAAAACAGCCCAGGGAAGGGCTTCTTTTTTATCATTACTTAGTGGCTCAACCCAAGCTCTGTGCTATGTTTTGTGGGATGAAAGAAGTTGGAATTCATCTCTTGCTACTCCCAGTCACAAAAGGTACAGTTAAGCATTATTTTTCATCATTGAATAGAATTTTATGTTCTGAAAAGAAGTCACCTTCTGCCTAATCACATGCATGAACTAATGAGCATATTAATTGAAGGACTGGAAGTACCAGACATACAAGAAGCCACCAAAGATGAACTCACTGTATTTGAGAAGTTCATTAACAGAGTTGTACAAAATTACAACAAGAAACCAAGAAGGATGTAGATACCATGCTTCATAGAAGACTTGAATAGCCAACTTTAATTTGTGTGATGATTTTAAAGTATGAGTTAAATCTAATACAATAGTCGCAAAACATTTTTCAGTTTTTACTATGATGGTGCCATACAGCCACCTTCACCCTCACAGTCTGACCCCTCAGCCCCTGGTAAATTCAAACACCTCCTGCCCAATTTCAATTCCTGTCGAAAATACTGCTTCCTTAACTCCCACTGAGGCCATCCTTGTCCTTAAAGGGCCCCCCAATCCCAATTCCTCCTGGTCTTGGTAAATCAGTCTCCCCTACAAAAAGACTCCCTGATCTTTTCCCTTCCCACACATCTTAGACAATACTCCAAACACAAACACTCCCAAGCCATCTCCAGTCCCACTGGCACAGACTCAGTTTTTGATTCTGTTGCTGCAGGGAACCAGGCACCATGTTTTGAACTGAATCCAAATACACTCAAAATGGCATTAGATGCACTTAATAAGAAAACATGTTCAGTTTTCCCAGCATTCAGAATAGGAAGCCCTTTTATATCAGTTTTCCTTTTTCCAGATGGACTACTTTTTTTGGAGAAGGAAAAAGGAGATCACTCTAGAAAACATTAAGTGAGTCACAATTAGAGCTGTGTGAACACTTCCAAGTTGAATTTTCAAGTGGTTAGTTATTACTAGTGCAAAATTCACCTTGTGCAGGTTCACAAGTCCCTCCACTCAAAGTTCGCAGTCCAATTAACCCAATTTTCCTGAAACTGAATGTCATTGAAAAGTCATAGGCACGGCTTAGGTCTAACAAGTTCATGCTCATCTGCAGGAGTTTGTGGGATCTAGAAGTGAATTTCAATGCAACAACAGGAAATAACCAAAGTTGTGTTCACCATGTAGATGACTTCTGCTCACTTAGATAAAGCAGCTATTTATCAAAAATTAATGTGTAGTCAAGGTCTCAGTTAATAGCCCAGTTCCATAAGGTCTTGGAAACATTTCTGGGATGTTTCAATGGCAACTACATTTTTCATCTTGACTAATTTGCCTTTCCATATAATGGTCTAAGTTTGGTCACCAAAAATAACTTCTAGCCAAACTTCTCATTTCTACTATAATGTGATGATAGCCATGTAATTCAACCAGCATCCTCATAGGCAAATATATTTGTACTACTATCCCATTTAACCCATGATAAAAGTTCAGGTTGAGATTTTAAAAGCACAACCACCCATCTCCCATTAAAAGTTAATAGAAGTTATGCTGCCCTGTTAAGGTAATGGAAAATGCATTGCTAAATTCATGGCACTGCTTTGAAAGTTTCTTTTTCTATTAAAAACTACATTTTTCTTAAAAGCACACACACAGAGAGCATGCACATACAGACAAAACACATTTTTCTTTACTTTAATCAAAGTTCAATCCTTGAGGGAGCTGATTTGTGGCCTGCCTTGTGCAGGAGGTCAGACTAGATGATCATAATGGTCCCTTCTGACCTTAAAGTCTATGAGAAAAGAGTCTAAGTTTAATTTCTATGGCCATCTTTATGCTGTTTTTCAATCCCATGCCAATCAGAATTCTTCTTATGCTGTTCCACATACAAAGATCCATGCATAAAGGACAAACAGGATTGTGGTCAGTTTGACCTTTACTTTAAACTAAGAGAACAACAAAAAACAGGTAAGAACAGAAGTAGCAACTTCATGAAAAAGAATGCCGAGTGTCTCCTTTAACAGTCTGCACTGAACATGGCTGCATGGCTCTGCAAAGACACAGACTGCAAAGGCATAGTACTCACATAACTATCATGAAAAGGCAAACAATCTCTCTCCCCCTCCTTCCCCATTAACACTATTACAGAGATTTGTGCAAAATAATGAAAATGCAAGTTGTGTCATAATTACAACTTTGAAAGAGCCAAAGTTTGTCAGACGGTTTGGGTCCTTCCACATGAGTTTGACCTTGTTTTGAACACACAGGAGACTATTTATGGTTTTGCATCAAAGCCATCCAAAATGTGTGGTTTTGCAGGCCTTTAGTTAGAGGCCAGCTTGCAGCAAAAATTTCAGATCCAGATCTGGATAATAACCCACCCAACGTTTGAAGGACCTTTGTATCTGGGGTCTTCCCCATCTCTGACTTCAGTGTGAAACCAGGTGTAACTTACTTCTGATTGAGCTTCTCTTTGAATATTTGGGTTATTTCTAACCTGAATTCTGATTTGAATTTCAGGGAGATTGAACTAAACTAGTGTAATTTGAACCCATTAAAAGTGCAGTAAGAATCCCAGCAAAACAAAACCTCAGAGTCTCCTCCAGCCCAGATCATTACTTTTCAAGCCAGAAACACCAAAATTTGCCCAACTAAGGGCCATGTTGACAGCTTTCCAGGAGTGTGAGGGCTGTACCTGTGTCCAAACAAGGCAATTGTGCTTTTTAAAATAACAGATAGCAATTAAGATCTTAAAAAGATGGTATTGGATAAGTTAAAGGGTAGAGTCCAAAGACATTGAAACTACTGCTTTGACCATAACTTCTTCCATGCTGCGAATAAACAGAAAATATCTCTCAGGCCTCTGCTTTAATTAGCTTTCAGTTATTTTCTTCTTTTAATATCTTTGTTTATTATATTAGTAGTAGATACTGTGCCAAAACTTGCTTTCACTGAAATCAGTGAGTGTTGCCATTGACTTCACTAGAAACAAGATACGGCTCATTGAATTAATTATCTGCGTTCAGACCCATGGACATATCTTGCTCTTTTCAGTCATGTGCTTTGTCCTACAGAAGTCAGGGGAGAAAATTCATCCCTGTTAAATCAGGGATAAATCTGACTGAAATGGACTAATGGTAGGACACAAACAAGGACTACCACGTCTCCAATTTCCACTCAGTCTCCTTCCAGTCCACCAACATACTGAATCAAATTTTGCATTGGTTTATAAACCGATATAAACCGATCATACGCTGGGATTTTAAGGGCTGTAGATCAGCAACACATTAGTCCTTGGATACTGTGCACTAATAAATGATGTCTATGCATTTATAAATAGGGGCCAGATCTCCAGCTGGGGTAAATCAGCTTAGCTCTGTTTGGACCAAGGGTCTAGCCCCAAAATGTTTTATTAAAAAACAGTACAAAGAGTTAAGATCACAATGGCAAAATGGTCTCTTATGCAAAATGATGAAGCCAGTCATGCAAACAAACCCTTACTCCTTTGAGCAATCACATTTGACTCAATGGGACTACTTCAGGGAGCAAGAGTCTGACTCTGCAAATCCTCTCTCTTTAATAGGACACTCCATTTCAGAAGCACTTAACATCTATTCAGAAACAAATAATACTTTCTAAGGAAAAGTCAATGGAACTGGGACAATTCATACCAACTGAGGATCTACCCCTCTGCCTTCGGGCATTTTTATAATGCATTGCATATTTTGTTCCTTACCATAGTCACAATGCAGAGTGAGCTTTTTCCCCTCTGGCTCTCCTCACAACTTGGTATAAAACCAGCTTAATGGCAAAGTGTTGCAAATATAGTCAAACCTTTATTAAAGAGGTCGGAACTGTTCTGGTGTAACCACACTGAAAAACCACATTACCATTTTTATCAGCACTGTGGGGTTTTCATTATGCTAATTGGTGTCTCTGGAGTTTAGGTCTTTGCAGCACAATGTTGAATACTAAGTGCACAATAGGGAATATGGTATTCACAATACTTAAGTAAAACTCAGTGGATAAAGATTTCTTTGCCATTTCTTGTCAAATTGGATATTTCTAAAATCCACTTACCATTGCACATTATATTTTAATCACCATTTGATGCAAATATAATTACCTTTACCGAGCAATCACATTTATAATTCTTATTAATAGAGTACAATAAAGGGCATAACCAACAGAACACCATTTAAACGGAGCTGTTTAGAAAGTCAGCAGAAGGTTCCTAAAACCACTGGAATAAATTTATTTAAAAAGAACCATATTCCACATTTTTTTGTTTCAAAGGGGAGCATCTTAGCGTGGCACCAAAATGAGTCAACACCAGGAAGCACAAAAGACTGCCAGGATTTTCTGCAGCAAGGACTTGTCAAAGCAAGTAGGCAGCCTTTGTGTGCTCTTGCACAGCAGGAGCATTCCACCGCCAGGTTTGATTCGCTGAGCACCACTGACTGTGGTTACCCTGGACTCAGGGGGTTCCCACACGCAGAGCTGTGGGAAGACAGGAGAGCAGAACTGCAGAAGCTGCATTGTAAATGGGATGAGCCAGCAAACTCACTTCTCAGGAAAGGCCTGGCTTCCAGGAAGATTCAATGGGAAGGACTGGCAATGTCTGCACCTCAAAGGCCTGATATTTGTAATAGTTCTTCTTTTAGCAGGAAACAAACTATTTCCTGTGCCTTTGCTCTGCTGGCCAAGGAAATAGTGCAAAGGTGCGGCAGGGGACTCTGTACTGACAATCAAAACTACGTTTATCTTTTCATTTAAATCAAAGTTTGTTTGGGTTTTTTAAATCACCCACTTTGAAGTCTTCTATTTAGTATTAAGAGCACCCTTGTTTGATTCACTGTTCAACAGAACGCTTTGTAATCTCACCAGGTTTTCTCGGTGAATATATATTCCTCCTAACCACCTTGCACAGAGGCAGCTTTAAGGATAAAGCCTGTGTTGAGACAATGAATGGAGAGTCTCCAGTACACACTGACCCAAAGATAAACTTTGACCTGATGTTTGCTAATAACACTTCTTCTTAAGATGCCTTGTTTCTTTTATGAACTACTGCTTGACCCTAGAATCTAGAAGCTGACATGCATTAATATACATCTCTTAGTGCCCTTTGACTTGGCCGTCAAGAACCTTTGACCACAGACTTGATTCCTAAGCCTTGTCAATTGTTTTCAAATGGAAAACACTTATTTGCTAATTGTAATTAATTTTGATCCTGGTTTTATTAAAGCATTTCTCCTAGATCTTTAATCTAGTTGGATTAGACTTTTGTTACAAGAAAAGTTTGTTTTGTTTCTTTGTTTTCCTGGTGACAAGATTTGTCCCAAGAAACAAATCTAGCAGTTGTTCTCTAGGCCTTATTTACTATGCTGTACAAAGTTCCTAGTAGTTGTAACTCAAGAGACTTGATGCTACCAGAAGCAGAGAGTCCTTATAAGAGCTATAATAATGAATATATTTTAAGGGGTCCCCTTTCTATAACATTTCTATTTTTAAAAGAGCCATTAATGCTTTAAGTTTCTGCAACTGCGTAGGCTTATTTTGGTACCTTGATATTACATTTAAGATCTGATCCTACAGCCGCTAAAGTCAATGACAAAACTCCCACTGCAGAATCTGGCTCAGGCATTCAGTGCCAAGACTGACTTCTTATAAAAGGAAACATCTTAACAGGCTCATTAAGTACTTCTAAAATTGACCTCTAAGTGAAAAAATATATATATTGGAGACAGCTTGTACAGTATGCCCAACAGAATATCACTGTTTGCCTGGGCACATTCCCCACTTCCTAGTACATTCTGAGATGGAAATTTCTAATTCCAGGAATCATATTACATGGTGACAGGAATTGCTGTGCTTCTGCCTGGTTTACATCAGGACTGAGAGATCACACAAAGAGAAGGAGCGATTTCCAGTCCTTAGATGATATATCAAATACACGGAGTATGCATAGCATTATAGCAATCAGTGGCTGGTAAGGAGAGCCATCAAATCAAAGGGTTCCAGTCCCAACAAGGAGAACTGGGACATGGCAAATGACAGTCTGTGAAGAGACAGAGCGACTAGCATGTCTTTTTTTTGGGTCAAGTCCAGTTCAACCCCAAAAGAGATGATGTTAGGTATGTGATCCTACTAGAGTCACTCCTGGTTTACTTGTTAAGGAAAACTTTCTCAAAATGTCGAACTAGTCTTCTAAAGTCAACTGTTACTTAAAAGACCCCTCCCCCCCCCACTCACACACTTGCTGACAAAGTAAAATAGTGGGTGATCTCGTGCCTAAGATACTCACTGGAACTCAGGAGACCTGGGGTCAGTTCAAAGCTCTTCATAGACTCCCTGTGTGACTTTAGGAAAGTCATTTAATCTCTCTGTGTCTGGGCTCCCCATCATGAAAAGAGTGATAATGTTACTTCCTCCCCCCCCCCCCCTTTGTCTGTCTCATCTACCTAACTTGCAAGTTCTCCAGGGCAGGGACTGTTTTACTATAGCTACATCTACACAACCAGTGAGGGGTGTGATTACATGCTCAAATACACATGCTCACACTAGCTCTCACCAAGCTAGTGAGCATATAACATTGTAGCCACTGTAGCACAGCTAGCGGCAGGACCGCTTCCCCGTACCGAATCGGAACCCACCAGTTTCAGGCAGGTTTGTACTTGGCACAGATAATACATGCGGTGCCTCCGCTGCCACTAGCCATGCTGCTGTGGTTACAACACTATTGATACCTTCGCAAGCTTGACGACAGTTAGCATGTGCATGCGAGCAGGGGAATCACACTCCAACTCGCCATGCAGAGGTGTCCTAGATATACATACAGCAGCAAGTACAAGGGAGCCTCCATCCCAGCAAAGGCATCTAAGGGCTACTGAAATACAGATGACAGCTACCATTGTTAAAAAAAACGTGTCTCAGGCCACATTCTTAGGCTTCCATAACAGCCTTTCTGCTTCTGAACTTGCTAGTCTGTGGGCACAGATCAGCCCCTTTCAGACATACATCTAAGTATCTGATTGTATCCGCAGGCCAGGTACTTCGATCTGTCAGTGACCTAAATTATGGCCACAAATCACTGGGCGTGCAAGAAAGAAGCTTGCTAATGTTATGCTGATAAATAAGGCCTTAAGTACAATTTCTTATCAGTTGCCATATTTTCATATCTGGGATACATTTCTTTACATCTTAGAACCAAATCCTGAGACACTCATTTAAATAAAATGCCTATTGAAATCAATGGGAATAGGACCAAATAAGGCCCGAATAAAGATTTTCATTTCAGGTATCCTACCTTCACAAGATCGCTGTATAGGACTTTCAAACATTGTACTGCTTTGCATGCATTTCACCAACGAATAATGCATGTCACTTTATTGTGTAATGTGCCTTTATTTTTTAGCATGTCTTTAACAGAAACTGTTTCCTCAACTACTTAAAAATATAAAACAATAAGTCCTTGCATGCCAATTGCCGTACATGGTGGAAAAGGGCAAGTGTGCAGAAACAGCCATGGTGGAGCTGCACAGAGAGGAAACAGATATTGTTACTTCCCAACCCACCCTCCCCCAACTGCAAACTTTCAGCTCAGTCTCTCACCTGAGCCTGAGAAAAACTTCTCTATCCAGCTCAGCCCACAAAAATCCTTGTAAAATTCCACCCTGATCCAGAGTCCATTCAGATCAATATGATTCTTTCCATTGAGTTCAGTGGGCTTTTCTTTGGGCCCTCAATGGGTGCAATGGTGGGGTCACAGAGTGCGAGGACTGGCAGCCAACCAGTCAGCCACTCACAGCCTGGCCACAAGACACCTGTACTGCCATTGCTTGTGAGGAAAGCTGTTGAGAGGAGCATGAAAGCTTTGTTTTCATTTTGTTTTCACGCTCATCCGCTGCACCAGTACAACCCCTGGCATAGATGTACTACCTGGGTATCAAATGTAACTTACCCCCGATGCATAAACCCAATTTAAAACCAGGACAAGCTGCCAATCACTTTTTATAATAGCGCAGCACGCCTGGGGCAGATACAGTGGTGCAAAAACCAACACACAATGTAGACAAGACGTAAGGGAAAGTCTCACCATGTAGCTGAGCAAGCATCTGCTGGGGTTAGGGACAGGGATTCCTATGGCTCCTGGTTTATGTGGGCCATTCCAGTCTGGGCATCTTTGACTCTGTGCACAACACCGAATAGTAGAACAGAAATGCAGCAACGCTATTGGGGCTATTTTAATCAAGTTTCTACATATGCTCAGAGCATTGGTTAGCTCATTTTAATAGACTGATATACTATCAGTGAATGTAATTAACAATCCCCTAAACTCCTTAGGATGTGTCATCTCAGTTGGTAGGGAAACAGTCACAGTTACAAAGTTAAAATAGCGAAGCTGGAGAAATATAGACCAAAAAGACAACACGTGTTTCCAAGTAAAATTTGTAGATGGCGCAAACAAAACAGGGATACAATGAGACAAGACTAGCTAGCACATTGCAAGTGGCAAGATTTCATATGCAGGAGTATTCCAGGAAGTGCCCAAATTATTTACTGTGTGTTTCCCCAGAACACTCAGCCTAGGATACAAATGTTGCATGAAAATTAATTGACTACATGATATGATCAACATTTCCTCACTCTCAACATTTCCTCACTATCTTAGCTGGCACAGCTGTATCTTTTTCAGGTTTCAGATGATTTGCAGGTTTTTATAATTGCTGCTTGTAAATCCTTATCAAGTTTATTAATACTAAAGTTCCTCTCGAAGGGCCTGATCCAAACCCTACTGAAATCAATGGATATCAACTTCAGTGATCTTTAGATCCAGTCCTCAGAGTGATGGATACATAGAATATCTAAAAAGTGCTCATTGGTTCTATACAGTTAGTCCAACTGAATTCCTAGACAGTGAAGCATGGCCTATACTGCCATTTTCAAATTGATGCGTATTGAGCTTTGAAATTCTGTTGTGCCTCACAAATACGGGATATTTTGTAAAAATTCTAATGCTCTGAACGGGAATTGACATTTCTTATCCTTTATATATAGTATTATGGCAGAACCTCCAACCACTATCATTGCTCAGGCTCTGTTAGTGTATTTGTTACAAAACTCTGGTTTAAAGGGGATGTGAGAGGAAGGATTTAACTCAACCAGAAAAAAAAAAGTTGTTCCTGGTTAAAATTTAGCATGCATGGTCTCAGCATGCGTGATTTTTAAATTTACTATTTAAATGATTTTGAATAAGTTTGTGATCCTATCATCACACAAGTTACTTTTTCCTACCAAATGCAAATTTCCAGCTGTTAATGGAGCACTTTTTTTTTATATAATGTCCATTTCACATATGCAATAAACTCTTAACAGATCTTTCATCACAAGTGTTACCTTTTAGCCCCAATAACCCTAATATCATAGGACCCAACCTCGTGTCGTTCACAACTGGGCATAGGACTTATTATTGTGTGTAACACCTCATGAGGGGAAAGTTATTCTTGTGCATAGGTATGTCCAGGATCAGGCCCATAAAATGTAATTCAATTTTTTCCTCACATTTCACCCATTCAGAAGTAATTGCTGGTCTCTCCAAACTAAAATCCATTATGCCTAACTTAGACATTACACAACAGTCTGAACCGCACTCCATAATGTTTAAAATGTCCATGTATTTTAAGAGTTATCTGACATATCTATGCATTGCCACATGATTATGCAAAACTCTGCTTAAGCAGCATCTATAGGTCAGGTGTTTTCTCACATTGCAAATATATTATTGTTCCTTTGTTTTCATAATAATGACAACTTAATAAAACTTTGGGCACATCTGCCTGTGCAAATAAATGTGTGTGTTTGTTTTTGTGCAAATGGATGCTACTGGAAAATTTGGCCCTAGGGCCAAATCTAATCTAATCTACAGGACCAAGGAAATTGTCAGAAGTCTGAAACGTGTCCTTAACTTACCCTGTTGCGGCAAAATAACGCCGGAGGTTCAGCCTTTCTGTACTACAATGCAAGTATATTAAGTAGTGACAGAAAGCCAGTCCCAGGTCTCTATCTCTGTTTATTATGGCTTAAAGTCTGACCCTTCACATTATATGTGGTTGAAAACTGCATTTGGAAGAAACGTTAGATTTTTAAATGTGTTTGTCTTTAGGGGTCGTGCCACCGGCAGTCCTGAAACTGTTGCAAGATTTTTCAACATGCTAATCCTCATATTTGGAATCTCAGGTTATTGGAGAGGGAGGGAGTGGTTGTTTTATTATTTTTTTTACAACATTAAACTACCCTTTATGTACAGATGTTGAATAATTATGAAGCAGTGAGTATTTATCACCTTTTCTGAGCAGTAAGCAGAAAGAAATACAATACTATTACTTCCAGCTACTGGCTTTCCCAAGATAATTAGATAACACAGTGGACTGAAGCCTTGGTTAGTCTAATGCTGTTCAAGTTAAGTGATTGACATGCCTCTGTCTGGCTGCTCTATTAACTGTTTCATTTTGTTGCTATTTGCAGTTTGCTTGGCTAATACTCCGAACAAATACAGACTGTTTCTTTAGCCCCTTTTTTCTCTTTGACCTTCTCCTGCCCATTTTCTTTGAATCACTTCAAACTGCCTTGAAAAGGCCTGTTGAATGTCCACAGTCCATCAGAGTCCCAGGTTCATCCCATTCCTTGCTCTGAATGCTTTACTTCAAAGATGGGCCGCATTCTTTAATTGCCCTTTGAATTAATATCAAAGGGTCACAATGCGAGTGCCAAAAGAGAAAGAGGCTTTAATGAAGCAAAGAGCTGCCATTCATTTGCAGATAAGCACGTTTTTATGCCTGAATGGTCACCATGGCTAAATGCTTCATGAAGAGGAGGGAGGGCAGGCAAAGAGACTTTAACTTAAGTGGTGATTAGTTCAAACAAACCCAGAGTAAACAACTAAAATCAACACAAACATCCCGACAACAGAAAATAAGTTAATACAGCTGAATGTGTTAAAAAACAACATGGGATTGAGTTAGTAAATCCATTCACCCTTTGCAAAATGTTGCAGGATAGCTCCACAGGGCTGCAACTCATCTTTCAGTCTAACCTTTTTGTTTCCATTCACTCTTATAGCTTTCTTAAAATGTCTCTTTTTCCCTTTAAACTTTCCACGCTTGGGCTCAGCTTGTAGGTGATTTTTTTTTTGAGTGATTGTTGAAAATCTGTTCATCCTGTTTTGAGTTAAGCAACAGAAAAAAACATTTTTCCCATTGGGGGAAAAAAAGGGGGAAATGTTTAAGGTCACATGTCTGGATACATTTGTAAAGATAGATAGATAGATAGATAGATAGATAGATAGATAGATATAGATATTACAGGCTATTTCAAATTTGCTGATGAATCCAAAAAGTACAACATTTCTATAATATTTTGTAGTTTCTTTAATTGCCTGTGGCACTTGGACATTTCAAAAATATTTAAGCAACACATCGGATTTTTTTGTTTGGTTGGTTGGTTGAAGCATATGGAGTTGTACAGAATAAAATTACACTTCTCCATAGTGCTATATCTGAAGTTTGTTTTTCCTTTTTAAAAAAACAACAAGGAAATTAAATTCAGAAAACAACAACCCTGTGTGAAATTTTAACTTGTATTACAATGCAGTTATGGTCAGAAAGAGAAGTATGTAAAAATGACATTTACCAGATCTGTGCCTGTGTATAATCAGGGTTATATCTGCTTACTTTACAGACTAAAGGTGTGTCTAGATAAAAAAAAGTTATATAGTTACTATGGTATAGTCAAAGTGGTACAATGCTCCTAGTGTGGATGAAATTATATCAGTATAAAGGTCCTTTATTCCAGTACAACCATTCTCATATGGAAAAAGGAACAAAGTATACCAGTATAGCTGCATCCACACTAGAGGTTGCATCAGTTTAACTATTTTAATTGAAACACACACACACACACAATAGTTGTAGTACTACAAAATCTGTGCGTAAACCAGATTCGTAAACCTACAAACAGAACTTCCCATATCTTAAATCATGTGACGAACTACTCACAGAGTTAGTATCTAAAATATATTCTTACCATTTTGTAGCTTTAGCATCCTAAAGCCAATAATTCATCACCACCAGTTGCAGAATTTTATTACTAGTGGTAATGCATAAGTTAGGGGGGGAAACAGTTTGACTTGAGATTCCAAACTGGGTTTGTAGTACTGATGGACAGAAAAAAATCATTTATTTGTAAATGAGAAAAAATGATATGTACGTTATTGAAGGACACATTGAAAGACAATCAGTAGAAAATCAGAAGGATATCCATTTCAGAAGGGAAATTTTTTGAATGCCAGAAAAATCAGAAGTTGAAGTTCCAGTAGTAACATTGTATAACAAGATGTGCAATATAGCTAAGTTAAACATAATGTAATATATTTAGCAGCCTGGCAAATAATTGCAAATATGAAAGTTGCTAAATTAATGCTGCTATTGGAACCTTTCCTTTTTTATTTCCTGACTTTCCTTGTTCACACTTGAAACCTTATATTTGCATTTATCACTTTAATTTTGAAACTCTAGTGAGGTCTGTTCTATAAACTACTTAAGAAATACTGTATATTCATTGTGAAATCTAAAGATTAAATACTCTCAAGATAAAAACTATAGCAGATCTTCTGAATTCTTGAGAGGTTAGATTTACTTGTGTTATTATTATACTGTATTTTATAGAGGAGAGAAAGCTACCTAATGTAATTACTTTGTATTTATTATTTCAAGTGATTAATTTATATGAATATCTGTGAATGTTCTAGGAATTTAAAGAACCTAATTAGTCAGAATTAGATTAATAATATCTAATGAAAAGTATATAGCTGCACCTTACTGTTCAAACATTTCTTCTAGAAACCACATAGCAGCTAGCACCTGTATGTCAGACATATTATTAAGTTTTGGGACCGCAACCCCAGTCTGGCTAGAATATCGGCAGGGAAGTTGTATACCCAGTAAAATGAGAACACTATGTTTAGACATAATTACTGTGCTTTAACTCCACTGACAATAAAAATGGCAAGGCCTATTATTTTACTGTATTCCCTGTGTGTGCGCCTGTGTCTCGTGTGTGTGTGCCTGTGTGTGTGTGTTAGAGTGCTGATGAAAGACTAATAATGCTCAACAACCTACGGGCTTGACCCTGCAAACCTTTACTTACCTGATTAGTCCTTATTCAATAACGCTACGCACCTAAGTGCATAAGGATCTGACCATAACAAAGTTCTACAAATAAAACTCATTCCCAGCCTGAAGCACATCCTTATTCTCGGATATGGGCAAATGGCTCCCAGGACTAGCATTACCAAATTCCTGCATACATTACTCCTACAAGACTCCTGTTGACTCCTCAGCCCATATAGCCAAACCTATCAAGTGTTTGGAGGACTGCAGACTTAGATTTGAACTTGGGTCACTCTATGAGGTAAGTCTAGCTCATTAACCCACTGTACCAACTAGCACCATTTTTATACCACCTAAAATAACTACCAGAAATGTCCATTATCCTCTCAGATAAACAATGCAATGGCTCTTGTGGCTCCTACACCTTCTTTAATACAAATACAGTACAATAAATGAATGTACACTGTGAAATAGGCCACTTTGCCATTATTTTAATCCTTGATTAAATTATACTTAATGGCATGTTACATCAACAAGATACAACATACTTATTGAGCAAGCACAAAGATAAATAGCATATATGCTTGGAGTTTGCTACGAACTAACACAATAAGATACCAACATGTTTCATCTGCTGAATAAGTAGTTTCCTTGTTCTGTGTTTGCATAACATTGATTTAGCCCTATAATCTCAAAAACCGGGAAATTAGATTGTATGTTAAATGAGCTCCCAATTTTGCCTTAGCTGGACACTGCACTTATATCAGTGTGCCATGTAAAGCAAGTTAAATCTTAAATGAACAGAAATTATTCTAGAATTAGTTAAAAAACATGGCAAGCAAAATCAAGCTGTTTTCTTCCACACATTCATATCCTGATTTTTAAAATGTGTTCATTTAATGCATGATATTCCCCAATCAGCGTGAAGTCTATGTGAGCATAGGGTGATAACCATTTAGATACCTA